>OU015540.1:12438604-13772354 GCA_907165065.1 Caprimulgus europaeus
CTGCACTGAATTTCACGACTGGGTACGCAGACAGGTGTCAGCACAAAGTCACTGGGATCTATTAAGGGATACATAATATTTCCATGGGTGTTTATGTTGCTTATAGACCTCTTAAAAATAGCATAATGGAAATTGAGGCTCCTATCTGAACACACTGTAAGATTTATTATTGGCAGCTGCACCTGTTTTTTAAATTAATCTTCTTGGGAAATTGCATCAAAGAACATAAGGTTCAGAGTTTGGCTGCCATTGCCTAGAGGCTGCAGCATGGCCCTTGAGTCCTGCCAGACAATTTAATCTCTGCCTTGCTCAGGGGCACGCAGCTACGTGTCCTTAATTGATGCCATAGGGTCCTTGATGCCTGTGGAAATTAGAAGAAAGTTTTTGTTCCTCTTCCTTTTCAAAGGATTGCATCTGATAAATGGTGAGCACTGCCATGCAAAGTGATCACAGAGGCATTGGAAATGAAAGACCTGGGAAGTCCTGCTCTTGCTGTGGGAATAAGAACTGCACCAGCCGTTTTGTTGAGGCTGATGACCACCCATGTGCTGGGCCAGTCCTGATGTGCAAGTCAAGCTGACACCGGAGGAGATGAGACTTCCCACATCTTTCCTCCCCATACTGCACAAAAAGAAGGAAAGCAGCACTCTAGCTTCGCCTTGCACCGCTAATTATACATCTTGGAAAAAAAACCCCAAAGAATTGTCATCTTAACTTGTACTTCCTACTTATTTTACACTATTGCAGCTTCAGCAAATTTCCATCCAACCACTATGATTCTTTTGACCTCTTAGCTTCAAGCCTGTTTTTTGGGGGGAATTTATAAGCACCTGAGAATGGGGCAGGTGAGTGATGTGCCAAACCTCTCCTTACATTCAAACTCATTCTCCAAGTCTGAATGTTGCAGTAGGGTACCCACACACTCCAGAAAGTGGTGAGCCTTGGCAGGATGATATAAGGCTTTTTCTAAGAAAAATAATAAGAAAATTCCCAAATGCAAAGAGCATCTGAGTCTTCAGAGTATGAGAACAGCCAGGCTGAGTGACGGGATTTGGTACCAGCCAGCTGCATCAGCAAGTACTATTCTCATTTCATTTTCATACTCTTCTAAATTAAAGGACCATCTTTTGATGCTTTAAATTGTAAAAAAAAAAAATTAAAAAAATCTATTTTTAAAGAGGTAAAATGTACCATGTAGACATAAAATGTGTCACATAATAAACAGGAAAATACTAGACTCTGCAATAAAGGAAAACAAACTTTTTTATCAGGAAACAACACGTTTCTCTAAATAATACATTAGCTGCTTTTCATTTTTCAAGAGGCTATTATTTTCAACTGGATATCAGTCAGTACAGCTTGGATATTTTTAAATACTTATAATCATGAGCCTAAAAGATGTTGGTATGGTAAGAAGCTTAACAGCAATAGAAAGAACGTAAGTGGAAAGGTAAAACAGATGAGAACCAGTAATACTGCTTTATATGATACTAATCTCATTTTAAAATAGTTTCTTGTTTCTATGCAAAAAGGTACTTACAATAATGCTTCCCAGCCAGCTGCATGGCCACGAAGCAGGTTCAGCACTGTGGGAAAGAAAAAGGAGTCCTTGACTTCTGCAGTGTCCAGAGGCACCTTGCGCTTGTCGTCCAAAATATGGTGAAGAACCATTCCTGATAAAACAGTATTGGGAGAAATTATGTCTAATTCTGCCACAATTCAGAAGAAAAAAAAAAAGTAATACAAATATTATCAAATACTGAAGAAGGATGCAAGAGACATGGCTGCTTTGCCACCTCCTGCCTGGTGACCACCACCACCTCACTGCCTCCTCTCAGGTTTTCCTTTCTACCCCATCCAGACCATCTTCCTTCAAGTCTTTGAACAACGCCCAGCAGAAGAGAGCCACAACCTCAGCTGGAGCCTTCTGGCCCCCAAACCATAAATATACATACTTACAGGCACCCTGCTCTGCTTTTATAATAGATGAGGGTTATCCTTCATCTGCTGTATCACAGGAATTTTCATTACATCTCACTTTTTTATAATTAATGATAATATATAATTTGTTTACCTTACATGAGCATATGATTATTGGCTATCAATAGCTATTTGCTAAAAGTGATTAGATGGTCCTCTTCTTTTAGGAAAGACATAGAATTTTCTAGACCTTTAATATACTGTTGCTTCAGCCATTGCTGAATGAATGTATTGCAATGAAGCAGAAAGCAAAAATTGCTGAGCATCTTGGCGTGAACCCTAACATTAAGAACTTTCAAATAAAGAGGAAAAAAAAAAAGGTCTTTCCTTAATAGGTTGGAATCAACTTGGCAAAGTTTAAAAAAAAAAAAATCCTTAGGATATAATCTAAGAATGGGGATGATAGTAAAACACACCATTGATTTTGTTCAGGATTAGGGAATTCTGCAGTTTAAAAGGTTCTCAAATAACTACAATTACAAGTAATCTTTTTCTACAATCTTTTCTAAGAAAATGCTCACAGAGGTAAGCTCTCTGTCACACTGAGGGCAGTTTCCCATTTTATAATATGAATTTTTTTTTCTCCACAAAGGCTGAAATTCTCCAGAACAGTGCTTGTGTCCTGCTGGGCAGAATATGATCGTTCTGACCACAGTAATCTTTTCATAAATGAAGGTACTCAATTCACCAAGGAAAGTTTATGAGTGATGTGCTTCCTCCTACTGTTTATCACTGAAGGCTACACTGTAGTAAATACCTTTCCAATTGCATTCCGTGCCTAGCAGGTAAAATATTCTGTTTTATTTTATTACACTATTTACCAGTTTTAGCAAATATAAATGCATATGTACAATTTTAAATATCATGAATACTGAATGCTCACTTTGACATTACATTGGTGGATAATTTAGCTCATTAGGTTTTTCACATTTATTTTGTTTGTAATCTTTCTCTGAAATAGTACAAATCCTGAATTTTTATACTATCTCTGTTCACAACTTGATGGGCGATGACTTGCACATTTCAGAGCTTTTTCTGAGCTCCCAGAGGTACACAATCCTTTGTGCCCAGGCGCTGTAGTCAATGGGCTTTTGCTCATTTACTTCAATGGTTAATTCTTCCTGATTCACTAGAAACTCCTGCACTGGGCTCCCTCACTTCAGCGCAAGGACAGCTGCAGAAATGCTGCCAGGAGTTACAAACTCTGCCATCTACAAAATCTTCTCTTTTATCCCTATTTCACTTAGCTGACCATCCCTCTCTCAGTGCACTGGGCTCATTCACAATGGGGCCAGATCCCTTTGATCCCTCCAGCCTCACCTGGAGCACATTTGGGGAGCAGGTTTTTTCTCACAGGCCTAGCAGGGGATCAGTCAGATAAAAGAGAGCTCTTGTGGTGGGAAGTGCAATGACATTTTGCTTTGCCTTCTCCTCCTGCTTTGCCCAGTATGGCAGGAAGCAGGAGATGTGATTTTCTCAGATTTATCTATTAGTACCTATGAAAATCTTTCTTTGGAGAATGCTCATGGCATAAACACTCCAAAAAAGCCTTATTTTTTGGTAAAAAAATTAATCTTACTTTTGATACTCACTACAGTAAAATCAAGACATAGTAATGTATATCTCTATTTCACATATTTCTGCCCCTGACAGCTGTGCCAGGTTATTGTAGCCAAGCTGGGTCCCTGTGTACCCCTGAAGAAGGCACTGGCACAGCCTGGCACTACCCCACTACGTACCTGTTTATCTGAAATTATCTACTCCACAGACTGTGTCAAGAACAAAACCAGAGTCACCATTTCAGTACAGTACTGCACACAAGCACAACACTTAATTCACTGTCACCTACAGTAGTAGCCAGTTACCATTGGTAACCACCTTGCAGGCACATAACATAAGCTTTTATTTTGGGTTTATATGTAGCTAATTGGACCTTGGTTCTGGGGAGCTGTACCACAGGCATTTCTGCTGCGAGGAGCTGGTCCCTTCTGCCTCCTCCGAGAGCAAAAGGAGGGGAGGGCTCTGCTCACTTTCAGACATTTTCAACAGAGAGCAGTTGTGACATCTCAAATTAAGGATGGATTGTGTGACCAGGACTGCTAAAAGTATCAGGGTTCAATTTTTTGAGACTTTCATGGTGACTGTGAAGCACTTTCTCTCTCTTATCTGCAATGAAGTCACTCCCTTCCCCTGGCCTCACAGGACCAAAAGAGAAGGGTATGGACTACAAGCAATATTAGACCAACTGGAAAGTAAGGCTTTTATCCTGTGTATCAATGAATGCACATGCAGAGCAGTGAAGGTGTTCTTTAAGCTGTTACAAATGTCCAGCATGTGAGCGCTCCCAAACTTCTCCCAGGACTGCTGCAGCTGTAAAATCCCCATTACATTGCCTCACAGTGCAATTCATATGAATAAATCACCTACCTATATGGTAAGGTAATACAGACCCTATTTGACCTCACCATGTTAAGATAATGTTGTGATGATATTACCACAACAACATTATACTCATGTTGTGATCACTGTAACCACAGACAATTACACCTGGTATAATCAGCCAAGTTAACCTTGCAGCAGCCATTAAAATTGTATCAGGGACAGAAATTGTGAATTCAGGTTTGTGGACAGGAGGAAACAGCAGCACATACAACCCACGGGCTGGTGCAGTGGTGCCATGAGGATGGAGGGGTCAAACACATGCCATAAGGGGGTGAGTCTATCAAGGAGAGCAGCGCAGGGTTAGGCTCAGTGATGCGGCCGAAGCAGAGGGAGTTTCAGAAACGCAGGACGGGGATGACTGCCTGGTTGTGGGCTCGGCCCTTGCTGGTGCACTCACTGAGGCAGTGCAGCTGCCAATCCAAACAAAATGTGGTGTATGGTTCAGCCAGTGCATGGTACTAGGAGAAATGAAGTACAGTTAACGGCAGAAGCCAAATGAGAATAAAATAGCCAGCACCTGCTCACAAAGTAGCTGAGATTATCTATAAAACTTTAAAACTACTCTGGTTTGGATCACAGTGAATAATTAGCTTCCCAGTTCAAGATTAAAAAGAAATAAAACTGCTGTATCTCCAAAACTGAATATTCAAGATTCAGTATTTCCAGCTCAATATTCAAAAGAGTGTTGGAAGTAAAAAGCACAAATCTTCCAGAGATAACTATCTCTAGTTCATTACCCTAATACCTTTGCAAGTACATGCACATACAAAGTGTGTTCTCCCAGGTGTCTGCACCGTGTACTTACAAGGGGTCCTTTTACACCACGGCTTTGAGCCTCCCCTGCACAGTCACAGTTGGAGGAGCCAGTGCAGACTAATGCTGATGCTGTAAACAATTAAGCCTTAGGCCAGGCAGGACCTGGACTGTAGTACAAAGGCATTAAGGAGCAAGGCATAAATTGTTCTTGCCTGTAACTAGTAGAATTGCAGGCAGCGTGCTTTGCTCATAACTAACAAATTGTTGTTTCTACCAGAATATGTTTTATATACGACCTAGAAGAACAAAAATCATTCTTTTCCATGTTTTTTTGTACCTTACATAGTGTCTAAGTCCTTTTTAGATGTAGCATTGGCATTGTTTGGAAGTGACTTTCTCTTTTTCTTCTCTCAAAAAAAATACTATGTGAGGTCTTTTTCACAAATAATCTTGCAATACATGGTACCAGTGAGACCAGGTCTAAAAAGCACAGCTTGCATTTGGAATAAAAAAACAGATCTGTAGACGTGTTAGTACCTGTGAAACTCTCGTAGCTCTCTCGCCTCTGCAGAGGAGCTGTGCCCTTTCAGCAGACCAGGTGAGCTTCTGGTGATCTTAAATGCATGGTGTTACCTCTGCCACAGTGGGAGTTACAGATAGAAGGAGCATACTCTGAGTCTGATATATATGTATGTATGTATGTAAGTATTTGAGCAGATTACATTTCTGGACCCCAAATCAGTTTAGAGGCTTGTGGCCACAAATGCTGATTTAAGCACAAGTCTAGATGTGGGTTGCTTTTCTAGGTGTTCTGTCACTTCAGCACAGTTTGGTCACGTTACTATATTGCTCACCCTGAACAGCACAGCACAGAAGAAGGGCTCCTGAAGGAAACACCCTGAGCATTCACCTGCTTTGCATTGAAAACAATCCAGGTTGGTTTTGTTCTTCTTTTCTGAAATGCACTTGCCTCATTTCTTGACAGACTCTAACCTGTTATTTGTCTTCCACTCCACAGGCAATAAAATGATTTGCCAGGATTTTAATGGGAAAAAAAAAAAGAGTTTCTGTTTCTCATTATTCTCTGCTCTGCTGTACAACTCCTCCTGCAAGTGGCCACTTTCAAACTGTCCTGGAAACAGCTTATCGCAGATTGGCAACGGTGCGCTATTGCATGCAGGTGCCATAGGCAGAGCCCAGCACGCTGCAGCTGCTGGCAAGGAGTCAATACAACATGACAGCGGGGAGAGAAACCTGATTAGAAATGGTATTACTGGATAAAAGCCTCATTTCCCAGGATGCACAACCCCGTTTAACTTGCAGAGAGCTCTGTCTGAGTGTTGTGAGGGTGCAGATGTCTCGGCATCTCTCTCCTGAAACGGCCCTCAGCCTATCTCTTGCCTTTCGACACTTCATTATGAGTGGGGACTGCAGTGCCCTGCTGGTGCTGGGGAGGTCCCCTCTGCAGCACCTCTCTGCCTGAGTGCAGAAATGGTTTTGTCATATTGGATAAAAGCTACTGAGTCTTCCTGAGAGATCCCAAGTTGGGGAATGTGACCTGGATAAACGTAAATGTTCTCTGGAAAATGTATTCTGGCAGAGGACTCGATGCATTGTGCACATTACTAATTGTGCCCAATTTTCTGGTTTAGCTGCCAGAATTTTTGTGCTGAAGCTGTTGATTGCTTCAACTGTCGCAATTCAGGGAAATATTTTCCATGCAAAGAAAAGTAACAGTTGCAAGCATTTAAAGAGTGCTGAAACACAGCATTTTTCCTGGTTGTTTTTTATTCTATGCTCCATCATCCAGTTTCCTACTATTGACTGATGCTAGCGGTAAGAGTCCTCATCTCACAATGTGTGTGTGCCCAAGACACCTGTGGGATCGTGTCCCATTTAGATTTCCTTTCTTGTTGTCCCTGCCCCTGCTTGAAATTTCTGCACGATTTCAGAAATGACATTTTCTGTAGCTTTTCTTTCTGAATCCACTGCTTCTTAACTGGCTGGAGAGCTGGTGGTTGGAGGTTCAGAGCATAGGCACATACTTGTATTTTGGTTTTTGCAAATATTCTGGCTCTGATGTGTTCAGCCCAGAGCTGTCTTGTACCTTTCCACAATAGTAGTTTTAACAGAACTTAAACATCTGAAAACTAGGAAAGAAAGAACAAAATAATTTCAAAATTACGCCTCTAAATATCGGAAACCATAACTCAAGGATCCAATGGTCTAACCTTTATTCCTCTCTGCTTCCAGTGATAGCTGGCACATGGGCCTCCCAGCTTCTTTGCCTCTGAGTTGCTCTCAGCAGGAGCAACACAGCCCACCCATGGGCATGCAGAAGTCTGGGAGGCACCACCCAGCTCTGTTAAACACCATGGGAAGATGTGCAAAAGCTTCCAGCAGCCAGTGGCACCTCTAGCAAGGTCATATCCTCTCCTCTAACACTCCTCAGCATTGCTGCCCCGAAGCTGAGGGACAGGAACTTGCTGGCTCAGATGATCCAAGAAGACCTTGTGTGCTTAACTTGTGTCCAGTTCATTCAGTTTCTCCCTCACTCTGCCAGTCACACTGGGAACTGCAGCCCCAACAGCCCGTGTCACGGGACACAGCATCTCCTGATGCTGTGAATACATGTGGGAGAGTTTTCAGCACTTAATAGTGTCAGCCATGAAACACAAAGCTGTTCTCAGCCATGACCGCATGGGAGCTGGCACGCTGCTCTAACAAAAACAGCAGAGAACGAGGCAATAACATATTCACATCATTGTAAAAATTAGGAAAGAGAACAGAAAAAGATCTGAATTGGCATCATATGATGGGAATTTGTTTTCAAGCTCTGACACAAAGATCTTGTCTTAGCTTAGACAGTCAAATTGTTTTTGTCTTCTGTTTCCCTCCATGAACCAGGGAATAATGACATTCTCCTTGCAACTTCCCCCAGCTCTGCAAATTTTTTAACCTGGGAGCAGATAAATTATTTGTGGTGTCTTTCACTATTTTCTTCACATAGTTTATTCCATTCATGCTTGGGACATTCACATCATTTGTGTTTAAAGAAATTTGGAATTTAATGGGCAATACTGAGTATTAACTGTATAACAAAGTGGAAATTGTGGAGTGCATAAAATACTAACCCAAAAGGTACAAGCAATTACTGTCTTTAGAGGAATTCATCATCTTGGGGAGATGATACATCAAAATAAAGGAGGAATCTGGGGTGGATCCAGCTCCCATCGAAGACAGAGAATGAGTTCTCATTAAGCCCAAGCAGAGGCTCAGCTATTTTCCAGCTGGTATAAAATCACACCATTGAAATGCCACAGAAGGGTTAGTGGAGGGAAAAACAAATAATTAACAATTTACCCACTACATTTAGTCTTTTAAATGCTAATTTGCTGCCCAAAAAGACAAGGGAAAGTCATAATAATATATTTTAAAGAAATTACAATACCAGTTTTAATCAGGAGAAATAAACCAGCTGGGATAAAAGGAATTTGCCTTGATTTCTGCTTAAAGAAAAGAAAGTACCACAAGAAAACTAAAAGGGGTGTGCTGGAGAGGGGGGGGGAAGTACCATATCAAAGCAGCATGAAGCTCTTTGACTGAAAGGGATGCAAGCTCCAGAGGCTGGAGTCCAGTTCTTCATGAATCCAAAGTATACCTGATGCCACTGAAAAGTCTCTGACTGATTTGAGAAAGGCTTTTGGTCAGAACCAAGAATTCAAGATTTTATCAAGCAGATTGATGTTCAGGGACGGGGTCTGGGCTCTGCAGCCATCTCAAATTAGTGTGACAATGTGAGGTTATTCCACTGAGAAAAAAACAGCCTAACAAAACTGTCTGGAACAGGAGGCTTTTTGGAGGACTGTCTGAAAGATAACAGGCTAAGCACTCCCAAGAAGTGCTGCTGTAAAGCTCTAACTGATAAATTCTAGTGAAGGATCCCCTGTTTATTGGCAGAAATAGTAGCAGAAGGCAGCAATTACAAGCATTACCTTTTCCCATGGCAGATTCTGCAGGAAGCACTTTAATTTTCTTTCATGTTTTGGACAGTTTCAGTCCTGTAAGAACAAGACAAATGTTCGAGTGTACAATGTTCTCCTAAAGAACCTCACAGAAAATGTATCCTCCTATCCTATCCAGGCTAAGAGAGCCTGCGAGCTTCAAACCCTGTAAAATTCATCACTTCTGGGCTTTTCTGAGAATAGAGAGCCACTGAATAGCTGAGCCCTTTACCTCTCCCTTCCCTGTTCATCATAGCTGATCTCAGGACTATTCCTTACCAAGCATTTTCTCCAGGGAAGTCTGCCATTAGATAGCCCGAGGACACTGAACGGGCTATGCCTCACTGCTCACCTGGGGTCTTCCGTGCTGAGCTTCGCTAAGTGTGAAAGCACTAAACAGAAACCATGGCAATCTCAAAAGGCAGCATCTTATTAGAAAGCAGAGTTGATCTCAATATGGGTAAAAGATAATGAAGCATTGTCTTAAACATCTGATGAAGGTCTAGAAAAAATGAGCACTGGTGCTTCTCAAAGCTAGTGGATAAACTCCTGACGTCAAAGAGATGTAGTCTATTAGTGCCTTGTACGCTGTGATGTGCCACACACTGCTCTGCCTCCCGGGCACTGAGGTCTTTTCCACCACCACACTGAGGTCTGGGTGCAATCCTATCACTTGTGAGCAGCAGGGCAGTCAAGAGACAGAACATGCAGGTAGCTCCTGGCACTGTAAAGCCCTGGCTTTACTCACTCTACACTGGAGAAAACACTGAAGCCCTCAGTCACTAGAGGATGCTAGCAGCAGCACAGCTGAAGCAACCAGACCATGAAGACACAAGAGAGAACCCCAGCACAACCTGCAGAGGAGGGAGAACACGATTTCCATTTGCGTTAGTACAGTCTAACATTTTTATTTACCACTACATGATGTAGCCCACCCGTTTATGAGAAAAAACTTGCTTAATGAACTATCAGGTTTCAGACCTAAATATGCCTATTCAGGTTCCTTCTAATTTAAACAAACACTCAGGAGCCTGATCCTCTCCTGAATACACCACATGAATGAGGAGAAAGGCAGTTGATGCTGACTTACACAGACACTCTGAAGGAGGGGAATCCAGTTCACTGATCAGACAGCGTCTATCAAAACAGTGGTAACCAGATGGTTACTGTCTCTGTCCTATCTAAATTATCTCTTGACTAAAAGTCTGTCTGGCTCAGAAAAGTTGAAGACATTTTCCTGAAATCCCGTGGGTCTGATCAAAGGGATCGGGTCAGTAAAAAATTAAGCCCTGCTTTATCTGCTTTCTTTTTCCAGCTAACATTAAACCACTGCCTTTTTTACTATAATGTCTCAGAACTGAATATCTAGCTATATTTAATCTTCTTCTAGCTCCCACTTGGCTGTCACCTGAGCATCTTACATCACCACTCAGACAGGGAGACAGATCATACCAAAAAGAAACAGCAAAAAATTCAGCCCAAGCACCCAGCCAACCTCCATCCAAGACAAAGCTGTGTCTCTCCTCTCTTTCTAGTGAGCAGGAAGCTTGTTGGGACATTTCTCCCAGCCTCTCCTGCTTTAGGACCATCAAGTGGATTGCAAGCACATTGAATTTTGGCTGCTCAATATGAGTGAGAAACCTCCATAGAAATATTTCCTAAATACCTGACATCTGGCTTCAATTAAGTTTATCTGCATTAATAAAATGCATTTCTCACTCAGTGGGTAATGATATTTTTTAACACCGTCATCCAATAAGCCTGAAAACTGATAAAAGGTACATTCATGTGCAAATCAGTCCTTTTTCATTTCCCTTTACCTTTTTTTCATCTTACTTCAATATTTTAAAATCCAACCTCTTTCTGAATCATGTAAATAATTCCTATTGGCATTGCTAACGACAAATGTACAAAAGTGAACTGTCAGCCACTGCAGAGGAGAAGATACCCATTAATGAACTGTGCTGAGATTCAGAGGGCTGATAATGGCATATGGAGCCTTTCAGGCTTTGATCATCAGTTTGAATCTGCAATAAGCAAACTGACCTACAGTTATCACCATGTGGTAATTACCTGGTTGTCTATATGATCGCTGGTCTGGTTTTACCCCCGGTAGATAGGTATTCTGCGCTTGCTGGCAGAAAATATCTTTTCTTTTGCTGTCAATCTCAACCATTCAGTTAAAACTAAAGAAATTATTCTATCCCTCTCCCAAAGTCACTTTTCCTAAAAGGTTCATACCACTCTTAGAAGGTAACACTTTACAATGATAGCTATCCATCTTCAGCTCACTTTTACTGTCGTCCTTTTTCACTTGCTGTAACAAGGAAGGAGAATGATCTCCTTTAGTGGGAGCCAGGAGGAAAGAAAAATCTTTCTCATTAAAGATCATGCTCTCCAGCCCTTGCAGTAGAGCCTGGTGACAAAAACACAAAGAAATGGGAGAAAAAGGCTCCCCAAATCCTTTACAAACATCAATTCCTAATATCTCACAACAGTCCTGTGAATTCCTCATGGACTCTGTTTATATAGACATGCAAAAAAAAGTGGTGCAAAAAAACCTTTGATGCATTTATAGGCTTTATCTTGTGTCTGCTGAGATAGTTCAGATCAAGGGTTGTGTCATCCCTCTCCAGAAACACTACACTTTGAAGGCAACCTTGTCCATTATTATCCCACCCTGTAGCCTCCATCTCGTAGGAAAGGTATCTAGCCGACTCCTACTGCCCTTGTGCTCTGAAGACTTTTGCCATGCAACCCAAGCCAGGTTGTAGGTTTGCTCTCGATTTTGGCAGCTCAAATAGGAGAAGTCACAAAGGATATTCAGATCATTTCACTCCCACTCCCTTTGCCCTCTTCCCTGGGAAACACAGCTTTTGAAGAACAAGCAAATTGTCCCTTCAGATTTCCTGCTAGTGGTAAATATATTTGTTTTGATTATTTTATTTCCCTGATCTTTGTTCAATGAAGCCTATAAATGCACCAAAGTGTTACTTGTCAATCAGGTCATCAGCTTAGAAAATGAACAGCAGCAAAGAAACATACAATGAAGCAGCTACAGTGCATTTTTCTGATCAGTCTATTAGACATTTATTTGTTTGAACAGTTCATACTTCTGTTCTACTGTCATCTGGCAATTTCTTTGACCAGATATAAGTCTGCAGCTCTCATTAAAATATTCATGACAAGAAACATTTTAGTCAATTGATGAATTGCTATTACAGTTAAAACATAAATCACCACCATGCCATTAGTACAGTGTGGGAGAACTTGATGGACTTGCAGTGATTTATGAATAAATACAAAGAACATTTTAATAAGCTGGAAGCAGCCAAGGGCTTCTTCTGTGTAAATGAGAATTTGTGTACAGATAAGTCTGTAAAGAATCTTGTAAAGAAAATATTTTTAAAAATGAAAAAAAAAATCCAATCCAGTTACAAACCAACTAGCTTAGGTACCAGCTTTTGTGCTGCAGGGAAAGCAGCACTGAGTGCAAATTCTGTTCAGTCCCTCTGAGCTCTGCCAGCTGTACCCGAGATCATGTAAATCTGGATTTATTTTCCCTACATGAATGGCAATCAGTGCCATGCACACCAGGCATATCCCAGTCACAGCTGTGGAACTACCTATACAGAGTGTTAATTAGAGCAGCCACTGTGTATTTAAGTTAAAAGAATCAGCAGTCTAACTATCCTACTCAAAGATTTTTTTCGAGACTACAGTCAGCATGTTCTGGAGCAGGACAGGCCTTTAAATGTATCTGAAGGGAACTGAGAAGACACAAAAGAAAGGTAACTTGCATGACAAAACCCAGTGGTTTCACCTGGGACCTGTCATATGGGGAAGTCCAGGACTGACTCTTCTTCCACAACCGCATGTCCATATCCCTGTATTGTCTGCTACAAGAGTGATCTGAGTTAAAGATGAAAACATGAATGAACCTATTTCCTTGGGTTTGATCAAGAGCTCAATGAATTCTGTAAAATTACTTCATTGACCCCTGGTGTTCAGCTCAGGCTTTTGGGAAGGCTGGTGCTGGGATATATATACAAATTGACAGATTTTTTTTTTTTTAAGACCCAGAAACACTAAAAAAAAAAACAACCCAAACAACAACCCCCAAACCAGAATTACTTTCCATTATTGCTTTCCATCAGAGTGCAGATGCCTTTATAAACAAGGTTTTTCACAGTTTCACCCAGCATGCAGCTCTCAGTATTTTAAACAGTATTTTAAGAATCTCAACTATTTTTATCTAATTTAACTGTTCACCACATCATAATAATCATAGATAATTTCTATTCTCAAATTAACCTTGGGGAGCATTTAGATACTCTTTGGGAAATGCTCAGAGGACTATGGAAATCTCTAATTTCTACATCAACTTTGCATGCTTGGCTAAGTCTGGAACTGCCTGTTCCTAATTTGTTTCTCCAGATGAATATTTATTTGATTCACAGCCTGTTTCCAAGATGCTTTTAATCGTGTTGCCATCAAGAAGCCTGGATGCAAAAGAGAAACTCCTATTTTGCTTTCCCAGGTATTACCAGTAAACTACTCAGATATTTGAAATTTCAGGTAAGTAACATATAGAGCATAGGAAACATATAGAGCCTAACCTTAGATATACAAAAAACATTCATTTTGAGATGGGTATTTAGTTGCTAAAGAGCAATTGTCTGCTGAAGTATTAGCACAGGTGGGGGATTTTGCTGTAAAAACCATTTCTTGCATCTCTTTTCATGCTGAGTGGCAAGTTCCTGACTCCGAACACTGCCGGGTTATTACAGCAGAAAAGCTGGCAGTTTTAGAAAGAAGGCTGAGTAATAAAAATAAAAAGATCAACAGGCATGGAAATAGAAGTGATAAGGCAGAAAATGCAAATAAAATGGATCAGAGATCTTAAAGAGAGATGGTGCCAGATTATCAGTGGCAGAGTCAGTGGAGTTACGCTGCCTGTGCTGGCTGAGTCTGCCTGTCCCAGGGAATCCGTATGCAAAGCCAGCCACATGCAACTGATTAATTCAGCTGCCTCAGTAAACTAGAGACTAAGTTGTTCCATTTAAAAAAGATATTTTAGCATCAGCTATGATCAGTGCATCTCTTTCTTTGATTTTGTTCTGCTTTCCACTTGCAATGCATCCCTCTCCAGCTCCTTGGAATCTTCCAGTACATCTTAATTACCCGTGGTGAGCAATTGCCACTGAGCTGTGGGCAATACAATGAATCAGTTTAAAAGTCATGTGCAACTTCTGCTGCTACAGATCACTGCATTAAAGAATACTATTCACCCAGAAAATAGCAGAAGAGAACATCACTGTGGTTTAAACTGATTATGAAAACTGTAGGTTCAAATTTTAATGTGTTTCTTATTGGGATTTGATTTACTACAAGAGACCCAGCATAACTCGTGTCGTATGTGTAACCCTATACACAGCTGTGTAGAGAGCTTGGAGACTGTTTCAGAATGATTAGAAATAAAGCTGTCAGCAGCTTGTCCCCACAGGCCCATTCGTTTGTCCATAAAATGACAAAGTTAATACTCTATTTTCAACAGCTTTTTCCCGTAAGTGTGGACATGATTTTGAGCTCATTTGAAGTCCATACAGCCAGAAATTGTAGCCAGGTCCTGTGGTGCCATTTATCCTTCTCATTACATCCTCAGCGGTTAAGAACTAAAGATCCAGCTGCCAATTAAAGCAAGACTAACCCTTAAAATAAATTAACATGTGCCTCAAGTTATCTCTGCTCGATGGCCTAATCCTGCTCCCAGGGAATTCTGTGGAAGCTGCCTCACTCCATTGAAATCCTCCCCTGCCCAAGACAGGGCAGCTGTGTTGACATAGCTGAGGCTAAAATCCACGCTGGAACAGAGTCACAAGAAAAATCAAGGTTAATTCTCATCAGTGATTTGAAGGAAGCATCCAAGTGCCATAAGCTCCCTACTGGGATGTACCAAGGAATGGCAAATAAGGCTTTGGCCCTATTTGAGTAGGTATAAATGCACTTCCAGGTTTATATTTATAGACAAATACAATGGAAGCTGAAATAGGCAAAGTGATGCTTTATAAAAATTGCAATGGCCGTTTTTCATTCTGACTCTCTGGATTTGTAATCAGTTTTATCAATTTAATTTCATTTATAGAATGTTTTGTGACAGCACTTTTCTCAGGTTCAGAGACAGCTGAACTCAGTTTATTAAAGCCCTAGGTGTTCCTCATGCTTGATGAATGAAAATATCAATATATTAAATGGAATTTAGCAGAAGCAGGAAATTGAGATTTTTGGGAAGGTGGATAAAGCTGTTAGACCATGTAGAGAGGACTACTAAAAATGACAGGAGAAAAGCCAGACCAAACAAAGAGACATCAGTGAAAAATAACTTCTGTATTCCTGATAACTTGGAAAATTAAGTCAGACAACACAGCAAGCTATCTCCAGCAGTGTGTGCACTTCTGAAAAGCTTGACGAAGACATGGCAGCATTTCAGGATTCCCAGAATATGTATCCACTAATCACATACAAATAAGTGGGTTGTGAACACATTTAAATCAGTTTATCTATGCAAGTGCTGTCTGCAAAGCCTTTCTGTTTAGGAACATGGGGATCCACAGGCTGGCTCACATGGGGTTGATGAAGGAAGAGGAGTTCTCCACGTCAGGAGCTGGGGCACTGCTGCTCTCTGGTATCATTGTACTTTTTAGAAGGAAAAAAAGGGTCTATTCAGCTCTATAATTCCCAAAATAGCAAAAAAACCTCATTAATATTTGTGGATCTAAAAAAAACCAAACCCAAACCATACATGCTTGAAGCCAAAAATTCGCATCACTGTTTGTGGGTCCAAAACAAATCATACACTCTATCTATATGATACAGAGATATTTACAGGAGAAATATAACTTAAGGGGACAAGATGATTGTTAGAACATTGAACTTTCCTTCTTCTCTTCACATGTTTGACCTTCCCTTGCAGGATACTAAATTAATGCATGCAAATCCTTTTTCACAACTCTGCTCCCATTCAAGTCAATGGTAAAACTCCCACCAGAACAAATGAGGATATAATTAAGCCCTTATATTTTAGTAAACTACATGCAAGTAGCTCACCAACCTATAGACTGAGTAAAAAATTGGTACACAGCAGATGCAAAGCACATAGCAGAATGTGCAGAATAAGAAAAGCAAGTTTCATATGCATGCTGGCCAAGTCTAATAAATCCTCTACTAATCCTGCTGTTCCATAAAGAGTTGTATAAAGTCTTTTTAAAGTGAGTCACCCCATATTCAGACCTGCCTCTGGACAAATAAACTGCCTACATCTTTCACATTCAGGATGACTAATCTGCAAAAAATCAGATTCTGTCCCCTTTCTTCATGCTGACACTAAATTTCTCAACAGCAGATCACTGATTTGAGGATGCCAATATCTGCTTAACATGTGGCTGCACTAGGTTCAAAGAAGTCAAGATAAACACGGGATTACTTCTGCAGAGTCGTCGTGCAAGGTGGCCATCCCTAGCAGAAGGAGAAGTTAAATCTCAGGGATGCTGTCCCTGAGGATTCAGAGGACTTACATTTAAAGGTATGTGTGGTATATTGAAGGGGAAAATAACTGGCCCTAGTTTAATGAATCTGGCTAGCAAACAGCAGAACTGGAGGTTTCCCCTATAGATTATGCCAGGCTGTGCTTGTGAGGTGGAGGGAGAGGGAACAAGTACCCAGCAGTAACAGGGCTTGTCAGAGTGGTTAGAGAAATCATTCTTCCCCAACTCCATAGCTAAAAGTGGCATTTCAGGAAAAATACTTTGCTGTGACTTAGAAACCACTACAAAACCATTGCCTGCCAGAAGCACACACAGGCTTGTAATCCTTTTGTAGTTACTAGTTTTGGAAAATGGCTTTAGAACATCTTCCAAATCCAAACCTTCGCACTGCGGAAGCGGGATGCAACTCTCTCCTCAATGGGAGCGCAAGGCAATAAACAGGAGTAGGGGTTAAAAATGCTGCTAAAATGAAGGACTGAAAGTTAGAGGGAAAGAAGAAGGAAGATGCTTTGCTAACAGGGTTGCCTTCTTCAGCTACATCCCCTGAAGCACCAGTCTGCAGCTGTGGGCTCTGCAATGTGCCAGGGTGCATGGCAGGAGCCGCCTGGAGCTGCTCACCCTGCTTTCCACCCACAGCGGGGCTTCCAGCGATGAAATCCAGTGAGCAGTGTCTTAATCTGGGAGTCATGAAATCGGGACAAATCTCTGGGCAAGTTTAGACTCAGTTTACCACTGTTTTCCTTCTAAATCTATTTGTCTTATCTTTCAGAGAGGAAATAATTTGCTGGAGGGACAATTTTGCCATGGATATGAAAAATCTTCCATACAGCCCTGGACAATGTTCTATATCCTAATAAGCAAAATCTAAGATGAAAGTGTGAAAGTATAACCTCAAGTAATGTGACAGGGTTAAAGAAATTTGTAATACATATGTATCTATCTATGCATGCACATCTGGACACACACACATATATACATCTATGCACGTTTTACATATATGTGTATATATGAAATAAAATATTGAGTTCTACAGAGCAATTTTAGTTTGGCAGTGCCATGTAGAAAGGCAAGGCAATTGCCAGTAGAGTTAAAGAAGGTGACAGAGGCCATAGAACCACTGGAAATCTTTCAGAGCTCTACAGATATAAGAAACACTCAGCACTAGAAGACTGATCTTCAGATCCCGGGCCTGGAGGAGCATGCAGGTTCCCCAGCATGCTACTTAAGAAACATGTTTAGTAGCACGGAGCAGCACGGGCAGGCAGCGCTTGCCTTTATCTGGTGCAGGGCACACAGCAGCTCCTGGTGCCTCGGCCACAGCAGGGGACAGTGTGGGTAATGCCCACGCTCAGGAGGGATCCCACAGCTGGCAGTGGGCACTGTGATCTCTGCCCTCGTTACACACAGATCTAGTAACCTACTTTGTCCAAACCAGCACTGAATCAGAGGGGGTGGCTGGGGACCACAGCAGCAGCTATCTGCCTCGTACATCTTTGTCCTGTCACCTCACCCAGCAGAGCTGCAGCATAAGAAGCCAGGCAGGGACAACTCCAGGTGTGCCTGGCAGAGAGAGACCCCGCTTCTGCTAAAGCCTGTGATTTATTCCCTCCCTCAGTATCAGCTTCTTTTCCCATTGCAGGACTGCGTATGAGCAAAGTTCTGATCTCCTAGTGCTGTCACCCTTGTACAACCCACTGCCATCGTGCCTCCTGTGAAGCATGTCACAGCCAGGCAGCAGACAGGGCTGCTTCTCTGAACTGATGTGTCAATGCAATTTAAACATTTCACAGCCAGATCCTTGGCACAGGTTTTGAAGGAAGTCAGTGATGCTGTGCTGACTTACATCAGACACAATTTGGGGCTACTTTATTTTTTGAGAGCTGGCCAAGATGCAGGGAATTAGTATTCCCTAATATATGAACAAAAAGCAGACCACTCAAAGGGCAGCACGGGGATTGCCAGGGAAGTGACCCTGGGAGAGCCTGTCTTGGCTGCACAAGCTAATGACCCTGAAGTGTCTGTTTCCAGATACAGCGGCACGTGTCACCTCCCTTGGCTTTAAACCTCTAAAATACAGACAGTTACATGTAGTCTGATTGAACTTGTACTCACTTAAGACAATGAAATAAACCCAGATCTCATATTTAGGTCTTTTCTCTAGGGTGAAATGACTTGCATCCTCACAATGACTTCTAGAACAACCTCAGTGTAGCCTGAACATGAAGTATTCAAACTTAATTATACACACCAAAAAGCAACCAAGACCATCTAAACACACACAAGCTTTCTCCCACAGTTTTATTTCCCAATGACTCACATGGAAGAGATACTCTTTTCTTTCAGGCATTAACTGTTGAGATAGAAATAAGAAATGAAATAAGAAATAACATTTCTGGACCAAAGCATCCATGCCAGTGCTTGGATATCATTTGTGAGCAAGCAACAAATTGTTCACTTCATCAGTCAGACCTTTTCTATTATAAAAAGACATTATGATGGCTGTTTCAGTGGCACGCCATCCAGCTCACATTCTTTTTAGCTTGTGGACAAATGCTGGGTCAGCTCCCTGTCGAGGTCCTCCATAGCCTCCCAAACACCACATGGACAACACCACTGCAACAAACATCAGTAACACACACAAAGACACATTTGGCTGTCTTAAGTCCATAGAGAAACTTGTGATTTCCAGTGCAGCTATACCACTGATTTAGCAAAGAAAAGAATCTCTCAGATGGCCCTACCAGGTCAGAGCCAACCTGCAGGCAGCTGTGGGTCTTTCCACTGGCTACAGCCAACTCTGCAAAGCTGGAGGAGCAGAGGGCTCCTTCACCTGGTTCCTGGGTCACTGATGTGAAAGGTGTGTTCAAAACCATTTGGGGATTTCCAGCAAAGCTTGAAAATTCTCCAGGAAGGAGAAGATTTCTGCCTTGCAGGTGCCCTATCACTTGCTGCTGGGAGTTATTCTCTACTAGCTTTTGGACTATGGCCCGGTTTAATTCTTCTTCTGTCTGAAGATATTTCTTTGTATTTGCAAACAATTCCTGCACATGCTAAACTTTTGAACAAATTCATTATTAGAAAACTTTTCACCCAGTTCTACTGTCCACATTTCATGTGATCAGTACAGTCAGAAGCCTGTTTTACAGTAAATTGTTTGCTGGTTTACAGTAAGCATGTATTTTGGTGGAAAAAGAATCCTATAAAACGTATCCTATTAGATTGATAGGAAAGAGACCCCACCACACATGGCAATCCCTTTTTGTTATAATCAAGCGTAATTTCTAGTTTTCCTGACACCACAGACCATATTTTCAGGAGGTGTTCATCTGCGTGGTTGCAACCTAGAATACAGCCCCAAAACATGTATGTTTTTATGCATATGTTCTTTTATTTAAGCTGGTGATGTGGGAAGTCGGAAGAATCCCCTTCTGTACCTTAAAGTCATGCACGACGATTTGTTTTCTGTATCTCTGCCTGTTCCAAATACAAGGAAAGTTATTCAGAAATGAGTGCTAATCATTTTTTTCTGGCTATGTTTCTTTCAGAACAAGTGATTCAGGACAGTTTTTGCCCATCTGGCTTCCTGCTCTTGAAAATGCCCTTCCTGGATGATGGCTAATTAGGTAATGTAATAGTTTATCCTCCTAATGCACTGATTTACGTAGTGAAACAAACATTATGCTTGTGTATTTATTCCTGTCGTTTATGCAACTGTTTGCACATAGATTTTTCAGTTACTGTAAAATAATTATAATGATATTGAATTAGCATAAATGTTGCATTTTGCAGCTCAGGAAATGCCCCCTTTTGATTTCAGTGGGAGGATGCTTAAACATTTGAGAATAAAGCACACTCATTAACTATAGCTCAGTTTATGAACTTCAGAGGTTAAACATTAGCTACAAAAAAATCTTTTCATCAAGATGGATCAAGCCTCTCCACTTAAATGCATTATCCAAATTTGCAGTCATCTCTAGTTAATGAGTCAGTCTGAATTAGCCTTTCAAAAGAATTAAGGGAAAAGAATCAACACTTTGATGGTGTTTGAAGCACAAGTTGAAATTGAATCAATGTGTTAAATGTTAGATGAGATCTTTTAATCTGTAAACCAGTGATCGAGAACTGTGTGGATGAAACTAGATGCAGTGGTTAATTTTGATGAATTATTCTGTACAGGGAGGTCCCCCACGATAACAGCTTATCTGAAAGCATAATCTGCTTATATTCACCTCACTCGAAAAAGGTACAATTGAGGTTGAAATGTGCGAGTTCTTCCTGTTACATTCCCCTGTGAATTCAAGATAGATTTTATCCTTTAGGCTCATACAGGAATATGTTATGAAAACAAGACTTTTTGAGTAAGTCTCTTGGGAGTCCAACTAGGAGGGATAATAAAACTTTCATCTTCCCAGGTCCCTGGGATAGGGTCTGTTAACAGCCAGGCTCTCTGCATTCACACCACAAACGTACTCTGAAGTTCAATGAGATCACTAAATTGGGAATTTCTCATAGTAGGACAGTAGGAGAAATCCTGTCTCCTCAAGGATCAGTTTAATTGAACCTGTTTTAACATACAATGAACCAGATTACTATTAAGTAATCTTGTTAAGATGAGATCCTGCATGTGCAGGTATGTAAGGGCTGGTACAAAGGAGCTCTTTCCTACCAGAATGAGCTGCTAAAGGGACGAGACGGCATTATCACTGGGTCCTTGTGTTAGTCCCAGGCTCCTGCCTGCCCTCTCTCTGTGTAAAACTCCCTTTGAAGCAAACAAAACCTTACTTTTGTTAGAAATTTCATTAATGGTCAGAGCTATTCTCTGTAATTAAGATATAATGAAAAAGCAACCAACCAAGCTTTTTTTTTTTTTTTCCAACAAAATGATAACTTCAAAGCTACCCATATGTTTGAATATGACCTAAAAACCACCCATCCTTTTATGTTCTCTGACTGCAAGTGGCTTTACTCAATGACAGAGCTGAAAGGACAAATAAAAGTGGGCATCAAAACCCAGCTCTGAAAAAAATACAGCTATGTGCAATAAGAGATAATTCTCTTCTTTTATGGCTCCTGAAAGCTGCAGAAATGCACAAAACATTTCTGAATTAGGAGCTAAAAACTGTGTGCTACACAGGTACCACACTATGAACCTACTGGGAAAGTGAGCACAGAAATAAACCCACAAATCAAGGCTTTTACCCAAAATGAAATACAGAAGAGAGTGAGGTACAAAGCTGGCCAGGGTGGTTGTAGCCACAGCCTGGACGGAGGAGCAGCACCACCATGCTCAGCCCAGGCCACACACCAGTCCTGTCCCTGCACACACGGGATCGAAAGCAGGAGCTGAAGGATGACCCAGAGCTGTGCCAGAGACCAACGCACTGAGCTTGTTTAATATCTCATTCATTCAGACAACAGATTGTATTAGTTTCCTCATTTGTTTTCCATATTCTTTTTCTCCTCCTCCAAATTGTCCCTAATCAGAAATCTGACAAAATCCCCTCATCTTCTCTGGACAGAAAATCATTCAAAAACTAGAAAATCGAAAGAACAGTCCAAAGAGTCATCATTTCACTCATGTCAGTGAAAGCAAGGAGGCACCTCATCCAGCAGCTGAGTGCCCTGAGCCTGGTGAGAGCTGAGGCTGCAGGTCACCCCAAGAAAGGGGCACAGTGTCTGCTTGCAATGAAGCCAACCCCTAGTCAGCTGTTCCTGGCTCGGTGGTGTGGAGCTGCTGGCCAAAACACCACTGTGCTTAGGGACCTGGTGCCCATGGGTGTCTGCTTGTGGCTGCTGGAGCCCTCCTGTCCTCCATGGCCTGTCACAGGCTGCCCACAGACCTCCTTTTGAGGGGGGAGTAGAGGATCTCAGGTAGGATTCCTCCTGTGCAGACAGATTTGCTGTCTGAGACACACTGGTGAGGAATAAAAGACAAAGCTTCAGGCACAGTTAAAAACAGTTTTTCCCTGTAGCAGAGGGAAGGAAAAAAAAAGGGGGGTGGGGAATGGCATGCAGAATAGTGAAGATCTGAAGAAAACATCGCATAATATAACCAGATTTTTGTGTGGGAGAAATAAGCATTAACAAAATTCACATGTCTGAAGGGAATTTAATTGAAAGATTAAACATAAGTCAAGGCTCAGAGGCCCAACAGCAAAAGATATCATGCATTAAAAGTAGCAAGTCATGCCCTTGCTTAGAAGAGACCGTGTTTCAGCACGTGGCTCGGACTGGCACAGCCGGATTAGACTGCTTATAAGTAATCGGGGGCCTCTTACTAACCATGAGTTTTTCAAGTTTGTTTTTTATAAAAAGACAAAAGTACACGTCAAAGCAAGTAAAAAATGGTTATAGCCAATCTCTTTTTCAGCACACACAGATACACTTCACTGATCACCAACATAAAAGAAAAAATAGACTGCACTGGGTTTTAGAGGTGAGAAAAGGAAAAGATCTATTAGGTCGTCTTGTCCAGATCCCAGCTAAAGCAGAAAGCTTTTTCTGTGGATTGTTTACCCAAGTTTTTTAGAAAACTTTCCCTTGGACTAAGTACTATATAACCTTCTTAGTAATATCAATATTTTCCCTGAGCTTAAATAGCTGGATATATTTCCACGTGTTTAAAATACTTTCACTGGTAGGTATTGGTGTGAGGTTTCCACGGCATAACCGACCAAGACCAGCTCATGCAGCTCCCTCTAAAAACTCAGCTGCGGTGGAGTTGACAGCCCTGCTTTTCCTCCAAGAAAGGATCTGGGAGTTATTTAGAGTTTGGGTGCTGAGGGAGCCTCTGATCAAGGGAACAAGCTATGCCTGCAGATGGGTGTCTGCAGCAGAGATGGATTTGCCATGGCAGAGTCCTTTGCTCCCCTCCAGGCAAGTGGGGGACCCATGCCACTGGCTCCTGGGTACCACAGCTGTGTGAAAGCAACCACAGAGTGAAACAAGGAGGAAGTAAGATGATTAAACCTTCCAAGCATGACCATGGGCATTAGAGGGAGCTTTGCTGAGCACAGCAAGGTACTGTCGAGAGACAGGAAAAAACCCTCAGTAGTGATGTTAAATCTTACAGCATTTTCTTTAAAGCAGGATGTTAATATTGTGCTTTACAGTTATTAGCAGCATGATAAATAATTTCAGAGAAATGTAGGTCACATTCTGGACTAGTGGTTTGATGCATAAGGGAGCACAGCAGTTTCCAGCAGCCCTGGTTTCAGCTCCACCCCAGCACTGGCAGGTACCAGCGGGGGAGAGAAGGGATGCTGGCAGAGCAGTGTGGGAGCTGGTCCTGGCCCCGCTGGAGTCAGTGGCACAACTCCTGCTGCCACCACCTTCCTTTGACATACATTCCTCCCAGGGAAAGAGAAGCTGTGATATATTTTCTCAGCATTTCAATTATTTATTGGCAAAGGTCTCCCAAAGCTGGGCTGTAGACCTTGATTCCAGCAGAACTACTCACCAGAGCAGCACAGGGGGATGGAGAGGGACCGTGGGAATTCCCAGCACAGCATAATGCAGTGAGGAACAGTAAAATTGCATTTCTATTTGTTTATTTCAGATTTCTTTTTTAATAAGGACAAGGGAAGACACAGAAGTTGTGAGGGTAAAAAGTTGAACATCATCATTTGACTTGTGTGATTAGGTTAATGAAATGCCAGAGTATCCAGGTCTGGACATAAACAGAAATTGCAATGATGCTTCATGCTGTGAGGGCAATTAGAAAAGCAACAACTATTTTAGCAAATATTTTCTTGATCTGTACTGGGAGAAAAGACAGTAACAAGGCAATAAGGAGACATAGCCTATTTTTCTTCACTGTCTCCCTTAAAATAGACTGGATTGCAACAAAAGTTAATGTCAGCTTTGTTAAGACAAGACTAATGGCAAACAGCTATGAGTACATCTTACCTTTGTCTTGATCACAATAGATTTGCTTTTTAACACTGAAAATCTAAGGTACTTGATTGATGTAGTTTAGCAGGGAATTTCTGCACTGCTCATTGCATTTTTTACAAGTAGCAGTGTTAGTTTTCACCTTCTGTCTACTTTTAACAATGTCAAATTAATTAAACAGTAGAGATATAATAGGATACATAATTACAATACAAATGCTACTGTACTATGGCACAAATACATGCAAAAATGCTAGAAAGGAAATTTATGTTTCTGTTGTTGAAATAAGTTAAGGGTGAGAAACTCTCCTGCTGGTCCCAGAATTTCCTTACAGTCATAAGATTCTTACTAATTGTTGCAAGTTAAAAAAATCTCAGCAAGACTTCTAACAAAAACTTCCACAAAACCCCACAGAATTTCTACAGCAGTTTCACTGGAGTTTTTGATTCTAAAAATAGAATCAGTTTTGTTCACAGCAAAAACTCAGGACTAATAATTTCTGCATGCCGAAAAAAACCAATTGTGTGATATACTGAGTATTTTTCACATATATCAAGCCTGTATTCATAGCCCATTAAAAATAAGCACAGAAAAATAGCTTTGTGTTGCTGCATTTTATTATAAAGACACTATGACTGAGCCCATGTGATAATAGCTGATCCCAAGGAAAGCAGCCAGTAGGCAGAGCCACGTCAGGCCAATTTGGCCATGGGAGCAGCTGCTGGCTCGTTCCCTCCATGCAGGACAGCCAGGCTCCAGCCTGAAACTCCCAGGGCTGTGCCGTGGAGTTGATGCCAATGCTGTATTTCTGCCTTTCCCGTGTGGGTCCCTGCCCATGCCATGGCTCTTCACAAAAATCTGCATTTTGTGCTGCTCCAAGGCATGATGCATCTTCTCATTGACCCGTGGAGTCTTGGGGAGAGGGTGAATCCTCAATGGCTGAGGGCTGTCCCCTAGGCTGGAGGCTACTCTCCAGGGCAAGGATGCCCAAGTTAGTTGGAAATGAGATTAGTCCTATACCAACAGCAGCTCACAACTTCGTGGTGAGACTTAATCCACCTGGCTGCCCAGCAAATGTTGCACTGCAGTGAAGATTACAGCTTCAACATGAGCTCGGGACTGTGTTTTTCACCACCATAACATAAATGCTGTCAGCTTGCAAGCAACTCCAAAGCTGCCAGTTACATTAAAGAGCTACAGCTTCTTCACTTATAATGCAACTGATTCCTATCCTCTGGAACTCATGCATAAAGTGAGACATATCATACAGTTCCCCGGGGGTGAGAGTAGCCAGCAGAGAAGCTATAAACGCAGTTCAGAAAAAACCTGACTCATACTAAACGGAGCACTTAGAGGCAGTGTGGCAGTATCGATAGAAGCCTTGAACTAGCTTTATGTAAGTGCTATCTGCACACCGGCGCTTCTGCACCTGCAGGGAAGCGAGTCTGCTGGGAAGCAGCGCTGAGCGATGATGTGCCCAAGGGGTGAAGCGCCTCCCGCAGTTGCAGCGATAACCTCGGTGCCGAAGCCGAATACTAATGGTGACGGGGCTGTGCAGAGGCACGGCCGGGCAAGGGCCCATGGCTGGGCTGAATTTCAATGCCCTAGAAATACTGTGATTATGGTTCTGGAAAAGTTTTCTTCTTAATCATCCAAGTATCTATTAAAATGCAAATTGTCACAGCAATTAAGACTAATTAAAATAAATAAGAAATGATAATAAGAGACCAAAACGGTCTATTTCAAGGCTATGAAATACAAGCTTTTCCTTATTACTCATTATGACCTAGTTAAATATATTCACTTATCTGGAAATGTGAGAGCCTGAATTCCAGGTTGGATAGGTACCTCACCATTTTTTCCTCCTCTTCCCCTGTCTTGAAAAGATAAATGCTGTTGTGCTCAATCTCTCTGAAAAACTGCTGAAGAAAAAGCCAGGAATAATTAAATCTGATGGGGCTGTAGACATTTTAAGAGAAAAATAGAAACTCCTTCAGAAGTCACTGAAGTAATTATTACACTACAGGAGTTCTAAGCTTGAGAACAAAGTAAAAGAAGATTATTTGTTTTGGAGGTTGTTTTATTTTGGTCAGAAATTGCTATATAGTCTGTTTCTTATTTTCCTTCATTAATATGCTTTCAAGCATGGTGTTAACCTCTGCTAAACATTTTTTTTTTCAGTCTGGGCTTTGCTATTCAAAATAAACCACACCTGTTTCTATGCATATATCACCGACAGACTGCATGTCTCCATTACACGTAGACTTTTGGGGGGGGGCTGTTTCCAGAACCACACAGGCTCACAGGCACAGGGCTGCTGCAGGACCTCGGGATGCTGCAGGGTTTGGGGTGGATCTGGGACTGATGCTGGAAACAGCGTTAGGATCCTCTGTGGGCAAGTGAGCAGGCACAGCAGCCCAATGGTTTCGGATATGTTTAAATATGTACTTAATATTCAGGGAAAGTCAGAGAAGCCATGGAATAAGCTTTACCCCCAAGACAAGATAATGATTGGTTTTTTTCATTTCATGTTATGAACACTCTTAAAGAATGTGCTGCCATAAACTACTGGCAAATATCCAGCATATTTTGGTATCAAGGGCTGGAGGACAGCAATTTCAAACAAACAAATAACAAGTCCAGCTGCATGTTCAGGAAGAGCCACCTTCAGTCCAAGGCTCTCTGAACCTTAAAGTACAGCCAGTGAAAAAGATTATTCAAATTTAAATACATTTTGTCTCCTCCCTAATGGCCACCTCTAGATAATATTTTGGAGGCCTTCTGATTTCATTCTTGCTTGGGCTGAACAAATACGACCAAACAGAGCCATCTGTCTGAACTCTCGCTCTGCTATCAAAGAGTCTGTCTGCACCTCGGTTTATTGCAACAAATAGAAACCAATGTATTTTAAATGGAAAGTCATTTCCACTTGTGTTAATGTAGATACAGATGTGGAAACAATATTAGTCACAGTTTGCTGAATAATAGGCATTTTTGCCTTAGTGCTCTTTTGTGACTAACACTTCACGAGCAAACAGAAAACCTAAATCTCCCCATGTAGATGGAAACCATCACTGCAGAATGTGAATGACTCATATTAATGCATTGCATTTCATAACAGCCCTATGAGACACAGAACTGTCAGATGATAAGGATGTGAGGCACAGAGATTAAATGATTTAACTAACTCCCATAGACTGTTTTTTGAGAGAGCCAGAAAATTCACTCAGAGTTTCTCAGTCCCTGTCCCATATTTTAATCTCAGCATTAGCACTATTTGAGTAACCTCTCTTCCCAGCACAGTGACTGTGGAAGCAATGGGCCATTAGGGATTGCTGTAGATATCATATCCCACCTTGGGTTAAGGGCTTTACATCTTTTTTTTTGATCCATACACATGCTGGGCAAGGCAAGACCAGGCACATAAATACACAGAATTAATGTCAGCCTCCAGCTCCTGGGAAAGGCATTAGGCAATTTTTAATACGTAGATGAGCCTTTGGCTTTCCTTTGAACATGACAGGAGAGACTTTCGACAGCAGAATGTCCAACAGGATCATGCTGGGGCCTTGCTCTGCCCTTCATCACAGAGAAACTTTCCACCTACTACTCCCCTTGCTCCTGTGAGGTCTCCTATGCGTGTCACAGCCTCACCTTATACAACCACACAGCAAATGTGTGTGACAAGACTGCGCAGCTCAGACTATTTGCCTGAAAGTCTTGGTATCTGCTCCAAATTCTGGCTGGTTCACTGATTTTCCTGCTGCTTTCTTCTCTCCCTATCATTTTTCTGGGGCAGAAAGACACTGCTACACTGGTATTCCCAGTGACGAGGGCCATGGCAGTCCCTGCACAGCAACAGGCACTTACAAATTATCACGACGAAACCCCGATCTGTTTGATTTACAAGCCAGTCATTTGGAGAAACAGATGAGGTTTTTTTAGTTGAGCTAGCTCTAATTTCTTTCTAGATTGGAATAACAAATAAACAGAAACAAACCTGTCAGCTGCAATCTCTTCAAAAGAGGCTCAGAAGCTGTTTTTAAATTTTTTTTTTTGTTCTTAAGCTTGCAGTATTCACTGCATAGAACCATAAATCACCAGATTTTAATGACAATAAAATAATTCTTACATAATGTTTTGACACTACCCATACAGGAAAAGGAGACAGTAAAAAGAGTCCATCTGTGCAGCAGCTATTTCTTCATCTCATTTCTTTGCACTATCCAAAAAAATGAATAAAAGTTTACAGACTATCATACTGATCCCACATTCAAGTTTATAAAGGCTTTTTGTCTTGAACTGTATACCAGGTCAAGAAATATTCTCTGCAATATTTATGGAAACCTTTGGAGAAGTATTTCCTGTTTTCAGTACCTCTCCCAACATAGTAGTGGTCGTGTGACTCAAAGAGCCACAGCTCAAGCTCACAGCAATTTGAATACTTTTCAACTAGTATTAATATTTATCATGTAATACAAAATCTGGTTTTTAAAGTGATTTTTACCAATGTGAAGATCTCAATATTTTGAACTGTTGACAGCATAGGACTTATAGAAAGTATCTGTGCAACAGAAATATTTTGAACAGGGAATAAATTTGATTTTTAATGCATGAAGAAGAAAAAGAGCAAAACAGTAAAATACATCAGAAAGGACCATACATTTTTCTTTTAGCTATAATACTGCAAATATAACCTTGTCCAGGCCATGATCTATATTTCTGGGAACCCACTGAAAACTTATTACAGTTTTCTGTTCCCCAGCTCCCATTTGAGTGAGTTGAGAATCATCGTTAATCACACTGAGAACAATTAACATGGTGCAGAAGAGACTTTGCAATGGCTGAGAAGTTCTCAACTTTGCTAACGTATGAAAATTTTATCATGGTCGTTCTGGTGCAGCTGGGAAACATCTCATGTCCGAGATCATCCCCCACGGTTTTCTGAAGTCATCTCCAGAAAAGAACAGGATTGCACAAGTGCTGGTTTGCTCTCTGCCATCTCCAGCAGCTGGTGGGAGTGCCCAAGAGGAAATAGTTGCACAGCAGTGGGATGTGAAATAATCCAGGGACCACAAAATAACTGAGTAAAAGTCGTTAGGGGAGAAACAACCATCCCAAGTCCAGCCTTGGGTTTTTCCCAAGCCTGCAGCCCCACACGTGCTGGGGTCAGACAGACCTGTGCCCCAACACACGGCGGGGCACGCTCTGCTTGGCTGGCTTGCTCCTGCCTGACATGGGAAGGTGCAGTTCAGATTGCTTGACTCCTCATTTTAGCACATACAATGACATAAATATTGATTTGCCTTCACTGCCTATTCTGCCTTCTGCAAATGGTCAGCTACTGTACATTTAAATCACAGAACCCCAGACTGGTGTGGGTTGGAAGGGATCTTAAAGCTCATCCAGTTCCAACCCCCCTGCCATCAGCAGGGCCACCTTCCACTAGACCAGGTTGCCGATGTCTGCAAGGTCTTCATTGCTGTGTTGGGTTTTTTTTTCTATTTTTCCTCAACTAAGAAAGTTGCCTTGCTACAGCCAAACTGTTTCAATAGAGGGTACTGATTTTAAAGTTTGTGATGAGAAGGTTTCTGGGGACTATGGTGATTTCTCTGGCCAGATTCAGAAAAAAATAAACTCTGAATAAAATGTCTAACCTTCTCGAGTCAGAAAATGGATGGTTTGACAGAGTCCTGCTCCAAAAATATTTTAGAAAGCGTGAGTGGAAAATGGAATTGAAACAAAAAAAACCAAACCCCAAATCTACAAAAGATACCAAAAATTGGAATTGTCAGTCTTCAGCCATTTCCGCTTACGGAAGCTGCTGTATGTGGACTAAAGAATGTCAAAATGTAATTACAATAAAAATACCAAAGAATTCAGCACAAATAAGTTGCAAGTGCCCTCCAATAAGCCTAAATGAAATTCTCTTTTGACAATTACAGTTCAACAGCACAGCAGACATCATATGCAATTCTATAATAATTTGTAATTTTGCAGTAGATGACTAATCAAATAAATTATTCTTCTCTAGATAAATTAACTGCAAATACATTGTTGTCAAAACCCTGTTCTATGTTCAGCTATCAAGAACCCTAAAAGATCCATTCATTAGACTGAGCTAAATTGTTCAACACTGAAAAGGATTCAGGAAACCATCCTATAAAATGTGAGGTTAGCTATGACTAATAACCTGAATAGAAATTCAAGATGATGAACCACTGGTATGTGTTCCAACATATATGAAACCTACCATCTTAAGTGTCACAGCATTTTCAGGATGCTGGTTTGAGAGCAAGCCTTGCTTTTTCAAAGGCACATTTAAAGGCATTTTTATATAACATATTTTAAATAAGAAACTTCTTTGAATAAGTTATAGTACAATTTTTTATGCCTTATTCAGTTTGTATGAAGTAAGATTTCAAACCTAACTGATTATATACAGAGTAACTTTGTGGTATCTCATCTTTGTGCTTTAACTCTCAGCTAAATCTAACTGGGTAAGTGGGATTTTTTTCTTATTTGGTTAGAACAGTACAGAAGTATCTTTTGCATAACTTCTGGAGAAAAGGAATTTGGGTTAGAAGATTTAGATGTTCAGCACCATCCACAGTCCCAATGGAGCAGCATTCTGCATACCAGTGAAAGAAAATAGTTCAGGAAACTACGCCAAAGACAAATGTGTCTGCTAGTTTTACTGTCACAGGTAACCAGACTTTGAATGAGTTGAAATCATGTTTAGAAATCTGCTTCAATATATCAAGCTCAGATGACTCAAGTAAAAATATTGTAATGAGCAGTAGGTTACAATAAAACTGCCTTTCTTATAATAGATAAAGAGGTTGCAAGTAAGTCAGAGCTTACACTGAAATGTCAAATGGCAGCTAACTTATCATTCACCACTGAATCGAAAGCTACTCATACCACAAGAACAGAAATTTCCTTTCAACCTATTTCAATATAAATTGATCTTTAAGGGCCATTACATAAAGTAATCTCTAGTAATGTGGTTCTTAACAAGTCCAGAAAAGGTTATTAGAGTCTTTGCAAATGACATTTTTACTTGATGAAGGAAAGTTTACATAATGCAATAAGAGTGCTGTTCACAGCCCTGGTAAAATTAATGCACACAGGTGTAATTTTCAAGTCAAAAGGTTTTTTAATTTTATGTATTATGCAGGAACAATAGTGGAGGATTTGAATAAGTTACTACTCTGCTTTCTGTAAATAAGGAGGCACAATTGCATCCTCTGCACATACCTTGTGCATAGTCTAGAGCAAAGGCATATATAGGTCTGACTGAAAACCAGTAATTTTTCTGAGGAATCTTTTAAAGGGTGATTTGTCTCTTCCTCATTCCTCTCTCATAGTTTTAAAAACTTCCCAGTTTTCAAATGAACTGCTAGAAAGTTTTGCTATCAAAAATGATTATAAAATTTTTCTTTTCTTTTTGTGACCACTTTAATTCAAGTTTGGCTCCATCCCAGAACTGGAGCAAGCCTTGCTTTCTGCACTATTAATTAGCAACAGTTTCATTTCTCAACAGAGAAATCTTGTCTTGGTCAGTGCTGGGACTCATCAGACCATTTTCTCACAGCAGATGTAGGCAAGCATGGAAGTCTAGAAGACAGCAGAGAAATGGCTGTCATATACTGTTGTTTTGAAAACTTAGCAGAAAGCCCCTGTTTACATCACATACTTAACCGAGCAGAGCCCCTGGTGGCTAGAGCACACTGCTGGCAAATAGAAAGACAGGGGAAAAACAAACCTGCCCTGTGTATGTTTGGTATTGTGCAATTTAAAGATGAAGGTCAGTGGCAGAGGCAGTAATGTACTGCACAGGTCATGAGTGAGATCTAAATGAATCCCATCTCTGGTAATTTTCATTTTCAGCACACTAAAAAGGAGAAATGAAGACAGTCTCTTAGACAACTCAGATCCAGCTAGATCTGGCTAGCAAGAAGGACACCTGGATCAAAGCAGCCTAGCTCTTTGCCAGTACTCTCAGTACTTGGCAATGCTCTCGGGGTGGGGGACACCCATGTACCCTCTGCTCCGGTGGCAGCAGCCAGCTGAAGGTGACAGCACTCACTGGAAACCAGCTGCCCATGCAGAAAGGGTTTGTCTGCAACTCCTGCCTGCAATCAGCCCTGCTTCCCAGCCCGGAGCCTGCAGCCCCAGCCACGTCCATTGCTGCCAGGGTCACACGAGCTCTCTCGGCAGCACCGCGGGCTCGGCTGTGCGATGGAGGTACCGATCGGTCCTCCTGCACTGCCTCGTGGCCTGGGGAAGACAGAGCGACAGTGGCTGCTCTGGAGAAGATGACTGTACTTCTGCAACGGCCGTGTGTACGTCCCCGTGCAAACTCACACCATCAGGCTTCACCCGGTGGCAGGGGAGCAAGGTCCAGGCTTTGGCAAGGTATCTCCAACGAGCCCAAACAGTATTTACTAAAGGTTTCTCTCTTCTGACTACCCTGATTTCTCATCCTAAATCAGCATCCAGTTAAGAGTCATTTTACCATTCACAGCTGTTTGCTTCAGCCATCAACCTCCAGTGTGGCAGTCGCTCAGATGCTTTCAGATTAGTAATTTCTAAGTACCCATTATCTGCCTGGCTCCCCTCACCTGCCATAACCTAAAGATCAGGGATCAAGTGACAGCAAATCGGGGAAAGCAACCCTTGCAATACAGCCAAATTGATCTTCTGCCATATTTATGGAGCTGAATATTGTTTTAGAGATACTGTCCATATTCACAGTCAGTCAGATAATAAATGGAAATCAGCTGCTGGGATGCTTGGAGCAGAAATCACTCTCACAAATAACTGAAACACCTGAAATAAAGATTGCACTGGTGCTATTTTCATTTGTTTGCTTCTTTTCAGAAAAATTAAATGGAAGAAAGAACAGATTAGGGAAGCAAACATTCACTCACAGGGTTTCACACTGCACTGAAAAATAACCAGAGAAGTATGAAAAACTGATAACTTGTACAGCTACAGCACACTAACTGTGGGGCAATTAAATACAGAGAAATGCAGAGTTGAAACCAACCAACCACACAGGAACCACACACCCAGCAGCAAGGTAATCTGCAGTACAGCAACATACATTATGCTTAATGATAATGGAGGAAGACAGAAAGAAGGAGAAGGATGAGAGGCAGAATAACACATTCACCTTTTAGATTGCTTTAGTTAAAATCTGAATTGCTAACACGGAGGGGGGAAATTATTCTCTGTCTCATTCATAACCACTCCAGCTTTGCTCATAAAGTATTTTAACTGCTATTAAAGTAATTGAATGAATGAAGCTGTTTCCAAAATAGATCTGATGTGTTGATGCAGAAAGTTAAACAGCAATGATTTAATTCGGTAGATGCACAAACCGGAGCTGCTGCCTCTGCCACACTGTGCCTCTGGGACCGCAGCAGCCGTGGAGCACCTCGTCCTGATGCCACCACATGCCATATATGTGGCAGCCTTAAACCAGGCAGCTTTGGTATAGAAAGGTAAGAGCAGTGGCAGTATGAGCCTCGGTGTTTGACCACCCACCTGCAATCTGCACTGCTGTCAGTACCTGAGCTAGTTTGCCCAGTTTAAAGTAAAGTCTAAAACAGAGAAGAAGCTGAAGCTTTTTATTTTCCTTTTTTAATTGAAAGTGCTCTATGCGCAACCACCAAAAATAATGGAAACCTTTGAAGTCATGGTGCAACGTTACAGATGTGAACTGAAGTCCAGAGCAATGCTTACAAGTTGCACTGACATTACTTTGTGCACTGGTTTTTGGTCTATTTACCCATGCTCTTTAATTTGTTGATGCCCTTTCCACAATGTGATTCTGAACAGAGGAAATCTCCAAGCACCCCAGGGAAAAATTCTGAAGATGTTAGATTTTAAAAAGCTTTTTTTAAATCTCCCTCCCTGCCTCTCCCACCTTACCAAATGCTTTTTATGAGTCTATTAGCTTCATTAAAGAGTCAAAAGAAAATCCATCAGCAGTCTAAGTGTTTTCTCTCTAGTGATTCTGAGACATTTATGGACTTGGAAGATGCACATTTAGGGCATCCCAGTCAGTGATAAGAATGCAGAGGGACCCTAAGACTCACTGTGCTTTTTAACTTTGCGAGTCAGAAAGATTTATATATTAATTGTTTGAGGTCCTGTTAAAACACAATAATTTATATCATCTCCAAATCATCTTTAGTTTTAGCAAAGTTTATAATTATGTTAGCTAATATAGCACCTTTCAGGAGAGAAATGTCTAGTGCTGAGGATTACTGTGTCTCAGGAACGGCTGCCTCAAGCTGCTGAAAAAGCAGACACAGGACTGGCGAGCGCTCTCCAAGCAGCCTGTTAGATTTTGGCATTAAAACATCTTAGCTCCAAAAGATTATCTTTTCTCTAAAGGTGGCTGTGCCACCTGTGAAGGGCATCTGTGATTAAATCAGTAAACGCTCCTTGCCTGTGTGAGCTATGGGTAGGAGAGCAGAGCTCTCGTGAGAGATTTATGGATAATTCTCATTTCCTGCATGCCATTTGCCAGGAGCAAGTAGGGTTCAAGAGAAAAGACCCTGGCCTTTGCCTGGCAAACTCAGGACCAGCTCTGCCAATACTGAGCAGCTATTTCTAGACAACATGGAAAGAGCTGTGCTCAGCTCCTTCACCGTGTTGAATCAATGGATTACAGAGAGGCATGATGTCCTTTTATCTGGCAATGTGGCTCTAGGGAAAAATCAAAATAATGCAGATTTGACCCAGTGTTCACTAGGGAAATTGCTAGTCCATGTCTTGGAGAAGGCACCAAGGACACCTCCTGTTTTTTCAGCTCTCTGGCATGTTTGACAATTTGGATTTCTATTTGTTGGTTCAATTGTTTCCAGTTCAGCATCAAAACATCCAACCGCCTATGCTTTCATCCAAACTTGTTTCTTGAAGGTGGGCACAAGCTTCATATGCCTCATCACTACAGCAGTTAGCCTGCACAGTATCAAGCAGGTCCAGCACCTGAGCAGGTACACACTTGCTCACACTGGGGAGAGGCAGCAGCTGGAGTCTGAACAAAGGCAGGAGTATCTGCCAGCAGCTCCAGCCTTTCCCAGTACCTTTGGCAAAGACACTTGGTCAGCGTGTGTTGACTTGACTGAAACAACCACAAAGTTCACAACAACTGCGACATAACATCTACTGCACGTCCCCATTGCTGGGTGCAGATGTCTGACTACAGACCCACTCTGGTCTGAAGCTATTCACAGATGCTTTTCTGGGACTCTGTCAATGCTGAAAAAACCCAGCCATCACTTACTAGTGTCAACACAACAGCACAAAACCAGGTCATAACAGTTTCAAGGGTTGGAGCTGCTTCTAGCCAGTTCCCCAGGAGTGTTGGCATGATGATGGGTACCCCTGGCTCGTGCAGAGCGTTAGGGAACATTGGTCTGCACAAAGATTCAGAGTTAGCATCAGCAAACACTTGGAGGATTCAGTTCAGTCTGAAAACCTGCTGTCAGCTCATTCCTGCTCCCTAACAGCTGAATCATGTGGGTTTATCATTTACCCAGCACACAGAGATGTGTAACAACACCTATGCTGGATGCTGCTTGTTCAGAGCTTGGATGGGAACCAGAAAGCACACAAGCATGTCAACATTAACTCAAGCTAATGCCTTAGTTAAGAAGTAGGGAGTGTTTGGTCTGACAGAGTGCTGGGGTTACTCAAAACTGGCCTGGGTAACTTCAGAAGAGAACTGCCTTTGCTCTGATTTTATTGATCTTTTGCAGGTCAGAACACAAGTCAAATTTCCTGACTTTAGCCAAGCAATCAGTTTAAACTACCACTCCATGGGCTACATGTTTTTTAATAACTAAAGCCATTTTCCCACATTAAAACCTATTTGCCCTGATTTTGTTCAGTGGTTACATCTACCAGGAAAACCTGAAGACTGAAGAATGAGCAAAAGTTGAAATAGAGAGGGCTAATCCCTCATTTTCCTATCATGGTTCATACTCTCTGTTTCTTAGTTTCAGAACTGAGTTTGCAACTCAGTTACTGTGTTAAATGAGCTTCGTATTAGGTGCATGGCATACAGCTGGAAAGGTGAGGTTTTGGCTAAGAGGACAGCACTAGTGCATTTTCCTTCTTTGTGCCCGTACAACTGCCTCCTGTGATATTTACAGTACTTTGGTAAATAATCTGACATGCTTCACCACTTCCTCTTTAAGAAGTACTGAGCTATGCAGGAGCATAAATTTAGTATCTTCCATTCACATAAAGTCTGTCATCTAAGCAAATCCTATAATGGTTGAGATTTTACTAGGAGCACAGATTTCTTGACATTCATGCCATTTATGAGCAACTTCACTTACATGGATATGCAGACACTTATGAGGTTGCATTAACAGCAAAAAGAAGGACTTTGCAGGAGAGAAGAAATGCAAGTTAAATGACAGGAGTCATCTTGGCAGAGGGAGCATATTGCTATTGCCCGAAGTGGATTTGATGTGGTTAATCCATGGTAAGATTTTTCATTAAAAAAGGGACTTTGAGGACTTGAATGATAACAAGGTATCATCACTTATTTGTCACTGAAAGACAAATCCTCCACTGGCCCTATGTCCCCTTCCAGACTCACTGCAGCTAAGCTAACCAGCACAGAGAGCAGCCAGCACTGCTTCCTTCAGCCCTGCACAGCCATTAAAGCTGATGGTCAACTACAGACCTCTGCAAAACTTGCTTATTTTACCATTTCTGGCAAAAATTGCTGCTTGAAGGAGTGCATCAAAACACATCCTCAAATAACATTAGCCTTGTGTTTATTTAAAAATCGAAACAGGAATAAACTCAGTGTCATGCATCAGTGACAAGGGCTAAGGTCATTTCAGAGTGAGCTGCTCTGTATATAAACATAATTCTAATCTCAATTAACACATCTCAATGATTAAAGTGCTAAAGTTTTAATGGAAACACTAATGTCATAAGGAGAATAAAATATCATTAAGCTCTTTGCTGTAACAAGTTCCTGCAATCTTACCAGGAGAGTTTTTTAATTTTCTACCTGCAGCAACAATCAGAGAGAAATTTCAGTTTTAAAAGATGAGCTTTCACTTCACTTCACTGGAAATGAATTTCAAAGCAGTTTTGCAAGTTCCACTGTTTTACCTCAGTCCCTAGGTAGAGAGCAATTAGTAGTTTGACTAATTTCTTAGGAAGATAGTTCAAGCTTAGGTTAAACTGCACCTTGTAAAATTGTAGTCTCATGCAAAAGGAGAGGCAGAGGGATTAACAACTTGCAATTCACTCTCTCACAGTACATTCACTGTGTCAGCACTTGCTCGCAAGAAGCCTGTGTGGTTTGTATGTAACAAAATCCATTTAGTTCTTTCTTGATCCAGAAAACATAAATAGCTCACCACTACGAGCACCCCATTTTTGTGGAAGCAGGGCTTCCTCAGGAGGCCTTCCAAAAACCTGATGTCCAGAGTTTTTAGTGTATTATATAAACTGCAAGCGAGAGAAGCGATTGCTAGAGCCACGAAAGGAGCTGTGTGCCGCTCACTGCTGCTGACAGCAGCTGTCTGGTGGGACACACAGCCTTGGGGCAGGTGGCTCTACAGGACAGTTGCTGCTCTGCAGGGAAACTACAGGCACTGGAGTCCCTTCACTTTGTGAAACCTCTCAGCACATGTCTGAGGTCCTGCTCCACCAGCTCTCTTTCCCCTAACACATTGCACCATGTCTTGCTGCATTTCAAATGTGAAGGGAGAGGTGTTGAAGGCTCTGGCTGCTGCAGCTGTGATCCATAACCCCCACCAGCCATCACTTCATGTGAGCAAGGAGCTTCAGAGGCAAAAATCTCCTTTTTAAACCTAAGTTTTTTCACTAAGTATATGAATGGGGTCTTGTGACTGCAAAATGTATAGGTCTTGTTAGCTTTTATTACAGTATATTTACTACTTGATTTCTAAAGGCAGTTACAGAAATTACTAAGAATCCTATGACCAATAGCATTATTGATGCAGTTGGCAATAGAGATAATAATTAATGTTATATTTAAAGTTACAGTAAAGAGTGTAAAGACTTCAGTCACTGGGCTGAAATGTGGAGGCCAAATACTAAAGCTGAGGAACAAGAGTATTCATTCAGCAGTATTAAAAGATAATCTTTGTTATCTTTCTTCTGTGTGGATCCTCTCAGACAGATATAAAAAAAATTGTCTGAAGAAGTGGCATCAACCAGTACAGTTATCCTTCCAGAAGCCAAGATAATAGCAGCATTAATGCAAATAACTTGAAATGCAGGTGGCTGATTGGAAGCAGTAAGTGGGCAGCTGTGGACAAGCAGGGACTCCCAGAGACAGAGAAACGGAGTGGCTGCAGAGATAGGTACCTTCAGGCAGAGGCACAGCCACACCTACCACCTCTGGCATGACAAAAACATGGTGGGGAGGAATGTAAGATATTCATGTGTCTGAAGTCATGTTTCTTGTACTTGCTGGTCCCCAGTGTAGGGAGTTATAGGCAAATATTATCAAAATATTAAACTGTGTACTAAAATAAGGATGTTGAGTCAGACTCCAATCCATATCTGGAACTATTAAATTATGGAGTAGCACTGATGTTATCTGCTGACATTTCATTCAGCAGAAAAACTTACTTAAGAAAAGAAGAAATGCTTTAAAAGAAATTGAGGTCAGGGTGACTAGAGACTTGCAGTTGCACAAGAGAAAAGTGCTGGTGTGGAGTGCCAGCTCCTTGTGGGTTAGGGGCCCTGGTGGTGAGGGGCCCTGGTATCACCAGAGATAGCTCTGAATTCAAATCAAGTCCATCTGGCAGGGACAGTAACACCTGGAAAACCCAGCAAGGTGGGAACGGGGAGGCCCCATCAGCCACACAAACTCCTCCGGCCACCTGCAGAGGGAACCTGGCGATGTATTAATCTACTGCTAAGTCAGGTCCAGCCCACACAGAATTTCTTTTTATAACCAGTTATAATCCAAGTTGCCCACTTCCTCCTAACAATCTCAGCTTTCCTTTTTTCCCTCTTTTTTTTTTTTTTTTTTTAATTTTCCTGCTCCAGACTGCAATGTGCTGTAGTGCCACAGATTCAGCTGGGGATCAAAGCAGAGGCCATCACACTCTGCCTTTGCTGCCATATGCACCTAAGAGCTCCACAGAGACAGGGAGATGAGGGAACATAACTGCTATGATAACACAGAATAACATCACACCTAGCAAGCCCGTGAGAATGGGAAGCGATCAGAGGTAGAGAGTTTAAAACATTCTCTGTAGGCTTGAGTTAGACATGTTGCATTTTTTAAAACTCCTGAGAGCTTGTACTACGAACATTTTGTGACACATTTAAGTGTCACAGTATCCTCTCAGTCTGAATCTGCAAATCAATGAGTTTAGGATACACTCAGAATGAACTTTCAGAAGCATCTCTATTGCTGAGCTTTTAGAAATTAAATAATTTACACACTTAAGGATAATTTGGTCTGTTGTTTCACGGAGAATGTGATACAGCTGGGCAGGGAGGCCAGACCACACAGGAGGTACCCCAAAGAGACATTCATAGATATAGAGGTGCCCTAAAACCACTGGAATTTAAGGGAGATCAAAGTCCAGATTTAATATTCCAGTCTAGTTTAATGCTGTGCCATTGAGGGTAACAGCCACAGCTGTAGTCTCTTTCATCACACTGCTTTTCTTTCAAACAAAAGCGACAGATTCGCTTTCCAGCCTGCAGCCCACTCCTGGTTTTGGACTGGGAGTCATTAAACTGAAACTGCTCCAGCATCATTTGCAAACCTTAGTGCTATAAAAACAGCCACCAACAAAGACACATAACTTTTTCATAGTAGCATTGTTCTTATTCATCAAGTGGGCCAAGTAGTTAAGTGATGAAAGGGTTAAGAGTTACAGAGGATTTCCTGACTTGAGGAGAAGAGAACCTGAGCCTGGCTTAAAGATTTCTGCAAAATGGATCCATTATAGTCTCGGACCACGTGAGAAAATTCCCAGAAATAATTAATTATTTGTGTCCTACAGTGTAACTCTGTAACCAAACCTCAGAAATATACGGACAGTTTATAAAGAATGAGGAAATAAATCTCCTAAGTTTCACAGTATCAGAGCAGCCTCTGGACATTTGCTCAGTTTGAATTACTGGCACTTTGTGAAATGTAATTTGGAATCTCAGCCCCACAGCTTTCCCTGCAACCTGCTCACACAGAAACTTAAACAAGGACTTGACTTTGAGCACTGGGGAATTCAGCACATTTGATGTTCATGTATTTCAGGGCTGCAATTGCCTTCTAGGCTACAAAGATTTTCCTAAGCTAACATCTGGACTGTACTTACAAACAATGGTATTTTATTCATGCTTATTAAAATCAGACCTGCAAAGCAATTCTCTGAACTGGGACCACTTTTTCACAGTCTGATGAGGCAAAGAGCACAAGTTCAGGACTTGTGCTGTTTTGGGCCCTTTGGACTTGGGAGTTGACAGATCCGAAGCTGCTGAAGGACTACTGCCAGAATCAACATGTATTAGAAGAAAGACAATACTGCTGCACTGTTTCTTAGCTTTTGTACATAAAAATAAAATGAAAAGTAAGGACCTGAAGCCCCTCAGACCTCCCTAACCTCTCCAAACTCGGCTACTCCAGCAGAGAGACTGGCGGTAAATAGTTGGGTCTCACCACTGGGGGTGTTGAACAGCAGCGCTGTGCTGGGTGCCTGTCTTGGCAAGAGAGGAGAGGGTTTTGTTGCTGCTGTGCACACCACGGGCTGTGCTTTGTGGTCTTACAGACCAGACTCCTCGCCACCTCACATCTTGCACAGAACTTCCCTCAATGCAAACTGCTATTTTAAGAAGTTGGTATTTTAGTGTTCTTAGTAGAAATCGCTTTGCAGCCTACATTTTCACTATAACATGGTTATTGTAACTATTATAACTTGTACATCCAGTCAAACTCTTAGTAAGCTTTTAAGAAGAAAAATAATCACAAAGAAAGATTCATGATGCTCTGTAATTTAATTATAATTCAACTTTTAAAATAGTTATTTACTTCTAATACCATTATTTCCCCTAAATAAACAACTCTTGTAGTATCATATACTAATATTCTGAAATGTGAAGTTGAATGTTATCTTCAGCTATAAAAACAGCAGCTTCACGAAATCAACTTCCTAAATAGACCAGGAATTATATACACGCCTATAGCAAAGACACACAAACAAGCCACAGCAATGCTTACAGGGATACAAGATTTCTGTTCACAGAAGTATAATTTAATTTGATGTCTTTTGCAGAATAGTTTCCTAGCTTGTGAATGATGAAAAGCACATTCGAGAACTCCTAAACATTTATTGTGATTGCTGTATGGGAATAGGTGAGCTCACGGGGAGCTCACATGATTTCCATTCCTAGCTGTAGCGCTATTGTGTTATCAGAGAGCTGTCCGAGATCTTCTTTGTGCATTAGGTAATACTACTTTCAAAACTAAGAACATGATGAAAAGCTTTTACATATTATATGAAACTAAAGGTTGTTAAAACCAGGAGGGGAAAGACTTTTCATTTTTATTTCAAGCATTCCATTATTTATGCAATGAAGCTGAAAGACAAATACTGACTAGTATTTCACAGATTTCTCAATTTAATACAAAGTGAAAAACCAGACTCGCTGAGGAAACTGAAACCTCCTAACAATTAACATCCCTGACCTCTTTGTGGTGGTTATCTTGCAATAAACCTGCTACTGAACCTAAAACAAGCAGTGCCCAGTCTTTGTGCAGAATGCTACAAGCCAATTTTCCACTTACAATACTCTGTCACTAATTTAATACTTATCTAACATCACGTGGTAGGATTATATGGGTTTAACTGTGAGAAAAAACTAGTTTCAAACCTGTGGAGAGTGACGGCAGGAGTCTCAGTACTCCAGAGAGTTAAGGTAAGGTTTGGTGTTTACTTCAAGGGAAGTGCTGTCATGATTATATTTTTCTTATTCAAATGGTTTCTCACATCTGCTGTTACAAGAATGATTTGGTTCAAATTCAAGTGGTTCTTACCATCAGAAATAAAAGTAGAGGTGCTGAGAGTTTACCGCTCTTAGACAGACCTTGCTGCAGCTTTTTTCACTGTCAGTCTGGATAGGAGTGGATAAAAAATACAGGTTCCTTCAATATCTCATTGATAGCGAGGCACAGGCTTGACTATCTCTGCAACCACACTGCACTGTATTAGTGGCAAGGTACAAGAAGATTTTGTGGTGCCTATTTGCAGTTTTATTTTAAACCTTCCAATAGATGCACAGGAAGGTTTCAGTTATTCTAGCTCACACACACACTAGCACCCTGTGTCAGCGTCACATCATGTATCTTGTAATGTGTGGTCTTGCATTTTCTTGTTTTCCTAGGAAAGGGTCACTATATTTCAGAGTGGGTTTGACAACTCTTTGAGTTCACCTGGACATAGTTTTTAGTACACTCTAGTAACTAATCCTCATTAGCTTTTCCAAGGCCTCCCAGCCCTGCCACAGCTGGCTCTGTATTCCAATGCTGAATTTCCACAGTACTTCTCAGTTTCCAGACTCCTCAGCCCCACTGTGTATTATCACACCACTGTCAAGCTCATACTCTAGAGCTGTCTACATTTCCAGCTGGCTCCTAACTGTCCCCCTGCCACCTCCTCTGTCCCTGACCTCCTACGATCCCCTACAAGCCATGCTCCACTTCTTCCAGCGCTGTCACTGCTGAGATGCACACTGGTTCCTCGCAGCTCTCTCCCACTGCAGCACCCTGGTCTGATCCTAGGTAGCTCCTTCTGTCAGCTGCCTAACGGTGACTCCATGAAAAAATTAAGTATTTATGTTCCACATATTTAATCGCTAATTGTCTGTAAAATTTATTTATAAATATTTTAAAGCAATTACTTTTCATATCACATAGAATCACTATTGTACTCCCTTAATGCTAGAAAGAAGGATGTAGGAGCACATGATCTGCATGAAGGTCGATACAATGTAAAGTGACATTGAATTTATAATAGCAGTGGGAGAGAGTGAGAGGTGACATCTTACTGGATCAACAGACAAAGCTGGAAAAGGGAACAACCTTTCTGAGCACACAGGGCCTCAGTACATATTGAGTTTAACTTGTTAATCCACCAAACTCCCTGAAAGAAAAGTTTGTAAATCACCACAGCTTCAAATCCAGTTTTTGTTTAAAAAGCCACAGAAAGTGCTGCTGCAGCAGCAGAGAAACTAGCACTCCTGGACGTTACAGCAAGCTCATCTACTGCCAAAGCCCAGAGACAGCCCTTCTTCCCTGCAAACAACAACAAGCACAAACTCCTTTGAGTGGTCCAGCCACTGGCAAAGGTCAAAGTCCTGACACAAGGGGAGGAACGGGCTTTCTAGTGGGTGTAAGAAATACCATGGCATGCTCCTGGCTGTCTGCAACGTTCTGCTTGACGGAGTTGTGACCGTACATATGCTCTGTGCCAGGCTTCCTGTTTCACACTCCTTTCATCCTCAGCAAATGGTCAAACCAGATGTCTGCATCAGACCCTCACCAAATGGCACATTAAGGTCATCTTTAACCCCTGGGAAGAGCTCTTGTTTGTTACCGCAGGACAAGAGGCTGGGAAACACATTTCACCAGTTTCCACGTGCTGGACATCACTACACTTGACAGTTTGCATTACAAAGATTACCTCCACACTTTGAGACTTCTTGGAAGCTCTGGTGGACACACCACAATGCTGAGGCAGAGAACTTCCACATCACCTGAACACTTACTCTACTGCATGTGATTTATAACTTATCTGTGTCCCCAGACAGGAAGCACAGTACAGCAAACTGTGAGATAAGCTTTTCCAGCCCATCTACTTCTCTGCTTCAATCACTGCCTGGATTTATCATCTTGAGTTAGAGGACGATAACGTTGTGACCTTTTCAATCTTGTCTCTTTAGCTAAGGTTACCAATCACAGAGCTCTGGTTAGCTTAATGCATTAAGTCATGCAGATAAAAAAATAAAAATCAACTTCTAATTATAAATCATGACTAAGTTTGATTGTGCCTCAACTGCAAACAAAGGGGACTATCCCACATGACAGTAAGTTTTGCAAAAATGCCCTTCTGAAAATATGACATGAGGAGTACAAATTCCCTGTGAAGTTTTGTTCTGTGCAACAAAGGGAGACTGCTTCCTCAGCACCATCCTATCTCACAAGGCAATAAAATACCTTCCTATTTAGCAGTATCTGTCTAGTAAATTGGTCAGTATTGTCCAGCACAAAGATATGTGGAGAGCATTTCATGGAAGTTTCTTCATAAAATTAACCTTTCTGTTAATCTAGGTTTCTCTTTTTATTCTCAGAACTTTAAGACTGACTTTGCAACATTTATATTAACACTAATATACTCATTATTTGGAAAGTGTGAGGATAACTTCTCAAACCTGCTGGGATAAATTTCAGGATAAATACCTATACTAAAGAGAGATTTCTTTCAAGTTTTAAATAAATTTTCATTAAAATACAGAGTTGTTGTTTTATTAGTACTTAAGTATTACTTCACTCAGTACTTAATCTATGAATGAAAGGATCAGAACTTCAGATAGCATGATTTAGCATAGCCCCATCGATATCAACATCAAAGTGTTACAATGGCTCTAGAGTGTCTTTCTATGAACTTTAAAAATAAGTGACAGAGACAAGTCTATATTCTGGAGTGAGAATAGAAATGCTGGAGAAAGGAAAAAAAGTTAGGGGGAAAAAAAAAATGTTATCTAAAGCAACTGCTATTAAGAATTCTCTCTCAAATAATGGCAGAATCTTCCCCTACAGGGACAGCAATGCATTACATACCACATGTGCTACTTTATAAAAAACAGACTTTAGCTGTTTTGGCTTCATTTGACTTGTGAGACCATAGACTAATACACAAGAGCAAGGAGATTTTGCTGTGGCCTTATTTATAAAGTATCACTTTTCCCATTTCTCTCCATGATTTTCTCTTCAAATTACCAAGATCACCCCTTTCTTAAAATATTTATTCAGAATCTAATATTTACCATTAAATGTATTACGGATGATATCAAGTGGGATAACATTTCCTTGAAATCCATGTACTTTAATATTCAGGACACTAAAGTAGATAAACACTAGTAATAAAGTACTTGAGACTTATGTGTAAAAAAGTACAAAACTCAGTAAATATACAGAAAAGTACATTTGAGTGAGTTGTAGACCTGTGGTTTATTTTTAGTCAGTACAGTTAAATCAGCGCCGCAGCTTCTCAGAGCTACAAACAGGAATGGTGTCCGCCAAAAGCACACAAACTCATTGAAAAGGAGAATTGTTATAGATTACCCCATGTTTCTAAAGCTGCTGGATAGGTTTTGCTACCTCTACTGTTCTTCCTTTTAATGGTTTGACAAGTTATTGGTCCTGAAAGCAGTTTAGCTCTAGAGGGAAGACACGTGGAAAGCCAGAATACAGCACAGCTAAAAAACAACCATTCCTGGACCACAAAAAGCCACCCTCTTTGTTATTTAAATACTATTATCAAGAAAATTATCTTTTTGCTGACCTTGCCAAGCCTTTAACTTTGTTACCGAGCCTGTAGACTTTCGCACCAGCAGCGCCGTGGGCTCAGGACTGAGGCACACGATGCCAATACATCGACAGAGCCTGTCTGTCTGCATCGCGCCGCGTGCCGACGGAGCGGCGCGGAAAAAGCAGTAATGGGGGAAGCTGTCAGCCCCGATTACTGCCAGGGTCTTCAGCCTGATGCGATCCCATCTGACATTGCCATGGGCAACCTACCTCCATTTATAGCCAGCTGCACCATTAAAATTGCTGCTGATAATTTCAGAGTAAAAAGTTTAAATGACTGAGCATTCCACTTGGAAAGAGAGGGCTTTTTGGTACATCGTTAATAATGCAACGATTTAGACACTTTATTGTCTTAAGAGATATACTTGTTTGAAGAGCACAGGGAGGGAGCTTTCCATCCATCCCTTTTAAAGTGACATGTTTATTTTAGAAAGATGGAGACGCACTGCCTTTCCCAAATGAAGTCCTAACCATGATTCCTCACCAAGAAAGAAAGAGATGGATGTGATGCTTGCAGGTTCACTTTGCAAACTGCTGCGCTTTATTAACTGCAAACTGCTGTGCAATTACACCTCAAAACATTAGGAGGTGTTTTCAGTGAAGTAGTTCAAATTACCTAAAGAATATCAAGTTAATAAAGCAAAATGTCTGTTTTCAAAGTCAGCAAAACACTTTTGAAGTTGCCTAAACTGAAAAAAACCAAACCAAAATAAACAAACCCAACCAAAAAGTTGTTGAACATCTGAGAAACAAAAAGCACGTTCATATTTCTGAAATACTTGAGAAGTGTTTTGATTTTTCTTATGTTACTCAAAGCTTGTTTCCTGACTGTTCTTGCAGCACAGCACAATACATTTGGTTACAAACCCAACTCAACCTGTAAGCCTGTAGTCCATAAAAAAATTAGAGAGAAAATCTGCACTGTAGTCAAGGAAGATACACCTAGGGAAAACCCAGCTCTTCATAATGCAAGAGAACAAGACATAGCATATGTAATTGCGATGAACACAAGGCTTTCTCTGATAAATACTATGTTTAGCTTAAGTAGAAAATATGCAGATCAGCATGAAGACTCATTAAGAACCTTATAAATTTCTGATGGTCATAGTTTAAAAGCAACTTCTACATTTTAAAACATTTTAAAAAATTTCCCCTACATCACCCTTCTACTAGCTTGTAGCAATCACCCAACATGCTTTTGACTTTCCACAAAATATTGCAACCATTATAGGTGAAAAGGGTAATCTGGGGAGTTATGAGGTATTCCTATATGACTAACACAGAAGGTTTTTTAAGTTTCCCTTTGCTTCTGTGGGGGTTTTTTTTGTTTTGTTTTGTGTTGTGGGGTTTTGGGGTTTTTTTTAATTAAAACTAAGACAGAAAAGAATTAATCAGGAAAACAGGCAAGAACAAAACCTAAGGAGTTGAATGAAAGCCTTTCTGTAGCAATAATTTAGCAGTAGCTGCACACATCCACACAGCAAATGCACACTCCAGCTATTAAAACAATAATGAGCAGGTTTTTAAAGAGCTGGTTTTATGTCTATTCAATCTAATTATATGCTTCTCTCCTATCCTCATTATAAACACTTAACCAGCTATTTTATTCCCATTTTTCACATCAGGCCCCTAAAGTGTTTGTATATAGCCCAAATCACTAGATCTTAGAGCAAATATTCACTGATCAGTTGATTCAAATAGATGAGGCTTCTTTTTCTCTCTTGACAAATCATTAATACCTTGTCACGTCTAAGGTGACAGCAGTGGCCGTTGAAGAATGCTGTGAGCTCGTTATGTGACGTGCATTCCCCAAGTGTGGAGAAGCCAGTATAGCTGATGTAAAGAAATGTAGAGTGCTTACTCTTACTAGAAGCTGTTTGACTTCACAGGTAAATAACATATATTCTCATGTAGTCATAGATCCTGGCAGCTCAGTCAAGACCAAGGTCCCATGGTATACTGAATCATGAGAAAGATCTCATACATCTGCATTGGAATAGCTGGTGAGAGGAAGGAAAGCTGGGGAAGGAGGGAGCCTTTATGGTGTCCACCAGGGGATAAGCTGAGAGTCAGCAGCGGAATCTGGGGCACAACCTAGTCCAATGCCTGGGAAAATACTTCAATCCATCCATTGCTGCCTAAAACAATACATCTTTCGTGTCTGCAGTATCTGGATTTTGGAAAAAGATTAATTACAATAATGTGTGGCTTGTAATTATTAACACTATTAGTTTAATTCCAGTGCCAAATATGCAATTTTAAAGTACAGATCATTGTAAAAACAAGAGCATAATCATTCACCATTAGTTAACAACAGAAAAGCTTTGTTTTCCACCTCACAGAAAGCTGCTATGGACTTACTGCAAATGTAAATATCTATTTTGTTATCTACGTTACCATATGACTTGACATATGTATGTGGTAAAATGCTGTCTTCTCCCCATGCCTCTGGAAGCCACTTCCATCCCATCTGCCTCATTCCCAAATACTTAAATCTGCTTTGTCTTCAGCATCAACAACTCAAAATAAATACCATGAATCCTTTGTTTGTCAATATAGCTGTCAGCCATTTACTACTTCTTACTCCATCTGTCTCCTCCCAGCTGTTCAATCCCAGCACTTCCCAACCTTGGCATCCATCAATGGCACTAACAGTATGAAGCACTGACATGAAGCTCTTTCCTAAGATGCACTAACAAAGTCTGGGGGAAAGAAGTACAACCCGTGTCTGGCAAGGATCACGTCAGGGATTTACAGAAGCAAGCTGGACACATACAGATCCATGGGACTGGACAGGCTGTATCCAAGACTGGTGCTATATTTGATTGATGGCATAGAAAGGCAGATGTCTAACACCTTTGAAAAGCTGTGACAAACCATCTTCAATCAAAGGCAGATGGAACTACAGGTGGTCGGTCTAACCTCGTCTCCTTGAGAAAACTGTGGAGCAAGTCCTCGCAGAAGACACTGCCAAGTATATGAAGACAATGAGTTGGAAGAATATGGATTTACTAAGAAGAAATTGTTCTTGACGAGCTCAGCTAACTGCTGTGAATTGGCGGGCTCTGTAGATGAGATCAGCGCATGTAATTTTCTCTCTCATTAGCAAGGCTTTTGACAAGATCTTCCAAAGACTCCCAGTAGTCATACCAGGGCAAGCAGACTGGATGGACAAACTACGAGTGGATTGGAAAGCAGTGGACCATTAGGATCAAATAATAGTGGTCATTGGCTAAAATCAAACCTTTTCCTGTTCCAAAGTAGAGTTTCTCAGGGCATAGTACCAGGGATAATGTTGCCTGATGTCTTCATCTAAGACTTAGATGATGGAGTGGGAGTCACTCTCAGCAACATTGCGGGTGGCACTGAGAAGGGGTGGGCCCAGTTGATGCACAAGAAGGCTGTGCTGCCATTCACAGGGACCTCAAACACTGCAGGAATGGGCTGACAGAGACCTCATGAAGGAGAAATGAGAAGTTCTGCACCTGGAATGGAACAACCTCACGCACCAGTACAAGCTGGGACGGCTCTGCAGGAGAGGCCCTGCGGGCTGGTGTTACCAGCGAGCTGAGCAGAAGCCACAGGAGCCAGCTCTTCCAGATTTCTTGGTTTTTCACAACCATCAACCTTTTCATATCACACTAATAGGTTCATCCTGAAGTTTCTTTAAGAAAAAGAGTACATTACAAGGAGCAGATGGTTTGAGTGGGGTTGCAAATAAGTGTATTATCTAAATGCAGGGAGTCCATTTGGGACAATGAAAGGAGCTCTGAACAGTCACATGAAGAAGTTTACTATGCTAATAAGGTATCATTTAGGGAAAAAAAAAATCAAAACATCTGTTTGACTGATTTTAAAACCAAGTCTTTTGGGAATAACACAATTCAATGCCACTAAGTGTTACATGAGTTTTCAGCTTTCAATGGAAAATAGAATTCCAAGAGCACATTAAAAAGTTAAGCATTTAAAGATTTTAGACACAGATGCATGTATGTGAGGGGTGGTGTGACAGACATACAGCTTCTAGGCCAACATTTCTCCATCTGTGACCTATAAAACATCAGAAAAGGCTATATGACACAATAGTAAAAACAAATAAAACCAGACATATGCCCCTTTCCACATACAAACATGTTATGGAATTAAATGTGGGAAAATAATTATAATGCTTAGGTATTTGAAGTTATGTTTCATTTGGTTGTAAATCAAATTATTACATATGTTGCCCAAGTTAGTTTATTTATTTTTTTCCCTCAGATGTTTTTGTGTGCTTGTTAATACAAATGTAAACCATCAAAGGGAGCTAGGCCAATTAAAATAGAGCTTAAAAAGCAGTTAAAATTTTTTATTGCTTTGTCCTCTACTCAGAAAGATAAGAAATAAATGTGTACCCTAGAAATCTTCCTGAAGAGTGAAGGAAATGTAATCATGAGAGAGAACAGATTCTCTAGGAAGAAATCATAGCTTGAAAAACTGAAATCTAACCATCACTACAGCTAGTGAAGATTCAACTGATGCTTGAAAAGGCAGTAGCAATTGCATTAAACTACTGAGAGCACTTGTGAAACAGCTGCAGAAACAGGTCCTGGCTACCAACAACAGACACAGAACGGGGGCTGTTAGTTTTGACAGGAACTGAACACAGAGTTCTCAAAAGCTTTGGAAATTTGGTAGTTAGTCCATGCAGAACACTAAAGAGCCCTCATTTGGTATTTCTATACAATTGGGACCAAAAAGATTGTGTGCTCAGCAGATACTGGGCAGTGAGCACTGAAACATACTGATGTGGAGGCTATCAGATTCGGGAACAAAATAGTGCTCTGCATGAATGAGAGCAAAGTGGAAGGATCAAGCCATCGTCAATTCTGCAATGGAGAACTCACATTTCCTTCACTTGTTACATAGCTCTGAAAATTTGTCAAAAAGACTTGAAAGGAGCTAAAAAAAAATCCAAGTCAATTATTAAAGTGACCTACTTGATATCATTTCCTGAAGGCCAAATTTTGCATGCATTATGCTTCTTAGTTAAATGATACCATTGCATATATCTATTTCTGATAGTTCTCCTTCCAAAAGAGTTGAAGAGAATTAATAACTCCAGATAAATCCACTTCAAGCATTACAAGCTTCAGTGCTAGGAAATGATTGAGAGCAGGAAACTTACACATCTGACAGGAGACTACTACAAGGGTACTGCTGTCCTTAGCTCTGAAAGCAATATTTCAAAGCAACTATCCACAATACAATGTAAAAAAAAAGGAGGGTCTGTTTTTCTTTAGTGGCCATATTAAAATGAGAAAATTCTAATCTTAATACTAATAATTCTCAAGTTTTTGCAAAATGGGACAACCCAAAATTTCATGTGATGTTAACTTTCTTTGCAAGTTTAAAATTTTGTGCTTGCATTTATACCATTAGTATCTTCTCACTTTCCCTTCTGTCAGGCATGGTTGGTACATATATGGAAAATAACATTGTAATACAAAATAGCTTGCTTCTGAATCACTTTCGAAACCTTCAGGTTTTGTTATAAATTCTGTTTTCTGTGGAAGCTCCTAGAGAAAGTCACCCTAAACTAAAACCATTTTTAATCAACTTGCCTGCATTTATTTATTTTGTGAAAGACAGGGTTCTGTTAGCACTGGACACTTAAGAGCACATTATTTAAGATGCCCTAGCCTGCCCTGCACACCTCCCAGCTGGCATTCTACGAGTGCACGTGTATCCCCCCCACAGTCCCGAGTGGATATTTCTGATGCCACTGGAGATGCTCTGTGAGGGCAAATAAATCCAGACCTTCATGTCTGAGGGGAGGAACTGTTCCCTTTCATAAGCCTAGGGCTATAATTATTAATGCTATTCTAGATAACCAGATGAATAGTTCTATATTAAGCTATTATCTATAACTAATCTTCATCTTTTCAAGGAAAATCCTTGAGCCTTGGACATTACTGCTTATATAATCTCTTTAAATATTTATTCAGCAATAAATAGGTTTTACATATCCCTACAGTGTCAATCTAAATATAACTTTGATTGACATAGATACTTAAGCAAATTATACAGAGTTGAGCAAAAAACTACAATTACTCAGTTTTATGTGCTAATCACCACCCTGTATTTATTGAAGTGGCTAGAGAGATCGTGTCTCTTGCCTTTATAAAAATTACTTTGAAACACTATCTTTGACTTCTTCAGTTATTTTTATTGCATATCACCACTTTGTTCACAGAATGCCAAGTCATAATTACTGGTGTTTTTTACTAAGGGCAAAACAATGAGCCTGATAACAGTAAATGCCTTGAGCCATCCCAGACCAGAAGCATAGTGGAGCTGTGCCCAAGGCCAGCGCTGCAAGACAGAGCTCTAGCAGTTGGCCATCCTTGGGGTCTTTGAGAAGGGGTTGGGGTCTTCCCCATCCCAAAGAGCTCTGTCAGGCCCCCTCTTTTGCCCCAGGGCAGTTTTTGGGCTGAGGATCTTGCACTCAGGGCCCTGCTGCAAAACAGGATGCAAACAGCCTTGTCTGCATGAGTCAGATCGTTTGTATCAACAAGCACCAGCATCAACATGGAATCACCTAACAGGGTCCAAGGTTTCTTTTCTCTTAATAAATCCTTTAAATCTTCACAGCTAAGGAATAAAAAAAAAAAAACAACAAACAAAAACCAACATTCCCTTTCATACCACCACTAGTTTCACCCACCTCTACGTGCTCTGGAGGCCAGGAAAAGAGCTAATGTCCAACAGTACAGGACTGTTCACATTCATTTATGACCCAGGTATGTATTAAAAAGTTTTATTGCTACTCACCATTTAGTGTAGGGGGAAAAAAAAGTATTTCAGCAGAGTAGCAACAGATAATGAACATAACTGACTTGCTTTCTTCAGAGTAAAATAACTTAATCTCCGAGTCAGGGCTGCTCTGTTTGGTTTACTGATTTTAAGGCACTTTGAGCACCTGAGTTTTGGCATGGCATATAGAAATAGTAAAGGGAAGAATTCATTGGTCTGAACTCTAAAGGAGCTGATTGCAAAACAGGTAAATAGGAAACGCTTCAGGAGGACAACAGTAGGGATATAATTATCACAGCTACTAGTCATACATGTCTCCTTGCTCTGTATATTCCCACAAACACCATGGAATATTTTACTTTCCAAAGCTGCAAAGGAAGAAGAACAGAAATGAGAGATTGTGTTCTAGGCACAGAGTGACCTTCTCAGAGGGGAAGCGTCCTCAAATCCACGTTATCCACTCTTGCTGAAATTCCACTTCTAAGTTAGCTCACAGGATTAATTATGTTTTCTGGTAAAAGAGGAAATAGAAGTCTGACAGCTGACTGCAATCTTAAATTTCATGGAAAATAGCAGAGCACACTCATGGCCTAGGGCATCTTCAGCTGACAGCAAACCCTTTTGTGCAGGACTAAGACTTGCCCAGAAGAAAAAAAATCTCACAGGTGCATTTTCATGTGAAATAAACGGAGTGGTTTTGAAATGTATGAAAAGTTCTAATCACACATTCAAAACATTTTTGGCAACAAATATTACTGAATTGTAAAGCCTGCTGGGTACTCTTTTCTTGGAAAAAGGCTCTTTCTTTTCATCTTTCCATCCATCCATCCATCCATCCATCCATCCATCAGCCAATTTCTATTCCTAAAATATCATCGTAATAGCAACACACTGTGGAATCATTAAAAAACTGGCAATTTCCTCCTTCTTAGGCTAGTCATTTGAGAAATGCTTTGGGAGTTGAAGAAACTCCCAAAGAAAATAATCTCATTAAGTTATCCAGAAAGCCAAATGTGACCTTTGTTTGGCCCAACATCATGTTTCTGAGTCACATACTGGAAGCTTCACCCAAGTGACCTGCCCGTTGGAAACTGTGAACCGAGTCCAGGTAGAGAAGTGTTGCATCACTTGGAGAAACACGTTCCTGAAGGGCATCAGTTCTCCTATCCAGTCTTGTGATCCCTTCTTTTCACTGTTAAAAGTGTAGTTTTCTACTCAGCTCCATTACTTTTCCATTATATTACTCATTTCTGGTAGTTTTTACAATTACACAAAAAATGTAGTTCAGGAATTTCAGGGTGGAGAGAGAGAGAGGAGACTAACAGTTTCCAGGGGATCAATACTTGACCATTTTTTGAAAGAAAAAAAAAAAAAATAGTTTTATATGTAGTATTTTGTACTTTTTTCATCAAATGCCAGGGTTCAAATTGTGAGGTTATCAGCAGTAGTGAAAAATGGAGCAAGTAACTTTCTCTGGACTTCAGGAATGAGTGCAAGCAAGTGTAAAGGGGAAATGGAGTACAAACCAGCTTGCACACTGCTTCCAGGTCAGGGAGAAAAAGAAAAGATTTGCAAAATTAGAGACCAAGACATTCAGAAGTTGCACTTCTGAATCTGTGAGTTGTTCATTAGTTCTGAAAGGGAAATTAAAAGGAACAGGGAAGGGGTTTGACACACATTTGACAGCGTTTGACATGCTGTGGTTCTGTGCTGTGCCATGTGGGATGTACCTGAATCTTTATCTTGTAACAGGAGAGTCTGAACGCAGATGCTACAGATGGAAAGGCAAGGAACAGTCTGCCTGTCTTTGGTGTGTGCTATTGTACATATTATACTAGGTGGGGGAAAAAGTAGAAATGGACAGTGGCCTTCCCATTGCTAGCAATCTTTGCTAAAATTTAGGCTTTAAAATATAACATTATTTAGCAAAAGTAGCATTTCTGACTTTCTCCTTATCTGTCTTCCTGGCCAATGTTTACAACATTGAAAACATTTCCCTCTGGAGGAAGTGCCTTTCAGAGCCAGGCACCAAATTCCTGCTCCCCTTACGTTGTTCCATTACTGGATGACACTTTCCTTTTCTCAAAGACTGCCTTTATACAAAAACATTGTTGGAAAACTTAAAGGGATGGAGAAAGGCACTGACAAATTTTCTATATGTCACATCAGCATTCGTTTCCTGCCCATAGGAAGGAGCAGACTGAGCTCCTATCAGCATGGGGCATCTTGGTACCTTACCTACAGAATGTGCTTCAGCAAAGGAAACTTGATGCCAAAGGGAAGGAGATTGTAAATGACAAATATATATGTATGTATATAAAAAGCAAACACCTTCTTTACTTGGAAAAAGAAAGAGGAGGAGGAGAACACTGCATACCTAACAAAATCAAGGTCAAGAACAGAGAAAACTGTCAAAGAAGCTAACAAATTGCTGAAGGGAACTTCCATTCAGGAAAGACAGAGGAAGAGAGATCTGCTTTCACGGCTTAGAAACCCTACCACCAGCTCACGTCAAGAATCCATTCCTACCGGCACACATACAATAAAGAGAAAATACTTGCACCTACATCCTATTCTAGGATTTTTAAAAAAATGAGATTAGTAGTATTTTATTGCCTATAGCCTTATTAAACTGTTACAAACATTAACATACGAATTACAAAAGTGGGTTGCTTGTCTTGTGGGTTATTATCATGTATGAAAGTTATTGCCTACATACGGGTCTTTAAATACATGTGGGTCTTTAAATACTCATAAGTCATCAAACACAGGCAAAAAGTCAAACTTGTGTGGGACAATTTAATTCCAGGGAGTTTGCTCTGTTCTTTTTTCTTCAGTACAAAATTAGTTAAAGTGACCTTAACTGGGCTGATGTTAATCTCTTTGGGCAGAAGAAAATATACATAAGGGAAACAGTTTAATATTTACAAGTACTCTGAAGAAAAGAAAAATGACCTTTCTTAATTAAATGTCATGAAATGAAAGGCAATATTGGGATAGAATATGCAACTGAATAAAGTTAAGATCCACCTGTCTCTGGGCAAGTTAAATATTCTGGGCTCAATTCTTAGACTTAACACTGGTGAAAAATCTGAGATAAATGGAATTATCTTGTTTTATATCAGCAAAAGCTGTGTAAAACGAAGCTTTCTGATCCTAGAATTGCTGGGATAAGAACATTTAAAGAATTTATAAAGTTCTGTGGGAAAAAAAGAAGTATTTTCACAGGCTTGTACTCAGTAGGAGGTGCAGCTCTATATTAACTTTCACTCAGGAATGCTTCATTATCCAAGATTATAAATTCATTTGGCATAATGGAAGGACAGGATAAATTATTCAGAAAAGATGTAAATAGTTCATATGCCATCAGTAATTCTCAAGGACAGGGAGATTTGAAATATTTTGAGGTATAAGGTTAATTACCTATCTGATGTGAATTCATACATAGATATTCTGATTTGAAGTATGATTACACTTTTAAAATATACATAGAACAGAATGTTAAAGTCTGCTTATTTCGTTGTCTTAATCAAAGCTTTAGTACAGATAAGGGGAGTACATACTACTTTAGTTATTTCTCCTGCTGGTAATTTTCAAGGCAAGCTGTGATTTCATTTGTTTCAGCGATGCTGGAGTATTTTTAGTATTTATACTAGATTTTCTCCTCTTAAATTTGTGTGTTTGTTGCAAATGAGGGAAGATACAGCATGAAGATACATGGCTCACAATGCAAAATATAAACTTAGAAAATACAGAGGATGTTCAGGACATGCAAAGGAAGGAAAAAAACATTTCATATGAAAACTATTTAAAAAATCTTGACGTTGCAAGATGGTTTACCATCTCTTTCTTTTAATTAAGCTCTATAGCAAGGCCACATGTAACAAAAAGCAGATGAAAGGACTGCTAATTAATCTAATTTAGTAAAGTACTTAAACACATACTTAAGAAGAGGGATAAGACCTGTTTCAGTCCCAGTGTTAGAACAAACAGATGCTTGCATACTTTTCTGGAGCAGCCACAGCTCCCCCATAGCCACCATCAGCCTGTGACAGCCGTCCTTGCTTTCACTCACACTCACCAATCCTTCTCACCACACACTTGGTGCCCAGTTAAGAACACACAGCTTTTGGTGTATAAAGCACAAGAGGGTTGTATGGGAATGAAAAAGACAATCAACACCAATACTTTCAGCTGAAGGTGTGTTCTCGTATCTTCATTACTCAACACTAAGTCAAAAATTCACATTAATTTGCTTGTGACTTTAGCCTGTAGAAAGAGAATGAGGGGGCCTTCAGGGTGTTACGCAGCAGGAAAGCAGGCAGTGTGTGAACATGAGGGGAAGCCAAGAAGGGCTAAATATGAGCCTTTTCTCTACAATTAAGATATATGACCTTTAGTTATAGTTTCCTAATCCTTTCCACCATAAACTAAATTTCTATGGGACAAAATATAAAAGGAGAACAAAATATTCCTTGTATTTAGAAAAGACACCCATCATTGCTATTTTACAAGTGTAAGCACCTGATCTTTTACAGACTGCATGGGATGACCTGCATTTATGGACTACTTAACGACTCAGCACAGCCACGGAATAGCTCAAAGAAGCAGGGTCACAGAACTTTGAAATATATCTTATAACCTATAGCACATATTTCTGACACTACTCAAAATCTGACATAAAATTAATACATGATCTATACTAGCAAGTTTTCCATAGCCATGATATAAATTCTAAGTCAAATTCACTTTAACAATCAATCTGCTGTGACTAATGCTGATTATTTTCTCAATGATTATATTTTGTTTAATTTCTACAGGTTTTCTGTTCTACGCTATTGAACATTGTTCTAAATTGGTTCAATACTTTTAATTAATATTTGTGTTTCCAAGACATTCTAGTGTAATTACAGGGACATTAATCTGTCAGCAGTAATTTGAGAAAGGTTCACAGACTCTCTGCTCTCAGTGCATTTAATATGGTCACTCTGCCAGAAGAACCCAGTGGAAGATGCTGAGTTGAAACTCAGACTCTTGGTTCTTCCTTGACAGAGAGAATGTTCCTGCCAAGACAGTAAAATAGCAAAGGAGAATAAACATATTATTCTATCAATTTTCAGTGGCAGGCTAAAGGCATGGTCCAAATTCCCCCAAAATCAATAGAAAAATTGATTTTCACCAGGCTCTGAGCCATCTAGAGCTGCTGGGCTTGCTTTCAATGCCAAAACCAGAAACCAACAGCCTAACAGAGTTTAAGCTGATCCCTGCAAAGTGGAAGGGCTGGCCCTGTGCTGCACTGGGCTCTCTCAAGGCAACAAAGCTTGGTTTTTCACAGTTTCACAGAAACCAAGCAAGCATATGTGGGGGAGGGAGTATTCCTGTACAAACTCATCAAAAGATGGATTCTGTATTTGAATGTTCAATTAATATCTATCCAAACATGACTCGAAAGATAGGTGTTGGGATAAAGATCCATCTTTCTGTGGGTATTGAGTTACAGCCAATATCTACCTGTAGAGTCTGATACTTGAGGCGAGAGTTACCCAGCCCATAGGCTTAGCAGGTGTTCGGATTGTCTAGGTTGACCCTTACTTACTTGTTTAAACCCCGGAGCATCTTTACTGGTTTTAATATAGCAGTTTGTGAAACAAGCTGCCATCCCAACAGAGTAACACTGACAAGGTCTGACCCACTGAAATACAGAGCAACTTCTCTGTTAATTTAAAGTAGGTTAGAGATTTAAATCATCCTTGTTCAGAAAAACACTCTGAACCTTTAAAGAGGAGCAAGGACTGCCTGCCAGCTTGTATCAGAGTACTACTATTGTCATGCCCAAGCATGTTCACTAGGTTGTGGCCTGTAGCCTTCCACCTACCACCCTGGGATGTCTGCTTTAATTCCAGCTTGCCCCTGGCAGAACTTGCTGAAGCCCAACCACCGTCTGAGCCTTGTGACCCAGCCAAGGAGGAGTCCTTGTGCTATGGGCTTGTCTGGCACAGACTGGTGCAGCTCCATTGACTTCAGCTATGTTGGCTTCTGAAGAACTACACTGATTTATACCAGCTGAGACTCTGACCTTTTAATTTTGAGATCAGTTTAGTCTGCATCAGTGAATAGGTTATCTCCTTAATTTAAATAATTGCTGCACTATGAAATTACTCAGTATAATTTGATAGTTGACTAAAACTAATGAAAAATTTGTCTCACTAACGGCTTGCACAAAGTTGAACTTTCCAACATTAATCTTGGTAAATTAAGACATAGTAAAATGTGCCTTGTTAGCAAAGGATGATTTGTGTCACAAAGTGAGTGCTGAAGGAATTAAGATTCACTGTTTAAACAGGATGCTGAATCAATGAATTATATTCATGTGATGGACCCTCATCTCAGGTGTGAGCATTTAAACTCGTGGGATGTTTTCTCACTGCTGCCTGGGTGAGCAGATTGTAGGGAGCAGCATGGGTACACACAAAGCTATGGCCCCTGCAGCTCACTCAGGATGCTCAACCCCATGCTCACAGGAAAGGGGGTGCTTGTAAACCCCATGTCTGTGAGGAGTATGCGAGTACCACTTAAGGGGAGCTGGAGCTGTTCAGGATTAGTTACAGGAGGGTGTTGAGGAATTCATAGTTGTTTATTAAACCACAACAGCAGACAAAATGTATGTAGTACTCATACTGATCCTGAATATTTAGTTCACTTACTACCTGTTAATTAAGTGCCACTAATAAGTCACTAAAGCACTCTGATCCTAATTTGGTGTAAGATGAGCCCAGCAGCTCTTCCCCGTGCCACAACACTACAGCCAGGTATAGCACCAGGCAGTTGGCCCGTGTAACTCGGGGTGCCCCCCACACAGCACACCCCTTCTCCTATGGCAGCTCCCATGCTGGGTGTCAGCAAACAGAGGCACTGACACATGGGCATGTGGAAATATCACTTCAGGCAAGATTATTTCTGTGTGAGGCAATAATTTATCATATTGGTGGTAAGCTGCAGCACATGTGCTCCCTGAGCTACTGGACAGTGTGGAGATCAGGGTGGTACCCAGTCTTCCTCTGCCTTTCTTCATCCCATTACAGAGTACCTGATCCCAGACCACTGCTATCACCTGAATTTTTGTCATTGCACTGGGGTAACCATGCTCACTGAGGGAGAAGAAAGGTCTCCTTCCCTTTCATTGCTTCCTAGCCCAGTTGTACCAGACAACCAAAACCTTACCTGTGCATCTCCCCTGAAGGGAATAATTTTGGTTCACAATCATATGCAAATATAAGTTTCCCCCAAGAGGATGCTTGTTCTACAGCCATTTTGCTTCTGAGAGTCTTTGCTATAAATTATGAAGTAAGATCTGTATGACCTCTTGCATCAAAGCTAGGACTATATTTTTTCTGCTACTGTAATTCATCAATAGAGGATGCTTTCAAGGATTCATCACACATTCATACATATTCTATTAGACAGCCTTTGCATCCACATCTGCTGCCACCATTGCCTGAACGTGAAACAATTTCTAAACCAAAGGAAAGGTCCTTACAACACATTGGGAGAAAAAGTGTCTTTTGAAAAGATTTTGGGCAAAATGTCTGACCAGAGATACAAGACTATGATTTTTAAAGAACAGGATATATATAATTTTATTGTACCTTGAGTACCCTAGAAGTTTTTTAGAAAGTCTACTTATAAGGGACAGAAATTTCTTTATAAACCAGAAAAGTTTAGGAGAACATGGTCCCTTGTAAAATTTACAAAGGTTCATTGTTTATCATTTAATACCTGACTGACACCACTGTTACAAACATGAAAATAAAAACAAAAATTGTTTGTGAAAGAAAACAGCCAGCTCTCCTTTCTATCTGGCAGGGTCCAGTAGCATAGCAGAGGTGTTTTTAGGAGCTACTTCTAAACAAGAGTGACTGCCCTGCCTAAAGGTTTACTTCAGCAGTGAGTCATCAGGCACCGTACCAAGGTTTCTAGATGTAAATTAACCACTCTGTGAAGTAAGAGTGCAGGACCCTTGAATCATCATCATCACCATCCCTCCCTAGCAACATTCCATTTAAATGCTACCTGTGTTCATGGATGTTACCAGTCTCCTTTCCCTTTGCCACCACACCAAGCATTTACCTGCTCCCCTGGCACTGTAGACAGCTCAACTGCAGGTACCTCTGTGTCTCACTTCATTAACTGCCTCAGTCCTGAACCTGAGGAGGTCTGAGGAATGGCAGGAATAATATGAAGTTGTCTCCAATACAAGATTCAGGTCCAGTAGACAGTCTTGTAAATGTGTGTCTGCATAAGCTTTACTCTTCTGAAAAAACATTAGCTAATACTTTCCTTAGTAAGAAGAATACATTGTGAATTTATATAGTTTGTTATATAAGGGTGGTTATTTCCTTCATTGCAGAAATATTTCATAGATATATCCCACTTCTATCTTAGATGAAACATGTCATGAAGGAGCAGGGAGATCCTCATAACCTCAGGAACCTTTCCTGTTTAAGTTACATGTTTTTGTGCTGCAGGAATCCTAAAATGCATTTATTCTATTCTACATAGAGCTTCAAATCTGTATGAAACAAGTTTAAGTCAAAACCCATCTGGAACTGTGATGCTTTATGAATGTGCAAAAGCCAGTGAACTATCAAATTAAGGAACAAAATGTAACGTATTGTGTCCCAGCAGTAGTTCCTTCAAATAATCCCATTACAAGTTTCAAGGTATGTCAGTCTCTGAAGCACAGACAGGCTATAAACTATTCCTTCCGAAATCTAAAGCTTATAGTGCACCAATTAAAATTATCTAAACATTCAACACTTGATTGTATATTACACTATAGATTAAAGAACCTGATCTTCCTTGTTTACTTCCACCACTAACATGGGATTATCAATTTTTTTTCATTTAAGAAAAAACAGTAATTGATTGTGTCATTTCACTGATTCTTTGGAAAATAAGGATGAGCAGGCATTGCTTATTTCATGCATGGATGATCTTTTAGCTACATAAATTAATAAAAACTTGTGCCAGTGTAATGCTTGCATATTGATGAAATGACTTTTTTTTTTTAATGTAAGTTTTGCTTTTCTTTTTCTTGCTTTTACACCAGAGCTAATTTCTGGGAAAATGTCTTTGTTTTCTTTGTTGGGTTAATGAATGTGCCAGAGCAGCTTGTATTACTTGCATTCAGAGTAAAACTTAAATACTGCAGAACAGATGGGTATTATGAACTGTTATGATGGCAGAGGAGTAGGTTTTAAATAATACATGGAGAATTTTTCTATCTCATTAAGTTTCCAATTTCTTTAAGGAACATCTTTAAAATAAATGCAAAAGAATCTTAGTGGAAGCTGTTCTTATTTTGTGTAATCAGATGCCTTTAGATGTTATGCAGATAAATATCGGTATCAGAACAAAGGCATCAACACAGCTTTAACTCAGATTTGCAGTTTTTGTGCACATAGTTGTACAACAAGTCTACACAGTCCCTGGTAACTCAAAATTGCCAGGGTCAAACACTGAAATCTGAGGGAATAAAAAAAAAAAAAGGGGGGGGAAGATGCTAAAAATCCCTTATGCCCCCCAATTTTCTAGAATACTTAAAAAGGCTCCCACCTCCCCTAAAGTAATTCTCTCCATCTCTTTTTTTCTACTCCTGTCTTCTATATTCTAATATGTCCTCTGTTTTTTCACCTCGTTTCATTTTTGACTCAATAGCGCATTTAGTAGTCAGAAACCCTGTCTGCACATTTTCTGAGTTCTATTAAGAGAGAATTTGGTGAGCATAGCCAAGTCTTAGAACAGTTTCACTCATAGGCTGCACAAACAGCGGATTATTTGGCACAATTCTGAACAGAGAAAGAGAAAAAAAAAAACAAAGCTAAATAGGAAAAAGGTAAGTCATCAAATTTTCAATTTTTTTTTTTTTTACTTAGAATACTTACTTTCTATTAAATGGATAACAGGATGAGGTAGTTTCTGAGTCCAATAGTTTTGCTAAGATTCAAAACATAAATTTGAGATTTATACCAATCACAATAATGGAAGAGGTGCCAATTGCCAGAATTCATTTTCCCTTTGAATAAGCTGAGCTAGAATGCAATTTAAATGAGATGCACCAGAACAGTAGATCAGCACATAAGGACTATGGCCCAATATACAAAGCAAACATGTCTTGAATCTGAGCAATAAGAACACTTTCATTTTTAAAGACACATACAGACACAGCTCTCTTTGGGTTTTGCTAATTACAACGCTTCCTCCTCTAGTCCTTTGCACTTGCAGACTAGCAAAACATGATGTCCTTGTACTTCCAGCAACAACTGAAAACATGAGTATGTTATCAACATTCTTCTCATAACAAATCCCATGCTGAAACCAAAACACAGCTATTCTAGCTATTAAGAAGAAAATTAACTCTATCCTAGCGAAACCAGAACAACCAGCAAATCCCGTGTGCAGATTTCTGTTACTGCTTGTTCCTGCCTTTGAGTAGCAACACCTATAGCTTCAGATTTTATTCCAGAAATGAGCTACCAGATCTCCATTCACACTAAAGGCACATGAAACCTTTCTACAGACAGCCCGAATCTCCACATAGCTTTGAACTACTAGCTGAACAATGCAAACCTAAATATTCTCCCTAACTAAGAATTTGTGAGATAAAAAAGTAGTCACCTCTAGGCCATTAGGAGCTGCCCAGAACTTTATTTTCCATAGGAAACACTAGATACTTGTGGCTCAGAACAGAGTAATCTATACTGGACTTTCTTTTTTTTAAAGAAGTGCCTAGCATTATATCCTCAGTTTAACAGCCAGAGAGTTTCCTGCTCTTGAAATATTTATGAGCTGACTCAGGTGACACTGGTTCACTGTTCAGAGGGAACACAAGTATCAGCAGTTCTGTTGAAAAGTGGTGCGTTTTGCTTAGTCTTCATAGCTCCTTAGCACTTTGTAGTTGTTTCTGCTTATATGTTACATATTTCTACAGAGGACTCTTCCCTCAGCACTGACAAGGAAGTTGGTGTTTTCTCTAGAATTACTGGGCAATACTTCCCTCTCAAATAAATTCTCCAGTACATCTAGCAAAGAACTCGGCACTCAGCTACCCAGTCACATTGGAAAGGCAAAAAGATACAGGACAAGACATAATCTGAAGCTTGCTGGGGTTTTGTTGTTTTTTGGGGTTGTTTTTTTTTTAGGGTCAGTGATGACAGTAAATAGGATTAGTTATAGCAGTTAGTGCAGCTGATAGAGTTTGGCTGCACATGAAGGCTTGTGGCACATGGCCATCGCTTCTGGCAATGCTGGGATTACAGAATTGTGCATTCAACTCTTTCCTTCTCATGTTAGTATTCTGCCAAGTCTCTCAGGGCTTATTCGTGCTTTTCAAAAGCATCTATACCTCCTACTTTCCATTAAAATATACTAAATCAAAATGCAATGAGATGTTCTCAACATTTCCTAGTTTAGTCAAGAGCTTGGTTGAGTTTGATTAAAGTTGTTAAGCAATTTTAATTTGAGAGGGAAAAAATGAGGGAAGGCAGGAATAATTATAATAGAATTATATACCTCATTTAACACTTGAAAATGATCTATGAGGCACCAACAAGACACGATGGCTGTCAGCCCCAGTGAATGCAGTAAACAGATCATATATAGGCACAGTCAAGTGGGAACTGGCACCTGCAGAGAAGTGTGCAATGGAGTAATGTGACTGGGAGCAGTGGAAGAGAACAAGAGCCACCTAATGAGGTAAGGAGCGGCCGTTCCTCTCTTCTCCTCCCTCTGATGCCTCTTCTTGCAGCTTGTGCTTCCTTCTCCAGGCACTGTAGCCCAATTTCCTTGTGAGAGCCCCTTCTCTTAAGGAAGAGAGACTTAAAAAATTGAAGGGAACCAAGACAGGTGAAACAGCATGGGGACAAAGTCTGACTGCATCCATGCAGAAAAAGAATGGAGGGGGAACCATGGGGTGAATCACAGCAGGCTAACTCAGCTGATGGGGAGGATTTTCCCAGATCAAAGAACCTTTCAGCCAGTAGGATAAGCAAACTGGGAAATCTATTAAAATACTCAAAGTTGTGACCAGAGTGGAGACTTCTCTCTCCACTGACTAGCAGAAAGTACGACTTCATTCTCTGTATGGTGCAGGTGATCAGATGGGGATGCTGCTGTAACTCATTAAAGCTCTCCCAGTTGCATCAAAAAAAGCTGAACTCCATCACTCCTTTTATTGTTAGTTTTGTAACAAGGACCTTTGACAAATCTTGCATCCCCTTTTATGTTATAGTTCAAATGCATTTTCATACTATTCTAAATGCTTAGCTGTTTCATTTGCTCCACAGAACAGACTATCAAAAGGTAATTTACAGCTTGGTTTCTCTTTATATGCCCTAAAGCATCCTTTCTTCTCCTTCCCTCGTCTCTTCCTCATTTGAGAGCAGATAATTCACCAAATAAGAACTACTACTTTCTCGAGTACTGCCCAGCTAATAACTGGACAGCCCTTGGCAACTCAGAGCACCTTGCTTCAACTGGTTTCCAAATGAGGGAACTTGCTGCCATTTAGTCTGTGAACAAGGAACTGTCTGCAGTTTAATAGTTCTTCACACTGGAGGACTTTTTCTTTGGTATTTTTCTTTGAACTTGCCTAGAAAAAAAGCCCACAAACATGTTTTGAAAAACTCTTCTTTTGTTTCAGTATAGTCAAAAACCTCATTTTTTTTCTGTCCTCCTACTCTTTCCTCAATGGAAGTGGAGCAGGTAACTGGTTTTGACACAAGTCCTTCCTGCTTCCCAAATGTGCTCAGTGATTTTGCTTAACGTAAAGGACTGAAAGCCAACTAGAAGTACTGCCATTCCCCTCCCTCCCCACCACCTTCCCCAAGAGTAATTTTAGTGGAGCTTTGATTGATGTCAGATGAAATTAACTGGAAACATTTAATGTGTTTAACATGTAAAGACTTAGGGCTCTGTTCACTCAGAGTTAGAGACCTTCTGTGCTTCATAAACTCACAAAGGACACTCAAGCCTGAATTTCAGCTCTGTAGCCAGATGACTTATTAAACAGCACCTTGCCTCCTGCCATTGCTGCTGTTTTTCACTTCATTATTAATAGGTCAAAAACTTGAAGTGACAGCAGCAAGGATAGAATCAAAGGTCCTGTGGAAGAGATGCTGTTAATTTTAGTATTGTGTCCATCGTTAAGCATTAGATTAAATTAAGCTGTATTTCCCTCAGCAGCTGTTGAAAATCCTGGTTTAATCAAGTGAAAAGGAATATTGTGTTTCAAATGGAAGGATGTATGAGGTTCTGCTAACAAATAGTTTACAGGGAAGGGCTCTGAATGGAAAGGGAGGTCTCACGGACATCTACTCAAGAGGGAAGTTCTCTTCAGCTTTCTTAAAACTAGAAGAGTCTCCAGTCATTTAAATTACTGAAAGTTGAATCAATTTTTTTCTGCCTTCTCTCATACTTGTAGCAGAATCCTGGAGAAGAGAGGTTTATTTCAAAGTTACAAGTGGTTATACCAAGTTAGATAGAAAATGTTTTTCTTAATATGTACTTCATTCTTTACCACCTATCAAAGGTAGATTAACCCTTATGAGGGATAAATACGAGAGGATCTGGGACCCCTGAGGGATGCCTTAGTCAACTTGAGTAATATGAGAGGTCTCTGAGAGAAGCTCACAGGAACAGTTACCAGTGTTCAGAGACCTTCTGTCTCTTAGCTGGGCCAAAGTTGTCCAAAGAAGCTACAGAACCTGTGGACTGGACTGGCTATCTGTAACCATCTGTCAGAGATTGTCCTGAACCCAAAAAACCATTTGAGAAATAAAGGCTCCACAGTATTCTCAAATTGTAGGTCACTGACAAGTGGTCCATAGAGAAGAGTCTGAAGTAAACAGGTGCACGTTATGCAATTACTGGCTCTCTCATGAGGCCCACTCCCTGCAGCTAGGACATTCTCCTGCCCATCTGCAGCCACTGGATTACTCCTATAGGAACACTTCTCACCTTTGTTAACTGTTGATCTTGAAGAGAACATAGGTGCAAGAGCAGTATGTCAAGGCAGTCCTTGCTCAGGGAATGCTCCATCTGAAATCGGTGGGAATCGGAGTAGTGTACAGGCTATCGAGGACATGTACAATTTGAACATCACCCTCTTCAAGAGGATTTGCTTCTTGCACCTGCTTTTCTACTGTAATTCAGTGCTACTTTATTGATATGTAAGCGAGCCTATTGACAGTGGAATTTTTTTTTCCTAAATGACAAAGAAGCTTTGAAAGGTTGATCTATACAAATACCAGACGTTATCCTTTCTGCTCTCTGCTCTTTGCCATTTCGAAAGGCATTTGTTTGTGTTACATATTATGCTGTCTGTGAGAAGCCTCATAATACTCTGATTATTTACCAACTTCTCTTTAGCACACAATGGACATGTCAAGCTCAGAGCAGTTCAGTTTTTATAAGGTTATGCTTCAGTGAGACAATTGCACTCTATTACCTAGTTATGACTTACAAAGTTTCTCAGTAATTCCTCAAAATCAAGCTGCAGTCATGACTTCAGCAGCATATTCACTACAGCAGTGACATTAATGGAGCAGGTAGTACAAAGCCATGGCTTCACTTTACTGTGCCTTAACACAGATTATTGGCTTTCTGAGCAAAACTTTTCTCCCTCATAAGATCTTGATAAGAGCTCTACAAGACATTCTTAGGATTATTACATACTTTAAGTAGTAAACTCGCATCCTCCCTTCTACCAGATTTTTCGTTTTCACAGTTTCCTTTTACATCCCATTTTCTCCCAGAATGCAACAAGACTTGAGTTTCAATTGCCATGCTCTGGAGTCAAGCAGCAAGTGAGGAAAAGGCTGAAATAAGCCAGACTCTTCCTGCTCATGAAGGATCAAGCCACTTGCAGAAACTCTGCAGATACATTTATCTCTGAAGGTGTCAAAGAGAGAAGGTAAGAATCCAGCTTACCTGAAGCATGGAACCAGTTGAGATGCAGTCACAGACCATGTAAGCATTCTCAGCCAGCCCAGTGTGAAAGGAAAAAAGTCCTTAAACTACCATCATGAGCATGTAGAAAATATAGGTCACAAATTATATAAGTTTCTCAAAAGTGAGGCCTGCCACCAACTTGATTTAAAGCTTTAGCTTCCCAGAAAATTAAGCTGGAAAATAAAGATCCGTGAGGACTCAAGACATGTAGTGTAATAAGTGAGATTTTAAAACACATTTCATTGCAGTTTTGTCCATCTGCAGCAGTCTGAAAATCGATGTACACATGCTCTCTGGTTTTCATTCAACTCAAAACAGCTATAGGATACCTTGCAGAAGAATAATCTTGAAAGGTTAATCAATCAGCAGCCATTTTCTAGGCTGTGTATGAAGCCAGGGAAAATGGAACCAGTTTTGCTGTCTTTGAGATCATTTATTTTTCTGTATTTTCACTGTAAAAGAGTCAGAAGGTATCAAGAATAATCTATCTCATGCAAATTTCAGTGTCCCACCCAGTGAATTAGAGGCTGGCAATTCCAGTGGGCCATAGGGTCATATTGCTGTTATTTATTTCATAACAGTATGAAGAATAAAAATTCCTTTACTATCTCTGTTATGTCTGCAAGATCATCCATGCTGTAGAATCACAGATGCTACTACTGTGTAGTAAGAGGGAATCAAACAGCCTGCACAGTTCATCACTGAAGGACGTTTGAAGTAACACACAGAAAAAGCATGAGAATGACCACGTTTCTCAAGTTCTGTGTAATACAGCTGAACAGCTGGGTTATTTACAGTTATTGCTGGATCTATTTGCAGTGGTAGACCACAAATTCTGTCCATCAGCTAATCCTCAGGGTAAAGTTCTTCTGTCATAGAGAGACTTTCAAAACATCTCTAAGTATCTCCATGTACATAAATGCTCAGCTGTACACTATGATCCCTAGATCATACTTACAAAAACACTGTTCAACCTCTTGTGATAAATGAATTAATTTTTTTAGATACTGAAATAAAACCAGTACGTGTTCTGACTCAGGTTAAGCAAAAGTAAAGCAACTATTTGTGAAGTATGGCATCAGTTTGACTTAAAATCATGCATTAATTACTAAAAAAGCTATAGTCTTTTCCTGGAGCAGCCAAAGAGAGAAATAGGAAATTATTTTGTCTTTAAACCTGAAAGGCACAAATCTTGATCTCATATACTCACTTGTCAAAGGAAAGAGTAATCTCATTTCCTTCAACATGCAGTTTTATATTTTGAATTCCTTAAGAGACAGGAAGACATGGAACAGAAGTAATGGTAAGATGTCCAGGAGATGCAACGTTAGCTAGAGAATTACATTCCCCTAACTTATGTCCAGCACTTCAGAAGTTGTGTATCATATGTGACAGCGCTGAAGCACTCCTATTTTTGCATTCTACTTTTACATTAGCTTCCTATTCCCAAAACAGCAGTAGCAATTTTTCATAAACACAGAAAATCAAATATTAAGGGGTGAACTCTTAACTCCACAGAAGTCACTGTCAACGTTCCCACTCTCTTGATCCCCCCTTTTTTTTTTTACTAGATAAATAAGACAGTTTAATACAAAAAACTAATAGCAAGCACAATCCAGACCACCTCAGAAAGACAAACTGCCTAAACTAGGGGGAAAAAATAAGGTAAATCACTTTCCTTACAGACTTCCAACTCAGTTTAACTACCCATTAAAAACAGAAGAGACTGGATGGACGGCTAAGGTCAGCAGCTTAATGATTTGCTGAAGAAACAAGGGTGAATGTCAGCAGGACAAAAGTCTATCTCTGAAAGCTTTCTGTCAGTAGGCATAGGGAGTTGCTGACTCCATCAGGTCACGGGGCATGGAAACGTGAAGCAGCCTCCACCTATCAGGCTCTATTACAGAGAAGCAGCATTTTAAACTCAGAGTGCCTCTCCTTCCACAAAGTGCAATTAGTTGGACAAGGCAGCAGTCGGCCTCTCTGCGGAGCTGTATCACACAAACCAAAGCAGAGTTCGGAGCATTACGAATTGTGATCTATCAAAGGTGAAAACACACCTAAAACGAGGCATTGCTGGCTTTTAAGTACGATTGAAATTGATCTCAGGTAGCTGAGGCAGTGCTGGTGTAGGACTGGGCAGGAACACCTGCCCCAAGGTGCCTATGTTGCAGCGTTTTGCTACAGCAGCAGAGAGCTGCCGACTGAGCCTCAGAGTACAGCTTCTCTCAGCACAGCTGTAACCTAGAGCACTCTCACCCCAATGAGAGATCAGGACATTTTCACCATCATTTCCATCCCTGTAAACCAACATCCCATCACAGGACTGGGCACAGTGAAAGCCAATGCCATGCCAACAGCTACTGCCTAATCGTATTGCTTTGGGATGAGCAAAGGCTTATGACACAGAAACAAGCTGAGTTCTCCAAAGCCTCCTGGGGAAGCCTGAGGAGAGAAACTGGAAGTTCACAGCTCTCCCTGAGGCAACCAGGAAGCTCCAGGACACAGGAATCAGATGAGATGGCAGAACTGGAGGAGAAGCTCAAAGCAGCTTGCGTTCAGAAAAATAAATTTGTGCTTGCAGTCTCCAGCTGCTGGAAGTGGGAAACTGTCCATAGCCCTGCCCATGAACCCAGTCACTCTCCCTTTATCACAAGTCCCTGCTTTAAAATGTAACAGAGACTACAAAACCTGGAGTTAAATGCTTTGGGACTAGAGATGAAATCTGAGAAGCAATAGTAAAATACTTCACCCCACAACATGTTTCACTCATGTCTTTTCAGAGATAAGCACACAGGGAGCTGACAAGATAGATTTGCCCTTGATATCTTCCTGGATAACCAGTGAGGAAAATTAAATCCAATTTCTTTCCTGAACATGATATTTATTTTGCTTAAGAAAAATAATGTTTCCTGATTATATATAGCACTTATGATCAACCATTAGGAATGAGGGGAAAAAATAAAGCAAGTTTTGAGGACTTAAAGTGACTACATATAGAGAGCTGCACATAATTTCCCATGTATAAACAGAAATTAAGGGTAACAGCCTATAATTCGGTCCTGTGTTTACCACAGAGCACTCCTCTGCTTAAGCTATCCAGTCCCAAGACTTCTAGAAACTCTCACAGGATCAGGCCTTTTTCTTGACCTGTTAAAGGGTATAGTCCTATTAAAATTATTAATTTAATAGAATAGAAGATTTATCCTTTTTTTTTGGTAAAAATATTATCATTAGATATCATTTCACATATATGCAGCCTCATACTGTTGTCTCAATTTCTTTCCAAAATATTTTTTCAAATTCTCTTCCCTCAGAGAAATAAATTAATCTACCCTAACACATTATTCAGGATTATCTCCCAAAGCCTTGTCAATAAAGAGCAACAACTGTTTACAGAATATCCTAAATATGTTTTTTTAATTTTCTCTTTACATTCCCTGTCTTTTTCAAAGAGGCTGATTTTCAGGCCATTCTGCAGACATAATACTGCATTGCCTTCCAACATCATTTATAACTAATAAGAGGCTAGAGATGTTTGCAGAACCAGGATCCCAGTTCATATGATGTTCAATGAATCAATTGGCTATACAATGAAATGAGTTTAAATTGATATTTTTTTTAAATATGAGTGTTTCAGCAACATGAAACTCTGCTTTTCTGTTTAGCTTTGATCCCGTTTCAGACCTTACCCAGCTGAGTCTTCTCCTAAGCTACAGGAGACCTCCTACAGAAACTTTAGTACATCTTTCTTTCACCGGGCACTAATCTCAGTTGGCATTCACCAAGAGTTATTTTAAGTGGAGGAGACTGTGGGTTCAGGTAAAAGCTTCCAAGTCTCTTCTTAATGAAGTTTCAGCCCTGCTAATAAACAAAGCAGAACTGCCACTGCCATGTACGGAGTCAACATTTCACTGTCTTTTACGAGACTAAGTAAAACCAAGCTGGGGTCACATGAACCCACTTGTTTCCTCAGCATCATAAACCTAATACTTATTAGTGAAAAAACATAACTCATTTCCTTTATGGTGGACCCAAAGCTTTTTTTATTACATACTGCTCTGCATGTCTAGGCTTTAGATAGGCTACAAAAGATGACAGCACAGGATGCAGAGACGCTTCACCCAACGGTGGCTATTATAGGGTATTTGATCACCAGTTATCAACTAAGGACACAACCAGGGTAGCAATTTTGGGGTCAGATGGGCTACAGCAATTCCCATGTGCTGCTTCTCTATAGAAGAACCTTTCCCCAAACAGCTTTTTCTGTTACTTTTTCAGGCACAAAAGTGTGCAGCAGATGACATAAGTCTGAGTTTTTGCTTTATGTTTTGGGCTTGTTTTTTTAAAAAAAATATTAAATTAAGTGGTATTTTTGTTGTAAAAAAACTAAAGTGAACTTGCTGACTTTATGCTAAGCTCCTTTTCCTTCCCAGTTTAAAGTGACCTTTGATGCAAACTAAAATGTGCAGGTGTCAAAGGATATCAGTACACCAGAGATGTGCACAACTGAGGTTTTTTTGGCACTTTCTCCTTCCAATTTATTAAATGTTGTGTCAGAATAAATTTATGTAAGCAAGGATCAGATTTTATTAGTGGAACATCATTTGCTTTTAATGAATTACAATAGTTTAGGAAAATAGCTGAGTAACTAAGCTAACATTTGAGAGATGAGCTGTTTCTCCTCACTCCTGTCACTGCTTGTTTTAACCCTGTAAGTAAGAACAGCACACACTACTGGATAGCAAAAAAAAGTTGTTAAGGCTGTAGTCCAGATTCAGCAAAGCAGCTGACAATGCTCTTGGTCTATCACTTTTCAACACAGCAATGTATGTTAAGGGTCTCTTACTCTAATGGAACTTTATGAAGTGCTTGAAGTTATGCAAATTTTTTCTAAAGCGAAGCTAATTCAGCAGACTCTCCAGGACTGCGACCATTTATGAGGTTATAACAACGGGCTAGCAAACAAGATCCCTCCACAGCAGATAAGGATAGACAGAACAAAAAGGTCCCAAAGTCTAAATTACAAACTCTTGGAATATCCTGGGGATTGTCCATCAGGAATGTAACTGATCCTTAACAACAGAGAGAGATTTAAACTGACAAGGGAGCTCTCCAAGATATCACCAAGGACAGCGATGTTGTCGAGCTCTCCTGCTACAGAACAGCTCTTCCTCCCTTTTCAGCAGGCTTGTGGGGACTACTTTCTCCACACAAGGGGTGGTTTTGATTCCTGCTTGTGTCTTATTATCAGCCAGATTAGAATAAGAGAAAGTATGCCACGGTTACATGACCCTACTTTGAAAACCAGTGCTTGATGATACCACTGCATGGGCTTTGCTGAGCTCTGCTAGGATGCAACAGTAGTGAAATGCAAGACATCTGTATTAATTGTCATCAGCAGAGACATCCTGCTGGAGGTGCAATATTTGGAGCTCACACCACTCAGAAATGGAGATCTATCTGCCCTCCTAGTGACTGTGATTTTTGTTAGACTCCATCCATTTGGCAAGGAGTCAAATATACTTATTTCTCAGCACTTCCCATTTAGTCCCATGCATCAGACTTTAGGGGTGGCAGAGGCACTGGCAATGCTCTCCCTCTCCCCCCAGCTTTGCTGGGCACCTCTGGCAGCCACAGATGCTCTCTGTACACTGGAATGTGTAAAGGCACAGACCTGCAAAAGGCATATCTACAGAGGTACTACCATTACTTCAACACCAGAAAGAGCAGTCTCCTCTGAAAGGCATGGAGCTGTTAGCCAGTAGGTTTGCTTCACTTTTCTGGACATAGCACAGCAGAAGGACAGACAAGAATAAATCCAGATTTTAGGTGTTGCTGTTGGATTGGCAAAATTAGGGCAGTTGATGCAGAGTGTAAAACCCATACAATCTTCTTCCACTTTTCTATAGTTGGAACAGTTTTGCATGCTTTACATTGGAACATACACCCTTGGTACCTTTGCAGGCTACCTACACAAAGCTGAAGTAAGCTCCATCATGTGCCTGGTCCCATTTGATCATTCCTGGTCCTTATCAGGTTTGTAATCCCAAAAGATCTAGCAGTACACAGGTCATCCTCTTTTTAAAACTACATGAAAAATCCCTGTTGGAATTCAGACACAGATCTCTCAGTCAAACAGGAGTAAATGCTAAAGAGCCATTAGATTTCCCATCTCACCCCTAATCATTATGGGCTATATAATATATAGCTAGATATAATCATCATCATCTTGGTCTGGATCTCTCAGGTTTTTGAGAAACACTGCTAAGGTTCTTCTTATGCTTTCCTTTGGGAAGCTTAAAAGAAAGGTTTCTAGACAGCAAAGGCACAGATACCACCAAAAAGTACCAGAAGCACATTACAGATTTGCATAACCTTAGCCAGGAACCCTCAGAGACCAGCTAATACAATGAAGTCAGGTACGTGTAATAGCATGTTTGCTAGGCAACCAGTTATTGGCATTCCTTAAGTGTATTGAGCCTAGGCTTAAACCCAAATCAGCTAAGTGCTTATAAGGATGTAGTTGCTCAGTTTTCCCTGGAGTAGCCCTGCTCATATTAGAAGCAAAAAAGGATTTAGAAAAACGTACATTTAGATATTTTTTCCATTAAAAAAGATGTTACTAACACAAGGTTGGTGTCTGTATAAAGTTGAAAATCCCTTGTGTGCACAAACAAATATAATCTGAGAGATTTCCAATCATAGGTAGTACGTGCCTATTGATTCCTGTTAATTTGAGGAGGCTGTTGGTGAACTGAACAGCCACTTTCCTTTTCTCTCACAAATGTCTGCAAAGTTATGAAAGGAAAACAGTCTCAACTTCTTCATGTATGTCCATAAGACATACCCTCACACAACCCTGGCAGCAACTGCATCCCCACTTCTTTCTGAAGTCAGAAGGTTTGAAGGGCTCTCAGCCTGACTCAGATAAGTGTCTATGAGACACCATGACCATTTAATTCAAAACAAACTGAAATGGATGATGCCCCAGAAAACCACAGCATTAATTACTCTAGATGTTAATGTACTTAGAATTAGGGAGCCAAATAATGCTCCTGCAGTCAGTTTAGGTGACAAGGCAGGGATCAGAGGGGTCTGCACTCCCCATTATGCTTTGTTTTCAAAGAGGTAACAATTTATGGATCCTCTAACACCACTGGCCAGCAGCCACATCACTGCATGGTCATATCACTTTCCACTCCATTGAACAATTTTCATGTTATGTGAAATACAAAGTAATGCATCATAAGCTTTAAATAAAAATAAAGCAATTGCATATCCAGATCACCAGTGTTTTGAGCAAATACTTGGTCAGGTTTTTTTGTAGAACAAGCTGCATCCCAATGCTGTTTCACATCACAATTTACTCCAGTGCACTTCAAGTTTTTGAACAAAATCCTAGAGAGTCCTAAAAACAGACTGACTTGAAATATCCCGAAGAGTGGCTTAAAAGTGTACTTCAGTATATTGAAATTATTTTCACCAAATCAATACATTTTTTAGAAACTGAAATATCATCTCAGCATAATTACTGAAAATGTGAGCTTTATGTACCAGTGCAGAATCTTAGATATTTCACATTAAATACAGACAAGTATTTTATTCAATTCACAAGAGCAACTCAAAGGAAAAGATGCAGTGATAGTCTTGATTCCCTCCTGTCAGATACATTTTGTTCTGCTGAGATGCCATTAGTTTCCCAATGGTATTCCTGTATAGAAGAGATATACACTAGAACTGCTGTAGTAACAATAAAAAACAATGAGGCTCAATAAACTAGACATTTCAGTTTGTTTTTAAGCATCCCAGGTAACAAGATAAGGCCAGAATTATTAGTTTCAACTAAGTTTACCTAAGCACAGTTCTTTAAATTTTAGTTGTAGATGGGATCTGCTAAAGCTTTGTTCTTCTCTTGCTCAATGAGTTGTACGTCCCTAGTTAGTACTTGTTAAGCTAACAGATGCTTGAATAAGTTGTCCTCCAAATAAGGATGATAGAAGTGGTTATTCCAATTTTACCCATGTTTTATAAATGCAAAATGTCACATAAGTGTGTGTCTTAAGCAGCCAGCCTGAAGGGATAATTCTAAAATTATTTCTTTCCTTCCGTTTCTGCTGTAAGTCAGAGCTATTGTATTACAGTAACACTGTTTTTATTATGAGTTGCATTTTAGGTCTCTATTCTTAGTTATGCTTTCCAGAGCAGCAACGTTTATGGCCTCTCCTGTGTAACATAACTCAATATTCTTGTTATGTAGCTAACTCAGATTTATGCCTCTATCCTATGAGACATTTCACAAATGCAGGCTTAGTGTTGTCAGGCAGCTTGATGGATGTTAAATCCTGAAATTTACTCAAAGACACCCTGATAATGGCATGGCAATTCTGGTTCCCAATACAAATGCATCACTGTTGTAATCCATTCACTTCTCCCGCACCCTCAGCACCTGCGGTGGTAGCAGTCACACTGCTGGAGCAGTATAAGATATCAGCCATCGCGTTAACATCACCCAGTGCACATGATTCACCACACTGAGACAGTCAGATAATTGAGTCCCATCCAAAGGGGAGCTGCATTTTTTCCTTAGGCCCCATGCATACTGTGATCATTGAATGTAGTAAAAACAAAGCCAGGAATTAATTAGCAAGAAATTAAGAATAGAGTCGTCTGCTTCATTCTGATTTTAAAAGGACTTAAATAACACTAGGAAGTGATGAGTGCATGACAGCCACTTAATACTGACTAGCCTGACAACATTTTATATGGCAACAGCCAATAATATCACTACCAGATCCCTAAACAAGAAGCAATCAGTCTGGTAACTTTGCAGTCCTGGAACTCAAACTTGCTGCCAAATCAAAGGAAACAACTTTAAAGGAATTCTGGATGCATATGTAAATAGTTTGTTTAATAGCATCTCATCCTTATTCTGACTGCAAGAAGCCTCTGCACAGCAAACAAGGAAAGAAGAACTAGAAGCTGGTGGCATGAAGGCAGGCAAAGTGGCCATGCACAGTAATATAGAAGGAGGTAAAAATGTAGTGTCGTGTTGAAAGTCTGTAATGAATGGAAACAGTAGGCAATACTGAGGAAGAGGTGTGCTGCCAGAAGAAAAAGATCCATTTAATTGGTTTCCTGCTTTTCCTAGAGACTTTGTTCAGCCTTGAATCTGCTGAGACAAGTCTTCAGTAGTAAAAGGGACAAACTCCTAGACTGATCATCTTCTATTCTGTTTAGACACCATTTAAATATAAGGTCTTTACAAGAATTTCAGACATTATTTCAAAGACCAAAACCCCACAATTGTATGAGCAAGCATGGTCACAATTATCAAGCACAGACATTGATGACCAGCAGAACATGAGGTAGCCACTAACATGAAATGACTGAATATTTTAGCTTTCAAAGGAACATGGAGTTTCTGGGCAGAGAGTTGCTTTGGGCTGAACAGACCAGCTTTTTATTATTATTTATTCTTTATTTGCCTGGAGCACTTGCTTCCCTTACAAAACTTACTAACCATTTCAGTGTGGCTTGGATCTGGAAGTTAGACATAGCTACTTCCAAGCCAGAGGCTTCAGAAGAAATCATGCAGCCATGAGACTGAGGACTAGCAAGTACAGGGAGATACTGTGGTTCTGGGGATAAATCATGAGAATGTGTAATTTAATTCCTTAGTTGTTTGTTCTAGTTATCAGTTAACTGTAAATCAGTTATCTGAACATAAGTAAAAGGTTAAAAACCTTACTATAATTATATATATATATATATATATATATATATATATGTGTGTGTATGTGATGGCATGACTGGAGACCACAGTGGACACTCTATGCCAGTGGTCCACAGTTTAAAATCAGTTCCCTTTGTAATAAAATATTAGACTTGCAAAGAAAAACTCAACTAATGAGCAATTTTCTTAAAACTTTAATGCAAGCTATTATTTCCCATAATTCTGTACTCTCCCTTAGGTCTGATGAATTATGCATCCATTTGTCCATTGTAGGTTTAGCTGAAGCATCAATAGCAGGTGAAATATGGGGAGAGACAGTCAGTATTAGATAGTCATATCAAGCAAGTCTCACCTCTGCAGGGCTCCTTTCAGAAAGCTGTTCAAAAGAAGTTCTGAAAGAATAAGTGTGACAGGAGAAAGATATAACTTCAAAATAGCACAAGTAGCTCTAAGCAGCATTGAAAAAGTAGGGTACGAGGTGCAGCCTCTAACAGAAATTCAGACCACATAGAAATCCGTGATAAATGATTCATGCACTGCAGAGTTGATAAATGACACAACAGAGTCATTTTAGTAATAAAATGGAGACATTCCTATTTGAAAGGAATAGGGTAAGTATGTGACTCTTTAACAGAACAAGATTTTATGTAATTCTGTAGGGGTCCTCCCCACTTGAGTTGTGTGAATACAGAGCATTTCTCTATCCCTCAGACCAACAAGTTAAATAGCATTAAATTTATTCAGGAATTGGTAAGATTTCCCAGTTCCTGCCCTTGCCTCTTCTAAATCTGAAGAAGGGAGAACTAAAAGCAGCAGTACAGAAATTTAAACCAAAACATGACCCTGTCTCATGATGATCTGGCTTGTGGGGTATTTTGCTGAGTATAGTACAGTTACACTATGACCAGAAACTTATGCTCATCTCATTCAGTTTAAGAGGTTAGTGCATCATTATCTTGCCTTCTGACCCAATCTAGTTATCCTTTGATGTCAGCTCTAGAGAGTCAAAGATTGCTCTAGGTTCAGACCACTCCTCTCCCCAAGACAGTCAACCTTACTTGGGGACAGTCACTGATAGTACCTATTGGTGCCAGCTAAGTACTGGAGAAGGAACCAACCCATTGATCTTTGTTACATAAAGAGGATCTTTTGGGTTATCTGTATGTTGAGCAGGTCTTTTACAGCACACAGCCTTGTTCCTGTACAATGCAAGACATTTAACTTGCTTTCAGAAAAATGAGAACTCAGACTGGCTCAGGGGAAAGAAAAAAATAAAAAAAAGCAGTAGACCTGCTTCTTCCTCAAAAATCAATTATTCAAGACACAAAGAAACTACTTTTAGGACAACCAGACTATTAAGCTTTATCCTATGACTTGAACAAGTGGAATACAGCAGCTTTAATCTTATCTACCAACTGAAGCTACTCATTGATTTTTGTCCATCTTGACAGTAAATTTCTCTCCCAGGTGCTGTATCTCAATGTCCAGTAAGACACACTTCACATCACTGCAGCCTGTTAAATAAACCATCAGATAGGTAACTCAGAGAAGAGGGAATCTGTGTGTATATACACATGCAAGGTGTTAAAGTCAAGTTTCCTAAAGATCGTTGACTTTCCAGCACACCCAAGCTCCATCTGGCGTTGCCCACAACATTATCACCATATACTGGATCTTTGTTTTGCAAGTAGTGCTTCCACAGGAAACTTTCCACTACTTATGTTATTAGTTGGCCCTGCATCCTCCTGTGCATGACATATTTTGTGTACAATATCAGTGTTCAGTTTACAGTAAAACAGTCCTGCATTAGCCACTGGGAGTGGGAAGTAAAGCCAGAAAAACCTATTTGTAATCCAGGGAAAGGAGATTTATCCCACACCAATATCCAAAAACAGTGGTTTACTGCCATATACATTCTGGTCATGGCTTTGCTGAAATGAGTCTAGGGAAAGAAGTGATTAATGGCATTAAGAAGACCCTGCCAGGGGTTTGCAGATGTGATATTTAATGCTAATTTTAACAGGTTTTTTTTTTTCTCTTTAGGGTGACAAAAGACTCATCTTTAGGGGAACAAAGCAGGATAATCACTGCTGGGGTGGGATTTGTGGAGAAACAAGAACTTAAGAACTTGTATACTGAGATTTCATGAATTCATACAAGGAAGCATGCATTGCCTTCCACTCTTGCACAGCCTTTAGCACAAAGCCAGTCTGCACCTTAATAAAGTAGCAACTTAGCCATAAAATCCTACTATTTGGAAGCAATAGTAGAGAGATAAGCCACAGTAACCAAAGCCACATTATTGACAGTATTTTGCACTCCAAGACAATGCAGGTTTTTATGTGACACAGAAGTACAAAAGGAGGCCATGTGATGCTACTACCATAGTAGTTCCTCAAAGACTTTCAGAGGTTTCTTTTTGCTCCTACTACACATGCTAATAAAGCAACATTAACTGATGGTCTCCATCCCAGTTTCCTCCCTAGTGAGCATTATGACTAAGCTCCCAAGCATTTCCCAGCCTTAACCTCAGGCCCTGTTTTGCAGCCAGTTGCATCTGTAGTTCTTCATGGGAAAGTAAAGTAAAACAGAACTCAGCACAAAAAGTAGACACAGGAATGCTGTCAATAAATGTTATTATTTTGTATATAATTATTATAAGCAGTTATGCATTACTACATGACACATCCAAACTAAATACTATTTCTTGCTACTGTCTAGCAAAACCCAGTATGACTGTGAGATTACATATAATTCTCTTTTATTTTGCTGGGCCCTGAATGCAGAAGAGTTGCAAAAACTACTTTACTTGAGAGAAGCAATGAAAAGATGTATAAAATAAAAAGAAAATAAAAAGGAAGTTTCACTAGATAGAACATCACATCTTTTACAGCTATGACAATGAACCTAATGATTGTTCTACAGTAAAGCTGATGGTACATGCTGACTGAAGGACAGCATACATTCTTCAGTTCAAAGCACTATGCTCTTCCAAGATGTGGTTTTTGCAGGAAGGAAAAGTTGTTCTTCCTTATTTCAAATGCTGAAGTACATATTTCTTTAAATCAGTGCTCAAAGATCCTTTGCACTTCTTTAGAAGCATTACCTCATGACAGATTGTCAAAAAAGGTATCAATTCTCTTTACACAAACAGATGGTGAAATGCAAGCTCCATTAAGAAAACACCTTTGGTACCTTATCAGTTCCTCAGCAAAGAAAGATACCTCCAAAATAAACCACCCTCCTCCTACACAAAGAGAAGTCATTCCACTGCAGCTAAAAGGTGAATTTGACCCAGTTTACACAAGACTATGGGAGATGACTCCAAGAGTGCAGGTTGAATTCTTTCAACACCAACTCCAATATACCACAATGACTAAGGGGAAACATATGTATTAGCATGCTTCATTCTAGATTAAGGCTTAATATCTTAAATAAACTTTGAAAACCAACATGCAGTCCCACCTCAAGAGACAAGCTATAAAGTCGCCACTGTTTCTGTAGCAAAACCTTTTCATAAGAGCATGTATTTCCATCCAGAGATTTCAAGTCTGGAACTTGACTGAAACCTAACTAAAGATGTGTATTATCACACCATGCTTTTCCTCACTGCTTCTGAGGAATCCCTCAGCATATTCAGCTCCAGAAACCAAACAAAGTTTTGCATAAAACAGAGATGGGGAGCTAGAAAATAAAAAAGTGATAGATACTGCTGAAGTGACCTTTCTAGTAGAAATATGGAAGACACCATGCAGATACCCTACATTTAGCAGCTTCTGCCTTTCCCAAAAATGCTAAAGCACATCTTACATAATGACCACCAGCACTAGGATTGAAATAATCCTTCATTAATATAAGCATACTTACACATTCTCACATACTCGACCAAGTATTGCCTAGTCAAACAAACACTGAAGAGCCAATCCTGCAGCCTTAGCATAAGACAGTATTAAAATCTGTAAAGGAGTAAAAAGGAATTAGGAAGGTGGTCAAACCCACAGTCAGGCTTGTCCCTCCCAAGAACAAAAGAAGTTACACAGTTAAGGCAGAAAAGCACTTCATTAGCTTACCTTAGAGTGGGATGTCATTCTCCAGAACTAAGTCCATCTGGATTTCCTTTCTAGAAAAGGATCATAAATACTATAGCTTCATTTTTTGCAATCTCTTTTAAACTAACAAACATGGAAAAGGCTGCTAACCCCTTTTATTTTGCCTTCCTGACCCTGATTGGCCTGTGCCTCTCCTGGACCTCCCAAGCATTGGAGAACTAATTAATATTGGTTTCACCTGATGTTTGTTGTGCCTGAATCCCGTTCTGAGCAAACTGTGGGTGTTCAAACTCAGTGCCCTTTCACAAAGGCCTTTTCTTAGAATTCCTGTTCCCTCGGTTTTAATTAGTTACTGTATATTAGCATTGTATTTCTCCAGACTTCTTTGTTTTAACCTTCCTTTCACCTTAAAAACCAAAAGCTATAAGAAAATATGCATCCTATGCAATAGAAAATACAGTAATTTCCACAGCCTTCCCCAGGTGAAACACACTGAGGCCACAAATTCTCAGGTACTTTCCTATAATCAGTATGTTCCCTAAAATTATGTGTCTCGCCTGGCTTGTTCATATCTACAATATCTATTCCCCAAACAGTAGCACCTCCTTTTTTTTTTTTTTTTAAGATAAGCATTCTGGTAATCCTTTCAAGTATTAGCAATGAAACTACCAAACTAACACTAGTACTAATGGTCATTCTGGACAATGAACCTGGGATCAGAGGTGATCAAGCTCACTCTTGGTCTGGTCTCAGGCAGGAGAGAAGGCACTGCAGGCTGCATCAGTGCTTCTGGCTGGCTAGAGCCACCTTACACATTGAAACTAAAAAATCAATGTTGCCCTAAAGAGTGCTCAGTGGCTGCTGGAAGTTGGACTATTTGCTATTTACTATGTTCGGTTCCCAGAATTACTGCTCACTTCAGCTAATAGCAGTGTATTTATTACTGGTCTCAGATCAACATAATTTTTAGATACATTATTTTTCATTTCAGTTACCAAAACAAGTCTTGCTATTAAACTAAAAAAACTAAGGAGAACTAATGAAATGTGTGCATTCTACCCACACTTGTGGCTGAAAACAAAACCATTTTTGTAAAATGGAAGCATGAATGGAAAATAAAGCAGAATATGTGCAAGTGGCTGAAGGTATTGAAAAGAAAGAACAGAAAACAATTGCCCACAGAGGCTTTCTGCTTGTGATCCCGAGTCACAGTATATCGCCAGCTGACAAAGTGATCCTTGCCAGCATGAATGAAAGACACGATCACAAACGGCAAGTGACCCTCCACGTGTTAAGAGTGACAGATATCATCATCAGGCAGCAGGCTCTGTGCTGCAGGAATATCAAAGTTAGTGAGTTCATGCTCATTCACACAGCAAGGTAAATTAATAACTGCATGAGGAATAACACAATATGAACAAAGACATCAGATTGTTGCTAGCAGATTTTCCATTAGAGTGAGAGGATGAATTTCTATTTCTAAATTATGCTAATCCTTTTGCTAGTACTTTGCTAGTTCTTTGTGTTTTGCTTGAATAATCAAAACTCAAAGAAGGTTAAATAAGGTTTCTTCAAAAGAAAAAGCTAGTTAAAAAATAAACAGACTAGAAGCTCAAAAAAGAAACAAATAAAAAACAACCCCCAAACAGATGGAAGTCAAGTATCTCCCTTTAGGGGGTGACTGTTATTCCTGACTGTCCAAACCCAAGATTTTCTATGGTTTGTTTCAAGTCAAGGGAAAAATGTGTATATTTGGGATGGCAATAGCAGAATGCTCTTAGCTATATTTTGGGAGACATTTAAAGACTGTGATAGGTTTCCAGAACGACAAAGTATTTTAATAACATGTATTTATAACTGTCATAAAGAATCTTTCACAAGTGCTGTAAAAAGTCCTGACCAAGAAACAGTGTCAAGTCTCCCTTTCATAAGTTTCATTTGTTTGAATGATAAGATTTAATACATACACTTTGGAAAGTAACTCGTATTAGTTACCAAATCATACAGTAATGAAGATGGGTAGAAAAACTCATCACAATCATGCCTTAGTATGGTAAAATTTATGATACCTTATATACAGGCTAATTATTTAATACTGTACAGCTGTTACATTAACTACTACTGATTACTGCCAGAAATTACTACCAGAAGTTCATGGGGTTTTATAAAAGCAACATATAACAGTGGTGTAAGTGGAAAGTAAGAATATATTCTCAGTTTTGCTACTGATCTTAATGTGTGTCATTTCATTTATGAAGACATGCAATCACATTAGAAGTTCCACTATGAATAGTCTAACATTCAGCTTCCTCCAAGAGGTCCACCTTTAACTGAAGAAAAACATAGCCAGTGTTTTAACTTAGGAAAACATTCAAGTGTGTGCTTAATCTTTCCCCTATCACAAAATTTCCCAGCTTCTGATTAGCTTGATTGAAATGGGACAGATCTGTACATTTAAAGTTAGCAGCATACCTAAGACTGTCCTGATGGGCTTCTTTTCTTCAATCACTCTGTGTTGCATCAGCCCGTATCTCTCCCTCCTCTTATACTCAAGATCAGGAGCAAGTGTCTAACTTTTCTCAGCTTTGAACAGAGGAGAAGAAAGGCACAGGGCTTGGTTCTCTGAGCAATGCAGTTTTTTACCAGTTGTACACTAAATCTTCATTCTTTCACAAGCCAGCATGAAGCCACACACATCTTGCAAGCAAACCTGACCTCCAAATTAGGCACCACATGCCAACATTCAAAGGCCAGAGTCAAAGCTATGTTTTCCTCACACAGCACCTAAGGAGGGTTGGGTGGCTTGGGACAGCCTAGGGAAGCCTGGATGACGAATGCAGATGCTGGTAGGAAGCATTAAACGCACCAGCAGTCAGCAAAGCAGCAGATATGCTCCTACCTGCTCAGATCACATACCTGAGAGTACACTCTTGGATGGATGCTGGCTAAGAATCACTGAAAAATCTGAATCAGGAATATTTTCCTAAAAACAGCAGAGGGATACAGGACTATGGTGTCTGGTGGCTAAAGCACTTGGCCAAGAAGTTGGAGGCAGGGGTTTCAGGACTTTCATAGCCTGAGGGAATTCAAACCTTCTCCAATAGAAATTTAGAGACCAGGAAACTAAGAGCCTGCAGAAAGCTAAAAGTAGTCCTAGAGTTTTCTTTCCAGTGAGCAGGACAGTCCTGAGCTTGATTTCTGCTCCTTTGATTACTGCTTTGGTTTTACATCTAGCATGACTTCATATAAAGAGAGTAAATAATCTTGAGGTCTAAGACCCGAAGCACACTGTGTGATTCTTTCAGTATGGTTAAAAATACATTAAATTGTTTGCTGATGCAACCTCGCACTCTTTAGGATGGCATGGCATATATTTAGTAGCTGTGCTATGTCCTCTTCCCTGGTGAAATATGCTGCTGACTTTCTAATCAATGAGATACTGAACCCATCCACCAGACTTATAATGAGCAATAGGCTTAAAAGTTTGAACACTGTGCTGCAGAATAGGTAGAAAAATTGTAAAAAGTTATTTTTGTGGCATAACTCTTCCTAAACAAGTTTCCATTCTTACAGTAGATGTGGAGGTTGAGAGGTTTAAATGACACACATTGTAACATTACTTCTTGAGCATCTCAGCCTAGGCTGTGGTCAGAAATAGGGACAGGCAGAGCCAGCAGTCCTAAAACCAATCTAATGAGGTTTACAGTTCCTGCAGTGCTGAATCAGAGTGGGGGCACCTTAGCACAGCATCTTGTCTCTTCAAGTAGATGTCTTAAATCCTTCTGAAGAGAATGACCTGCTTTCAAATAATCTGCTTCAAGAAAATATAATCAGAACTACAAGGCAGTTAACAGTTGCTTTATTCTATGAAGAGTCATCCTGTACCCAGTGATTACAAGTCCTCTTATTGACACCAAAGGGCTCTGAATCAAACTTACTGAAAAAAATATAATAAAAAGTAAGATTTACAGGTGAAGAAATTCTGCAAAAGCAGTAATATTTTTGAACTGTTGGTTATCTAGGAAAATCCAGTTATGATTAATTTCCTGGTGTTGGATGACTTCCTATCTTCTGTCTACTTTCGCCAGAAAACATTTTGCTGTTCTTATAACAAGTAGTGAAATTTCACAGAGAGCTTTTCATAAAATGAACCTACTCAAGGCTGTTCTGTGACAAGTATGACATTCATTTTGCATTTATGGTAATGTTTAAATAAATACATTCCCCAATGTGTTTCACAAGACCCTGGAGTGCTGCACAGAGTGGATAGATGGCTTCCAGTCATCTTCATTACAGAAAACAGGTTAACATGGCAGAGCAGGCAGGAGAGGAACATGCACAGAACTTACTGGAATGACACTCTTGATTTGATAAAGATGTTAACAATTGCTATTAAAGGGGTCAAAATAAAAAGAGAGGGAGAGAAAGAAGTTGAAACAGCTGGAGACTTACAACTGCTCTCTTACCATCTTCAAGCCTGTACTACCACAAGTGTGCAAGCCTGCACTGAGGGACACATTTATCCAAGCAAATGTGAGGGGGGAAAGGGTACTCTCATAATGGAACTAACTGTGAACTGCACAAATTCATGAGGTTGAAATAAATTCTCAAAGCATTTGTTTAACCAGGAATAGCAAAAGCACTTCAGTGATTCTCCTTCAGTTCACTGGGAGGATTGAAGGAAATAGGGCTGGGGAAGTAATTAATGCAGTATCTCTACACCTCAAAGGATGGTAGTCCTGCAAAACATCATTTATTTAATAAAATAAATTAAATATTAATTTTCTTATCTGGCAAAGCAAATATATTGAGCATTTTCTGTTGAGTTTAAATTGAGGTGAGCCAAAGGGCTGGAGATTCAGTCCTATTAATAATAGATAAAGATGAGATTTTTGTTGTATATTTTGGGGAGGTGCACAAGGCTTAACAAGTACAGAGCAACGTGTTCCCTCCTGTATTGCATAAGAGAGACAAGAGGCAGATGTGACATTTGCAAAAGGCTGTGAAAGAGGTTCTCTGTGCATACAGGAAGGAGAGCTGCAGGGATTGACCAAAATCCAATAAGCTCATGAAATGAGTGCTACATTTTGACGTAAGCCTCCAAAAAAAAAAAAAAAAAAAAAAGGAGTAATAAGTGGGATGGGATGAAAGAAGAAGAGCATTGTAACAATTAAATCCCCAGTGCTAGTGAGAAAGACTATCATGCACCTCAGATTAGTTTTAATGAAAGGAAAGATATTCAAGAAGGATTAAATTTTAAATACAAGGCTCAGAAGAGGGTTTTCCTGCTATTGTTTTAGGATGAGAGAAGAATAAAAATTTAAAGAGAAAAAAGACCACCGTTGTCAAAAAGACATGCCAAAATTCAGGTCAGGATTTCAGAAGTGCAGAATTAAGGGGTCTGAAAGACAAACCAGAGATTTAACACTTAGAGGAACATGAAGAGAGACCTAAAAAAGAACACTAAGACAGCAGGCAGCAGAAGACCAAAGACTGGCATTGTAATCAAAAATAAGGAAGTGAAAGCATGAAGGAAAATGCTTGACAGACTGAGCTTGATGATGGGATAGCGCTTTAAGGTGGCTGAAAAGGACAAGTACCAGAGGTGACAGGCAGACAGAAAAAGTGGGGAAACAGACATTAAGGTGCAAAGTGAAGTGGGGGGATCAAATCCTTAAGAGACAGACACACCAAGAGCTTTTATTAACTGGGAGAGTTGTTTTGCTTTGCTATGTTACAGTTAGTAGTTAGGCAGTACACAGAGCTGGTAACCAGCTGATAGTGCTGTATTTACTGCAGTGTACATCTGTGTTACTGCTACTCACTGAGTCATGCCATCCCCAGCTTCCCTTTATAAAACCCCCGAGACAATGGGAGAGTGCAGTGGCTCAGGGGGGATATTCCTCCTTTCATAGCTGGAGTTGCTGGAGAGACAGGTCTGTGTTAAGCAATATGTTTCTTATTATACCACATTTAAGGGAGTGATTCAGTTCCACATGCATTATCCAGCAACCAACAATTTACAGAGACACTTGGTACCTTCTGGCTGCAGTTCCCAATTAATATGAGATACTGGAGAGCACGGCTGTTGAAACAGCAGTGCTGATGGTGTAAACAAGCCAGTTAAAAGTGTGTCAGGCTTTGTTCAGCTAGGAATCACATCCTCGTTATAAGCTGAAACATCACACCTGCTTCTTTCAGGCTAACTGACAAATTGCTGCTATGTAAATCTGCACTTTAAATATAATACTGTGCCTCTCCTGAGGCTGAATGAGTATAAAATGAGTGAGAAAGTGAAATTGAAACAAAAACCCAAACATGTCAAACTTGTGATATCTTACATGGCAACATAGCCCTCCACCAGGGAATGTAAATCGGTCCTTGAGAGAAGATTACTCACAAACACCATACACAGATAACAGGGTCCCAACACAGAGACAGAAGAGATGGTGCTTCCCTAAACTGTCTTAGTAACTACAAAAGCTGAAATAGAGAAAATTGTCAGTGCCACCTCTGATTTCCCAGAGAAATTAGTTAAATGGTCTCTGACAGTCATTACAAATGGACCTGCATTCCAATCCTGTTTCGAGTAACATGCAGGCAAAATAGCCCACACACAGTCACACTCCCCATCACTTGTGGATGTGTAGCAGTGGGGAACATTTCCATATGAGCAATGCTGTCCTTTTGAAAACTCCAATCATCCCGCCAAGGACCTACACAAGACTGTCCTGGCATTCTTGCCCCATCTGAAGCCACAAATTGGTTTCATAGGTGAATAAGCAATGAAAATAATGGCTAGGCTGTAATCATACTGTCTCTTCCATGTTGTGTGGCTGGCACAATCCCAGACACAACTAAGGAAGATGCAGTTCCTGCTGCCTGCTGTACCAGTGGGTCTTAGCTCATGTCCATAATCTCCCTGCTAGTTTTGGGGGTGGGATAATGGAGTGAAAGTCCTGAGACTTTATCACAATGCTTTTGATCTCTTCAGGCATCAAAAATATGTGGATACTGTATAGGGATGTGAACCTGGCAGCTGAGAGATCATTCTCACTTCATTCTGAAGGTATCAGCTGGTAGTCACCACCAGAGAAAGAATACTGGGCTAAATGTACCTTTGTCTGATTTTCTGGGATAGTGCCTGTGTCCTCAAAGAGTCTTTGTGTCCTCTCTGGGTGATTACCTGAGCATGGGTACAATTCAGACCCAAATCCACTCTTTCCCTCCTTTGATATTCAACAGCATACTCCATTTCTTCGTTCAGATTCTATGCACACTATTAAACAATTTAAGACACAGTCAACCAAACAACATTTGTTGGGGTTTCATATTCTACACTTTGCTGAAGTGCATTATGCTCAACAAGAGAGAGTGGCTGAAAGCATCTATTTAAAGCCTTTGAAACAGAGTATGGACAAAGGCAGTGACTTACAAACTGCGTTGTCAAAACAATTCCTGCTCCTTTTCATGCCAAAACCCCAAGAACATTAACATTTTCTATCCAGTCTTTGAGTTATGCAATAGTGTGAGAAAGCTATGTTGCTTATAGCTCTTCAAGGATTTCTAGTTTGAACTCAGCCATGCTGAATATGCCTTGTTGCTTTAAAAAGACTAGGTTTTTCTTATCAGCCTCTGGTGCACCAGATGCATAAACATTTTAACACACCTGCCCAGCTGTATTGTTCAACACGGAGGGTTAAGCCAGAGCCTGGGCATGGTATTTCCTGTAATGAGAAGCCAAACTGCAAGGTCCTGAACTGATACCAATCAACAATGACAGCATTAATGTATACAGCTGAGCCTCTGAAGATAAAACCATCATTTCCTGAAATTTTGCAAATTGTAAAACCTAAATTCTAAAATCCTATATTTTCCCATTGCCACTTACTTTAAAACTGATAGATCTAGTAGTCATGGCACCAAGCCTGACAATATTCAAGAAGCATTTGGACAACAACCCCAGACATATGGTCTGAATCTTGTGACTGTCCTATGCTAGGGCAAGAGCTGGACTCCATGATCCTTGTGGGTCCCTTCCAACTTACAACATTCTATACTTCTATGACAGGCAGAGGGCAAACTGTACATATAACATCTAGTCATTCATCTCAACTAAATGTTAAAAATGCTAAATTATCAGAATGAATACTTAAGATTTAAATGAGAAGTAAAGACATAAGCAAAAAAGTTACAAGTATGACTATATTATATATATAGTTTTAATTTAATAGTAAAGTAGGACAAAACAATTAACTAACCAAAATCAGAAGAGAAGGGAGTTTCAGGCTCTATAATTCAGTGAGTTTCAAAACCAGAACTTAATTACATGAAATTGTGTTGTGATCTGTACGCTTCCATGGACAAATGCAATTGCTGCCTCTTGTAAACAAGTTAATTGATGTGAGTGAATATAGTTCAGAATACCTTATACATAAACAACGCTTCACAAAAAGCACTTGGACTTGTGCTGTGATCACTGCTAATCAATACAGTCCCACTGAAATGGATAAAACTATGCTGCTCTGTCGGTGTATCAGCTGAGTCTGGCTCAGTTTTCCTTAAAATAAGAAACACATGTTCTCTCACCTAGCAAAATAAATTAGCTATTCAAGCTCTCAAAAAAAAAATTCTCATTAGCACAAAGGCAAAATACTTTTTTAGACAAGGCAAACAAAACTCTCAGAGCAACTCTAAAATCCCAGCTCTATCAGTGATTGCTCCGTCATTAAGCAGAACCCTCTCTGGAAAGCAGCATCCAAAATGGTAGCAGTTGCATTGCCAATGAAATGACAAATGCTAGTCATTCTTGATTTTTGCCATCAGATCCATAAATTAAGATGGCACAAGACCTTATGACCAACCAGTCAGACATTTTTGTGAAAGAAAGGTCATAGGATTGCCATTAATTCATTTGTCCTTGAACTGCAGGGCTACAGTAGAAAAATATACACTTCTGAAGTTGCTTTACTCTGCTTACTGTATATCTTATGGTGTGTCTGTCTACTTCTTAAACTCAAGAGATGTGCATTCAGTCCGGCCCCATCTAAAGTAATCTGTCCTACTGCATCAGCCAAATTTGTAATCTTACAAAAATAAATTCTTTCAAGAAGCTGCATTTTTCACAAAACTATAATTGCTATTAATTATAAAACTCAATAAATCAGTCTCCTCAAAGGTCAAAAAGAGTTTCAAGTTTTTTAAGTTCCTGTTTCCTGTTAAAAATTTATTTTTTAGTCACATTTAGTTTTAATTTCTTGCCCCTTAAAATGTTGGCTTTCTCCAAAATGTGACTTGCTCAAAAGCCACACCCACACAACAGGTGGGTGGAAAGGCTAAAGTTTTCTGTTTGCAAACTGTCTTTGAACAGACCATACACTTTTCAAAATGTGTTTGGCATTGGTTGAATGCAATTTATACACATCATAAAATGAGAACAACTTGTCAAGATTTTATGGAATTACATTCCAATAAATTATTTGTAAATTTTCTTTTTCTTTGTAGGGTCTGATCTAAAATATGCTGAAGAAAGGTGCTGACTCTCCTGAGATTTGCATCAGGCTGTATTTATTCAGCATATAGAGCTGGCTAAACCATTCACAAATATATTCAGTGAACTATTAGTTTCTTAAATTTTAGGTTTTTACATCTAAACTATTTGAGATAATATTTCCCATTATTTATTCAGCTTATTTGTAAACAAAACAGAAGACTAAAGAAGCACTGGACAAAAATTAGGTTTTATCTGTTCTCTGGATAGATGTGCTCTCATGCTTGGTAAAATACGATATGAGAGAAGAACAACTTTTCTTGGGTTTGCTACCATGAAATGCATACCACTGAGGACTTTCTTGCCATTTCCTAATTATACTGAGTAATGGAGCAGCCAATTTGTGGCAGCAGCTACTTAGATGTAATTTCAGAGGTTTAGGCTGCCTGGTTTGGAAAGGCATCACTTCTGGTAGTCAGACACAGCTCCCTACCCCAGGCAGAAGGGCTCACCTTGCCTTTACAAGGACATCCAAGAGAGCTGCGATGCAAACACACACATACAGGACCCTCTCAGCTTTCAGCAGCTTTCTTCTTCTCATCTTGTGAAAAGATTTTCCCAATGTCCTACTGCAACACTAGAGCAGGCTGAAAAGGGAGCAAGCCCATTGCGAGCTACTGTGCACTCCCAAGCTTCTGAAAAGAAAGTTCCCCACACACAAAACTGCCTGGGACTCTGCTATTTATACCTGCAATGGTCCACTGCACAGGACCAAGGGCTTTTAACTGCTGCTGTGAAGAGCATCTATTCTGTGTGAAGCCTCACAGAAGCAAACTGACATCTGATATAATTTCTTACAGATACTGCAGTTGTCCCTCCTGTATATCCTGCCAGAATATTTGCAACCAAGTGCATTTGACAGAAAACTTGGCATAGGACTTCCATCAATTATTTTCAATTCACTGAATAGGTAGATTAGTCAGGGAAAAAGCACAATATATATGGGCAAATCAGTGAGCCAATCATGGGCATATGGCTTCCCTCAGAATTAAAGTATTTTGACCTTTCATGGCAGTTTAATAACAACGTAAGTTTAATAACAACTTAAGTTTAATAACAATGCTTCACTTGTTAAGATATTGCAATCAATACACCACATGTGAAAGGCTATCTCACAAATGGAGACGCTCAGCACACTGAAATGACAGGCTTTTAATAAATAGAAGAGTATTTGGCCACTGCAACTAAAGGCAAAGGAAATGTGTGCTTTCACATCAGAGTGCACAGGTAAAGTGAACATCACAGTGTTCCCCTAATACTGCAAAGAAAACGAGATGGTGAGGTAGCAGGGCTGCGAGGAAAGGCCTGGAAGGGACATCTCGCTCTTCATCTTTAAACATCCTGGATCTGCCTGGCCTCTTCCTACCTGGAGAACAGACATGTTCTGAGGGAAACTGGCAGGGAAGGTCACTTCACCAGATCATTGGATCTGGCAGTGTTACAAGTGGACAAATGCTAACTCACACCAATGTTAATTTAAGATAAAACCCTTTCCACTGCTTAAGCACACACTGTGTTTTCCAACAGGTAGTGAAACACCTTCCTTCATGCCAGTTTTTCTCCATTCCCAGACAAAGTGTGCACTGACGCTTGCAAAGTGCTTGTGACAAAACCACAGCTCTGTTACTCATTAGTATTCCCACATTTGCAGACTGATGTTTGTTTAGTGCTGTTCAGCTCATGCCACAGCAATATCTCACTCAGTGCTGTAGCAGTAACACTGCTGTTACAGCCGTGATATAAGCTTAGACTTATGAAAGCAGGTTTGTAAAAAGGAGTCATATTTTATATCAAAGCAGTTAAACAGCTGGGAAAATCAGAAACCTGATAATGTGACTGTATTGTCAAATGCTTTTCTGCTTTTCCCAATTTTCATATGTTTAATGAAAACTATTCTCTCTGCCTTCAAATCTCATTCCTTTTTACTTACTGTTTTATCACTTTCCCATAAATCAATTCTTCCACCCTTTGGATGAATCAAACTCTCTGTCTCTGAGTGCCTGAAAACCTGTCATAGCCAACTAGCGACGATGTAGAAATGGCAAGTACCAATGCAGGCCAGGATATTGTGTAGACGGTTGCACATTCATCTTAAAATCCTCTGAACTGAACACTGCATCCTTTTTTAGTCTTTCTGGAACCTGACTAAAAATTTACTTTTAACAGCTGTTAAGCAGCTTGTTAAGAAATATTAATCAGCTTGTTTTAATCATATCACTGGCAATATATGAACACTGCCTTTTAAATTATGGAAGCTCACCTTTAACTCGTCTATATTCAGTAATAAAAAATCCTATTGTACCAAAATATTTTACAAAGCAAGGGTCATAGTAACTAGAGGCTGTTCTAGTTTATGTAAAAATAGCTTGAAATAACAAAAAAAACCTGTAAGATACTGCTCTTTCAAAGGGGTAGGCCTTCAAGGGGGTTTCACTGTATACTAGTGAATTTTTACAAATTCACCCATTCTCCTATTCAGTTTCACGAGATTTTCAGATCATGTTGGATAGAAACTGAAGTGCAGCTTATATTAATGCTTTGACAATTCTGAAAGCCAAATAATCTTTCTTCAATTCTTTTTCTTGTTATTGCTATTTCTTTTGAACTATTTACTTACTATATTTTATCTGGTTTCCTACACTAATGTAGGAGCATTAGATTCTCCATCACATAAAGGATCTTCCATAACATTTCCATGATGACAAGCAGACTCAATGGATGTAAACACCCTTTTGAAAGAGGCCTCCCTGTCCAGTTTAAATCTCTGTAAAGCAAGATACCAGCCCCATTCTAACTGCAGTACAAAAGGGAAACTGGATGTGACCGAAATCATCTGACTACAGATGCCAGAACAGTTTTGTTATATAATGCATGTGAGCGCAGCTGCTTTCTCATCACAAGACCCAAGATGAATACATCACGCATTGAAGGGCAGAGCTACCTTCCCTTCTGCCTCCTAATAAATCCCTCTTGATGGGTTATTTTCTATGGGCCATTCACAATACAAAATGAAACTGTCCAGAGTACAAGACTCAAGGAGTTGATACCAAACCATCTCTACTTTCATCCCTCACCTCCATCACTTTCTGAATGTGTTTTTCAAAGGCACCAGGAAGGAGATCCACTCTGTTCCTTGAGGTACCTTTATGTGGAAAAACACAAATCAGTTCTGCAAGAGCTAATGGTGCAGCCAGTCAGATGCCTGAACTGGAAAATCTTGGGGTGCCATTTACCATGTAGACATGTGCAATGAGTCTGCAGAAAAGCTTTCACTCACAGTGAGAAAGCCATTTCGATCTGTTCTTGGCATGGGAGCACTGTATCATCAAGTGAGCTCTGTAATTAAGTCAAGACCACTTTGAGCAACCTGATCTCAAAGTGGTCTTGAGACTTTGGGGTGGGGGGAGTCCCTGCTGATGGAAGCGGGGTTGGAACTGGATGGTCTTTAAAGTCCCTTCCAACCCAAACCAGTCTATGATTCTATGATGATTTCAAGACCTACATGGTATCTATAAGATTCACACCACTCCCTGATGTGTGAACAGAGCTCAAACACATTAAAATTTCACTCTCACTGTGTACACAGGACATACACAGTTCGGCCACCATCTGCCTCCTAAGACAGGGTGCAATGCAAAATATCCAACCAGCAGAACCCACGTTTTAAGCAAGGTTTATCTAACTTTCAACATCTGATCAGTCTAATCCAGTTGGGACTTCAGAGGTTTCAATGTAGAAACATACTTGAATATTTTGCTAATTCAGAATATATGTGAAAGGGGAGGAATATTCCACTAACCAAGACTTTATCATTTGATATGGAAAATACAGTACAATAAATACCACTTTAAAATAAATTTTCCAATAAAGCTCACATCTTTTCTGCTTTCTGTATGTAGTACTCACCAATTCACATGATGACCGTCTTCCATATGACAAGGTCTCGAATATTTTGGGGTTGAGTACAAAAGATCTTTGTGTCAAAAGCTGGGAGAGTGAAAGGCAACACAACTCCTTCAGCCCCTGATATGCTCAGAAAACTGAAAAGAGTGAAGAAAATTGGCTAGCTATAGCACAAATCAAATGTTAGTACTGAACTAAATCTGGTGCTCTTGACTGAAGGCTGGACAACACAGAGTGACAGTGAGGAGAGAAAAAGAAAGGCATATTTCAAAGACAGCCCCTACTGTCAGAAATCCAGAGGCTCCCTTCAGACATGGGGGAGTCTGTGAGAGCAAAGGTGGGTCAGTGATGTGTGAAAGAAAAAGGGTTTGGCAGGGATTTTATTTCTATTCTCATGCAAGTTTGAACTCAGATTTTTTTTTTTTCTTACAAGGTGACTTTCTGATAAAATTATACATAAGATTCCCCCTCTGTGACCCTAGCATAAAAATGCAAATACCCAATCAGATTTACATACATTGGAGGAGATCAGGTTGCTTTGCCCATTCAGGTGCAATAAAATCCATATAACTGAACGATTTTTCCAAATCCGTTACTAACAAAAGAATTATTTACAGTTCAAGTCTTTGATTTTAGATTGTCTAGAACAATTTCATGTTCCATAAAGGTGAGAACAGAAGATATATTAGGTACAGGAAACTGATGAAAAAAATCTGCAGAAAGTGTTTTGCCAACTGAATGTTGACCTCTGGTCTGGTTTCTGGCAAGCTGTAATAATGTAACTCTCAGCTATCCTGACCTGTGGCTGTTGTCACAAACTTTCCCAAATCACCCACAAGATGCTGAATGAACTCGGCATAACTTTCTTCTTAATGCAACTGTGTGAAGAATGCAACTCAGTATCATGGACTTGATGGCCCAGAATAACTCTGTGCAGAAATGACTCAGGATCCAGGGAAAACTTTCAAGCTTGCAAAGATATGACATTTTCCTGGAAAGCAACTGTTAAACTCTGACTAATGCATTCTCCTCTTTTCTTCTCTCTCTCTCTTTTTTTTTTTTTTTTTTTTTAAAGTCTATTCATACAGATTTTGAAGCCCTGAATGTTCTGTAAGAGGAGTCTGAGCAAGCGGGAACTCAGTCTGGACAATATTCCCTATGCAATACTTTGGGATCATGCTGGGGAAATGCAGCAATCCAGGGGCCTAGAGCCAGACACTTCCTTTTTGCCCAGGCAGTTCATATCTCCAGCACACCTAACAGGTGCCCTGGGAAGACTGAAACTTGGCCACTAAGTGAGCTGCTTCTGCAAGCACAGTTCTTATGCAGTCTGGAGGAGCCCCACTCCTGGTAGGCTTTGAGTCCCAAGTTCTTTCTGGCCCAAACTAATATGAACAGCTCTGGGGACTTCAGGAATTATGTCCCTACCACGAGCCTCACAGAGGCAAAGCTCCCCTCTCTTCTTCCTCGATTGCAGCTGGAAAGCCTCCTGATGCCACATCCAGAGATGTACTTGTAGCAAAGAGAAACTATGAGAAAGTGGACACTAAGTGTACATAAATATTAAGAAGCTGCTTTGGCAAAGAAAGTCTAAAATGGACCATGTTTCCCCACCATCTTAACAGTTTTATTTGACTACCAAAAAAAGTGAAAATATATATCATTCCCATCCAGAACTCACTCAGAATTTGCTCCTAGAAAGTTAACCAGTAAGCGTGACAGGCAAAGCTCAAGCTTGCAAAACCCCTCTGACTTTATATACTCCTTGCTTTGTTTCAGGCTACTTCACACTATTCCAGTCTCTTATGTGACACAGCTAGTCAATCCCCTCATTCTAGGTACACGTCGTAGGAATGCCAGGGAACTTACTTAAGAAACCTTGCTGTAAAGCTTAACATAAAATAGCATCACCTGAATATGCTATGGGATTACAGACACCCCATAGGAAGGCGTGCAAAATCCCATTTGGTTGGAACTAGCATCTCATAACAAGGAGGTCAGCAGGCTGAGAACTGAGAGCACTCTGAACAGTTTGCCATGGAGGTAACCTTGGACAAACTCTTTTCCCTCTCTTCATCTCAACATATGTGTTCCTGAGACAGTTAAACAAGAACAATATCAAAGAGAGGCAGCAAGAATTACTGAGATTTGTAGTGTGCCTTGAAACATTCAAAAAAAAGGTGAATATTCTAGTTCTGACTACCAATACCTATTATGAGAAAATGACCATGTATTGTTACATACTGCCATAGTGTAGCTAAAGACAATGTGAATATGTCATAGATGTGCACGAATAGTAACTACCTGAGGTAACAAGAGAAACTCTTTTCTCACTGACATAGCCTCCAGCATGTTTGGATGAAGTACTTTGTTTTCTTCAGAGCAATGCTGACGTTTTAGATCATCTATGCTATAAATGGACTACTGTGATCTGCTGAACATTTGCTACCTGGAAGACCATTTCCTGGTGCCCAAGTCATTAACTTTCTTGGATGACATTGCCACATCTGTAACAAAAAGATGTAATGTGCTGCTAATTTATAAGGCTTCTTTAGTGCTGATATTTTAAACTACTCAGGTGTGAATATCAAAGGCTGGCTGGTATTTGAAATCCCTTTGGCAATATTAGCTCACTCTGGATGATATTTGAAATCATTCTGCCACTCTGGAGCATCAGAGACAGATAGAACAGTACTGGCCACTGCAGGAGCTGAGATCACATTTCCCAAAGCAAATACTTTATTTCTAGTGATGGGAGAGGAGTGCACGTGAACAAGAACTTAACAGGGCTGCTGGTTCTCAGATTAGTGCTTTGAACAAACAATGTTCCTGTAGAAAATGAAACCACTGACTCTGGATTTATCTTTTAACAATAGATGGGGAGGAAGCAATACTCAGTTCTGCAAGAAAGGCAGAGCTGGACAATAAAAGGTGGTTTTCACTTTATACAATAGAAAATTAAACCATCTTCCATAGGTCTTACTGTAAGCCTTCAGGGGACCATTATTGCCATCTAGTGTGGCTTTGAGCATAACATAAACCGCAAAATCGTACCCACTCAGGCTACTTAGAGCCCCATAACCTCCGCTCAAAGAAGGTCATGTCTTTTGGAAACATTTGCAGACTTGGCTCTAGAAACACGTGCTGGCTATGGTTTCTCTGACTGCTTCGTCATGTTACTAGATTGTTTTGAGTACCCAAACTGTTGCCATACTTCCAATTTCATCATTTACCTTCTTGATGCTGATTTATCTATGCCTTATGATAGAGAAAATAAAAATCCCTACCCCTATTTAACAGAAAATTAAGAGAATCACACACACAAAAACCAAAAATCAGGGAGTATGGCTAGTGCTAAGGAATTAACCTTGCATCAAGCAAACTGTCCTGCCCAGAGACATCATGCATGCTACCAATTCAGTGTCCAGGAGAAAAACACACAAATTCTAGTATGCAGATTTTACAACTTTGGCTATTACATTATTAAAATCTAAACAAGATGCTTGTAAGGCTGTCAAAACACATAAGAAGAGCTTTAGTTTGAGGAAATATTTGTAACTGCATGTCATCTGTGTAGGCTGACAATCAATAAACATGAGAACAAGAAATCGAAAAGTCTCTTGGGTAACACCTGATCACCCCAGTGCTCACCCTTCTGGCTAGGAAGCAGAACAGTCCTCTCCTAACTAATCCAAATTCCCTTCTCTCAAAATACGGAATGTAAATGAGTTTGGCTGCAGATAATGATGTTTCCATTATTAGTAGCACCCTGAATAGCTTCAGACCCTGGCTGGGAATTTAACTCCTGGGGACTTGGCTTGGAATGATCTCCTTTTAACAGACCCTGCTCAGCACAGAGTGTGAAATGGCTTCAGAGTCCTCTCCAGGGGCACTGATGGGCCTGCACGCCTCATCACAGGCTATTACACACTCAAATTCACTGTGTTGAAACTGTGTAGGCAATATATATAACTTCAAAACATCCATGAAGCTCCTTAATCCTTCTGGAATTATTACTCTGTAATTTTAAATGCATTTGCTGACAGAAAAGAAGGATTTAGTAAGAAATCCTTTTCTTCTTCTGTGTTGTTTCTACAGCTGCCTGGGGATCCCCAGAGGAGAGGCTGAACCAGAGGCTTTCAGTTTCATTTTTAAGACACAATTTTATGGTGTAAATTAACTGACCATCTTGAATTGCACTGGAAGTAGCCTCCTCAAAGACCAGAGGAAGATATCTGTCTAGGAGAAGATTCTTTTACACTTCACAAAAATAATCTTATTTATAATGGCCAAGACTTGTAAGTCTCTGTTAGGATTATCAGCAGGAATAAATCACAGGCTCTTCCCTCAATGACCAAATTACCTCTGGTTTCTGTGTCTTCTAAGCGCTGGAGGCCTAGAGTACCTTGGCACTACGTTCAATGGAGAGAAAAGACATTGCACGTGGGACACAGCCTCCCTGGAGCTGCTCATCTTTCTGCATTGGCTCTCCCAGCAAAGAGACTCCTTGCCCAGTACGTCAGTGAAGCTCTTAAAATCACATGGGATAAATCTGGGCTTCGGTTTTCCAAAGTGGCTGAGTCCCAGAGGAAGATAACATTTAAGGGGACATAGAGTCTTGAATAGGACTTACAGCCCTTTTTTACACAAATTTTTTAATTAACAATGATGTCCTCACAGGAACAGAAATTTAATTGAAATATGGATTTTGATGAAAGTACATTTTAAAAATTATAAACATTTGAATAATAGTTTTAAATATTTTCGGAATATGTTCCTACTTTTTAAATGTAATAAATGTTAAATTTCATTGCATTTAATATTAATTTAATAGTCTAGACATTATGTTGGAACATTATATTTAAATCACCCAGAATTCCCTTCCTCTCATAAAATTTGCTTTGGGGAAAAAATCAAACAAAAACCAACCAAACAAAAACCCAACCAAAACCAACTCCTGTGTTCATTCTGGCTTTGGAACACAAAGTTATCCACCTGTGGAATTTCCTGAAAGCCAGACAAGGAAGTGCTGCCAGCATCTTCACTGCCTTTTTTGGAAAACATATAGTTCACACAGTTCAATAGATTTCCAACCATATGATCAGATGACATTTTCATCTAGTTAATTCTACCACAAATTCATGTGCCTGCAACAGAGAATCAGCTGAAGATTGAGGATGCTTTTAGTTAATTATAATATAAAGACAATCTAGTTTATTATAATATTGCTTAGGGTAATACATCTTCAGTGACCTTAACTATGATTTTTTCTGTCAGTTCAAAAACATAATCTTCATTCTTGGTTAGCCAGGTGATTTAGTGTGTTCTTCAACTGCCCAGCAACAGATTATTTCATTTATGCCTTCCATTTATTCTTCCAACATTGCTGATCCAGGTAATAAAGATTCAGGTTCACAGCTATTATCTCTGGTTAATCTGTCATAATTGTCTACATCTTAAATTAGGGATATTATGCTGAATTGCATTTTATACAGTAGCTTCAGTGTCTGCATCAGATATGCTCAAAATAAAAGTGACCTTGACTGACACACAAGCCATTTGAGATTCCAATTCACTAAAAATACCTCATTTAGAAGCACTAGGCAGATGCAGACAATGGTCCTTGTCCTTCTGTGTTACTGTTGGTTTCCACAATATATTGGCAACAATACTTTAAAAAAAATGTACTCCCTCACAATAGGAAGAATACTATAAATGACAGAAGCTGCCATCTGAGGATGAGTTTGCATACAGACAGTGCTATTGTGTTTTGTCCTTCATTACTCACCTAAATTATGTTCTGCTTTACTTGACTACTGCTGAAATCTGTTTTCTTCCAAAGGATGCTTTTCTTAGGCCTTGTTTTCACAGATAGATTGAAGAAATGAAACCCTAACAAAAAAGAAGCAAGTAGGTTAGAAGGTTTAGTTCAAGGCTAAAGAGGATCCAGATCTTTTATTCCCACGTGATTGCTTTACAGTCACAGATGATGCTCAGGAACACTGAGCAGCAATATTATAGACTCACAGAATCACAGAACGTTTGGAATTAGAAGGGACATCTGGAAGTCATCTTGTCCAACTCTCCTGCTCAAGCTAGGTCACCTAGAGCAGGCTGTGCAGGACCATGTCCAGACAGGTTTTGGATGTCTCCAGCCTCCATGGGCCACCTGTGCCAGTGGTTGGTTGCCCTCACAACAGAAAAATGTTCCCTGACGTTCAGAGGGAACCTCCTGTGTTTCACTTTGTACCCATTGAACACCCTGTCACTGAACACCACTGAAAAAAGCCCAGCTCTGTCTCCTTTACATTCTCCCTTCAGACACTTGTACATGTTGATGAGATCCCCTCCAAGCCTTCTCTTCTCCAGGCTGGGTAGTCCCAACTCTCTCAGCCTTTACACATATCTGAGGTGCTCCAGTCCCCTAATCATCTCAGAGGTCCTTTGCTAGACTCCCCAGTACCTCCATAGGTCTCAATGCTGAAATAGGTTTTTTTTTTTCCCTGACAGAGAATGCAAGCAGAATTGGCAACTGATATGAAGAGCACAAAGAAGTAAAAATTAAAAAAATAAAAAACCACACAGAAGAGACACAGATTGAGTTGAAGCAAAAATATCAGGCAAGATTGCAATCTTTTGTTCTACCTCATCAAGAAACTTAACAGCACACCAAACATATCGCTTTAAGAATGTCCTCCAGCGCCTGCTATGGAGCGACTCTTGGAAGGTCACATTTTCCTTTCCTTGTGACTGGTTATGTGCCCTGGGAAATGTAAAAATATCACCAAGGTATGCATAAGAGAGAAGTTAATTAGTTTAACTTCCTGATGGGAATATAACAACAGTGTAATAAGATGCTCAAAAATACTTTTTATGATTGTCTGTGCCAAAATAGTTGTTGGAAAGCTTTTTTGTAATACAAAGTTTTATCCTCCATATGGAGATCCAGATGCTGACTATGATCTTTGTGTGGCAGAGGTCAGTGCAAACACTCAGCCTCTGTATCTCAGCAAGCTGCACCTCTGAGACTGTTACTGGAAGGATCCTGTGTCAGGATCGATACCTATAGACAACTTCCTCCTAAATTTCTCTGTGAAGCCAAAGGGAATAATTTCCCTGTATGAATACACAATGCTTTGAGAAGAAGCAAATATTGTATTTTTTTAATTGCCACTCAGTACTTTTGGTTTTTAAACTCTTTTGTGGCCACGTTCAAATGCAATTTGTTCTGCACAGCCACTGCCCAAAGTGGACAACATAATTAATCATCTATCCTCATGTACTTGTGACTTAAAACGACTTTTAGCTAAATACTCCTACCCTAGCTCTCCCCTTGATTAATCCTGAACCATGTAAGCATGAATTTTATTGCTGGCTCTCTCCTTCTGTCAGCTGGAATGTCACTTTGAAATTTAATCTAATGAAAAAAACCATAGTACGTTGATTTCCCCATTGTTCCAAAAAATGTCATCCATTTTCCTTTTGAAATACTTTTTAAAATAGATTTTCAGATAGCTGGGATGACCAGTATGATACTTCCTTCTGAATAGCTTTCTAAAATTATACATAAAATACTTTCCTGCTTAAATACTGAATATGAGTGATGTAGAATTATGTTCCCTATCATAAAACCTTAAATCAACTTCCAGTTTCTTTATAACTGCCTAGACAAGAAAAATCTTCCCGAAAAGCACCACTAACCTTAGGATCATCATTTAAGAGGACACTGTCTCCTAGACTATTTATACTTTTATCTGTATCTGATAGAAATCTGTGCATAGGGGACACAGTCTAGTTTCTATTTCCCTGCTTTATAAAGCCAAATAACTACATTTAGCTGATTCTTTCTCTCCAAGAAATGCATTATATAAAAAATAAAGAAACTAAGACTTGGAGTAGCACAGACAGCAGTGTGTTCACTTACATCATTCCAGGTTTACAAATGAGAAGGACTGTAAAATCTTTTTAAGATTACAAAGGAATAGTGGCAAATTTCCAAATATTTGTGGAGATCAAGCAGCTCTTTTCAATGCCAGAGTTTTTCACATTTCTGTTATACTGTCTTGGGTGATTGAGCCTCCTCATTAGTAATTGCTTGCATTAAACAATTATAAAAACTTTGGAAAATATCAAGACAATGTCTGTGAAAATAAAAAATTCAAAATTCAAAATAAAATAAAATTTAATAAAAAGCTTCCTGTCACTGCACATTCCCAAGTCCCCACATTATTTTGCTGATTCATTTATAAGATTATATATTAAACAGCCATCTTTTTGAAAGGCTTTTTTGGTGCAAAATAAATTCACTTGACACATAAATTGTTCCCATTTTGCAGCTTTTCTAAAAAATTAAATCTTGTTGCCAAAAAAGCAAGCATTAAAAAAGATGAAAGAAAATAACATAAAAAGAACAACAAAAATACCCGGTGTGGGGAAGAGAGATTCCCTGCTTCTCAAGCAGACCCACATCCCTTTTTGGGAAAAGATTTTTTCCAAAGTGAGTAGGTCCATTTGAGTGACCACCACTTTGAGTCACAAGCAGTTTATACAAACCTAGCACTATTTTTTTGCCATAAATAGAAACAAAATTTTCATGGGCTGCTTTGACAATCTTTCTAAGTGTTTCCTTCACAAGGAAGGAAACTGTAAGATAAATTTCTGGTCATCTGGTCACTGTTTGGCTGTACTAGAAAACCAGACTTGGTGCCATAAGTGAAGGGAATAACCTCAACAGCAGTCTGCGTGTCCTACTCTGCAGTTACATCACCTACACAACTGACAACTGCTACGAAAGTTGTCAGAATAGGGTATGTCAGTACTGACCTACCAGTGGAGCTCATTTCCCTCTGATCCAAAGGATGGGTATACTGATAATTAATGAACATTAAGTTCTCTGTGTTTACACTAGCAGGATCTTACCATTTTCGTAGCACTGTTATAGTTTAAATACTACAGCCATGCCCTGTGTAACCATCTCCTAGCATAAAAACTGCTTGATTTGGAATAATTAAAGTACTTCCACGTATTATTTATTTTGAATGAAAGAGTTAATAGTTCTTTAAGTTCTTCAAGAACTTTAAGTATTTACTATTTATCTGATAGGTTTTAATTACTTTCTAACTTGCCAGAATGACACTCCCATTACTCCCAGACTGTCTGGACTGTCTGGTTCTAATAACTAGGTAAGCTGTCAAACTGCATATTGTGTATCTCCTACCGCTGTTGTTCCAATGACTTTTATATATGCTCCGTTTCTTCCAAAATGCTATTTTATTCTGAGACATTGATATAATCAATATCTTTTCAAATCAATTTATGTCTTGCTCAGGTAGATAAACAAATTAATCTATAAAAGTGATGCCGTTTAATATGAAGCCTTTATCCTTTCTTATTGGTTTTTAACCAATTAAATGTTATTGACACTTTTTCATTCTGTAAAAATTTAAGTGACAAACAACAGTTGTTGTGACAGCCAACTTAACCATCTAGCACCATCTTGAGGTTAAACCTATCTTGACATTCTAAAGTGGACATTGCTTGATCATAACCTCACCAGAAGCTGTAGAGTAATGCAGATATCTTTTTTAATTAAAAAAACCCATTAATTCATTATTTATATGACAAACTTCCCATAGATTCGTTTTCTTTGTGTCTTTGTGTCGACTTCAAGATATTTCTGTTAATTCTGCTGGCAATTAAGCTTTAAACTTGCATTCCAAAGGAAGAGAGAGATACTACACACTTCTATTTTGTAACTGCACTGGACGCTTTACACAGAAGTGAGCTAAGGCAAGTTCTAAGGGTTAGGCCTTTATATACAAGTTCTCCCACAATTATTTTCTATTTTCATTGGGATTAATTCTAAAGTTCACTTCTGCCTCTAAAGTTTACTTCTGCTCAAAAACATATATTTACAAAGTATGCCTTATTGACAATTATACTGGGCCACGCAGATACAATAATCTTTTAAAACTCATGTATTTTTAACTGAAAATATCTGGCTATGCCTGGACATGATACATTGAAGTTTTGAAACATAACGAAAATGTCAGATAAAGCTACTGAGTTACAAGGTTTCTCACTGCTCACCCTATGTTTGAAGCTGATCATGACACTGGAAGACATTTCAAATAATGAGCGTGGTACAGGTATGGTTTGGAATGAAAAGGGGAAGAAAGGATCTTTCCAAGGAACTCAGGCAACACTGAGGAAACTGTTCTGACTTTCTCCAAACAGACTCGCCAACTTTGAGACTTTCTGAAAAAATATACATATCAGCAATTTGCATGTATGGCAATGAGGGTCTGAGGCATACATTGTTGTGTGCTTATTTTAAACTAATCTGATCATGAATTTTGTGCTACTGGGCTGAAATACCTGATGAAACTCATGAGTCTGTCATGATAATTTGAGTAAACAGTCTCAGTTTTATGAGCACCTCATATGGCAACATTCACTCCTTGCTGTGTCCCTGATGTTGTGCTTTCATGTTTAGAGACTCAGTATTTAGAAACTGTATCACATTCAAGAGTCGGCATTTTAATTCAGTTGAGGGTTTGGGAAAGACATAGAATCTAAACCAGTTTACTTTTAATAAGGAAATGGGAACATTTACACAAAGAGTGTAAAAATACATGTTTTTCATAACACTAGGTATCAACACTTTGTGCACATTGTAATTTCTGCCTTAAAACCTGTCTGCAAATGCAAAGTGGAGGAAAAGTTGGTTTAAAATTCACCTGCCCTTCTTAAAGTGTCTAGGTGATGTTGATTTTTATAGGGGGGTGACATTTCATTGTACATGGAAGGATCTAATCACATGTGAATAGCCGGGTATTCCCAACACAACAAAATTCTAAAATTAATTGCTGTACTTTCATTTTCTACTTCGTGACTCTATGAAAGTGCCTTTCATCTTGCAGTGACATGCACTTAAATTGGGAGGCTTGATACTGCTAAAACACTCAGACTTCTAATGGTTTGGCTTATAGGTTTCAGTACAGATTAATGTGAACTATATCTGGACTTTTTCCACAACAAAGATAACTGCTTTTTGAAAAGCAGTTACAGCCATTGTCAACATCAGGGACTTGATTTAAAGTCAATGTTGATCGTAACAACTGTATACCAGAAAGATAAATGCTTTAATAAATATGCAATAATTAAATAAAATTAAAATAAAATATGCAATAATCAATAACAGACATCGATATTCAGCAGATGGCCCCTTCTGGGCAATCCAGTCCTGGAGATAGGGTACCTGTTTTCCTAAAACAGCACATAAGTAAGGCAAGGGAAGCAGAAGAAAGAAGGTCTAATTCCTCCCCAGTCAGAGCTTTTCAAAGTTCCAGCAAGATTTATGTCAATACTTAGAGAAAACTGAGCAGAGTATCAGTGTCTCATAGATCACAGCAAGAGACACAATCCATAGGGCCAGCAAGGAAGACCTCCAAAGAAAATATGACTCTTGTTCCTATCTAGAAATTTACTGTGAAAGTGACCCAGACACTACACTGACAAATGGGAAAATCTACCTCCCAGTTAGCCATCATCCCAGGACTAAACACCCCAAAATACAGTTAAAAACCTTTACCTGTAGCTCTTTTAAACTTAGATGAGACAGCAAGAGGAACTGAATGGCATTGACAGTTCCTGTGTTGATAGGTTTTGTCAAAATACGTGCAGCAGCACTTCAAACTTTCACGTGGCAGTATTAGGGAAAATTCCATACATGAAAGTCTCTTCCCAAGGCAGCTGTTCAAAACATCATGTAAATAACAAGACTAGCACATCCAGAGAGTGTAACTGCCTTTCCTGCTAATTCACTCTACACTCATAGAGGGGAAAAAAAAACCCAGGAATGTGGGGCAACACTTCAGACAGTGGCAAGTCTAAAACTCCAGACTGAAAATGTGCATCTGGATCTACACTTAGTACATCCTGCAACTTATGTCTTGAAAGACAGCACTGTACAGAAACCAGATCTATTTCTGTCTCTGACCTGATCTCCTTTAACCCCTACACACCTCCTGGCTCTCTCCCTCCCTTTTCTGTCACATCGATGTAGGCTGTGTATTTTTCAAAGAAGCAGCTGTTTGTGTACTCCACTGGAGAATGGGACCTGGCCTCCTGAATCACAAACATATTTTGACTATTTTATCATGAAACCCCAAATTCCGAGACTGGAGGAATCCTCAGATTTTTCTGAGGTTTGTCTATGTCTCTTCATCCCATCCATGATTTATAAATTACTGCTGAAGGAGCTAGGGAGAGAACAAGCACATATACTTAAAGACTAGCTGAAATTACAGTGTTACTGTGATTTACTTGACATTTGTTACCTATTGACATTTCTTGGTTATGTCCACACCAATCTAATTCTTCCCTAATTGCTCAATTTAGACAACGAAAATGTAGATTACTTTCCCTGTACCAATTGCTTTTGTTTCATCATTGTACTTGACATGCAAAACACCAACCTGGCTGAGTATTTTAATTCCAAACAACTCCTAATAAGTATTGTTTTCTTTTATGAAGAAAATTGTTCTCAAAGCAGCAAAATTCTGTATGAGACAACAGAAGCTTGGAGCTCCTGATACATATTATGTTTACTGAAAGGAAAATGCACTCTTTAACAGTGCAGATTGTCTCCTTTTGCTGAAAGCTTTAGACCATCTATTTTTAGCAAAACAAAAGAAAATGCGTAGGTCAGATCAAGTGCAGAAAGCAAAAGGGCAGTCATCCAAAGGCACCTACAAGAGTTAGTTTCCACTGGAATTTGCAACCTGCTTTAAAGGATGATGGAACACTAACTGAGATCTAATTGAGAAATAATTTCATGTTGGAAGTGAAGTTGTTTGGTGGTACTGAGTCAGGTACATCTTCACCATGGCAAGAGAGTCTGGGGAAGGCCAAGAGCATATTCTGACACAGAGGCACTAGATGAGGGAGATGCTATTCCAGGATTTTTTCCCTTCATTTTTTTAAATGACAGTCAGTGCTTGGCCACAACTAGAGTTAAGACACCAGGTGGGATGAACACTTGCTACAAAGGAGCATGGCAAAGTTGCTGTCTTGATGCCTAGTTTGTTGACCAGCTGAGGATTATATTGATCATTGGGGGTTTTGTTAGTTGTTTGATTTTTTTAACAATATATCCCTTCACTACCAGGGGACAGAGGAACATATTTCACCTGATTACCAGACACAGCAGCAAGGTTAGTCCATCTGCTTCCTGTACAGAGCACACCATTCAATACCCTGAAAGTTATAATTTAAATATTTCGGGTTTACACAGTGATATCCAAGTGAAATGCAACACACATGTGATATTCAAAAGGTCAGATCAGAAAATCTAACTGCTTTTCCCAGGTCGTACATTCTTTGATTCCCCACCCAGATCAAAGGAGTTCTGATGATTGCTTCTCCTTAATCATTTAAAGATTTTTATGGTACCATATGGCACAGAAATGTACCAGATGTCGCCTGTTGACAAAAAAAAAAGAAAGGAAAAAGAAAAAATGAAATAGATCTAACTCCATTGTCACCACACTTCTCAAGAAAAATTTCCACTGTATAGAGGTCCACCCTAAATCAGGTCACCCTTCTGAAACCACTCCTGTGACTGTCACATCCGAGAAAGCCATTCATTTGGAAAGTTCCCCCGTTAGTCCATCCACAAAACCCAAGGATCTATATGCACCACTTTACCAAATGCACAGCCACATCTGCAATAGACTGCTTCTTATTGTACCATAACAACTAGACACACCCTGATTCAAGATAGCATCCCTATTCCGATGGAGTATATTTAGTTGTTAAATGAGGCATGCATTTGTGTGCTTTTTTGGAATCATGTCCTAAAGACTTGCAAAAGTGAGTATCTTGGCTCTGATATGAAGCCTGTTAAAAGTTATTGGGTTTTTTTCAAGGCTTTCAGCAGGCAGCAGTTAGGAGCTTATTGCTGTTTGGAGCAGCAGATGGAAGTCAGGTATTTTAAAGAGATCTGTATAAATTAAAACTATTTGTGGGATAACGGTCAGGGAGCCTGGACTGTGGATTTTTGCCATCAGTGTCCAAAGCTCCTGCCCCAACACCATTCTGGGACTGTGGTCCAGAGCAATTGGGAGAGACAAGAGATCTTTGAGAAAAGAATTTGTGAAAGGGCCCTTCTTCCCCCTAAGGGAATCCTCCCACAAAGGATTGCCTTCAGCCCCTCCTACCTGATATTTAATTAGATATTTTCAGCTAATGGGTATTTTTCTTGCCGACATTACACTCTCCTCAGCTCTGACTATAACCTTCATGACCTTCAGCTGAAGCCTCTGAGGTGAAAAGCATGCAAGCTGAGGATCAGATCAGTGTTTCCCTGAAGGAAACTATCATTATCGTAGTGCCATGAACAGCAAGCTAATCATGTAGTCATTAATATCGCTGAAAGCCCCCTGCCAATTAACTTCATGGAAAGAGATGTATCTTGTGCACTAACAAAATGCATCAGACAAGAATATCAGGCTCTGTAGAGAGAAGGTACAAAAAGATGCTTTTCTATTGCCAATTGTTTTCAAAGCTCAACTTGAAACAAGTGACAAAGCAGTAGTTATGGTACAACAGACTGCGTGGTTGCCATGAACACCAAAAGTTTTGGGACTCTCAGCTATCATTAGGATCCTCCCTGGCACACTGCATCTTGATAGTTGCAGGGTACAAAACAGGAACCCCTGTGGGACCATCTACCCAGTAATTTCAGTGTGGCTGTGTAGGAGGCCCATATTTCAAGTAGATTTTGTGTATGTATTCAGGGTAAATCTAGAAGCCTAATAAGCTGTAAAAATGTATATCAGCTGTCCTTCACGGGTAAGACTAATACCCTCTGATGATAATTTCCAAAATGGTTTATGAATACTGAAATTTTAAAATGTTGTGAAAAGCAATAAAACAACAAAATCACTCAGAGCAAGCATATCAAATTAATGCATGATAATTCCTCCCTTGCTGCAGCCAGGAGATTCTATTTTTAAGTTGCATTTTGAAAATGTCTACTGTGAAGAATAAAAACAGGGGGGATGTGGTAATACCAAAAAGCACCCACTGAGAAAAAAAAAAATGCCTGTCCAAATTTGCAAAACCAAAAATAAAGCAGGGGTGGGAGAGCTACCTTTGGAGCAGTGCTATTCAGACAGATCCTCAAAATGGCCTCAGATATCCTTCTGGCATCCATGAAACCCATCCCCACTCTTTACTGGCCTCTGGAATACAGCACCAGCTGTGTTCCCATATGTAAACCACATTGCTTTGCTATGGAGAGAGTCAGTAAGAGAAATACACATTCCTGAGCTTCAAGTATTTCTGCTACACTGGAAGATGGCACCATTTCTTGGCTGCAAAGGGAAGTTACTTTTGAGGAGGACATGAATTCTTATTTTCTCCATAAATGACTAATATTTATTGTCTGTACTGGTATTGTTTCAGCAAGATATAATGGGAGAGTTCTCAGAGTTTAAATTACCTAATTCCAAGGGTGCTGTAAGCAAAAAAAAAAAGTCTGAGGAAGCTGAGGATGATTGATCAAGCTGAGTACCTGGTTTAACCTAAAGACTTTAATTTCCAACAAAAATGTTACCATAAAGGGATCAGGATCTATCTAACAGTCCTCACTAGCCTGTGAATCCAAACAATATATTGCTGTGCACTTCACTGCAGTTCCTACTGAAAATCTGGCACATCTTCTGTCTGACATTTATTGGATATAAGCTACTGTTTCTCATCCTCAAGTACAAAAGACATTATGGAAGAATATCTAATATGAGAAAGATGCTGCATTATAGAACAACTGCAGAGATGGATTCTGTATCCATTTCATAAGCAGAAACTAGAGATTTCCAGAATATGTTACTTGCATTTGAGAAAACTGTAAAAATGGAATTGCCTTTCTCCGATTCACTGAAAAATAATACGAAAGAGATCTTGAATGCTCAGTATGATAACAGAAAAAGCATGAGATCAGATATAAATTACACTTTTTGCAGACCATAAAACCATAAAAAGTAAAGGATGCCAGGATGCCTGGGTTCTTAGTATCAGTTTATAGTTTCTACCTAGAGAAAAATGTTGGACTGACAAACAGGGCTGCAATATGAAATGTGTACCTTAAAAGACTGGTGCTAGTCCAGAAGATAATTTCCTAAATCAAAAGGGTTGCATCCAGTGAGTTAGGAAATCTATATTAAACTTTACCTTGAGAGATAAAGACTAATTCTTCCTAGAGATAAAAAATTGGGATGGTTGAGGTAAAACCAATCATCCTACTGCGTTTCTTCTGTACAAGCAAAAGAAACTCTAAAGCACAGTGCTTTTAAAGAACCAATTCCAGAAAGCTAGAAACAATTACAAAACAGATTGTTAGTGTGAATTTAACAGAAAAGCATGAATGGAAGCAGGTTACAATGCTATTATTTTGCCAAGTGCTACAAAATAATAATCAAGGAGACCTACTAATTTTTTTAAGATTCATTGCAGAGATTAAAAAATCCATGAAGTAATAAGAAAACCACACTTAACAAATTACGAAAACAGGGCAATTGATAATAACACATATAAATCAAGAGGCAGAGTTTGTAGAAAATTGAGACAAGGCCAGAAGAAGAAAATTGTTAGCCAGCACATTTAAGACCAATAGGAGCTTTTTAAAATACATAAAGCAACAAAAATAATGTTAAGTTTACTTTCTCAGATGCCATTAAAATGTGCCCCATACAAGCTTCAGTTGCTTGCTTTTAAAAATCTTGATTCTTGGTTTCAAGACTTGGAGGAAAAAATGCAGAATATAAATTTTGTTGCCATTTTAAAATTATATTTTAATGGCAGATTATTACCATTACTGATTGTTGGTTTGTCTCTATCCTATGATATCACCCCCTGTTAATACAACTGCCTTTATCAGTCTAACTGGTGTATCGTGCTTTGCGCAAGAGGGAATTTATCCTCTGGAATTAGAAGCTGTCAAGGGCTGTGAGAAAGGAATTGTGAAAATAAAAGCAATCAGTACAAAGCACATATTTACCAAGAAATGTAACTGTACAGTTGCCTCAATGGTGTTATTGTTTTCTCTCAGGTAAATTGTTTTATGACAGGCAGTGAATTTTTTTTATTTCCAATCCTGTAAGCAAACAGCAACTACAAACCAAATTGCCCCCAAGGAAAATAAGTCCAAGAATAACAAATTCAAATGGGCTGGGAGATGTGTCAGTAAGCAATTCTCAGTGTAGGTTAGGCAATTACGAGATGGAAAACAGAAAAAGTTACAGATAAGGCCTTTCCTTTTTTTGTATTTCCTGTTTTAGCTCTTCAGTGTTTGAGCCTTTGGATTACTGAACTGAACCAGCAGTAATTTAATTACTATCATATATTTTGAGAAGCAGAGCTCTCCACAGGAAACACTTACTCCCTCTGCAAGGCACTCTGGAGACTTATAGATGTATGTTGCTAGAATCAGTGGTTTCTTCTGGTCACCCAGTGCAGGAATGGGACAACAGAGGAGGAGAGATGTGGCCTCAACCCTTTTTCAGTTTATAACTCTCTACAGTCTGTCAACTTGCAACTGGTATTCAAATGACAAGCCAAAATGTTCTTTCTCATTAAGTTCAGAAGGTGGGAAAAGTGTTCTGCCATGTCTGGCAAAATATTTATGTGTCCAAGTAAATTCCTTAGCAGACAGGCACATGCTACAAAGCCCTAGTGTTTCAACTATGTGACTGAACTGTATGGTTTTGAAAGTGTCTTCCCTGTGAGAGAAGAGTGATATACAAACCATCAAAATTTGGGTTTCCAGCAGCTTTTAAACTAACTCAGCCTGTATGTACATATTATGATTCTCTTCCCCTTTGGAAAGGGATTTGACTAGCTCCAGTAAAAGCTATTTTTAATTGGCCTGTACCTTACCAGTATAAAGGAAAGGAGTTTTTTGTGAGTGTGTTTTCCTTTTACTATTTTGGAAGTGCTTCCATTTTAGTCATTTAAAAGAGAACACTAAGTCAGGTGTGGGAAAGGCTTAAAAGGCAGTAACTACATTATCATTCAGCTATTCATGGCACTGTCAGCAAGGGAGAAATGTCAAACCTGCCAGGCCAGGAAATACTGCACAGTTGCAATTTTGGCAGCTCTCACTCTCCAGCTAAGCCTTCAAAAGCAAAGGAACAGAAGGCAAAAATATAGCAAAGCATATGCAATTTATTGAAATGACATAACTGGCAAACTCTCCTTCAGGACAATAAGACAAAGTGTTCAAAACCTGGTACAAACAGACCTTTCAGCCAGAATGAGTAGGATCTGAAGAGACATGGCAAGTGTAAACAAGAGATAGAACTAGCTATCAGCTCCTCTAAGAAGACCTAAAACACTCTTACAGAGCCAGCTCAGGGTGTATCTTCCCATTCTTTCAAGAAATAAACCTCTTGGATTTCCATTCAAGTTAAAAGTAAACTAGAGCAATTTCAGCCCAACTTTTGCTATTCAAATGAGGCAGCTAATTCAGGAACTTAGGCCCCCTCTGTTCCCTCTGCACTACAGGAGAAATACAGGTGTCTTAAGAGGTGCTTTATAGCACCAAGGCAGCTCCCTGCCTTATGCAGGGGCAATCTCTTGGATTTGGCTGAGAAGTCATTGCAGTTACTTACCTTTTGCTTATAAAAATTGCACAGTGGGGAAGTAAAACGCTAGCATGGGTCTGAAGAGCAGTGTGTCATGTCCACCACTGCACCGTCGATGAGAGTAAGGTGGAGTTGCACGGAACTTGAAGTCCTTTGGCCTCAGTCTTCTCAACCACACTTATGAGTATATTGACCTGAAATTTCAGAATATTATCCAATACAAATGCCTGTTCAGCCTGAATACAAGGAAACCTGAGCCTAGCAGCTAAGTACAGCACATAATACTGCTTGGATTGATAAACAGTCTCTAGACACAGGGTTGCTTAAGGATATCGAATAGCACTCATAAAACCCAAGGGGCTTTGGCTGCCTTTATAACAGATAGTGAAGAGTTGCAGTTTTTGTCTCTATAGAATAATAATTGGGACTTGGTTTTGCTGCTTTGCTACTTGGAGGCTCTTAAGAGTCAGTTCTTTGGAAGATGTAGCACTTCTTTAAGCAGTATTTATTGTTACTGTCACTGCACATAATCCTAAAGTGAGCTCCTGTTACATCTTCTCATACTTTAACTTTTTAAGTATGAAGTAGGGGACATTTTTTAAACTCTCCTTTTTTAATAACAGGCATGTAAAACTCCAGTCAGCTCTTCTTATTCTTTTATTATATTTTCTCTCTCATGACCTAGTCGTAAGCGATTTTTTGCAACAAAACAACAATTTCATTTATTTGGCTCATTTAATAAGGAGCATTTAAGAACATATTCTTTTAGTCTAGTATTTTCTAAATACTACCAAAGTTACTACCACATTGGTAATATAAAACTTTATCATTGTTAATTAGCACTACATTCTTAACTTATGCATATAGAAACATTTTTTTGACAATGTAGATCTTTATTCTTTCTCAAATTGCACTGTTTTGATGATAAAAACAGGATAAATTTCCTGAGAGCAAAAAGATTGAGTTCCCATTAGTTTTTGAGTATCATAAAACTACAACAATTATTTCCACCTAAGGGCACTGAAGCTTAATTCTGATACTAAGCAAAGTGCTACTTTAGAATTTCAAGATTTGTTTCTGTGCTGTAAAGAGAATTAATAAAAAAATGTGCTAAGGACTAGGTACCAATATGGGAAATCACTTATTCTGCACTGACAGTCTGTCTAGTATAAGCTATTAGAGCTTCTCTAGGGGTGAAAATGAATCATTCTCTCTCTTGCATTTATTTATATTAACTGATAAACCTGTAATACATAGTTTAAGGACAAAGTTATGTTAGCCTATTTATTTTATTTGGTCCACTAGCCTCGCATAAACAGGGTATAAATCTTGTTGAAATGCACAGAATCACATTGCAGGGGAGACTGGGAGGCTGCTCTGGAGGTCAAGTGCCCACCAGCTCAAGCAGGGACAAGCTAAAGGAGTTTGGCAGGCTTGTCAGAAAGAAATCAAAATCCAGTGATAACTATTCTGCATTTCCAGATCATTTGATCTTTGGAAGAGTAGTCCACCTCTTGCAATATGAATTCAATGAAAAATCCCTCAGTGATGTAGTTTTTCAATATGCCTTACTCTGAGGAACTTCAGCACTTGTCAGAGTTTACCTACAAATTCAGACTTCCTTGTAGCTGAAAATGGTTTGGTGTAGAAAACAGGACTTTTGAAAGAGAAACTGTACAGTTAAAATATGAAAGAAAAGTCTCTCCAAGCATTTAAAGGTTCCTGCATGAACAGTTTTGGACTGCCACCCTGACCCTTTAGCATGCGCCGCTTTCCAGACTGGGCTTTGACAGGCACAAAAGCAATTCCCTGACTGCGGAAGAGCGAGGGCTGGGCACAGGCTGACAAAACAGACCAGCTAAGTAATAACACAGTCAGCATTCTGAGAAGATGGAAAAGAGCTATGCATGTTTTTAAATGTTAGACATTAACTGCCAAGTTTCTAAAGAATTTTTAAATATATATATTGCAGAATCTTTAAATTTCAGCTTCCCCCAACCTCCCCCCCATTAAACTGTTTGAACAAATTGGGGCATCTGGGGCTATTAAAGACTATTGAATTGTTGTATTTACTCTGAAAATGTGAAACACTTATGAAATAGATACAGCAAAGGAAAGAAATCAAGATGACTAATTCTGGTACTGATTTTAACTCAATCAGAATTTTGTTAGCACTGTCAGCACACTCAGCATGAGCATCAAGAGATCTGTATGCATAATATTGCATGGCACTTATGAAATACAATGAACCGAATTCTGCTCTCATGATTTGTACCAGTTTAGCTTATGGCAGGTTTTGGACCTTTTTTAGCTGGCTTCAGAATAGCTTTACCTGTCCTTTGAGTGGACTGACAAAATCATCAGAAAACAGGCACCTAATAGTTCCAGTGGGAATTGATATGCCCCAGGTTGGCCAAGAAACTGGACACCTACATTTGCCCAGTTCTGATGCTAGGACCTGTCTTAGACTTACATCTTCGATGTTAAAATCACAATCTGGTTTTCCTGGGTTTGTTTGGGTTGTTGAGGTTTTTTTTAAATAATGAGGGAATTATGCAGTTTCCCATTTTTAAAATGTAAATATCCCATCCTCCATTATTCCTTCCATCCTAAAAAACACACACATCTCATCTATTATACAAACAGAGAAGGACAGAAAAGGCATTTGGCATTATAATCACATAAATGTGTCACTAGCTCTGAAGAATGCCTGACTGAAGACCAAGAATGCCTCCACTTCCCAGGATGATGAGGCGCTTTCCTTTTAACAACTACTTTAAACTCTTTTGAAATGACTGAAATGATTACAATTCTGGCAACCACTCCAAAATTGCTTGCCATCAGAGTCTGACACCAGCACAATGGTTTTCATCCTTTCACAGTGCTCCTGATTGTTCACATACAGATGAGATTTGCTTGGTTAATCACAGAACAGATTGAGCCAAAAGAGCAAAGAAGGGTTCCCTGGCAGAGCTAAATATAGATGATGTGGTACAGTGTAACACACACACGGGTGTTTGGTGGTCCTGTCTCCTATCATAACCTGGTTACAGCTCAGTAGTTGTGCTGAGCACTCTGTATGACAGCAACAGCCCTTATCTGTATGCACGTTGTTGTCACAAATGGTGACATATAGGTAATAAGGTGACTCATTTGCATTAACATCACTTAACAGTTACAAGTTTTGCTGAAGTGGATCCTGGAATAACAGCCCATCTGAATCTCATTCTAAAAACATATCCACACTCAGGGAAGTCAAATCTGTCAGTAGCCCAGCACTTGAGTTTAGACACCATTACAGAAATACACTTAAAGGGCTATTATCAGTCTGACTACCAACACTTGAGGTCCTTCCCATGTTTGCAAACACCTATTCACATAACTTCATAACAAGAGTGAGAGATCCAGTGGAGGAGTCACTGAGGAGGTTGAGGGAGCTGCTTCAGCTGACTGTGTGCTCCTATGCCCCATGGCATTCATTTCAACCATTTCAAATGTGTATTTTCCATTCTATCCTGCAGTTTTAGAGACAGAATTAATAACTCAGAAATAGTCCTTGGAGAGAAACAACCTAAGAAAAAACAGTTTCCTAATTCTCTTCTATTGAGAAGTCCAAACAAAGAGCTGACATGAGCCATCAGGACAGAGTTTGCTGTACATAGTCTTTTCTTTTTGCCTCTAAAATTGGTAATTCCGAAGACACACAACAGCCTGAAAAAGGAGTAAATTGTGATACCTCTACAAATGACCATGCCTGGGTACAGACAACTGTGGGGGACCTATGAGGGCCAGAATGCAATCCTCGAGTACTATTTTCTATCAAAATTTGTCCCTCCGAAGTCATCTGGACTACCTGCTACAGAAGTGAGCAACACCACAGTGATTTGGTTTTAACTGTGAAAAGGCTCCAAGGAGTATTTCTCTTAAGTGGATATTGCACTAGGTTCTCATGCCTTAGAGACCTGAGTCATTTGTGACTTTGCTCTTACCAAGTCCTACAGTCTCCTTTCAGGATGTGAAGCCAATTTAATCTCAATGGAAGTTACTTTAGAGGGTCAAGCCTGTGACTTCTGTGGCCCAATCTTATCCTCTGTAAATATAATGCAACCATAAAATAAAGCTCCTGGGATCACAGTGAGTTTTATGCAGTTAATATAAATGTACTTTGAAACAATCTACTGGAAAAAAAAACCAAAAACAAAACCAGACAAAAGCAGTAACAGTAGCAATAACACCAAACTTGAGTCTGTGGGGAGTCTGAAAAGTCATCCTTACACCTTTATGCTTTAAATAATTCAGAACACTATACCATCAGCCCTTGGATGTAGCACTAGAACATTGTTTTTTTTAAATCATTCCACTACAAACTTATACATTTTAATCTTGTGATAGTCTCACGAGTGCTTTGGCAAGATTTACCAGCTAACACCCCATTGCAACAAAATGATTGTTTTCATTTCTCTGGTTAATCCTTTGGGGCACATGGCTTCATGGCAGAAGGGACTTTCCAAGGTAAATTTTACAGTTAAACAGATAGATTTTTAAATTCACTCTTTTTTTTAAAGTTTTCCCTTTCTAATCCATCCTTTTAAAGTAAAATTGATACTGAAACATGAAAAGTACAGTTTAAAGGAGAATGAAAATACATGGTAAAAAAGGGACCATAAAGTTACGTTGTGACTGATCTGTGTGTCTTTTGATCAGCCAAGAAAAATTCAGTTATCTGCAGGCCTAATGACTTTTCATTGTATAGCCATATGACACTAAATTTTAATAGATAACAACAAGAAACATGACTGGGTTTTTATAGATCTAGGTCAACATGAAAGTGTCAGCAGTGCAGAGGTGCTAGCAGAGTTAGAAAGCATTGCAATAATGATCTGCAAGCCCGCATAGTTCAAAGTGTTAGATGAGACTTACCTCCTTCACAAGCACTTTATTTTTTAAATTGATTCCTTCTATCTTTATGGATTTCTTGAGTCAAGGTCAATGCTTTCATTCTGCAGCCAGGAATAGGCTAGACAATAAAAGTTGCAGAAATTAATTCAACTAAAAAAGACGCATGTCATCGAGAAGAATAGAAGTATCGTCAAAAAGTTGCTGAGTGTAAATATTATCCTTTGTTTACTCAGCTCTGCAGCATGTGGCAACTTGGAAAAGTAGTTTAAAAGGTCACATTCATGTATATTGTATGTTTAAATCTGTTGGTATATGGTCCAACTTTCACTGTAAATTCTGTGGGCATGTCTTAGGCATAGAACATCTGATTTAGTTTTTAGAACAAAGCTCTCCAAAGGTCTAAGATCGTGCTTCATTTTTATATTCTCTATAAGAGTTTCTTCATGTTTCACTTCATTCCAGTCCCAGGTTCTACAGTAAGGAATTTAGTGTAAGCAACCACCTGGGATGATATAATCATTTAAATATATGATGTATAAGGAGTGCAGCAGTTCCCAGGACCTCGTGCTTAGCTATCTGAAGCATGGCTTACATGACACTGAGGAATATCTAAGAATAGATCTAGGAATACAAGAAGGATCAGAAGATGTAGACTTGTTTATAGAGTGGTTACAAGGGATTCAAAATTGTAGTGCAACAAGCAGCATGAAAGTTATATTTACTAGCAAAGAATTTTGGAAGGCTTAATCTAAGGACTCATACTTGTAAGGATGCAGAGCAGATGAGTCTGAAATGGCATTGATTATATTTTCAGTACGTGAACAACCTGATATTTTACCCTCATTACTTCTTCATTGTTCTATTTTGAGCTTTATACAAGGTATAAATGAGAGAAATGTGCTCTTATGCACAAAGACTAGTATAAGCTTACTTTTGTTATTGAGAAAACGAGTAAAGAAAATTCAGAAGTAGAATTAACAAGATTAGTGGGATTCCAGTTTACTTGATCTTTACAAATTTACATCTCATCTGGCTAACAAGAAAAAAATTCTAGTGATAGCTGTTTCAGAACTCATAGATAAAAATTTGTATTTCCATTATTTTTATTGCCTCAACACAAAATTGCACACTACATTTTTCTCATGATCAATCCTCTCCTAATGCAACGTAGCACTTGCCCATAGATCCTTAACTATAACTATATGAAGTGCCCTCTTGATTCCAGTGAAACATTTGAGCTTTTTCACATCTTTCTGGATTAAGGCAGCTTTTCTGCCAGGAATACAGTGCTTTAAAGGAACTATCTAACAACTAACATGGCCTTGAAAATGCACCTAAACTTTTATAAACTGGAAGAAAGCATTTAGATTTGGTGGTACGTCAAAACCCTCACAGATTCTCAAATATTCTTAAACAAGATACAAGCTCAGACTCCCTCTGAATGTTCCAATGGATTTTAGACAGTAGACGTCATGAAAGAGAGATTTGATGTTACAAGAGCACATGAATGGCCTGCTGTTGGCTGCAGGGTTGAGGGGATACCACCCTTCCAGAGATGCCCCCCTCCATAGGCTCATTTATTTAGGAATGTTGAACACAGAAGGACCTTCACAAGAGCTTCATCTGGTTGTGACTTCATTGAGGTTACACAAGAAAAAAAAATGTGGAACTCAGAAGAAGCCATTTGAGAGTTAAAGGTTTCCTCAACAGTAACAAGAAAAAGGCACTTTTTAGCGCTGTTCCACTAGTTCTGTTACTACACTAAGAAGCAGAAGAAAGCAGTTTTCTCTCTTGTCCTCCACACTGATGAAAATGGACTGTTTCCATTTAATTACTATTTTTCTGGGAACTGCAGTGATGGTCCAAAGCTCAAGGCAGATGCTGAAAAGTCAGAAGAGTAGAAGAGACATTACTGCCCATCATGCCATCTGCTCTCATCAGAGACTTTTCCCTACTAAGATTACTGTGAATGACGTAAAATAAGGCGCACCTGGAACACCACATATGCACTGTTGACACCGACAGATTCTAACTGAAAATGTGGCCAGAGGCATCAAGGTCCCGGTGTGTGTTTTCAGTGGAAGCTTCCAGTTTCCTCTCCATTTGCCTAAGGATTTGAGAACATTCACACAAAAGACAATTGCAACTAAACTACTCAAAATAGGGAATAATACGTCACTTCAACTTCCATTCTTAAACACTACCATATTACAGAGAAAGATTTTTTTATAATTGATAAGTTAATAAAGAAAGAGAAAGGAAATAAACAGTCAGCCAGTTTTGTCAATCAACTGACAGTAGAAGACATCTTAAGTTATTCTCATTGCTTTCTGGTAACAGGGTAGACATAGCTACATATTTTCAATCAAGTGTTTCTATTTATCTCCAGATTATGGACCAATGCAGCTTTGTTTAGACTTGAGTTCTATTAAATTTTATTTATCCTTAATATTATAAAATGAGATAGGCACTTACAGTCCTATTAACAATGGCATTTTGCTTCTGTCCCCTGGATAAGAATTGTAGATTCAAAAAGTTACATTTTATGTAAAGAGCATCATCTAAACACAATTTTCTAGAGAAGCTGGTAAATATCTTTCAACTTTAACTGAGAACACAAATCAATTTTAAATTCAAATGTATTTTTTCATCTTAAGGCATCCTCTAGGTAGGAAAATAATATAGCACATACTTTGCAACTGTATGCTGTAATTTTTCTAAATATTATTTTAGAAATAATGTTCCAAATATTAAATTTCAGCTTATGTCTATTTAGTGGGAGGTAAAAAACAACAACAAAACACAAAAAATCCACATCACAGCATTTAGGAAGGCTTGGATTTGTTACTAACTGTCAGTTGATAGTGAGTCAAAGACCCAGCCCTGACTTCACTAGATCCATGCAGTTTTTACCCTTAAATTCACTGAAACAGTCACTTTTTCCTTTATCTGAGTTTACATGTCATAGATTGCATTGGAGAAGTGCCTCAGCAAGTTAAGATTAATAAATTGTTCAGTGCTTATTGTGCCTCCTTTGCCCTGGTCTGGAGTATTCAGCTACATTTCTGCTAAACAGGTCAAAAGGAGCAGAATGCCAGTATTATACCATTTCTGCTGAATAGAGCCTTAATAAATTGACTAGGCTTCTATTTTAATCAAGTATCATGCACACAGTGCAAAAAATATGTGGAACAGCTTCTGAATTATCTTGCTATCTGTTTCTTTGTATAATGAAAAAGAAAATCTAATGTATAATGAAAATCTGTTTGAAGATGACACAGATTTTCTTACATTCTACAATGCTGAATAATAACATCAATAAACAGCAGGAGATTGGGGTAGGTCAACACACGATAGCAATAGTAATTAATAATAATAATAGTAATAAAAGCTGAAACACTTTAATTGTGAACCCTTTCTTGCTACCACAAGCAAATTTGCATTGTACCACTGGAGCTTTTGGCTGTGTGATTTATGCAAGATGTGGTTCACAATCAAGGAACAAAGAATTTCCAAAAGCTGAAAAATAATTAAAGGGTATATCTCAGGCCAAATCTGCTGAAATCAGAAATCTAGTACTATTGGCATATTCAGGTTACTATTGGATAATTTTCACATGATGGTGGTTTATGTTGTATAAAAATATTTATCCCTTTATCTAGGCACTTATATGTCTTCATCATGCTCGTTAGAACATTACTAATAATCTTCCTAAGGTTGCTGTTAAAAGATAACACAGGATACCTGGGATGGAATTTTGTTTGTGTGACTTTGTGTGGTTTTTTCACTATGTGTTCTCAGCATGAATCTTGTTTTGTGAATTTATGTGATTGTGTCACAAAGAATGAAAGATTTTTTACTACAAGGACTCTCAATGGTTTTCTTTGTTGTTATTCATTACCCCTTTTCTCGTTGCTTTGAAAGCACTTCAGTGAAGATAATGTTGATCAACTAAAAGAGGGAGAAATTTTAATGGCTTCATGAACATTTCCAAAAGACAGCACATTAAAATATTTATATTAAACAAAATTAATGAATTGATTTCACAATATTACCAGTAAATCAGGTTTTCTAGGTTCCAATATTCATTGGAATGAAACTTGGGGAAAGAAAAAAAAAAAAAAAAGATTGTTTTCAATATCCTGCCAGGTCAGCTACAAAACATGTAACACTGTGTTCTCTAGAAGCAGGGGATGGATATTTCTTTCCATATGATTTATTTATATTTGTTCATGAGTGCATCCTTAATGAATATATGCACCAAGAGCATTCAGAGGGAAGTCAAAGTGGAAGCAAACATGAAATGAAAGCACTCCATCTCTTTCAATTTAACGTCAAGGGAAATAACAACACATGAGCATTTACAACAGGAATATGATGGACAAGACAAATGTAAGGTATCCCCTGGAGCACTGAGACAAGTTGGGAAGAATTGGTGCTCACAAAATGTAAGATAACTTGGTAATTAAAAAAAAAAAGTCAAAAGAAATATTTTAGGCAATGTCAGACAGTCAACAAGAAAATTGAGAAAATACAGAAGATACTCCAGACAGAAATGGTTCTCCTCTTGTGTACATATAAGCACAGTGCCACAGCGGTGGGTGGAGAAGCAGTATCCACCACAGAAGTCAAAATTGCCAGAAGACCTTCCATCCATCCATCCATCTTTTATCCTTCTACAAACACCTCTTTACACTCTATTTTTTCACAATGTCTCATTTTAATCAACATTATCTCACTGCCTCCTCCAGTTCATCTCTTTATCTAAATTTATCTACCAACCCTGGTATCTTTTGTATGACATACAGCTTGCTGCCTCTTTGAGCCATGGAACACATTTTTATTTTGCATTTCCACAATACCCAGCACAACAAAGTTCAGCAGATTCAAGTAGATTATATTATTGCAAAAACTTTTGAGTTCTCTGCAAAACATGAAGCACAACCAAATTAAATGCAGAGGAATACTGGGCAGGGAGCAGATGTTCTGTTCACATCAAGGAAGGAATCTGTCACAGTCTGGAGGGAAAGCAGAAGTCAGTAAGCTCCTTAATTTTTTCCTTCCATACATCCTGTAAAGCTCAAATTTAATTTGGAAACCCTATTTTGTGTCCTTTTAGGTTCTTATCTACAAGGGAGGGGGAATTAAAAATTTCCATTATTCAAAAATTTTAACAAGAATTTGCCCTTACTAAATTCAGTTTTCCCTTCTAACAGAAATCCTTTATGCCATTCTGTCACCTCAGTATTTCCAGAGCCCCTGAACTGCTGCTAAATATTTGAGGCACAGAAGAAAGCATCATTTAAGTATTTAATATAGATGTGTACAGAATCACAAAACCATTTGGCTGGAAGAGACCTTCAAGATCATCGAGTCCAACTGTACCTGTCCACTGCTAAACCATATCTCTGAGCACCCCATCTACCCATCTTTCCACTTGACCTATTTCTAAATTCTAGTCATCTCCACCACAGCATCTCTTTGGCTCTTCCAGTTAATTGTGTTCAGTAAGAGAGAAGGAAGGAAAGTAATGGGAGGACTGTCTCAGTACAAGAAGCTCCAAAAATGCCTTACTGATTCTCTCTGTAGAGTTTTTATTGCACAAAATGCCAAGAGCTCTTAACCTTGGAAAGTTAAATAATTACATGTTACAGTTTAAAGATGTAGTTCATTGTTCCTATGCAAAATATCATGATACAACTAGAGGTAACAGACACAAAAGTGCAGGTTTATGCCTAAAACCTAAATGTTTATTGATCAAACAAGATTCAACTCAAGTCATATGCTGGAGCAACGGCATTAAACAAGACCTAAGGTGAATGTCAAACACATGTTTGTTTGGCAGTCCAACTGCCAGCTGCTTGTCAGGGAGAGAATATAAGCTGTGACAGTGTCGTGCATGGCTTAGCAGGGTGAACAGAAAAGTGATGTAGAAGGAAAAGATTTTTTTCTTCACATGGTGGTCATACCTACATCCACGTAAGAGTGACTGGTTTCTAGGAAAGAGGTCGAAAGGAGCAGGGCCTGCTTATTTGGTTCGTGGGTTACATTCATCCTTTCTCTGACCAAGCCACCCTGCTACTTTAGTGGAGATTCAGCATGCTGAATACTGTGCCAGAAACACAAAGCTTCAGCTGTCGAGCTGAAAGAAAGGCCTTCAAAGCTGTAAATACCTTGAAAAAGCAAAATACTAAGAAGTAACATATGCACATTATACTTACAGTCCATCATCTTTAACATGCTCACAACAGCATTACAGGACCTCTGTTCTTTTTTAAATTTTATTCTTTCTCTCAGCTTACGGGAAGTCTCACTTCCTTTAACTTCCTTCACTTCAGTCATGTACCATGAAATCACTGGGTACATCCAAAGAAGTGGAGAAGAACATTCCTGCTTCAAGATCATTTGCTTATGTCCATACCAAATATCACTCCTGCCTGATCTCTCCTGCACTAACTTCTCTCTTCAGTCTGTTTTCCTTTGAAACATGGCAAGGAAGGAGCCACAGCATGCTCCAGCAGATATCCCTATCCAGGGGCCCAGTGCTGGGGTGACCTTGCAGGGCACATATATCTGCAGTTTAGATGCAGTAGGACTGCTACTAAGAAGAAAAACTAAACTTTTTAGAAAGTAGTGGTTAATAAAATAAAAATAATGATCTGACATGGGAAGATGGATGATAGATTCAATGTTTCTGACACATTTTGTCCTGACCTGGATTCATGGGACATTAGAATAGATTTCTCACCAGAGGAGACTGCTCAATGGGTTAAAGTTTTTCATCTCTGGGGAACAAACTTGAGGCTATAGAAGTGGAAGTAGTGACTACATCCCCTGTGGATGTTTATAGGCATCACAGAACCACTCTGTAGTTTAGCACAATTGACAGCCCCATCTCACATAAAGCCAAAGTGAGAACAACAAGCTGGGCTTGAGCTGCCCCAACAGGGCCACAGAGAGCACTCTACAGATATCCTCTCTGTGTCATGCCAGGATCCAGTGTCATAGAGTTTTTGCTCCTTAATGAGGGCTGAATTAATTTCCAGCATACACATATGATACACTCTCTTTTGAAGGAAGAAATAAAGTATAATTTCTACTTCATTAAGCTCTGGAAGGCTTAGGAAAGGAAGCTTTCAGATTCTGTTGCAAAGCTTTTGAGAAGGGTCATCTAGGAATATATGTGAATGATAGACAATGTTTAATTTCTCAGTCAATCACTGGTAGTAGGCTCTCATGAGGTATTTTATTTGCTTATCCCCAACACTTTATTAAAAAGAGACAGTGCTTAAGACACAAAGCAAACAGATAAGAAAAACTATTCTAGAACCTATCTTATTAAAAACAAAGAAAAGAGGAAAATTCCTACAGCAGAGTGAGCTGCTTTTTTTAATGACATTGGAAAGATTGTGCAGGAGCAATGGGAAAACTGAGTTTGCTTTGGATTATTTAAGAAATGATAGCTATTCTGTTATGTATTTGCCAAGTTGTCTGAAGCAGGGATTTAGAACTAGCATTGATTTTGTGCTGGATAAGACAAAAGGTTTCTATCACAGGAAAGTGGAAGCTAACACATCAAAATAAAGAACAGTTAATCTAATTAAGTTTCTTCCCTAGTTCCCTATTTCAGATGTTGATATACCTCTGTAATTACAAGTAACTATAAAACTCAATGAAAAAACATGCACAATGAAATTTGAGCAAGATTTTAACAGTTCAGATGGGGATAAGGCTCTATTCCACCCAACTCTTTTTTTGGGACAAAATATGTTCCTCATACTCTCTGATGTTCCTGAAAGTCAATTTAGCACCACTGAAGTCATTATATAACACAAACTCCATCCATTTTGAAGAAATATCTGCAGGCATTTAATTCTGGAGCACGTGACTCAAAAACTTGCATTCACTTAAAGATGAGTGCCTCCATTTGCAGAGGACCAGGACAAAACATGATCTGAAAATCCTGATCTAAGAATTAAAGTAGGATTTGAACTATCACACAGGCTTTTTGTACAAGGGTGAGTTTTGGCCATTGACACCACCTCGGTCCATGCTGAAAACCCCGTAGAGCTGTAGAAGAATGCAATGCCTATCCCAGAATGGCTGATTCACCCCCTTTCACAGCTGATTCTCAAGGCAGATCAATTTGAAAAGTGGCCACGTGCCCCATCCACAGAATATCTCGGGTTTAGTAGGCCATGGGGAATTTGCAAATTTAATTTAATACTTCCAAATCAGTAAAATAGGATGCCGGTAAAGTCAGAGGTAAAGATGAGATTACGGAGATGAAAACTGCAAGGAGCCAAGAAGAAGATGCCTCCTGGCTGGGGCACAGAGTCACCCTCAGCTGTGCCCTGGGTGAGTCTGATGAACCTGGGAGACACCACAGGGGAATGAGGATACAGCACTGAAGTAAGAATGAGCAAGGGAGGCCAAACTGCAGGGAAAGTGTGAGATGGGAGACATTCATTTGTGTGACTGCCACTACCAACCTGAGAGCCTTGGCAGTAATGACAATGTGTAGGCTTGACTGCCCAAAACAGCACCTGCTGGCCAAATAGGCCCTGCATAACCCAATAAGTGAAGCAATCATTCTGGTGACCTGTATCAGCTCTCTGCTTCTCTTGCTGTCTCTCTCCCAAGTGCAGAAATGGATTATGCTAGGACTGTGCATACAAGGATTGCTTTAAATCAACAGACGCTAGAGAAGAAAAAAGCCTATGGCCTTAAGTATGCTTACCATTCTTCCAAGGCTCCAAGGTATACATTCCTTCTCCTTGTGTTAATCTGACAAACAATTCAAAATGCATCAGCTGAAGTTCAGGCTTGTCTGATGCATTGTAAAGCTGTCAGGTACAAACTCTGACCTCAGGCTCCAGCTCCTGTGGAGGGAAAGGTGGAGGATCCAGTGCTTTGACTGGAAAACGCAGCATACAAAAACGCATGCCAGGTTACTGCAAGGCACTAAGGCACTCAGTACAGTGATTCAAAAGGTCCTAGTTATCATTGCTGCCACTCCACTGAACCTCTTGCTTGGTCCACACCTATTATACTGGACGGAATCCCAGAAGTGGTTTTCTCTTAGTAGAAAACATCACAGGCCTAACAGTAGATGCAGATGCAGTAGGAGTGAGGGGCTGCAGTGCAAAGAGGTTTATCAGCCCAGACCGGTACAAACTGCAGCAAGCGCAGTCATTTGGAAATAAGTATATAGACCAGCTACTAAAAATTAAACAAACGCCTTGTTCACTTGTTTCTTGTCATAGAAAGTTGTCACAGGGTATTACAGAGAATAAAAAGAGAAGTGTTCAAAAGGAGACCAGGTGAGGATGTCCATTGATGCTTATTAAATACTAGAGAGCAGATGCAACCTCTGGCTCAGGAAGTCCTTAAGTTGCTGACTGGTAGAAGCAGGGGACAATGTAACACAGAAAGTTCAAGCATTATTTGCCTTTTTTTTTTTTTTAAATGCTCTTTCCCTAAGCATTTACTACTGCTGGCATTGTCAGAGCTCCAACCATGCACAAAGGAAGCAAAAAAATGTAATTTCTCATGTTTTATTAGATCCAATTTTCAGTCAATCTGATTGTAACATGGTAATTTGTTCTGACCTAATTCAGAAGGTGAGCGTTTCTATTTGTGAAGACTGGATCTTTTTTAAAGCTGAAAACTTTTTAGCAGTCTTGGTTGCTTTAACGCTGTTTCAGTAGAGACCATTTAGTTTTTGTCTTTTTGTTCCTATATTTTTCCTCTGTCCTTTTCTGGCACAAAATAGAAGAGGAAAATTGTTAATTACAGATTTTTTTTCTATTTTTTTCCTCCTGACTCAGTACAATTTCGGAAAGTTAAACTTTTTTTTTTTAAGTTACTGAAGGGTAAAAATAAAAATCTACTTCCTCCAACTGCAATAATCCCAAAGTTTAATATTAATAATACTATTAATATTTTAGTATTAGAGAACAGTCCAAGGTAAAAAAAAGAAAAAGAAGTGACCAGCTTATCGACACTTGTTCTATTCTGCTGCACAATAGAAAATGAGTGGAAATTTTTTTAAAAGAAAATATAATTCAGTAAAATTACTAAAAAGCATTAGTTTTACTCACAGTTCTGGTAATATAAAATAACATCTATTGAAAAATATTTTTTTATCTGAAGTTTGTTTTTCATTCCTAACCATTTCTAGGCCAAAGCAACCACAATCACTACTTTTAATGGAGCTTTGCATTTTCCTGGACCAGAATATATTCCTCTCATTGTATCCATATTCCCATCTAGACAGATACTTTATAAAAGTGGCTAATGCCACACAAGCACTGTACCAAAGGCAGCCCCAGTCCCAGAGGGCTTACAAGCAAAATTAAATTAAATTAAACACATTTATAAGCAGTAACATGCATGAATAAGGACTCAACAATAGAAGTTTCTGCCAGAAATTCCTAATATTCTCTTTTTCTCGCTGGGAAAGGGAACAGCTTTGTAGCCAAAACCCATTGGCAGAATAAAGAGTTCATAGGAATTTTTCCTCTCTGGTGAAAGTTACTCCATAAAATGGGGGAGAAGCTTGTATCATCTTTTCTGCAAAACTTAGAAACAGTTGCAGATTGCGTTCATTCTTGTCCCTTTAAGCAGGCCGAGTTACAATATTAAAACATACCTTTTTACAGCATGTACATTAGCAATTATTTTAATTCATAAACGTTAGCAACCTCCTAGCTCTTGTGGGAGTTTTACCTTCCATCTTGTGGTTATACAGGTTTCACCTCCTAATAATTTCATTTTATATTTAAATCAACATACCATTTTATTTCTTCAACAAAGAAAGAATAAATGATGTAAAATGTCAGCCTTCTCAAATGCTAAGGAAACCCTGGAACTCATCAGCCACAGGAAACCTATTTTTAGGACTAAATGTTTATAAAACTAAGGACAGCTTTTGTCCTAGATAAGTGCACAATTTCTACTTGTGTGGGTGGATTTCTGGTGATGTGTTTAACACAGAGTAGAAGAAAACCTAGTGCCTTGGCAAAGGATAAATATAATAAACGTTGTTCAATGCTTACATGCTGAATTGGACAAGTTTAGAACAGGTGCAAAGCCTCTGCTTTCAGGAGGTTGCTTTCAGGATGAATTTTACTCCAGTGGAATCCAAACCATTGCTCAGCAGCATCAAAGGGTCAGTGTTCTTGTCACTTCATTGATGGGGAAAACCACTGGCTTTCAAATAATGCAAGAGAATTGGTTTCTACTGATTTATACCCATCAGAATAATTTTAATTGGACTTTGCTGATTTTCTGCACCAATGGCTAGTCCTTTCTTAACTGTGTATTTTCCTAAACAGTGGAGCACTGAAAAAAATTACTTTAATGATAATGTAGGCAGAAAAACGTCCCGTGGTGGAATTAAAACATTGTTAATTATAGCCCCTTCTAGAAATACATTGCCAGATGCTTAGAAAATAATGCCCATGGATACCTTAAATCTGGATGTTAGCTGCATGATTTTTACACATAAATATTACCTTTAGAGGAAAAAGAAGTTCCTGCAATGACTTCTTCAGGTAGTTTTCCATTTTGAAACCTGTAGATTAAATTTTCATGCATGAATGCTGGAATCACTCGCATCTCTGTTCCGTGACAAGGCCATTCTCCTGTTGCAGTGCCACATTCACCAGACACAGGATCACCCCCTCCTTTTGCTATCCAGGTTTCACCGCTTTCCTCACTATCACAAAATACAGTCTGCTGGCCTCACTATATCCCATCTAATTGTCAGTTCCTGTACATTTAGCTGCCATATGAGCTTAAAGAAAGTAATTTACACCAAAGTAACCAGTTACAAGCATCTTTTTTCCCTGAACCAAGTGAAGGAAGACCCTGTGCCTGGGCAAGCACTGTGAGCGGTGGGCGAGGCAGCGTAGCAGCTCCAGCACACTGCCAGGAAAAGGCAGAGGAATGGCTCCTGGACAGCACTGCCTCGTGTTCAGCCAGCTCAGCAGTGCGGGCAGAGGACGGAATGTCCGTGTGCGCCTATTCGTACCGACGTGATCTCATTGCAAATGCTCAGCTGCCATGTTGAAAAAAGCTACAAAGGCCCCTGCAGGCCTGCAAAGGCCTACCTGTAGGCCTAAAAAAAAAGAAAGAAATAATAATTTAAAAAAAAAAAAAATCTATCTCCACTCACCATGCATTTATTTTCCATTTTTCCTGTGAGATCACAATGTGGAGAAAATACAAGGACACACTTCCTCACAAGCAATTACAAGTGCCGGGGACAAAAAAAATGGTGCAAGTTAGAGGCCTCCAACACTGAAACAGGTAAGAGGTCTCTGCAGGAGTTATTTAGGAGACAGAAGAGAGATTAAGGTATTAAAAACCCTTTAAATAATTTGTGCCTTTGAAGGGCATAACGTATTTCTATCAATAATTTAACATATATATTCTGTGATTAATTAGAGACCAAAGGCCTAGAAGATTCCCACAGGCAGTGCCCTGGATCACAGCTCTGTCACAGGGACTGCAGGCAAACATATTTATTGACAATGTAAATGTGGATCATGCCAGAAGGCACTACTGGCTTCAGTGTTACTAAGAACTGAGACCATCCTTTGCTTACTGTCATGACTGGGAGAAGTTTGGCCACACACCAGGAAATACTACCCTGGGAAGAGGAGCTGAGATGCCAAGCCAAAGGGCTGAAGTTTCTCATCTGCACACAGAACAGCCAGGAAAGAAATTGGAAGAAAGCAGAAGCCAAGCTTTGCTCTATGAGGTGCAAGCATAAGCCTGGAGTCACTGAACAGAGCAATTAGTATAATCCTACTTTTCACATCAGGGCAGGAATCCTCCATTCTACGGGGAAAATTTAAAAAAAAAAAAAAAAAGAGGAGGATTTTTAAACTAGCAGCTGGCACTTGAATGAGTGGACACTGTCTCTTTTTTCACCTTTAACAAAATCAGTAGATAAGAGATACAAGAGAAAGGTGTATGTTTATACTTTGACTTAAAAACAAGTGAGATTCTTAAAATAATTATTTGTTTTTAATTCATTATACATGCCATTTGGTTTTTTTAACTCAGTTTCTTTTCCTTTTTACTACAACGCAAAAGTAACAAACCTCATCAGTTAATGAGCTTTGAAGTTGAAGCCCAGTTGCTTTGGAAAAAAAAAATTAAAAATTAGTCACAATGATGAACTTGGCAAAACCCTCACCTTTTTTAGCCAAAGGACCACAGAGCAGATAGAAAATTCTGTCACCAGCGATTGCCATTCTGGCCCAGATACTGCCTGGCCTGTTTGGAAGGCATCTGCTGCTGTGCCCATGCTGTCAGCAGACATGCTAACCTCACCCGTTGGAACAACACCTCTGCAAAATACCTACTACAGCAAGACCAAATGGACAGGTTTGTTTGAAAAGCAAGCTGTTGAAGAAAATCCCACTTCATGGCTTTGCAGAATCCTACCATCACATTGGAACAGCTTCAATGAGTCAGGTCTGATTTAAACATTACTTCTGTCTCTCTGTTCCTGCCTGTCTTCTGCAGCAAGGACAGCAGTTTGTGATATTCCTGCATTTCCTTCAACAAGCTGCTGAAATGCTGTTCTCTCCTTCTGTCCATCCTCCCAAATCCAGTCTAGCACATTGTCTAGGATCATGTTCTATCACCGCCCCCTGTTATTGGTTATTATCTGTTTGCTTACTGGAAAACAACCAAGGTTGGAACTATTCCCTTCCCAAATAGCACCAGCCACTGAATTCATTCCTTCCGTGAATCCTGCATGAAGCACTAATCCCATCCTCCTCATGTTCTCAGTGTCATCTCATCACCACCCGGGCTTGGCCAGTGTCCTCCCAAACAGTAAATCAGAAATGCTCAAAATTACTTTGTGCCAGAGAAGGGTAAAGTTTTGATACCAATGGGACTGAAGGGGAGAATTTATGAAAGTATGAGAAATTTCTCCTCTAAATTTGTAATTCCTGTGCATTTTATCTCTAAATTTAATATAGTTTATTAGAAAGGCAGATCATAATACCTTCGCCCACTAAAAAAATATCAAAACCAAATCCTCAGATAATCAGAGAACTGCACTTCCCATGTGAGTATCCTGTCAGCTGTGGCCTTTTTCTAGAAATACTAGCAAAAAAATTATTTTGGAAAAAAATTTCTATTCACCTTCAGCCAAAACTGTTTAATGTCACTGAAAATTACAACTCTGCTCAGCATCACTGCATTCACTTTTAATCACCACTCTCCAGGCTTTACTACATCTTCTACTTTATTGGCATATGACCATTTCAAATGTTATGTCCTTGAGTAACAATTTTATGCTTTCCTATTTTTTCCCCTCAAGTACAATAAAGGGTTTCATGGCATTAAGTGCACAGAGATTTAGCTGCATAAACCCTATTGATATTATTTGAGGCAAAAAGTCAAAATTAGAATCAAAATCCAACCCACATTATATCTATATTTTTTTCTGACATCTATAATGAAGAACACAGTACACTGAGCAAGGGGACTTTTTATCCAGAACATTCCCCACATACGATAAAAGGAACCTCTACGTGTGCATAATGCACTTTGTCTCTAATATAAGTGTTTGTTTAAAAAAAAAGTAAAAACAAAACCAAAAACAATTACTTTAAGTCAAATCTCAGTGTTATTTCTAAAGGAATTTATTCTCATCTAGTAAAAAATTAATTGTAAAATGACTTCATGATTCTATATGCATATTTACAAAAACAAGTTATTAAAAATAATAATCTGGAAGAATTATGGGGTTATACCCAGGATGCAAGGATACCACTATGCCCTAAGGTTAAAAGATACAGAAAGGACTTACAGGAATTCAGTCTTTTCAGGGCCCATTCAAGCATTTAACAGCATGGCAACCTTTTGTGCATAAAGAGTCAAATTTATCAGTTACTCCCTTTTCCCCCCCCCCCCCCCCCAGACATCTGTTGCATAGAGTCTGTACAGAGTGGAATCGGGGCTTTATTAAGGCTTGGAAATATTAAAGAAATTTTCCAGGAATATCAAGCTTTTTTTTTAAAAAAAAAAAAAAATATGTGAAGCACTAGAAATCAATAGGTTCATACCTGTCATCAGCTGGTAAATCATTTGACTCCAAACCTACAAACACAAAGTCCCTTCCTAATCTTTAAAAATGTCTTCATTGTAGAAAACCTGCATTTAATCATGATATATTGTAAAGATTTTTAATTATATGTGTACCCATCATAATTACAATGCCTCATTGTATGATTATACAGGTTCCTATTCATTATGAAAATGCAATTAAGAAAATGAAAGAAGAACATCACATACACCTTCCAAAACTCTGGAAAATAGCTACTGAGAAGACCTAACTGTACTGGCTTTACTTGCACAAGAAGTCTCACAGCAGAGAAACACAAGCTCCAGGACAAAACAGGCATTAGGTGTGACAGCATCTCTGTGGCTCTCTATGCACTATGTACCGGTGAAGTTAAACAGAAAATCATTGTATGGTTCTGTTGCGCTCCTGCTTGGTACCATCTTGCTAAATTGCTTCCTTTAGCACATTGATCAGGTACTTTCTCGACTTATTTAAGATTTGGTGGAGATGGGCAAAACAATTTCTCTTGACAATAACAGCTACACCCTGCCAGCAGGTCTGTAGAAATACACTGTCATTTGCCCAGTTACCCAGAAGATTTTTATTCCACTTTTAAAAGAAAAAAAACTTTTATCTTTCAACACTGAGCTTCCAATTTTGGCAATAGCCAGGCTGTTTTCTGCTATAGTGCTCTTCCTCTGCTACCTAATGGAATATTGATCTTTCTAAGCAAGTGTAAAGCAATCAATACACAACAAGGAAGAGGAGAAACAGGTAAGAGAAACCATCTCTTTATTCTTTTCATACATAATTGGAACAAAGACAAGTGGACTGAAACCAACAAACCATTTGGGTATTTGGAAATTTTTGGATACTAAACATCTTTTGTGAGGCCTCCACTCCAAGGCAAAGTTTGACATGATACAGAGGTAGCTGGTGTAAGGGATGAGTTGCACTGTACTCGCAAGCTCAAGCTTCCAGACTGTGGCACTGAGTGAATAAAGCCAACAGTTTAATCTATGGTGTGATGTTTCTGGTATGTATTCATGACTTCCTTTTGGTTTCTTTTTGTAATAAAAATAAAAGAGTATGTAATATGCATCCAAACAGGAATTTGGAGGTGTGTCTGTGCGTGTAGAAATACCTTTCAGTAGGTACCAGTTAGAGTTAGGTGGGATAAATTTGGCCACACCAACTTTTCTCTTTCAGAAGTGACATTAAATCAAGAACCTATCTTCAATTCCTATGTAAAGTGAAGGTTCAAAGTCAGATGCCACTTTTCAAGAGAGATGTCTACCAACTGGGGGAAGCCAGAAGGTGGCCACCAGGATGGTTGGGGGCTAGAGTACAGGACTTACCCTGTAAGGAGAAGCTGAGAGGACTGCATTTGTTCAATACCAACTTTGTACATGTAATAAACTCTGCTCTTGGAGGTCCTCTCAAGTAGGTTCAAAATTTCCTTTTTTTGCCTGCCAGCTAACATTTGTGCTTGCTGTCAACATACAAAGGATCTTATGGTGCTGGTCACCTGTGAGAGGGAATCTACCTTACTGCTGAGGCCTTTGCACACAGTAAAATTTCCTAATATGAGCTTTACTAATTTACATGTGTTTTATGCTAGGAAAACAATTAAATTTTGCATATTAACAAATAATATTAATTTCTTTATCATTCACCTCAACAGTCTTACTTCCATTGCATAACAAGCCAATCCCACAATAGTACAGATAACAAGAGAAATCGTGTTAAAATGAATCTCCCTCTGTCCTCATGTCTGTCCCCTTTCTCCCTGTGTTGGCCAGAGGAGCACAGAAATTATCCCTAATTATAAATTGAGATGATTTCTCAGTTTGGTCAGGCAAGTGCCAATGGTGTTTCTTTGCACTAAAAATCAACCAAGGATGGTTCACTTGGGATTGGATGTAACTTGCTTATAGTTCTCAATTCCCTTGGACTTCTAAATTAACAGAAGTTCCATTAAGCTCTTACGAATCTTTGCAAATCCAGCTTGAGCACTGCGGTATCTCCCCCTTCTTTGCATATTTACTGTGCCTAAACTTCATCAGGGCAAGGATTATTTGACCAAAATGCATGTAAGAGAGACACACAAAAAAACCCATGTACACTGGATAACATAAAGAGAGAGGAATTCCCACCTTGAGTTCAGTTAACATACTGCTGGTGGCTCTTTAGAATCATCCATAAACTAAACTTTCTTGTAAGCAGCCCTTACTTAATGCATTGAGTATTGCCAATTTAGCTGAAGTGGAAGATTTAAATACCAAGGGAAATATACAGTAAATGAAAAGATACAAAATGAATCATTAAAGTCAGGACTATTAAAAATGCTAAAATTATTAATTTATTTTAAAAATTACCACTAAGTACACATAGGAAATTACTCAAGCCAACAAAAATGGAAACTTAATATTTCTGTGAATTGACCCAAGAAATCACTATATATTTCCCAAGTTTAAAGGAAAATTCCTCTGTGAAAGAGATAAAAAGGGAGTATGAAAAGCTCTAAAAAACTTTATTTAGCAATACATACAATAGCTGGTGCAAGTTCTGAGTGTGGCTCACAGAGCACAAATCTCTCCTATTCACGCAAAAGGACTAGTCCCCTTGTCAGGAGCATTAAGTAAGAATCAGCCACAGAAAATTAGCGTGGAAAACAAATATCACAATAACTACTACAAAATGTGAACCTGATATCAAGAGGTGGGATCTTTTTTTTTTCCCCCTCCCCTTTCGTGTTGAAAAGGAACGGGGAATGAAGCTCCACTGAGAGCTGGGATCAAACAATGTAAGGAAATGCAGCAATTAAGGGAGAAAAAAAGCTCTTCACTGGACTCATAACATGCAGTCAAAGAGAGGAAGGAAGGAATGGAAAGCAGCAGCTGAAGAACACCAACCATAAAGGTCACTATTTTCTTCTGACGACTTGTTTTGCCTTGCCTTTTTCTAAGTACTGCCACAATCCATGTGCACTCAACTCCTCAGACACCTACAGACCCAAAGCTCTAGGCTAATTGCAAGAAGCTAAGCAGCTGAAGCAGGACCCTTCCTGCAGAGAAGAGCATTTTAAAATAAAATAAAACCAAACAACTAGACTCTGGTCAGCCACTTACATTTATTCGCTCCATTTCTTTTTGCACATTACTCCATTATTCTGATAGATATCAAGGAGTTTGTGCCATATTAATAAAAGGGATGAGAGATCATTTTCATATTCTTCAGTTGAATGATTTACAACATAAATGTAGGAATGAGATCACCTTATCTCCATCTTTCAAAAGATGTTGAGTGTAGAATTGGCTGAATTTAATTTCTGATTTTTTCTTCTAATCAGACAACTGCAAATCACTGCAAATCCTTCCAGTCTCCAGGGCATTTTCAATACAGCATATGTGATTTTTAACCTATTTGATCAGGAGAGGCAGCAATAGCTGTTTCAAATTGCCTTTTAATTCTTATATATCTGTGATGGGGAATAAGTTAAATGAGTCTCAAAAAGACGCAAGAGAAAAAATTCCACTGGGCAACTGCCTTGGGATTCTAACTTAATATCGGTTTACGTACGCTGAAGTGATATCAGGTTTTCACAGAAATAAGATCCATCTGATGAAGAGGTAAAGAAATCTATTCAAGAACAATGAAGAAATAGATGGTAAGAAGTGAGACGAATAAGTATTTCTCAGTAATGGCAATGCTAGCAAGAAGTGGAAATAGTGTACACAGCCCTCACCCAGGAAAGCAGAGACACATGGTTAATTTTAATTTTAACCTCACTGAGACTGGAGCACGTGATTCACTGCCCCATTTAGTTCAAAATTAAAATTAAGCATGTGCTTAAGTGCTTTGCTGGACTGAGGCCATATACAAGAGTACACTGGTCATGAATCCCTATTGCCATAGGCCAGAATTGAAAAGTCAAAGCTTTAAGATAAAATACCTGGATTTTTAAATTTATTTATTGTTAATGCAGGAATGCCTTGGTAGCAGGGAAAGCTACAACAGTTACACAGTTCCTTTTGAGAAACAAACGCAAAATAAACAAAAATTCCCAGAAATCTTAGCAGAAGAAATTCATCTAGAAAATTCCCTGAACACAGAGAACGAAAAACTGCTTTCAAAGATTGATTACACTGTCCTATGTCTGTGTGCATTGTGCCCACCAGCCTTAGGTATTCTTCCCCCATTCTACAGTATGTGGTTCACAGTCTATGCTGCAGTGAAATACAGCTGAAAAAGAAGCTGCTACCAATATCCCAAAGCAGCAGTTTGGAACACAATTTCTGGCTGACTTACCTCCTGGTTATCCCTTAGCCGTAGCCCAAGTAGAGACATAATCCCTCTGCATGCCCAGGGAAATGTCATTTCTAATGTCACCTCTCAAGCACTGGAGCCAAAATGCCTTTCAATGCCCAATAAATTCTCCAGTTGAATGCACAGAAGAAAAGGAGCCACAATTCTGTCTTTTCTGTACTCTTAAGTGATTTGTTACCCATGAGTGCAGAACAGAGCAGGCACAGCAGCAACTCAGCAAAGGAACCATGCCTACCACAGTTCTGGGTCCCCATGCTGTTTGGTTGCAGCTGTGTAACTCCTGTTCAGGTCTTAAGGAGCTCTGGAGCTGCCCAACATTGTGGGCTCGAAGTGGGCACACCAGACAACTTTTTACCATCTTGTCTCTCTCCTACTCTCCTTCAGACGGGCAAGGACATCCTACTGCACTGAATATTTTATTAACACTACACCAGGTCACTAACTGCACTGGTGTGTAACACTCTGGTGTTGTACAATGTACAGAAAGAGACTGAGCTTAGTTTTTAGAATGAGAAGTACTATGCTCATCTCAGAGGACTACTTCTTTCCTCAAGAAAATCAGGGAAAAACTAAAAGAAAAGATAGCATCTCTGACTGAAGCTGAGGAAGGAACCAGAACTGCTAGAGAACTAGTCTTAAGGTCACCTGGAGCTTTCCATTTGAGCACCTATCTCAACTTTTGAGTTCTAAACTTCACACTAATTGAGCCCATAAGATTCTGGCCTGCCAGGGGCTTTTAAGCCTGGCCATCTTAAGCTGTAGAAATACGGTGTTGATATGAAGTTAAGTGTCTGACTGTAGTCCCAAAGAGGAAAGTCTTGAGTTACAAGGAGAGCAGTTAAAGGAAATTAAAAAGAAACTTGCCAAAACAGAGGCCTAGCTGAAAGCAAAATTAAACTTTCTTTCTCTTTATGGGCCATGGTTTTGTCCTGGAAATTCTGTGTAATAGATTATGACTCCAGGAAATCTGTGGCATGAAAAGAATCACATCCATTATTGCAAGTGAAATGGCAGAGATTTATCTGTCCTTGAGTTCTTCTACCACAAGACAGGCCTGTGTCTGCTTGCTTTAAACTCATCAGCTTTCTTGCACAAAACATATGAACACAGCTGTAAATCGGCATTACCAGCATGTGTTTGCATGCATTTGATGGTAATAAGTTATGTTTTTGTGCTTTAACAGAGATCTATGGAAACAGACATTTGAAAGCTTTCCAAGATGTTGATCTGTATTGTCCATGGGAACTGCACACTCTCAAAGCCAGACACTGTATGCTGTCAACCCCTTCCAATACTTTGCAGCGTCTGATTCCCTCCTCCGCCCTGGTCACAGAAGTACAAGAGAACATTGTCAGTCTTACTGGAGCATCAGCACCTCTCTTGGTAAGGAGGGGGCTTTGATCACACTCATACTTCACATGGCTCATTCTTAAGAGAACAACTTCCACAGTCAGTCCTTCCACATACAGTTAGGGTGTATGTCAGAGGCTCACAGTCTTGAAACTGTACCTGTCTGTCCACAGATTGAGGAAATAGAGACACTTCCTTCCACTGGAAGGAGGAAGGCTTGGATAGCCTCTGGCTATCTCATCTTCATCCCACGCCGCAATAGGCCAGTGGCCTGCTTCATCAAGACAGCTTTGTTTCCCAGGCTGTCTGGCTGTGCTCCAACCTTCTGCAACTGCTATTTCCTCTCCTCAATGGTAACAGAAATCTGTGACTCTCACATAGTGCTTGTTGCTGGTAGCTCTTAGCTACTTTCACAAAGGAAATGGGTATATTTAATCTTATTTTAGATATAAGGAAGATGAGTAACAGATATGTAAGATGAGTCATTTATGGTACCTTAGAGATGACAGGCAGGGCCAGGGAGATAACTCAGTGCTCTATTAGCAAGGTTATGCTGAAAGAATTTGGTGTGTATGTATCTCTGAATAGAAGTTTTGCCTATCAGAAAATGTATTAGCATTGTTTAATACCAACAGCACCAGGATTCCCACTTACATTACTACTTGTATCAATAGCCTCATGGCTTAGCCCTTGAGTAGTTTTCACCTTATGAACATCCTTTGAAGGGTCGCATTGCACAGCCTGCAGAAGGTCAGGATCTGTCTGAACTGGAAGTGGTTGCATAAAGACACAGGACTGGAGCCATGATTCTGCTCATCTAATGCCAGCTGAAGCAGCCTCATTAGCACAGGAGGGGAATGCTCACCTTGTCTCTTTGCCTTCCCACACTCATGCAACACCCCAGGTAAGATGAAATTACAGGTTAAAATCCCTCTTTAAAGGCCAGTTAGATTCCTGCAGCAATGGCTACTATATTTAGCTGCAAAGCTCTGATGCTGGAAGACCTCTAGAAAGAAAAAAACTTCTTTACAAAAATCAGCTAGATTTCCGTATCAATATGGGAAACTGTCAGATAGCTTTTGTTACCATTTACTGTCTCTCAGTTTCCCTTTCAAGAGCTTGAAAGAGCTTCTACTGAAAAAGACAACAGTTAAATGTTGTACATAACCTAATGCCAGGGCTGTAAAGAAAAACAGATGTGAATTCTTTTTTCATGGGGTTCCTTACCAAGCCCTTTGTTCTACTGCATGTTCATAATGGACTACTCAGTGAGGAACTAGCTAGGCCTAGAAATGGACATGGAGATAACTTACTTGTGAATCTGTTTTAAAGCTGCCTTTTTTTTTTTTTCTTTCTCCCTATAGAAGGAGTTCTCTGCAAAAGTGGAGATAAATGTTATTGTATTTTTGTACAAGTATCTCTTATGATCCAGAACAGATTTTTTTATCACAATAAGGGGACAAGACATACCTACTCAAAAAAAAAGCAGGAATCTCATGCAACTGACCTGACCTACAGCTTAATTATCTCTTGTTAAGCTGTCCTGTTTTAAATGTTCATTAGGCCAGAAACAGTGGTCAAGCTATGCCTGGTATTCAGGATAGCCATCTATCACAAGTTCTTTAAAACCCAAGTCAAGGATCTTTGTATGAGCCAAGGTCTTAGCAGGCCAAGTAAGAGCTGACAACCAGTGGCTGTTTTGTGAAGGTTTTCACTCTCTAACAGTTCCAGAAATTCTAGACAATTTTCATTTTCATAGATTGAAAACTTCCTTTCAATGCCCCCCCCCCCTACATTTTTTTTTTTTAGGATATACTTTACCATCATGAAAAGTTCCCATAAAATTCTTGCCAGTCTTAAAATTAGACATCTCAGCTTGAGAGAAAGTAAGATTTTCTTATTCCAGTGGGCATTATCATTCAAGAGAAATGACTTCAAGAGAGCTCCCTGCCTGGAAAAAACTGCCTGGTTAGAGCCTCTCCCTCCTTGGAATTTTTGCAAGATGTTTTCCAATTAACAAATCTCCCTTATACAGCACTGCCTCTTTCTCACTGCCTCATTCTCCAAACAACCATATTTCTGTTTATCTGCTTCTGTCTTTCTACCTCTGCTGTAATTCCCCATCTTTTCCTTTCCTCCCATCTGCACCTTTCATCAAAGCATTTAAACATATGCACACGCAATAGCCTATTCAAGCATGCGTTTAAGTGCCATGACTAGGAGGGATGGAGTGCTGAACCGAGGTGCAGGTCAGAATCCAACCCTTATAAATGCCTCTTTGTACTAATCTGTTAGTCCCCAGGAACCTCATAAGGTTCCAAATGAGCTTCAGAAGCACCTGTTGAGAACTCAAGGAAACACTAGGAACTTCTTCAACCTCCAGGCATTACTCTGAGGACTTAATGAACTGAAAATACTTGCACTGCTAATGAAAGTTGCTGGGTTTTCTTCCCCTTTCATCAAGTATGATTCATTTATAAGAAAACCGTGTCAGAAACTGCATTTTAAAATTTTTAATCATGTGGTTTACTCTTTACAGTACCTCAAGGATGGAAATTGAGTCTTGTGTGGTTCAGGTGTTATTTTAAATGTACAATGGGACAGCATATTTGGCCACAAATTGTGAAACAAAAGTAATGAGGAACATGTCCCTTGGCAGTCTCATCTCTTTTTATAAATTATCCTTTCTGTTTTGGAGACTGCCTTGACCTGGTCTCCAGGGGAGACAAATCACCACAGCCTGTAGAAGTTAACGGTACACTACTGGTTTAAGCTCACAGGAGAATTTGGCTGTTAACATCTACTGTGCTTATGATCAGACATACTCTTTCCATCCGATACACTAGTCTCACTTGCCATAGCTTGAAAAATAACGTGATTGAGCAGTTAACATTTGCAAAGGGTTGACAAGGTGGGGATTGAGAAAGGAAATGCTGAACTGGGCATAAAAGATCAGCAATGTCCCATTCTTTTAACCTATAATTTCTCTTATACAGGACTGACCTCCTAAATCTCTATGGCATTATCTGACTTAAACGTACATATGCAGGCTTTGTTATTTGTAAACATGAATTTAATGTTCAATATGTACTCAGAAAACATAATTATATAGCTAATCTAAGTCCCATTTACAGTTAGGCCACTGGCATAGAAAGAGTAGAGGGAGGCAAATGACATGCAGAATAATGCTGTGGGCAAAGAAAACTTGAACAATCTGAAAAGGGAGAAAGAAATAATTATCTAAAGGGAACATAACAGCCATTTGTTAAACATTCACAGCTTGATCTAAACCCCACTGAAGTTAATGGAAAGAACTCCCTCAGCTTCAGTGAGTTTTGAATTAAGCTTTTAAACATTAGTAATAGGAACATTCGAGATTTTTGTTATTGTTATTATTATTTTAGAGCATTTCACACTCAAACTCTGCAATAGAAAGGTCATGAAGTAGCAGCTCCTCTACCCTGTCGTTTCTTTCCTCAGCCTCCATCAGCACTGCCTGACTCTGGGACTGTAGTAGTACTTACCAGGAGAGATACAGTCCTCAAAAAGAGCCAGTTTCTGTGACCTAGGCACTTTATCAAATAGCTGAAAAGCAGTCCTAAAGTAGGTGCCCTCAGAAAGGTAACTGATATTTACCAGTTACTTCAGACAAATTAGACTGCATGTGACTATCATCTCAGTGGCATTAGGTTCCACTACCTTGGAAAACTGTCAGAAAATTAGGATTTCTCATAAAACCCAAAGTGTTGTTATTGAAGCGGTAGTAGAGATACTTTTCTAGGCACACACTACTTTGGCAAGTCAGAGAAATGAGCTGATTTGCCAAAGTTACAATTCCCATCATACTGGGATGAGTAAAAGTTTGTTATTGCTAACTCTCCTGTGGATGAAATCTGTGATCTGCAATGGTCCTGCCCAGCCTTTAAATTAAACATGAGTAGATCATGGCTCCAGGTGTGTCTCTGCAAAGCTATATACTTATGCTAACTCTTGAGAAGAAATAGATAACCCATATCCAGAGCAGACCATGGAGACTGAATCACCTAAAGCATTCAGCAGGTAGTCCCAGACTAAAAGCTAGATACTTCAGATGGCTGCACTGCACTTTACAGTGAAAAACACATGTTATTTTAGCAACATTTATAGCAGGAACAATTGATCTATAGGGGGAAAACACTTTAAAATAGTTCTAATTACATGCAGCCCTGTCATGTTGTTAAATGAGGCCCACTGCTGTTTTATGAATAATTTGCACAATTCATTGTCAGTAAATTATATTAGGAATTGGGAATAGGCTCTGGACTGCAATGCAGCAGGTTTTTCCTTCCCTCCTGCCTTCTTATAATACATTCAGTGTATTTGTTATAACCACAGAACATAATTGCAATTATACTCAAAGACAAGGAACTATAATGTACAAACAAAAGTGTTTTAAGTCACAATCTGGTGGGAAATGAAACAATAAAAGCAGCTGAGTTAGCAAGAATTGAGACTCTTTCCAATCAATGAACCAAACAAAATTCTTTACCTACACAAAGCTGTAAATGATAATGGCGAAGTTTCTTTTAAATATTTTCAGGCTGATGCCAGGAAGCCCCCAAGTGTTCTTTTTGTCCTGAATAAGAACCAACTATCATAGTATCTGCAGCACACCCTGGAAGACAAGCCACCCAAAATCTGGCACAACCACATAGCAGAAATTCAATTAAAATGTAACTTAAAATGTATCAAAATGTTAAACTCTCCATTCTCTGCCCCACTTTGTAGTTCAGAGCCCTATGTCAGAAGTCAGCCTGCTCTTTCCTGTTGCATTGATCCTTCTCATCTCCACAGATCATTCCAGTTGTCCCCTCATCTAATCCAAAGCTTCTTTCTCAAGCATAAAATCAAGTTGCCTATACACATTCTCCATACCAATGCAGAGAAACAGAGATTCTCCCTTTCTCTCTTCTGTCCTAAGTACCACAAGCTTACATAACAGTCCTTTAAATGAATTTAGCATAGATGTCTCCTCCTGTGTCTACACCATCAACTTTGTTGTGAACTTTAACAACTGTAGGCTTATTCTACCTACTTTAAGGCTAGAGCAACCATTATAAACATGTAGCCACGCTGTGACAACATCCCATCCAACAGTTTCTGACTGAGGTGTAATGTGTTGTTTAAGATACATCCACTACTCAGTCTTAAGTTGTTACAGACTTCATTCGTTCTTAGGTGCCAGGACTGTGTGGCACCTAACTCTCCTTGCTGTAAAATGTACGTTTTATTTTGAATGTGAATTTGTCTAGCTTCAGATTCTGACCACTTACCTGTCTTTTTATCCTCGATTAAAGAACCTTCTGCTGTCAGAAACTGCATCCCCACTGGGGTTGGGGATTACTTGTAGATGACAAGTAATTTTGTGCTTTCTCCTGAATAAACCAGACTGATTGGGGTCAAAGACCATTCTTCACACTGTTCCTATGAGATGTATCTTTAAGAACTTCAAATCATTCTTGCAACTCTTTTTCTGAACCTCTCCAAACTTTTTTTTTGGCATAAAATTCATATTGGTTGGCTGCAGTTGACAAACTCACCATCAAAAATCAGTGTGTGAGTTATATTCTATAGTACCATGTAATTTATGCTACTGTCCTTTAATCCTTTATTGATTACATTCTAAGCCAGCATTTCTGTGACTTCTCCTGAGCTAGTACCAATCTAATACCTCAGTAGTCATCTTCACCACCCTTTTTCATTTACGTGTTTGTTTAACACTGCTTTAGCATTTTATTTTCTTCAGTCCTCAGGAACATGTAAAAGGCCAATACAGTGGATTTCAATATGACCTTGTTAGTCTCCTCTATAACCTGAAAACTGTTCACGCTGTTCTCATGATTTAGGAAGAAAACTAGAAGCAGTCATGGCACCATGGGACCAGGTTCATGTAACAATCACCACTACGTGTGGTTTCAACCCATTTCATTCCATCTTCCCTTTCTATTGTGCCATGTTGTTCGCATTTCATACCTTGCATTTCTGTGGGTAAATGTTATTGAAGATTAGATTTCACTAGAGCAATTACACTAATTTGTTAATTAATTTTTGCTGAAAAAAAAATTCTCACATTTAAAAGAGCTTCAATTTTTACATCCTTGTATAAGAATGTCTTTTCCAGTAAAGTGTGCTTTTCTTATTTATGCAGATACTCCTTTTGAATGCCTCAGTTTTGCCTCCACTAGTCCAAACCCTAGTCCATAACATGTTGCTGCTTAAATCAGGGGATAATATCTGATAAATACAGATTTATACCAGTCTGTAAGACTTGGATAAGCAACTCATTCTCACTATAATCTAGATGGGTGTTCTTGTACGAACTAGCTACCTAAAATGACCATTATTTCCCCTGATAATTGTTTAATACTCATAGCAGCTACTTGAAAATAACTTTTAAGTGTTGGATGTATTTCTCTAGTATACAGCCAAGGAGAAAATCCAAGCACAGACTATAAGAGCAATAAGCAAAGTTAAGGGGAAGGTAGTTTTTGATTAGGGAAATAGTGTCTAGACCAAAGATATTAACTCTGGAAAATAAAAATCTCTGAATTTTCTTTTTGACCCTGACCCCAGCCTACAGTGTGAGCATACCTCCAATTCCATTTCGCCTCTGTATCCTTTCTCAGCTTGCTTTGCTCACTGTAAATAACCAGGGGTTATCTCTTGCTTTGTGTTACTTTGCGTAACAGAACATAACTGCACTGCTGTTGTAACTATAACATGCCCTCCAGACTTTCTCTGACAGGATTATTCAGTAACATGACATAAGATAAACCATCACAGTTATGCGTATTTAGTACATGAGCATTCTACAAAGAGGATACTTGAGGATTTTTCTGTGGAAGATACTGAATTTCTTTATGGAAAGAAAAAAAAAATCCTCAGATGCCGAGTTCACTGAAGTCCCTCTGTGTACATCAAAGCATTACAGGCACCCTCTGTTTTCTACAGCCATTTCTGTGAAGGGTGTTCTAAGCTTCCACAGATTACAATACAGAAAGATCACAGGTCAGTCAAAATACTCACCAAAACTGAGGAAAACTCTTGCATTTATAGTGCAGTCAGCAAAAAAATGGAAATTAGTCATAGCATTACCTATTCTTGGCTGCTACTAACTTCACAGTTACTGGGACACCAGTAAAAATACTCACTTATATACATAGGTTTTTCAGCCTACCCACGTTCTCAACATCGATACAATTTTAACATAGCTTGAGCTAAGCTCCATGGTCTTCCCATATTGCTAAAGTCACCAAGCATCTCTGAGTGGGTCATTTTGTCCATAATATGATGGACTATTTCTGTAAGTTGTGCACTGTCTGCTAGATAAGACTAGCAAGAAATGAAGGAGGATCATGAGATGACATCAGACAACATGACAGCTCTGCTTCATTTATGCAAACATCTTTTCAGCAACCTGGGACCAGAGTGCAAGCCTTGTGTCACACAGTTCTCCCTTTAAGACATAGATCAATGGAAAACTTCACCACCTTCTTTCTTTTCCCTTTTACTTTTTGTCTTTTACTCTTTTTGAAATTTGTACAGGGATAAGAAGCAGATTTCTACTTACATGACAATGTCTACTTGACTTCAGAACCAGTTTTGCATTTTTAGTAGCGTGCCTGTTTAGCAGCTCATCCCATTTCCACTGAAGAACCCATTACAATGCCTGTGGTGTAGTAAATTACCTGGGAATATTCTGATCACCCTGCTGCTGCTTTCCTTGCTTGTCAGTGACCTGGCTGCTCTAGTCCATCAGCATGGCTTCACTGCATTCTCAAGGCTGTTATTTTCAGAGAGCAGTTTTTCCTCTGTGAAGACAATTCAGATTAGAACAGTCAATTCTTTATGCATAAAATTCTCTTGTGAAGATGCATAACAAAAGTCTTGGCTTTTATATGATTAATAGAGCTGTCAGGACCTATTTGAGATTGAACTTCCTCATTGGGAAAGTTTAACTTATTAGTTTCAGAATTAAAATCTACATAGATCATAATGTTATGGCAGTTGAAAGCAGGGTTGAAGTCATATGGTGCATGGGAGCTAAGGCAAAGTATAGCCATAAAGAGCATTTATTATACTGAAGCACTATGAAAGTCACAGTATTTGATATAACATATACACAGTGTTTGAATTTTTTAATGCCAGTTAAACAGTTTGAATCACCAATCCAGTTTTAAAAATGTGAAAACAGTGTGCCTAAATCCCGAGCTCCACTGAAGTCTCTGCCTTCATGTATATTGAACTGCTTATAAATTAAGTAAACAATCTGAAATTTTATCACAGAGTTTGCAACAGTTATTTAATATTTAAGCTGCATGCATTATTTCAAAGCAGTATAAATTTACAAGATATTTTGCAAAATATTTTAAACATCTAAAGTTGCTCATGCCCCTGGTTCAAAGCACAATGCCCCACAATACCCAAATACAAATTATAATGAAAATCAAAGCCATCTCTCAGTGAGAAACACTCATTCAGTGCAGGCAATTAGGCTGCACAGGACACCAGTTCAAGCAAGACTTACAGAGAGATCACTGCCTAGAAGGCAAAAGCTATAGCTGAGTGAGATTTGAAAGGGATTTGCAGTGGACCAGGAAATATGTATCTGAGCACCAGTCAGAAAACAGGAGAAGGTCTGAATCTATTACAAACTGATTAAGGGAAATTCAGAGTTAGCCTAATTCCTATGTTTGCTCTGAGTTATAAAATTAGTTTGGATTTTTCATCTAAATATTCTTCTAGGTGTTGGGAATGCAAATGGTGGTAGCAGGACAGGAATAAAGCCTCTCTCTGACTTCCCATAGCTACCAAACTGTTTCTCCCTCCTCTCTAAGGCCTCAAAGCCCCAAGTTCTTCCTTGGTTTTATCTTGGAAGAAGCAGGAAAATGTTGCCCATCTGAATGGCACAAATTATGATTATCTCAGCTGCCTGGTGCTCAGCCCACACAGCCAGGTCTCCAGCAGCCTCTCCACTGATGTGCATGGAACTGCACAACTGCTTCCCAAACACCTTTCCTGCAGAAGGTTGCTGCCAGTACTAGTCATGGTTTTTATCTACTCTTTCAACTTGCTATGTACCTGTATTCTCACTAGCAGAGGGCAATAAGGTATCTAAGAAATCTGGTTTTTCTATGATCCCTATCCTGATCTAGCATTTAGGTATGGTTTATCTTAACACACAGGCACTGTCCCAATGAAACAAGACTGAAGCATGCATACAAAAATCTACATGAAAGTGGATAGTCTTTGCTGTCTGATTCTTTTTCCTAATTGCTGCAGTGTCTGTGGTAACTGTGTCAAACACCAATAAGAATTCATCTGATCTAAACTCCAGCCAGTAATTTTTAGATCATTAAAAAACCTTTTTTCTATGTCTTTAGCAGGTTGCTTTGCCCAGAGATATTATGTGAGTCATCCAGCTATTACACTTTTTCAAGTTGCAAAGTTTACTCTTAGTTTTACCTAAATTTCAAATCATATCTTCAGATGCAAAGGTATGGTCAACCAGCAGTCCTACTAGGGGATTTATATGCATAGTTTAGGGTAACCTTCCTGGCATATTTTGCAGACAGTTCTCCACTGCCTGGCTAGAACTATGAGCTTTCCTCTCTTTCATATAAAGCAGATAAACATGTCAATTAAACATTTAGCTTTAACATGAGGTGTTAGAAATGTCTGCAGAAGCCAGATTCAGATAATTGAAACTGTACAGTAACATTCAGCTTAATGAAATGTTGATGTTGTAACAATAGAAAAACATTGCAGAGTACCCATATGACAACACTGAACAATATGATATTATAGCATTAAAAAACATCCACTTGATTAGAGGCCAGGAAACAATTCCCTTGGAAACAAATTCCATGCTCAATAGGCTGTTTCTGCTGCTGGATAATGAAACTGTTATATGAACAACTGCCTACAGAACAATAACACGGCACTTGGATTTAAACATTTTTGCCAGGCACAAAAAAAAGCTAGTGACACCCAGCACAACCCACACTCTAAGACAGCACCCCACGTTTGGACACACTCCTCCTCCGTGCACTTAGGAGATGGCAAACTGAGCAAAGTCAGAACACTAAAACCAGCAGTGTTTGATTTGGGCCTGTATTTGGTACTACAGTACAACCACAGTTTCAAACCTAGTCAAGGTACCCTCTGAGCTACACACTTTGCCTTTACACAGCAACAGGCAGCCCTGTCTTGAAGTTTGAACACAGGACAAGAGCAGATATAGAGGCAGAGAGATGAAGGTGCCCTCAGTAGCAGCACTCAGAGCGCAGGTTGGCTGTGCCTTGTCCCCCGCCCTTTCTGCAGCATCCTGCCGCTCCCCATCGTTAACAGCAAGGCAGGCATAGCACTTACTGTATGTATGTCTGGAGAAAGTTACAATAGAATGGAAATGCCGTGTTTCTCCAGCTTATTTAAATGACAAAGGACTTATAAATGGCTTGTTTCTCATCTTCTTTTCACTGTAAATCAAGAACAAATTCTCTAAATTTGATGTAGTTACACTGGTACAAAGCTAATCTCCAAGGACTCTGAAACCACGCAGCTACGATCCAAAGCAGAAACTATATTAAACCCTTGTCTAATCATTAATTTACATCAGCCTACTGGGCAAACCTCCTGCTAGGAAAACAACAGACAATTTGGAGGAAGAATTGACTCCCACACAGCCAGGATGTAGGAAAGATCTCATCAGAGCATTCACAGAGCCCAAAAAGAGGTATAGAAAAAAACGAAACAAAGTACTCAGGATGGTTTTTCCCTGTATATTGGCCTTATTAACATGTAGACACACATTCTCTTTGGCAGGTAGTTTATACAGAGGTTCATTATCTTACACAGTGCTCATAACTCCTTCTACTTTAATCTTAGATACTAAAAGCAGCATCTCAGTGTTGATTCTAAAGCAGACATAAAAAGTATGTAGTGGGTATTTTTTTACGTGTTTTTAAAACAGCCACTAGTTTTATTTCCAAAGGGTTGCGCTATCTCTGGGTTAAAATCAGATCTGTTTTGCATTAAAACAACTCCCTTGGAAACTGTGGAACTGGATCCACTTAAGACATGGGTGATGTCCTCAAACCTCAGCTCTGAAGTGCATTTGAGTCAGGAACAGAGGATGGCAAGAAAAATCATTCCATATTAGCTCTCCACTTCCCATTTCCTGAGCATCATGAAGGCTCACTAAGTTGCCCTCATCCTCTCAATCCACCTGTGGACATTGGCTCCACGCAGCAGAACAGCAGCAGAAGACATCCACGGCTGCTGGCAGGGAATGCCTTGTGTGCAGATACAGAAAGGAATATATTGGGGTCCCTTTATCCTTGGACAGCCACGTTTGAAACTCTAGCTCTGTAATTTAATTCAGAGAGCGAGACTTACACAATACAACTGGGATACTCAGTTGCTTAAACATAAGTGTCTAATACCATTTCAGACAACCTGCAGTAACCTGGGGTTCAGTTTCTCAGGAGTCCTATATTTTATTAGCCAACCCCATTATACATTTTCCTGTATGCAGCTAAATCCCACATTTCTTGACCAGTTGTGACAATCTTTCCCCATCTAAGCGGTCAGCCACCTGTTGCACAAAAATTGAGTAGTTTATTACTGTACAACATTTTAGAACCCAGTGAAAAAAAAATCTTGAAATCAGAATGGTGTAATTTTCTAATGTTATTTGAAATAGAGAAAGGAGAAAAATTATATAAGAGAGATCAGTTTGGCTGAATTGATTTTCTCTTTTGAAAAAATATTGAAGCCTATATGTGAGGTAGGTCTTTTTCAGAAAGGACTTACTTTCAAAACCAAGTCAGACTAGTTTATGGGGAAAACGTGGTTCTGAGCAAAATAAAACACATAAATAGACTGGCTAGATTTGAGCAAATAAGGCAATAAATCAAATCCCCATAAATAGAACTAAGAGTCATGTACCACACAAAGTGACCTGAAGCAGTGCAGAAGGAAAAAACATTTGGAAAGCATAAAACTCAGAAATCAGACAATTTGAAGAGGGCAAACAGTGCATAATTTATAAGTGAGGTAAAACTGCAGTGGTAGCAATAAAGAAGTGAAAAACAGAAAACTAGAGTTTTTCACTTCAAAGTTTTCCCATAAAGTACAGTAACTATGCTGTCGTCAGGGGTTTGGATGATACAAGCAAGACAAGTGCACAGCCCTCTATTCCTTTGACAGCAGCTTCTGATGGGAACTCACTGATATAAGCACAACAGTACTGTAATGTCCAGTTCAGCAAATTACTCTCCACTGAAAGTACTACAATTGTCATTAATCTTATCAGTGTCATATAGTTATTGTTTTATCTATCTCAAGATGTTTTATACAATTTTGCAGAGATGGGGCAAAAAGAGTTGCTGGTTTTGAAAACAGTTGAATGCAACTCACATGGTATTTTAGTGGACAGCTTGTTCCCACTTCTTCACAGTAATACACACCAGAGGTGGAAGGCACAACAAATAAAACCCGACGGTTTCTTCCTGGTTTCATACTTTTCTCTGTTCACACATTCCCCTCTGCACACAGCCCACACTAGTATTGCTTCCCAGTTTAGGGTGCAATTATTTAAAATTTATTGCTCTGATTGATCTGTAGCTTTTGACATTTCTAGGCTACTCTGGAACAACATTTGAGCCGGCTTTGAAACTGTAGTGTGACAGTGATGTGAAGCCATCAACTCAACTGGGCTAGCAGGCAACACAGCCGCTTGCTCACTACCCCCTCTCCCAGGGAACAGGGGAGAGAATTGGAGGGGTAAAGGTAAGCAGACTAAAAAGAAATCTAGCTCTGCCCCAGCCAAAACCCAGGACACTCGCCCAGAGGGACAGTGGGAGAAAACAGAGTTAGAAAGTTCATGGTTGGAGATGAGGACAGGAAGATCACTTACCAACTACTGTCATGGGTGAAACAGACTCTGCTTGAGGAAAGTTGAATTAATTTATTAGCAATTAAAACAGATTCAGGTAGTGATAAACAAAAAGACAAACTTTAAAACAATGCCTTTTCTCCCCTTTCCCAGGCTCTCTACCTCACTCCATTCCCGACTTCTTTACCTCCTCCACCCTGAGTGGTTGCAGGGCAATGGCGGCTGTGGTCAGCCCAGAGCAGCTCCTCGCTGCCACTCCTTCTCCTCACCCTCCTCCCTGCTCTGCCATGGGCTCGCCCGGGGCTGCAGCACCTCCCGCCCCTCCTCACCTGGGTGCGGGCAGGGCTGGTTCTCTCCCTGTTCCCCTCAGTCCTCAGGGCCCGGGCAGGGCTCTGCCCTGTCACCAACATGGCTGCCTGAGGCACCTCCCGCCGCGCTGAGGGGCTCAGCTGTGCCCTGCGCTGAGGGGCTGGAACCGCCCAGAACCGGCTGGAACCGGCCTAGTCCGGCTGGGGGCAGCTCCCCCCTCACAGAGGCCCCGCAGCCCCTCGCTCTCTACAAGACAAACACCCGCCTCGCGGCCGTTCACAGCAAGACAAGGCCGGGGCTTGAGTTTCTTTTTACGGGTGAAACCTGGATACAGAAACGATGCTGCAGCCTACAGCGAGAAACCGCAGCCAGGTGTCCCACCAGCAAGGTCACCCACGTATTATCAGGTATGTGTATTGTCATAAAACACTTAAAATCTGTTACAAATACTGTGATTTTGCTTGAACAGCTGTGGGGTGTTTAACCAGCTATAAAAACATTGTGATGGGTGGTAACTCTTAAGTACTTTATCATAAAAGATTACTTTGTGCTAAACTAAAGTAAGTAGAATATATGTTCATTCTGCTAAGCAAGTTTTTAAGAAAAGAACAGTGAGTTTTGGGCAGACACAGCGAGAGCGATGTGGGCAACGTACAGGGGGATAGTGGAGTGGGGTGCAGGTTTTTGGGAGGAAAATAGTCAAAGGAAATGAAATAACAAATCCCTGCAGCTGCATGTGACACACTTTTACTAGCACTCCTTCTCAAATGTAATTTCAACTGAATTTCAACTGAAAAGTTCAAAAACACAGCACACACAAAAGACGAGGCAGACATCTAGGATAGGAAATCTTAGTGTAATTAAACATTGAATGTACCACATAACCTTAAAAATAGTATTGTTCCACCTCAATTTATTTGTAAAGGACAAATGAACAGCAAAGCTTCAAAGGAATTAGAAAAAGTGTTACTATGCCTGTTTTATACCCAAGAGATATAGAAATGTTCAAATGACCAGTCCCAGACTGTCTTGGCTATATTACTGTCTTCATGTTGAGCACCAAAAAATTGAAAAGGAATATATATAGATGAAAAAAAGTGGGAGTCAAAGAATAGAGAAACAGCTACAGCAACATGGGAGAACACACTCTGATCCACTAGAATACAGCTCTCACCACTGGGAAATGCCTTGTCCCCTTTAGAAAAAAAAAAAAAATCAAACAATACAGCCATCCTCAAAAAAATACCCCAGCAATCCCATTAAGAAACTAATCCATGCAGAAATATCCATAAGGGACAGGAGAAACAAGCACTTTTATCTCGCTTCTTAGATCTAAACAAGCAACATAGTATGACGCAAGAAGCAAAACCATTTTTATAGGCAAATAAGCCCCAGTGCAAATCTGCAAGAATAATTGTCTTAACCTAATGCTTAAGTGGATTTAATGTTTCTTATTTTGAGCACAGTACAAGAGACACAGGACATTTATTGTGAGTCCAGAAGAGAAGTTCTCATCCTTACTACCTCAATTTAATACCATTCAGTATTAGCCTGACACAGAAAATGCCAACCTAGCTGTGCACATCAATTGCATAGTCAACAAAGTGTTAGTTTTCTTTATAGGACACCTCTCAAGCTTATCATCTTGGAAAAAAAGGAGCTTTTATACTTAGGGGGGAAATGGTGCTGGCTAGCTATGTAGTAATCACTGCCAGTATGAAAAACAGTAGGAAATAAAAAGCTATATTATCAGCAGTGTACAGAGGGGACAAAAGGACAGCCATGACCACAGCTGAACTGCTATTAGTGCCTGCTTTTTGGAGAAGATAGAGCCTGGGATACCTAATAATGAGTTTGTATGATTACCACAACTTTTATTTGCTTTATAACACAACTGCAATTCAGAGAAGTTATCATGAGAAGCCCCCAGCTAAGCTTTGCTGCATTTGAAAGCAAGAAAATGAAATCTGCACTGGCTGTGCTGGCTTTGGTGCTCTGAGTTTCCCTTTCAGAGCAAGGATTTCCTCCTTACCCTGCTGCTATGTATGCATGAACTCCTTACAGCTTTCAAAGCAGAGAGCAAGATTACAATCTACAGTGAGACTGCAAGAAGAGAGTTTTAGCTCAGTGTCACTGATGATTCCCATCACAATTACCACCAGCATGAGAGAGAGTAAGGAATACCACTTGGCTTTTATGTCCTGCCTCTAGTGACTGTGAGCTTTAGGTGTCTGAATGTGTCATGTACCCTACCTCACTTTGACCCTTCAGCATCTTCTATTTCAGCCAGCTTTCCTTTCTCATCCCCTCCCATCATGGACTGTGTTGGCTGTATTTTAGGAGACAATATGAAAAGGCTAGCTAGTTTTAGTAGCTTTTATTATAAGCAGAGCAATTTCTTCTTCTGGGCAGCATGGTTTCTCCTATGAATCTTCAACTGAGTCACACTGTTTCCAGCAGTGATGTAATTGTTCACTGTTCTCCAGAAGTGGGGACACTTAGGAACTAAAGGAAGCAGAAATAACATCTACACCTAGTGCCACTTGCTGGATTTTCACCCACTACTTCTGTGTGCTGGGCCAACCTCTGCAACAGGAATCACTTGCTGCCAGCCAAGACGTGAGACAGGACCCGAGAGGATGTCACTGCAAAGGGTCCGGCTGTGTGAGCTGAATGCGAGAGCAGACTTCCAAGCTAGCCCTGCTGCCATCAACCTCCAGCTGAGGAGAAGTGGCAGCAGACTATATAACAGTCAAGGAAAATTATGAGGCAAACAACTGCCTGTGAACCTTGGCTCCTGATGCATCACCATCAGGCAGCCTGCATCTTTCTGAAGGTCTGTTTGAAACAAGACTGAGAAGAAAGCTGTTGTCAGTTGCTTTTGTATTTTGGCTTAGCATTGAATTAAAAATAAGGAAGCAGGAGCAGAATATTCAAGAAAAGAGCTGCTAGAAGAGACACTTGTCAAACTAAGTTAATTTCTGGCCTACCCACTTTGACAGCACCTCTTTAATCATATACCAGAACAAGGAGATGATCGGTGCCACTGAATTAACTTCTAATTTCTTCTGAAATATTTAACATAGCATTGTATAACACTGATAAAATATGAGTATGACCAAGCCTTTTGGATTATGTTGCTATGCTTAGAAGCCTTAGACAAAGTACTTTATCATTAAATGTTTGTGGTGGACTGCAGGGCTCTGAGGCAGAGCTCTGTTATTCCTGCTCCAAGACAGAAAACATGCAGTGTGGAAACCAGCACAGCAGCCAGTGCAATAGCACTTGGTTCAACACTGTATTAGTGCCTTGATAAACCAAAGACACTGCCAGCACAAACAGGAGCTTTCAAAGCACATCTTTGTGCCCACCAGTATGCAGGATGAGCACAGGAGGGACTGGCCTCTAGCTATCCAGCCAGGAGGGGGAACTGGGGAGGTGAGGAAGTGTGGGGGGGGTTTCTGGTCTGATTCTTTTTTCCTACATAGGCAATCAGACCATTTCCAAAGACACTGCCTGTCTGTAAAGGCAGCTGATGCACTTCCTTATTGCGAGTGACATTATGTCATGTAGGAGGTGCATGGAGTAGAGTTGTAAGTTTTTGTGTCATTTCTATGTTGGTAATTTTTGTTTCTAGCAACTTGAAATACTAGTGAATGGGTCTGACCTTATCATGTTCATTTGTATCTTAATTGTATCCTCACTGAGAAAAAGTGCTGAGAAGCAATAGAAGAGTATGTGAACTGTTCAGGTTTGTCAGAGTTTAAGGATTAGTTTGGGGGTACATAACCCACACATTTTAATTTACTTGTCAAGCTCATGTTAGGGATTTTGATAACTTTTCATAGATTTCACTGCAGATATTTTATTAGCTGCTGAAGTACTGTCTGACAGCTAAGTATTTGGGATAGATACTGGAAAAACAATACATGGAGCACACCCACAGAGATGCAGCCTCCCACACTCATTCCAGAACAGCTGAGCCTCTCCCATCTCTTTTGGCAGAGACTCTTTTCACAGGCACAGGTAACACGAGGACCAAACACAGACCACTGTGACTGGGGTACTTTGAGGACTGGACTGATAACCAGGTACAGCGCTGGGATTTAATAAAGGAAGTCTGTGACAGCAGAGACCAATCTGAACAGAGGAGACATACGGGAAGGAAAAGAGAAAACAGAAGATCTTCAACAGCAGAGAAGGGAAGACTGCTGTGTAGCCCCAAGGTTTAAACACTGCCCTGAGAAATCAGTCTTTTGGCTTAAAACTGTTAACAGTGTGATTCAGAGGACCAGAATAGCATATGACCATCAAAAGCTTTGCAAACCAGAGTTAAAAGCCCATTCTGCACATTCTTGTACCATGAAAGAAAATGTGGGGGAAAAGAGAGGGAAGGAAAAAAAATCTGCTCAGAGCCCTTTGTTGTCAAATCTGAAATACAGTTAGTGTGTGACAGTAAATTTCTCCAATACTTACATGACAGAAAACCTACCTTGATAATTGACCTTAATTCCTTATACAAAGCTTTTGAACCTGCATTCTGGTTACATATTCATTTGCACAGCTATAAATAGCTGCACAGGGCCTGGGGGCAGATGTCCTGAGATCTGAGCAGGGAGAACTGGCATGGGAACCACCCGTCAGCACTGGGAGAGGTGCAGATGATCTTATGCAAGGAGACATTTTAATTCATTCTTTTCTGAAGGATACTGAATAAAACTGTCCATTAATCTAAAGGCTTTAATGCAATCATAGAGACACTGTGTTTTCTTGATGGCTTTTATGTATTTTAAGACAGCCAATAATGACCCTGTGGGGAAAAATAGCAAAATAGATGGTGACTTAGAGAAACACCTGGAGAGCAAGTAATGCCATTTTTACAATGCAATTTGAGATGTCTGTAGAGAGCCTTTTGGTTCTTTCAGTGACTCAAGCTGCTGTCCCTCAAAGTGGCATAGCACTGCCTTAGCACACTGCACTGCAAAGCACTTAATTCAGGGAAAAATCATACCCTGGTGGCCAAACCAAGCTCATATATCAGACAGTCCTGGAGTAATTTTTTTATCTATAAAAGCAACATGACAAGCCTGTAATTACCCCCGTTTCCCTGTCACAACACAAGAGCAAAGATTCCCAAGTAAAATAAATACCCATATTTTAGGGGCTGCTGATGCTCCTTTCTGTGGCACAAGGTGGGGAGCACAGCAAGTGTCCACACCTCCAGAGCATTCAAAAGGCATCAGGAAACCTCTGTGTTGCCACTGAGGTTGCAATCAGGCAAACAAGTCCAGTTGAATGACCAGGTCTCTGTTGGCTGTGAAGTCTGAAGCTGAGTCAGTCAGGGAAAGCACATACCCGAAGCCTATGAAATACCCAAGAGACAATGCCTGTACAGCATAGTGTTAGAGAAAGAGGGGACATAGACACACATGGAGGACAGTGTTGGCTCCACTGTTTCCAGCTCGAGGTCTCTCTGCCTCTCAGGCTCTTTCAGTCTGAAAAAAATTACCTCTGACAGTTTTGCTTCCTTAGTATATCCCACACTGATCCCAATGCCATGCTTCTCATGAGCACTTTCAAATTAAACAGATTGTACTAAGCTTGCCTACATCTATTTTATTATCTTCTTATCTTTCTTGCTCTAAATGCATCGTTGACATTCTGTGCAGTTGACTGTAGGTTCTAAGAAGTGGAGTCATTTCAGTTTGTGAATTGTGCATCTCTTCTTTAGTATTGCCACATTATACAGGGAAATTCCCTCTTGTCAACATCCCAAAACAGAAGACAGCCAGCTAAGGTCACTTGTAAGATCTGATCAAGCTGTAGGTTATTTCAGAAGAAACAGAATTTCAATTACTCCAACCCGCTGGAAAATTTGCATCTGGACTTTAAGGCCCATGTCAATGGGGACGAAAATTGTGCACGTAACCAACCTAAACCAGTCCAAACAGGCTGCCCTCCAGCACTGCCTACATCAACAGAAAAATGGGCAAGCAGGGACTGTTCACTTTCCCCAGAGCCACTCCTCCTCCTACATCTCTACCCCATCCTAAGGGCCACCACAGGCATGTTCAGTAATGTGACACAAGTGTCACCAGCCTGAGATACAACATCGCTACAGGTGATAAGACCCAACAGTTTGTTAGTACTGTCACCACAGGATGCACAGACCTAGCTGCAAGGGAGCACACAAGTGAGCTTGGAGAACTTTCTTCATATAAAAGAAAAAAAAACTTCAAAAGACCTTATGAAACAGATATACAGGTGCTGGGATGGGGATGGGACTGAGATGTACATGAGGAGATGTGCTGATGTGTTCCTCTGAGTTTTAGGGGATCTAAGATATGTTAAAAACAAAACAAACAGGAGATATTTTCTCTGTTATTGACCTTTTTGTCACAGGGACTGCAATTATTCTTGGGGAAGAAGCTTCTGGTATGATAGTCAAAAAGTGACTCAGAAAAAGGGAATATAAATCAGAAGAGAAATACCTGGAAACAGAGTCAAGACAAAGTATACTTCTGAGAGAAAATACGTAATTCTCTTAGAAGAAGAATATCTATTTTCTAATTTTTGCATCCTGCACCTCTCTGTCTTGGTTTCCTCTCCTTTCTTTTCTGTTTCCACTACTATTCCATAATTGTCTATATGCCCAGCTCCAGCTCCCAGTGCATACAAAGTTTATGCGAATCAAAGGACACTTTCTCAGGCTTTTTACTGCCAGCTTGCAGAACAGAAACATCTGAGGTATCCTGGGAGGTTTATTTGTTTGTTGCAAGTGAGTTTTATTTTAGTAAGACACCAGACCAGCTGTGGGTACCCACACATTTGAAGGGCAGAAACACCATTATCCTCTAATCCAGTCCATTTATGATGAGCCATACAAATTTCACCTAGTAATTCCTACATCAAGCCCTAAATCCTATTTAAGCAAAACCTTTTGGAAATAGGTTGATACGTCAATACTGACACTATGGAACTATGCCTGAAGTACTTCTGATTCCCTTTATAAATTATATGTTTCACATCATGCAGGCAACCATGACAACAAACCAACTGAAAAAGCAGACTATTTTCTGTCTCTTCAGAGAACTATCATTACATCTTACTCTGACTTTTTCAGATTTGATGGAGGACTTATAACAAGGCACCATGGAAAACTTTCATCAAAGCTGTCCTTCAATGTTCTCTTTTTTCCTACTCTAAGAAAAATTAAGCTTTAAATTCATAGTAGGTTTGTTTATACAAAGGACATAGAATGAATGCACAATTCCAATGATTGCTTTGGCTACTTTATACTTTTTCAGTCCTTATTAGATTTCAGCTATGAAAATATATCACTATATTTCTTATTAATTTATATAGAAGTTGCAATGCAAATAAATTTGATAATATATTTAATTATTTTCTATGCTGCAAATGCATTGATGGGATTATGGCTTTGACTTTTAACTCAGCTTTGTAATTGCCATTATAGGATCTTGCTTTGCATCACAAACTGGCCTGTGGTCACGTCACTTTCGAGGTGGTACTTTAGGGTTTCCCACTCAGCTAGATTATCTCTCTTCTTTGGTTACAAGCTAATGGTTTATTGCAAGAATATGGCAAGCCAGCTAATCACAGATTTACAAGAGAAGGCAATAACATTATTGGAAGAAAACCAGAGCCTTAGGAAATGGAAAGAGATCAGCAGAGAAAATATGAAGTCATTAAGGGGAAAAAAAACAGGGATATGATCACAGCCTTCCAAGACAAGAACAAGGTTGCCTGCGAAAAGAATATGACTCTCTGGAAAAAAAAACCAAACATAACTCTTTGGAATAATGTCAAGACACTGCCAATGGATGAAGCGGAGGTCTGGGGAGAGGATCTAGACCAATAGAAAACTGGGCTGGACCTTTGGAAGAGGGAACTGGACCTTTGGAAAGGGGAACAAGAATTCTTTGGAGAGTAAGAACATCCACAGAAGAAAACACAGCCAGAAACCAAAGAAGAGGCACTCGCATGGTTAGAGCGACTTCCACCTTCTTAAGCTAATAAAGCTTTAACTGGTCCTCAGTCCTTTATTTCCAGATTTCCTCTGTTGACCTTTTCAAAACTTGGTTAATCATCTGTTTTCTCTGATGTGACAGCACCATTTGACTGCCAGGTCCTAACTCACCAGCAGGTGGATAATGTTGCTAAATTTTACCTCCATAGTGGATAAGTATTAACCACCAAATTTCTATCTTTCCTAATAGAATGATACTGAAATTTTGTTAGTGTTAGCAATTTTCTTTCATTAAAAATTAGTGAAAATGGTGAATATACTTAGTCAATTCTCTTTGAGACTGAAAGAGAAAATCAACTCCAAAAATTTTTGGATTTATGATGGCTCTTGAGGAAGTTTGGGACACTATCTACCTCAAAAAGACATGAGACATATATACCAAATATATACCACCTTGCTCAAAGATATAGGTAAGGGATAAAATTTAGCAGATACTGAGAGACTGAAAAGGAAGAGGATACTGCTTAGAAATAATCATAGTTTCAGTTCTCTAAGTCCCATAACAGCATTAATTCTATAAAAGTGATCAAAATACTCATTTATACATTATAATTCATTCCTATTCAAAGAAGTCACAGAAATCAGGTATATGAATCCACATTTCCACTATCTTCTACTGACAATTCCTAGGTTTGACAGAGTATTTTGGAGTGAGTGAAAAAGGGGAGAGAAGAGGAATGAGAGGGCAGTGGAGAAAGAAGGCAAGCCAGTCTGATAAACACATAAATGACAGGCAGGAAATGTTTCTATGGTAAAGCTGAGCTGACTGCAGAGGGTGCTTTGACCTCTGCAGTGTCTGGATGCTCATAGCCTCATACAACTGCATTGCATATTCCCTTGAAATCATATCTGTTCTTTCAAGAAGGGAATGCAGCTGTCTAATTCTCCCTTCCTCATACTCAAAATGAGCTCAGATAATGAAGCACTAATACTGAAGTTCCCAGAGTAATCATCACAGATACACAACAGCCCATTTTTCTCTCATGTATATACTGTGTCTCTCTTTGGGATAATTCCATGAACTGTTGATTTCAGTGAGAAAGTAAACCATTGCTTTTTTAGTGTTTGTTCATTTGCATTAGCCCGAGGTGATGCAGATGTCAAGCGTAATGACTTAATCTAACAGATGCTCTGAAACCTCTGTGCTGATCAGCTGCCAAAGCAGCAACATTTATTAGGAGCAGCAGGTCTTTGATGGACACAAAAATATTTTGCAGTAACTTGCTGTAGAATATTTTAAAACCAACATCAGAATCATTAAATAATTTAGGTCAGGACCTTTGGAGGTCATCTGGCCCAATCCCATGCTTAAAGCAGGGCCAACTTCAAAAGTAGATTTATACTTTTATTAGAGACATGGCGCCTCGGGGAAGATGTCAAAGAAGTGCTAAGAAGATTCTCCAAGATCATCATACACAGTTCATAAGTTTTTGATTATGCTGAAACAAGCCCCATGTGGATGCACTGAAAAAATATGAATACACAAGTTGATTTCCCTTAGAGTCTTTCTCCCTGTTATTCAGGAAAATAAAAGGGAGTTACATTGACTTCAAGACCTCAGTGGATTTCTTCAGGCTTCTGGGATAGGGACAGAGAAATGAGTTCCTGAAGGTTCACATAGAAAAAATTATGAAGTTTGATCAAATGTTGGCAAGTTGTAAAGGAGAAGGAAAACAGATTTAACAGGACAAAAAGATTGTCCCAAATGCACAGAAGACTGTGTACAATGGTATAAAAACTTATGTTCACTGGTAGCTGTTCTTTGGGATTATTCTTTCATAATAATAATGAAATACAAAGTACTTCACACAAAACAGTGTCTACTCAGAAGGGGGCTTGAACTCAAACATCTGACTGGATGTCCCTGTTTTTCTGGTTTAAGTTCCAGTTTTAGCCTACTCATCAATTTGTCTGATTAGCTTTGTCTCACTATACATTTCTGGTTCAAAGTTTCTGAACAGTAGAATCAATTAATCTAGACATGAAGAAGATATAAAAATTATACAGGAATACCCTAGAATGGGTCTATAGTACATAACCACAGAAAATGTTAAGACTTAAAAACTGCTTAAGACAGCTAGAACATAAAATACAGGGAATTTATTGCAAGGAAAGCACAGTTTTGTTCCTTTCTAGAGAGAAAAAAAAAGCATTCAAAAATTCCTCATTTAGCACTGCAGACAATCTAAATGATAAAGGAAAACAAAAAGACAACAACCACAATAATGAAGAAAAAGCAATGTAAGGAATTTTATAGTCATACATGACATAATCATGTAGTAAGAGCATGATTTTCCTTCTGCATAAGACAGCCCAAGGAATCTCATTTGGTAAACTTCTTCAGCAAATAAGTAACTGGTGTTGAACCAAAGTCTCCCTTTAGAAAGAAATTCAGTCTTCAATTGCTTTCAGTCCTGAGGGACTACGTGTTTTGGTTAATATATAATTAATTTAAGAGTCTGCCTTTGATTTTCTGAAGGGGAAACTATGTTAAATAAAGACCACAACTTCCAAACTCTGTCTTTAGGTTTGAATATTCCTATTTTGTGATGTGTTTGCCTTTAGACATGTTGGATCCAGTCCTGAGAGTTGGTGAGGTTCAACAAATGATAAGTAAAACCCATATGGTGTGACCTCACAACTAGGAATGATTAGCAGTCTACTCTGCTGTGTAGAACTGGCTGTGATGGTTTCCCAGCTCCTCACCTGGAGGATGTGAGCTCTGCTAACAATGACAGAAAAGAGTCTTCAGTGTGACAGAAAAGCAGCAAGTTAGTTACAGTATAGCAAATAATTACTCATAATTTACTACTGAAGATTTGATTTGTAGGTAAAAAGAGTAAACAAATTAGTCTACCAAAAAAAAAAAAAAGGATCCAAAGTATCTAATATGTTTTAAAACCTAATCATAGAAATGTAGCATTATAAGGTACTGAGAGATACTGAGTGCAAAAAGCAACCTGCTAACCATTTCATCCATTCTGAGAAGGGTCTTTTGGAAAAAGGTCTCATGGCACGTTTTCTGAGGAAAGTGTACTCTGAAATACAGTTGGAATATCTATGTCTCTGTGGGCCAATCAGACTTTGATAGTGAAACCTGGTGTCCACTCTCTCTTTCCAGAAGCAGAGTTCATGGATGTATCCGAGATGTGCACTATGTGTTAGCAGAGCCAGTTCCTCACAGTCAGTGTCATACATTACTTACAGCAATGAGTTGTTTTTTCTTATCTCTTGCAAACAATCTAATATTACTGGATCTGTTAACTCTGCTTTCCAAACAACACAGTACAAAAGGAAGTAGCTGAAGTGTAAGTTACCTGGGATTGCACCTCTGGACTACCACTACCTTACCATACTATTGTAACAAACAAAACTTGCCTTGTATATCCACAAACTCATGCTAACAGAAGTAGTCTATGGGGTAAAAATAAGGTCATTAGCGGCAAGAGTTCAGTGTTGTTTCATGGACTCGATTCATAAACCTTACAAAATAAAGTCTAAAGTAGAAAAGTTACAAAATTGTTCCTGGAAGAATGATTAAAAATGACAAAGTGCATTTAAACACCTGTGCAAAGAATTCATGTCATCTCAAAAGCATAGTTCATAGGACAAAGACTGCCCTTCCCCTTGTATTACACTCAAGGTACTATTAAACTAGAAGTACAGGTGTAGAGGACAAGTATTTGTGTTAGTTAAATTGCCTTTAAAATTAAGGCACACACTGGGCAGTAACCACGATGCAGAGTTGTAAGCTATTTTGGAAAGAATTGGTGATAATACACTAATGCCAACATGATGGTGACGATTGTGAACGCCACGCTGTAGGACAAGCTCCTTTTAAGTACATCACATTCAATTCTGAAAATAGAAGTACTCAAATCATTTGCCACTTCAGAAAACCATTCACCATTAATTTTTAATGACCTGACTCATATTGCACTTATGGAATGACCTGATAAGCTTTATCTGAGAATCTCTTAATGTAACGTATCTTAATTGTAGTTCAAGAAGGAAATTAAAGCCTTCTGCAAAACATAAGAATTTCCATGAAGAGATCAAAGCTTTTCAGGAAGAGACCAAAGCCTTATGGAAGAAAATAAAGATCTTCCAGGAAAAGAACAAATCTTGCAAGGAAGAGATAAAGAATGTTTTAGAAGAGAGCCACAGCTTCCTACAGAAGACTTTTTAGACTTCCAGACTGGAAAAAAAAAAAAGTTTTCCAGGAACAAGTTGGTAGCATTCAGGAAAAGCTTGAAGAATTCTGGAAGAAAATGAAGGCTGCTAAGGAAGAGATCATGGTTCTTCAAGAAAGCAGTAAGGCTGGTCAGGAAGTAGTCAGGGCTTTCCTAAAGCAGAATCAAGCTATCCAAGAAAATAACAAAGCCATGTATGAGCAGAACAAAATCTTTCAGGGAAAGAATAAAGCTCTACAGGGAAAGAACAAGGCTTTTTGGAAAGACAAGATCTTCTGGGAGGAAGAGTTGGCCATGTCAAGCAGCAAACTGATTCCCTGGGAAGAATCTACAGATTTCAGGGAGAATGACTGGAATATTCAAAAGGAAAAAGGAGCCCTGTGGGATGAGAAATTTTCCCTCTTGAAAAATGTCTATATTCCTCCATCAGAGGAGAAGCTAGCTGCAACAGAAGAGAACAATCTTTGAAGCAATTATGGCCCAGCTGTGAACACTAGAAATTAAACATTAAATCAAGCAGTTCTGAAGCACAACTTCACTTTCTACCAGAACCTAAGTGCCAAAACACAGATGGGCCCTACTCCTTTTACCCTATAAGCTTGAAAAAGTTGTGATGGAGCTTAACTTTTTTTTAATTTCGGATTGATTTAGCTTTATTAATGTGTTTGCTCATTTTTTCTTATTTGTTTCTTATTTCTCTTACCTTGATTTCCAGGCTCCAGCAGTCAAAATTATTAACTGCAGTTCTGTTCTCAAAATGCTCCATTGAGGTGTGCTTGTGAGTTATGCAGACACACACTCCAGCTTTTCAGACTGAAATGTGCCTGGGGTTCACTGAGCCCACTCCAGATGGTTCCATTTCTTTTTAGAGTGTTGAGGTGAAAACAATAGTCTGTTTTCTACTGTTATTCACAATTACATTTTCTTATCTGCATTTTTCCAGATCTATCTTCTAACTTTTAAAATACTTACCTGAGAATTTCTGAAGTTCAGTTTTAAATTAAACAAAATCTCAATTTTCTTTAGAAAAATCAAGAACTTTCTTTAGTTCAGTTCAATAATTTCAAGGCAAATATATTAGCTGTACTTTCTACTGTATCACTTGCTTGAATCAATTATTCGGGAGTGCAAAGTAATGCAACAGCCTGGCCATCTGTCTTTCCAAAGCCAAAAGAGTATATTATACAAAGAGACAGTATATAAATATAGGTAGGCTCAATGGCTGCATGAGGTTGGCAGTGCATTAGCTGAATTTAATTATACCTCTTTATTTTTGCTATATAAGAAGCAACAATAACAAGATAGCTGATTCAACAGCTTCAGTAGTAAATCAATAAAGCAATCAGTTCACAAAGCCAAATTTTCCTCTTCTATAGTATGGAAAAAAAACCCCAAAACATGAGACAGGAATAACTTAATTTTGATTCATGAGTTTTCTGTTAACATGAAAAAGGAGTTAATTCGTAAGTATGATCACTTATACATGTCATGTCCCTTCCACATTACAGTTCTTCAGCTGTTACCTGTCTGTGACACTTAGTCAAACAAATGTAAGTTCCTGAAGTCACTCTGAAATATGGCCATCTCATAATCGAAACAAAATTTCAGTGGAGGCCAGCCAATATAAGAAATTGAATTGATGTTCACTCAACAATGTGAGTTTTCAAAATAAGTCTAGAAGTGACTTATCTCAGGGAGAGAATCATTACTGGAGAAACTGCCTGTTTCACATATTCCTTGATCAGGAGGACAGCACTAACATGATTTTAAAAAACAAATCTTTCCCTCAAATATATTTAGCAGAGAATTTCTCATAGTAGTTGCAACATCTACTCTGACTGTACTCCTTTGTAAGGACATGGCTATTACCTTCAGCTTAAGACTGTGGCTTTTTCAGAATGTCAACCAAAACCAAGCAAATAATTGTTATCTCTTTAGAATCTAAATTATTTACTACATGGACAAGAAGAGTAAAGCCCAAAGGACTGTAATAGTGGTGGGTGTTTCTTAATGATGATGAAGAACAAGGAGAGCAGATGTGATGTCTGACTGATACAGGGAGCTAAAAGGAACTAGGAGGAGTTGGAAACAAGACCAGATGTAAACAAAGCTGCAGAAAGTGCCCTGTAGGACAATAACGTACAAAAAAGGATGTGATTTCTGATTTGATAGACAGTCAGGAAGGAAAACAATTTTGATTTTTAGACATGTTGCCAGTCAAGCTGAGAACTGTGAACTCATCTGTGTGGGAGAGGAAGCTGAGAGAGCAGCTAGGGGATGGCTGGGATCACTTCTTTGCTTGGGGAACTGCCTTCTGGATATTCCAGGCTGACACATTTTGTTGTGATGTTTCCTGTCCATTTTCATCACTTGTATCATGTTACACGGTCTCTTGGACTATAATTGAGATTGACAGAGGAAAGCAGACCAGCTGAGACTTAACATGATGTGGCAGTTAATAGATATGCATATTTGTCAATAGTTTTGTTAAATAAACATCACTAGCAATAGACTGCAGAAAGGGCCAAGGTAAATATATAAGTTCTCTCCCATGTAGAGAAATAGGATAAGTAACTTAAGTGGTTGGAACCCTCTTGAGAGTCTTCATGTTTTCATACACAAGAAGAGCAGGTGCTGCTGTTTGGATGTGGGGCACAAGTTCTTAATTGTACTCTATAGACTTAATTCATTGTCTTCTATTGACTTCCATTCCTCCAATGGAAGAGGCAAAAGCAAGTAAAGTTGGAGAGTCTCATTCCCGTCACTCTCACAAGCCTGTGTCCCTGATATGCAGCACCAGAGAAGCCATCAGCTGTACTAGCAATCCCTTCAGCACTCATGGTTCTCTTTCCAGGAGCGAAAGGAATCTCTCCTGGCCATGACTCATCAGTGACTGCCCAGCCAGCTTCAGCTACCTCCTGCTAGGAGGATCATCTGCCTCGGGCTACACTCCCAGAGTGAGCAGCACTACACAGATGCAGCCTACTGCCTGCGCTGGTGTGCCTGTCCGTGCAAGCATCATGCTGCTCAGCCCAGGTCACTGCTGCCACCCCAGGATAAGCTGCAATTGGTCCCAACAAGCCCCTTCAGTGGGGTAGTGGGGTCAAGAGCATTGGGCTGATATAGATTCCAACAGGGCTGGGGACTCAGCATGAAGGTGGATAGAAACAGGTCTTAAAACACAGACCAGTAGATACATTCTTGCTATAAGCAGGACAAGGAAAAATTCCCCAGTAACACCACTGTTTAGGTCAGAAGCTCAGAGACAATGGTCCACAGAAAGCTCAGCTGCAGTAGATTGACTCAGCTCCATAAGCCTTAACAGCAGATTGCTAATGTACTCAGTCCCAGAGGAAATCTTGCTCCATAGCAGTCAAGGAAACCAATGATGAAAACTCAGCTTTTCTAAATCTGCTCAGCAATACTCCTCACTTAAGTAGGACACTAATTAAATCTAGCATGTTACCTATTAGATGTATCTTAGACATTCAAATTCTCTCTCATCAGAAAAGCATACTAACCACTGAGCTGGCCCTGCAGTGAACTGTACATCAGAAAGATACAGAGACATTTTTTTTTTTCAGTTCTTCCTTATTCTTTTTAGGAACCAATTATGTAGACATAAAAAAGCTAAGGTATCTTTTCCAGTGAAACCGTTCTACTAGAAAAATAGCTTTTTTATTAGCTTAATGTATTCTTTCTTTAATCTCTCTCAACTCTTGACCTCCATTCAGATTTACATGTTCTTAACTGGTGCACAGAGCAGCTGGATGCAGTAGGTAGTGGGGGGTTAATGGGGAATCCTAAAAGGTTGTGTTTAGGTTGTAGTATGCAGATAGTGCAATTAGGAGGGGAAAAAAACCCAAACCACATCAACTTGTTTCCTTGAAACTTGCATAGAACTAGACAGATAGAGTTGAAGAACATGTTTCGTCAGGTTTTATCATTATGCCATTATCATGCTGTTTTTAATGACAACCAGTACTGGGCAAATCCTTTAAGAAGCCGAGATGCTCCTAGAAGACACTAAACATTCCCAGCTCTACTGACAACAGGAGCTCTCTGAAAATGATATTTGGTCCTGTAAGCTATAAAAGCCAGAATCTCAAGTGACTTTTATACAATAACAATGTCACTTTTATACAGCTTAATCTCTGCTATATAATTAAACTGGTACATAAGTTGTAAAATAATTAAAAATGAGCCACAGTGAAGTCTGCTGTAAACATTTGTACTTCAGTGCTAATTGCTTCCATTATAAATGCTGTGCATGAGATTCTCCTCTGTGTAACTCCAGTGAATACATATAGTTGCACTAGGGATAAATTATACTTAACTACCTTTGCCTCGTCAAACAAAACTTAGTTGCTGTGGAGTGATTAGAGATGGTCTAATCTCCATCATTGCTGTCTTGTAGCAAAAAGGAACAGTCAGTGTAGTACAGGTGCAGATGTAGTTACACCAACACTGCAAAGCTCTTGTCCAGATATTGTTCTACCCTGGTAATAGGTACAGACTTCACAGAACTGATCTGCTCCTGGACAAAATCTATCCAGGAGTGGGAACCTGACACACAGCAGAGCTTATTTCAGAGGCTGTTTATCTGACACACAGTAGAGCTGTTTAAAATTTGTTATGGAGTTGCATAAAGAAGCATCGTGCCCTAACTCACACTGTGCTATACTTACAGATGCTCTCTATGTTATTTATCATAAAGTTAGGCCATAAACAGTTTCCTTTGGTTATTTTCTGTTCTTTCACATTGTGCTTTAATGAGCAGCTCAGCACGGGATCTGTGCTGCGCTGTACACTGAACAAGCCTTAAAGCCTTCTGGCTTCATTATTCTTCTTTCTCTGATCTCCATTTCTAGGATTTCCTTATTACTTGACATACTCCCTTTGGTTTCTAAAGGCTTCCTTCTCTCTACCTCACCATCTCCTTTCTGTTGCTCATTCTTCCCAGATTTTTTTGCCTGTCTATTGCTTTACAGCTTTTCCTCTTGTGCTCTTGAGCTTCACATCACCCTGTGCAGATTCAGAGTTTGCCCTGCTCTCACTGTCCCTCTGACATCCTGCACCTGACAGGACTGAACTGCCCCTCAGGCAGGAGCCGGGCTCTACTCGGGCAGGAGCCGGGCTCTACTCGGGCAGGAGCCGGGCTCTACTCGGGCAGGAGCCGGGCTCTACTCGGGCAGGAGCCGGGCTCTACTCGGGCAGGAGCCGGGCTCTACTCGGGCAGGAGCCGGGCTCTACTCGGGCAGGAGCCGGGCTCTACTCGGGCAGGAGCCGGGCTCTACTCTTGCCAGCTCCATGATGCTTTTGCAGCAGGTTTCCCTCTTGCAACTACTGCCAAATCTGGCAAAGAGGCAGCTCCATCCAGCTGTCCTGGGACAAACGCAGCTGTAGTTTGCCAAGATGCATGATCTGACTTAGCATTACCTTGAATTTTTAAACTAGGCAAAACATTGCAGTAGAAGCAACTCCTCTTCTGACACAGCTCTGGTATTTCCTTATCTGCAGTTCTTTTCCCCTGGTAGTTCCTTAATGGCAGTTTGGTTGTGTCACTATGTGAAAGAAAACTCTTTAATAAAGAAAAGATCTAAAACTACAAAGCAAAAAACTGAAGAAATCTCACAGATAAGGAGATTTTGTTGTGTGCACACACGGATTTTTAAAGTTGATAGACTTGTTTTGCTCAATTTTTATGAGCAGAACATGATGTAGTTGTCAAAGATAAGAAACTGTATTCTGGGAAATGAGATGTCTGGGAGGTCAGAGGAACAGTTCTTGAGCTTTGTCACTTAAAAAAATAGTAAAAAAAAAAAAAAAAGAGTTAAAGCCACCTTCAAAGGAATACATAACAAGATAACTAGGGCTTTGCAACTTTCACTGGATGCAGACCAAATCAGCAGTGAGATTTATTTTGTTTTCGTGTCTCATTCCCAGTTTGAGATTTGGACAGATGCTTGCTCTGCCAAGGACGTCTCATTTCAGGGTTTAAGCCAGGCAGGACACAGCCTTTCCTGTTTTCTGGCTGCTGTGGGCTTCCCCCGAGTCCCCTGGGTCCCATTCCAGCACATCAGAAACAGTCCTCATCACTAGAGCTAACTGAATAATTCCTAACCAATGAATGTAGTGATTGGTAGTAATTTTCCTGAACTTTTCAAACTGTGAAAGTATCACTTAATGAATTCACAGAGAAGCCAAGGCTTTGGAAGTAATCAACCTCTTCAAAAGAAGTCTCAACATGATGTTTCTCTTATCATAGCTCTGGAGAGCAGAAAGCACCAAACTTTGACTTCACCTTTTCACATGCATAAAATCTATTCTAGTGCTCCAGGCAGCCCTTGGCCTTTTCCATCCCACTTTGAACTATGCAAAAAATCTTTCACTCAAGTTTTACTTCAATTTTGATTTTGGTGAAAACATGAGGGTGTTACATTTCAAAATGCGTTTTTTCTCCAACCGTGGGAGGGGTGAGGAAGAAAGAAGAAGATATAATTTTTGCTATGAGAAGAACTCAGAAAGAAGAATCTAAAATAATTTGATTACCTGTGGAAGTGCTGTGCTATTAGAACACTAAAGTCTACTATTAGAATAAATATGGAGTAAAGCATCCCCTCATACAGCAGTGCGTAGCTCTCTAGCCAAGATCAGACTTGCCTCTATTAATAAGACTACTCCAACCTGTGAGATTCATACTTCTCTTAACTCATAAGTAAGTAATTTAGTTCCAGTCTCAACAGATGCATGGACCCAAGCCCACGTTCCATGGGAATGAAGAATGGCTAAAACATCAAGCAGAGTGACCTGAAATACCAACACCAGCCCGAAGGACATGCTAAGGCCATGGTGGCCCCATGGGGGTTCTCAGAGTTCTGAGTGGCACTGGAGGAGTCCATCCCTACCTTGGAGATGGGCACGGACTTCATGAGATGAAACTAGCATCTGCTGAAACTCTTTAAGGTCTGTAACCTGGACTCCATACACAACCTCAGGAGTTTCTCAGAAAACTATGTCTGAGTGCACTCATTAAAATCACTCATATATATATATATATATATACACATATACACACACACACATTATATATATGTACACATACACATCAATAGGGACAACTCAGCTAGGACCATTCTGTTGATTTTAGTGGAACTGTCTTTCTTTACATCAGCTTAGACCTTGCTTTGCACTTTTACTGCTACAAGAGACGAGAACTAGATCTTCAAATAAATCTGCCTTTACCAAATTTCAGCCTAAGATTATTTAGATGATGCATAAAACTGAGTTGACAGTGCTTCCTTTGCCAGTGACAAAAGACTGTCCACTAGAAGGATGCTGAAAGTAATTACCTTCTAAATTCTGCTATGACTGTGTTCTGCTACAAATTTTGAACTGTCCATCTTTTATATGGTTCCATTAAAGAGCAAAAACAAAAGATTTTTTTTTCTGGGATCAAATAACAATGTCATGTTACTTAAACAATATTTTTCTGTTTATTTAATTTGATCAAAAGATTTGAAGTTTTATTTCAGTTGAATGCAGATTTAACACTGTCACATTTATATCATCTTGTTACAAGTTTCAGAGCAACAATGTGCATATATAAAATAAAAATATTTGAGGCACTACCATAAAGAAGAGGTGGCAAGTGTAATGTCAGTCAGTGGTACAGCAACAGAAGCTGTAGACCTGAGTGAACTGAACACTTCAATTACACTTACTTTTTTATCATTTAGGAGAAATCTAAACTTTCTCTCTTACCCAAAAGTTAAGACGAGTGGAGCAGTATCTTGTTTTCTCCACTCCCATCAAAGGATGTTTTCACTTCACCTTTACTCAATTACTGCAACACTAAATGAGCCATGAAAAAAGCTGAGCTCAGTGCTTACCCCTCAGGAGGATTTTAGCAAGAACTGCACGTATTGACCTAACTGTACAGATTTATTTCAATCTTTAGGCTCTCCGTTCTCTCTTTCTTTGGGATGACTCAGAGCTGGCTGAGCCTTCCACCAGTGCCTTGCACACTGATGCCTGAAGCATAGAAAATGGAAAGCAAGACCTCCTAATGTATCAGGAATTTGGCAGTAATGAAGAATTTGAGACTAGAATTTCAAGAGAGTTCAGATTACACTTTAAAAGTAAACCCACACACTGAATGTCTTCGAAATTTTAGAGAGAAGCTGATGCCAGAGGTATACAAAGCAACTATCACGTAGATATTGTGAGCTGTAAGATTTGCGTATCTCTGTCTGTGATTCTCTGTGGATATATTATACATCCCCCCAAAAATTCTGTCTGTTAATTCCTTCACTAAACATAAGTAGTATTAGGGTACTGGAAGATCAGAGGACACCTGAGGTACACAGACCTCATTCACATCCACAGATAATGAGCACACTGTGGATTTTGGAGTGAACCCACCCCCTTACTTCAAGACTTGAGTTTAGCCAGTTAACCAGAGGACATTTGTCACTGTTCTCCTTGCAATACCTATCTTGAAGGCATACCATTGTAAAGTTACATTGTGCTCTAAGTTTTCTTTTACCTGGACAACCCATCAAAAATGAGTATGGGCAAGGCATTGCTTTTGCTGAGGGCAAGTTCAGTAGCCAGGGAAAACAAAATTTATACAATCAAGCAATTTTTAGTAATACCTGAATTTGTTGCAAACACAATGGTTTTGGTGTCAAGAGAACTTTTTTTTTCCATAGAGTACAGAAATAAATATTCTCAATTACTTTTCTGAAATAAACACACTATTTTCTGGTAGGTGCTTCATTCTTCTTTCCAGCTGCAAATCTTCTGCAAGACACTGGGATAACTGTAGCCCTGCCTTCACACTTGTGATTTCAACAAGAGGCTAAATGAGTCCATTATGAATACCCTGTGCTTGCCAAACCATTTACACTTGTTTACTAAGGTACATAGCGACTTACTGCATCTGAAGAGAAAATTACCACTCATTACTTCATGCATCAGATTATAGCTAAATTATTGTTCTCATAGTACAAGTCTCATGCATTATTCAAATTCCAACCAGTGCATTAACTCTGCCACTCAGCCAAGATAACAGATAAAAATAGATAGTACATGTCCTACTTCAGAATATGTTTAACATTACTACCAGCAGCATCTCAGATTTCACATGTGCTCAGATTTCACATCTTTGACCTTCAAGAGAATTCGAAGCGTGAAAGCTAGTAGTATATAATTGTGATAAGAGTAAATGAAAGCCTATAGCTTCTGGCCACATTGTGCCAGCTTCCATGTACAGTTTTGCATGATTTACAGTGGAGGAGGTAGTTCTATCTATTTGGATTGTTTGTATTTGACTGCTTAGGAATACTTTAGCACATAAACAGGAATAACCATATTCCACAAGTAGCCAGGACAAAAGTGGAATTGTATATTTAAAATGTTTCCAGATTCACAGTAAGAAATTGCATTTGATCTTCAGTATCCATCCTTTATCCTTGATCTGCCTGAAAAAGGCTTACTGTAGGTACTGTGAGTATACACAGAAAGAGCTAAGGGAATATTAACCTTTCTCCCTCTTGAATACAATCAACAGTGTTGCAAGTACTCCTTTGTCCTATAATATACCCATACATCTGCCCTCCTCCTCACGTTTCATCCTGTACTCTTCATTTAAATTAGCACTGAAGAGTGAAGAGTTTGAGAGATTCCAGCCCCAAATGGGAATACTCTTGTGAGAAGAGATGGTTCTCATCTGATTTATACCATTTCTGATGGAAGAATTCCTATACACCATACATGCCAGGCCATCCAGTACAAAGCTAGCTCCACTTACATTCCAGCCTAAATTCTGAACCACATATCACCTAAATAGATAGCACATGAGTCGATATCATTCCTAACTACTTCTGAAAGGAGAAAAAAAATATCCCTAACTCTTTGCTTTTTCTACTAGCATCCTTCAAATCACAGCTCAGTTTTTGGCACACAAGTAATTTCATTTTGACATGGAATCCACATCAGAAATACAGTCATTTTTCCATTTAAAATACAGTTACTTTCATTCCTTATTGAAAGACTTTTCTCTTAAGCTAGTCTACAGGCTTAAATTGGATGTAAATTATCTGCAGTAGGAACAAGGTGTCCTAAATTGGCTTTATATAAGTAAGAATTAAGCCCAGAGTGTTTAAAATAAGTGCTCCTCTAGACACAGATATAGTAAGAAATGGCTCTACATTCATTAATTAACCTGTTCAGTTTCCAGTTTAGACACATTATTAGAGGTGTTCTCCTGAAGATGGAATTGGCCTGTGATCTGTTTATAATCCCTTTTAGGGTTCTTTTGTGTTCATTTTCCCTTTTCATTCTACTTCCCCAGTATTCTGAAAATTGAGGGGCTAGAATTAATGAGGACTGTCCCATGGTGCTTCAAAAGATTCCAAAGCAAATAGCTCCTGCCAAGGTTAAAGATGAAAAGTGAAAACAACTCCAATGTATTTTCACCTTCAGAGGCCTTTTCATGAAACTCTGTAATAGCTACGCTATTTAAACCATTGTTTAGGTAACAGAAAAATGAGAGAAAGAATTAGTGTATATATAATATTGATGTTGCCCTCTCTAGTGTTTTTTTAAGTGGGAAATTCGGTTAATTGAGCACTTTTAAAAATAATATCTAAGCCACCTGGACTCTTAAGGCCAGGTACCCATTGTTTCTGCACTGTGTCTACGTATTCCTTCTGCAATGCGGTATCACACACGTTTCTGTTGGGGGCAGGATTTCTTTTGGCCATTTCATCTTATATGGTATGCATCTTGTATACTTCATAAAATATAAATTAAAGGAGGTCAGTTCCTGAACCAAGACTTACTTATGGCCAAGAGCAAATCCATTCTTGCATGTGACAGATAAAGAAGGAGGTTATTATAATTTATTGCATTATAATTTATTGCAAATGACAATTGCACCACAGTTTCCAACATGAAAACCTCTCCAAATTTTCATGATATCACTCAGGGGCAGCTTTGTCTCCTGTCTGGCAGTTGCTTCCCTACAATCTTGTTCCATCTGCAGTGGAGGTTTTCTCTGTCTTACAGAAATGCGTAGTAGCAGAGCAAAGGGCCTAGTTTAAATTGGGGTTTATTGAATAATAAAACTGATTCTCTAACTCTTGACAAGTAATATTGTCAAAGAGATGAAGGAGAACTGAAAGCTACGAGCAGCATTTATTTCTTTGTATAAAGCCTCACACACCAGTTTTTGATTATGTGAACTGTAATCTATGCAGTAATGTTTTGCACAAAGGATGTTGAGACAGATTGATATGCACAAAGATATATTTTCACAGTCTATAACTCATAGCACACATCAACTCTATCAGTAAAAGTTACTTTGGGGAAAAAATAAGAACAAACAAAATTGAAAACTTGATAGAATCATAGAATACCAGGTTGGAAGGAACCTCAAGGATCATCTGGTCCAACCTTTCTTGGAAAAAAACAAACTTGCCAGTGGACAGCAGGTATTGTAACTTCACATTTTGGTTACTCCAAAATTAGAGTAACTTGCTTGGCAGAGTAATTTGGACTTCTTGATGCAAGTTAACAGGCTTTCACTGATTTCAGTGGAGCTATACTGACACATGCATCTTAGTGTCACAGAAGCAGGAAAAATAAGAGTTAACCTCGATTAATGCTGTCTGGAATCTCCAGAGTCCAGAAGCCTTCAGTATCTCTAGCCTGCTCTATAAAATTCATTTTTTCTTGCTTTGTAGGCCTGTAAATAAAAAAGTTGGAGCTTTTAATAGATATCTTGTACTTTAATAAATGTTCCACCACCTTAAAAGGTCAAAGTGTCACAAAGAAATTAGCAAGAAGCAGGTGCTCTTGCACCAGTGAGAAAAACAAGAGCTCTCAGCAGCATTTCCCCTTTTCAGGGCAGGCAAGCAAGCTAACCAACAAATACATTAGAAATTAATTGTAGAATTCCTCTGGTAGGAAGCAGGGCTCTCAAAGCAGTATCTTGCACAGATAAGGGTAGAGCACTTAGTAGACCTTTAAATACCACTAAATGGCTGCCTGCCAAGGGGCAGAGGGGGCTCCCTTACTGCCAGCTGTTGAGAAACAACCCAAAGACCCATATAAACACTAAAGCTTTGCTTTCATCTGCTGCCCTGCTGCCTCTTTTATTGGCATCATGCTCTGGAATTCCATTACACTTGATGTCTGCTCTGAAACGTGACCAGGGATAAACACTTCAAATGCTTGAAATAAAAATCCACTTTGCAGTCCATCTCCTTAGTCACTCAGAACAAGTCTGAACAGGAACATTTCCAAGAAACAGGCACGATGGGAGAAGCAGAGGCTGTGGAGCTTCTATCCTGAGCCACATGAAACATAGGTTTGGAACCAATCAAACCATGCCAACAAGCTCATGTGCACAAAAGACAAATAAATAAGGTGGTAAGGAAGGATATTCACTCTTGCAGAACTGCTCACATGAGTGAAGTTCACTGTATTTCAAGTGTTCATAGAACTTGTACTCCCAGTGGCAGCCCATTTCTCTTCACAACATATAGCTATGTATATTGATATATTGAAGTATCTAGTAGGATTATACTAGTGGGATTCATTTTAGATTTTCTCACCCAATTGTCTACTGACTATGGCCAACTGAATGAAACGGGCACATTTCCAGCATTATCTGTGTCAAATGCCCACCTAAGGAAATTACTAGCACCCTAGAACTGCCTACTTCTTCAGTTATAAAGGGAATCTAGCTTAGACAAAATTAACTTAGACAAATCCCTTCCTAGTTGACTCCAGGCACAAGATTCACCAGAAGTAAATGGACTATGCAGTCACTCATTAATTACTTGATTTGTTTGGGGTTTTTTAAATAGGTAGCAGGAAATAAGTATCATTGTGACAGCAAGCAAATATAGAAATATTTTATTATGAAGGTTAATAATTATGTCTGCTTTAAATATGTATCATAATTCATTAAGCAAAATATTTACAGGAGAAAAATGGAGATTAGTCCCCTTAGCAATACTATGAAATCTTCCATTTACAGAAAGAAGAGAAAGTTTTGCAACTGTGAACCTGACTGCCTGTTCCCAGCACAATGTTGGTCACGTTATTTGCGAGCATAGTTCTCCAAGCAAGCTGGAAGACTCTAAGATGAAAGCTGCTCTACAAGTACAAGGTGATGTTATTGCAACATTTCTCTTCCACTTAAATTTTAGCCCTAATTATCCTTTAAGTTACACAGCATCTTGAGGCACAGCCACAGCTAGCATGAGTTATTTTCAGAGCTGGACTGTGATTATATATTATGAGATATTATCCAAGTTGCAGATCAACTGGATGCGAATGAAGAAATCCTGTATCATCTTGCCATGTACTAATTTGTAACCCAGAAGATAAATCTTCACTCCATTGTCCTGGGAAATGTTCAGGACATAAATCCTTAGACATTACTAAATACATTGCAGAACAGATTTTTATGTGATTAGGAAATGACGACAAAATTCTACATTCAGCGTGGAATCTCCTTTGCACTACAGTCACACTGCAAATCAGCTCTAACAACCTCCAACTCTGAGAAATCCACTGTGGCCAGAGCTGGTGTGGGAACTGCTCAGTCCTCCCCGCCTCTGTACATGGCAGATGTCTCTGAGCTGTGTGTGCCTTGTACCTCCCTCAAACCCACAGGCCTCCATGGGCCCAGAAGGAAAACACAGGAGACTGCGATGCCCAGGTGCTAGCCTAAGGGATCACTGGTAGAAAAAGATCCTGGAACCAGTAGCTGTCTTTTTAGGAGATACAACCTAGTGCCAACCTTTCTCAGAAAGCCATAATGGGGTCTGGAAGACAGAAGGAGACAATCTGCAGTCGCTATGACATGTTCACTCAGTTCTGAGTCATTGGATGAAAGCCCAATGTCATTATCAAGTCATTGGCCAAAAGAAGGTTTGCCTCACCCCCACGGCAACCACCTCTCTAATGTAAGTAGAGATAATCAAGTCCCGGAACTACTTCTAACTTTCAAGATTTTTTTTTTCCACTTAAGATACAGCAGGTTTCTTTGCAGTGAAAGCATAACTCCATATTCACAGTGACACAGTATCTACTATATTGCCTTTGCCACACAAAAAAGTATAAATGTTAACACTGCTGAAGTCCTGTTTTTCATAATTCAGTACAAGATTTACAGGTCCAAGACCATCAGACATTAAAAATCTGTCCATATTCAATTCTTCCTCTACAACCCAAATACATATTACAGATTTTATCACATCATTAAATTAGTATTACTGACTTTTATAGCTGATTCCAGTGACATTTTAAAAGATTTTTTACTAATATGGTAAATAATTGAAAACTGTGCTTATTATATGGCTTTTTACAGAGTCTTTATCATTGCAGTGATTTACCATTTAAAGTTTTATAACAACAATATGTGGAGCAGTTGAAGTCCCACAGTACTCACAATAATTACTCCATAACTGAGCCACTGGTTCACTTGGATAGCAATGTTTAACTGGGTGCAGAGGATGTGTAAGGAACAAAAAACCCAGGTATAGAATGGTCAGTTTTATAAAGCACAAGTAAATAAACATTGCTGCTTTCTGTTTTCCCACAGTTTATACACTTCTATAAATGTCTTCTGTTTCTTGAGTTTTAGCACAGCTCATTTACAGAGCTGCAGACACTTCTGTAAACTTTGGCTTATTTGAGGTTCAGATTCACTTTGTATTGCACATACCTCTTCCAAAACATATCAGTGCAGTCAGTCTGCAAAGCAATCATCACCTCAGCATCTCCGCTGCATCCAGCCGAACGCTGGGCATGATTTGCTGACGCTGTGCCAGCTTCCTGGCTCTGCTTTCCACATTACAGGGAGCTTTGCAAAAATTAACTTCTTTTTTGGCAGATATCTAGAGTCCTGTTTCTGAACAAGCACTTTGCGAAAGCTGAAACTGTAGAAGAGAGACTTCTTCCTTTCTGCTCCCTGGAAGCTGTCCCATTGCTTCCGACTGCCCTGCAGCCCGGAGCAAGTCAGGAAGAGGCAGCCCATTGCCTGCTGTGTTCATGTGCTGACATCATATGGAAAAGGAGGCCATAGAACAGCACATACATACATCTGTTCCTCAGTGTCAACTATATTACCCTACAGGGTTTGTGAAGAACTCTCACTAGCCTTATATATCCTCAAATATTAAAATGAAAATACTGATTTTTAACTGCCAGCCTGATCTCTCCTCTGACTGCTATTGCACTTCAAGCATTGTCTGTGCACACTGCAGTGGGTCCAGGACCCACCAGCAACCCAGGCAATGTTATTGCCGTTGTGCTTACCTCTGACACCAACATTCTGTGATTCTGCGACACCTCCTCAGTGCTTTTCTTTCTCTTCGTGACACAATTTGTAGACAAGTTTCCATCCTGACTCTTCACACAGGTGCCCAGTTCTAGGCCACTGTCCCTGCCCTGGGGGATGGCAGGATTGCCTGGATACATGTCAGCTTCTCAACAGAACAAGCTGAGCACAGGAACATGAGGGAACTAAAACAATTCAACACCAATCCTACTACAGCCTCCAGCTGAAGTTAACAGTGGTTCCCTTCAATTAGAGGATGCTGGTTTTGATTTAAAACACTCTTAACCCATTTTGGGTGGGCCTTTGCTGAAGTTTCAAGGTAATCTGGATCTTCATGATAGACACCAGAGTACATAGACATCTCTGCCAGCTCTACTTTCAAGGTCACTCACATGTGACATGTTATCTTGCGAAACTGAAGTCTGTTTTTCATTTGCACAACTCCACATGCATGAGACCTGAGAATGTAAAACAGGTTCTTACTGCAGCATTTATGTATTGGCTGGTGCATTTACTTTTGGCAAGTAAATACAGCAGGCAAACCTTTTAACTCCTGAGCTTGGAGCAGAAAACAGTTATTGCTTACGTTACTTGTGTCAAAATAAAAAGTGATACAGGGAAAGATGCTCAGAGCTTCATTATCTGTGCTGTATATCTTATTCAGTAATTTGAAAGCAATTTTTTTATCCACTCTTTCCCCATTCTTGCAAGTCAGTAAAAAGCAACAAGTATCAGGTATGCTACACCTAATGCATTTCTGCATGTTATAGCACCTATATTATATACAGTGCTTAATTTGTGAGTATCACTCAGCTGGATGCTGTGCTATAGAGGTTGTTACCTACTAAGAATACAGCCTGATTAAACATACGGTATGCAGAGTGCAATGAGCCTCAGCCCTGTGATCCTGCCAGATCTTATTGCAGAGAGCGAGACAAAAGCCTAATGCTTTAGAAATGGTAGATGTAAAAATAACAATAATAGAGCATGGATTAAATTACATTGATTTTTATAGGAGCTGGTTTTTGTTTGGCTGGGAGTTTTGTCTGTGTAACTGCTCCTAGTGCAATTTGGAAAAATCCTGGATTGATAAAATGACATGTTCTTCTTATTTATTGTAAGAATCCTTGAAAAGAAGGGTCATGCAATCAGCTTTAGGACTTTCTCCACTGCTTCTGCAAACAACTGCCATAGGCAATTCTGTCAAAACCCTATAGAAACTAAAACATTCTGAAACAGAGCTGCTCCCTTCAGATTGAATGATTTGACTTGTGTTAGTAAGCCTCAAAGTATTATACATCGAGAAGATTGAGTGAAAGCCATGGTAAATATTTGTGCAGCCAGCCCATCCCAACTCCATTAGCAGCAGTAAGTGTAATTATAATAATGCAGATGAAGTTAAAGGTGCATTAGTGCTATATTGGATTAGTAGATGTAAGATATCTGGAACTTTTTTTCAGATTATACAAAAAAACCCAAAAGAAATCATTAATTATTCTAAATTATTCTCCTTCTTCAAGGACTGTCCACAGTACCTTTCTGACACAATTTTAAGATGCATGCATAACCTGAATCCAACATGCAAAGGGAAAAGGACTAACCCAGGAAAGGGATTCCAAATTCCTAATGTCTGTGTTCAGTTCTTGTTACACATCCTCCCTTCACCCCTCCACTAATGCAATCAGCTGTTTAGTGCAGTATCTTTACCCCTGCCTCTCCTACCCTCCAACTCAATCTATGGCCATGGCCAAGGTGACAGCCACGAGGCACCTGCCTGCCCTACTCTTACAGCCCCAGCTGTTCCTTATGCAAAGATGAATTATCCATAACCACTTTCTCAGAGCAAAGTCCCCAGTCATTAGAGTGATATTCTTTATTCGTTAACTAACAGATCAAGCTCTCAGACAACAAGTGTATTTATTACCTGTTCACACATCTAAAATTCTTCACAGCCAAGTATTTGCAAGTTGGGTTTTTTTGCTGGCCTCATTTTAGGGTAGAAGGATAAATTGACATTTACTGTTACTCACCATTTACAAGGAACAAATAAAAGATTAAATAATTTTATTTGCTTAAGGTTTTCACCTTAAGGTCCATCTAGGACCATTTTAATCTAGGACCAGCAAAAGGTCCTGACAAATTTTAAGCCTTTCTTGAAAGCACTAAACAAGTTGCAAAGTATTTTGTATTCACTTTCTGAAGAGAGAAAGTTCTTTCCCTCAGTGTTTTATTGTCTCTAGGAGAAGCTAGAATTATTTACTAAGCAGCACTGAGATCACCTTTACAGACCCCCAAAGTGTAAACCGGATCATTTGTAAAGCTCTGACATGATAATACTCAGTTCCATGTTAGAAGAATCAGGGGAAAATGAATTCAGTCAGCCCATGGCTGTTGGTGTGTTGCCAGTCTGCCCACAGAAACTGATATGAGATGGTCATTTAACTCCTGAGCATAGCAGCTCTGACAGTTATCACTGCCACAGTGTGCTAAATTTACTGATCTGTGCTGTAAACTGGTTTTAACGTGTAGGTTGAATCCTTCACTTGAGAATTGATTCCACTCTAACCTGGAAATAAAAGATGATGTTTCATTTTGTTCTTTTGCTGAAGCCATCTAGGTTCATTATTTAGAGATGACACTGAAGAATACACTGGCTCCATGAGAGCCATTCTTCTTCAGAAAGATCAAAGTATTATCACAACAGCCACATCCTCATAACATGCAGACAGCCATTATGTACATCTTGGGCAACTCTGCTAAATGACACTTTATGACCTTTGTTTCTCTTAATGTAAGAAGAGATTAAACATGCAGTAGCTTTTCTGAGGAAGGGACACACGATGGGCCAAATTGTGTACAAAACAGACATTTGTTTGTGAGTAACCATTCTGCTTTGGATCTTCTGCACCAAACTTGAGTATGCATCTTCACAAGTGATGTATCAACACTAGAGGTGACCAGATTTAAAATCAAAGGAGTTTCAAGAATAAACCAGAATTAAATACAGACTGTAGATATTCTCCTACATATTTAACTGTAATAATATGCAGCAATTTTTTGTGTTCCTCTCACAATATCTGTCTCATACTAGTACTTTAATATGCCAAGGCATGCAAATACCCTGGATTAGGATACTACAAATAACTTTTAGCTGAGGGAAGTTTATGTTTCTTAACCTGTGAAGAAAATCTAGCATTAGTAAGTTGCCTCAATTACATATCTTCAGGAAGCCTGGACAAGACTCTGTTAACCTTGGAAGTCTGGAGGATGCAAGACCAATAGACACAGAGAAGAGCAGTCACAAAATCAGATATTTCAGCCTTGGCCCTGCCCTTCTACAGCAGTTCAATGCTTTAGAATTGTTAACTTGATTCTGGCAGGAGATCAGCCCTTGCCTTAGTGATCACTAGTGCTGGGGATTATTCATGGAAGTCAGACCTATGGATTCCAGTAGCACACAGACTCTTGCGAGGCCACTTGTCTGAGAAAGGACCCACCTGAATGAAGTCTGCCAAACCAGTCTGCCAAACTTTGGGGATAGCTTGTAATTTAACTTGGTACCACATCCACACAGCACTTGGATTGGTCCTAGTATGCTCCATTTAGTACAGATAAAGCTGAGGGCTCCTATATACCTATCATACAAGTTTCAATATTTCTGTGCTTATTAGACCTTTTTTTTTTTGCTTACAGAAGATTTCAAAAAAACAACATTTATTTATGAGTTAGTTTATTGCATTTCTCTTCATAGCAATTCCCCCCTTAATGGCACTTCACTCTTCAAATACACAGTAAAAAGTTGGATTTCAGCCCCTCAATCATATATTTTTAAAGTTTTATACCACAGTAGACTCTGACATCAGTGAAGACTACTTGGAAGTGATTGCTCTCTAGCATGAGTACTAGCCTGACTATCTGCATCCTCTGAGGGCACTTCTGTGCAAGGGAAGCTCTTATGCAGCATCTGCTACATCTGCAGCAAGGAATGTAAAGGGTAATATTTTTATGGGATGGATTGATACTCAACATCAAATCTTATGAAAGACACTCTTGTTTCTTCTTTAGCACAGTCATTTCACAAATAGAGATGTTTAATTACACTGTGTATGGAAACAGCAGCTGAGAGAAGCTTATCTAAGTGTTCTGATAAAACAAGAGCACTCTCAAACCCATCAGGATTTTGGGAGAGCAGAAATCTTTGACAGGAACAAGCAACTCAGTCTGTACCCACCCTGTAAGTAGCCCTGCCTGATTTTCCAGACCTGTGAGGGTCAGGGCACTGAACATACATAGACTTTCTTACAGGTTACATCTTTATATATACCTTGCTTTTTTCAAGCTTTCCTTTAGATAGGACTTACAGAGACTGAGAAACTGCTTTTCCCTCCCCCTTGCCTTTTTTTTTTTTTTGGCCATTCTCAGGTTCTGTTAAGTGCACAGATTAGATTTCTGTGGAGAGAGGTTTGCTATTACATTACCATGCCAGACAGAAAATAGCCGTATTTCTTACGGTTCACCATTCTATTTGTTAGTTTGCAGGTTTGTTTAGGATTTGAGAGACAGCTACAGTAGTGCTTTGCACATGTCTGCAAACTGCACTGAATATCTCTCAACAAGAGCCATCAAGACATGTATGATGTGTGCATGAACTGCAACTTGTGCTGTAGCCTCAACATTAGCAGTAGGGAAGGAAAGAGGTAAAAGTCAGGTTCACATACAGTGAAGGAAACATCCATCGAAATGCTGCCTGCTAACAGTGCAGCAGGTCAGGAAAAGAAAAAGGTTAGATCATAAAACCACAGAACTTTCTGAAAAATAAAAATTGTATTTGTCTTCTTCTGACCTTAAGATGTGAGATGCTTAAGAATGTGCAATTCCAATCTCCTGGAGTAGATAAAGTATTCTGATGACTAGTATGTGCTCAGACTCCTGCCAGATGGGATTACTTGTTTGTCCTCTGTTTAAACCACGTGTGTAACCTCTGCAGTCTCATTGTTTTCAGAAGGGAGTTTTAAAACTACTTATTCTAAAAAAAGCTCTATCTGTTTCAGATAGGTTCTCGACATTCATTGCCAGTCAGACACCAGATCTTCACCTGGTATAAAGTAACTACCTAAGAATTCGAGAATGTCACTTGATGAGGAAGGTAATTATCCCTTCTAGGAAACACCCTGGCAAAGAAACTCCTAGGAAACTAGTCCTTTGGAAGAATTTATCTGCTTTTTGTCTTGTCTTGATTCAAATAAGTCATTATAGCTTCATCTGGGAGTGTTCTAGTACATCATTAAATATTTAAATTGTGCATCAAATGCAGGTTTTGCTTTCAGTGAAAGACTGCATAAAGATAGAATGCCTCTGTTGGTAAATCCCCCAGGTGGAAACCACAGGTGGAATTTTCTCACATAGCCCCTCAGTGCCAAAAATAAGTCAAGAAGTATTAGTGCTGCAAATGCATTTCATGTAAGATTTAACTCTTCATGGCTATTTAATATTTTGCAATTTGACAAAGTCTAAGGCAGCGCCAGTATCAACAAGCGTGCTGTATTGTCTGCCCCTAAAGATGAGGGTCACCATGGACTCAATACATGAACAGGAAGGCCCAAGGGACTGCTGAGATTGATGACTACAGAAGGTGAAGGAGGAAGTGAAAACTAAGCAAGTTACAACTCCTAAATGCAAAGGGCAATGCGTTTGTTATACGAGTATAAATCATGCCATGTTGGCGCTCAACCTGTTCTAGGAGGCCAGATTTGGGTACCTAGGTCAGTGGCTCTGACAGTTGTGTCAATGAACGCCAGCAGACAGCAATACTACTTGTCATCTCTAATTTCCTGTAAACTCTATACTGAAGCCTTAAACAGTGCCTATGCCTTAAGGTTGACATCAGCACAAAAGCAAATCTCGCTCTCATGGATAATTTTGAGAGCAGCAGTAAATTTAGGGAAATTCCTCCTCCCCTTCTTGTGACATCGTCCTGTTAATTAATTTTCATTTAATTTTTGTACTTTAAAAAAAAAACCAAAAAACCCCAGTCTCTGAGGTCCCCAGAAGAGACAGTCATCCAGCACCAAGCATAACTGACTCTACACTTTATCCTCAAGACTTTGCACAGACAAGGCAGAGAGGAAAATACAGAAGATAAAGAATTGGCCAGAATTATGCAAATCTTATAACAAATCCATGATCAGAAATCAGGCTACCTTATGGGAAATCCATGCTCCCATCACCAGAGTGCAGTGCTGCTGATCTTTTTTTATTTATATATATACACATATACAGCAAGAGAGATAGATTTTAAATTTTGTTCTCACAAGAGAAAATTATTGGAATACATATTTAACTTACCTGTTACTTATCTGATTTTATATGCAGAGGCTAAATGTTCTGTTTGTTTAATCAAATGTTTTAACAAAAATTAACTTTTTAAGATGCGAGTGTTATCACTCAAGGACTGCCGCAGGCTCAACTAGCTGTTTGTGGCTTCGTCACCTTACCCGTACTTCCTAGTGCCTTATACTATGACAAGTCCCAGAGGAATCAGAAGAAAACAGAATCCATGTGTTTTTGTGTAATCCCAAAGACATTAGCTTAATCACTTTAATTAAAGAAAAGAAAGTAAGACTAGTTAAAAATCTGCATTTGCACAATAATCCCTTGCTGAGGTTGAGATGGTGCCAGACTGCCAGAAGCATTAGAATCATAGAAACTCCTGGTCGGAAAAGACCTCTGAGATCATCTAGTCCAACTGTACCTGTCCACTACTAAACCATATCTCTGAGCACCCCATCTACCTGTACTTTAAACACCTCCAGGGATGGGCACTCAACCACCTCCCTGGGCAGCCCATTCCAGTGCCTGAAAACCCTTTCAGTGAAGAAATTTTTCCTGATTGCATAACTCCAGGCCATTGCCTCTTGTTCTGTCACTAGTTACCTGGGAGAAAAGAAACACACCTGCCTCACTAGGCTCTGTGCATTTCAATAATGATGTGCTTCTGGGGATCAACCACCACACTGAGGGCTCAAGAAGTCAGCCCCTTCAATACTGGCATGGCACATGGCTCTTTTAGTAGCAATTTAAAGCTTGTGTCTTTTGTCGCTTATCGAGCTATCTACGTCATAGAATCATAGAATGGTTTGGCTTGGAAGGGACCTTAAAGCTCATCCAGTTCCAACCCCCCTGCCATCAGCAGGGACACCTTCCACTAGACCAGGCTGCTCAAAGCCTCATCCAACCTGGCCTTCAACACTTCCAGGGAGGAGCAGCCACAGCTTCTCTGAGCAACCTGTTCCAGTGTCTCACCACCCTCACAGTGAAGAATTTCTTCCCAATATCTAATCTAAACCTCCCCTCTTCCAGTTTAAAGCCATTTCCCCTTGTTCTGTCATTAACTGCCCTTATGAAAAGTCCCTCCCCAGCTTTCTTGTAGCCCCTTCAGGTACTGGAAGGCTGCTAAAAGATCTCCCCAGAGCCTTCTCTTTTCCAGACTGAACAGCCCCAACTGTCTCATCCTGTCCTCACAGCAGAGGTGCTCCAGCCCTCAGATCATCCTCATGGCCCTCTTCTGGACTCGTTCTAACATGTCCATGTCTAACTGATCCATCGTGCAGCACCTCAGTAGTCTTAACACTTCTATCTCTGAGGTCCCAACTAGAAAGCTCAATAAACATGGAGATATATGGCTTCAGTGGGTCTGAATCAGTAACACAGTAGATTCCTGATGTGCTTGATATATTGCACCGCACTGGTACTGGAGCTATCCAACTGGAAAGTCATAAAATAAAGTGCTGGAGCAGAAATGATTCAGTCATTAGCATCACAGACACTCAGTCGTTAAATCTCACCCACAAAACAGACAGCAGAGCGTTTGCAGCGAGTGTCCTGTGACAGGGGCAGGGACCTGGCAGCCCCATGGATTCTGTCTCAGGGCCTTGGCACACGTGCAGGAGAGGTTTACATACATCACAGGGATTTGCTGCAGGGTTTATCTAGGACATGAAATCGCATTATTATTTTGCTACCAGCACCGCTGGCTGTTTCTGTTTCATTTTAGGACAGTCCATGCCCCCCGGACTGTCAGGTCTAGAAGAGGCTCTTGCAGTATCTTCATAGCACAAAATGACTCCAGCTTTATCCTAAAGGCTTGATGAGGATTCCTCTGTCCTCTGGAACCAGGGTTTGTGCAAAGCACAGAGCTGTTCTCCAGTGGAATTACTTCCTGCAGCATCCCCCAAGCACCGCTGCTTGCGAATTTGGGAAGTGGAAGACAGCAATGACAGCATTCATTGCCATGAAGCAGTGTCAGTTTACCAAGATGAGAATCATGCCCCTGAAGAAAAATAACCCAATTTATCATCACCTTGCAGCTACTTCGTTATTTTGTTCTAATGCAAAGGTTTGCAAAGTACTAAATAAATCAAAATGAGAAATCATGGCTGTGAAGACAACACAAGGAGAATGACGAATTGGGCCCAAGCCTGAGGGGGAGAGACTTGAGGAAAGATATGAAGCAGTGAAGCAATGAGGAAAAACAGAGGAGTAGAGAGTCCAGGTGGGAGTCACAGGAGTAAAGAAGGTTTTATAGCAGGAAAGACAGACCTCTGAGCTTCTTGCAATCCTTCATTTCATACAACTTTGTTTATTATAGTGTCTTTCTTTCCTAAGGCTGTGAGCTTGAGACTTTGATTTATACTTCAGAGCTAATTTTTTCCAACCTTGAAAGGTAGGACAGAAAATGTAAAGGTTTGTCAAAACAACTGCAGGGAAGCTGTAATACAGCCTCTGCTTCCCTCCTCCAAAGCAGCAGGTATTTCAGGCTTAGAAGGCAGTACAAATATGAGATGTTCAAGGCTGATTTCCCCCAGCCATTGAGATCCAACGCTTCTGGTTGGCATGAGACATTGCTCTTTGCTGGGTGGTAGAGAAAAGTGAGCAATAGTATGGTATCAGAAAGCCTACAGAGTCATCACAGGAACTCAAAACTGTGTTCAGGCACCAAAAAAACCCCAAAAAACCAAGGAAGTTAATGTAGTAATAAAACCCGGTTCTGTTCTCTCCTCAAGATAATCACAAGGCTTGTGCCGATTGTTGGGAGTGTGGGTATTAAAAGAAAGGGTCTGAACATCGAGATGTGAGTGGATGGAGTGACTTCCCAACAGGTTCATTTCAAATGTTCACTCAAGCCTGTAGGCAAGAAGATATGAGAAAGCCTGCAACATCCATACCCACAGCAAACCTAGTCTGCAGTGACCACATTAGCAGAAGCTTCATTGCTTTAAAAGCCTTTATGGGCTAAATGTGTAACTACCCTAAAGCAGTGCCACATCGGTATCTAGTGCTATCACACCCCAGCTTCACATTCATCCCACCTACCTTCAGGGACCTAAAGAGCATAATCACTGAGGAGAGCTAATCAATAAACAGAGACAGGCATCTCCAGAGGGCAATTCAGCCCAGGCAGGACATCAATTGTGTGCTGAAACCAACATCTCATTATCTATAGGGGAGCACAGGTTAAGTACGCTCCAAGTTCAAGCACCTCAGTTAAGTGTCTAAAGCTTGATGGAACAAATCCTCCAGTGGCCACTGGAAATAATCAGAGATTACAGTGGGCTCTGGGTCAGGGTTTAACTTCATCCGATTTTGGTAATAGAAAAGTCAAATGCGTCAAATGCAGCCTTAAGCATTTAAGAAAAAAAAAAAAAAGATTGAATTTATCGCACAGCTGAGAAATTTTTGCTGAGATTGCTATCGCTTCCAGTTTATCAAAGCAAAAGCTTGTGATGTCCCCTGGTAGAATGTATAACGCATCAGAATTTTCCCAGAATACCAATCCAAGTCTGAAGATCAACTTTAAAAAAATAAATGTCTGCCAAAAAAATTAAATGGTAGTTTTAATCACTAGCAAGACAACCTATACTTTTTTCCAAATTTAATGTCAACAGCAGAGATGAAAACACATCCCCCTTCACAATCAAACGATTTATTTTTTAATGCTTTTTGTCAGCAGTGCCAACTCTTTGGGTTACTCTTAAATGCAATCATTGTAAACAGAGCTAAAACCTGTCTACTCTTATTATCTCACCGCACCATAAATTGCCTTGATAGTGAAATAACAGCAACCAGACTACAATACTCTTGCTAACAATCCTCTGCTATCACTGAAATCGGTAGGTCACGTACACAAAGCAAAGAGCAGACTTTGGCCAGAGCAGTGTATTAAGGGAACACATCAGTAAAATGAAGCTGCTGTCTACACACAGCATCAGGCATCTATAGCTACAGTTAATTATCTGTATTACTGCAGTGCCCAAAACCTTCTATCTGAACCAGAGCCCCATTCTTCAAAGTGACGAATCAATTGAGAACATAAATATAGTGTAGTGAGAGAAGTGCTAAACCCTGCTGTGGAGCAGAGAGAGGCCATAACCCACACAGGGGAGTGATGCCCATGCAGATCCGTGGGACAGGGAACCCTCAGCACGTCAGCTGACAACCCACTGCAATAAGAAACTTTTATGGAGGATCTAGAGAAAAGGCTGGTTAGGTGGCTTTGGTTATAGAGAGCTCCTGCTGAGCACAGGAAAACATTTAAGGTACCTCTCAGTATTTAGTTGCTGCACTATGAAGTGTTTTATCCGGGGCCAGGCAAGAGCTGGCAACTCGAGTAATAAAAAGAGCAGGGGGGAGCAGTCCTGAGAGCAGCCTGATTATTCCTGGTGTGACTGGGAAAGGGGAAGCAGTGAAAGACTGCAAAGAGAGTTGGTGACATAGCTGAGGGGACAGACTAAGGAAGAGGTCTTTCTAGAGGCTTCCCAATGGTGATGACAAAGGAAGACCACAGTTATCAAGATGAGAAAAACAGTTGCTACAGTAATTGAAATGGGACACAGCTAAAGCTGCATTTCAGGCCTTGTTTATGTATATGAATATGTGGAGAAAAAAAAATGTTTTGCAGCAGGAATTAGCAAGATTTAGACCTTAGTTTGGTCAAATTAAAGCATCTACAGAAAACTCTTGGTCAGGAGCAATGCTTCAACCTAACAGATTGGATTTTGTCCGTACCGGTCTCATAAAGCAGCATCAGGGCAGGAGTAAATATTAATCCATCTCTAGCTACATGGAGCTAGAGCTGGCAGCTAGATAGCTCTGAAAAGGTGTCTGATAAACTTGGATGTTCTCTTGAACATGGGTCAGACAGGGTGAAACATGAGCTAAGAGATGGAACAGAATTTACACTTGCAAATGGTGTCACCTGGACTCAGGGTCCGAGTCAAAGAGGAATAGATGGGAGAGCCCTGGCAGTGGCGGGAGGAGGGTGAGATGGGTTCTGCTAACAGGGCATCCAGAATAACAGGGGATTGAGGCGGCCAGAGAGGGAGGTCTGTGGCTTAGATATATTCCATCACAGGATGCAGCTTGGATAACATAACCTTTGGAAACTATTTTAAGTATAGATAGGTTTTAAAGACACTTAGGTGTATTCTTTATTAATATGGGTATTTCACTGCTTTTTGTCAGTACAAAGAGCTTTCATGAGCACACTGCTGTACTTGCTCATGCAGCTTTTAATAGCCAGGCAGAAACTGAAGCAGAGAGTAGTCATAACCAGTCTTTTTCTCTGCAAAATCCTCATGTTGTGAAGAAAGAAATTTGTCAGAAACTGAACTTCTATGCATCATTCATTTCCATTTGTACCAATCCTTGTTCCTGCACTTTGGGAACTGCTCTTGCCCAGCACAGTGAAGTGAAGGCCAATAATGCCACCCACAGGTGTATGGGTTTATTGCTGCAATTAATTTTGAGATCGGTTTTCTTATCTTGCAGTTTACTAGTGTTAATTCTGACTAATAGTGACACTGAGGTTCCTCTGAATTCACTTGCACTTGTAGTCAGAACTACAGCACCCGCGCTTCTTCTGTACTGCTTTGTTAGAGAGCTTACACTGTTATTGTGTGCCTGGCTTATTTCTACTACAAGTAATTTTGGAAAAAAAAACCCCAGAACTAAACAAGTTACAAAATAGAAATTAAAAATGAAAAAATCTTCCCATCTCAGCAATATGCAGATCTGGTGAAAGCATTATAAGTGTCATCCAGTTTTTAAATTAAAACGTACAACAGGCACATTTTCATAGTATGTAGCATATTTCATCTCACTTTATTTTGCCATTCCTAGCTCAGAGATCCTTCAACCGTGATGACAAGGACTGTAATGAGTTAAGAGTTGTTCTTCACAAAATAAGACAAAAGCCATCTGAAATAAGAACTCAGTCTTTAGGTACAACTGACACAGGGGGAGTTCTGCTTACTAATACTGTACTCATTATCTCATTTCCCTTATCCATGTTTAATCAGAATGTTGAAACGGAAAACATATTTTCAATAATTGTTACCTGAACATTAAGAGAGCATTTTATGTTTAAGGTAAAAGGGATTAAAGGATATTTGTTAGCTTATTCTTCCTTTCTTTCAGAACGACAGGGCTGCAGAGAACACAGTCCTGTGGAAAGGCTGAGGATCAGACCGCAGTGCAGGGGAGGAGGCAATGTTTTCTCTTGTACTTGATGTCTCTCTGAAAAGCACCTGAGGTAGGCCACCCAGGGGAGATAAAGCCCTAGCACTTTGCATAGATAGGCTGTAAATTAATTCCAGCCATGAGATCTATTTCCTAGCTAGATTCACAAGAGTGAACTCTCAAGTCAGAGGGACATGTGATGCCTCTGTGTGGCATAAATCCTTCTTGTCTTCTGCTGCACCTCAGACCATTACAAATGGTCATCTTATCTAAATTCTCTAGGGTTTTCCATTGGTATGGGCTGAGGTTGCAGACATAGATGCCCTTACAGAAAAGCTTGTAGGAGCCAAAACCACAGAGAAAATGGGTAAATGTGGGATTTAGTACTGTAAATATTTTGCTGAACAATGGACTAGTCCCAGACAAAGCCTATTCACTACATGAAACATGGATGGTATATACTGAGATTATCTTAGATGTCCACATCAATGGAATAATTAAAGAAAATTAGTAAGGGAAACTTATCATATCAGTGAAAAAGAAAAAAAATAGAACTGACTTGTCTGAAACAGGTTTAGTAAGTATGAGAATTCAGAGAGAAGGTATAGCGTCCTACACTTCATCTCATGTTAGCCATGTTACAATTTTCTTGTACACAATTATAGATATGGCACCTATGTTTCAAAGTCTGCATCTCCACATCGTATTAATATCATTCTATTTTATGTATTGCAGTAAGTTTTTGTACATTCATTGCACATATAAACATTTAGCTTATTTTAAGTTTAGTGTGCAGAACACACATCAGCTGAGGCCAAATTCAAGGGAAATTAGACACACAGCATAAAGAACATGACACTGTTCTATTTGAAGTTCTCCCTAAACACACTTGCACTTTATTGATGAAGTTCATCAATACTCATATTTAAAGACCTTGAGCTGATAAGGAACAATTGTTAAGTTAAAAGCTTGCTATCGCTATTTGCACCATAGGGGAGAAGTTAATTCTAATGCCTAACTGCTCTCTGAAGGCCCCCGAGTCATGAAAATCAAAGGCATCATAGATGATCCTTAAATATTTTAAGAAAAAAAAAAAAAAAGTCTTAGGTATTTAAGCAAATGGATTTTTTCCTCATTAAAACCTATGTTTAAATACTTTCAACCTTAATTCTGCACAAGATGACACACTTGCCTCTCACATCCCAGCCCCAGGGGACAAAGCACAGGTAAGGTGGTGTTGGGAGCTGTAGCTTCAGGCAGAACTGCAGGGCTCCCAGGCTGCAGCTGCAGACATGCACATCTCCAGCTCACAGGCTGTGGACAGGCAGGAATTAAGCAAAACAGGGAGCTGAATCCAGCTTTTCAACTGAAAACCACTTTGAAAGAGTAATACACAGTGATGACTCTGTACAGGTCCAACAGAGCAGTGCCTTCATTTTAGTCTCTATGCATTGGCCAGTCTCTGATGACAGCAACTCCAGAAGCTCAGAGCAGTCACACAGCACTCATGATATAGAACAACTCAAGAATTACAGCTCAACTAAGTCAAGCTGTCCCCCAAACCAAACATTTATCTACATTTCTTTTTATGCAGTCATTAAAAGAAAAGCATTATTCAGTTTAAAGGTTCAATAACAAGACCATTCAAACAGTTTTCCATCAGAAGTGCTTCATTTGTTGTCATACTGTGCCACCTACAATTTCACCAGGCAGATAATGATAACATGTCTCATGACAAATAAAACTCGAGCACCCTCCAGGCAAATTCATGGAAATCCTCACTCACAGGCAAGTGTGATAAAAACGCATCAAGCTAACTTCAGAAGCAGGGAGGGTGAGGGATCTGATCCTCAGTAAACTTACTTTGAAGGCAACAGCTATCTGGGTGATCTTGAGGAGGCATTATCTGACAGCATGACTGGATTGTGCTGATGTGAACTGCCCGTTTGGTGGTTTTGCTGGACTGGAGTGTCAGTGAGTAAGTGTCAGCACACATGGACTGTTACACGTATGCCTCCATCCATCATAACTGGCACTGCTTGCTAGCTTGCTAAAAATATTGTGTTTCAGAAGGAAAATACCAGAGAAAGCAAATGCTGATTCATTGGATGACTTGGATTGCAATTGAGGCTGTCAAAGGGAGTTTGCAGCTGGAGAGGCTGAAAAGTTTGGTGCATCTGGTGACACATCCAGACCTCCTCAATCTGGACAGTAATTCTCCAGAGAACTAAGTTCTCCCTGACAGTCTCCCCATGGAGAACAATGACACAGGGTCTCCCTTCCTCCACAAAAAAACTTTTTGCATTTGGGCCCAGTGAAGATGGGGATGTACTACACAGGGCACAGCTTAAATAGCCCAGACCTCACTGAAGGCAATTTCACACAAAGCTCTCACCTACTCGCAGATTTTCCATCCTCTGGACACAACCCTGCACCCAAACACTGAGATAACATGAAAACCACAACCATACCAGTTCATAACTCTGACAGAGAAGAAGAGAGGGGCAATCCAAGCCAAAAAAATTTAAATTGTTTAATAGAGTAGCCACAGGTTAAATCTCCAAGGATCTTCAGAAAATCCAGCATACCCATGCCTGAAATTGGACACTCAGTAATTAAGCTCTCACAAATATACTCTATATCCATATTTACAGCTAAAATCTCCATATATCTAAAATAAACACTAAATTGCAATGTAGGAACACCAGTCCCTCAGTGTGCCACGATACATTGCACACAAATAGAAACATCTAAGATTTTTTTTTTTTCTTCAATACTTTAAGACAAATAGTGGCAAGTACTATGGGCTGTGTGATGGGAAAAATCTCACTACATGGAACTGGAGCTGTCCAGTACCTACTGGAAATACTGTTGTTGCATGTTGGCAGGAAAAAAAAAAAAGGTAATTCCTTCTAAAAAATCCACATTTTGGTACCATTTCCTTTGGGTTCAATTGAAACGGTACAGAGGAAAAGATATACTTGTTAAAAAATACATTAAAATACACAAAAGGTTTGATCAGAGGGGGTTATGAGGCCCTTCCCCAGGAGGGCCTCATAATAAACCTCACACATCACAAGACTCAGAGGAAAGGCAGCCCTGGCACTCACAGGAGAAGGGCTAGCCACCCTGCACCAGCACAAGCGTGTTGCTAACACCCGTACCACAGGAGACACAGCTGCCAGTCTTCCAGCAAGCCTGCAGCCTCCTCTCGCTCCCTCCCTATTATGTGTCAAGTACCTACTCTCTCCAAAGGTTCAGAGCTAAAAAAAAAATAAATCTTACTTTACCTTCCTTATATTTAGAGCTAAATCCACTTCAGCTAAGCTACAATTTTCTGAGAGTCCCTTTCACTGGCAGCTTTGCTTCGAAACAGCTCCTTCCTCTACACCCTCTCCTCCCTCGCAGTCCCAGCCACCCGCATGCTGCTCTCCAGCTGTGGCTTCAGATGCATGCTGAGCTGAACTGGGCACCAGATTAAAGACAAGGATTTAAAAGTGACCACTACTGCCAGCAGTTTTTTCAGCCAGATGAACTCTAAGCATAGCTCATGACCAGAGACATGCCACAGGGTTAAGAACAAGCACGTGGGAAGGAGTATTCCATGACCTGCCAGAGCCTTCAGAGCAGAAGCTTGCAAAATTACACTCCAGAAGAGACCCAGCAGGATGCTGCAATCACATTACACAAAGATTTGCAGTGGGGCATTTTAAAAGCACCACAGGAATCCTATCCTGGAGCCACACCAACTCCACAGGGAACCAGGCACTCTGTGCACCAATAAGGAAGACCTGCAAACACATGCTACTGATAGACTTTGCTGGACTGAAAGAAAATTGCAAATATTACTTGCTCCACTGAAATATCAAAAAGGAAAGCCAGCCAAAGCTCCAAAGGGAAACAGATAAATACCTTGGCAGTTGTCCAGCGAGTGTGCAGCTTGGATTCATCTGTAGAGAACCGATGATAGAAATCTTCAAGCACAAATTCCTTTTTCCATGAGTAATAAATGAAGAAAGTGATATTTATGGAAAAAAAAAATCAAGAAGTTTTCTTCTGCAAACATAGTTTGTCACAGCATGGATGGGATAACATAAACCATAATGCACAAGTGTTCAATCTGCTGCCTCTGCCAAGCCCACATAGCAGCTCTCAGAAGCATGACAGCAGCCACTAGCAGCAAAGGTTGACAACATGAAGGTAACAGGTCACAAGAAAAAGCTTCAGGGCACATTGCAGGGGCTCGTTTGCTTCACCCAGCCACCACAGCCAGCCTGTCAGAGTGCTCACACCAGAGCATACAGCAATGAGCTAAGCTTCCATCCACTTGCCTTCCTTAAGGTACATCTATAGAACCTTAAATAATACCAGTTGACCTGCTACCTCTTCCTAAGAACTCTTTCTGAGTTTGCTACAGCAGCTGACTGACTTAATTTCCTTCTTTATAAGCCCCACATGAGTTCAGTATTGCTCATGTGTTCCTTCCCTTTCCCTCCAGCAAGGCAGGGTTTGGCCCTGAGCAGGTTCAGCTGTGCTTGCCCTCTACCTCACCCAAGAAACACGGCACCGTAGCCAGGAAGAAACCAAACTGAAACACTTCTCATACTCTCCAGGAGGATATTTAAGCATTTTTTCACATGAGTCAGGACAGACTGAAGGAAGACCCTGACCTTACACAACTGAAATCAATAAAAGTCTTTCTACCAGCTGCCCTGCATAAGGAATTAAGTCAGAGACTCAGCCTTAAAAATCATTGGGATGTAACATTTGGAGAAATAATTCCTCCCAATGACAAAGTTGAAATTACACTAAATTTAAGTAGAATGAACACGACACATAAAACCATCCTTCAGCTGTCTTTGCTCAGTTGTTCCCACCACTACCCCGAGCAGAGTCAGGGAGCAGCAGAGCAGCTCACACTGGTGCTGTGGTTTTGTGGAGTGAGAGGGACCCCCAGCTGTGCTGTGATGAGTACTAGTGCAGAGAGAGCCACAGTCAGCACCTGCTGCTTGCAGCTCCTTTCTGTTTTTAACCTAAGTTCTGGAAAGCAAACACCAAATTTATTAGAACTTCCATATTGAGACTATAATACTGAGGAGAATACTTTCTATGTTAGCTCATTCCCTCTGGAAGAACGTGCTGCTCCAGCTCAGGAACACAACTGCTTTCTTCTCACTTGGATGGTTGAAGCTGATAATATTAGAGAAAAGATTAAGGCTCAGTTTTCCCTTTTTCAGGAGGTCATAGGCTTCACTAAATCTCTCAGTCTGTGTTGAGATGAGACACCTGTGGCAGTACACTGAGGAGATGCAAGGGCTGACACATTAGTTAAGATCTTACACATTGTTTTGGAATTTGGTTTGGAGCTTTGCTCCGCTTTGACTCAGATACAGTTCCTTAGCACTCCAATGAGCCCAAGGGTTTCTGAAAGACTCCTGTGTACTCTCTGTGCTACAGGTGTTAAAGGAAACATTGTGTAGCCCAAAGACTGCAAGATTCCCAACACCATTCTTGTATAAAAACACAATTAAAGGTTTCTGATATGCCTTAGATAAAGCAGTTGTTATTTTTATCATGACCCTTCCTTTCCAAAAGAAACATGGCTAATCTTTCCAGTCTTTCTTCAAGGGAGTGCATTATCATGACCCAATTATTCCTGAAAAAGATAGCTGGGAAATTTCTGTCAGGACGGTTTGCTCACAGAAAACACCGTTATCGCAAAAGCAGGAAAGCTTTGGTATCACTTAGAATGGTTTTCTGCTAAGAAAATACAGATCAAATATTTCCTTGTTGATCAGCTTGATGAGATCTTGTTTGTTGCCCCATTCTGTTCCTAATTGGATAAATGCAGAACTGCATTAACCCAAGGTGTGCAGGTGATGCATGGGAATTGTAGGTCACGGATTTCATTTCAAAAGTGCAGACTATAGTTTTAGTTTACATTATCTGACTTTTACTTTGAATTCCCTAGACAAACAAAAGTAAATCTCACTGAATTTCTTGAAGTAAAATGAAAAGGAAAGAGCAATCTGTGCTGTTCATCTCCACACTTTTCCACCATGTTAAATGTTCTAACATGAGGATGGGATCCAATCTCACTGGTCTGTCCCAGCCTAACAAGGTGCTGTCTACTGACAGGCTGTCTGCTTGGACAGATGGATTTACTAGGTCTCAGCAGAGCTTTGACTAGCTCTATCTACTAGGAGATGTTTGAAAGATTTTCACATTGCAGTGAGTAAATTTGTGATTATAGCAGGGAAGTTTCTCTGTTCTGACTTTAAATTAAGTGTGTTGCAAAAAAATCCAATAAAAGCCATGAACAAATAGACACTTTTCACAAGTCATAGAACCCCTATTGAATTGCTGTGACATTAATGAAACTGCCTCCTGGAGAGACTAGAAAGTTTGACATAAACCTGGCCAATCTCAAAACAATAACAGAGCATTTTAAAGATAAATTTTCCCATTTACAATCCAACAGTATAGCCTTCTGCAAGACATTCAGCTCCATGACTCACCCCTAGGGACCAAAATGGTAAGTTCTCTATCCATGAGAAATGAATGTAGGTTTTACCCAGCTTCTGAACACTGAGTGACCATGTACTTTACTGAAATGGTATTTCTTTTTATAGCTTTGTAACAGCTTAAGGGGGAAGGAAAAGAAGAAGAAACCTGGTGCTGTCACTTTGGCTAGCTTTTATTGTAATCAACCTCACAATGCTTTTTGCTATACAATACAAAGAATTTTTAATCTCTCTTGGCTGGCACATTCCCTCCAGGGTTTTACTGCTTACAATGGGAGCTTTCGCTTTGACTGTGGCAAAAATAATGTCAAACCCCATTGCGAGGCACTGCTTTTACTCTGGCTTCATTCAGGAAGTTCTGAAGAATCAATGACTTCATGAGATGTGGGAAAGAATATAGGATTCCTTTTGAAGAGGGATCATATATTTGCTATACATTTTGCTTTTTATGAAAGTCATCTCTAAAATGTGTTTCATTTTGCTGGCACAAATGCTTGCACAGTTTGTGGTTTGAATGATTTAAAAAAAAAATTATAAGATTTTCCTAACACTTGTTCTTCATAAAATTTCCCCAAACACTTCTGGATGTGCAGTCTCAAGGCATTTCAGGTAGGAATGGAGGAGGTCTTGGAGCGAAGCCACTGAGCTAGTGCTTGGAAGTGCTGAGCTGTTTCTAGAACTGAAACTTCAGCTTTTTCTTCCTTTTCATGTTGGTTTAAAGAGAAGTTAAACAGTTTCTATGTAATGAGCTCTGGCCTGAATATTTTCTAAAGCTCAGGCCAAATTCAACCTCTGAGTTTTGGGAAAGTCTATTAGAAAGTTACAATGCAAGAAATTCCTCTGTATTTCTAAATTTTTGCCAGGCCTACAGAATGGCAGATGGAAACTTCCCAAGAGGATTTACTTTTGTTCCCAGAGAGCCAAACATACAATTTCCATCTGGATGACTTCATTGCAACTGGGAGAAGTAAACAGTGAACAAGAAGTGTAGCTCTTGACTGAAGCGAGCACATGGTGAAGCACTGTGCTGTAAGCAGTGTGTATGTCCTGCACCAGGAACCACATGCACCTCTTCTGTTTAGAGAAGTCCTATGAAATAACATAAATTCATTTATTTTGTTGCATTCTTGTCTCTACTCATGCTAGCACCAGTTTCCAGACTAAAGAGGACATTCTAGATGATAAATATCTAGATAAACATCCACATTGAATCTCTGTATCCAACTGAAGTCAAAGTTAAGCTTGTATTTTCAGTCTCTGCCAGAGTGGCATAAAAAGGAGTATCATAGATAGAAAAGTAAATGTGTTGAGTTGCATTAACAGCCAGCTGCCCACCACCAAGTTTTATTGCTGGGACTTAAAGCCTTCATCCTGTGTGAGATTTTGACAATGATGACAGCTTCATTTATGATTTGGCTTTCACAGATAAGTTTCTTCCACTTGTCAAAGAATGAAAAGATTTTTTTTTCTTTATTTGTTACTCAGAAAGAAATATGTAGTTTACAACAACTGTGTGTAACTGCTATCTTGGCAACTGTTGTACCTAACTTCAGCTGCATCCAGAATAGATTGCCAGTAATAGAGCCCACAAAACTGTATTTCAGTAGCAACTAGAAACCAGTAGAAATGGTGTACTTCTTTTGCTAGATATATTTGTGAATTGCTAAAATATAAAATTAGATTAAGGGGGCACAGTATCCCTGTAGCTTTCTCAGCTGTGTATTGTGCAACTCCATCAGTGGACCCCAACTCCAGTACGAGGTGATGAGTCTTGCACCCTGGGTTGAGGAGGCTGTGTTTAGTGATGGGTTAGGAAAATATATCTCATTATTCCAAGCAGAATAGCAGTGAAAATGCTTCAGTCAAATAACAGAAATACTTCCACAAAGTTTACCAAAATAGGTGAGTTTTCAAAGGAATACAGAGAGTTGCATGCCTGTTTTCCTGACTTTCTTTTCAGGCCGAGGCTCATGACCCCTTTGGTGCCTCCAGCTGTCCAAACCAAGGCTGATCTGCTGTCACTGCTGGGCTGGATGATGGTTGTCCATTTGTGCAGCTCCTGGTGAGTTAGCAGGGAGGGTTCCAACAGGTCCTGTGGAAGGACTGTCATCTTCACAAGACTGTCCTGCAGGTCAGAGAGAAACTGTGCCACTTGTCCTCCTTGTGTGGGTGAGTCCTGTGCTGTGAATAGCAAATAACCAGAGTGAACACGGTATCTGACAGCCCAGGGGCTGAAAAGTTTCGGCATACTTGAGTCAGGAATCATTTCTCTGTGTGTCACATACAGGGTGTCAAAGCCAAGCATGCAATTTTCTAGCAGTGTACAAATGCAAAAATAGGTCATAAAATAGGTCAAAGATAAATCACCTGTGCTGGCTAGTTTCTCATTCAGTATTTTGATCATTCCTGATTGAGACTCTTATAGACTAAAGGAGAATGGATAAGAAGTGAACATAAGAGAGGCTGTGTTGGGTAAGCTCTCATTTCTCTGATAGGTACTAGATAGTAAATAATCCATCTTGGAGAAGCTTTAGAGGGCTGGAGAGCTTTCCAGTCTGCTAGAGATGCTTCTTAGTCTTGTGCTAATATGAATGCAGAAGGCAGGTCACATTTATGCTGCTGCTCTGTATGTAACCTTCCAGATGATAGATAATTACTCATAAGTGTGTCCTACAGATGCTCCAGGCATCCATTTGCATGCGCCTGACTGAGTAGATGGTTCCAGATGGGTTCAGAAGAGACTAGAGCTCTGTGAAGAGTGCTGGAGTTAGGGGATGCTTAGTAATTCAATTTTTCAGTCTCTGGAAAGTAGTAAAGCAATGATAATCAGGCTATTGATATAATGACAGTTCCTTTGGAAACCAAGCAATTGTACAGCTATTGAAAAGCAGAGAGCTGGCTAAGCGGGGCAGCCAGCCCACCCTTCAGCCTTGCCTATGGCCACAGTGAGCCAGAGATGTGCTTGTCCAACCTATAAAACATAAAAATTTCACCAGCCCCTTAACAATATATCCCAGGGCTTCACTATCTTTTTTACTGGAAGGTGTATTTTTCTTTACCCCCATCCTCCATCTGCTTTTACAACTGAAGTTCACCATTTTTTTACTATCCCCTATGGCAGTGGTGACCATGCTGATGACTGTTGCAGTTAACCTCAGCTCTGCGGTGGCAGACACAGACTGCAGCCTCCTCAACTGAAGTGAGACTCATAAGGTATGTGGAGGTGGGGGTAGAGAGCATGTGATCTTCTGTTTTAACTGACTGGAGACAACCAGAGAAATAAATGATCCCCCAAACCATCCAGGATAAGTTAGAGCACTATACTGCTTTCTCTGAAATGAGTAGTGAGGCTTGCAATTAATTCAGCACAAGGAGACTTTTGCACTGACCATCATTTCTCTGCTGCTGGAGAGAATTGCTGTGCAATTTTCTAGAGAAGGAAAACTCTATAGATGAAACAAAGCTTGTAGGTGGGCAGCCAGATGTGGTAAAACTACAGGGAGCCAGCACAGGAAAAATAAGAACCATCTTATGCAGGACTTAGAAATGGAATAAACAGGTTATTTTTACAAGCTGGAAATGAACATATAACTCCAGGGATGAGGAACAATGCAGCAAGTAACAGCATTTGCAGCTCAGCATATTCCATTGCTATTAAAAAAAAAAAAAAAGGCAATGAAAGCAGATGGGAATAGCATAACCAAAGCACCTCAGAGTTTTATTTAACCACAGGAGAAGGATTTTGAGAAGCAGAGAAGACAGCACCGTGGTGTCTCTAGTTATGTATTCTGCCTTCTGCACACTCCATGGTAATGGGAGATGTGACCCTGTAATCTGCTGCACAAGTGCTGGTCATTTTATGCTGCCATTAAGATGCAGAATGAGAGCTGTTCTTGCTCTCTCATGGACACTTCCACAATTTTTCTTCATTTGCGGTTTTGGCCAGTCCACACTAACAGTCAATTGGCTTGGAGTTTTCTTTGTCCCTCAGGATGGAAACATTGGACTGATTCCTCTGAGAAGTAAGAGCCAGGTATTAATTATCATAAGGTGGATTTGCAAAGTACAAGTTGGCTCAGCTCTTTTCCTTTATTTTTCAGCTCACACTAAGTCTTTGTTTGAATCTGTTGCGGCTTATCCTATTGCATGGAATAGCACATCAACTTTATTTAAAAGATTCTTAATATTAAAAATAAACAGCAAAAAGTGAATGATCACTTGAAAAAGTATTTCTTCACTTGTGTTTTATCATATGCAGCAGAAAATTTTGCTATGAACCACAGCTCCTTGTCACTTGGAATGGTTCTAATGTTGTTGCTTTTGTACTTTTCTGCTACATCAAAATCACTGGTATTACCCTTGAAGCATCTAAACAGCTCTGGTCAGGGGACTAGGTTTCTGCAGGAGAAAAGTACTAGATCTACACCAGTCTTAATACATCTAGTGTACCAATCTGATCCCATGGTCATACTTGTAGGAATAACTACGGCAGCAGTCAGGAGCAGGCACAGGTCATCACTGACTTGCTCAAAGCAGATGTGGGTACGAGGGAAGAAGAGCACTGGGATGCTGGCAGTTGGAACTGGCACAGGGCTCTCAGTTAGAAACGTTGAGAATCATTTGGCTTTTCCCATCCCTTTGTCAATAAATATTTGTTATGTTTTTCAGTATGTGGAAGAAGTTCAAATGAGCACACACCACTCTGAGAAGACCTGAGTCTTTCTCTAGAAGCTAGACCTCAGTGAAAATAGCCTGTAAGGTCAGAAGCAGAGCAGCAAGCACTGGGGTAGCTGGGTCCACTCTGAGCCCTCTGAAGGACTCTTCAATGTTGAGCCTTTGGAAGTTGTCTCTCCTGACAAGCACAGGCAGGCAGCAGGCTGCACTATTGATCCCTCTCCCAGCTACACTCAAGTGTTGGCAATTGAAAACGACTATCCTAAAAGTAAGACAAGATGTCATTAAGCCTCACGTGCACTTGCTCATGAGATTCGTACCATCAATTATTCCACTTGCCTGTGATGGCTTCAGACTCTTTTATCTTTCTCTCAGTGGATTTCTCTGCTGCTTTGCATTTAAATTCACCTTGCCTTCATAAAAGCACAGTCAAACTATAAGCAATAAATGAGCCAGACAAAAACAAACATGCTGTTGTTTTCTTGGCTTTTTCTGCAGTCCCAAGGAAAGGATGTTTCTATACCCCTTTGAGAAAGCCATCCCACTCTGCCCATGGTGAATAAATATTTGAAGATTGTACCAGCCACCTACTCCTCAGCCATAGGAACAGTGAGAAAATCCCACCTACTCATGAATATTTTTTATTATTATAGTTCTGAAAATAAAGCAGGCTGGAACATCCCCTATCAGGCCAGGCTGCTGTCTCCAGCTTCCTTGTACCAATTACTGTCTATTTGACGTGCTTCATGCTCTTTTCATTAATGGGATGAAAGGTTTTGTGGGATAATAACTAGTTCCAGTGAGCAAGTGTATTTATGAGACCAAAGGCCAAGCAAGTCACTTGTCCTTGCAGAAGGAGCCTTGAGACTGTAGTGACTGGCACTGGTTTAGAATGGCTAAATCACAAGAACAAAACTTCTGTCCCACAGAACATTGATCCATCCATGAATTGCTGAGGACACAGGGGTTCTCACTGCAAGAAAGCTGAGAGAGCAGAGATCATGATGACACTGCTATGGGAGAAAGGTAAGAGGACAGCCAATGGCTTCACTTGAATATTGAAGATGCTGTAGAGTTACTGCCATGTTAAATATTTCCTAATGTTTTCCTCAGTTGAATCAAGGTTTGGTTGAAAACTTGTGACCTGAAATTGTGGTCATTGCATTATTGCCAGAATATGTTGGTTTTCACCCTCTACAGACAAGAGGCATATGGCAATTTCTTCCTAGAACATTCCTCAGCTGAACAGCTGCAACAAACATTTTTCTCACCTTAGAAATTCCCAAAGTACATTAGAAACCATGTGGACTACAAGGACAGACCTTTGAGTCTGGCAAATATTTTCCTTGGTTCTGGTAGGAGCTGTGCAGTAGCCCCTCTCATGAGGAGAAGGTGTGCTTGGCTCATACCCGTACCTGACTTTCCACTCCAGCTGTGCCATACTGTTAATCTCTCTACACCTGCCCCCAAATCATCAGGAGGGGGTCATCTCCCCCTGCTCCATCTAGCTAAATGTAAAATCTGCCATCCCAACACAGCTGGCCAAGACTATAAGAACAGAGAAGGGTCTGCAGGAAGGGATTATTTTTCTCCTAATTAGCCCAATCCTCCAGTGGGGCCCATTGCATTAGCACCCAGCTTGTGTGTTCCCTCTGGGAGCTTGATTTCTGCTGGGTGAGAACAGCACGTTCACCTCTGATCGTTATTTCTGACCGTGTGGGAGAGCGACTGCACACAAGGTTCTTGCTGCAGGCTCTTTTTTCAGCACACACAATCCATACACAGTGGTCTACCACAGAAGGAAAAAAATCCATACTGACCAAATATTATCACATAGTGGCGTCACCAGATCCCGTGGTACAGTCCCAATCTCTGTACTGCATAATAACGTGGTGTTCAGAACACCACCGTGACGGAACTGTTGGCTTTACTGGCAGGCACGGTGAGATAGAAGCTGACAGGAATTTCACATAAGGGCTCCAGAGGGATCTGTACTTGTGGCAAGTAAAATCAAATTGGCAGTACAGAAATATCTGTTTTAAACTCAGACTACAGGTTGAAGTTAGAGCTCTAAACCAGTGATTTCTTAGTGGAATGGCAGGTTCTTATAGAGGAGAATTTACTACAAAAAGCAAATATTTTTATGCAAGTCAGTGTGTGTAATACAGTTTGAATTATGGCTATAAGAGAAAGTCCTTGGTTTGTGTCACCTCCTTAATCAATGCTAACTCTACTAAGACATGAATGAGTTAGTATTGGTCCCAAAAATTCTCACTGCTATAATATTCTGCCCTGAAACACATCTCTACCAGTCTGTGATTTGGAAAGGAGACGACTCTCTCCCCAGCACACCCCACCTTTGGAGCTCCTTTTAGACAGCCTCACAGAGTCTGAATGAAAAACTTGTCTTCAGATGATGGAAGACCAGTTAATAACTTGCAGGGCATTTATTTTCAGAAGAAGAGTCATAGCTACAAGAAAAAAACTGAAGGAAGAAGAGATGCACAGTGGAGACACACTAATGTTCCTGCTAATCTGCTCCAGGGTAGCACTGAAGGACAACACCCAGCACAGGAACAGCCTCCCATGAGGTATGAATGGCCTGTGGATTTCACTGTCAGCAGAGCTGGGAGATACAAAGTCATTCTCTATACAGGTAGTGGGCATTGCCCAGCTGCCTCAGGTAGGGTGGATGTCAACTCTCTGAGGCACTTGTTAGATGAGGCAGTACTTACTAGCATGAGTATTTTTTCAATATTCTAGTCTGCAGGTATTTTGTACAGACACCACTTTCTCACTGGAACCTTCTACTTGAAAAGTCTTCTTTAGCATCTCTCAGAATTGTGATATGTCACATTGGCATAGCAAAAAATAAAATAAGCATTTGGGAGCAATTTATTTCCCATGGCTATACACTAGCAAACGCTCATTTCCATACCACCTACAGATATGTGTATATATTTTTGTTCTAATATTGAGAAAAAAAAATATTTGCATTCTTTCAATATAAGCAATTCTTGGCTTGAATTTTTAGCTGGTCAAATAATGCTAAAGAAGCAAATATATTGGAGTTTCTGTCAACACCGCTGGGACTATGCAGGCAGGCAAACTCTATTACAGCCGTAGTCTTATCAAAGAAAAGCTAAATCTCCTCATTAAATCTTGGTGGTTGTTGTTTTCATGAAGAAAGACTCTGTACTGCAGGCAAAATTATGGAGAAATGTACAAATGAGCGGTGAAGGATGACAGAGGGAGGCGGGGGCAGAGCTGCACAGGGCGCCGGGCGGGAGGGGACAGTGGCTGAAGCCCCAGCCTGGGAACAGTTATTCTGTTCACCTGGTGGGCACCAGCTACGGCCAGGATTGGCCCCAGAGTAACATGTGTTAGCCATCAACCCCTATAGTGGGCAGTTGTGTATAATCTGGCATTGCTCCACCTTACCTTAAAAAAAAAAAAAAAAACAGAAACAAAACCAACAACAACCAAACAACCCACAAAACAACAAAAAAACACAAACCCACACTTACTTCTTTCTCCTATATATGTCTCACATCTGTCCAAACAGCAAAAGTTCATTCAGGAAGGCTTCATTGGATAAGGACATATGCCAAAGCTCACTTTTACAGGGAAGTATCCAAAATTTGAACTGCTGAATTAAAACTAAAGCAATTAAGAGTACACTCCAGTGGAAGTGACATTGAACCCAAATTTGTGTATTGATTTTTAATTATTCTTTGCATTCTTGGGCAAAATGCTTCAGCCTGGATTCAGTAAAACATCTAACCACCTAAGTAACACGTGTAAATCCTACAAGATTTGAAGTGCAGTGCTTAAACAGAGCCCTCATTGCTCTCTCTACCCCTTTTATGAGTTCAAACGGATATAAAATCACTCCTGCTTTCCTACTGTCTTACCTGTTTGGGAGGAAGGGGAAAAGCAGAAAATAGGAAGAGGGGATGACGTACAGGAGGAAGGACTGTGGCTTTAGGATAAATAATTATTATAAATAAGGAAAATTATGCCTATCTTAAAAAAATTATTTTTTTTTCTTAGAATATTATCAAGTGAGGGATGCAGTTTGAAAGGAGTTTAAGAGGTTTCCAGTGATTACCTTTAAAGTACATAGAAGTCATCTAAATGGTTAGTAAAATGTTGACTGGAAGCTAAACTTGTTTATGTTATATTAAACTAGACATTAAAATGTTTTTTTAGTACTTCAAATATAAGGAACTGCCTAGTGCTTTTAGTGCTCTTACTGGCATTCTTAAGAAGTGTTAATAAGATGAGTTTTTTCCTGCTACATTTTCAGTGGAAGATAGGCAGTATAAACAAAAGTGCAGACTGATTTCTTTATTGTGCTGAGATATCCAACTATGCTCCAACTGATCAGAGACTTTTGTTTACATAGTCTGCATAGATTTGTCCAACAAACTTCAAATGAACTCATGCCAGGATCCAAAATCAGTGCATTCAATGGACAACGAGAGCTTTAGAATTATGTTGCCAATACGGTAGGCCTGATTTTTATCTCAATTCAGGTTGTATGACCCTAATTCCAACTCCCTTTACAGGAGGCACCAACCTCTGCCCCCAACCAACGATCACTGCCCGGCCAGGCTGGAAGGAACAAACCAGCTGCAGCTGGGTGCAGACATTTGTGCAATGTCTGCCTTTAACTTTTGATACTTTGCAAAAAGGCTAGAACCTGGGATCAGCCAGGCCTTGCTGAAAGCTCACTTCAGAGGAAGCTTTTGATTTATTTTGTTCTATTTTAAATAAACTCACTCCAAAAAGCTGAAGTTCCCATTGTACCTACATAGACTCAATTGCCACAATGTGTAGCTATGTGTATAACAGAAGGCACAACCATCACTATGCCTTGCATTCTTAAAATAAACTACTAGAACAGCATTAATGTTTTTGCAAAATAAGTTGGATTTGGGTTCTTTTTTTCATTGTTTGGTTGCTTTTTTCTGAGAGCAGACTGGATTGACTACAAAAAGGAAGGTAAGTTGAAAGTACAAAGTCTATAAAAACCTAGCATTCCAAGGAGCAAGTGCATGCACCTAGGAAATCTTTGTTGATTGTTGCTAATATCTATGATAATTAAGCTAAAAATACCCACAAAGCAATAGAATTTGCAGAGATGACTCTATTGTCTTAAGCAAATAATGAAGCACTGAGCAGTTAAATTGATCCCATGACTCTAATTTCAATAATAAAGCAGCAATAACTGTTAATCTATAGCACTCACTTTAGATTACAAACCCAACACTGAATGGGCAATTTCGTTAGAGAGCATATAGCCAGGAGAGAGATGTTGTCTGGGAAAAAAAGTCATCCCTGCTGAAATCAAACCATCCTGAGAATTTCTTGCTGCTCTGCACCCAGAAGCACAGTCAGGGAAGGGTTCTCACAAATACCAGGTACAGCTGCTGGAAGCCCTCGATGTCCAAGCAATTCCCTTTTATTTTACCCCCAAACCTACCGGGGTACAACGGGCTGAAGCAGCTCCCCAACACGCACACTGCCTTGGGTGGGCAGGGTGTCTGCTCCAGCCTGAGCATGGGAATCGTTGGGAAGGGGCAGCTGAGAGGGAGGGGGGTGTGCTCACCCCCACGGCTGCCCATGGTCAGAGCCCAAGGACCCACCCTGATACTGCGGTCGGGGAGGCTGCGATACACGAGACATAAGTGTGTCCCCAGGGACAGAAGGAGCCAAATGAGCAGATGGGGAACTATTTTTTTTTTCTTCCTCTCTTTTTATTCTTGTCCCCAAAATCAACACATGATCTGAAAACCAACCAAACTCACCCACAGATACCAGCACTGCCTGGAAGAGACAGTTCTTTTTTAAATTAGATCCTTTCAGACACTCACACAAATCCACAGATCTCACAGGGCCTGCAGAGCTGGAGCCAATGAACATTCACAGAGCGATGCTGTAGATGAAGGAAGGAAAGGCTTTCACCATCTCTGCTGGCAGCTGGATGGAGCTTATGGGAGTGAGAACTTTCTGTTCTCACTGAAGGTAGCAGGCAGGACTATAAATATTCGCATGGAACATATTTACTGAAGGACTGAGTGTCACACTAACAGCCTTTTTTTTTATGGTAGGACCATATTTCACAGGTACTAGCAACCTTCTGAAATAAAATCAAAGAATCAGAGACTAAGTGAGGTGAGAAGGGACATCTGAAAGCCTCCAGTCCAGCCTCCTGCTCGAAGCAGGGCCAACTTTGATGCTAAGGGAGGTTGCTGAGGTGCTTGGCCAGCTCAGTTCTGACAAATGTCAAAGATAGAGAGCACACAGCATCTCCAGGAAATCTGTTTCTGTGCTGCATAACCCTCATTCTGATGAATTTTTTCCATATAACAAAGGATGGAATTTCCCTTTTTGCAATGTATAACCACTGCCTCATCATTTTGCAGCACGCTGCTGTGCAGGGTCTGACCCCATCTTCTCTACAATCCCCTTTTGTTAAAGGAAGACAGCAATTAGATACCTCCTTAGCTTACCTTCTCCAGGCTAATCAAACCCAACACTCAGCCTTTCCTGATGTACCATGTGCTCCAGTCTCCTGAACATTGCAGTGACCCTCTGCTGGACTTGCTCCCACTTGTTGACCTCTCTCTGGCACAGGGGTACACCAAAAATACAGTTTTCCAACTGTGAGTTGCAACCTCACAAGTGCTGAGTTGAGGGGAATGATTGATCTGTTGGCTACACTCTTACCCAAACAGCCTGATGTGCAGTCAGGCTTCCTCACCTTAACCACACTGCTCACACTCAACTTAGTGCTCCACCAGGACTAGGCTTCCCCCAGCCTGGCAGTCCCCAGCCCATATTGCTAATGCATCCCAGAGGCAGCACTTGCTGTGTTAGTCCTCACTGAATGTCATGAGGTTCTTGTTAGCCTGTTCCTCAAGCTTGTCGAGGTCTTTGCCTGTCTTTGAAAACAGATCCTGGAAGTTTTGGTAACATCTTCTATGTGCCTTCATGAAAAAAGGAGTAAATACCTCATAAGATGTCTCTGTGTGTGTATATATATATATATATATATATATATATATATATGGTGTTTTACACCAACGCTCTACACTCTTTACAACACTAAGAAAGGACAAGTAAAACACAAGTCCCAGCCAACATCAACAAGAGCTTTTACTGACTGCAGTGACCTTGAAAATAGCCCAGTCGTGTCAGTGCCACAGCAGGAATCAGGATGTCAGCGTTAGTGCTGCAATGGAGTTGTTTTAACATGACTTTACTGAAAAGGACAGAAGATTTAGTTGCTGCTCAAGGGGCAGAGTGGGGGGGAGTTGAAATCTATAACCAGTGTCCCTGTTTAAAATTCTGTTAGCAAAATTTATGACACACAGTGGAGTCACATTTTTCCTCGAGTAAGACTATTTCTTTCAGCCATTCATTTTGCGTTTCCTGAGACCCGTCTGCAGATGAGTGGGCTATTGCACTCCATTTCTGCTTATATCACATCCAGAGATGTAGACACCTCAAAACCTGTGTGTGTTGTGATGACTGTATAGAATATCTCAATGAAAGTCTACTTCTGCATCCTTGATAATTCATTTGTATCCAAGTGGAAATATCTAAGCCATGGGGTGAGTGTTCACAAAACCTAATCCCCTGCACCTAGATTCTTGCAAGAATTCATCCTATACCTGGGATCTCCTTTATCACAGGAGTTCTGTAAAACATTGCCTCTCCTTAATAAAATTTCCATTTTCCCCCTCCCTTTTTGCAATTACATATTCATTTTTCAAGTACTCCGTGACTGTGCTGTTTTAATTTTGTTATACTACTCAGGGAATAATTTGTTCTTTATCTGCTAAAGAAGAACAAATGTATGCATTCAAAAACTAAATATTTACTTTCCAAAGAGCCATCATGAGTTGTTGTGAGTGCTTGTCTTCATTATGTGGAAAATTAAATGCACTCTGTGTAATAATTCTGTTGGTATAATAAAGGATTATGCATGACAAGGGAAAAGTGACCCAATTCAATAGGAAAAAAATGTACACCCTTCTCATGAAATTTAGTTCACCACCCTCAGTGTAAAAAATTTCTTCCTTATATCTAGTCTAAATCTGCCCTCTTTTAGCTTAAAGCCATTAGTCCTTGGCCTATTGCTGAAGGCCCTGCTAAAAAGTTTTCTCCAGTGTATTTGGCTGTCTTGAGTACAGTTTTCAAAACAGCTTAAAATATTCAGCAGTCATTTTCCTAAACAACCTAGAATAAAATGTACAAAATTCTAGATTTGTCAAAGAACCACAGGGGCTCCTCAGGGGATTTTTAACTGCAGGCAGGGCACCTGGTGAAACACCATGACCTGAGTCAACCACCCACCCACATCTCCACCCACCTCAGCACTCACTGGCCCCGAGGTGCCAGGAAGCTTCAGTCTCAACCTCTCTCAAACAAACTTGGGCTCGTAAACTGTTTTGGCAGTTTTGAAAATCAGTCAGTTTAATGAGGCTCGATACAAAAGAATTAAACTGTGAAGTAAAATGTCACGAGCAGACACTGCATTGGTAGAGACTCTTAAAGCTCCATCAAAGGAACTACAACAATGTACACCAGCTGAAAACACTCCTCAGCGTGTGTGAAGACAAAAGAGTTTGTAACCAGAGGAAACTGTACAGAACTGTATAATTAAGTACCTGGGGTCCAATCCTCTTCATGCACCCTCATCTTTCCTTACACACCTACCTGTGTTTTCAGAGCAGCATTAATTGGTGTGAAGATAAACATTAATTTTGTTATATTTAACAAAAAAATGCACACACAAGGGAAAGAAGAGCTGTGAGGCCACAGGCATTATGATAGAGTACTCCATGCCACATGCAGCAACAATATTTTGATTTAAAGCTCAGAAATGTCCAGGGGTCCAGGCTGCATTCACACACCTGCTGTTTGCCCAGGCAGCCCCTCCGCCACACCTACCTGCTCCTGCAAATGCATACAGGCCAAAACACAACTGCTCTCTTGTCTCATGCAGCACGTCAGTGTTTAATAGATCTGGTATCCCTCCAAGCTGGATGTACCCACAAGGTAATAAATGAATCAAACCAGAAAAACAGCTGTAATCTTCCTGGTAGCAGCTGACCTTGCTTTCCCAGAGCACGTCTGCACGGGGAGCACCGTCAGGCAGAGCAGCATTAATCATGGGCTGTCCCAGTGGCCCCCTTCAGAGCACTGGCTTCATGGGGCTGCAAACTCAGCTGTGGAGCATAACCAAAAGCTCCCCCAGAGATCACAAGGTAAACCAGACCTATTCACCAACAGGGAGACTGAGGCACAGAGCAATATAGAAATTGCCAAGCAGCAGCTGAGCACATCCATCCACAAAGTTCTGTAAGAATAAAAATCTCTTCTCATCTCCAGTGGAGCAAGTGTATTCTTTGTTTTTCTTAGTTTATACTAATCCAGATGTTGTTCTTACAGCAACTAACACTGCCTTCTGGTTCTTAACGGTGTTATGCAGACAACAGAGCTGGACCCAGGGAGGGAACCGTCCTGCATGCAGCTGCACAGCTCTCACTGGTGTGCACAGGGCAAGAGCACAGCCTGCTCCAGGTCACTGCCCAGGGCATCCTACCACCAAGGGAAGAAGCTTCCTATGCCACCTTTAACCATGTGGGATTGGGTTTTATGCCCAACTTTTCAGACAAGAAGAGCATTTCTAGATGTGATGACAGTCCTGAAACAGAGCTGTCTGGGAATCTCGCCTTGATAACCCAGGGCCAGTTACCCAGCTAAGGACTGCACAGGGGCTCTGTGCCATATGCACAGGGAGCCTTTGCAAGGGCAGGGAACAGCCACACTGACAGGTTTTGTTCTTTGGACAGACAGACACCTGGGAACACTTCCAGCACTGCCTTGATCTTACAGGGTTAAGATGTCCCGTGTCCTTCCTACATTTCACTGCCCAGCTCTGGATTTGGTATCTTCAATGCTTAGAAGAGAGCACATGCAAAGGCTCTTTAATCTAAATTGTGACAGGCTCACTCATAACTAGAAGCTCGACCCTCCTCATATGCACTCCAGCAGTGATTTCCTGAAAGAACAGGCAAATTTTGAAAATTAGACATGAGACAAATAGCTGAAGAGGAGTTATTGCACCAAAAAACTGCCTGTATCCAGATAACTCATAAAAACAAACCTGTCATCCCTGTGCTGATGTCACTTAGGCCCTGGACAGCTACAAAACTGCAAACACAGGACAGTGTGGAGCAGTCATTCTCCCTCTTCCCCACTGAACAGAAAAAAACTATTTTTGGCTGATATGCTTAACACTGAGCAGTAGATACTGTCAAATAGCCTCTCTGGCCGGTACCCTTCCCCAGGCAGTTTATTTCTGCCTCTGGGTCCTGCAAAATAGATCTGGCATGAAGGAATTGAGCTGCCACTCACTTTCTCATACGTCATCTCCAGAAGCACCATGACTGTCTCAGAACATTTCTATTATCCAGCTGTCAGAGATAAAATGAAGAACAGAAAGAATATGGTGTGTCCTGTAAATTATCTTCTGCTGAAAGGGTAAGGAATGATTTGAATAGTGTGTTGAAAAGCATAATATGTTTTCCACATCAGGGTTTTTTTTTATCTCAGGGCTTTCATTTAGGAAGAAAACAGAAAGATAGCACCAGATCTGAAAGCCTTAGTTTATAGAATAATTGTAATAAGACTAGATATAGTATTATGTTCAAGATATAGCAACTTTTGATTTTCTTGTAACCAATTAATGCTACAACCAACACACTGATGATAACTGGACTATCTTTTCAACAGCGGTCTCACCTTCGCCTTATAGGCACTACTATCACACTTAAATTCCTTTTCAGCAGATGGATGTAGTCGTGTGACACACATTTACACATCCTCACATCCTCTTCACCCCCACATGCTGCCCCAGGACTGTGGACTCTCCACGGAGGTGGGCTGTGCTGCCAAGGGGATGCACCACGATTCCTCTTGGACAATGGCACCCACTCAGCTCTTACATGCAGCCCTACACATGCACATGTGAATGATCTGATATCTGTACAGCGCTTTAATCTGTCAGGAAAGCTGTTCAGGTTAATTATAATTAGTAGGCAGATTAATTTCTTCAGAAAGTCCTGAAAATGTGGCTTGCAAAGTGTTATAGTGATCTAGAGACTGGTGTGACACCCAGCAAGGGTAACCGCTTCCTTTCTGACAAGCCTCACCCTAGAAATACCTTCACATTCCAGGATCTGGCCTTTGGAAACCCATAATGATGATACAGATTCCAGGTGTGCAGAGGGCTTTGAGCAGCTTGTTCAGGAGTGGGCTCTGATGAAACATTGCATCTCAATGCTGACATCCCCTGAGGGCAGAACAAGTACCAGTTAGGATTTAACCCTTTGGGATGACAGGATGTGGCATATATTTAAGATAATCAGTGGGATTGCTGAGTGAAAAACTGTATTGTCTTAAAATAATTCACTAAAAAAGGTATTCAAACTCAGCTTCATGTAATGTGAATAATTGTTCCTATCCTGTAACATGCAGCTGTTGGTGGTTACTACAACAAAGAGGGATTCAGTGCCTCTGATTATTGTCGTCATACAAACTTATCATCAGTGAGTAGTAAATAATCATGACATCTCATGAGTACAGCCACTACATTTACTATCCCTGGCTGAGCTGTTCTGATTAAGGGCCATAGCTTTTCTAGTAAATACACCTATCCCTCTCTAAGGAGCAAAGAATGAGTGAGAACGGAAAATCTAAGACAAAAAGAAAAGGTTATCATGTAAGCTTCCTTCTTTGCTCAGAATTTCATGTTTCTGTAGAAATAAAATATAAAGGCTACAGAGCCCTTACCCCACACCTTGAACGGACTTCTCTGCAGACCAGCAGCCAGCTTGCTCTTGTGTCATCCATCAGCCATGGGTGAACCTGTGCCTTCTCCTTTAGGCTGAACTGCAGCTTAGTGCCATGGTGTGTTCCTAAGCTGCTGTAGGAGATAATCAGTGTGTTATGTCCTAGAGATTTTTAGCAATTTGAGCAATCCTTCTGATCTTTTCAAGGCTGCTTTAAAACACCTGTAAAAAAAGTAGTTACTTAAAGCTACCCTGGATGCTTAAACTTAGAGCTGAACTTCCAAAATAGGTTTTATGGTCCTTTGGAGTCAGGCACTTAACACAATCATTTTATATTCACTCAGCTTCCCCCATTTTTATTCTGGTTCATCAGCAGTTTCTGGTCAAGTTTCCAGGCCAAGTCTGTAAACGTTTACCCTTTTTCAGTGAACAGGACTAGAAACAATCAAGTAAGAACCACACTTTTGGAAAAGATTTTGTAAATTCTACACAACAAGATGTAAGTAGGTGAAATAGGTCAGTTTTCATCTCATACTTTTAAGTTTTCACAGAACAGAAAGAGAGATAATATTCCCATTCTCTTCTGGCATCTCCTTCTTGGCCTCCAGCATTCTGTCTCCAGCAGGATGCATCCAATCTGCTGTGCCCACATGGAGGCTTGGCAGGGGCTTTCCTCTCCTGCATTTCACTTTTGAGCCTATTCCTCAAGGTGGGAACAGACATCAGCATTTCCTACTTATTGCCTGGCCATTGCCTTGGATCTAATTACCTCTGAACCTTGAGAAAACATCACTGTTTAATTCTTAGCCATGCTCTCAGCACGTTTGCACTGTGACATAAATACACCGCTCCACCTCAGACCCCTGCATTGAGCCACGTTCACTTTGACCCCATTGACAAGTGTTCTTTTTTATCTATTTAAAATGTGTTGTGCCATATTCCAGCGTTCCCCTTACCACTGGCCTCACTCCCATTCAAAGTCTCTTCTTGCTAGGGAGCATGCCTCCTCCTTTCCCCTCTGTTTCTTGCATGGATCTTCTGCAGAGGCCAGTAAATCCTCCCAGCATGTTGTATTGATTTCATTCAGACACCTCCCAGTGTTTTTGAAATCTGCATAACAACTAGAATGAGAAGCAGCCTTGTCAACCCTATCTTGAGCTCTGCCACATTCCCTGAGGTCTGGGAAGGCACAAACGTCAGTGGAAGCTTTCCCAGTGTCTGGGGCACTGACAAAGTCCACCTGGATTTTCCAGCATCTAATGAGAACTGGCTCTGTGCCACCTTTTCCTCACCTTAGGCAGAAGGAGGGATTTCACTGTCCATCTATTGCTGTGAATCTTACAGGAACCGTATCTGGGAGCCCTTATCTCTCAATCAAATATTGTTGAAATTGGCTGACAGTGTCAAAAGGTATTAGAAGGGATGAGGAGGGATGGACAGACACACAAAGTGCAGACAAGCAAAATACAAATCTATACTTTGGATCTGAACTCTTGGAAGTCCACTTTGTTTAGTGTATATAAAGAGGTCTTGTAGGGTTTCACCCCCTTTTCTTTAGAAATCGGCAAGCCTGAGCTGGTTTGTAGAAGTTATTGTTTACTGTTTGCTCCTCCAAGCCAACTTTTACCTCCTTGCTGCACCGTGGTAATCTACCTCTGGCAAATAAAGTGGCTTCTGATGATCTCACCGCAGGGCTACTTCTTCTTCTTGTAACAATCAGTGGAGGAGCAGCAGGAGGGGCCTTCAGACAGCTTGTTCTCAGCATACACAGCTCAGAGGAGGAAACTGCAAAGAGAGGAGGGGGAGGTGGGGGGAGAGGCAATAAAGAGCATGGAGAAAGAAGAGGAGAAAAAAGCAGAGAAGAAAAAAGATAAACAGGCTTCTGGTTTCTCCCAGATGTTCACAGTTTCCTAGAAAGGACTGAGGCATGTTATCCCAGCTTCCCTCTGGTAAATACAGCACGGCACAGATGCAGGGATGCCAGGCTCCTCTCCCACCAGAGACTGCAGGGCTAAGGCAGCTGTTTCTTGAAGACCCATAAGAAGCTGCGGGCTGTTCCTCCTAATAGCTGAAAAGGAGTCTCAGCCATCAGAAAGGAGGCATTTCAAGTCCCATTTCACTTTGATTTTCCATCAAGCTCCCTGAAGTATCCACAGTCGTATGCAAAAACTCGTTCCTTGTGGCCAGAGCAGAATAAAGAGCACAGAGATCTTTCAAAGGGGCAGGAGAAAGTCAAGGGGAGGGAAGGCTTGGGAGAAAGTGAAGTAGATACTGTTCTTGCTGGAGTTTTCTGTCCTGTAATTTTACCTACGGCAGAACTGTGGAAATTTGCAGTAATGGCTGGGAGACCCATTGTGAGCTGTTGAGCCTTGTGAATTACAAAGTAATTGGAAAACCACAATGAAAACAAGGATTTGCACCATAAAGCATTCCTAGTTGATTTACTGGGATGGCTAGAGGTCTGGTTCTTTAAAAGAACACTTTGCAATATGCTGCCATACTTATGAGGGGATGCTTAGTGAAGGAAACAAACAAATGATGAGGTCCTCATAAAGAGAGGTTTCATTGTAAGCAGGAAGAGCAATATTACTACAGCGGTAAAGATTATGTCTGTGAAGAAATACCCAGAGCCAAAGTAGTTGTACTGGATTTTATAAGAGGGCAGATTAATGAAATGATAGTTGGTGCTGTTGTCCTCCCGCAATCTATTGCATCCTTTCCCCTTCCAGTCCTGACAGCCCTTGGTCTCCTGCTGTAGGGACCTGGACAACTGCGGCCTGGCAGCAAATGTTAACACTAGGTGCTGGGAAAGCCCATTAAGCTCAGACAGTGGCAGCACATCCAAGAGCAGGAGTGAGGCTTTCACCTGGGAGGAACCTGGGTCCAGGTGAGGTAGTCTGTCGTGGTTCAGCCCTCGGCAGAGCTACAGCCGCTGCGCTCTCTGTCCCCACGCTGGTGTGTGACATGCAGGGTCATGAGCTAAGGAGCTGCCGGTACGGACTCAGCTTCTAGAGACGGATGCTATTGAGGATGCATGGTACAAAATAAATCAGAGAAGACAAAACCCTCTGCCAAAACACTAACAGACCTCAAAAGGAGTAGAGATCCTGTGAATGCACAGCAATGGGCAGAGTCTGACCCGCTGGCTCCAGTCTGGAGCACCATGGGGCTGCACGGAGCAGGCTGTGCCACAGACACATCTCGAGCACCTCACAACCTCAGATCCATTTCAGAAAGAGGAAAAGGTTGCCCTTTGCTTTGTCATTTCTCTCTACTTCCAGCTGGGATACTGATACTCACCCTTCACATGCTTGGTAATAAACGAGGGACAATAGGGGATGATAAAAATGTCTATCTTCCTTATCTTCCTCCTCCCCTTTTTTTCCCTCTCTGTGGATTTGCTACAGATGTGCTAGTTAGCGATGGATGGATTTCATCCTTGCCCTTTTTCTAAGGTCTGTTGATTATTTACTGTGTTCTTGTAGTTTGCTTATGTATATCTACAATGGGAATTTTGTAATATGTAATGTCTGCGTTCGTGGGATTTCAGACCTGCATAAATCATCTGACCCTGTTCATCAGTGTTGAACACACATTTCTGAGGCAGATAAATGCCCATAGCCCCTTTGAAAATCACACATGGTGCTTCTTAACCCTCTTCTTTTTTAAAAACTCCTATGAGGATCCTCCCTCCTTCTCTCCTCCTCCCAAAAAACTGTGTTTGCTTTTGGCATTTTAAGAAAACAAATCCTTCTAATGATTTTGTTGTTGATTCGCTTTGGGTTATAGTTCAGCTGCTTGAATTTTAAATCTTTATGTTATTTGTGTTTGTGCTACATTGGTCAGAAAAGACAGGCTGGCCTTACCCCTACAGATGGCTGACTCCACAAGGGTGGGTTTTTGCTTTGAAATTGTTAAAATCTCCCAAAAGCCTATAACATTGAAGATGTGTCCATTTTTCCTAGTATTTTTTCCTTTTATTATAGGATTATAAATATAATAGGGCATTCAATATTTGCAGAGACAGGATACTTTCTCCAGCCTTATTTAATCAGCACTATTAATATTTGGACACAATCCTGGTCCACATAAATCATCTGAGACACACAGTCACTCTCAACCCTGTTGAGCAAATATGGCAGGCTGACCTTTAAAATAATACTGCAGTAATCACATTTTACATTTATAGATCTCCACTTATCCCAAGGGATCCCACACCACCACAAGATATACCGACTGCCTGCTGGGAAGCAAGGATCTCCAGTGTCCTGCACAGCACAAGGGAGAAGCAAGATCTCGGGCATGGAAACCAGCATAACCCAAAAGATGCCTCTGAACCTTTGATGCAGTCTGAGCAGAAATTAGTTTTTCAAGGTTTCATTGGGTAACTTCCACTGAACTCAGGTCTGTGAAGCACAAAGGGGATGAAGATTAAATAAGAGATGAAAGCCAGAGTTGGACACTCTAGAGGAAAACAACTGCACTGTCTCATGTGGAGGCAGGGAAGGAAGCAGGGAGATAAGTCTTTGAATATCACCACAGCCACTAACCTTGGGTCACTGATGGTTTTCAAAGCCACCTCCTGAAAATATGGCTCAGACACTCAGCCATCCTCACAACACAAGGAAATATTCAAGTGGCTGCAAGGGCAAAAGAGAAATCAGCTTGACAGGGGTACACAGCTATCCTAGAAGTTACATTGTCCCCCCCGAGAAACACCCAGAAATTTGCCTATTATTTCTAAAAGTGACAATAAAAGATATTACCTCTTCCCACACATCTTACTCCAAATAGAAATGAAATGAAATTGAATGTTAGGAGATTTGGTTTTCTTACAACATCAGGTTTGCTACCTGACTCATGAAGCGACAACTTATCTCGGATAAAAAGTTTGGGGAGGACCAGTTTCTGTCAGATGGAGAAAATTCTGATTCAGGAGTCAGTGGTGGTTCCATGGAAGAACTTTAATCATTTAGCAAATAGTTCATGTTTAAATAAAGTTTGAGTGGAGATGACCTTGGAAATAATGAGAGAAGATGTCTTCTCATTTTTAGTTAAGTTTATTACCTTCTCAGAAAGTCCACTGAACATCCAGAGACTCCTCATTTACATAGAGAAGACATTCCCCTTCACGCAGAGACATAATGGATGCTGTAAGGGTAAGAAAACATCTTTCCCAGTTCCCCACAGAGAGAGTTTACTCAAGACATCCACACAATAGAGAGCAAATGAAGGGTTTCCATGTTTATGTTGGTAGTGCATCTGAGGGAAAACATAATGAAACGCGATGACAAAGGCAGGCTCGGCTGGCTCTCTGGAGTGGCAGGGTGCCATTGCAATAAACACATCCTTAGGAAGCCCCAGGCAGCATGGGCTTTGTATGAAAGCACAAACAGAATTAACCTTCATTAAGTCCTGAATATCAAACCATGCAAACAAATGACAAATAGCAGTTTCTCCTTCAGGGCTGGGATTTTGATCCATGAGACTGTAAGCACGGTCCCATCCAACACACTTAACCCAAGTGTGTGTGTTCCTGATGCTCCAGATGTTCCTGGAGCTGCTGAAGTTCCAGAGCTCCTTATCTCTCATGATGAACAAATATTGGTCCAGCCAGTCAAAGCCATGCAAAATGCAGTTGGCAGCACCATCACACAGATCAGGCCATAGCAGGTTCCAAACAGCTTAGAAGTTACCCAAGCTGTGGAAAAGAAATAACGTAAGTAGTGCTACCTGCTGGTTGTCATTTGGGAGGAACATATACCAACATCAAGCACACAGCAATTTGATTTTCTCTGACCAGAGAATGCAGCCTTCAGAATGGAAGATTATAAGAAAAGATATGGCAGAGCAGGATATATCATGAAACATCTTCCTAGTATTAAAATCTGCTTGAGGGTTGTTATTTTCATAGATCTGGACTCCAACCCAAAACACAGTGTTTGTCTACCCCGAGAGAGCAGCACGGCTGTATGAGACAGGCACGTCCTTTTCATCAGAGCATCGGAAGCAGGAGTGCATTGATTTGCACCAAAGTAACATTAATAGCACCTATCTTCACTACCCGAGGAAAACGAGGAGAAAATAAACATGATTCAGGCTTCTCATGCCACAATGGAAACATTATTGGTTTTGAAAATGTTTTGAATGTTTATACATAGAATTTTGTTCCTATGAACAGGCAGAACTGCTGGAGTCAGTATCTGTATAGACACACACGTACAGAAAGCTTTGCAAGATCCAGGTCTGTTCTTCCCAGCTCTTATAAATTCATATAGATTAGGACGCAGAGAATATTTCTGACCCGACAGCAAGATAAAGTTTTTTAACTTTGACTGAATTAAGCACATATATTTTTGGTGAGAAACAAGCTTCATTGGTAACAGAACCATTTGTAAATTTTTCAGTCCTGATGTTCATCCATGAGGCTTCAACTAGAACTTCATCTTTTATGCTGAACTACCACAGAAGACACAGAAAGGACAATAACTTCTGTTTGTTACAATCACACTCTTTCAAGACACACAGCTGAATAAAATGAAAGCTGCCTTAATTTACCACCCAAGATGCTGCTGCATTTCAAAGAGGTGATAGCCAAATGCATACAGATGATAAGAAAGAAGTGTTCAAAGAATGATTCTCAGCAATGACTAATATTCAATAATAACAGCCATGAAATGAAAGTGGCATTAAGTTTTATTAAATAATTTTCCACTGCCTCCACACTGGAGCATTAGCATGTGCAGCAGAGAGCTTAACTAAATTATCAGCTGAGAAACTAGTGTTGAGAGCTATTACAAAATGTATCAGCAGTAATGAAATTCAAAGTCCATGATTGCTCTTAGGGAAGCTGGTTTATAGCTGTGGGAGAGGTGAAAGAAAGGCAGTCCTAGTTAGTAGCCAATGACAACTGTAACTATCAACCTCCCCCACTTCATCCATCTTTGCAGAGTCCCTTGATCACATACTTACTGTGCCTTGGTATGAGACTGGACAACCTGGGGCTGAAAGGCCAAGAGGGTCTGCCTCACTGCAGTCAAACCAGAATCCTTCCAATCCTCATTACCCTTCAAGGCTTCGAGCACAGAGGTGTGAGGGTAGCGAGCAGGTAGTGCCTCAGCAGGGGCAGACCTCGCCGGTTGAAAACTGCTTCCCTAACACACCGTACAGAAGAAAAAAATTGTTGCCTAAGTGCATATATTTCACAGCCAAATCTACTTATTGCAGATGTGAAGGAACCACTGGTGGTCCCGTGGTACAGGGGTGTTGGCACAGCCAGCTCTGACAACAGAGCTCAAAGTCCCCCCAAAACTAAAGTCAGTACATCTGACGTTAGAAGACCCTCACTTCTAGATGTTACTGGAGGTTGGTATGTCCTGTGGCTGGGAGTTGTCCATGAATGAAACTATCTGAATTCCACTCCTGGCTTTACTGCAAACCTTCAAGTCCTTGGGTAAGTCATTCTGCTTTTTCTGTTTCTACTCTACAGTTTTATTTTTCAGGTGAAAAATCCCTTGGGAATGGATCTGTCTCGCATAGTGTGTCCAGATACCACTGCCCTAAGCTGTAGGATCACAGGCGTGACTGGGCAGTACACCTTATTGACAGAGAAAAATACTGCAAGCATTTCCTATCCAGACTTACTTAACAATTACAATTTTATAATGCATGCTTTTTTCATGAGAATTATCTCTTCACTTTAAATTAGGCAAAAGAAAAAATGTCCTGAAGCTCAAGAGATTTGGATTGATTTGTCATGAACATCCACAGGGATGCATTGCAAGGTCTGGTTCATATGCTACCCATCATCTTCCTGACTGTTGCATGCTTACAGCAGATGGGCTGGACTCTCTTGAGACTCACAGCTATGTTGCATCCCCTGATATAGCTACAACTATTGTTCCTAATCCTCCAGGATACCACTGCCTCTTGTTTTCTAATGTCTTCTGAGAGACCATCATCTGCATATCTGCTTTCTGCAGTGATCTGACAACACAGAGTAGCAGTCCATGTCCAACCTCCTGTTTGCAGAGATTCTGCTCTGAAGTCAACACTCTGGTAATTTTCCACCAATGCTCTTTTGTTTACCACCTAGGAAAAGTGTCTGTGGCAAACCCATGCCATTTCGTTAAAATCTGAGGAGCATTAGTCAGAAAAGGGCAGAGTCATTAAGTAAAATTATTGGAAATATGTTCATCTCTCCCAAACGCACAATAATTTCTTCTTACTGTGACTCGTGCATTGTGAGCATTGCAACAGTTTCTCATGGAGCAGGTTCACACTTACATATCTTAGGGCATACCTTATTCCAGTTCACTACAGGTGACTCCTAAAGCTCCTAAGGGAGAAAGAAATGAAATTTTAAAGACATTTTTGAAAGATAACTTGAGTGACCTAAAAGTCCTTTTCCTTTTGTGGATTACCATCCTGACACCAGAAGCTGCAGGTTCCTGGCATAATGCTCTCTATGAAGACAAATAAATTGCAGAGTGAACAGAGGATGCTAATAGAGGAATCAATACATAGGGACAATCAACATATAGGAATGAAACTCCAGGTTAAACATGATCATTAATTTCACAGGTAGAACACAGTATTGTGTTTTAAAGGACTTTCTACTGCATATCACCTCCAAGAGCCCAGGTGGTAACCAGCTTCCAATGCTTGTTCCCAGGACGTAACCTTCAGCAGTGACTTTGGAGGTGACTGCTCTTTCTTCTTGAAGGTCCCAGTGACCTTCAGAATTTTAACATAAAAACTACATCTTTGTTTATGGTGTAGTCTATAAAAATCATTTTAGTAGTGATAAGGAATATTTAAACAAAACTAAAGTACTTGGCACTTTGCTGGGACTTAATAACAGACTCAGCATTAACCACAAACACACATATAAGCTCCACAGCTCACCCGCAGAAGCACACGGTGGTAGCTCACTGAGTTGGTCCCTTATAGACATGCACAAGCATCACCTGAAGCATGAACTATCCTGAAACAAGGGAAGAGCAATAACCACATTTGGTTATTTGCTTTGGTTGTGTTGATTATTGCATTATCTCTGAGGTGTGTGGAACATAAGCAGGTACACTAAGTATTTACCTTTACGTGGGCCAGTAGAGCAGCAGCCTTGATGAAACTGAGCACATCATCTGGAATCACATCTCTGGAAGAGACTCTCTGATCATACATAAGCAAAAGAATAACCTAAGCAAAGGAATAACCACCTAATGTTCTTTCCTGAAGCTGATAAATGAGGAAAACCCATGCTTACATCCTCAGGGACCTTCCTAACTAAAAACAGAAAAGGTGCAACAGCAACATCACTGCACCGTGTGTTTAATTTACTTAAGCACTGGATAGGAATTGTTTCTGACTCCAAAAAAATGCTCTTGACATAACTTACAGAGACTGGTGCCAATATTCTTGAAAGGATTATAAATATTGTTGCCTACAGCTTGGCATTTACCCCAGCCACATGGGAAATCTCTTTAACAGTCTGAAGGGGATTATAAAAAAAAAAAAAAAATCAAGAGCAGCTCAGCTGTCACATTGCAAGTTCATGGCAACTGGAGTCAAGTGAATCCAGGGCAGCAAGGAGAGCCCACAGGAGGGTTATAATGCATGTACCAGTGCACCTACACCAAAGGAGCTCCCTTCCAGTGTGAGTCAGTATCATAACAGTGCAGGCTCTCAACCCTCACCTGTACTGTTCTTGGGCATTTTGAAGTGTCTGCTGAGTCCAGTAGAGTTATGGCTCATCCCACCAGTATACCCCACCTGTCTGGGGTCCACCTACCTGTGGTGAAGTCCCATGACCACAGTACAGGCATGCCTTTCAACCAGTTTAGCAAGCTGGCAAACCTCCAGTGCTGGCTTACCTTGCCTAAGGATTAAACCTTAGTAAGCCTATATTTTTGGGAAAAATGTTTTTGCTACAGTCTATATCTTATGAAATCATGCTCCTTAAAATTCCTAAAATTCCAGTTGAATTTCACATATTTGAAAAGTTGAGTAAAATTACATGGATGCACTTTTAGGCTATAATCCACACAAACACCCAGTTGCAAACAGAAAGAACTCCAAATATGAAAGTAACCAATATCTGTAACCTTCTTCCTTATCCTTTTTTACTTTTTAAGGTAAAAAAATGATAAAAGATGGTACTTTACTTGCAGCTTTCCCAAAACATGGATTCACATTTCTCCAAAGAAAATGAGTGGGCAATGGGAAGGAGACAAGGAGATGCAGAAGGAAAACATGCCATTATTCATGAGTCTTCCCATGGTTGCTCTTTAGAGCTTTCTTTGGCTGATCCTGTCTGAAATACTGACAGCAGGTTTTGCTGGTGCAGCTCCAAATACTCACCTGACTTCAGGAACAGCCCCAGCAATCTGTTTCAGCAAAGGAAACCCTGAGTTTTAGAAGTACCCAAACACAATTCCCCCTCTCACTGCCATGGTCAGCAATTCTACATCAGTCACAGAGTACCTCTTCCTTACATATATACCCAGATGTCTCCAAAAAGGAGGTGCAGATAACTCACTTGTATGTTCAGACTTCACAAAAGGGGTATAAATTTGCACTTTAGCTCTAAAGAGACAGATTTTTGTTTGAAGTACTGAATGCTCCAGTGGCTTCACTTGAGATACTAAGCCTTCAGCAACATTCCTCTTCCCGGGGTCACACAAAGTCTATCTTTCCAAATCACTCAGTGCATTTATAATCAAACTGCATCTTGGCTTCAGTCCCTAGGTTTATATCTTACTGTCTGTCACTTTGTTCACAGGTTTATAGGAGGTCAAAACCCCTTGTCCTTCACATCTTTCACTGAAAACATTCCTAGTTAAAGCCAATAGACAACTGATGGAGCTTCTCATGCATGACTAGAAGATTTAAGACAATTTCACAAAATCAGTGACAGGATGTTTTCTGTAGTAGTTTATGTTCAGCTGACAAGTGGTAACTCATGCAGATGAGCTGTCTAATAAGTGTTTCAATGGATGCAGTCAATAGCCCTCCAGATCATTATATTTAAAGTTGTAACGAAGTCTCTGGTTGAATTCAGTTATTGTTGTGGAAGCTATTAGGTTAATCAAAATATGACAGAGCCCACCATCTTCTTTTAATTAATAAAAATCAGCAAGAGTCCATCAAGGTTAAAATTAAGTGCTCAACCCATGACCTATGATTACCATTTTCAACCGAGGATCATGCAGCAATGGCAGCAAACAAAGCCTGGATTTCCAAACTTAAATGTGACTGTTGCTGCAACACAGTAGTAAGGTGGCCTTGAGCTCACTCAAAAGCTTTAAAACAGTGAAGTTTCACTGTTTCAGAAAGTACTTAAAAGTGTGTTTAAAATTAAGCACGTATTTCAGTCCCAGTAATCCTTAAAGCTAAAGCAGCAGTTTCCTGGTTAGACTGGATTTAAATAAACATTTATTTCTCTGAAGAGGGCCCTGAGCGCCCGAGGAAAGCAGTAGCATGGGCAATGGCATCCAGAGCCCACCACTGAGCAGCCCTGCTTGTACAGATCCTTTTGTGCCTCTCCAGTTCCAGCCCAAATCTGTGCATAATCCTGCAAATGCCTCTTCAGGAGTCTGGGTTGTTGATATCAGTCGCTTCATTAACCTGAAGACAGCTGATACCTTCTGTAAAGTGAATGACACATCTGTAGGCTGGAGACTAATATTTATATTACCTTCAGTGACTCACAGGAAAAATTGAACATTCTCTCCTACAATGGCTTCATTTCTTTGACTCACTATTTCAAGACAGAGCTCTGCATCAACCATGCTTTGCAGGGACTCCTCAGGTTCTGTACGACATCTCTGTAGAGGTCCTGAAGTAGAGGTCTCTGAAGTAACTGTATTTGTTTAAAGATAATTCTTACAATTAAGAAAAGTTAAGAAAAAGCCTACAATTACTCATGGAGAAAGGCTGGGAATATGAGCGTCATACAGAGCAGCAGAGCAAAAGGCAGATTTGTCTGTAGGATCACTAGTTTTGCTGAAGAACTGGACCTTGTTGGCACTCCATCTTAGATAGTCAAAATATTTGTTCAACATGTGGACTAAAACCCCGACATCCATAGTGTTATAAAACTCCTGCATGGTGCATCCTTATACCACTACCTTGTTGGGCTGCGGAACTCCCTGAACCCTACGTGTGAAGTTCTCTATCACAGAAGAATATGTGGTTGTAAGAACCAGACTTAAAAAAACCCCAAAACCCAAAATTTGCACAGAGTTCCCATTCATTTCAAAAGGCACTTACATATGCAAAATACATTTATAGGTTATGCTGAAGAAAAAAAAAAAATTATTGCATTTGAAAAAAAATTTTAAATTTAGTTTAAAAAATTAAAATTGCTTTGAAAAGCAACTCAGGTTCTGGGTCCTGATACAGGAAGATATTTTAAAATTAAAGCAGATAAATCGCAAAATTGATCTATTTCAGTTAGAGGCTAAAATTACTAGATCTCTCTGATGTCTGGGGGAACTTGAAAACTCATCAACTCTTCTGGAATAAAACACTCATATTTTACCCCAGGTTAAGAGAAACCAGAGAGCGATACCAACTTTACATTCAAATGAGACCATGAGGATTAGGCAAAGGTAGCTATTACCTCTCTAGGCAAAGCATGTTCATAACAAAGGAGATTTAAAGGAAAAAAATCTCCCATTTCAGTAAAATTTTATGAGAACATGAAAAACAGTAAAATCTTTATCTCAGCCACTTTATGCAACACCATTCTCCTAGTAGCATTCATCTCTTTGATTTGTTTTACAATATTCTTATTCAAGAAACCATTCTTATCACTATGCTAAATTTGCAGGGTTACATTCTTATCTCACTGCTTTTTAAAAAACAATAATTCTGTTTGAGAGAGTCAATGCTTTTTGGTACTCGAGGAGTGGATCAGGCAATATACAGTATGCTTTACTGGCCCAGTTTTAAAAGTGTTGAAAATCAACAGTTCTCACTGATTATAGCTTGGCTGGTGAAAATGTGATTTTTATTTAAGCCACTAGCAAAGCTCCCAGTTAATTTCTAGTGTAATATTGAGACTTAGCTCTGACAGCGACTGTGTGTTTTTATGACTAGGAAGTCATCTGGACAATATTGATTATTTGTAAACTTATGGTGTATAAAGCCAAACGAGTGCAAAGTACCACTCCAACTTATTTGTAAATTCAAACAAAAACACACTGCCAGAGCCAGACACAAACTAAAATGTCAGCTCCCAGGACTGTAGCAGATATTGCACAGGATTCAAAATTGCTTCCACCTCTCTGCACTGGGAGAAGTATTCTGTCCTGATGACTGCCATTGTGACTGCGGAGATAACCTTGAACATGTCCCACACCAGGGCAGTAAGTGGGTATTAAACCCAGAGAACAGCTTTTCTTTCTAAATTTGGGAATTTTTAAGTCAGTCTCATGATTCTGGTATCCCACCTATAACTGGCAAAAGTTTTAAAACAAAATAAGAACAGTTTTATTAACATTAAGGGTTCTTGTGTCACATTTGACCTTTTCAACATTCCCACTTTGTAAAAAAAAAAAGGCATACTTATTAAAAACCTATCAGCCTTTTGGCAAAAATATTACTGAAATTTAGTCAACTTCTCTTTTAATTTAAAACAAAGTGGGAGTTTTCCAAATCCTGAACTTTCAAATAGTTTCCATATGGCACTGAGTCAGATTTATACTTCCTAGCTCATCCCCCATCAATACCATTGTGCAAGCATCGCCCCTCTGAAGAGCAGATCAGCAGCGTGTGTCGTGCCTACCTTACCTTACCACCTACTGCTCAGGTGCTGACAGAATGGATGGCTCTGCAAACTCTTTGTGAAAAATAGTATAAAATTAAGGACACATGAGAAAACTTTGGTTTTTTCTCTGTTAAAACTTATCTTGTTCCTTCTTTTACATTGATTTTTCAGTTTTCCCTAGGAAAACCTATTAATCTCAGCAGCCTGACAGCATGTAGAGTAATTACTTGTTTGATCTTCTCTGCTGTGGACCTGCTTGCAAGAGTTCCCTTAGAGAAAGTTGTTTATTTCTCTGGAAAGTATAAATATACTTGAGAACATGTTTTTCCACAAAACTTTCTTCTGTGAGGTGAAATCCCTGCCATTTCTTCATTTCCTGGATTCTCTGCCACATACTTCAGCAGTGGTGATTATCATCAGCCACATCCTGGTGATAGTAATTAGCAGGACGGTGTTGGGCCTGGGGGAATTTGATCACTCTGACAAAGATTTCCCTATCAGCTGTTGAATTCAGGAGAGGTATTTTCTTTCTGCTTTCCTGGAAACCTGCCTTTTTGGCTTTTTCCTTTCATAAAGCAAAAAGAAATATTCCTCAACTCTTCTTCCCATTTCTGAAGCAGGTGACAGCTCCTTTTTCAGGAATTTTTTTTTTTTTAGTTCAAAGGTAATTTGCCGTGGAAATGGTACCTGCAGGCGCCTGCTCAGGGCTGGACACTCCTGCTGCCAGCCCTAGAAGAGTCTCTACAGGATTTACTGAAAGATAATAAATGTTAGCTCGTTCAAGACAAAATGCAGACATTATACAGAAGTTCTGCAAGGAGACTGTAGAAACTGATTTCATCTTTACAAAGAAAGGTTAATTACAAAGCCTTGGGAACACATTTCTTATTTACTACAAGCAATAAAAAACCTACTTTGGACTCAGATAGAAGCTTATCCCAAAGATTAAACTTTCTGCTATGCCAATTTTGCAGCTGAATAACTTTTAACATGCAGAGGGGACATGTGGGATCCCACCTGCTCTCAGTGACTGTGTGAGGAAGGTGTCCCCAGCAGCCCTCCTGCCCACAGTTCCTTCTAAATGAACATGAGGGGATGGAGCTGGCCAAGGGCACAGCCCTCTGTGACCTGGAAATCACTGGAACTGAGCCCAGCTCCTCACTGTATGAGCTCTGTGGGCACCCAGGATCACTCCTCGTGCCAAGCACAGCCTTGGTTTCACTGAAACTTGTAGGGCTGGCTCGATTTCACCGCAGCGTTCCCACCGGCTCGCCAGAGCCCTCTGACACGTCCTCTGCAGAGATTATGGATGACACACTTCAGCAGCCAGGGTCTGGGACAGCTGAGCAGGCTGACAAGGGGCACTTGGATAATTCAGTCAACTGGTTTGTTGACTGAAGAGCCAAACCCTGCTCCTCTCTTTCTCCCTGTTTTCTGCTGACATCGCTTCCCAGCGTGCCTGCATTCATGGGAAGAGGATTTGTTTGGCTTTGTTGTTTGTCAAAATAATCTTTATGAGCTGTTGAATACGCCGCTTTTCTTTGTTGCTGTGCTGATACCCACAGAGAAGAACACCTAGGGTGGGCTGGCCGTGGGGACCTCGGCAGCCTGAGCAGGAGAGGCCCGTGCTCTGTAAAGGGAAGAGTGGGAAGCTGCGAGTCCAGCGTCCAGTCCTGCAGCGCTGCGGGCAGCTGCCGCTTCTATCCTTGGAAAGGTCAAATGCCTCATAACAGGAGCATTAGAAACTCAGCACCGTGCTCTGCAGAGCTCAGCCCCAGCCCCATAATTCACACTGCGAACGCCGTGGTATGAATGCAAATCTGCTGTCCTAAAGGAGCCACGGGCACCGCAAAAGAGCCAAGCGGCTTCATTCCTTATTTCCTGTCGTTGCAAGGACAAAATCCCACACCAACAGAATGAATTTATTCCTTCAATGAAAGCAATAACCAGGAGAACAAAAATGGTAGGAAAAACAAATCTGACCTTATGACATTTGTGACACACTGACAAGAATACAAAATGGCAAGAAGTCCTATTTTTAAAAGCCATCATCCTGCTGCTGTCGGACCACACTTGTGTCAGCAGTAACCCACAGCAGCTTCCTGAATTGACCAGCTCTTGCATGGCAGAAAACTGCCTCTGCAATATTCACTTGCAGCAAGAAGCTGGGCTACCACCTAAAATCACCACAACTACCCATGCCTCCCTCTCAAGGTCTCTCTTAGGGAAACTGAAATTTGTGATTAAAAGAAATCCAGTTTTCATTTTCTGTGTGCTTAGAATTAGCCATGACTGATTCTGCTGAGGACTTCAGGTCTGTAACGGATACAAATGAAAGAAGGAAGAACTGAAATGCAAATAAACAGCCAAGGCTGTAAATGGGACTCACACACTCACAGGCACATGGAAAGCTTCAAAGAAGTCTTTGAAAGAGTAGCTTCATGGTCTTACATTGCAAATGAACAGTTATAAGGAAAACTAGCATTTTGGGGGGGTTCCTAGGTTAAGAATACATTTCTAAAACTTCAGATTAATGAGATCTAGTGCACTCACTCGAAGCAGGAAAAATTCTTTTTTAGTTACCTAATAATTAATAACCACCAGGAATAATAAATCAGCCAGTGCAATCTCATTTCCATTACCCTTATTAGTTAAAGCGATTGGTAGATCAAAGCCAATTTCACTCTTCCAGAAATAAATATACTATTATTTTTAGCCTCATTTCCCAAGACAGCAAAGTCCATGTACTTGGGCTGGCTGCCTGTTTGTCCACTCTGGTAAAGTGTTGAGCCTGCTGGCTAGTTTCAACTTCAATTAACAGAGACATAGTCGTTTCGGAGATGTTAAAGTCATACCTGTTTTGTGCACAATCTCTGGCCAGGAGGGACTCAAACCAATGCCCACATTTTGAAAGGCAGTAGCAATGCAGTGTGAGACCTAATCACCTCATTTCACAGACACAGATATAAAAAAATGCATGGCTGGGCACAGGAGAGAGCGAATATAGAAGGAGATGTGAAGATATAGGGAGGGCTTAGAGGTATTGCATGGAGGGGTCAAAGAAACATCAGTACATAACCAAGGAATACTGCAAGGATGATGTAAGGATAAATAAGTAAATCCAGAAGCAACAGCGTTCACTCCTAAAACAATTTATTACTAATTCTTCACTCATCCTGATGCTTTTTTGCTACACCAATGCCCATGCAATCATCCTCAGGCAACCCAAACTTCAACACAGGAGACTTATTGGAGCTGAGGAGAGTCCTCAGGTTGGCAATTTGGCTAAAACCCTTTCAAAATTTCTGTTCTGTATCTGGCATCTGTACATGTTTTAAAAAAAAGCAAAGGTCACATCCAGACTCTGTTCTTACATGCAACCCACAGAAGACAAATTGCCCAGCACACAGGTTTATTCATATCTGCCTTAAATAGCTTGAGCATATTATGTAATAAAAGAAATTCTATAAGATAATCTTCAGAGATGTGAGAGTAGTATAGCTAACACAACAATGCTATGGGTAAAAGCTTTGCAAGTACGAGTAGCCACTGCAGAAGCCTAGACTGCACTTGGCTTTAGCTATCTTAATCCATAAGATCGATGAAAAATGGTGGAGAGAAGGTTCAGGAAAATAAACTATCTGGGGCTTTCCCTGGAGAGAGTACAGAAAGCCCACTTAGACACCAAATAGATTGTAGATGTATTTGTGATATTATATAAGATAACTTATTATCATGGTATGTTTATTTATCCTCAACAGATCAATTTAATATTAATAGTCCCCAGTTATCTGGATGCCAAAAATTTTCTTTGACAACTCCCTCAAACTGTCCCCGAATTCCCACAAACTGGGGGGACAGTCCTTAGCAACCTGATGATCAGGTCAGATTCTCTGAAGTCATTTCCTAATCATCCAATTACAAAGTATTCTACATTATTACTAAAATATTTACCCAATGGATACAGTGCAACATAGTCTTCTGTTTGCAAAGCTCTCCTAAGGCCAAAAATAGGTTATGACTTAAAATTAATAGGCACCACATTGGAAGTCAACATAATAAACCCTGACCAAGACCCAGCTAGTAAGTCATGAGGTGTTACACTTCCATTTTTAGCAGTAAATTATGGTTTTTCTGGGGCATTGACATTGACTACTTTATGCATCAGTTATATAATGCAACCATCCATTTACTGCATAAGGTGTTTTATAGACAATATTGTGAAAGTGTCTATAGCAAATACCACAAAAATGATGAGCAGCATTACCCAGAGCTTGTGCTGGAGCAGCGAGGTGTTCTTTACGTAAACATCAAATGTCTCTTGGGTGCCTTTTTGGCTAAAGTCAACCAGCAAAGGAAGGATGACAAAGTGGATCATGGTTGCCACATAAGAGCCAGCTATGCCCACAATTGCTTCTCCTATGTTCTCCATGATCAGAGCACTTGTGGTTGGCAGTATCAGACTCCTACCAAGAAAGAAAAGTCTTTGATCAGTCCAACAGGGAAGGAGTGAGCACAGCCCACAGAACACCTCTTAAACCACTGCATTGAGGGCAAAGACAGCACTCACCTTGAATGTTGGATGTAGTCCCAAGAAATACATGAGGAGCAGCCCAGGAGCAAGAGAACAGTCAAAAACCAATCAAACAAAAGTAACAGCACAATTGCTTGAATCTGACCATTTGCACAGCTGAAGAGAACTGGCAATGAAAGGGCAACTACCAGAAAAACAGTAACAATCCCAGTACCAAGGCAATTCCCAGTCTGCCTGGGAAGAATGATCTGGAAGGGATTGTGTGGGACACAGTAGCTAGCTGAATTTCTTGTGCCTTGACTCATCACCAGGGGATGGAAAATAATCATGAACATGGAGTGGGAAACTGCAAGAAGAAAGACAAAAGTCAGCATTTACAAACTCACAGGGAAATTCTTCACAAGGACCTGTCACGTTTCTAGCTGAAGGCTGCTGCAATATCCTTCTGTGTTTTTATATTTTTATTAATTCTGATGTTAACCATTATCACATCATGCTTTCTGTGTTTATTACAGGAGACAAGAGAAATGAGCCTGAAACATCAATGAATGCCAGTAGCATTGGACTTTGGGGAGCTCCAAAACAATTATTTTTAGTGTGGGCTTATCTTGAGCAAAGCAAGATATTTGTTAGAAAACAAAAGACATTTGTTCTAAAACAAATGCAATGGAGAGTGAAATGCAGGTTGTAAAGTAATGTAAATGAGGACCCTGGTCATCCTTTGTGATGTGTCATGTCCTCCTCAGAGTGCAGATACCCAATCTCTTGCTGAATGAATTGGACCTGGTAAACTCAGAGTGTGGCATTCAGCGCAGCCCAGAAGGATCTCACAACAGTTTAAATACATGCTAAATGGATTACCTGGCCAACATGCCATTTCACATGGCACAGATCATCTTCAGTTGGCTTCTAACATGTGACAAAATGTGCATGGGCAAAAAATTCCAAGATACTGGTATAACATCCTGTATGACACCACAGCACTGGGCTCTAGCTGCTGTCAGTGTCGCACACTATGATAAATTCAAACTCAGTCCTTTTTGCTCTAAGAAGCCTTCGACAACCAGACATCAACCTGCTGAGTTGCTCTACGCCATCCCAGCCACAAGTAGGGTGAGGAAGTGACCGAGAAGCCCTCCTTACTCTACACTCTGGCATTTCTCGTAGACTTTTATCAGCTTTATTATCAGAGACATACACATATGTAGCAAAGCTGCAGGTCCAATGTACATTGGTGTGGTACTTCACTGCTGAAAGCATTAGTGGCTTTATATCTACCCCTTCAGCAGCTGAATCTACAACTTGCCATTCAAAGTTCCAGATACTCAAACCTGGTAATTTCACCAGGGTCTCACCAACAACTGAGCATTTTCTGCTCTTTTATGTAGCAGGATATATGCTTTTCAAGACATAAAAACTTGTCTATCCTTGACCCCAGTGAGTTATACAATCAAGGAAGACTAAGTAGACTATTTCTAAAATAGTGGCTTCTTTTACAATTGCTCTGCTAATCACTCCAGACCTGTGTACAATGGCTTTATTAGCTGATTGCAAGCAAGATCTTGTCTAAATGGAGAGGAAGTTGTGTAAACATCTGCCAAAAAAAAATGCTATGGAATTTCTCATAAAATTCTCATTTGTCAATATTTTAGACCATGTTTAGCTTGCAGGCTCTTATTCTTCACAATCTTCATTAACATTTAGTACTAACATTATTGTTCACTGAAATCTAAAGCAAAAGATGAACCTGGGCACGTAAAGCACTTGTAGGTTTTTATACCTTCTGTGGTGTAGCACACATAAAAAGAATGCAATTTCTGTTTCTCTGCTTCCTAAGAGGACTTACTGCTCCAAAGAACCCCATCATGTGTTGAAAATACCTTATTTCTTACCTCTTTTATTTGCCTATACCTAACCCTCAGAACAAAACCAACAGACCTGTACAAGACAGCCAAAGCCCAAAGAGCCCCGGGCAGGAGGCAAACTCCTATGCAGCACTTCTGCTCCCAGTGGGAGAGATTTCTATTGCATCCTTGCTGGCAAACCCAGAACCATTTCACCATAGCAGAGCTGTTATAAATTCATGAGAGCACAGCAGAGATCGGAGCGGGGCCTGTCTCGCAGGAACTAGGCACAGGTTTGCATGCCATCCGTGTCAGGCTTTTTAAGGGATCATTCCTTGTTTTAATGGGAATAATGTAACAGTAAATTGGTTTTGCACAGGACGTTGTTATAATGGGGTAGGAAGAAAAGGAGAAGAGATTATTTGTGGCATTTCAATATTTAAAGAGGACCTGTAAGAAAGATGGGGACAAACTTTTAACACAGCCTTTAGCAACAGGACAAGGGGTAATGGTTTGAACCAAAAGAGGGCAGATTTAGACTAGATACACAGAAGAAATTTTTTACAGTGAGGGTGGTGAAACACTGGCCCAGGTTGCCCAGAGAGATGGTAGAAGCCCCATCCCTGGAAATATTCAAGTTCAGGCTGGACGGGGCTATGAGCAACCTGATCTGGTTGAAGATGACCCTGCTCACAGCAGAGTGGTTGGACCAGATGACCTTCAAAGGTCCCTCCAAATCCAAACCCCTCTGTGATTATGCTCCCTCCTGAGCCTCCTGTAATTCAGTTAATTTTATCAGGATAACCATTACCTCGGTGCACACAGCCCTGTGAAGACTTTTCTTTTCATGCATTAGTGAATTATCTTTTAATTCCTTATTACCACTGGTGGAAATAATATGCAGAAACCCATACACACATAGATAATATGAGACTTTGTACCCATCTCTGCCAGCTGCCTTGGCCACGGAGTTACTGCACTCCATGCTGTACTCCAGCCTGCTGACACACTGAGCTCCACATTTAAATTAACAATTCTCTGTATCATCACCTGGACTTAATTTACTCTTGATCTTTGGCTTCTTAATACAGAAAAGTGCAATATGAAAGAGGGCTGGTTTTATCAATATTTATCTGATTTATCAATCAGATTATTCAGCATGGTTTTCTGTTCCAAATTTGAAGCCCTTAAAAGCACTCCTACTCCACTGCATATTGAATCCCATGGATCTTTCTTATCTCATCTACTTCTCCTTGTCTCATTCTGCTGGAGACCCTCCCTGTCGGATAAAGTCATCAGGTCTTTGGATAAAGAGAAGCAATTTCTTTCGCTTGATTAACTGCATGACTTAACACTATCAGCTGCATTAGCGGACAGAAGCATGAGAGGGGCTATCAGGGAGTCAAAGTCAGCCAGAGCCCCACAGATCTCTGCAGCAGCAGCACCATGAGGTTTGAATAATCAATTGCACATTCCCAGGGAGCTTGCCTGCAATTATGAAAATATTTCTTGTAGCTTTCAAAGGAAATATGTAGAAAGACAATAAAGACTAAAAAATTCCTACAGCATCACCTTTTATATTATTTGCAGAGCCTGAGATGGGTAAGGTTCAAGTTTTTGGAAATCCAGATGTGAGAATCTGTTATTAAGAAGAAGATATGCTTAAGTAACTGCAAGTATTAAAATGAGGGAAGTTCACATTAGCTCTACCCAGGTGTGACCGAGCAGAAGCACATCCATCAGAGAGTCAACTCTCAGCTGCCTAAAGCCTGAGAGAGTCCTGCTAAGATTTTCACACTAACGACTCAGTGTGTGCTCCTTAAGTAAGTGTGAGGTCTGAGCCAATGCTGCTCTGGTGAATGGTTGTTGAGGGTTTGAAAGAGAGCTGCCCACTGCACCAAGAAGGTGTTGTGAAGTCCCAGAGAGCAGCACAGTTGTGCCAGGGGAGGTATCTCAGCACTCATTGAACATGGCACAGCAAAACCCAAGCTTACCCAGAACCTGACTGAGAACCACTGCAGCAACAGTGCCCTCAGCCCCTCTTCACCAGCCATCTGTCTTAACAACACGTTTGTGTATCTTCAGCTCAGGAACTGCTCAGCTGGAGTGAGGTTTAGAAGTTTTGCTGGGAGAAGATAAAGTGGAACATGCTGGGCAAGTCAGATAAGGTTTTTGCTTTTAAATCAAGCAGTTTAGTTCAAACCACTAATAAATGCAAGCTATTTCTGTCCAATGGCATTCATCAGTCAACTCCAGTCTATCAGTATCCACGTCAGAACTGTCATATGTGGTAGATGTCTCAAAAGAGGAACTGGGACTTATCAAGTCTGATAAAGCTAACCAAAGCTTCACAAAAACTCTTGGAATTTGGAGTCCAGGCCAAACACCACTTGGTAAGTTCCAATCTGAAATTAAAACCCTCGTACCACCTCAGGCAGAATAAACATTATTGCAGCCAGCAAGAACATGGGTGAACTGCAAAATAATTAAACTCATCATGTGTCAAGGAAAACCTGACTGATTACCGTAACTCTGATCAGTTGCTCCCCCCATTCTGGAGGGCATTAGCATGAGAGCAGAAGATAACCTTGATATTTCAGTAAATATTGAAGCTGTCTGTTGAGCAGCATCAGTGAGATTATTGGCCCAGAAGAGGCTTGTATCAGCTAATTATCACCACCTCTTCCCCTCCTACTGCTGATGCCTCAGTAAGGATGGACGCATGGTTTCCCCAAACAAGAAAGCAGTCCAGCCTTGGGCACTTCTGAGCAAGTGCTGCTCTTCATGCCTGCTGAGGACACTTCTTTCACCCAGCCAGACAGTACAATAATTTACTTCACTTGCCGCAGCAACTGCTTTCCAGAGATTAGGACTTTCAGCCCCTCTTTTTTTTATTAACTAAAAAGAATTTACATCCATAAGTCAATTCCCAGCCCTGCTGTAGTTCAGCCATTTGACAGGAGCACACCAAGCCTAATATTTGGGAAATTCATATATATATATATATATATATATATATATATATGTAGTTGCCAAGTAAGAGATATTCATTATCTGAAGCCAGCCTCCAGGCCTTTTTCTGAGATGCTCAGCTCCAGCCATCTCACATGCTGCAGGAAGAAGCAATAGGTCTCACTACCCAAGTAGATTAACTCTCCAGAGCTTTTCTAATTAGAGACACCAGCTCCATGCCAAGGAAATGTGCTTGCTGCAGCTTATTTTAGCTCTGCAGTTCTGACAAACCAGTCACCTTTCTTCTTATGATCTTGTGTAATCGGAAGACAAGCTTTTTCTGAATAATGAATGCTCAAAGAAACCACTGCTCATGAAACAATGTATCTTCATGATAAAATTAGATCTATAAAATGATAGCTTACCAATAACAGGATTTGGTCCTGTAAATCACAGAAGCAGAGAATCGTTGAGGTTGGCAGGAGGTCCCCACTCCAACACCCCTACTTGTCATGGGCCAACTTCAACATCAGATCAGGTTGCCCAGGGCTGTAGCCAGTTAAGCTTTGAGTGTCTTCAAGGACAAAGGTTGCACCACCTCCCTGGGCCCCTGTGCCAATGTCTGACCATCCTCACAGTGAGAAAATTTTTCCTATCTAACCAGAATGTCATTTGCTGCAAACTGCTGATGGCCCTTTGCCCTTCGATGAGCAGCTCTAAAGAGAGTCCAGCTCTATTCTCTGTAATTTCTCATTAGATGATATCACATTTGTTATTTGAATTGCTATTTGATGCTCTCTGCATTTTAAGCTTTTAAAACCCTGACCTTATTTTGTTGGGAAAGTTACTGGGAAGAGACGCTTTTTCTACACGCATGGCTCCTGTGTGAGGATCCCCTTTGCAGTGCAATGTGGTGACCCTCAGCCAAAACCAGTTGTATTGGGTTTGCGTGGCAAGGTCAACCCACCACACCAGTCCTAACAGAAACTCATGTTAGTCAAAGGAATTATCATTTTCTAGCTTATATTTCCTTTCTGCTTTACTTTGAGGGGCATTTGATAGTGCTGTTGCTCCTGGGAAGCCCAGCTCGCATCAGCACAAAGCTTTGTGCCTGAGTCTCAGCAGCAATACAGTGCACCAGCCAGAGATGAGAATTAACATGTTTTCCTAACTCCTTTTCAGGATTTTTCCTTGTACTGCACCAGAATTAGCAAAAGTTTCTGGTTCTTGCAACTTGTCTCAACACACACAAGGTTGCATGTTGAAGGTCCTTGTACCTGAGGACCTTCTCCATCCATTACTTACCCTGTGAAAGTGAGAAGTAAAGTTGTTGTTCTTTCCCATTTAAAAAGGGCAATAAATGTTTTCTTCCCTATACTCCACCTCTGACAATGTCACACAGCCTCATATCCCACTGCTGCCCATCCACTTGGGCACAGTGGGATCCTGGGTGCTTAGTCCCTGAGCTGAAGAGGGTTTCAGAAGTTACCAGGCTTTCTTTTCCTCCTCCACCATTAGTTCACCTGCAGGTGCAGTAGATGTGCACTCTAACCTCCACTGAAACTTAAAATTTTATCTAGTGAAGCTCAGGTAAATCCTCCCCAGGCATTATTTCTAGCTGAGACATGCTCAGTCGCAGTCCATAGGATTTGTTGGTCTCAGTCCTCCTCCTGGTGGGAAGAGATGTAATGGCTCAGTAGCAGGAGAAGGAAGGAGAGGAGGAATTGGTGAACAAGCTGTCCCCACCGCCCCTCAAGGAAAGTCTCTCCAGATCAACAGCCAAAACACTGTCACAGAGCCAAAGAGGAGCACTTTCCTCCTGCTCTAAGTAGTGGCATGTGAGCAGCACAGAAAGGGACTGCTTCCCTGCCCAAAGTCTGCTCCACAGCAAAGAGAGGAGAAAAGATGGAAAAAGATGGGAGTGAATAAAAGGTCAGTGCAATACAGAGGGATCAATAGTTTTCTGTGCTGTTTCCCTTGGATGACATTGCGGGCTCAGCCCTTTGTCTCAACATACCACTGCAGCTTTTGGTAGGTTTTAACAGGAAAAACAACACAGAGATGTTTTATTCTGTTTCCTTTTCTGCTTTTTCTCCTTCCCCACACTGTCTTGGGAAAAAGAAGCTAGAGTAGTTTTAGCTATTGCCAACCACTGTATTAAAACAATATATAGCCACAAAGCATTATTTGTAGCCAAAACAAGCACAGTTTATAACTAAGCCTTTCATGTCAGCAAGATCACAGGCAGGGGCTTCAAAAAATTGATTGCGTACCTAAGTACACATGCATCCCACCTAAATATCAAACGTTAATCTGAAGTGTGAAATGCCCACAGCCCCCACGCTGCATCCTTCAAACCACAGAGGAAGGAACACCTGAGGTGGGCTGAATAACCCAGACATGCACTTCATGCTCTGCTTCCTGCAGAGTGAACCCAGGGCACTGGTGTCCCAGCTCATGGCATAAACGCCAAACTTCAGGTGAGACAAACCCAAAGCTCCATCCCAACATCCATTACTGCCACCAATTCCTTCACAAGAGTCAACAGTCGAGCCTCTCCATCATTTCTTATTATTTAAAAGCTCAGCAGTTGGTCACATAGCAGCATATTGCTCTTGTCTATTAAAATGGATGGGGTGGGGTAAGGAAAACAGCAGATACTTTTTTCCTTCTCTGAGCTTTAACTCCACAGTAGTCCTTCCCCTCAGACCCTCACACACTGCTCTTACATGCAACACGCAGGCTAAGACCCCAGCCCTGAAGGAGCTCCCTGTAGCACAAAGTCAGCAGCAGGACAAAGCACACAGCAGCTCGTCATTCACTATCTACTAATACAGCATTATCCACTAATTGATAGGTCAGAAGATTTCACTGCTCACTGGTTTTGTGGGACCGATTAACTGGATGATAAAGAAGATTAATTTATTACAGGATCTGCAAGGACACTAATTGTTTGCAGGAGGAAAGAAATTATTTACTTACATTTAACAGAGGAATGATTCCCATTTATATATGTGTACATATATATACACCATAAGATGTAGGAATATATGGACCTCAGCTGCAAATCGCTGCAGCACGTGGTGTCAAGTGGCTTTGCATTACAGCGTGAAGCCGGTGCCACGGGGCACAGCAAGCCCTGCAGCTGAGCCCTCTGCTTCGCGGCACGACGGGGCGGGAACCCTGCGGCACCACAGACAGCCCCAGGCTGCACCCCTGCCGTGTGACTGCCGGGGCTCCTGTACCTACCGTCACCGGTAGCGTGTGCTGTGTTGTCTGAAAACTTCTGCTTGGGGACGGCTGCAATGTGTTTCAGTCCCCTGAGTTTTAAGTTAGACTGGAGATAAGCAGCATGGACCTTCCTTCTTTCGCATCCCTTCCGCACTGGTGGAAAAGCGGCACTGCTCCTCTGCATGCGGAGATTTAGGGGCCTTTAAATGGTAGAAGATAATTAAAAAACCAGAATAAGGCACTTCAGTGGCCACCAAAGAGGTTGTGAGAGCTGTGTTGCCATTTATATCTGAAATGGGGGGGGGGGGGGTCAAATGGATGGGGCTGGACTCTTTCAAGTGATGCCCGGTGACAGGACAAGGGGCAATGGGCAAAAACTGGAACATTCAAAGGTTCCAGACAAACTTAAGGAAAAACTTCTTTACTATGAGGGTGATGGAGCACTGGGACAGGCTGCCCAGAGAGAGTGTGGAGTCTCTGTCTCTGGAGATGTTCAAAACCCGCGTGGACACTTTCCTGTGCAACCTGCTGTAGGGAACCTGTTTTGGCAGGGGGGTTGGACTGAATCATCTCTTGAGGTCCCTTCCAACCCCTATGATTCTGTAATCCCACAGGCTCAGCAGGGAGCCCGGGAGGGGAGCAGAGGGAGCACGTGGCCATGTGTAGACAGGTGACAGCACACAGGCCAGCACAGCATCACCCATGACACAGGACCAGCGTGACTGAGCTGCAGCCACCCTGCCCAGCAGCCACACAACTGGTTCTACCACCACAGACCCGCCGAGGTGACCATGCACCCTGCTGACGTACACGTGCCCCAACAGCATCTGTGTCACTCCTGCTTGTGTTGCCAACCTCCAGGACTCATCTCTGCATCCACCTGTCTCTGGCTGGGCTCTGCCAGACCACGATGGGTTTACCCCTTAATTCATCTGCCTGAAAATGGAGCAGAGTTTCCCTTTGGGGTTTAGCTGCAGCCTCACACAAACACACAGCACTAGTGCCAGACAACATCACCGTGAATTTGATAGCACCAGTGCTCTCCCCAGCACAGCAAAGGTTCACTCACGCAGGCAGGGGCTAGGGGATCACAAGGAGTGCTGACCCCTGCCATGGCCACGTGCTCTGGGCTGCGGCATGCTGACAGGTCACATACAGGGCTTGTGGTACAGCCGAAACAAACAAAAACCACTGCAGTGTGAGAAGATTGGCATCCGCCCAACGGGGCTGCGGCTTAATGGACTGATTCTAGATACATACATTTGGAGAAGGAGCAATCAATATTGTACAGCACAGCACATACATTGTCTCCAGCCAATTATGCTGCCCTCCCCGCTCTACAATAGTCATTTTAATGTGACCCTGAAAGGAGGGAGCACAGCAGGTCAGCTAAGTAAAGTGACAGCCGCTGCTGTACAACACAGTCCTCCTTTCTTTGAAAACCCACGTTAGTACAGTGTAAATCCTGACAACCAGGCTCTTAACAAAGCACAGTTCTAGGAAAGCTGTTAAACCTTTACTGGGTTTGTTACCATTGCCACTTCTGTTTTCTCTTGCCAGTGCCACTCGTGCCACGCCAGGCTCTGCTGCCAGCTCCACTCCATGCCCAGCATGGCATCGCCCCTTCCCAATCAGCACCCACCACTAAGAGCACAGCCCAGCTCCGCAGGGAGAAGCAGGGCTGATACCCAGGGACTCAGCTCATCCTTCTCTCCCCGAGTGAGCACAGGGCAGCACAGATACCACAGCTGACCCTGGGTCCTGGGGGCCTTACCCTGGGCCTGGGTGTCCAACTATAGATCGACCCAGCACAGGGCAGCTCCGTATGGAAAGCTGTATTGTGGCACCAAGGATGCTGCTCTGAGCCAAAGTGCCTGTCCTTAACACAGCACTGCAGCCTGCTGGGTCACAGCAGCCTTCACCTCTTTACATATCAAGTTATAATCTGTGAAATACCATAACCATCCTCTTCTCCCAGCCTTCCTCTGCCCCCTCTCTGAGGCTGAGGCTCCCTTCACAGCCTCTTCAGCTCTCATAAGTTAGTCTCATACTACCTGGCATCTGTTTTAAAACCTCAGAGTGACAAAGGAAAATACCAAACAACTGAAAAAGCAATTATTTTAATGACTCACTCTGGGTGCAAAAAGATCCTCAGTCATTTGAAGCTCATGATTCAAAGGTATGGCTTTTACAGGCAGCTGGCCAGCACAACACACACCACTGCAATGCTCTGTGCAGTACCTAGAGCTGATTCTCATTCCCAAATAATAGGAAATTAACATTTGCAAAAGGCTTTTGAGTGTTCCCAGGCAGGAAGCATTGCAGGAGGAGTAGAATCAGTATTATTTATACAGATTACAAAATAGAACTCCACACTACTGCTATAATAAAGCGTTTCCCAGGAGACCACTGAAAAATCTGAACAAAATAATGTAAATACATTGGGATGAAATAAGAACACAAAAGGAGACAGCCTTTCAGATCATTTGCTGTTATCTCTTTAAGCAGAGACACCTTGACATATGCTGCACATGGCAGGGGTCAGGCACATCAACAGAGCACCCTACGACAACTGCAGGACTCCAAAACCCACCTTTTACTTCTCACCTATATTTGTTGGTGTAATTCTTCCCATTTTGGTTTTCTACTGATGTGAATATGCCTGTTCCTCTGGGGGATTTGTCAGTAAGAAATGCCAGGGGGTAGCCCTGGCAGGTACTGCTCGATTTGACGGCAATACTGAACAATCTTCACGCAGAAGATCCCTGTCAGGGACAGACTGAGCCAAATTCCTCCTGAAAGACCAGGATACTGCTCTGCAGAGCCCCATAAGCTATGCTGTGCCCTCTCTTTTTAACCAACCAGCTACAGAAATAGCAGCAGCAGCATGTGCTGCAGAACTAAAGGCAAGCGTTCCCTGTGCTTGGCCCGTGCCCAAAGGGCGAGCAGCTTCTACCTGTGCGGTGCGGCGGTGGCTGTGGAGCCATGGAGAGGCCGGGGCTGAGGCCGCAGCGCTGAACCAGCACGTCTGTCCGTCCGTCCCAGCACTGCTGACCTGGCTGGCAGCTTTGCCTCTGCCTGGGCACGGTGACAGGCCTGGCTGGGGGTAACTGGTTTTGCACCTGCAGCCAAGGTGGCTCTTTATTTTTAGCCACAGGCTGTTTGAACACAGTGCCCCAGGAGCTGGCGAGCCGCTCACTTGGCTCCCGCTGAGGCTCCCTCCACCACTGAACCGAGATGCCACCCCAGGGGAGAGGGAAAGCCTGAATTATTTGTGCTCTCGCCGAGGGAGCTGCAGAGAGAAGCTCATTAGTATTGATATAGAAACCCCAAATCAGGCCACTTCAGTCTCTCCTGTTTGTAGAAGCAATAATTCTCCGTGGGTGCTTACGTGAGCACAGAAGAGACTGCGTGCAGAATAACCTCAATTCAGATCTGGATCCACGCCAGAACAATTGTGGGAAATCATCAACGTTTGGTGATTTGCAGCAGGATTTTCTATCAGCATCTCAGCGTGTCCGTGAGAGACCCTAAGGAGCTGGGCTGTTCCCGTGGAGGTGAGGCTGGGAGCCTGCAGGCACGGGCCAGCCTGTCTCAGAGCCATCCCCCCGGGAAGGGAGGCCAAGCAGACCCCGCTGCGCTGCTGGCACACTGCTGTCCCCCCGGTTAGATGTGCTGGGGAGGGAGCCAGCCAGGGGGGGCACCAGCCAGGACGGGCACCAGCCAGCCAAACAAAACCCATCCAGAAGCACTCACAGCATCAGGGCCAATTAAAGCTGCTCGCTGTCACCAGCAGGATTGTCATATTTTAACTCACAGTGTATTTCGGGACCCAGACCTCTGGCCAGAATCTCTTCTCTTATGAAAAACTCTCATTAAACAAACTCCTAAACAAGCAGGATTGTATTACTTCTTAGCAAACACAGGAAGACAAGTTGCCCAAGGACAGCCTGGAGCAGTTAATGCCAACTGGTAATACATTAAAAAAAATATAGCAAGATCAATCTGGGGACTGTGGATAAAGCTCAGTATAAGCCAATACTTATAAACAAATGGGGTATCCAGGAACTAACGGTTCAGCTAACCTGCATGTCATCATCATCAACCACCATGGAAAATAAAATGCCAAATAAACCAGGTATTTTGGTCGTATCAGTACTTTGTTTGACAGAGATCTAAGCCTGAAGCAGTAGATCTTCAATCTAAGAGAGTTTTATACAAAATAAAAGTACCCAAACTATTTCAAAACCAGTTAACTGACAGGTACTGCATGATGAACAGACAATTAGCCAAATAATTGCTGGCCTTGATCCAACCCTATTCAGTACATTACTGAATTATCTGGGAAATACATAAAACCATTAGCAACACTGTGCATGGCAGGTTTTGGTGCCAGGAACAGCACAAATGACCAGAACAGATCTGGAAAGCCGAGTAATATCAGTTTATTTGAGCAAAGTGCTCTGAATAGCTGCAAATGGCACATTGTCTGTCCAAGGACCAAGTACACAGGTCATGCTAATAACATGGACCATAATATTTTGGCACCAGCAATTAAGAAAAGGAAGTGGGGAGGTTTGTACAGTATCAGTTGCACTTCAATTCCTTATATGATGCTGGTACTAAGAGGGCAGAAGCAATCCAGAGCTACATAAGTAGGGGATTAACAAGCAAGTGCACGGAAATGGAGTTATTTTGACTTCCAGTATCCAAGATACCATTGCTAAGTGCTGTGAGCAGCTCTGGTGACCACATTTCAATGATATTCTTGAAAACATATGACGGATTCAGACAGGACTCTGAAGTTATATTGGCTCTAGAAAAGTTGCCTGATAGTAAGAGGCTTTCATAGCTCAGGCTATGCAGTTTTCCCAAGAGGTGGTAGGGATAATTCAGCCACAGTCTACAATTACCTTTGAGAGGGAGAAACTCTGATAGCATGCAGCTCCTAGCCCAGCCTAAATGGATACATCACAGCAGCAGTAAATGAAGTAAATATTTTAAAGCAGAGGGCAAGCAGTCACTGGAAGCACAGCCCCAGGGTGTGATCCACTCCACTCTGTTCAGCAAGAAGCATGGGTGATGTACAAAGAAAATGCCAGGGCTCAGGCTGCAATTCTGAGCCCAAGGCAGAGGGTGAGGTGGGGTTTGGGTCTGCAAAGTGGCACCTTCTGACTTGGAGACCTGGGTGAGGCGGGCACTGGGGGTCCTGCCCGTGAGAAAACCCTGCCTACCATGTGTAAACACTCCCCCTATCTCTGACCCGTCTGCAACAGTCTCCCTTAACAGTGCCAAAAATGAAGTTAGTGGCAGTGGGAAAACTTCCAAGGGAAGAAAAGAAAAGGATGCTTCAAGGAGAGCACCTGGGGAGACAACTGCTCAGACTGCCTGCCAGAGCTGTTTGCAGCACAGAGGATGACTGAGGTCTTTTGGGCTTTATTTCCCTAAGGGGGCACACAAACAATGTTTTTTGACATTCTGGGGCTGTGGTGCTTCCCACCGAGACCATCGCAGGATGCAATGGATTAACAAATGACAGATCATACACAGGACACTGCCTCCAAATGAAGAACATTATGCAAAGTAACTGAGCTCTGCGGCTGGAAAAGGGTCCCACAAAAATGACAGGATCTTCCTGTAGTAGTAGAAAACCCTACCAGGTCACTGTAGTTGCCTTAGAGAGAACCAAGGCGGCGAGGTAAGAGCAAGCCTGGCGAGGCTTGAGTAGGGAACATAGTCATGGAGCTGGCGTGCTGCAAGCTTCACACAACCCATGCCATCAGCACTGACAGTGACACAGCTCCAGGCGATGCTCAGTTGTGCACGTGAGCACCCACTGCCCAGGTGTCCAACCCAGGGCTCCCCCACCTCTCTGTGCAGCTGTAAAATGGGCAGATCCTAACGCTGACCTGGGCCAAAGGCAGAAATACTCACCTCTGCTCATTAGCAAGTCCACTGGGTCAGGTTATTGTGCATGAGCAGAGCACGGGAGGACTCGTCAAGCCTTTATGCCTAATTATCCATAAAAGGACCACCATCCCCAGTCACGCGTCTGTTGTGCTTCCAAACGACCGCGAGCACTTACATGGAAACCCGTGCACGCGTTTGCTGGGGGACTCTACACATGGTCTGATTAGAAGGAAGGGAAAAGACACGACAAATCTCCAGAGGGATGAGGCAATGTCTCACATGTCAGAACAGCAGTTTTAATTCAAGTTTGGAATTTGATAGAAAGCTTTGACTAAAAAGAAATCAAGGCTGGCACCATGAAGGAATATATTGTTAGTAATGGAAGTCTGCAGCATGAGATCTTTTCCAGGCAAAAACTACTTGTTACAATAAATGATCTAAAAAATTCAGCATTCATATAAGAATTGATGTGCATCCACAAAATAAGAGAGTTACAAATAGATTAGGTTTAAAACAATCTCAGTAAAAAAGAGAACTCATTCTCAGTTGAGTTCCCCCATATCCTGCCCTCTCAAATCACTGCAAAGAGCATCCGTACAGTCTCAGAAATCCCATTATCTCCCTGTTCTTGTCATAAATTCAGCAGTGTTTCTTTGATAAATTACATTCCTATCATATTATTTTACTGAAATTTACAGGTCAGAGTTCTTATTAAAGCTCACACCAGTAAATTGGAGATATATATATAACTGGAATATACACATATATATAGTATAAATATAGCATATGCACGTATAGATGGGATCACGATGTGCCATTACCAAAACAGCGCTATCATTTCTATAGCTCTTAAAGAGCCTATTGTGATCTATGATTCATGTGTTTTCTGGAGCTGTGCTTGTCACCCAGAGCCCTATACCGCCTTCATTTTGCTGGTTAAAATAGATTATTTTTTTTCTTTAGTTTGTCTATGCAGTGAGTTATTCTGGAACGGTTACTCTTGTGCGGATGGCCTCAGTCTGGAATGAAATGCTTTATCATTTTGATTTATCCATGTGCTCAAAACTCTAAACATTTCCCCTATTCTAGATGCAGAAACCAAAGAACAAACCAAGCAGTAAGCCCGACTCTAGCCCAGGGGATGGATTAATCCAGACATCCTGTCATCGGTGCTGGGGTCAGCCTAAGGACCCACATGCTCCATTTACACAAACGCTCATAAATCAGGGCCCATCTTGTGCTTGTGCTGCCCTGCAAAATTAGTATTTCATTATTTGGGTGTGCTACACTAGGCAAATTTCCCACCCTGTCCACATGGAAGAACAAACCCATACACAGAGCACATGGAATTAGAAACAATCTTCCCAGATTTCTGCCATCTTCCCAGCTGGGGAGTAATGAATTCAGGAACCAGGCTTTTGCTGCATTAGTTAAGCACATTAACCAGTAATATTACTGGGACACTTTTAAATATATGAGACTGAAGTGTCATTTTGGTTTCCTTCCGAACAATTACCCACCGACCCAGCCTTATTCAAGATTTAGCATTCTCTCTCAGGTGCAGCCCACACCTCTGCATTCATGTCGTTTTCCCCTGATAAATCCTTCTTTTCAAAATTAGTAAGAACGTTGAAATATATATAAAAAAATATTAGTCAACAAAAAATAAACCATAGAAAGATGTTTGTAAAACAGTAGCAAATTTCAGGGAGCACTATGAATCCTCAGCCCACCCTTGGTGATGCAGTGGGTGGTGCGGGCTGATGCAATCAGACACATGCCCCTGTTGAAACATTCAAGTAAAAGAAAAAAATGTGGCACTTTGATGCTTTATGTGTGTTGTCAGCTTGAAAAGGGAAAAAACTCACTTTTCCATTAGCCAGGATTATAGTCCCTACCTGCCACTCAAGCATCACCCACTTGGCATCTCTGAAGGAGCTCCTCAATAATGAAGTGCACTCCCAGGTTACCTGTATGTTGGCACCTTTCCGGGGGTGATGGGTCCAGACAAGAGGCGAGAGATGTCAGGGGAGAGAGGAAACTGTGCAGACACCATCACAGCACCATGGTTCCTGTGTCCTTCATCACATCTGCAAGTCAAATACTGCACTTTCACTCATTTTACAGACAAGCACCAAAGCCTATGTAGGAACACTTTGGGCGATTCCTGTATCTGAGGGATTCCCCGAATTCACATCACAGACTTCCACCAAAAGCCCACAGTGATTCCAGGGACTTGCCTGGGGGCAGGAGAGGAGCATGTGGCAGATTAACCCTGAGCAGTTCCAAGTCCAGCTTTGGAAATGGCCATTGCTATTCTCCCACTTCTCACAAAAGGGGATTCTTCAGGAAAAGTTTCACTACTAGACTTTAATTTTATATGAATTTACTTAAAATTAGCTCATGCTGTCCAAGCATGTAGGAAGCAAGCAATTAAGGAAAAGCAGAGGAAGACTAGCCATTCATTTTCCTGTGGTTAGATTTGTTTTTGCAATAACCTGGGTGAGGGAGGTGCCAGCTCTCAGCCTGCAAAGCAGCCAGGCTGCAGCCCCTCGGCTCGGCGCAATGCAGGGTGGGCACCAAGGGGTGGGCTGGCACACGGACCCCTGCACACGCTGCCTGCTGTATCCCCCTCCCCGCACCAGAGGCCAGGGCAAGGACTTTTGCACTGAACCAGCACCATGAGCAACACAGTGCTTCACCTGGCTTTTAATAATAGCAGTTTTGGGAAGACTCAGAGCCCAGGTTGGTTCGGCAGCGGCACAGGAAGCGAAGGAAACCCAAGCAGCCCCAGGACACGTTGTGTGATAGTTTAACTGAGCTGGCAGCCAAACAAGACACAGCCGCCCGTAGCACCACCGCCCCCCACCCAGGGAATTGGGCAGAGAATTGGAGGGGTAAAGGTGAGGAGACTTGTAGGTTGAGATAAGAACAATTTAATAATTAGAGTAAAATAAAATAATAAGAATAATAAGAGTGATAATGATAACAACTATATATAAGTGATGCAGAGTACAATTGCTCACCACCTCACTAATAACAATCCTGGAGGAGCAAAAAGGAACCCCAAAACCAAAACTGCAATCCCGGAAAAATGAGCCTGAGCGATTCCCAAGAGAATCCCCCGGCTTTCCGGTCAGCCCCAGTCAATACACTAAACATGACGTGATGTGATATGGAATATCTTGTTGGTATATCCAGCTGTCAATTCTGGGTTTTACTAATTACTACACTTTTCTTCTCCACTCTCCCCTTCCAGTCCCCTCTTCTTGGAAACTGCCCAAGCACAGTGTCCTTGTAGTTATCAACACTGTTCTCATAACAATCCTCACCGAAACCAACACACAGCGCTTTCTGGCTACTAAGAAGAAAATTAACCCGATCCTAGCAAAACCAGGACAGCTGGTAAAAGTGGCAGGGGTTTTGTGTGCAGATTTGCAAGGCACAGACACAGCTCAGGAGGCTGCAGAAGTGCCTCTGATATCCCCAGCTGTCCAGGGAGCAACGGGTGAGTCACGGCCGCAGGTAGGTCAGGCTGCGCGGCACTGCTGACAGGAACATGCTGAGCAGCCCCAAAGGCATCACCGCGGGAGACAAGCGGCCAATTCACCTCTCTCTTCCCAGCCAGCAAAAATGAAAACCTACCCAGGAGCTTTATAGCCTCTTTATTTAAAAAAATGACATGGAAATAAACTTTAGAGTGACCTTAACTAAAACTTTCTAAAATAAAGCTTCCATGAAAAGGGGAAGCAGCAAGCAGGTATTTCTGAAGCTGCTGGCACTCACACTTATCACACCTGAACCCTGCAGAGAAGCTGCTGCCTCCTTGCTCTGGTTAACATACAAGGGAAGGATCATTGTGTGCAAAGACAGGCTTGCTGGGAGACCAAGTTCCTAATAATCCAATCGTGCTGCCAGGTTAATTAGCATGTAAATTAAGAAATGTTTTGCACACAGTAGTACAAGGCATAACCGTGTCTCTCCTTGACACAGCACAGAAGAAAGGTTGTGGAGATGTGAATGAATTCAGCTCCAGGGAGCAAGGGTACAACTGTTTTGCCATATCTTGGCCCATGGTACCCACAGTCTCAATAACCAAAATTACCCCCAAAAAAGTTACAAAATTTACCCTGTCTCTAGTCTAGTATCTATTTCTTCTTTGATTAAGTTTCCTACTTAAAAAGTTGGGATACATTTTCCAAATATTTTCAATTTGGGGACCTAAACTATGCTTCAACCACACTATTTCCTGGGGCCAGACCATAGCTGGGAACCACCATCTAGCTCCTCTATCAGGTCAGCCCCTCAACCTCAACAGCAAGTGCCACCATGTCAGGAGAAAAAGGTGCCTCTGCAACCACCCTCCATCCTGTGCTATGCCACTCACACCAAGGCAGGATTTTTTGATGATGATGACATCATCTGGATATTTAATTTTTTTTAGTTACTTCTGTTACTTTATAAAAAAATCATGAAATATATCACTCAAAAGAAACCTAGAATGTGAGAGGTCAAAACATGTCTGTTCAAAGTAATAAGCAATTCCACTCAGTTGCCTGAAGTTTTCTTGAAGCTCCTTCTTACCTGAGAATGGCAAAATCATAGAAAAGACTTGAATAAATTTATTCTTCTGAGTGGAGAAAAATGAAAAAGGGCTTATCAATAACACTGAGCCAGCCTGCCAGAAGAAAAGGGGATGGGGGAGACAAAAAAACATTATTAATGATGCCTTAGTCTTTTAATGCAATAGTTTCAGCCTTCAAGAGACTTCTGGCAAATACCACAAAAAGTCTCCCCAAGAAAATCCCATAAGCATTAGTCTTGGTGCTGGGCCCCAGCAGGTTTTCGCCGCAGCAGATGGCAGTCAGATACTCCCTTGGTGCAGCAAGGGTGCTGCTGGGACAGCAGACAGACATGGAAACCTATTTCTGCTGTAGAAGCAGCACAAGTTCAAAGTCTGCTCCAGCTCATAACATGGGGAGCCCCATCTGGAGCTCTGCCACCCCCTTACACACTGCCAGAACCCTGAAATTCCTCTTCTGCCCACGTCAGCAGCTCCTCTACAGAGCCTGAAGCCATTTGTGGTCCACTGTTTGCTCCATGTCAGGACAGGACGGGTCCTTCAGGTTACTCACATCCTGCATGAGCAACCCTGTGGTCCATCCAGTCACACCTCCTGGCTGGCATGACAAGTGACAACCCACTGGGACCATACCTGTCACTCATCTGCCTTCATCCCTGCGGGGCAAGCAGCCCAGAAGGAGATGGGGTGCAGCAGCCAGAGACAATAGATTTCAAAACTGTCTACACCAGGGTCAAGTAGCTCTGAAGAAAGAGTGGCTTCACGTAAACACACCATGAACTGTGCTTTTCAGATTACCTATGAATTTTAGGAGCATCAGCTGATGGTTTGGGCTGCCAGTCTAAGTGATACCCAAAAGGCAACGCTTTGTGGAAGGGTCCAAGAGACAGGGACGGAGAGAGAGGATGGGTGTATGCATGTAGATAGGTAGGTTTTCTTTCGACACATCCTTGGTCAATGGACACCAGAAGTTGGAAATGTTTTTAAAACACCATGTAATTTTATTTATTTAAATCTTCCAATTTGCACACACTTCATCCTCTTCTACCTTGTCCTCACAGCAGCAGACCTTGAGGGCAGAGATTTGAAGGACAGGGCAGTAGCTTCACAAAACCATTTCCCAGAGCTCTCATTAGCCCTGAATAGGCAACAACTGTCGGGTGAGCACAAAAGACCAAACAAGACACACAGGTTTTGTGAGCTGAACCAGTGCAAACTGGCAAGAAATAGCTGTACACGTGATGCCACCCACGCTGGAGACATAGAAATTAAAGGAAGGAGAACTTCAGGAAATGCATCCAGACGCACAGGCAACCACGCCAGAGATGAGTAAGAGGCAAGGCAGGGAAGGGGTGGGAGCTGGAGGAGGAGGGTGAGCCATGCTCACACCCCTGCCCCGGGCAGCACACGTGGGCACCCAGGGCAGAACCACAGCCTGGTGAAAATGGTGGATTGACAAACCCACCACTGCTCTGATAACTGACACCCAGCAAAAAGCTGCTCACTGAAAGCAGCTAAGCAATGTGTACTGGGGATCTGTACTGGGACAAGGCTGTGGGCAGGTGCCCCGGCATGGGGAAGGTGGGTCCCTGCAGCAGCACGGGATGCTCTCCAAGTGCCACGTGAAACCTCAATGAGTCACTAACAGTCAGAGAGGGCTCAACTAGAGCAAGCTCATAAGACGTACAGAGAAATATCTCAAGTAAATCTCCCCGGACACCATAGCCAGCACTGATGCCTTCAGTTAAAAGGAGTCTCACTCCAAGCAAAGGCCACTGACAGATTTAGCAAATGCTGATTTCAACACTCAGCCACACAGCTCCCCTTGCAGGCAAGGGCCATATGGATAGACAAAAATCTCCTTTCACCAACTCATGCTGAGGAGAGGTCACCACCAGGAAGTTACATGATGCATTCATCACCTTTCATCCCCATTTAGGCCAAGAAATTCCACAATTTCACAGCAAGCTATATAGGGAAACACATACACATGTTGTACATGCATCCTGGGCATCCCCCAGCAAAGATTAAGGTGCTTGATTTTCTCACAGTCTGAAGTCCATGCCATGGACTCAGACTATTGGAAAGATGGCAACAGCAGTATTCTGCTTCTGCTGGGGATGCTGGCATTTTCACACACTTTAAAAATACACATTACTATTCCAAACTCTTCCCTCACTCTTCCTTTTTCCACCTCCCTGCACTCCCCCTGGTCATTTTAGCACATCCTCCCCTGTCCCTTTCCCATCCTCCCCAAACTACCTTTATCAGATCCTGTATTGTATTTGGTTCCCACAGACATTTCTCTTCCTGCCTGTGAATAGCCAGAAGAAAAAACTCATAGAAGGCAATAAATTTGCCTTTAAAAGTAAGAAAGTGCTACCTTGGGACAGCTCTATTTTCTGCAGCACATCAGTATCTAAATAATCATCATCTTTGCTTATTTTTCCAACCCCTTTGCTTACTTGCAAGCCTTTAAAGGCCAGGCTGAATGACATGCAGTGATCTAGGGGACAGAAAGAGCAAACAAGTTCAGATGGGCCTAATACCTAGTGCTCAGAAGGCTCAGAAGCAGCACAACTACAAGGACAAGAAATAGGTGCGTGAGTGGTGAAGCTGGTTAAGGAGATCAGGAGGTCTGACTGTGCTGCAGCTTCCCAAAATACGCAACACATGTTTATCAAGTGAAGATTAAGGGGCCAGCACCTGCTCCAGAAGAAAAGAATATTTTTTCTAAGGTCCCAAAGCTCATAAACCCTAAAAAATAACAAAAAAAATCTATCAGTGTAATTTTTTCCCTCCTCTCCTCCCTTTCCTTTCCTGTCCATTCATGTAACCAGAGTTTGACAAAACTACAACTAAAGATCCAGGCTCCAGGCTGTGATGGCTGAAACTTTGCTCTCCACGTTGATTTGCAAAAGGCTTTTCCAGACTGCAGAGTGCCATCTAGATGAAGGAAGGAGGATTTGCTGCGAATCAGCCAGCTAGAGGTAATAAATCCTTGGGGGATGCATCGCAGAATGCCTACAAGATGCTTTGCAGAACAGCTCTTTGCAAACTGCAGATGTTTTGTGGCAATTTTTTTTAGAGTACTAAAATCCTCCCGTGGCTGAATGAGCAAAGTTCTCAAATGGCTTCTGAGATGAGATGAGTGACCTTTCAGTTTAGCATTTGAATATTTGTGCATTCTCATAGAGAAATATTTTAGGTCCTCATTTTTTCCAGGCTTTTTAAGGGTTGACCTGGTTCAGATGGACACTCAATCCAGACAATTTTGAGGCTGGGTTTCCAGGCAGACCCTCATTAAAGGACACATGTGGATGGGCACAACTGGACCTGAATGAGGTCCTGCACATAAATGAATTAATTTTTTACATACATGCAGATATTGGCCTACGGGGAGGTATTAGAAGGCTCTATGAGCTGTTTAAGTCTATAAATCTTGCTCATATCATGACTGGAAAAAAATTCATCCAAGATAACTGTAGAGATGCAGTGGGCAGCAGTTGCTACAGCAAAAGTGGAGTGCTCCAAGAGAACATGCTCCACAAACCTGTTGAGCAGCAACAAGGAACCGAACAACACACACACCTATCTTCTCATCTCCTCTTTCTCTCTGAGAAAGCAACCACATACTTGCAGACTAAGCATCTTTGTTTCTGTAAAAAGTAGTGAGAAAAGTGCAGAAAAGTTTCTCCTAACTTGTGACATTTCCCTTACACCAAGTTGTGCATGAGGGCAGATCACCAAAGAGGCCGACCACCCCACAGAAATACCAGTGGCCCTTCAAAAACAACACTGGAAATGCAGCGACCTCCTAACCGTGCCAGTGCAAGACCCCAGTGTGCCTTCACTGCCTGGGCAGCTCCTTTTGGTTTAGATGAGCCTGAAGACAAGGTGATGTTACAAAGGTTGTTGAATAGGATGAAAACCCCACTGACCTGCTTGGGGCAGGAAGGCAGCTCCTGCTGTCCCATCGCCTCCATTAAACCCAGCGTGGGAATGAACCCACTGCACTTTACTGGCTCCCCTTGCCCAAGCTCTCCCCATCACAAGACAACCTCTGCTTTAAGGAAAAACACATCTGAAGGCAGAGCAGGAGAGGCAGCAAGCAGCACGGATGTGAAATGCTTTCCTTCTCCTGTGCCTGTGTCAAAACTCAACCTGACAAATCCATCGTTTAAACTGAGCAGTGCTGAAGCAGCCACACAGCACCCCGCGGCAGAAGTCTGTGTGTGAAAGACAGGCTGCAGCGGCACAGAGCCGCCCTCCAGAAGCACGATCATTTCCTTGGGACTTATAAAGCGATATACTAGCCCAGGAATTTAATAAATAATAGAACATGGTGAATAATGAAAAAAAAAAAAATCCATTCCTATTTTTCATGTTTCTAAATATATTTCCTTCTGTTGGAGCCGGGCCCTTTCTGCTTTGCCTTTCAAACCTTCATGCGGAGCAGAGACAAACCGTAAAGGGACTTGGGAGAGAAACAAAGGGGCTGCTGCCACCTGTGCCTCGTCCCCCCTTCCCTCTGCCACGCTCTGAGGGGAGCAGGAAGCCGGGGGCTGCATTCAGATCCGGCAAAGAGGTTCTCCCAGCCTGTAATTATGACAACAGCTTACAAGAGCTTTACTTTGGGTCTAATTAAGACTTCTTAGAATTGAAAACAAACAGAACTTTGTTCTTTCTGACACAATAGACCCTTCACATGTGCAAAGCAAAAAGATTAAAATAAAAAATGGATGGAACTTAAGAGAGTCCTGCGCCCAGCATTGTGACTCAGGGCAGAGAGCTCTTCACCAGCATCACCATCAGAGATGGTGGGATGGTGGCTGGAGGGACAGAGCCTAACCCAGCACTCCTCACTCACTGCTTAAGGGCCACTTGCTGATTGCTCCCCAGCACACTGTTAGTGCTGTGAAGCAGGGTTCTGTCACCCAGTGACCCCACCCCACCCGGGAAAGGAAACTGGGAAAAGGAAAGGAGAGCCATGGGTTGAAATGAAAACAGATTTAATGAAAGAATAAGAACTAATATTAATAATACCACTAATATGAAATACACAAAGTTCTACTTAGCCAACAAAAGCGCAGCAAGCAGGAGAGCAGACCTCAGGAGTGGAATGATGGGAGAGACCCTCCAGGGCTGATGGCCATTGAGGAAGAGGGTTGTCCCCAGCAAACTTTCCAATTTATAGTGAGTGTGATGTCTGTGGTATGGAATATTGCTGTTGGCCAGCTTGGGTCAGTCGCCCTGGCTTTTGTTCCTCCTGACCTTAGCACCTGGCTAACTCTAAACTGCTAAAAACCTTGATCACTGGAAACCCACATACCATGGCTGGCCACAAAGTGTCTTACCAACTTTTTTCTCACCAAACTGGGTGCAGCAGTCTTCTTAACATACAGCTTTTCTGACAGAGATGTAGTTCTATGATTCTATCCCAGCAAAACCTGGACAACATGAACGTCACCTTAGTTTGAGTACCAAATACCTGGTGTAGGTGCAAAAAAAGGACACTAAATCAGAGTTTTTCAAAAAGCACTCGAGAGCTGTACCGGACACCAGCAGACGAACTTGCCTATGTTAAATGGCGAGGGGCAGGTTTTTCACCCAGTGCAAGTGTGTGCACAGCAATTTAGCCCCAACCCCTTGATTTCCCTAACTTGAGAGACACAGACAGTTCATTCATCCTCCTCGCAGACTCTTTTCTCATATTAAGAGTGTGAGATGACGAGGCTGTGTGCCGAGATGCGGTGAATCCATCCTTTGGCACCAGCCGGGGTGCTGAGCCCAGCACAGCTGCTGGAGTGCCAGTGCCCTCTCCTGTTCAGCCATCACCAGCTTCCTGCTCATGTCTGTGTGTCTTCACAAGCTGGTGGGAAATATTCCCAGACATAGCCTGACATCCTGCTACCAACTAATAAAAAACGGTATTTATACAGTTAAGGGAAACATGAAAACGCTGCAGAAGTTCCTCGGACACTGCATCTTCTTCACCACAGTCCAGAAGAGTTATCACTTGCATTGGGCCATTTAGGAGGAAATAATGCTCAAACTATCTCATTGCATTAAGTACAGCAGGTTTGGATCTTGTTCCAGAGCACATCTTCAATGACATTTAGTTTTACTTTCTGTGGCTGTAACTTGAACTCCAGCCACTGCCAAGTGTATTTGCAAAGTCACAGAGGAGGAAACCGAAGCCAAAGGGGAGTCATTAGCACATCTGACATCGGGGAAGTTTATGCTCCTGTTATACCTGGACTGTTTTCCAGACTTTTCACACCAAAACTTAATTATGACAGCACAGACTCATTCTCATTTTACCACAGTATCAAAAGCAGTGGTGTGTTACAAAGCATTTTCTAATAACTGTATTTCAGTTACCTCAAGGTTTTCTGAAGGGGAGCTCTGATGAAGTTGCTTTCTGGTCTAATATTATCACCCATCCTAATACTATAAAAGTTATAGTAACCTGTACAGTAGCTTAAATTACTTGCCTGTCAGAAACAACCAACACAGCTGCTCTGTTATCAGCTGCCAAATCTCCTGCCACTATCTTTCTATAAACATATTTGCTGGCACCTCCTTCTGGGCACAGAGACCTGGTGTGGGGCTCACAGGGGTCACACATTCCAGCAGAGATGTTACTACAGGGCAGGGAGAAGTGAGGCCACACCAGAGCTGTGCTCACAAGGGTAACAACACCAAGGAGGTCTGGTCCAGCCAGAGAGCAAAGGTCATAGCACAGAGCAAGGACACAAAGGCCTCAGATGGCAACAGCCAGGACTTACCCACAGCTTTCACATGCAGATTTTGACATCTCTAATTTTCTTTTCCTGCAACTTAAATGCATGAAAGAAAATTAATTTGTCCCAGTTTGGACACTCACATAAAAAAAAATCAATATACCAGTATTGATAATCAATTGATCATTGATTGATAATCAATAATCAATGACAAATTTTGTTTTTCACCAGTTATCACATAACATATGTTTACACAGCACTAATTAGGACCAGATCTGGAACTTGCTGAAAGCCAGTTGGGAAATGGGGAGGTTTATCCAATAACAAGTTTTGGAGCCCTTAGGAAATGAGGGAGGTGTTGCACCAAAATAAAGTTTAGAAGATACTAAAGGTGTTTCTATACCATAAGTTGGCTTGGTTGAAGCTTAAAATGAGTCAACATGCAATGGCTTGTGGCTGTGACTCCAAAGGCCCAATAGCCCTGCAACAGCACTTTTTGGAAAAGCCCCTCAATGGGCTTCCACATTCACCGTCTGTGGCTGCCAGAGGGGTGTGCCAGCAGGAAATTGTGCTCCATATCGCTGAGAAAAATCAGTCCCAAAGTAAAATACGAAGGGAAAACTGTACAGGAGGAGCCAACCTGTACTGAAGTGCATCTTCATCAGATCAGAGAAATCAACTCCTTTAAATCAAAATAACCAGGTTTGGGGTCTTCTGGCCTGAAACAGCAGCAGCTTAACTGGGAGCTTCCCTGAGCTGGTTTGTGTGTTGTGTGTAAGCATGGGCATTCCACACAGGGTACCAGCCAGGGTAGAGCCATCTGTCCAGGAGGTGATGTGGACCATGAAAACAGACACTGAAGGTGGGCACGTCCCTCACAGTTGAGGTCCCAGCTGCAGCTCCACACCAGCCAGTGCAAAGCAAACTCAGAGCACTGCTGCCAGGGTCTGCTGCAAATCCACCCCACGACTCTCCTTTAAGCTCTGCATGGGTGCTAAGGGAGGTTGCTGAAGGTTTCCTTCTCTGTAGGACTCAAACATTATTTAACCAATGACTTTGAAGCCATTTATGGCACAAAAGGTCTCTCCTGCAATGTCTAGTGACAGCTGATGCCTATACATAACAAGCTGCTTTCTCTGTGCAATCGCTGCTGACACTCAGTGTGTCATTCCACCTGCCATTTAAGGAACACGATTTCCAGCCACTTTTGAGGTCTATGTCCAGGAGAAGGACTTGCTGTGGTTTGGGATCATCACCACACATCACCATCCTTTGTGCTCCCCACTCAGAGAGCCTCCTCAGTGAAGCATTCGCTTTTTCTCTTCTTTACAGTCAAATAGCATCACTTCAAGGTATAATATATATAAATTATGTAAATAGACAACATATAATACTTGTTTGTGGCAACTAAAAATGCATTCATACCAGAAATACCAGCCTCACAGTCTCTGAAATCTCTAACGCACCTAAAATAGGAAGCATTTAATTACACTGAGTGGATTTCAGCCCATCTATAACACTTAATAGTTATCTCACACAAATACATCCACATTAACAAATAAGAAAAAAAGGTCAAGTTCAAAGCACACTGAAATCAATACAGCTTTAAATTTACTCATTTGAGATCAATCTGAAAAACCCACACATTAAAAACTGCCAGCAAGATATTATTCCAGAAACTGAATCACCTACCTACCAGCACCACAGGGCTCCAAAAAGAGGGGGAAGATGTCCAAGAAGAAGCCTTAAAAATGGAAATGCCCTCAAGACTGCAACAATGCACAAGTTCTGCTGTGCACTTCCAAAGGCAAGGGGAAACAGGGGCTGCCCAAGAGGCAGCTTGGGGAACTACCACCTGAAAGGCTGTTTGGTGTGCAGACTCCTCTGCTTTCTTTCAGCAGGAAGAATATTTTCTTTCAAATTCATACAATTCTAAAAACATGAAATAAAACATGAGTAATAGCAAGCCTGATCAGTAAATACTTGTTTTTACTAATAATTATTGATTTTAAGTAAACTGTGAGCCCCAAAGTCTTGGTGTAAAACCACGTAGCTCTAAATCTGACCCACTGCATGCAGCGTCACAAGCAGCAGCTGTGTTCACTCCAGTATTATTTTGGGGGTTTTAAATCATGCCTCCACTACTGAGCACACACTAAGCTTTGATCAATCCAACACTTTTATACCAAAAGCGTTGTACTATCTGCATACAGATTGATTTGTAGGAAGTGCGGGAGATGGGAAAGTTACCTGCATGGCTTAATACCTTTATAGGGCTTCCCACGAGAATAGGTAAAACCATTTTAAAAGTTATATCACAGCTGAAATCTGATCCATAGTTCTACAGCCAGAGCCACGAAAAATGTGTCAGAATCTGTGCTCTAACTCACTGATATTCATCAGAATCAATGGGGAATCTGGAACCAAGTACAAATCCCATCCAGATGGAAACACCTAATTCCTGCTGACCCTTGGGTGGGCTTTGTCTCAAGCACTGCGTGTATTATGGACCAAACAGATCATTTCAATATAGACATTTAAAGCAATGCAGACATTAGAGGATGTGAGGAAAGGGAAGAATGACAGAAAACCTGAAGTATTGCTGAGTAAGGCCAGAGTCTGGAGGTACAAGAAGGAAGGGATTTGTAAGAATAGGGTGCAGATCCACAGCAAACTGCACTGCCTTAGTTTTAGTGCCATAAACAGTTAAAAGGCAGTTAAAATTATATACTCCCCTCTTTATGGCTGTCACATCTCCTGTTCCAAAGTACACTGGCTTTTGCAGAGGCTATTCCTTCGAACAGGAAGTTCACAGGAATACAGCTGTGGAAGAGCTGCAGCAGGTATTGATCTGGACTATTAAATGCCTTGTTCATATGAACCGATGGATGGCAAAACAGCCCTGGCAGCCCCTCTTTGTCTGCCTCTGATTGAGACAGCCAGCTGGGAGGAATTTAAGACTATGTAAATTCATTTAACCAGGCATCTGAGTTCAGGATAAAATACCATCTGGATTTGCTGAGGTCTAACTCATACACCAAGGTAAGCTTAGGGCAAACTCATGCAGCTTCAGTACACTCAGCCAGGCTTAAGTGTAATGCAGAGAAGTGAGAGGCCCATTCACTGGGCTTTACAAATATGAGCCCTGTGGAAAATAGTATGTGAAATGGAATTGCAGTTACACCTGGTTTGGAACTACAAAAAGAATTCCCATTTCTTTGAAGTCTTTGGTGTGGGGTCAGAGCCAGGAGTGCAGGTTTCAAGCTCGGGGTGCATTTGGGTCTGAACTGAACATCTGTTCCTTCACCGTGCCCCAGAGCCCAGGCAGAAGCCAGCCCGCAGCCTAGCTTTGGCTCACGCTTCCTCCCAGTACGTGTCAAAACTTCTCGGCTCTCCGGAGAAGGAGTTTAACGTACAAACCAAGGAAAGAATGCGGTTAGGTGCACCAGCCCGTCCCTGTCGTGCAGGGTAAGGGTTGCTCTGCTGAGAGCCCTTAGTGGCTGAAGCAAGAGCCACTGCCAGCAATCTCCAGCCTCTTCCACAACACCTGGCAAGCTGCACAGGTTCTTGTAAACAAGCCAACACACCTGCCCAGCCGTGTGCAAAACGCCGACCCGGGACCAGGGCGGGTCCGTGGGGACAAAGCTCCTGTGGCCAAGGTGCTGCCTGCAGGACATGGAGAGATCATCACAAAGCCAGAAACCAACTCACCAAGACCACGCTGACACCCAAGCCACAATATAAACCTCTTCCGCAGTTGCTTACGCAGAATAAATAACACGGTGTATGAACACCCGAGATACAGGCCTGGCTGCCAAGCACTGCTCTGCCCCAGCTGCCGCGGTGGGCTCTGCTCCGGCCGTCCCCACACCCTTCCCCAGGGGTGCTGGGGGGGTAAACTCTGGGGAAAACACTCGGGGAAGTGTCTTGAGCATGTGGACGGTTCTGTCTGCAGTGAAGCCTTTGCACACACACACCCTAGATGGCAGCACCAGCCAAAGAATGGGCTTGGAAACCCACGCTGTGCTCACAGCACCCAGGAAAAATCTGCTTTTTACCTTCGTGTAAATCCGATTTGAAGGCCTCCATCTAAAAAAGAAAATGTTATGGGAGCCTGAATAAAAGGTGCATGGTGTTGTGGTAGTTTAACTCAGCTGGCAGCCAAACACCAAGCAGCTACTCACTCCCCTCACCAGGGAACCGGGGAGAATTGGAAGGGTAAAGGTAAGGAGACTCATAGGTTGAGATAGGAACAATTTATAATTGAAATTAAATAAAACTTAAAATAATAATGGCAATAATATGCAACTGAGTGATGCACAGTGCAATTGCTCACCACTCACTAACCAAGCCCAGCCCATTCCCAGATAACGATCCTGGCAGAGCAACAATCCTCAAACCAAAACCACAGTCCCAGAGGAGAGAGAGCAAGAGAGCCCAAGAGACCCTCATACACCGAACATGATGCAATATGATATGGAATATCCCTTTGGCATATCCAAATGCCAGTTTGGGTTTGATAATTTCCTTTGCCCCCTCCAGTCCTCTGCACCTGCAGACTAGCAAAACATGGGGAAGTTGGAAAACCCTTGATAGGTTAGTACGTTATCAACATTCTTCTCATAACAAATCCCATACAAAAATCAAACCACAGCTATTCTAGCTATTAAGAAAACAATTAGCTCTGTCCCAGCCAAAAACCAGGACAGACATGAATGCCAAAACCTTTCCAACACTTGGGCAGTGAGGTGCCTGGCAGTGCTGCACGCCCCAGCCAGCGCATGGAGCCAGCTCTGCAGGGCAGCCTGCAAAGGGCACAGGGACAGTCTGCACCTTCCTGTTCCCAACACACTTTTCTGGCACAATAATGGCAATAAACCTGCTGTAAAGGTACCGCTTTCACATAACGGAGTGCTGAAACCCTGGGTAAAGATGACAGCCTAAACATGGGGGATCTTGCTCCATTATCCTGTGTCACCATTTCCAAGCCATGCCCATACCTTAAAATAATTGCACCTGTTTCAGTACTGGTACCCCTCTTGTCCAGCTCCCCTCTTTTTTCCTCAATATCTGGACAACAGGAAAGCAGCAGCCAAGGAGCATGGAGCAGGCACCGACATGGGGTGCATGTGGGGAGGTGGCTGTGGGGGGACAGCGCCGGCCAGCTGTCCTGATCCAATGTCACAACCTTTGAGACAAGTTCATAGAGTGCAGTTCCTCACGCCAGCAGAAGCTGCAGACATTCCCGTCACACCCCCCAGCAGTAAGCACACCCCGCTGGGATTTTTCCAGGACACACATGGCAGCGGATGATGCCGGGCACCATCTCCACGCTGGCACACGGGCCCGGCACCGCAGGGACCCTCGCTTTGCCGTGCGAGGTTTGTTGGAGAGCTTCAAACAGTCCAGGGGAGTCAGCTCATACCAGAGCCCTGTGTGAACCCCAGCGTAGGACAGACAGAGGCGTTTCCATGTTACTTACCTGCCAAGGTCAGACTCCCGGCAGCCAGCAGCACTGGTGCACGCTGTGGGAGAGGTGAGGATCCCGAGACCAAACACGGGGCTGAACAGGCACATCCTGCCCACCTGGAGGCAGGCAGAGGTAAGGCTGGCAGGGACACCTCAGCGTCCCTATGGACACGCACAGCAAAAGCTGATGCAGCTACGGAACACTGCGCTGTGCCATCTTCTCCATACCTCCCATACGAGGAGAGTCCTCCAATGCAGGACAAGGATCTCCCACAAAACCAGGGAGGTCATGACTTGGGACATGGGGGCCAGCCCTCCAAGCTCTGCTCATCTCAACCCTTTCCTCTGACAGGGAGGAAGATGGTGCCAAACTCATACCAGACATTGCTTCTCTCCCTGCCCATGCTTGCACTTTCACCTGTGCCACCCTGAGGTATGGCAGTCACAGCCACAGTGAACGCCTGGGAGTGAATTTCCCTACATTGGGGCCCCACAGAAGAAAAGCAAGCACTTTATTCCACCTCTTACTTTGAGGGAGCATTTATATTTTATCACTAATTAATATTGACTTTCTTTTTCCATCTTGCATTTCTTCATCCCATCCTGTATGAAACAAACCTCAGAGGAAAGAAGAAAAAGCAAACAGTGTAGCTTAATTTGCAGTGTGTTATTGGTTTCTTTATTTGAAATGCTAAAACTGGATTTTACCACATGGACTAAGTGTCATTCTGGCAGATAATGGAAACAATATGTCTACAAATGTAAAAGTAAGAATGAGACACAAGCTGCAGAAGTGGGGAAGTGCAGGGTGTCAGGCCACCCATGGCCTCGTGCATCACCCTGCAGTGATCCAGGCACCAGCCTGAGCCTCACCCAGCTGGGCTGGGCAGTGCCACGGGCTGTACCAGATCACCTGGAAAGCATCTTGGCCATCTTGTCACCTGTTTCATTGCTGTCAGAGAAGAGTTAACTTTGGGCTAGATACGCAAGAGTTACTCTTGTATAATAAAGTTATTATTACGGAGATCACACCAACTCTACTGATGTATTAGAAAGTTTAAACATAGGAAACACACAGGATTAACAAAAAGTGACAGTTTCAGCATCAAGGGCCTGCAAAGTTGCCTTCAGCCACTGAGAAAGTAGGCAAGCAGGCTGTCAAGATATATTTTGATCTTCCCAAAGGGCAGATTACAACACACTGCTCTTCTAAGGGTACAAATACAGATAGAAAATTCAGGATTTTCTGTTCATCTGACAGTCTAGAGTTCATCAGCTAAAAAACAAAGCACTGATTCCTCACACTAGCAGGGAAAGACCTTGTTAGGAAGCCAACCCACTGGTGAAGGACACAGACCCTGGCATCACACGGGGCAGGGCAGCTGTGGACACAACCTGCTGAATGCCACATACCGAAAGGAAACCTGGGCTGAAACTCAAGCAGCAGAACTCCTCCAGAGCTCAGAAGAACCAGGACTCCTTGGACTGCCCACATCACCTTGTCTAGTCTCTGCCAGCTAATACGGGGACTCAGGCAGCATTATTCAGGCAGTGGCTGGATCATTGCCACATTATGGGTATGAACCAGGGTGAGGCTCCCAGACAGACATGGGCTCCACCACCACACGGGCTTTACAGGGCACACTGTCTCTGTGCTGGATTTCTTCCTCCTCCTCTCTAGCTGCATGCTGTAAACATCGGAGAGCTGCAGCCCACCCATCACCAGGAGGTTCACCTCTCTCCTGCCACAGAGCAGCTGTGAGGCTGCGCCGTGGGAAGGAGCTCCTCTGATTCACACTCCCAAGCAGTGGAAATGGGCACAGCTCCATAAAGCAGCTGAAGATCTGGCTCCACTTGAGAGCAGTTTTATCTGAGATCATGATGAGCTTGACTAGAGGGTGCCAGCTGGATTGCTCTGGGGGACCATATTTATAGATAACACTTGAAAGGACAAGTTGAAGGTGATGGCCCCTGGTAGCCCTTTTCGTATTCCTTCCCGAGATCCTCATTCTCACCTACCTGAGTGCTTGCCAGGCAGCCCAGAGCAACAGCAGATAATGCAAAGCCCCAGCAGCTTTCTTCTCTGGCCACTCAGCAGAGGCACTGCTGCCACTTTGCCCCACACCACAGGCCAGACAGGCAACACCGGATCTGCAACGTGGCTACACATCTTCAGGCCAAAACTTCATTTTCAGGGTCAGAGCAGTAGGGTTTTTCTCAAAGCAATGAGATGCTCAGTGCAGTAACAGCCTATCAGCACTTTTAGAGCCCTCATCTTCCTGCCTCCCAGCACAGCTCGTGTGACTCGTTACTTGACTCTGGACATTTTGCTTTACAAAAAACTTTTCAAAATCATTGGCAAGAGTCACCCAAGGGATTATTTTTGCTTGCTGAATGACTGGTTTGCAAAGAGGTAAAGGGACTGAGCATGGCAGTTAAATAATCTCAAGGGCTCTTTGCATTGCTTTAAAGCTTCGAGAAACTTAGGGATACTTTAAAGCATCAGCACCATCCCCATTAAATCCCCTGTGACAGAAACAGAGCTGCCTCCACTGAGCCTAAACCACCTACCAAAATACAGCTTAAAAACATGAGATTCTTCTCCTTTGCTCCAGTGACATCTCTGATCTGCACAGTCCACCTTCTGGAGATGCAAGAAACTGTTGGCTGTTAAAAGCCATAATGCTATCATAATCTGGACACCCAAGTATAAAAAAAGGGAAAGAAAGAAAAAACCGGCTGCAGTATGCACTTGCAAGGGCCTGTGGCCAACAGGCAGCATCTAGGTTCCTCCCAAGCTGGAATATTTCATATACATTCAATATTATTTTCTACATTTGCCACCAGTTTCTGTTGTGAGTTTGAAGTATGCTTGAAAGGAAGGTTGCTTAGCCAGGACCTGCTGCTTTAGTCTCAGTGGAATATGCAGAAGTCTGACTATTTCAGGAAATAAAAAAAATAAAGTAATACAGCTCCAGACATTTCAGTTCATAGCAAACAAACTCAGGGGCTGGAACAACTGCAAAATTCTGCATTTCTGGAGATCTCAGACTGGAGCAGAATAACTCTAATCCAGTTTCTACTTTTCAGGCAATATCCCAGGTTTGTGAAAAACATTTTCAAGCCACCATTAGTCCACCTGATGCTTTTCTGAATCTTCAGGAGAGACTGTGTTCAGTTGGTGGAAAGTTTTAGACCTTTATAACTGGTGTGATTTTACCATTTGTCTCAAGTCATATGAGAAACAGACATAATGGCAATTAGCATTTTAACTGATTGTACATCTAATCTGCACTGACAGTTTCACTTTTCTACCCCATTTTCCCTCTATCAGATCACATCAAAATGTACATCAACAGAAGTTAACAAGTACAAGGTTTCACTCCAAATTTCACAATATCCATTACCAGCCTGCCAGAGCACTGAGGAGGGGCTTTAGCCTTAATGGAGCAGCACTAAGCTACTCCCAGCTGGAATGGCAACCAAGAAAATGGCATTTTTATAACTTATCAAAACTAAGTTCTGTCAGACACTTTCCTTGTCCTTTGGAGGGGACATTTCCATCAGCCAAGTGGATGACATAGTACAAACTACCATCACAGCAACAGCTTCACAATTCAGCCTGAATCAACTCGTTACTTCAAAGCCCATGAAACATGTGACACAAGAGGTGAGAAATTCAAGTAGTCACACTGGGGACAGTTTCTACTTTGCAGGGCTGCATATCCTTAGGAAGTTGCAGAGTAGCAATTTTGATAGAACAAGCTCTAAGTTTCCAGAGGCATGTGTGCCTCATAGGAAAGCAAAATTCATCCGTTCTTAAGTGATCATCAGCAGTCCGTTGTTACTTGAGCAGTAGATGTTACCTGGCAGCAAGGACACCAGTCTTTTATCCCCCCATGGATAAAACTGTATCAAGGACAGTATATAATGAGTCCTAAACTAATTCAGGTGCAAAGGGAGATCAGGAGGTTACCTGGTCCAGCCTCTGCTCAAAGCAGGTCCAAGAGCTGGGTGCTCTGGGCTGTGTCCATTTGAGTCCTACGTACCTCCAGGGTGGAGATCCCACAGCCTGCAGCAAGCCAAGATTATGTGCATTTAAAATAAACACCCCACGTTATCAGGTATGAACACTTACCAGAAATACCTTGATGTTCAGACACATCACATTCTGCACAGGCAGATGTTCCTTGTATAAGAGGGGTTGGAACAGGCCACAGTCACAAGCAGGTGGAAGAAAACCAAATGGAGACATGGCTTGTGGGTGCATGCTTTGGGAAAGATCAAGTCAACCTGAAAAACTCTGAATGAACTCTCAGGCCTTCTTATGTTGAAACTATTACTAAAGACCTCAGTTATTGGGATTTAGGTATGTTGAACCCATTCATTTCCCTGGAGAATTTACACATAGGAGAGATGAATTACCCATGTTTTAGAAAATGCATCCAGGCCTAAGGAAATCTGAATTTTGTCAAGACCGCATCCAAAGCTGTTACAGAGCAGAGGCAAATGAGGCCATTTCCTTCAGGGGCTCACAATGGCTTGCCTGGCAGCTCATCACTTACAATCATATGTTAAGATGACAAGCTAAGCCAGCTGAAGAATTATGCCAGTCCATAATCAGTTTTTAATAAATAATCTAAGACTCCCAATGAGTTGCCCCACTGCACTGTCATCTAGCAGCACACAAGCCTCTGCAGCTACAGTATTCAGAGCATCCTCAGCAGTTTCCCACTCTGAAAACTACAATCACTTAAGTCAAAGACTTTAAAATTCCTTTTAGCAGAGAGAATCACATCTCTAGTGATTCATGTTAATGACAGTATCATCTCCAGGGAAAAGAAAAAAGCCTATCTGCCATGGGAGATCAGAGATGCTCTTCCATGAGAAGTCTTTTAAACATAGCCATGGAAGAGTGGACTTAACCATGTGAGCTTTTCCAGCAGAAAGGCTTAGAGCTAAAAGAAATAACACAAACTACAATTCCCTCAGTAAGATGAAGAGATGGATTACTGGCAGGATATTCAGTGCAAGTCTCTAGAAGATGGTCAACCTTTGCTGAGAAGCCCACTTGTCTCTAAGCATAATCCACACATCTTTTTGTTGGTGCTTTTAGAAAGAAGAGGAAAACAGGTTTCAGAAAACTTTTGTTGAAGACAGCATTAGCTATCTTCAGCTCTGCTTTATGGAATAGACATAGGGCAGCATCAGTATAGCCAACTTGTGGCAAAACTCTCCCCAGAGCTTTAAAACTTTAATTATATTAAAAAAACACCGTAGATATTTTTTTAAAATAGCTACAAGACTGACCTGAAGCATTCCAAAGATGAAAGTATTTTTGCAGTTTGAAAATGGTCTAAAGATCATTGATTTGCAGAGGGACAACGCTATAAACAACTGGAGTTATTAACTGTATGAAATCAAGTAATTACTCAGTTAAACTTGAGAACAAACTTCTCCTTCCATCCTACTCTTGGTCTTCCATACTGCACTATTCAAATTCACTTCAAAACAAGAAAGTTAAGTTCAAATAGTTATCAACATTAAAAAATATGTATTAATAAAGCAACAAATGCTAGCCTTTGGACTTTTCAGCATTGACCAGATTCTGTGAGCAGAGGTGTACAGCTGTATGGGCACAAGCTGGAAGCAACCCTGTGAAATCTCCAGTAGAAACTTCGAATAAGATTCTTAGTGTATCTAGTTTGAAGGCAAACATTTTATATCATCCACTTTGATGTTTTGTAAAAAGGGCACTAGATGTACAAAAACCCAGAATTCTTGTGGCTTAAGTTTCAGAACTGGAGAAGCATCATGAGTTTCTTTCCAAAGATGGAACACAGTGATGCTGTAACAATACAAGCGAGGACCCCAGGATTTCCTTCAATGCACAGCTCACCATTATGTGGCATCCAGAACCAATTTCACCTTTACAATTGAAATAAAGTTGATATCAAAATCAACTTTGAAATATTGAAATATTACAAAGCATGATAAAGAGTGGTCTTAGATGCTATCTTCACAAATTGATCAGTACTTTATACTGAAATTCAAGATTTCCTGCATTGCATATGCTCAACAGGCTCACAGCAGGTTCCAATGAAGTCATCCTTGTGCATACCCCCACCACATCCCATCTTAGCCAATAAAAATACAGCCCTCACATACAGCCCCAGTGTTTAAAAACCCCGAGAGCTGCTGTAACACCAGTCACTAGAACAGCAGCATCACTGCTCAAAGTCACACTGGAAATGCTGGATTCTCACTACCCACCGAGAAACATTTGGCTTCCAAGTCTCTCAACACAGAGCTCAGTGATGCTCCCATATGACACAGGAGTGAATTTGGTTGGTCTATTCACCACTGCCCTCGTGAGCTTGAGACACATTTCATTTTTCTTTTGAGGTGGTCTGAAGGGGGCCCAGTGAGACAACAGCAGCAGAAAGCACCAGTGTTGACTACAGAGCCGTTTCATAAGCTCTCACAGAAAGTTTAGCAGCCTCAAGCTACCCACAGGGGTTACATGCACAGCCCAGGAAAGCTTTAGAGGCAGGCACAGCCCCTGACAAGTGCCAGGGCCTCCCCTCGTACCTGAAATAACCGGAGGATCTGGAAGGAGAGCAGCACAGGGCCCTGTGGCTGCCCCAGACAACCCCCTCAGCCCCACCTGCTGCTGTGAACTCAGTGGAACAGTCAGGTGTGCATTCCTTACTGCTGCCAAAACATTACTAGCTCTAGGCTAGCATTTGAAAGATGCTGGGTTTTCAGAAGTCATTTAAGAACACTTTCCAAATCCCTGCTGGAACATTTCACTGGCTAGAGTGAAAAAATGTTAACTTTTTTCAAAAAAAGACATTAACTTAAGAGCTCCTGTGAAATAAAGCTTTCCTTCATAGTGAAATTCAAATACCTGCTGATACAGCAAGTGAAAGAGGTCTGGAGGTCTAGCACCACCCACAAAGAGCAGGAAGAGCTGCTAATTAAAGCACCTAATTTCACTTAAGTCCAAAAGTATTTCACAAGAGATTGGAAAGCTCTCCTATTGAAGTCAATACCACTTAACTTTCCAAAGAAGTTTAAAGTGGCATAGTTTTAAGATTATTTTTTCTAAGTATTAGTGATGTTAAACTCTGCAGAACATCTTGTACAAATGCAACTGTACACCCCAATTCTCAGATCTTCATTAGTGCATAAGAGATGAAGGAAAGCCTCAGTGTAGCTAGACTGAACAGTTACCATTAAATTGCATTCCTAAAGAAAAATCCTACTCTGCAGAGCCAAACAAGCCTGTCAGCTTGCACTAACCATGTCTTGTTTGAGGTTTACTGATGGGCTGTATTCTTCAGAAACTTAAAGAACTACAAAGCAGCCTGATTAGTTGCATTTATATTTTTTTTTATTATGTTTATTATGACTTAAAGAGTTTCTATTACTCCAGCTGGGTAAACCACATTTGAGAGTAAGTTTAACTGCAGGACTTCAGTTTCAGCCAAAATCATTTTTGCATTACTTTATTGTAATATAGATTTAAATTTAACATTTAAAACTTACTTCATTAATAAGCAAGCCAAGCTCAGTAGCTTCAGTGCAGGATGTACTTTAGGTAACTTGCCGCACATTCATGTTAGATTTGATGTACATGGAGAAGAGAGCGGTCAACTGTACGATTCATAGGAAAAAGCAAAAGTAAGCACCATTTTTACCAAACTAGACAGTTCTCAATTCAGTGTTTCTTACAGGAAATCAACTCACTTCAGGCTCCAGGAGCTACAGTTTGGATAACAGCTGAAAGCTATTTCCAAAGCATCCATTTTCTACACTGACACAAGAAATAGTCTTTGAAGCAACAGGTACTGGACTTTTTTTTATTTTTTTTTTTAAAGAGACAACCTGTTCTCCTTGTGTTTACCAGGTGAATACATGCATTTTTTTGATCATTCTGGCAGAGGTTAACAAAGAGCAAACAACAGTTGGGGCTAAATGAAAAACAATCAAAAAGTTGCCAAATATTTAAGATACAAGCAAAAAAACATTAACACAACCAGTTTAATAACTAAGCCTGCTTTTTTTTTTTTAAAGAAAAGTGGCACGAATTAAATTAAAAGCCAGACAAACTTAGTCTTAGATGGTACTGGACTGAATTAATGCTTAAAAGCATCCTCATTAACAGGATTTATTTCACTGTAAGGAAGGTGAGAAGTAATTTGAACAGGCTCTGTATATTTGGGCTAGACCAGAAGCACTGTTACAGTTTAGTCCATATATGCAGAACTGATACCAATATGATGTTACCTTTACCACATGTAATAGTAAAGTGTGTTAGAAGTTGCAGAACATAAGCATCTTAGTTGTACAAGCCACTTAATGAATAAACAGAAGAGCTGAAGAATGGTTCTCACACATGTCCTTTCTGTTCAGGACTCCACATTTTCCTTTTGGAAAACAAAAATCCCTCTGCCAACAGCCTAATAAATACTAACAGATATATTTAGATACCATCTTCAAAATCTTTGTTGAAAACGCAGTCTCCAAATGAAAACTAGCTTTATGCAGTATTAATATTTCACATAAAATAAGTCTTATGAATCATAGTTAATAGCAGTAACTGAAATTAATGTATATTGAGTCTTCAGGTGATGTGCAAGTTCAGCTACGTAACACAGGTGGGGGTTTTGAACAGTTCTTACCACCTTGCTTTGGACAGTTCTTACACTTGTCCCATGAACTATAAAACCTCTAGCTACAGTACTGTGCAGGTGTTGACATCTTCAAGAGCTTTTCAATGTAAAGAAATTTTATGGAAGCACCACAAAGCAAGGAAATTATGCTCTTTGTAGAGAGCCTTGACTTCTGAGAATTTAACACATCATTGCTGTCTTGCCTTGACTACAGAACACCAATCAGAGGACATCAGGGTAAAAAGGAGCCAAACTACAGTGAAGTCTGCTTCTAACAGGGAAGATAATACAAAAAAGATTGACTCTACAAGCACATAAGCAAAAGTCTTGAAGAGCTGTGTATTATGGAGCTCAAGGTGCCTTAACTTAGCTAGCACACCACAAGCTTTCAGTATTGTGAGTCTAGCATAGCCACATTTCACCCAAGAATCAGCCTATGCTTCCAGTGAAAGCATGCTTGCCACCTCACTAAATACCCCTTCCCACCTTGCAGGTTTGGAGCTCTTCCTTTTCTTATTCCTTCTGTACTATCTCTTTCCTAGGCAGAGATTTAGAGGCTCTGAAAGCCAGAGCTTCTCCACCACAGACTTGCTTCACCTACATGTAAATAGTTAGGACACTCTGAGACTGACACATCCTTCCCCACTCAGAAACAGATCTGCAGTACCTCAGTCTTGATCTCTAGTTCAGCTTTAGATTATGCTCAAGTTACAGCAGCCAGAGTTCAATCCTATGAATGTAAGCTCGACACAAGAAGAAAGCCATTCATCCTTTTTAATTCATCCTTACGGCATGTTATCCAGAGCTTTATCATCAACTTCCAGTTTTAATTTATTTTCTTAGCACTTCACAGAACCTGCATGTCACTCCCTCCTGAAGGAGATGGCATCACAGAGAATCTCATTTAAGTTAGTCCAAGTTTCTACATGTGACCAGAAGTCTTACTTGTTAGAACACACCCCTTTTCCAACTATTCCCCCTCATTCCCTCTCCTCCCACCCCTCCCCAGCAACGGGCAATTACTTCACAAGAAATGTAAAATGGGATATGGGTGTACACAAAACCTACCCTCACTAATACTGAACAGAAAAGCCTATTTCCCAATTACAGGACATCTTTCTCTAAATTTAGGTCAGCACTGGTGCAGTCTGCACTGTGTATGATTACCACGAGGATAATACCAATAAGTACATATATTTTCTCAAACTGATTTAAAAACCTATGAAGTTAATTGGGGAAAAGTTTAATATTGCTACTTTAGAGCACTAAAACACACAAAGTGAATCCAATAAAGATCCTTGTATTGATTCAATATTAACTGCATGACCATCATAGCACCTCTTTACATTATCACACAATCACCAGAATTATCAACTGCTTTTAAAACTAAAAAGGGTACAGTCCAATATTTATAACTTGCACACTGTTACTATATAGAAACTAGGTGCATGGTACAGTGCTGCAAAAATGGAAGCCTGCAGTTTTGACAAAGATGCCAAGTCATGTTGTAGACAATTTCAGTCAAACTGGCAATACTGTTTTAAGCAAATACTCAACACAGCAGGAAATAAAGGACAAAAAAAGCATTCTATAACCAAATAAACATCTGAAATTTCCTTTCCCTTTGAAGAATACAAGTAAGGTCACTTTTAGCCTTGGAACGGATACATGTTCGCCTATGATGATCTTGCTAACTACTACACAATATCTGATGTCCTCTGCTAAGAATATAGTTTAAGAAAGCCGCAGTTACAAGAGGCATCTAATGTCATGTCTAAAATTTCCTTTATGGCAATTATTGAATTCATTTGTCTTAAACAGTGAATATGGAAAGATGGCCTCACGTTTCCTTTTCAATAGTACTCTGAGGATCAAGTGGCTTTCAAGCAGCATGGTGGGGTTGAAGTTTTTGCAGTTTAGATCATTCTGTTGCGTTTATGAGTTGGTGAGTCTGTAATGACATCGCCACACTGGGCTGAGGTACGCTTTCTAGTTCCACCATTGTCCAAGTGGAGTGCCATTTCTTCTGATATGAAAGTGTTCAAGTCAACATCATGGAGTCCATTTCTCCTTCGACTAGCGTTGGAGCCGCTGCTCACGTGAGTGGGCGAGCCTGGGGTACTTGAGCGAACACTTATACTAGCCATTGCACCACTAAGACCTGGGGGGAAAAGAGAAAGGTTTTAGGTCAAACAGCAAAGAAAGTGAGTTTCTCATGTGTGGCAGAAGGAATAACACCAAAATCTGACTTCTAGTGAGAAGTCACAGGCACTTCATCCTATTATTTGTACCACACTTATTTGAAGCCCAGACCACACCTTCTCACCTTTTAGTCTGTGTAAGAATCTAACAGTTACTACAACTGTTTTTTATGACATTAAAAGTGAGTTTATACACCAGGTTTTTAACAGCACACTATAGAAAATGCTAGCTCCATAATCATGACAGACAAAAATGTTTGTACATATTCAAGGCTACACTATTTCCACATGAAGGCTTCACACTAGACCAATAGTTACACAGAATGAAAAATCCTCCTATCAAGGGCTTTTTCCTGGTTGACCCAACTTTGTCTTGTTTCAATCACCACCACCCTGCTCCCTTTCACTCCTCCTCAGTCATTATAGCTCTAAAGAAAACTGCAGCATGACATATCTCAGACAGGTCTATACCACAGCTAGTGTTTGAACAGAAGCTTTATTTCTTAGCTACCACTATTAGCCAACACAGCAGTATTAAGAGAATTCAGAAGAGCACTTGCACATAATAAGCCAAGCAAGACACCCCATGACAATCCCCTCAAGTTTACTATTGACAGATCTAATCCAAAACACTGTCACAGGTATCCTGCAATCACTTTGGTTTGTGTTCAGTTATTAATAAAATGTTCAATTAAAACAGAGTTTATTTCTTGTGCAAACAGATATAAACAAGAAAACCATGAACCTCATTAATTTAAACTTTTTGTCTCTAGTAATGTTATTACAACTTTGCAAAACACTAGTTTAGTATATAAAAGTTAGTACATAAAAGCCTAACAATTCTTCTCAATTTGGAATTCAGGCTATATTTGTAGGTAAACAAGAGCTCAGAGTTAAGACAAACATATTTGCTATCATAACTGCTCCAAATATGAGTATTATTAGGCAAGTACAAAAACAACTGTTGGTCCTAGAAATAAACTACCAAAGCAAGAGTCATGAAGGAAGATGAAGAACAGAATAAGATCTACATCTATTTTTTCCAGCAATAAGAACAAGCAATTGTTAAGCTGGCCAGGAAGATTTCTGTCTCAGTAACCTCCAAAATCTTGAGCAATCTGAGGTTTTCTCCAGTCTCAAATACTCTATGCTTTTGTCCAGTCATTATACATCTTGTGTTTGTGTAAAGCCATTTAATATGTATCTTTATATATAGTCAAGTAGGCAGACAGAAGTCACACACTGACAAGTCAAGCCTAACAAAACCATAACCAGTAGAAATAGTCACTAATCACTGATGCCTTCTCAGACCTTTTGCTTACAGGTCTAAGTGGTGTTCCAACATGACTCAGAATATGGTTTGAAGTCTGATATGGACCCTGCAGGTTTTATTAATATTAAAATAATTGTTCACTTGCAATAGCAGAAAGTATTTAAACAGAAGCTGTTTTAATGAAAAAAAGAATTCAGAAACAAGGTTTGTTCCAGTACCCCCAGGAAGAGGGTCAAACTTAAATTCAAAATGATTCTGAGAAGAGGTTCCTACAAATCTACCAAGCAGCTAACTGGATGACATAGATGTATGAGCAGAAAGGCAATTCAGGAACCATAACTTTGATAAACCACCAACATGCAAGATTTGAGCAGGTAACAAGTCACTTCACAATTCAAAACCAGCAAGTTTAATTTCAACTGTCATGACATACATTAGAAAAACACATTAATTCATCCTGTACATTTAAACTGGAAACAATCTGGCAGTGCACAGAATGTGACATTGTTTCAAATCCAAATTTATGGCAGAGATTTCTCCTCACATCACTATTCCAAGCAAAATTGCTCTGAACATGCAAGTTCAGTCTTGTTACTTCCACTGAGAGTCAACAATTTATAGCACTTATCAGTCATTTGCTCTTAATACAACCCATAACCAAATGGCCAACATACTAATTCAGTTTTACCATGACATCTTTTCATTATGTCTAGTGCCCAAGTAAGGAGAGAAAAGTTATGTTAAATAAGCCCCAAAACTGACCCAGGGTGTGAGAATACACTTTTTGGCATCACTCAAGAACTGTTTTAAGTAGAGCCTTTCCAAGTAACAAACATTTTCTTAGAATAGTGTATTTTGTCAGAAGTAGAAGATGCATCTGTAATAGGCTGCAGCATGTTCTAAAACAGACTGACAAGGTCTGCAGGCACTGACTTTCCAATATTTAGGCAATACTGCATCACTGTACATTTAAACACATAACCAACCTTCAGGAGATAACAAGTTAAAATCTTCAATCAAACCCTGGTGTTAAAGGTAGAAGAGTAGTTTTGAATTAATTTCTACAAAGATAAGAGTACAAGGATATAGCATCACAAATGGACTTCTAGTTGTAGTTTAATCTTGCATCTAATACAGGTATTTAATACTGAAGTAGTGAGCAATGGTCATTCCTGAGTATGCTAACAGCCTGAGTGACAATTTGGTATCAGTTACTGGCCATTAACCATATTACACAGCACTACACATCAAGCCCAGAAAGCAGAACTGTCAATGAAGCATTCAGATCAGTGTTTAGGACTGGGTAATCATGCTAATGTGAAGAGCCAGAAAGAAAATTCAAGGCATACACTGGAATATCAAGTTCCCATTTCATGGAAGCAACATCTTTGAAGACAATCAGCAATGGAATAGAAAAGATCTTTTTTTGTTGACAGAGAAAGCATCTTTCAGGATCTGAAACTGAACTGTGATCCACAGTTCTTTTTTTCTTAGAAAGTTGCTGTAATGCAAAGAGGAAATATCAAATCCATTCACTGTGAATTATTCCGCATTTAAGTTTTCAGTGGACTCTGAGACCTCTTCCCCAAGCATAGAACCATTTAAAGCAGAAAGCAAGCAGTAGTAGATACTAGGAATTAGTAAGATCTAACTGTTAGCAACACCATTTCTCAACACCAAAACTTCTGTATTGATATTAACATGACCTAATCCCAGGCATATCAGTTTTGCCTATACAAAAGGCCAGAGATTCAAACAACTACTAAACTGTCTTTACTTCTTCCACCATCTCACAACCACCCCTGAAGCCCACTACTGCTTTCTACACAAGACATTTCCTTTTTTAAAGGCCTTTGAGAAAGGACAGATGACACTTTCTCCCTTTTTAAGCTTGAAAGGACTGAAGTGGGGGGTATTTCTGAGATATTTTGCAGTACTCATTACACATTCACTCCTGCCATATCTTTCAGTCACCACCAATATGGTTTCATAGCCAGTAATTTCACAAAAAATCTGCTTTTACCTGAAGCTATACTCTAAAACATTTATTATAGTATTATTAGAAAAAGCTGCAGTATAGAAGAAATTGTGACCAATACTAGCTAACTTATAACTAAATGCACTCCAAAACTACCAAGTGATTAGAATGCTTGGCTAAAAGTATATGATTTATGGAGTATGAAATACTTAAGGTAAATAAAACTGTCAACTCAAAACTAGCAAGTTCATCAACAATGGCCTAACAAACAGAAAATGCCATTTTATCTGCACTATAACCACATCCATAACAAGTATGAGTTATTCAGGTCACTACCACAGTATAATACACTGGATAACTACTGTTCAGTATAGTAATAGTATTAACTATTGTTTTAATCAGGAAGTATCAAAAAGAACATTCACGCTTAGATAAGTGACTAAAGCAGGAATTAGTTAATAACCCCAGATAAATACAAAATGGCATGCAGATAGATCCTTGTCACTCCTCTGTCATACTCATCCTTTCACAGTACTGCCCAAAGAGCAAGTTTTAGCATTACACAGTGTTGGGTTTGTGTGGTGGGGGTTTGGTAGCAGAGGAGGGGCTACAAGGGTGGCTCCTGTGCAAAGCGGCTACAAGCTACCCCAGCTCCAACTCAGACCTGCCTCCAGCCAAGGCTGAGCCAGTCAGCAACTGTGGTAGTGCTCCTGTGATAACCTATTTAACAAGGGGAAAACATTGCTGCAGCAGAGAGAGGAGTGGGGCATGAGAGAAAACTACAGACACCCAGGTCAGTGATGGAGAGGGAAGAGGTGCACCAGAGCAGAGATTGCCCTGCAGCTCATGGTAAGACAGTAGGCTGTGCCCCTGCAGTCTGTGGAGGTTAACAGTGGAGCAGAGATTCACCTACAGCCCATGCAGGACACCACAGCAGAGCAGGTGGCTGCACCAGAAGGCCATGACTCCACAGAAAGCCTGCACTGGGACAGTCTGCACCTGAAGGACTGCACCCTGTGGAAGGGACCCATGCTGGAGCAGTCCATGAAGAACTGCAGCCTGTGGGAAGGACTCAGAAATCTGTGGAGAACTGCCTCCTGTGGGAAGAATCTCATGCCAGAGCAGAGGAAGAGCATGAGGAGTCATCCCCCTGAGGAGGAAGGAGCAGCAGAAACACCATGTGACAAACTGATCACAACCCTGATTGCCCCTGGGAGGGGTGGAGGGGAAGGTGTTTTAAGATGTGGTTTTATTTCTCATTATCCTACTCTGATCTGATTGTTAACAAATTAAATTGTATTTTTCCCCCAAGTTGGGTCTATTTTGCCTGTGACCATAACCAGTGAGTCATCTCTCCCTGTCCTCTTGTCTCAAGCCTTTTATTACATGTTCTCCTCCTAATCCTACCTGGCAGAAGCGGGGAGGAATGAGCAAGCAGCCACATGGTGCTAGTTGCCAGCTGGGCCTAACCCACAACACACACCAATACACAACTATGATAGCACTGTATCTAACATAACCTCTAATCTAAACTCTTTCAAACTAGCCTGAGCTCTGTTCTCCCTCCCCCTGTCTTCTACCAACTGCTGCTTCTCCACTCTGCTAACTGCTGACATTTTATATTGCAGTTTAATATTCTGAGAATAACAAAGCCTAATGGAAATTGAGGCTCTTTAAAGGGGCCAAGCCACACTTCTACATGCTAGAGCAAGGGTTCCCCTCCAAAGAAACTGAACCACATTAATGACAGACATCGACATTAAAGCTAAGGAGCAAAAGAACTAACACTCCCTCTCTGTGCTGTTGACCATTTGCATCATTTTTATCTAAGAATGCTACAGTACAATGCACTTCAGCATTGTCTTTTCATTCTTGCTTCTTCCACCTCCTCAAATCATAGTGCTTTCTCCCATTAGCTGGGAGAATGGTTTGTAAAGCATGGAACACAGCCCACATTAAAAGACCAAAGCATCATTTCAAACATGGGCTGTTCACAGCCACCAGCACTGCAAGACTCAGTATGCCAGCCAAGCAGAAAATCATAGAATAGCCTGGTTGGAAAAGACCTCCGATATCATTGAGTCCAACCATACCTGGCACACATCAGCTTTTGGGAATCTTATGACCATTAGCTCAGTTTGATGCAATAATTTGAAACTCTGCTCTTACAGAATTGGCTATGGCAATACACATCCAGAAAGTAGGTGAAGCTATATCTATGCCTATGCTAACTGCAATGACACTTTAGGGTCTGGCAGAAGTTAAAAACCCAACTCTATATTGGAGATGTTGGACAACAAAGATACTTATCTTCTACTATCACATCTTAAAAAAACTAGGCATCATCAGATGCCCAGTTCTTGAAGTTCCAGAGAAATCTACCTGAACTCAAAGTGAAATAGCATATATTACACCTTGAGCTAACTACTCAGCTTCTCTTGAAGGCTTTAATTTCTTTTCAGGTATTTACAGTTTAAGCTTCCAGCCATGTTTTACAGTTACTCATCAGCACACTAATAACAAAAAGCTGATATTAAGGGCAAAGATTTTTTTATTTATCAAGAGTTTAATTAGTTCCAAAAACTCATTCTCAGGCACGCCAAGTTACACTAAAGATTTCAATAACAGCTGGATAGTATATGTGCCACAGAGCTAAAAGGGTAGATCACATTAAACACTTGTGTCAGCATAGGTTTTTTGTCATGATCATTTTGCTTTTAGTACTGTAACTTATAGCACGGACTACTGATGTGTCTTAATATGACAGATTCATACCTATCCCTGCTTCACTAAGACAGCTTGCTTACAGCAGCAAGTTTTAGCATTACCCATCAAATCCAATTCAGCCCATCCACATTACCAAAAATACTCCATTTCCACAGGACGTCTACCAGTACAAAGCAAAGCCTCACTCCTTTACACACCAATCAAAAATTCCCTTTAAAGTCTTAGTCCTGAACACTTGCTGAGACTGCTACTCACTATCATCAGGTTTTCTCATGTTTCCTCACAATACCTAGAAGTAGCAAATCACTTTTAAACAACCTGACAAAAATTAAGATAAACATAGCCCTACAGAGGACATTAATTTACATACACCTGATGATCCCATGCAGTTTTCAAAGTCAAAACATAGTTCTGAGAAGTCTTATGATCAACAGGAAAATAGCTTGGGAGACAGTTTAATCACAACTTCCTTAATGTAAAGAAAAGGAAGGGAGAAGCTGGGAGAGTGCAGCCATTGTAGACAATAACCTAAGAAGAGTTATGAGGCCAAAGACAAGGCTAGTCACTAAGTGACTGATCAGCAGAAAAGCATTTGTGTCAGAGACCAGACTGAAACTGGTATCAGGAGAACCTAATCCAGAAGGTGACTAACATGTCATCTTGCCAACCAGCTGATGAAGAGGAAAAGAGCATTTCTAGCCCCTGCAGTGCCAGTAGACACCAGAGAGCTTCCTATAGTCTTTGTGACCCTGTATTAGGTTATGAAATATGAAAAACTTGACACTTCATGGTTCAGATTCCCATGCTATAGAGAAGTGCCTTCCATAAACCACCTCTACACAAAGCAGATGCTAAGAAACAATACAAAGACATGAAAATAGTCATATTACCAAAAATGACTGAGTTTACTCTGTTCAAGAGCTCACTGCACTGAAATGAGCCTACCCAGCTTACTCTCACCTGAAAGTAGGCCTTTTAGTCAAAGCCAACTGCACACCAGATTAAACTACAGTTTCAGAAAAAAATATTTTTAAGAGGGCATTTATCACATTGTATCAGGTGAGAGCCAGCTTCTGCAGCTTTTCTCCTCATGAAGTTAACTTTATCTACTGAATAAGCAATACTGGTGCACAAAATCCTCTAGCCAGCTTCCAATATGAGAAGGAAAAGTGCCAAAAACTACATGACTGGGTGGAAGCATGCTTGATTGAAGTGGCAACAGAACAGCAAACAATACCAGAATTAGGCTGTCACCTAGACTGGCAGTGTCTGGCTTATGTATCTTGAAAAACCACTACAGCATAGCAGAAGCAAAGGATGCAATTCAGGAATCCATTCATCTAATTAACTCATTAATTCCACTCTCCACTGAGAATACTGAGCCAGTAAAAATTTAATTTAAGTTTCACAGGTTGTACTTCTAGATAGATTTTTTTTTTACTTTTAGAACAGTCTACTATTTATACCTCAAGTTATCTGCTACCCTTTAGAATTTTAGAAGGCATATGACCCACAGGTGAACTGCTTCATTTCACCTCAGGAGCAATTTAAAACATTTGTCTTTATCACTTGCTAGGTAACAGTCTAATGCAGAATAAGCTACTGAATATTCATATCTGAAAAGGAGAAGAGAGATACCATTGTTGGTGATGGCAAGGAAGGAAATTCAGTATGACACTGGAAGACACTTAAGACTGAAAGTGAACTAGAACTAAGTTGTGTACAAGACTCAATTATTGCAGTTATATGCAAGTGAAGCATCCTTTCCAAGTAACTTTAAGTAGAATTCTAAATCATATTATCCAGTGCATAACAAAAGTACCAGAGTGAGGTAAGGTACCCCAGAGACAGAAGACAAAATTCCATCCCTAACCCTGCAAAAATTTGCTATTTATTTACTACAAGTCAGATCTTAATATTTAACTAGTTGCTAGCATAGTATTCTCATTTTCCAAGGATTCTGTTTAACATTTGTATGAATGCTCAGTCTCTTCATGATTCAAAAATGCTACCAGAAGTTGATACTTAACTGCTGAGTTCACAGATGTAGAATATTACAGATCCAAACCTGATTTTTATACAATACCTTTTCCTCACTGACTATGCAACTTCAGTAGCTACATACCTTATACATGCAAAAACTCCCTTTGAGAATTAAGGAGATACTTTCAGCTGGAACATCAGGTACATGACAACAACAATGGTCAAGAACCAGACATGCTTTAAGAACCCCCACCCAATTTTAACCAAGTAGTATTGAAAAAGTTACTGTTACCATGCAGAGCTATGGCTTCACGGAAGGGTTGCAAATCAGTCTCTACAGACGAGCTAGTTTCTGTTGAAGTAGCTCGGTTAGGGGATACTACAGTCAGTCTTGGGGGAGCTCTAGAATTTCTTGGAGGAGGAACTTTTCCACATAGGAAGCTGATCAAGTCTTCTCTACGAATAGTTCTTCTGCGTTTTTTAACCCAAGCTAACACATCCTTATTTCGCCGCTGATAGCCAATCTGAATTCCTACATCAAAGCTCCGCTGGTGGGCATCCACACTTTCTGCAAGAAGACAGAGAAAAGGTTTCTTAGTAAGTGTTACAGATAGAGCAACATAAAGTATGGCACATCCCTGAGACAGCTTCCTCTCAACCATGGGAAAGAAGAACATCTTCTGCAGGTTACTGTAATGCAGTACCAAGTTAGCTGTAACAGATTAGCTAGAGTTGAAGATGAGTCCTATTAAATCTGAAGAGAATATTAGCTAAAAAGTTCCACCACCTTTACAAGTCAAAAAGTGAACAGCAACTCAAGCACCACTTAGTAGCATTTACTACATTTCAGGTGAGCACTACAGCACTGTTTATGAAACCACAGCTTATTAATGCTGAAAACACAGTTTGAGCTTGTCAGTCTGAGGAAGGTACTCAAATCAAAAGACAATGCATTTTAAGAGACAAACTCTTAAAGTGCATCACAACAGTCAAGAAGCACACAAAAACAAACTGCTTTTCTTGATTCTGATAGGTAAGGAATTTTCTGAAAACTCAAGATTTCTTTAGAGTCTCTAGTTCCATATGAATTTCAATTGCAGAGGCAATTTGCAGGAGGCCATAGCTTTGAAACTAGTTAGAACACGAGTGTCCCCAAAGTCTTTCAAATGGGCAACATACCATTTACAAAGAAAGTCTAAAAAAATTTCCTTCCCCATTTAAGATCCCATTGCAAAACTGATACACAAAAGGCTTTAAACACATATTTGCAACTAACCTACTACAAAACACGATTTAATTCTCCACTGATTTAATTCATCACCTGTGCACATCAGTTATAGCTGTGCCTCTGAGACTCTTAAATGCCTTATGCTACACTGCTTTCAAACTTCAGTATGTGCATTTCTAGTAACTAGTTTAAGTATCAGTAAATTTCAGATAACAGTAACAGGTGGGACAAACCATATTCTCTACACAAGTATGTTCATCTTGTATGTCATAAATTTGTTAGCTCTCACTCCATTAAAAGACATCAACATATTCCAGTTCCAACTCCAATTTCACTTACTTCATTTCCATACTTCTTTTTAAATCTGGCAGGTCTGATTAAAACAGCTTTTTATATTCTTGCTTTACTAATGAAGTCCAACATAAGAGCCATTTGCCCAGAACAGTATTAAGAGATCTATTAAAGGACAGCTGATCAAGATATTGGTTTACAGGTAAACAGTGACATATACACCTAATCTCTTCTTCTCACACCCAAAAAACCAGAATGCTAATCTTAGACTTACAGTCTAAGGCAGCACTGCATGGTCCACAACAGACAGCACTAAAATCTACCTCAAAGAGCAGCACTTCAAACATAACATCACCTACCAAAAAACATCTCAAATCATAGCTAAATCTTAAGGCTTTTAGAAAAAAGCTATACAGGTACACGTAGGAGTACACTTAACATGGTCATTACTTATGCTTTTTAAGAGTATTTTGGCTATGCTGCTCTGTAATCAAAAGGCTAGAAGACTTACAAATGCTAATTCCTTTGAAAGCAATGGCAACATGACAGATTATTCCTCCAGCCATTTTATACTCCACAGCAGCTAAGGTAAACACTATCCAAACACTTGGGAGGCAGTTTGGAAACTGACAGTATTCCTTCAATCACTTCCTGAAACACTACCAGAAAGTCCTTCTAAGAGGTGAGAAGCCCAGCTTTATGTCAGTAGCCTGCTTTCTTTGTATACAAGAATGCTTTCCAAAGGACTAACTACAAACTAGTTATGAGGTCAAACACACTGCCTGCTGATGCAGCCAGGACAAGTTTCAAGCACCATTACCCTGGGAAAGAGCAGATTTTTATGGTAAAAGCTACAACTACTTTGTTTACAAAGTTAAGCTGGCAAAATATAAGCAGTCAAGTTGCCTACATCCTGAAATTACTAAGTCAAAACTAACATTACCATTCAGTTTTTGCAATAAAAATAAGGCTCAGAAGTCAGATTCCAATATATGCCTAAGACTTTCTACAGTGGCCTTAAGTTCCAAAGCCTACATTACAAGCCATGCCTTCACTTCTTTAGTGCAATCTGGAAGATAATCAAATATCTTTAAATGTTGCCTCTACCAACCAATCAGAAATTTGTTATCCAAGACCTTCACAATGTGGCATGATATTAAACATCTATTTTCAGAAAAAATGCTGCCATTCAAGACACCATGGCATTCTCCTCATGCACTATTCCTCACGTAGTTCTTGTTACAAAGAATTTTAATGCCTCAAAATTCTAAACATTTGTCAGATCAGAAACTAGCTTACAGGGCAAGAGGCAGTTTGTGGTGTTCAGTTTACCATACCAAGTATTTCTCCAGTATTTTGACAGAGTCCTCCAAAACACAAACATTACTGAGTATGTGAGAACCAACAAGAGATCTTTAAAGAGCCACATTCATCACTAGGGAAGGCAAATTCACATCAAGAGATTCCAACTTGCCTGGTATGCCAGTGCCTAGATGGTTCTACCTGCATTCTCCACAAATTTCTACCCACTTGGAAGTTAATTTAAAAGTGGCAGTTCTGAATAACTGAGATACTTCAGCACTTTTTAAAGATCTGTTTAAAGTAAATTTGTTCCAGGTGTTGCTTTTAAGTGTTACATTACACCTCACTAAAGACAGCTTCCTACTTAAATTCTGGTTTCCCTAATCACCACACACACACACACTCTTCCATTAATCACATTACTGTAGAAAAATAGGGCTTATTATTCCTATAGTACAAGTAATCAAATGATTTAGCCAAAAATAAACAGCCTGAGCCTTTGTTGTAAAGACACTGTAAGGGAGACCAGTGTCATTTGTAAAAATGACTATAATTATTCCAGACAACTTGTTAATACTACCTGCTGCTACCCTAGCACCATGCTCAAGTGACTAGTGCCCCAGACCATGGTCTAGTGACCCACTTCCTCCAGCCAACATCCACCCTGTTATGTGATGTGCTGCCCCTTTATATGACCTATGACACACACACAACATTCACATGCACTTTCTGCAAGAGTCAAGCCTCTGGCAGTGAGGGTTATGTATCTGTATTTCTTCCTTGCTCTGTCCACATCTGTCAGAAAACTACTGATCAGCCATCACAAACATGTTACTAAGTTCAATTACTTAATGCAAATCCAAACTGGGAAAACTGGAGACAAATCAAAGAACATGCAGGTAAAACTATAGATAATGATATAGAGACAAAAAAACCCTAGAACTCAAAAGAGCCTCAAACTACAAGTCAGAAAAAAACCAATTTGGAGCTTCTAAAGCTTTCTCCTTCCTAGGAACAGAAGACAGGAACAATAGGAATCAAAGTGTGTCAATTTAAGCTTCCACCGATATAGGTATGATGTTTGTACAATCTTTAAAACAAACTAGAAACCACTGACGGATTCTTCTGCAGACTTATTTATTGACAGGACAAGGGGCAATGGGCACAAACTGGAACACCAGAAGTTCCAGACAGACTTAAGGAAAAGCTTCTTTACTGTGAGGGTGCCAGAGCCCTGGGCCAGGCTGCCCAGAGAGGGTGTGGAGTCTCCATCTCTGGAGATGTTCAAAACCCGCCTGGACACTTTCCTGTGCAACCTGCTGTAGGGAACCTGCTTTGGCAGGGGGGTTGGACTGGATGATCTCCTGAGGTCCCTTCCAACCCCTATGATTCTGTGATTGTGACAACCCAAAGAACAGCTGAGCTCAGGAACAGATCCTGACAGACAAAAACACACAATAAAACAGCACAAAAGCACAGCCACATGCAGAGTCACTCCTAGCAAAGTTTTGGCTAACACTGCTTTCTTACAGCCACCCTGGACACAGTCATAATGACATTCTAATGCTTAAAATAACCTTACCTAAGAAGCCTCACTGTCACAAGAAGATAAAACTTTGTCACATAACATCTACACAGAATTTCATAAACACTAAACCCAACCTATGCTTCACCACAAACATTCGTGTATTGTACTGATATCCCAACATTTAATACACCATGAAACATACAAAATGCAGGAAATTTAATCACTGTTTAATAAGCTATTGCACTCTTCCCTTGAATTCAAGGGAGCAAGCTACACATTAAAAGCATCCTTTTTCAAGGGTCTCAAACTAAAACAGCCTTTGTTATTAGTCACTAACATGAGGCAACAGAAAAAGATTCAGCTACCGTCAGCTAAAGTGGCCCAGGGAAAACTTGCAAGATTCAGGAAACAGTCCCGGGTTAGATTTTATCAGGGTGAATAAGAGACATTAACAGGCCCTGCTTATGAGTAAGCCGGAGCAGGAGGCAGAGTGGGGCCCAGCTTGGTGGGGAGGGCTGCCGGGGCAGCGGGGGGAGGCAGCCCCTTACCTTTGTAGAGGTTGGTGACCGCAGTGGCGGCGTTCTGGAAGGGGACCCAGAGGGAGAGCCCCGGCTGCTGGCACACCCGGTCTGCAGGGAGGGAAGGACACAGGCTGTTTATTTTGGAGTCACCAACTCCGAACGGCCATGTTAGGTTTCGCCATTTTGTTCCACCTTTCTAAAGCAACTCGGGATCGGGGCCGCCAAGGGCGGGCCGGCAGCGGCTCGGTCCCGGGCAGTGGGCGCGGCGGCGGTGCCCCCAACCCGCCGAGGAAGCGCCTGGGCCGGCCCCCGCCCGCGGCCCCCGCCGCACAATGGGGCCGGCCCCTCACTTCGCCATTTTGTCGGAGCCTCTTCCCTGCGCTGGGCGTCAGGAACCGCCGCCGGCGGGGCCGGGCTTCCCGGTCTGCCCCCACCCCCGGACCCCGCCGCTCCCCGGGCACTCACAGGCCTCGCCCCTGCCGGCCGGGGCCCTCCTGGAGCGGCCCCTCGCCGAGGCTCCTCTCCGCCGGAGGGCCCTGTCTCCCCGGGGCTGGCAGAGCCCCGCCGGCTGCCCTCCCGGGCCCACCCCTCCGCCCGTCCGGGGGTGGCCAGGCCCGGCCGACGCAAGAGGCGGCCCCGCCGGGCCAGCCGCTCCGCTGGGGGCCGCGAAGGGCGATGTCCGGGCAGCGGCCGCGGTTCCCCCTCACGCCATTTTGTTTTCCCGGCTGCCTCTATGGACCGGCGCGGAGCCCCCGGGCCGGAAGCCCGCTCCTCCCCCTGCCCAGGCCGCTCTCGCCGCCACATCCCCTTTGTGACGCCGCGGCCCCGTTCCCACCCCAACGCCGGCGGCTCCGCGGCCACCCCGCGGCTCAGCGCCCACCCTCCCCCACTCCGGCCCCCCCAACTCCGCGCCTGGCCTCGGCCCCAAGCCCGCCGCGCTCGGGCTCCAGCGCCCGCCAAGCCCCGCGTCCCCCCAGCAGTGTCCCCTCTGCTCTGCTCTCCCCAGGCCCCGCCGCCCCGCCCGCGGCCTCCCGCAGCGCTCACCCTTGTAGAGCTGCGCCACGGCGGTGGCCGAGTTCTGGAAGAGGTGCCAGAGCTTCTGCTGCTTGTGCTCGGGCTGCGCCGCCGCCTCGTCCTGTAGCTCCGGGGCCAGCGCCTCCTCCTGCTCGGCCTCGGCCAGGCACTGCCGCTCCCACTTGCTGAACCAGTGCTCGGGCCCGTGCTCCTGGATCTCCGCCTCGCCCTCCTCCTTCTTGTCCTCCATCCTCCGGCCGGCTCCGCTTCCTTCCCCGCCGCCGCGCAGGCCCAGCCGCGCTCGCCTCTTCTCCGCAGCAGGGCCGGCCCTACCTCACCCCCATGCTCTCGGGCCCGGCCCGCCCGTCCGCCGGCTCCAAACACACTGAGCGCCGGCGCCGCCCCGAGCACAGTAAAAGCCCGTCGGAGGCGCCTGGGACCTGCTGCCGCCCAGCGCCCGCCTCCGCCGAACGACTGGTCGCGGTATCCCCGGCACCGCCGGTTTGAACGGCAGCGCCGCCTCTCATTGGTCCGCGCGCACGTCCATCAAGTGGCACGCACCGAGGGGGCGGGCGCAGAGCGAGATGGGTTACGCTGTCACACACCGTGCGCAGATGGCGTCGGCGCGGGGCGCAGGCGCAGTGGCCGGTTGGCCGTGGCCTCCCCCGCCGCCCCCCGGTCCCTCCCCCTGGCGTGATGCGCCGGGCCCTGAGGCGGCTCCGCCCGCCACCGCCCCTCAACCTTTTGCCGGGCCCGGGTCGCGGCCGGCGCGGGCCTGGGCGGCAGCTCGGGAGCGTAGAGCCTCGGCACGGCCACAGCGGGGCTGCGCGGGCCAGGGTGCCCGCGGGGACAGGGCAGGGCAGTTCTGCCATCTTGGCGCTGGGGCCTTCCCCAAGCCGGCTAAGGCGTTGCCCCGCCTCAGGCTTCCCCCAGCCGCTGCCGGCGGGGCCGAAGCCCGTGAGGTGACAGCCGGTCGCCGCGCTACGCAGCTGAGGGGCAGATCCTGCCCGGGGGTGGTTTCCTCCGCCCGTCCTGCGGCCAAGGCCGGGGTCAGGCCCGGGGGAAAATGGCTGCCGCGCAGGGCCGGGGGGCCGGTGCTGGGCCCTGCGGCACGGCCAACCCCGGCTCTAGTGCCTGAGAGGGCAAGTGTCGGCCGGGAGGTTTGCAATGAATATTCAAACCCTGGCAGTCCCTTTTCTACCATTTTTACACTGACTATTCGCCATTTCTTGTAATGCATTTGCACTGTACCGGGCAAAGTCCCAACAAGCAGTACGACAGAAATCACAGCTGCTTTGCACGTTTAAAGCACTCGCTTACCTCACAACCTCTTCAAAATGCTGCTGTGAAAAACATCTTCCTCGCTACTCCAGCCACACTGCTGCTTTCAATCAAAGCAAACGTCACCCCAAGCCAGCGCCGGAGCCAAGCCAGAAATACCCCTCAGCAGACCAGGACCCTGCGTTTCCCTCTCCACCCTCTGTAAAGTGCTCCCATCGCTTGTGTTTTGCTGCTCTCATGCAAAGGCTGGACATGTCTGCAGCTGGTTTTGCATCCGCTGTCCTGAGTCTCCGATGTCCCTGCTGCTTGTGCGCAGCTGGGTTTCACATCACCTCTTCCACATTATTAAACTGGTGCTACACATCAACTGGCAGTCTGGGGTACCCATCCCACTCACGAGCTTTATGGGCTGTTTCCTCCTCTGACAGTCTTCTATTCAGTCCATACTTGTTCTCGTTCTGAACTTGGATCTCCATACAACTTCCCAAAACATACAGGAATTCAAGCCTACATCCTACGTAGTGAGGAAAGAGACAGTGTGGGGAAATAATTAGAACTGTTGAGGTATTTTTATCTCTAAGGAAAACTGAAAACTAAAGCTGCAGGCTACTATCTTTCCTAGACCACTGAGACGAACAACTACTAGGGACCTCCTGCTTGTGGGTTGTGCTGTGGTACTCCATGTGAGCAGACTGGATGAGAGTATCCACACCTCTGTGCACGTGTTCTCAAACTGAAGTTGTGGCGTTGGCTTTTTATTATATACTTCATAACAATAATGCACATACACAGAGGCATGGATATTCTCTTCCTCTCTAGGTAAAGCTCTGTCCAGTCCTCATTTAGGATTATGAACCTCAGCAGGTTTAGGAGAAGTCCTAGGTATAGGCTATTGGGCTTTTATGAATGTACAAAAATAGCATAGAAAAGAAAGGAATAAAATTTTTAAAAAATACAATAAATGAAAATTGGTTTTCTAAATCATATATTGATCAGTAGGCCAGTAAGTACATTTTGTGATGGAACATGGATTTTTTTCCTGTGCAACTGTTTTAAGGAAAACAAAGAACAGAAGAGGAAACTGTCTTCTCTATTGAATAGGATTTCTTATAAATTACCTGCAGCTTGGAAATATTAATTCCTTATACTCTTAAAATTTGTTTAAATATTGAAAGGCCTCAAATGGTAATGTGTGATGGGATTGTGTTTGAGTACTTCTCCAATAAACAGGGTACTTCAATCCATCTTCCTCATCAAAAGGTGAGCAGAAATGCTCCTGCCAACTTCAGTGGGCTTTGCAGATGCTCTCTGTAAGATCTGAGACCAGAAGTTACTGCATGGAGCATGATGTAGGAGGGGACATGGCTATGCTGGATTTTGTATACCACACGTCTGTTTCTCTGAATATTTCAAAAGAGTTGCATAATGTTGGCAACTGTGAAATAAACACTTGGTTACTGCAATACAATGTACTGTTAGTCATGATTTATCAAGCATACAGCCCCGAAATTTGGCAATGACTGATGCCCATTCAGTATAGATCAAGCAGGGAGTTGTCGTGCATCACTAGGTAATCCTGGGTAAAAGCTCAGCACTCCAATTTCCTGGTTTAATTTAGAGCTACAAAGACTTCTCCAAAGTATTGACAGCTGACAGAAACTGCTGAGATTTTAAGAGGGCTGTTTTCCTCTCTGCATGCATTACACCAAGCAGGGTGGGTAACGTTGGAGTTGTTGTTTCAATTGCTTTTACAGTTTTTGGAAGTGGCCATTGGCGGTTTCTGGGGTAATAGTGTGGAGAGGCTTTAGCGTAGCTGAGAACAGGGATACTGAAGTTTGAAATTTTAGAAATTTCTCTACCTGCAGCAAAGGAGTCCTGCAGGTAGAGAAATAACGTTAAATGGAGAATAAAGACTTTTCTTGGGTACATAGTGGAGGAGGCAGCAAAGGTGAGAAGAAAAAGGAAGAAAAGCACTGTATACAAAAACCCCTTAACACACCCAAACACTCTTCTCCCTGATGCCTCCTGAGAAACTTAGTGCTTGTATCCTCTGAGCAATACTAATTCACTAAAGAATTTTTCCTCCCTGTAAATAAAGAACAAGTTTCATGCTGATCCGTTTTGACCTGCCATCAGTGGCCTGGAACAAACACAGCTGGGCTGGTTTTGGTTGCTGGTAAGCGATTTGTTGGGTAGAGTCAAATGCAAAAAGACTGGGAGATCAATGGTGTGTGCATGGTGAACGTGGCAGCTGAGCAATCTTGGTGTTTTGCCTCTTAATTTCCCCCATGGGAACACTGTAGTGATGAGAGCAGTGTGGCATCCCAACTGAAGTCTCAAGGGAGATAATTACTGGAGCATGATGAGGGTATGCTAATTGTAGAAGGCTCTGAAGACTTGTTTTATTCCTTTATGCAGACTCTTACTGGGAGTTGAGTTTAATGATAAATAAAGGAAAACATTTTTTAAATATGAAAATATGAAATTGGGGAAAGAGAAGGGTTTTTTGATACTACAGTCTATTCAAAGTGAACGCTAACGTTTTAGAATATCTGAATGTATAGCTGGCTGAATATAGACATGGAACTATTTTCATGGTGCTGCAGCCAAATGTTAGATACTTGTACAAGAGAACTTTCCTGATACTTTAAGATACTGGAGGAGCTGAAGGGAGCAGGTATTTATGTCACCAAAGGGAAAAAACCAAGTCTGAGTGACAATATTTTCATTTCTCTTCACCGTTTTGTCCTTTGGGATCAGACTCTAGATGTGCTGTCCTCCAAAAAACAGGTCAGCAGGGAAGGAAATTACTCAGCTGGAAACTGCAATGTTTCTCAGGCAAAAGTTTGCAGCCCACGTAAATCTGAGGCAGTATGCCTGAGGTAGCTGGGAGAAGTCTGGCTTCCAGAGAACAGCAGTGACTGTTGTATCACATAATCAAGACAGTTTAACCTGTTATTGATGCAATCAGTTGGGCTTTTATATATATCAGCTTGTTACTGCTGTTCCCCACTGAAAAACCAGAAGGTACAGCACCCTTAGTGGAAACACTTGATCAGTCTGAAACAGAACTGACTGACAGAGGCCAATAGCATCAATGTATGAGGGTTCCTTATGGTCACAAGAGCCTCAAATTCTCCTGTTTTGGAGTCATGGGAAGTAGAAAAGAAAGGAAATAGGATAAAAGGATTTCTTTTTCAATATTGTTCCTAGGTAATGGTATGTTCTGAAAACCAAAACTAGATAAGCACTGCAAAAAGGCTAGCTGAGTGGTGTTTGGAACTTCAAAATGTTGATAAACTTAAATAAAAAAAGAATATTGGAACAGTGTCTGTGTTCTTCCTGCAATTTCCTGGGAGCACTTTAGTAGCAGCACTTCCAAGACCACCATCAAAATGTTGTCACATGAAAGCAACTTGAAAATATGTGATTAAATCTTGGTCAATTTTTTTTTTTTTTCCTAAAATAGAGATCCAGAGACTTTTTGCCCCAAAAGCAAAAAGTGCTCATTGTGAGAAGAAAAGCAGTTTGACTCTGAGAGAACAAGATTCTCAAAACCTCATGTCAGGGCTCTGATACCAAAATCATTAAACAATCCAGACAAGGATCAAGACTCCCCTTTTGTGAGAGAGACTACATGACTACGCTGAGATACAGATCATTTACACGTGGATTCAAACTCTCCCAAGAAGAGTAGCAGATAGCTTTTAGTTTTGCTGGGTAGTACCTTACTACATATTTGGTTCCACTGGAATAAATGGTATTTCTTGCATAACAGGATAAAGCACATGGTGAATATGCAGTGGTCATCCTGCTCAGTACTTCAGAGCAGCCTAATCTTTCTTCATGCCTTAAGAACTGCTCTGGAAGAGCTCTGCTTGTCTATAGGACTTCTCTAAAAGCTTTCTTTTTCTCCAGATTCGAATCTCTAGTGCATATGTAAAAATAACAGTTTCTACAGAGCACATTAATTAAAGATTCATGAACAAGGTCCTATTGCCATGGGCTTTATACAAATGAAACAAATGATCTTTGCTGTGAAGGACTAGCAATTAAAATACAAGGGGTGAAAAAAGTGCACATCATATTTTCATGATATATGATAAATGAGCAGATGACTATTCCTTCCATAAACTTATTAATCTCTGCATAAACTGATACTTCTGTTGTCAGTAGTAAGAGAGACAGATCTCAAAGCTGAATTCATCTTGTGAGCTTGTGCTGTGGTCAGTATAACTGTTAGCCCAATATGGAAATTTTTACCCAAAATTTAATCCCAAAGCTGTGTCCAAGGCTGCAGAAGAAACAATATCCAATAATCTCTGACTACTGCAGTTCAAAGTCTGACTGTAAAGCATCTTAATCACTTACTGCAGATACATGACTGGCCTATAAAACAAAAAGGCTACAGAGTAAATGAAAGATTGGGGAAAAAATGCTGAGGGGGTCATCTAAGTGGAGTTTCCTTTGCTTGCAGAGTGGATTACTTGCTCCAGTGTCTTCATGAGACAGGAAGCCAAGGCTTTTAAAAACCCTTTATAGCGTATAAATGAAGGTAGAAGTTCTCCATGTGATCTTGTGGTGTGGTGTTGGGATATTTGTCACTATGCAAATTGCTGCAGCTGGCAGATGCTTCACCACTTACTGTCATTTATTAGTTGAAGGAGCAGGAGGATGCCAAAGGTCTGGAGTAGGCTGCCGGCATGCTCCCAAGGGCAGTTATGAATCACTTCAGCATTTAGCTCCCCTCTTTTTTTAGAGCATCACAGACTAAAAAAGAAAAAGTAGCTTGCTATATCACTCTTTGTGGAGTGTTTTGGAATCACAGGTTGTAAGAGTGTTTCTTAAGTTAACCCTGTGCTCAGAGATGGGGTTTTTTTGTTTCTGGGAAGAAAGTCCCATTCCAATAGCTTTATTTTTCAGTTGTCAGCTTAGCTCCACGCAGCTGGTAATGTCACATAACCCACCACTTCTGAAATCAAGAAACAGGGTTGTAGGCAGAGCATTAATCTACTACTTAGCCTTGTTGGGTACAGTCATGAGAACATCCATTTTATACTGCTGGGGTTAGCTTTGAAGAGCATAATCTTTTTATACCTGATATTGTTGCAAATGAGAATAAATTCTCTTTTGTCTAGTGGCACACATCAGTCCTAGAGCTGAGCCTGTCTCAGCCTCACTGACAGTACTCACAACTGGACTAGATGCACATGACCAGGAGTTCAGGAGGGTCTGGTTCAGTTGTGCCTGCAGAGCTCTGTGGGAAGCGTTTTTAGCAGGATTAGATGGCTGAATAAGCCATGAAAAGCAAGCTCCCTGATCAAACCTTTGAGGCTCAGCAGACTCCTGCTGAAGCTACTAGGTATTTTGCTTGCTCAAGGACAATCAAATCTGAACTTTTTATTTAAAAGAGCAAGTGGGCATATTACACACAGTTTTGCAAAGAGGTAAGCAGTAAGATGAACAGAGGTTAAACAGCAGATCTCAGATTCCAGCTTCAGTGTCCTTTCAGTTCTTGACCAAATTATTTATTTCAAAAAGTACATCTCTCCCCACGCTCTTCTTATCAGTTGAGTAGGAGAAAAAAAATCAAACCACCTACTCCTGTGTGGTAAGGACGGACTGTTCGTGTTTAAAGCATTTCGAGTGCTAAATGTAATATTTGTAGTTCTGCAGCTCAGCTATTGGAGGACTCAATAGCTGTTTGAATACCAGTAATCTCTTGGGAGCCTGGCCAGGGAAGACTTCATTTAGTTTGTATGGGAGTAGGATGCACAGCACTCCCCAGAATGGGTCCTCTAGCTTCTCTGCTTAATTCTCCACCTATACAAAGGAGATAATACACTTCTGCTCCATAAGAAGTATGGAATTAATGCCTGCCCTTCAGGGATCCCCGTAGTGTCAGTTCTTTAAAATCTTCTTAACAATTTGTCCTGAGCAAACAGGACATGTTGTAAACTGGGGAGGTTAATAGAGTCATTCGGCCTCAGTGAATAACACAGGCGGTTTCTGTTCTGGAGTGCCTTGTTTTCTAGCTCAAGGAAAGTAAGAGTGATGTCCTCTTGACTCCATAAGTACCTAGTGAAATACCTTCTTTCACCAGGAAGTCTGCATAAGAATAGATTTTTGTTGTGAAGTGTTAATAAAATATTTAAAATTAAACATGATGAAAATACTAAGGAATATGAGGTTTAACAGACAAATTCTGGATTAGTAGATGTAAACTGACATTATCACCTCTCCCTGCCTGGCTGGCATGTGCCCAAAGCCACAGCCACGGCAGCAAGGGTAGCAGGGCTGTGTGTAAGCCCCAAGGTCAGCTCCCGGGGTGCAGCCTAGTGACTTGGTCTAAAATCACTTTATCAGGGCTCAGGCCGGGTACTGAGTCCCCTTCTTCATGGTGGGGGTCAGTTGTACAGTGGAGGAGGGTAGTGTTGTGAAGAACACAACTAGAACTTCATCTCAGATCATTAAATCTCTCTGATACACACCATAAAGAGCGAGCACTGGGCCCCATAAGGTTGGTGTGTATTGAAGGAAGAGGAAAGACTCTCTCCTGGGTTTGACCCAATTTTTCAGTAACTCTCTGCAGCATAAGAGAGATGCTGCTCATGTTTCCCATTGCTGCTGTTTGATGGACTAGAGGAGACTTTAAGTGCCACTGGAGCTGGGACTCAGGCTTTGAGTGCCACTTCAAGACCAGAATATACCCATTTCCTTTGAGAAGCAAGGACAGGGAAAGATTGGTGTTGCAGAGGGTGGAAACATATTCTGCTGGGGCAGTTTTCTGGGTTGCTATGGTGAGAATATGTCCTGCTGTGCTCTGTGGTAACAGCCTCAGAAATACAATGGCTAGAGTCTATTCCAGTGCAGATTTATAAGGATGCTGGAGCACATTTTTCTCCCCTCATCACTATAGTCAGTTGTTGTCAACAAATGATCTGTAACTCTTCCTGTATTTTACTCCTGGGAACAGAACAGAAACAGACCCTTAAATCCAATAAACATGGAACTGGGATAAGCTTCCTTTCTTTAAAAGGCATTTCTTTTCTGTATTTTCTTTGCCCTTTACTCCAGATCTGAAGTTCTGGTTCTGGCTTTGCAAGCTCGAGGCAGTTTGGGTCATTTCTGCCTACTTGTACCACTCCAGCTCACCCCTGTTTCGTTTGCTAGGAGTTGAAGATGAAGGCAGTGTCAATCAAAACAAGGTTTAGGCAAAGTACGGGCACTCACCAAAGCTCCTCCCCAGCCAGATTTTTCCCTCTGGTTCTTTTATGTCAGCATTCACAGTTGTGTACCACATACCAAACTGGATCAGATTTTTTTTTTTTTTTTTTTAATCTCATGGTGTTTGGAAAAGTATTAGTTTTCAGTCAAATTTGTTCCCTGAGCTGGCTCCTTGGCCTCCTGTGATGTGGAAATGGTGAGACATTCTGGTGACAGAGCAGACTTGAATCAATAGAAAGGCATCAAACAACACCACCTAAATATGGTGTCTAAAGTAATTCTTCTTTTCTGTAGTTGAAATATTAGCTAAGTCCTTCACCTTTAAATTGTCTTTTTGTGAGGAAACAGGAGGGGAGAAAATAAGAGAAGGAGGATTTTTTAAACATTTGCCTTCCCTAAGGAGAAAATATCTGCTCAGATGATGAGGAAATAACATAAATAATTCCAGTACAACCTGTAGAACAAATAAGGCATGCTAAAAACTCACTTCAAATTCCTTTTTCATTCCCTGTGGCCCCACTGGGTGCACAGCTTTAGTAGGCTGTGTCAGCATGGGGTCTGCCAGCCCCATGGATTATTGCTGTTGTCATCCAGGCAGTTACTTATCTTATTAAAAAACTCTTGTGCAAAGCAGGGAGCGAGGTGTCTGGTCAGCGGGTGGCTGCTGGGTGCCTTGTGCCCGGCAGCCTGCGGGACCTGGAGGGGCTGCTTGCTCTGGGCATCTCTGGGCTTTATGATAGTTTGGAGGGTTGGTTTGGATTTCTTTGCTGGCTGTGCTCCATCAGAGGTTTGAAGAGACTGTACTTGACTAGTCCTAGCAGGACAAGTTTGGTAGCTTAGTGCTTACAATGAGTAAGACCTGGCTAGAAGGTACCTGTGATGTGTTTTCAGGGGCACCAGTTTGGTCTCGTTAGATATTTTGTAAACTACTTTTAGATGTGGGGTTTTCCTATACCCTATACCCCCCTAATCGTCACAGAGGGGCAGCAATGTGATCAGCTATTTGATACATTTCCCTGCTTCTCATGAATCCTTACTACTCTTTTTCTGAGGTCATGCTTTGCTGCTGGCACCTCTCTTTTTTCTTTTTTCCCCCCAAAACTGAATTGTTCTAGTCACATGGCACATCATGTTTTCTGCGTATTATTTTCTTCTTCATTTTGGGGAGAATTATCATCATGTATCTCTTTTAAAAGGTGTGTTTGTGTTTATTTCTGTCATCTGAAGATCAGTGTGCCAGCTCCTTACCTCTCAATCAGTGGAAATAGGTTGTAAATATACATATGGGTTAAGAAATGTCTAAATTGCCTTGACTGGATTAGGCTGAGTGTCTTGGCTCATGATGTGCCATAGCTGGCAGCCTGAGGGATGCTGGGAGTGAGGATGGTGGAGGAGATGATATGTCTCAGTGTACAGATATTGAACTATTTGGGAAAAAAGATGATAGTTAATCTGTTCTAAATAGTAGCATGTTTCTCTAAATAGCTTAGAAGCATCATACTGAGTCAGAGTTGGGAAGGGAAGAGATGTACTGCTGGTTTTCATTTTGAGGGCTTAATACTGCACATACAATTTTTTAGAGCTATTTTATCTGAATTCATGGTGGTTAGATTATGCCTTGGCTTTATATTAGTGCATAATATCTTTAATATTCAGAGATCCATAGTTCAGCAATGGTAATCAAATAATTACAGATACCATTAACTGAGTTATTGCACTGATACGGGTGTATTTCAATAGATAATAAATTAATAAAATTAGAACTTAACTTCAGGAGTCCTCTGCACAGAAATGAAAACAAAATCAAAATCAAAGTGCTAATCTTAACTTCCTTCATTAAGAAACTCTAGCCTTAATTAACAGGTTCTAAACATCCAAACATTTAGAACTTGTTTTCCTAAATTTCTACCTCCAGTCACATTCACGGGAGGACATCAAATTTAGAAAGTAGAACAGAAACTCCACTTTTACACAAACCACATGTGGGAGGGGAGATCAGAGCAGCGATGCCTCCTCCTCTGGCTGCTCTCCTGGAGCAGAGAGCACGTGGAGCAGTTATCTTCAGCAGACCTTTGGCTGGCAGGCACGGCTTACAAGTACCAGGTAAAAGGGGAAAGGTCTCTGTCTGTCAGCAGTTGCTTTCCACCCTTAAAGCTTGTCCATAGAAGAGGTTGCTCATCAGAAAGGTCAGGAAGATAGTGTATCAAAAACCTTGGGCAAGAACAAGAAAGGGAAAGAAGGAAATGGATGCCAGAGTCCCTGCTCGAGCTCCCCTCCAGCATCTCGGGCACGGACAGAAGGCTCAGGTCTAGATCTGGTGGTGGTTACCCCTCGCAGTGGCCTTTGTTCTTTAAAAAATGCACCTGAGCATTCAAAGGAGACTGAAACAGTGAAGAGTCTCATTGTGGATACAAGAAAACTGAAATAAAAGGGTTAAAGAAACTAATGGATTCATTACCAGCATTACAGTGGTCTGGGTGCTTCTGACTTAGGAATTCCTGAAGTTCCCTCTCCAAAGGCTGCATGAGCAGGGCAAGGGAGGTTGACATCCATCTCGAGCAGTGAGACAAGCACAGAGCAGCTCTTCCCTGGTGGCACACTCACAAAGCAGTGGCTTTTGGGCTTTCTGAGTCCGAGCTTTCATCCATTTCCAATAAAAAACGTCTGTTAATTAATACTGCTGATCTGTCCCGTTATAAATAAAGAGAAAGCAGATGGGAAATTATATACTATGGGATGGCTTTCAACAAACTAGTCTGTAAGTAGCTTTTTTCCTTCTGTCTGGCCCAGGAGCGAGCGACACTTTGGCAATCCAGAAGGATGCTGTTGTACCAGGGAACGATCATGGGGACTCTGCCCTTCAGGACACTTGACACTCCCTGGTATAAAGCTTTACAGATTAAATTCTCTGCTCTGTGACAAACAGAAAATCAGGCAGGTTTTCATAACAGTGTTTCAAGTAAGCAGGGGAAAATAAACTGGAATTCTAGATCAAGCCTTTTGTTGAAGCACTGCCCTGTTTCTGGGTTTAAATCGCTTCTCATTCTCGGCCCCATCCTTGGATACGGTTCCTTACTTTCTATGCTGTGTATTGCTGTGTGCTGTTAAGGGCATTTTGTGGTCCACTTGAGAGGTGGTAAAGTGAAAATCATATAAATACTCAGGGAAGAGCTCTTTGAGATGCTTCAGGACTTAAAGGGCAATGAATTTGCAAGCTCTACTAGCACAATCTCCTTTTATGGCACGTATTTGTATCAAAATATGGCATTTTCAAACTCAGAGACACATAGAATCCCTCCAACAGGAACAGAAATATGGCATCAATAATCTGAATTTAAAATCCAAACAGAGGAAGTTACATATAGGAACTAGGTAATGAGAGGAAAGATGCCAGTGATGGCTATTGATCCTCAAAGCGTGACCCTGAGCGAGTCCCTGAATCTTTCTGTGCCTCAGCCTGTGATGCTGAGACATGGTTAGCATGTGTACTTTATCAGCAAGGATGTTGTGCAAGTTATTTAATGAGTGCTTGCCAAATGATTTGCAGCATTTGAATGGAAGAGGCTGTGTGATGGCAAAGCGCTGCTGTATTGCAGGATCGCACGTGTTGCAGGAAGCGTATGGCAAGCCTCTTGCTCACTCCCTGCTGAATAGCCCATGGACAAAAGAGCTTCTTAGTGCTGGAAGAAAAATCCTGTTACACTGAAGCAAGTGTGGATCCTCTGCGTTTCTGGGCAGTTTACACTTCCTTGTGTAAAACTCAGGGGTAGAAGTTTGCTGCTGTGTGCTGAGCAGATTTTCATAGTGCTGTCTTCTGATTTGAATTTATGATTTAAGCAAAGAAAAATCTGACCAGGTCAGTAACTTCCTTTTCAACAGAAGGGAGAAAATATCACACTCCAAGCGCATTTCCATCAGGATGGAGACCTTGTCACTGGAGGTATCTTTGTCCCAGAGAAGTGCAGTACTTGCATGCATAGTGTTAGTCCTCTGTGCTCCTCACATGTCCAGCTGGAAGGTCAGATCCGTGGATGTCTCCTAGCTGTCACACAGTACTGAGCCCTTTGAACATACGTGTATGACAGTGAGGAAACTGGTACTCACTCAACAGCCAGCATCCCAAATTGCTTCTCTCCCCTTCTGCCACCTCTGACTTCAGGACTGATGCCTGCTCTGATTTTCTGACCCCTGAAGTACAAGACACAGCTCCAGCCAGGGCTTTGTCCTTCTGCCTGTGGAAATAATACTTTTTTTTTTGGATGTTTGCAGTAGAATTATTGAACTGCAGCAGTCTCTGTATCTGTGTCTGTGTCTGTCTCTATAAATAAAGTCTCCTGCACAGGAACATCTGATGCGAGACATGATGCTGACCTATATAAAAATCACTGTGGGCTGTGGTGACAGCCCTGGGGCAGGGCAGTGGGTAGAGGCTCGCTCCGCTGCTGGCCAGGCATTGATCAGGACTCTGCCGCTCAGCTGTCTGCCAGCAGCCTTGTGTCCTGTGGCCCACCTGGTATCATAGAATCATAGAATCACAGAAGGGTTTGGGTTGGAAGGGACCTTAAAGATCATCCAGTTCCAACCCCCCTGCAAGGAAGAAATTTGGAGCATCTAAGCTTCAGAAGAAATTTTAGATCTGCGTGTTGTCCTTGTGGTTACTAACGGAGCTAAGCTCTGGGAAGAGATGCATTTATCCAGTATTCAACTCTCAGGATCACAAAACAAAAAACAACAGTTTTTTAAGCAGATGGACACAGTTCTGGAAAGCTGCCTTTATTTTAATGCCTTTTCCTCCAGCCCTTGTATGGGTGCTGCTTTGCAAAGTCCGAGGAAATGGTGTCTCTAGAGCATCTGGGAGCAGCAGGGTGCTGGGCAGCACTGCTGGGGCACAGCTGGAGGGGCACAACCAGCTCTTCTCCTGTCCCCTGTCCCCACCTGGGGCCGTTGCTTTCAGGGAGTATTTTATTTACCCGTTATGAATTGAGATGCTCGTGGTTCCTTGACTCGTCTCCGTTTGAGTCGCTTGCAATTTTGCCGGAACACTTCCAGCGGGGATTCCCTGCATCCGTGTGAGGGATGTGCAACCCCCAGACCTACCTGCTGGTCCTTACCCACACACACTTCCACAGCCCCTCCTTTCAAAACGTCCCTTATCCCCTCCCTGCTGTCACAGAAATCCTCTCCAATTGTTTCTACACCGCCTCTGGTTCTCCCTGGCCCGGGAGAAACTTCCCCGGGGCTCAGCCGGCCCGGCGGGACCGGGAAGGGGGAGAATACGGGGGAGCCTCGGGGCTCGTACCTGGGAGAGAGCCTCCTGCCCGCCCTTGCCTGCTCCTGCCCTCTGCTGTCCCCTGCTGTCCTCTCCTGCCCGCTCCTGCCCGCCCCTGTCCCCTGCTGTCCTCTGCTGTCCTCTCCTGCCCGTCCCTGCCTGGTCCTGCCCGCTGCTGTCCTCTGCTGTCCCCTGCTGTCCTCTGGTGCCTGCTCCTGCCTGCTTCTGCCTGTTCCTGCCCGCTCCTGCCTGCTCCTGCCCGCTGCTGTCCCCTGCTGTCCCCTGCTGTCCTCTGCTGTCCTCTCCTGCCCGCTCCTGCCCGCTCTTGCCTGGTCCTGCCCGCTGCTGTCCTCTGCTGTCCCCTGCTGTCCTCTGATGTCCTCTCCTGCCCGCTCCTGCCCGCCCCTGCCTGGTCCTGCCCGTCCCTGCCTGGTCCTGCCCGTCCCTGCCTGGTCCTGCCCGCTGCTGTCCTCTGCTGTCCTCTGCTGTCCTCTGCTGCCCACTCCTGCCTGCTTCTGCCTGTTCCTGCCTGCTCCTGCCTGCTCCTGCCCGCTGCTGTCCTCTGCTGTCCCCTGCTGTCCTCTGCTGTCCCCTGCTGTCCTCTGCTGCCCGCTCCTGCCCGCCGCTGTCCCCCGAAGGCAGGCGGGCAGGCAGGCAGGTATCCAGGGCTTCCCCGGGTTACCGGGATCACCTTCACAGCCAGTAGGCACCCCCTGAGCCAAACACTGTGTATGAAGTTTCTCTGGTGATTTTGAAATCATTTCTTGTAACTTCAGGTCAAGACAGATTTCCTTGTTTCTTTAGTTTATTACCCACCCCTAGGGAAGGAGAAGCGCGGTCACGCTGCCCTCCAGGCTCCCACATATTGACCTTTCAGGGTTTTTTTTAATGTTAAAATCGACCCAAATGTATTCAGAAATTCCAATATATAACTTTGGCTCCAAAATAAATTCTGCCTAGTGCTGTGTAGGTTATTACACCATCACCCCAGGCACTTCAAAGTAAGAAAATGAGTGACTAACCATAAATGTGACTTGAGCACTAAGTACACCATACACATTGGCAAAATTTCATAGGGGACATTTTCTTCTGGTAGAAATCAACAATTTTAATTCTACTTGCTCTTTTCAGTGGGAAATTTCAATTTACCCTAAAAGATTATTAAACACCAACATAACCTTAACTTTGGGAATCTACTTAGAAGTGTTTGTTTCCATGAACAAAAACAAAACAACAACAACAAAAACCCAAAACAAAAGCAACCTCAACAGATAGAGCAATCTGTGGTTAGGAAAAAAAAAGGGGAAACTTGGGCTGAAATTCTCACCTATTGACAGGATTCCAGCACGTGGAGCTTTAAGAACAAACAGACAAAACAAAAAAGCCAAGCACACCCAATGTTGTGCAAGGCCTGATGCTGCAATTAGGGTTGGCAGGGCTGACACCTGAAAGGCCTTTCTCACCTGCCATCCCTTCAGGTACTAATGGTCCTTGTTGTTCCCATGAAGAGGGACAGATAAGGGGAGGTGGCAGAGCACAGGAATGCAAGCTGTTAAAACAGACCTGTCCCACCCATCTCTGCCAACCCTCCCCAGCTTCCCCATCAGGGGTGCACAAAATATCACCTTTTCTTTACAACAGTTCCCCTTGGCACTCAAAGCTTGTCTGTACTGCTTTAGCTCTGCAAATCCCAACACACACTATTCTGACCTTCTACAAAGATGGGCCATGGTTTACTTTGGTCCTGGGACTGATGGCCTTGTGCAGCCTGCAGCATCCCACCGCCTCCTGCTCTGACTGGCAACACTCATTTTACATAAAGTGACATATTTTTGGCTGGAATCCTCGTGTAGCAAAGGGGACTTGCATACAACACCTGGTACGGGCTCCTTACAAGCCATCTCGTTTAATTGTCTGCAATTTTTCTTAAGGCAAGACTGCAAAGGTTTAAACACCAACTTCTGTCCTTCCCAGTTCCTGCTGAGCACTCAGATGTGTTTAAATCCCTCTTGGTGTCTCCTGGAGTATGAATGTGCTAAGATACAGAGTATTTGTCATTGTGCACACTACATTTTTGTACCGCTGCCATTGCGTGTGGCCAAAACAATGAGATGTTCCTCTCCAGAAGTGGGAGCAGAGATGGCCCTTACAGAGCTTGGCTCTGTTCAACACCAAAGCGGATTTTGCAAACTTAAGATGATTTCAGCAGCTCTGAGGAGGTTCTCCCTACATCACTGGTCTCACCTTTGAAAAACCTCATGTGGAGTTAAAGCCTTTGGGACAGGGATTCAGTTAAAGCCTTTGGGACAGGGATTCAGTTAAAGCCTTTGGGACAGGGATTCAGCTGGCAGAATTAAGCGATGGCTGCGGAGCTGCTGGGGTCCCCGGCCAACCGCACCCGGAGCTGCTAGAGGGTGCTCACCCCGAGGCTGAGCACAGGGCTGGTTTGTTACAACAGACAATATCCCTTTTGCTCTAAAGACGTGTGAAAGCTCTCAACAATGGGCACTTCCTCACCAGAAATATTCCTCTCCAGTGTGTTTGCCTTTACGTGCTGCGTAACCCTTATTAGCTCTGGATCTCAGAGCCTCCGTCCCTGTGTAGCACATCTAGAGCAACAGTCAAAATCCAAATGAAGCAGCTTGTGTTCTTAAATTAGGTCTGATCTTTTTTTTTCATTGTGCAGTTTTACAGCTATGTCTAATGAAATAAGAAAGCCAAATTATGATCCTGAATGAGTAATGCCATTGAAAAGGCTTCTAAAGCAGATGATCCTGGGATAACCAATGGATGAGTTATGCTTTCTGGGAAGAAATAGTTTTCATAGACCTTAATGCTGATCTTTCATATAAAACCCCACCCTACTTACCTGTTAGAGAGAACAGAATCTCTTTTAATTACACACAATTTTTTTCAATTACATCCATTTCAATTACACTTAACCCACTGACTTCCACTACCTTTAGGTTCAAATTAATTACAAACTCTTGTCGCATATTAAGGTTTTGCATTTCATCTGAAGACATCCATTTAGTTCAGATGATGTCATCTAATTTTCTTGCTAAAGCTGCTTTGAAGATTCATGTAAGACCAACATTACTGTCAGTTCCATTTCACAGACTGAGAAGCCGAGGTGGGGAGGTGATCAGGGCTGCACTGGAGATTGGAAAGGGTGGTGGCAGGACTGAGCCCACCCTGCTTTTGGCTTCTTGTCCTTCCAACGACTCAGCCAAGCCTCCTCCTTAAACCCTGGCTGCAGGGACTGGGTGATTAGCCAGGGGAACAAATGTAAACCAGCATGTGTATTTAAGAGAGAAAGAAGATTGAAAAGGTATGCAAAATACCGCTGAGTGCTTTGGAAATCGCAGCCATTAGGTCAGATTATCATTAAATCACTGCCTAGAGCAGAGCCCAGGGGCCACAGGTCAACCAGACAGTGTCTGCCCGGAGCCCCACTGAAGGTGGCCCTGGAGGGCTGCTCGGCCAGGTTTTTCCTGCTGAGAGGATTTAGCAATCACTGAGATGTTGGCTCTGTGCTTGGAACACTCAAACCTGTGCTCAACTTTCCATTCAAGTACTAAACTTTCATGAAGTAAGTAAATAAACACCTATTGACCACTGAGAGCTGAGACAGAAACACGGAATTAAGCAATTCGTTATGCCTATTTATCTTTTGGCATTTTCGGAACATTACAGCTGCTAAAGGAGAGCAGTGATCTCTCATAAATTTCCTAAGTCAGTGAAGTCAGTGCCATGCTGAACCGTTGGGCTGGCAAGGCAAGAAGCCAGCTTACGTAGGAGAATTACATCACTGTCCCTCATGTCATCCCATCATCAGTCTTAAAATACAATATGTAAATGCCACTAAACCAAAACTGCCCCAAGTAATTCACTTGCACCCACTATCTCTCCCGGATCTACAGGGGGTTCAGTACTCTTGGTTTCCAGCTAATTCAGATGCTATCTTGGAGGCACCCCACTTATTGGAGCATCCTGCTGCCTGGATGGGGCCTGGGGGTGGCACAAGCACAGGGTCCCCTCCCTTTGGGTGGCTGTAGGGAAGCGGGGACCCCATCTGTGAGCTTCCCCCTGGGATGGGCACTTGGTGGAAGCAGAGGGGGGTCCCCAGGAAGCTGCCCTGCATGCTCCAGAAAGGGGGTGCTGCTGGGGAAGGCTCTGCCAGAGTCTGTGGGAAGTGGGCTGTGAGAAGACAGATGGACAGACCCAGCTGGCCAGTGCACCTGGGGGCTCACCTCTGCATCCTTAAGCAAGTGTGCTCAGACTGTGCATCCACTCACACCAGCCCCTTCCAGAGAGGCTGGAGGAGGTGACTTGGAGGGAATGACCTGCTGCCCAAGCACCAGCCCAAGCACAGACCATTTAGTTCCAGCTTTGTAGAAGCCAGTTCTCTGACAGTCAATGACTACACTCTACAGGGAGGAAAACAACAAGAGACATTAATCTTCCCCCAGGTAAGTAAATGTTCCAGTAATATTTGTCATTTAGTCAAATAACTGCCATAAAAGCAATACTTCCTGCACCTCTTGAGAGGGGTTTTGTTTTGAACACAGACCTGACTGGCAATTAGGAGACCTGCGACTGATGTAATGGAGACCCCAAGGAATTCAGACTCACACGAGGATGGAAATACTGGGACCAGGATCCCCATGAAACTGAGACAATTCTATTAGACATCACTACTTTTTGCAGTAAATCCATGATAGTCCTACTACATTAATATTATCAGTTTTGGAAGTGAGAATCACTCAGTAGCTCCAGCCAAAGCACATGAGATCTTTTTTTCTGTTGGACAAGAAGATATCAGAAATTGTCAGTGTTGCCTCGTTAATTCTTAATGTCAAGATGTTTTTGCACCGAATCTTGAGTGTTGACCATCTGGGACCAGCGGGGCTTTGCACTTCTCACCTCACGTGTGATTTATAGAGGAAAGGAGACTGAGGGTAAGGATGGAGTGCACCTCCCTACTCAGTATCAAAGCTCTATGTGCTGGTACAGGCTGCTGAAAAACATGTCACTTTAGCGACAGCTATAGTTAGAACAAGGTTTAGGAGACACAAGTAGCTTCACTTCAGAAAATTGGAAAAGTGCCTCCTTGGGAATAGGGCTGTGTTAGCAGGGTATTTTGGCTGACTAAGTGAATTTGCATGCAGATTTTGCTGCTTCAACAAAGCAAAAGAAAAGATTTTTAATCCTTTTTGGCTGTTAATTTTTCCAGAATTTGCCTGCCAGGGTAATTGTCTAGTATGGTGAGCGATTAAATCTGTTTTGCAAACAAAAGTATAATGAGGTTTTAATATCTGGCATTTCCACAGCAATACCCTAGAATCCCCATAAGATAAATACGCAGCCAGGAAGAACAACAGACATCTCCTGGGTTGTCAACAAGGAGTCTCTGGCTTCAGTGTCTTTGTGCAGTTTTTGTTTTGGGTTTTTTTTTTTAAATAAAATAAAATAAAATAGAGATGTAAGATTATAATTATCCGTGATGGCAACACAATGCTCATAATGAGAAAACAATGCTCTTTGGACTTCAACCCAGGGCAGCACCCGCCTCTTCCTCTCTCCATCCCTCTGACTAGCTGCATCAAAAATAAAACACGAGCTGGAAGAGCAGGCGCGGAGCCCGTGGGCAGAGGGAGCGCTCCCAGCCCGGCCACGCCAGCCCCCCAGCCCTGCTCCCACACCAGCCGTCTGAAGGTCCCCACACCCCAGTAAAGTGCATTTTGGGGTCCATGCCAGCACCCACATGGGAGGATATTGGATTATTTTTCACTTTGACAACAGGAAGTCCAAGACAAGGCATTTCCTATTCTTGTTCCAACATTATATGAATGGCCTTTAAAAGTGTGGTGGAGAAGTAAACACAAAAGAATGTCCCACAAAGGAATGGTTTTTAACCATGTCCCTGTGTTCTCATCATTCAGCTGCATGGCTGAGCATGCTCCCTTGCAAGTCAGTGCAATTCTGCTCACATCGTGGTGGGGTGAACTTCTTCCTCTGTCCCCTCCTTTTGATGTCACTAACCACAAGACCACCTGCACTTTAAAAATGGCCTCACCTAGGGCTCTAAGAAATGACGGAGGACTCTCACCTGGAACTCTGGGGCACATTTCCAACAGGACATGGGGGTTTAGATCCAGACCGATTTGCCAGGTGCTGCCCAGGTCAAATGTTTAATGTTCATTTCAGTCATGGAGGGAACATCCCAGCCATGCTCAGGTCTCACTGCTGAGGCCCCATCACCTCCCAGGTGTGGTTAAACAGATCTCCATAGTCTTTGATGTCCAGAGAGAGCCTCTCCCAACTCTGACCCCACTGTCTGACCCTTCCTAGCTTCTCTCCCCTTCTGCAGTCCCTCTTTCACCAATCTTATCCTCTTCTGCAAATCCCTTTTCTTCCCATATCTCTCTCACCACCTTAATCCCTTCTTCTACTGTGCTTCTAAAATAAGATCTTGTGTTCAGTACCACAATTTACAGCTTAGACTCATCCCAATCATTGTGTCAACAGCTGGAGCTGCAAGAATATAGGTGATGCCTTCATCATTGCCCTTTCCCTCCTTGTCCTCACCCACCAGCTACTGAGCAGGGGAGATGTTGGCTCTGCATCTCAGGAAAAGAGAATCTGTTCTGAGATCAGTCCAAGGAGGGGGAAGGACATGGGTTAGACCTGGACCATCTTATTGATAGAAACCTGCTCTTGGAGCGGCTGCTGAAGCTATTCTCAGCTGGAGTCCTCTCCTGAGCAGGTCTCAGGTCTCCTGAGTTCTGTCCTGAGCAGACAGGTTGAGCCTCATCTTTCTGAATATTCTTAAAATAAGAACAAAATCCAAGTCAGAAACAGTAAGTGGTAACTTTTTTTTTTTTTTTTTAATGATGATGACTTCTAATAAAGCTCAAAGTTTTCAGCTAATTCTTGATTACAGTCCTGACTATGCCTATGGTCTGTGTTAGATCCCCCTGTTCACACTTGTCACTACAAATCCATTGCTGACACTGTGTTAAAAAGGGAATTCCAAGTGGTGGATCATGAGATGGGAAATGAGTTCCCTTTCCTACAGATACTGCAGCTCCAGGTTGTGCTGCTCTCAGCAGATATTGCTAGTTCTGAGAAGTGAATCTCCAAAATGTCATGTTGAAGGCTGATGCAGGGAAACAGCAAGCACTGGGATGGCTGCTGGAGCTCCTGATAGTTCCTTTCTTTTTATTATTTTGATTATTGTTCATTATGTTTCTGTATTTTTGCAATATAAAAATAGTACCCATACCTCGTGGCTGCCTCTGTACCCTGTCCATTAATCAATGCTTAGCTAATTCATAAATAATCCCTTTAAACTTTTTGTAAATCTTCCAGCCTCTGGGCTGCTCTGTAAACTTTGCTACGGCACATTTTGGAAAGAACCTTTAAATGATTCAAATATTGCCTGAGTTTTTTCATAGGTCTTCTGCAGAGATGAGCAATCATCTTTAATTTGTACCACATGGGAAATAGGATAAAAGAAAAGTTAGACACTCTCCTCGGGGTCATGCAATTGTCCAGGGAGATAAGTCGTTTCTTGACCCTAGTCCCAGACCTGGCTTCAAACCATGTGGCAAGTGGATATCTATCTCTTTAGGATTGCCAAACTGATCTCATCACTGGCATCTCACTGGCTGCTTTTTTATCTCTAATTATGTACTGACATAATTATCCTTCATTACATACAGTGCCCGCTGTGCACACTCAGACAGGAAAATAAACTATGCAGTGCAGCTGGGGCATGCTTTATTCTGTCTAGTGGTAAAATTAACCCACCATCATCAGTTTTTAACTATTGAGAGTGACAGAAGCCAGTTAGGGAAGTGGGTTTTCTTTTTTAGGATTGAACCGCCCTGCTGTTGTGGTTTACAGTTCAGCCATAAAGATACAAACGCTTTCATTTCTACTCGCTTTTGTTCTATCATTTTCTCCAATATTAAAGTTTCTTCTGGAATAGATACGATGAAACTGTTATTGCTAAAGCTTTTGGCTTCGCTCAGGGCACTTTCCCATGTCATCTACCTGTATTTATTTCTCCTTTGCGAGGCTATAAATAGACAAAATATATCACCTGAGGCAATCTGAATACAGTAAACTACTCCTTAAATCACCAGATGGAAATCAATCCATTCTTTACTAAGAGGTGAATAAGGATAAGGATCCCTGGCCTGAAGACTACCATCCACTGGGTGATACGTGAGTGGGCTTTTGGAGAGAAGACTGCAAGTGAGACTTCCTTGTTTAGCTGCCCGTCTGCCATTGACGGCAGCGGTGACTAACAGTGCTGTTCAGACAAGTTCACCCTCTGTAACCAGGTTGATCTCACCCTGGTGATGTGGCAGTGGGTGGTGGCAGCATGCCAGGTCCATGGTTTACACTTACTGCCCACGGGCTCCTGCAGAGACTTTCCTGCACTCTTATTGCCAGTACGTCTACCCGCACCTTTCCTGATAGGCTACGTGCAATTAATGTTGTTTGATGTAAATAAGGAATAGAGTCTTACACTTGATCAGAAGTGTTCCCACCCAGCAGTCGGCAGGAGAAGGCAGATAAGTGTTGTGGTTGATGGGTGCTGAGTGTTTCTCAGGTGCCATCCTGTACCTCCTGGTTGCAAACAACTCCAATGCCCGATGCCAGTGGCCTTTCCTTGGCACATGGGCCCTCCAATAATGAAATCATTTGATGACAGGAGTTTATTTGTCCAAATTGGTCATAGACCAGTGCTATAAATATTATCCTTTTTAGTATCTTGGTTCCTCCTTAATGTTTTCACTTTTAATCTTCCCTACTGGAGTCAACCTGAGAAAGAAAGAGATGGTCCCCGGTGTAGCATAAACCTCCCTTTTAACAGCTGAGGATGTAAACCTGTACATCTGAAACCACCTAGGAAAGGAATGTCTCTGATCTCAAGAGCTGGCTTTCCCATTTAATTCAGTTCTTCATCCTGCTGCCAAGGGAATGAGTGTCAGATTCCTCTGAATTTTCTTGGATGAATGGTTAGACCATGCTGGTTTGAAAACTTACTAAAAAAAGGAGGCAAGGCTGTGTTTCCATTTGCTTGTATTGTTTTAAGCAAGTTGATATGTTCCGCAAATAAAAATGTTCTTTGTTTTATGCATAACAGCAAAAGAGGCTGGGAGGCTGAGGCTCTCCAGACAATCCATCAGGAATTGCCCAGTTGTCACCAGCAGTGAGGCACTTTGTGACTGATTCACATTTTGATAGTGCCATAGTTTATGCACTATATAGATCAGGTCTTGGCACCACTGGAAAAGTTATAGTGAAACATTTTAGTGGAAGGCAGAGTGGGAGGTGGACAGGAAGATGAATCTCCCCTGTCTTGGTGAAAGGAATGAAAAATATCTCCCATAAAAAAAGCGAGACTTTTCCCATATATTATGGGAATGTGATGTGGCCTGCCTGTGGCTCTGCCATGTACTGTGCCCAGAAACTCTAAAAACTCTTCTTTGTATTCCTTTTGGAATCAAGACTGTACAATATTTACGTCCGTCTCTAACAGACCAAGGGAGTGAGTCATCCCGCTTATCTCACGCCGCGGTCCCTGACAGCATCATCCGAGGCACTGTGCGGCATCACCTTACTCAGAGCAGGACGGGAGCACAAGCGCTGGCACTGGAGGACCAGATCCATGTCTGGGTGCTGAGCAGCAATGATACACACTCGCACAAGAAATCCTGCCTTACTGGAGCCTGCATCTCTGGGTTATGCTCTTCCTTAAATGTGGGTATGTTATTAAAGATTTGGGGAGTCTTGGTGCAGTTTTTGTTTCTAAAAAGTTCTGGGCAAAACCCAAACAGCTTCCAATTGTTGAGTCAATGTTTCTTTAAGGTTTTTCACCCCACTTGTGACTTGATTGGTAGCAAATTGTACTTGAAATACTGTTTTAATCTGATACTTTACGCTATTCTGCCAGATCAGTGTAATGTTAGTCACAGTACAGAGCAGAAACAGCTGAAATACAGCACTGAAACTGCCTGTTGCTCTTGTCTGCAGTACTCCTCAGAGGCAGCCCAGCATCCAGCTCTGTCAATGCCCCTTGAATTGGCCTTTTGTTCTTATTCCTGCCTTCTTTGGAGATAACATCCAGTGAAATTATGGCCACTTTATTTGTGGCGGTCTAATGTCGATCAAAGAACAGGATACTGTCACATACAGAACCTTATGAGATAAATACCAACCTTAGGAACAGAGAGGATGCAGAGCACACCACGTCCTTTCATAATGAGCTGTGACAGAGAAATAACATTACTTGTATGATACTTGTGAATTCAGGAGGACTGAAGAGAGATTTCAAATAGGTCCTTCTGTTACTTTGCTCAACAATAACCACATTATTTTACATTTTCATAATGACAGATTTTTAATATCCTTTTGCATACAATAGTGACATTTCTGCTTCAACGTTCTCAACACTTTGTCTTTCCTGCCACTGTACTCCTAATATCCATTTCTCCACTGAGATCCTTCCAACACTGACCCATCATATCACTGTCAAACAACCACCTTCTTATTTGAGTATTGCATCATGACTGCCTGTAACAGTGAACTGCAAGCTTCTTGGTAAGCTTTTAGTGAGCAATATGTCTAAAACAACGGAGAGGAGATGGAAGTTGGTCTTCATGCTACAGAGCCCTCCCATGCCCTCCTGCAAGCCCTTCAACCTGCATCCACTGCTGAGCTTTGCCTCTGACTTCTTCACTAGAGCACTGTAGGCCCTTACACTCTCTTAATAAAGCAGGGCAGCAGGTTTTGCTCTTCCCCCAAAAGATGTCTTATGCTTTGGCGTTTAGGAGTTGAGGCAAGAGGTAAGCAAGTTGTTTTCTAAGGACCTCACACTTTGACATTGTGCCAGAGCTAACAGAGTTTTCAACCAAAATGAAAAGCAAACAACATTAAATGAAAAAGAGGTGATGATGGGAAGGGAAAATGAACATTTTGGGAACTGCCAAATATTTTTAAGCTGCTGTCAAGCTACAGGTTTTGCTTTCCATTGACTTATGACTTTATTGCTCTCAGCATCAGGATGACAGAGATTGTCCCAGGCATCTGATAACCAGGGAGAATCCATCTCTTACGTGGTCTTGCATGCATTGCATACCTCACATTGGTGGTCTTCCAAGCTGTGATAATGTCCTTCCTGCAATATAACTCAAGATAGAATAACAACTGAGTGTTCCACAGAAACTCTGGCTAAACTACATGCATTGCTTAGATGTTTGCAACATTTAGCATGTTCAGGGCTTGCCGTGACGATACTCTGGGCTTCACACCAGGCTCTAATTCTGGATCTAGGACAAGTTCCTTTTGCCTGGGCAGTACATCTCAGTACATTACCTTTATCCCCACCGCCTTACTCATGACTTGGAGTGCAGTGCACTTACTGATGGAGACCACATGGGAGACCTGATCTTGGGAAAGTTATCACAACCAGACATTAAGACAAGTTTGTATCTTCAAAGACAAGTTAAAATCTTCAAAATCTGACTTGAGACTCGCTCAATATATGCTCACTCTTGCTGCTCTATCTGGCCTCTGCAAGCTAATACTAATAGTAGCCTAGAATAACTCCTGCTGGGAGACAGTCACCAACATCTCCTCACTTTGGTATGCATCTTTTGGAAACAAAAGAAAAGTACAAATTTGATACTGATAATGTAAGGCATTTTCCTAAGGAACAAAGTAACACATTTGAGACTCTTATTCTCAGGTGTGGTGTGTATCTGGCATCCACATTTGCTCTGGCATACCAGAGTTTCTGAGCATGTTCCTCTCACATGAAGGTTCATATGTTAAGAAATATGCCCCCAGAATCCTTTAATTAACTAAACTGAAACCGTAGAATTGAGTGGCTGCTCCGTGAGGGATCATTTATGTTTACCCATAAGCAGAAACACAGATGCCTGGAAGCTGACAATCAAGAAGGTTCTCACCTTCACTCTGGAAAGAGATCAAGTAGGCAGTTAATATACAATTTCCTTTTATCTTGTATTTGCTTCTTGCCTATTTCTTTTCAGTCCATTAAAAAATAAGGTCAGCATCACCTCAGAGAATATCTTCTGTGTTGTTTTGCTGTCCCCCATTTCTTTAAGTTGTGTTCACCGAAAGCAATCCTGACCTAGTCTGAGCTTTGATTCAGCCCTCACATCTGGACAGTCCATGTAGTGAGGAGCCAGGAAGAATGCATAAGCAAAAAGGCACATTCATGAAACAGGAAAGGTTGTCCTCAAAATTCTCACTGGTATTTTATTTTCAGCAAAGATTCGAAACTTCTCCCTACAGGAAAGACCCAGAGCTTTTCCTGGCTGTGAGGCAGTGAAGCATTTTCAGGTCTGGTAAGGATGTACATAGAGTGCTTGAGTCCTTCTGCTGTAATGGCTACATCTTCTGGGATGCAATCAGTGAGCTTTCTAGGTGTGTTATCAATTTGATACCCCAAAATTCTCCCTGTTCCCTAAGCCCGACAAGCTTAGTCATAATGCCCAGTTGAAAGGCTTCTAACCTGCCGAGCCCACTCTCCAGAAGGAATTTATCAATCCTGCTGCTCCTCTAGTGTCAAGTCCAGACTTGTCAGCAAATGACTCTTTTTTCCAGGAGTCCTACAGGCTGGAGAGCAGATTTAGTTTCATTATCTTCTCCTGTGCAAGCAGGATGACTCTTAGTCCTGGGAAGAAGTAGGTCATATTAGGGAGACTAATAGGATTATCACCAGTTCAGTAGGACACTCAGAAGGCCACAGTTTTCTCCCGTGCTCCAGCTGACAAACACCGTGAGGGCACATCTGCAAGTGCTGAATGTCCCTGACAAAGGGAAGGCTTAAATTCTTGTTCCTCGAGTACACACCTCCTTCTGCCTTGAATAAAGAAAAGAATGGACAATCTCATAACGGGGTCCAGGGAGCCATCAGAAGGATGATGCAAAATGATTCGCGTTTTACTCTTGACTCATCTGTTTATTCATTACTCCTCGAAATTCCCACCATCAGAGTGGGAGGGGTAAGTGCGTGCGGGATGCGGGGCTGGGCACAGACCACAGTCCCGGCTCTCCACCCCCATCAGCTGCCGTAACAGCAGCGACTCTATCCTCCCCACTGCCTCTAGAGGGTAGAGCGACCACGGGTGTGCAGCAGGGCGGGCAGGCTGGGCAGGGCCATGGCAGTCTGCTAAAAGCTTTACAATTTCCTTAGCAACCCTGCACAAAATGTGCCAGGCAGTGCAGCCAGCCGGCAGAGCCCAGACTGGTGATACAGCAGTTTCGCAGCGCTCTGCCAGATTCATCCCACTCCAAACATATTCATCGCAGTCTCATGGAAGTCCCAGGACTGCTTTGGCAGCAATTGTGCAGGATAAATAAAGCTCCCATTGTTGGGGATGACTCTGCTTTCAATTGCATGGGAATCCAGGACAGCAGGGGCTTCTGCCTGATCAAGGTTAGCACATTGGTACTATTTTTCCAGTAGCACAGGGCTTGAACCGCAGCACTAAATAGCACCTTTTGGAGTTTATTTTTGGGCAGCTGTTTCCTAATTGCTTGCAGCATTTTTCTAAGCAGCTAAGGCTCCACTACAATGTTCAGTTCTTGTGTGCCCAGCCTCACTGCACTGCCATTTGAACAGGCAGGAGTTAATACATTCTCAGCCATAGGTATATCTGGCTCTTCACATAAATACGGAGGGAGCCTTTGCCTCAAAAATCTTTAGGGGAGGAGGGGCTTATATCATAGGAGCAGAAAACAAGTCTATAATCAAGGGTTTGTGTGATTTCTGAATTGTTGAGTGGAAGAAACAGTGCTTTTTTATTATAAGCCTTGATAGAAATTCTTTTTATAGTTAGGTATGAACAGTGCAGGTTCACTTAAAGTAGTCCTGAGTGTGATCTCAGAAAGTATTTCTGAAAACTCTCTGGATTTTACCAGCTGTAAATATTCCTCCCAGAGCATAAGCTAATAAGACCTGATGCAGCTCCTTACACATGACTTTAACATTACAATTCATTTATTTATCCCTCCTGTGATCTACCAAACTTAAGCTATTGCTCCTAATATACAGCACGTACAGAACAGAGATACAACCTCTTCAAAACCAAAAAAAATCTTCATTTGCTTAAGTACATTTCTCCTAAAGCATTTAAGAAACTGCATGCAACTCCCTGAACCAAAAATTTCCCAGTAGGAGGCACCTGAATAATTAGAATTGTTACTGAAAATTTTATTCCAGCAATCTGCTCTGTCTATACAGCACGTGTTTTTTTGAGCCTAATCAGAGCTCAGAAGGCAGTTTATATAAATCAGCCTCAGGATGGTAATACGATAGCAGCCGTGCTTGTTTATAACACAGCCTTCTGCATGGTGCAAAGTCTGAGTGTGATTGTTTATAGGAGGCAATGCAAAGGCATACCTCTGCCTTGCCCTTTGATTGCTCGCCTGCTCTGAACCATTGAAAGCTGCAAAAAAAAGTCCACAGCCCTTCTTTCTGGAAACTGAATTCACTATGTTGCAGCCTGTAGAATAGAGAATGGGAAAAAAAAGTTAAAGCAGACAGTTTTCTGGACTCTAACATTCCTCACATGGGCCAGAATGAAAGTATAAAAGCATGTGCCTGTCCATACCGAGGACGTTCCCCGTGGGACGCTGAGGTGACGGCCCAGCCCTGTGTGTTCCAGCAGCTTATTGCCCGGGTACTGGCAGTCAGCACGCGCAGCCAAGCTGGTCCCAAAGAGGAGGCAAAAAGTGCCATTGGAACTGTGAGAGAGTTGTTTATTGTCCCACTTCTCTGGATGCCAGACGTCTCAATCTGCCTGCAATTTGGGAAGAGAGAGATCCCCAGGGGAGAAGGAGGGAAGGGAACAGAGGAGGCTGCTTCCTTTCCTCTCTCAGCAGGGCAACCCATTGAGAAATAAGGGAAGACAGACAAGAATCTTGTTAAAATATGGTCAGTTAGTGCTAAGAACCCTACAAAAGGAAGAAATGTTGCTTATAAACAATGGCCTCTGAACAGCAGAACTGACAGAGCTCGGTTTCTGCATGTTCTCCCATGCAGCTTCTCTGATGTCTGATAGCACAGTTGTGCTCTTCTTGCAGCTTTTATACCTGGGGAGATGTGGTGTGTTTCTCCCCTGAGCAGCACTCTAGTAGAGTGACACATAGAGCAACTTGGATTTCTTCGTTTGGGAGCTAATCTCCTTGCTGCTTCTGTGAAAAACGAGAAATGTGTGGGGCACAGTCTGACCCAGACACAGCCACACCAGGAGCAAGGCACAGGGCACTTCCTCACCGTTAAAAGCAGGTTGGCATGCTTGAGCTTTGTTCTGGACAGTCACAAGGAATGCCATGTGTCTAACCTGGGGATCATCTTAGCTTTTATAAGCTAAACAGACTTCCCATGTCCCTTCTGCAGCCACGCAGCGTGTGTGTGTTGGCCAGAGAAGGCAGACAGCCCTTCCCAGCACTCCTGGCTCACCCCAGGCACTGCACACATGGGGAGCCCCTGGCCTCGCATCGCCAAAATCATGCCCCCAATGGCTGGGTCCCCATCTGCTCTAGCATAACTTGCCCTTTTAAAGCTCTCAGTGAGCAGATCACTTGTGAGTATGCAAAACACAATGAAAATATGAGTGGCCAGGACTGGCTTTGCAGCACAGGTCTCTGTATTTTACCCGAGCACGCAGCGGCGGCGGGTGATGCAGGCCTGGTTTATGGCCGTTGTAAAGGCTGTGTGGAAAGTCACCTGACGCTGGTGGCTTAGCACGACCGTGGTTTATGGCACATTGTTTTCTCCTTTATTGTGCTTCCCCAGGAACGTGGTGTCACCTGAGGTTTGCAAGATGCACACTGCGGTGCCTAACAGCCCCGAACCCTCCAGTGGCCCGAACTGACAGACATGTATGGACTGCACTGAGCTGCTCAGCTTTACAGCAGCCAAGGGTTTAGCTGGCAAAGCCTATAGCACATAACTGTGTTATCTTTGTGATTTACTGATCACACTAGCCCCTAGCTCCCTAGGAGGAGGGCTGTGCTCGCCCATTGCCCTCCCGTGCTCTCCCAGCAGGATGAGCTGGTGTGTGCTCCTCTTTGGGGAATCACTCCAGCCTGTCCCCTCATGAAAGTCCAGGATATTCACAGGATATGCTCAAGTAAATTTTTTAGTTCCCTTTATGAGTTTTTAATATCTTCCTTTAACCTTATTTTTTTATTTATACTTTTGGTGACTGTAACAACTGCCTTTCCTTCTCTCCCTTACCGTTGTTGAGGGTAATAGCATAGCTACACGGATATATTGTCCTGGTTGGTGTACAAAGATTTTAAATCCATAAAGAAAAATTAGACAGAATTGTTATATTGGTGCTGACCTTTTCTATTAGGTTGGGCTACAAGTCACAGAACTCTTCATTTTCTTTACCTTGTTGCCCAGTCCCCTCTGTTCTTGAATTAGCTGGCATTTCTTCCAGCTCATCATCAATGTGCTAAGATGGTGATAAACCTTACAGCAAATTATTCTGGGAGTGGGAGTAGGTAGACTGAATTTGTGAATTTTGAATTCCAGATATATTGCAGAACCATTTCACCTTTCTGTTACAAAATTCCTCTGGGACAAACTGAGATTACCTACAGGTGATTTTATACTTCCATGCTTCTTTCACTTACTTACTTAACTGATTTTTCTGCTTCCTGGATTCAACATAGTCCTTCAAGGAAAGAGTCACATTTCCTAACAGGGAAGCCATTGATATTTGAAGCCTCTTATTTCTTGGGAGCAGTTCCTACAAGAGATCTGCAATAGCTAAACATCTTGTTTTTCTAGTGTAAAGGTTAAGGAATTGTCCCAAACAGCAAAAGCAACACAAGGCCGTTGGCTGCAAGACATCACACAAATGCCTTCTGTTTGTAACTTCGCTATTCAAGTGTCTTTTGCATAGTAAACATTTAGCAACAACTACAGGCCACGAGGAGTTTATTTGTGTCATTGTCTGATATAAGAAATGCCGTATGTGAGCATCTAGTAAACTACACATTTTTTTTAAATGTCACTAAATGCAAAACAAGATGACAGATCTATATGGAAAGACATGGTCTATACTCTTCCTGCTCTAATAGCTGGTCTTTCTCTGTATTCCTCTGTTTCACTGAGATGAGCCTGTTTTCATAGAATTTCTATGGTATTTTTTCTGTACACAAACTCCCAATTAGTACAATATGTGTGTAATTGGTTGTTGTGTTAGTTAATCATGTGGCCAAATAGTCTCTCTATAAACAAAGCAGGAAGAATCACACACCATCAATCTAGGAAAACAAATGAAAATAAGATTTTCTACATAAAGATTTGTAAATAGACTTAATTCTCTTACTCTCTAGAAAAGAGAGAGGGGGTCTGCCACGGAGCCCAGCATCTCCTGCTGTCCCCAGTGCTCTTCCTAGAGTGATCTACCATTCCAGGGGATTGTCAGATGGGCTCTGGGAGTATATGCTAGGCACTAGGAAACACAAGATTTGTTATTTCATCGATCAATCTGCTTCATGTTCTGTCCCTTGGAAATGGAGAGAGGTGGATTCAAACCGAACAGAGAAAGAATGAGGAAGCTCCTCTGGGCAGGAACCGGCAGAGAGCTGATGGAGCCAGAAGAACAGGAAGAACAACAACATGAGGATCAACAGGCCTTTCTCCTTCACACAGGTTATTGCTATTTCTCTTCCTCGAAGTCTCATATCCCCAGAAATGGCTCCTGAACCAGCCCTGGCTCCCTCCAGCTTCCACATGTGATGTTTTCTGGTGGGAAATTTCAAAGTGCTCTGAAGAATTAAGCTTTCAACAGCTTTGGCCTCCCTGATGATTATAAAATGGCTTTTTTCTTTTTTTTTTTCTTTTTTTCCCAAAACAGTGATTTTTTTTCCAAAATAATGGGGAAGGAAAAGTAATGAACCCGAGTTGTATGTGACAGAGAAAGAGACACTGAGCATGGGAGCATAAGCATGGCACCAGGAGCGTGTGTTTGCACATGTGCCCCTGTGAAGCAGCAGTTTCCTCGCAGTGCTTCAGACCACACAGACAGGATCCCATGAGTGGTACATGCTGCCCTACTCACAGTGATGTATACACCAAACAACTATAACCCTCTCTAGAGCTGCACCCTGTCAGGGGATCTGGGCACATGTCAGGGCTCTCCCGCTCTCAGCAGCCCCCATCTCTGCTCTTTTACCCTTCCCCACCAGGACTTCAACCTACTCTTGGGAATTCCCTTGCCTTCAGGCAGTGGGTAAACCTGGGCTTCCACTCCTGCCTCCTCCCACCACCACACTCAGCTGTAGCTCCCTCTGCTCAGCCACCAGCTCCCAAAATCAGTGGCTGTTCTTGCAACTCCTTAGAAGTCAAGCAGGGTCCTTCCAGCTGTGACTCCTCCACATGTTTCCCTGCTGTCCTGCTGCTGTGTATGTAAGACAACTACTTCACTTTTCTGTCTCCTGCACTGGGGCAGAAGAGGACTGAGGATGTCCCATGAATTTCTAGCCAGTCCTCAAGGTTTTACCTGGCAGGGTTAAAAAATAGCTTATCAGTATGTTCTAGCTCTCCACAGCCAAAATCAGACCAAAGACCTACCTGGCCTGTAGTACCTGCCACGTAGCCCAGCACCTCTCCACCACTGCCGCTCTCTGATGTTTAACCGAGCTCCAGCACACTTGGGACAGTAGATTGAAATCTGCAGTCTGAGGTTACATGGCCTTCAGCCTTACTCCCCTCCAAGGCAGAGACATCTGATCCTCTGGGGAATCAGGTCCCAGATAGTCACTCTCGTCAGCCCAATATACCGAAGGAAAATCACTCCAGCCTGGGCTGGCCTCAGTGCAGCGCAGCGGCACTCCCAGGGCTAATTCACAAAAAGCTGTCCTTGCTTTTGAGGGCAGCGACATCCTGCAAGAGGATGGGAAAGGTGACTAACAGTAGTGACATCTTTAAGCATACTGACCTTTGCAATGTAACTTTTCTGGGACTGTGTGACATTGCTATAAATTGTTGTTGAGGAACATAGGAAATGGGGACATTGGACAGGAAGAAGTTTCCTACTGTTGTATTGAGAGGTGATCAGTAACAGGTTGGAAGTATCCTTAAAAACCAACTTATTTAAACATCAAGTTACCCTCATGTTTAAACAACACTCCATCCACTATAAACAATTGTCAACTCTCAAATTATAGGATATAGAGGGGAAGAAATCAATTGCATTACATTTGCAGGTCTGCAAATGTGTGTGTGCAAAGTCATGCATAGGAATATCTCCATCAAAAACCTGTGCATGAGCCTGAGGGTTTCACAGCCCATCCTCTTCCAGCTGTAGCTGTGCTGGCTAAAGCAACCATTGCCTTCAGCAGGTCCTAAGTGTCTGTGTAACTAATACTCCAGTCCACTCTATCTGCTCATGCAGGATTGCTTCCTACTATTTTAAACCCCTAAGGGACAGGCTTCCACCTTTTTCCTTGAAAGACGTGTCTGTGATTTAGTAAGTAGCACTAATAAGACATTTTTCACATAATCAGACTAAAGTTTTTGGAAAATATTCTCTCTCCTCTCTTGCTTTTACTTAAATTCCCAGAACAAGTAATAGCTCTTTTTATTTTGTACCTGTGTAAAGCCGAAATATTTCCTAGAACAATCCATTTCTACACCAAAATGTGCATGGTTTTGCCTAGTTGTTGGTTTGTTCTGCAGTTTTCGTTAAGCTTTAATGCTGTGAATGCCTAATGAGATCTTATACTGTACTAGCAACCTCCCAAACAGTACTGATTGTGAAATACTGGCTGCCTGAAAAAAGATAGTTACTGATCTACAATTTTTGCATTTGAAGAGAACATTCAGATTCTCATTCCAGTGAAGATTTCCAGTCTTACATCTTGACTACTCAGGAGGAGATAAATGGCAACCAAGCCTTTATAACCCTGAGAGGTTTGGGTCCATACAGAAGTGGCTTGGTACTAGTTCCAAGCACAAAGTGGTGGTCTCCACAACTGGATCAGCTGCTCCATGCAGCTCCCAGTTTGAGCAGGAGTTAATGTTTTCCCAGAGAAATAAATCAGCCAAGGAGGGCAAAAAATGAAAGAGGATGGGAATGGGAAGGAACTCTGACAGAACAGTACAGAAATTACAAAATCAATGTCTTATCAGAGACTCTCCAACAACAGGACAGAGGTGAACAGTCTCTTCAGAGAAGTCAGTTCTAGTGAGTGGCTGGCCCTCTCCAGAGGTCTGTCTGGATTCTTACCCCTAGAGTGTCAGGAGGTGATAAAAAAGAAGCTACAACAATAAGAAAAGCCATGTAAGGATGGACTTGTTAGGAGAAAGGGATGGATATAGAAGCCAAGTCATATTTAAAACAAAAGGTAAGGCAATGCAGAGCGATGTCCAGCATAGCATTGCTTATCCTAAAAGATACATGTGAGACTACAGCAGGGGGAACTCAGAGCTAAGTAAGGTTATCCTGCAACAGATGAAGTTTCTACTGGGTTGAACAGCTTGATTCCTATAATATTGGAAACAATTTCCACAGCACAGGATGACTAAAATAGGATTTCTTGCTGTAGACCAAATCTAAATCATAGTGGTTTTGTAAATGCATGGAGAAAGTCCACATAGCTAACTTGCAGTTGTCTTTGATGGAAATATCCCTAAGAGAAATAGTGGAGGCTGCTTTGCTTCAGATCAAACACAGTTTGACATAATCTAAAACTTCAGGCCTGATAGGTTATAAAACCAAAATGTACTGGAATAGCTTAGCCATTAGACAAGGTATTGTTGCCTGTTGTGTTGATACCAGTGAGACAATAAGTTAGACCTTCCAAGGGAACTAGTTTGCTCAAGTAGCAATTTACAACTGCTTTCTATAAAAAAATTAGAGCAGAGCTTCATTATAAAATGCAGGGTTAAAATAGCAAAGTGGCTCAAGTCTCCCCTCTGCAGTGATTCTCAGATGAGATCTCTGCAGCTCTGTACCATGTAAAATCTAAGAGAAGATAAATCACAGAATCACAGAATCACAGAATATTAGGGATTGGAAGGGACCTCGAAAGATCATCTAGTCCAATCCCCCTGCCGGAGCAGGAACACCTAGATGAGTTCGCACAGGAAGGCGTCCAGGCGGGTCTTGAATGTCTCCAGAGAAGGAGACTCCACAACCTCCCTGGGCAGCCTGTTCCAGTGGTCTGTCACCCTTACTGTAAAGAAGTTCTTTCTCAAATTTAAGCGGAACCTCCTGTGTTCCAGCTTACACCCATTGCCCCTTGTCCTATCATTGGTCATCACTGCAAAGAGCCTGGCCCCATCCTCCTGACACTCACCATTCAAATATTTATAAACATTAATCAGGTCCCCCCTCAGCCTCCTCTTCTCCAAGCTAAAGAGCCCCAGCTCCCTCAGCCTTTCCTCATAAGGGAGATGTTCCACTCCCTTAATCATTTTGGTGGTGCATAAGTGACTGGTGCATGAAACTCACTCAATATCACCATGAGAGTATTTAAGAAACCAGACAATGAGTGGTTCCAAGGAAGTCAGCAATGGCAGACACCGTAAAGGCCCTAGAAGAGAGATTTTGTTGGAGGTTTCAAAAATACCCATTGCCATATGGACTCGTAACAAAGTCTCAAGAGTTTGCCTTGGAGTAATTCAATTTAGGTAAAACTTGGTGGCATTTTTACATCAAGGAGCCTGACTACTTGGATGTACTGCTTCCAATGTGTATTAGGGAAGGTCGGTGCTTTAAGTTTTAGGTTCTGGCGGACTAAATCGACAAAGAATCATCAAATAAAAGTGTCAGTCCTTCTCCATTTGCAGCTGTAGATCTTCCCAGATTTGGAACCCAGTTGACCATCACTCAAAATCTTCTGCTTGTTCTGATCTGAGGCCATAGGTAAAAGATTTGCTTTTGTTAGAAAGCTCCCAACAAGATCTTTAAATATTCCAACCTCCTGGGGCTTGGTCTGTGTTGAAAGATGACTTTTACTCCTTCAGATTTTGCTGTGGAGGATCTCTGGGACTGATTTCCTTGAAGCTACTCAGAAGTAGGAAATCCTATTAATAAATAAGAATCCCTCTCCCCTGCCATGACAGAAGCATTCAGATGAATCCATGAGCTAACCCTTGGCAGAATCCTACAGTTTAATGGTGACAGCTAATTTGGCCTATGGATGGAAATATGAAAAAGCCATCCCATTGAGCATGTAGAAACACCAAAGAAACACTTTTGTAGAAGATACTGCATGTTAAGCTATTAAAGAAAAACTTCTTGAAAGTAACAAGGCACCTTGATCACTGAGGCAAGAAGTATAATGAGTACCAACAACAGCAGTCTGCCAAAACACTGAAGTAGCCTCCAGAGAAGCCAGGGAAATCAAGTGTCAAAGCAGGTTCCTACATGCATCATATCACTCCAGGCAACAGCCTTTAACATTGGAAAAGTAGTGATGATTCTGCAAGGAATTCCTTTGCCAGGTACAGTCAGGAAGGAATGATGGGGGATAATAAATATACCTATACCTATACCTATACATATGCTTGGTGGAAAGGGTAAGGGATGACCACAGAAATCCTGCTTTCTGCTTAACGCAGCAACTGCAGACATCAAGGATCAACCCAAAAGTTACTGAAAACTATCTTACCCTAAGGATCCCAGACCAAGTGAATTCTGACCAGAGGCTGTTTTAAAATGGTCAGTTCAAGAGTTTTCCATGCGCAGCATGTCTGATGAATTAAACCAAGAATTCTCTTTCCTCCCCATGCCATACTACTGCTACCATCAGTAGCAGTCATATGAAACACTTCTGCCTTACCATGCATCAGAAGTATTTCAAATACAATATATGTAAAACTGACCAAAAGGTCTCCTCCCCCTCTCCCAATTTTCTCAAAAGTATTAACTGTTTTATTCTTGCTAAAAACAAGCTCAGCCAAAATGTGCCCTGAGTGAAAGGCCACTTCCCTGCCACTACAGTGGACGTAGGAGGGGTTGCCTAGAAAGCAAGGCTTGCTGAAATAATGACAGCATGCTTTAAGCTGTGATGTTAGCACCAACTGAATGTTTAAGTAAGTTTCATATTCAAATAACAAAACAGCTTGTATTAAATAAAATTAATATTCATTGCTAAATATTGAGAACAAATAAAGGTAGTCAGATGCCACATTTGGCTTTGACTTCACCACTGTGGAAATGTTAATTCATGCTCTCATCTTGCCTCCCACACTCTATTGTCAGTTCTCCTTCTATGTTCTTTAAAAGTCCAGCCTCCTAAACTCCTCTGAATTTAAACTACCGCTGATAACAGGAAGAAGTGCAATTATGTGATTCCACCCGCAAACAACTCTACCAGTTTCAGTTCCATTTCAGGATCTCAGTTAAATTCATCCTTCCTATTTTTAAGTCTTCAAATGCAATTGCCCCAGGGAGCCTTCCAGATGTTTATCTCTGTGCTTCCAGCCCTGCTCTTTCTGTTATTCTAATTGGTATCTTCCTCCTCTCTGCAGCATTCTGCACAGCTCTGGCATTGCCAGTGGTGAGGAACTCCTCCTCCTCAGACCCAACATATAGGAACTGTTTTCTAGCAATTCATTCCCAGTCTCTGCTCAAGTATCTGTAGCAATCATACCTGTTTACATATGCCTCTGAAAGGTGTCTTAAAGAGGAGAGAGAGGGGAAAAAAAACATCTATTTTGTTTCTTATGTTTTGGGTATTTTAATTAAGAAAGGCAGAAGATACCTTTTTTATTCTATCCTGGGTTTTTGGCTTCCTTGCACTTCGGCCTCTCCAGCTTTGCTAGCTGTCAGAGAGCAGAGGAAAACCAGGAGGATGACAATGACAGTAGGGCTGACATCCAAACAATCAGAAGGCAGGGGTTTCCAATCAAACTTCCTCCTCCTACTGAACTCAAATTCATAATAACACTCAGGAGACAGTTTACTCTGGGAAAAATTCAGCAGTCGCATCTTTATAAAAAGCCAAAGGGCTTTCACATCAGCAGTTTCTTGTAGGAACAATGAAGCTTCATAATTCTGATATTCCTTGCACACACACAAAAAAGGGGATGACTTTTGTCCATTTTACTGGGAGTTTCTGACCTGAAATCAGAACTTGAGACACTGAAGGACACTGCACAGGTTCTTGGATCTGCCTGCAGAGAGCTCCCTTAAGGATAAGGACTCTCATTTGAAAGTGATAGAAAGAGTCCTGTCATCTGGGACCTAGTTTTATTCATTGGAAAGCAAAAGGTGTCTCTTCCCAAGTTTATCTTTAAAAAGTTTATTTCTGTTATTAATTTCACTTGTTTTAATTCATTCCCTCTCTAGGATCTTTTCTCTGCCACTTAAAACGAATTAATTCAGACAATGCTGTAATATTCATTTCAACTAAAAATGCTGACTGCAGATCTCAGTTGCCATGTTTTATTTAGTCATTTTGTGGCTAAATATTTTGTGAGGTTTGCTTGTTAAACAGTTTACAAGAATAATCTCCAACACTGGAATCTGATCCATGCATGCAGGCTCCACTGACTTCATTGGGTTTATCCAGGCTGATCAAATTGCAGGATCAGTTCCTACATTTGTACTGAACTCTGCCAGATTGTAAACAACACACTGAAAATAAATCAAATCTACTCCTTAGTATACAAGACATTATTCTAATATGATAGATGAAGATTCGATGTAGCCACAGCATCACCTGTGCTTATGCTGCCCTGCCCTGTTCTCACAGTCTGTTAAACTGTCAGGATAAAGTGAGGACCAGGGTGAAGAGAATCAGTGGCAGAGAGAAGGTAACCATTAATGTGGACTCTTGAAAGAAGGAAAGGATTTGTGGAAGCAGGTTTTTCTTCTGAGAAAGAAGGTAGAGGATGGCAATAAGGAAATCACAGAGGATAGATGACACTGTAGGTCTCAGGCTGATGCCTGGGCTGCCATCAGCTTCATGGTACACAAAAGCTAAACTCCATCACCTCCCTTTGCCTGTCCGCACATCAAATCCCCACTGGAGTGGACAGGCAAGGGGAGGTGATCTCAGGGCAGAGAAACACTGAAAATTATTATTATTTTTTTTTTAATAGCTATGAAATTAGATGTCTTGACTCTCTGTGAAAGTAATATGAAAGATGTGGCTTTGGAAAACTGTTTAAAAATACACTTCAAATCATGTAAAGCTTTGAACTATGGGATGCATTCAGTTGCAATGTATTTCCCACCTTTTATCATTAAGGAATAATGATTTCTATCTCTCCTTAAAAGATTACGTTTGTTCAATTAAAGAGAAATCATGAAACCAAAGATCTCTCAATTTAAAATATCCCTGAAAATTTTGTAATTATGTATTTTGCCCTAGTTTCCTGAGGAAACAGAGCTTAGGTTATTGCACTGTCTGCCTGTCAGTCACTCTCAACAAAAAATGATAAAGAGGTAGAAAACTGAACTAATAAACACCTGCAAACTTTGTGGAAATTGCTAGCTCATTAAAGAACCACAGAATTATTTCAGTTGGGGGGGACTTTCAGAGGCCACTGAGTCCAGCCTCTGCTCAGAGAAAGACTGGGGTTATTTGGAGCTATTTGTCACTTTGTGGAAAGAAAAGTCATGCAAGTCCAGGGTTATTGCAGAAGTGTTGAGGGTTAGAAAATGTGGAAAAGGATACGAAAATCCACCCACCCCACTACTTTTGCAACAAGTTGTTATAGCTAAATACATACATTGCAGCCAAACAAATGATCTAGTTTTTCCATCTAATTTTGACTCTTAAACAACATTTTCTGCCTTTTGCCTTCCTATCTCATGTGCTGCAGGAGGCTTGTGATTATTTTCTTCCTCACACTCAGCTTGCAGATGTTCACAAGAGCCACTGATTGCTGGTTCAACGAGATGGTCTCTGATTTGTGACTGCATTAATTATTATTATTATTATTAATAATAATTATTAGAGCACCTTGGACAATGGATTTGATTCTTTGGTCTCCTAGGATCCCCCTTTCACTCTTTAGGTACAAAGCAAGCCAGGTAGCACTAGCAATGGGGCAAAGCATCAGGAGGACCACGAATAAAGAAACAGATAGCTTCTGGCAACAATCAGAATATTGAAACGATTTTTATCACTGTAGTACCAAGCGTTTCTGATCATGGACACGGGATGAAGAAGATAAACTATGAGAGACTAGAAGAGGCTGCCAGAGTGAGGAAGGCAGCCTGGTAGATCTGTGGGTATGGTGCCATGAGTGCAAACTCAGTGTCTTGAGGAATCACAGTGCTGGCACAGAGGCACGTTTGCATTAATGTCTATTCATCCAGAGACAACGTGGAGTAAGCTGAACAGGCAGCAACCCCAGTTTTGCTGGTTTAGTGCATCTATATTAAGGGTGTGTGCTGGTGTAATTGCCTTTCTGTCATTACATGGATATAAATTTCCTTAATTATAGATATGGCCAACTGCACGCGTTATGGAGCACCAGAAGTGGCGATGGAAGTAAGTGTAGAGACCAGCCAGGAGAGGACATCTGTGCTGAAGCCAGGGCAGTAAACGGAGCCAAGCAGGAAGCAAGATTTCCTGAAGCAGCTGAGGAGCAGGGAGGAAATAAGCAGGCAGGCAAGAACACTCCTGGTCCAGCTGATTCTGCCATGGGGCTGAGGATGGACTAAGCATCCTCCTCCTTTCCCTCAGCCCAGTTTTCTGTGGGTCCCTCCTACAGCTTTCCCTGGGGTGGCCATCAGGCCCCGCTGAAGATGGGGGATACCCTGTTGCGGGGCAGCTCCAGGGCAGGGTGAGCCTCCCCAGCTCTGGGTCTCACCCAGAGGGCAGAAACACTGCGGGGACACGGGGCTGGCTCTGGTTCCTAAAGGCTCAGCCTGGCACACAGGCAGATGAACGCTGGCTTGTGAGCGTTTTAAAAATAAACAGCCTGCGTTGGATTTATTTTTAATTTTCAGGGAGGCTCGGGTGCAGGTCAGCCTCACAAAATGAAGCCCATTTCTTCAATGGCATGGCAAAGATGATAGCATCTCTTTAGCTTCATCTCTCATGATGATGACTAATGTGGAGGGAATGCTGGGAGGCTGCAGCCGGTCTGACAGCCCTATTGACCCGGAGAGCACACGGTAAGGGATCTCCTTCGCCTACTAATCTGCGGCCATGACCCGGAGGATGAAATCCTTTGCTCAGGTGCAGCTTCACCAGATTCCCCAGTGCTTTGTGTGGGCACAAGGGCCAAGCGGGACTGGATTAGTTGACAGGACAGAGGCCTAAATTTAGACGAGATTCAGTAAGTGGGTGTAGGAAATGAAAGGAAGGAGTGGAAAAATGAGGACAAGAATGAAAGCGATAGGAATGGATACATAGGCTGTATTAATCACATTCCTCCTTTTGATCTTTTTCTTTTTTTAAAAAAATATCTGTAACCCTTGCCAGGGATTTGCCCAACTTTCCTGCACAAGGAATTTGCCACCAGAACTACGGTAGACGGGAATCACTTGCAGAGGGATGTGGCTGTCGAGGCTGGGGTGTGCAGGGCAGACACAGATTTATTAAGAAAATAGAGGGCATTTATGGAACAGCTGGATAAATAAAGGATTGGATATCAGTGTGCGAGTAGAGGCTGGGTGAAATGCTGGCAGCAATGACATAGCCAGGTGGTTGGTTCTACAAAAGGTGACCGTCCTTTCCTTCAGAGGACAGAGCTTTTGTGTCTTGTACTGGAGAAAGGTGAACGGCAGAAAGTCCCAGGAGAGAGTGGCAATGGGACAGAAATAGTCAGTATAAGTATTTTTCATGTAGTTGGGATAAAATGTTAGTGTCTGTTGAGATCCAGACTTCACCTTTGGCTTGGTAATTAAGATTTCTATTTCTTGTCTAGAAACAATCAAACCACAGTGCTACAGTCACTGGCTGATTGCATAAAATGCTTACTATTCAATTATTTCAGAAATGCATTTGAGATTATTATATACACATACTTAAAATTTATTGCCTCTTAAATATAAGTACCTGAACCAATTCTCAACAGATTTTTTTTTTCACTCACAGCTATTTTCACGCAATATAAAAGACGCATTCTCACAGGTCTTTTCAAAATATTATAAGGTACTTAGTTTGTGTTGTAGCTGGACTCTGAAAAGATGAAGTTCACTTAAATTAGGAGTACACATAAAGGGGGACGCTTGATTATGATACACTGTCTTCACAAACCAGTAACACATTCTTCCTGCGTCCAGTTACTGACAGAATTCCTGCCTCTCTCTCCCATACTGCCCTTTCCACAGCAAAGGATTCATACAGATGCATTTTGCATGATTTCTGCTCCTCTAAAACAGCAGGACAATTCAACAGTTTGGGAAAATTAGCTACCTTAAAATGAACTGAGGTTCAGATAATTTTTTGTATATAAAATAATGTTTTTAATGCTTATGATGACATCAGCTTATGGTTAACCCAGGGACTCGTTCTTCGCAGTAGTGAAATTGTTTCCCTCAGTTGATCCTTGCCTACAACCTTGCTGTCTGTGGCTGAAGAATCAGGTAATAACCTGTAGCCACCTTCTTGTTGTGACATACTGGTTTGTCCTGTGTTTGGGATCACTTGGAGAGGGAGGACAGAGGGATGAGTTCAAACCTGTGTATGATATAGGAGGTTGGAATGGAAGTCATTAGGAAAGAGCAATTGTTCTGGGAGGTAATTATAGGGAAAGACTGGTGGGGTTGGGAAATTCAAAGTTTAGGACATTAAAAAACTAAAGATATGTGCATCAATCTCTGTCCAAACCTCAGTCCTAACCCCCTCTTTTGCTGAGATACTGTGAATCCGAATTTAGCAGATTTGTCATGTTTTTACCTGGGTCAATAGTAACAAACCTTTTCCAGGTTTATAAATCACTTTTCTTTAAACAGCTTTTGAAAATTGAGAGGAACAACAGGGGAAGTGACAATGTACTTTTTGGAAGGCGAACTATTAAATTAACTGTTTTCAAAACCTGATTTTCCCCACTATCCTCAACTTCTCTTATTTTTCCTCTTTCTTCCCCTGGAGTTTTATTACTTAAGGCAGGGCTTCAGACGTTGAAAATTCTTTTCCTCTCCTGCCCACCCCTGAAGATCCCCTGCTGCTGAGAAGGGGCCAGCTGGAGCCCACACAGGATGGACTTATCCCCCAGATTGGTTGTGATTTGCTCATTTTATAAACTAGAAACACAAATAAACTTTTAGCTCATTTATCCACTTGCAGTCAGACCAGCATCGTCTGCTTGGGTACATTTTGGGTCCCTTCAGGAGGCCAAATTTTGCACGTCCTGAGCCCGTCTCTTCAGACTGTCCTGCTGCCTGGGTTCCCCAGGACTGTGAAGTAAACACTGGGCTGTTTAACACAACTCTCCACAGCCTCCCAACTGCCCTGTCATCCCCAGGTGAAGTCGCTGGCTTCATTGCTCTACCCCTAGACTGGACCGGGGTATTTGCCCACACTCCTGCCTTCTCCCTCCGTCAGACAAAAACAGGTCCCTTCCCTGGCAGGGAGTACATCTTCCATACAAGGCTGGTGGAAAACAGTGGCATCCAGGCAAGGAATAGCCTTGTTTACAGCAGATTTCTCTCTTTCCTCCTGTCCTGCAAATACGTCTTTTACCCACCTGCCCCTGCCCTACAAGCGCAGCAGCACAGGAATGCAGATCACCGCGGTGCCCTGCCAGGGGACGGGCCCACCTCAGCCGCGCTACTGCGATCGCCCCCCGCCCGGCCCTGCCCTGGCTCCGAGGCCGCAGCGGGGCGGCGGGATAGGCCTGCCAGGCCCCGCGCCTGCCATCACCCCGCGCGAGCCCGGGTGCACGGGGCGAAACGTGCCCGTAACGGGCACAGAAGGCCCCGGGGCCCAGACTGAGGCCAGCGGGTCCCGCACGCCTCCGCGGGGCTGAGGTGCCCGGAACCGGGGCGTCGGGCGGCCAGGGCCGGGCTGCGCGGAGAGGCGCGGGTGGGCCCAGGCTCTCGCAAGGCGCGGCCCCGGGCCTCCGTCAGGTGGAGCCGGAGCCCCAGCGCCGGGCCGGCGGGAGGAGCGGGTCTCCGCCGCAGCATCCCGGAGGGCCCCGACCCGTCGGCTGGCGGGCAGCGGCGACCGCGCGGGGACCCTCGGCACCGACGCTCCCCGTCCTGCGCGCAGGTGGCGGCGGCGGCCTGCGGGGAGGCCGCGACGGCAGCGAACGGCGTCCGGGCCCGGCTCCTGTGGCCCCGCCTCTCCGGCCTCCTGTGGCGGCGGCGGCGGCTGCTGTTCCCGGGGCGGCCGCGGCGCCGCCTCCCCCTCCCCGGCTTGCTGGGCTGCCCCTCATGCGGATGTGACATTTCACGGCGTTTACCGCAGCCGCCATTTTGAGACAGAGAGCGCTGGCGGCGGCGGAGCGGCAGCAGCGCGCCGGGGCACAGGCAACGGGGGCGGCCCACGGGCCGGGAGCAGCGAGCCGGGCGTAGGCCAGCGGCTGTGCCGGGGCGCTGGGGGGGGCGGGAGGGCAGAGGAGGGGCCCCGCGGCGCCTCCCCGACTTCGCAGCGCCGGGGACACCTCGCCGGGGGAGGGGGAAGCGCCAGGCGCCGCCGCCGGGCCCTGACTCCTGGTCTCCCGTCCCCCCCTCCCCTTCTCCCGGTCCCCTCCCCTCCGGCACCCCGGGGCAGCCGCCACCCCCGGTCGGTCCCTCCTCCCCACCCCCCCTTCCCCCGACCGGGTGCCGCCGCCGAGATTGGGCGAATAGCGAGCAAATACGTGCGCGTCTCGCTGCCTCCGCCGGCTGCCCGCTCCCTGCCCGCCGGAGCCCAGCCGCAGCCCCCCGAGGCGGGTGCCCAGTCCCGGCCGCTGCCCAGGCCCCGCCGCTCCTCCGCCCCTTCCCCTCCCGACACAGGCCTGCAGCCCCCAGCGGGAAAGGCCCAGGCCGCCGCCGAGCCCGAGCCCCAGCCTCAGCCCGACATGAACCACCATCAGCAGCAGCAGCAGCACCAGAAGCCCGGGGAGCAGCAGCTGAGCGAGCCCGAGGACATGGAGATGGAAGGTAAAGCCGGGGTCGGGCAGGGCCCCGCGCCCTCAACTCTGAGGAGAGTTTCCCCGTGCCCCCCTTGCCTCGTTGCCGGCTCCCGGGGTTCCCCCGGAGCCGCGTCCCCCTCGGGGAGCTCCCGTCCTCCCGCCGCGGTAAATACGTGCCCGGCCCTTCCCTCCCCTGCGAGCAGGGCCGGCCGCAGCTCGCCGTCCCGTCCCGTACCCGGCCGCGGTCAGCCCTAGCAGCCGGGGTCCCCTCTCCCCTGGCGCGGGGAGCTCTGCCCGGCGGTACTTCGGCGGGAGCGGGGGGACGGCGGGGAAAGTTGCGGTGGTGAGGAGCGGTGCGGGGCCGGGGGAGGCAGCCTGGGGGGTTCTGCAGGAATTTGCATGGCGGGAGGGGGAGGGTGCGGGGGAAGCGCTGCCACAAAAGGGGGACCCGCTCCCCCGGGGCGAGGACCTTCGGCCTGGCGGGGGCTGGCAGCCGCCCGCGGAGGGGTGAGCCGGGGGCTGAGCCCGGGGGGGCGGCGGCGGGAGCGCGCAGCCGCGCCCCGAGGGGGGCCAGTCCGCCCGGGGGTGGGGGTCCGGGGGGTCCGTCTGAAAGTAGTTGTGGTTTCGGGGAAGGGTTTAGCCTCCCGCAGGGAAGCGGACACGGCTGTCCCGAGGGCTGCCCGGCTCCCGGGGGGCAGTGGGGCCTAGCCCGGCCCGCCGCCGCCAGCGTCCCCCGCTCCCGCCAGCGGGGTGGGCGGTGGGCTCCAGCCCTGCCCTGCCCGGGGCTGTGCGGGGCGGCGCGACCCGGCCGCTCATTGTATGCAGGCAGCCACGCTGCTCGCCATTTTTAATTAACCCTCCTCCCCGGGTTATTTACAGGAGCGGCCGCGGCCGGGCCTAGCGCGGGGTCGGCGGGCAGCGCTGGCCATGTGTATCGCCGGCACAGCCCTCGGCCCGGATCCTGCACCGTCATGCAGTTGCGCTGGGCTCATAAAGGAGGCACTACGTTTTCAGGCTTGCTGCCGTCCGGTCTAGTCTCCAGTGGTGCCTTCAGCGTTTTTTGGGTTTTTTTGGCATTGTGTTGTTATTTTTATATACCCTCCCTCCTTTGAACACCACCTTCCGTCTGAATTCAACGGTGTAGAATTATTTTGGGCAAAGGTACGGTGGGATTTTGTTCCCTAAGGAAGGGCAGCCAGAGTATGCCGCTCCTACCGATGGTATTTAAATTGGAGGTCGAAAACACCAGCTCGCTAAATATCGTTTTAGAATGCCTGGTTGTGAAAATGACAATTCTGTTAACGACCGTTTTAATCGACAGTGACATAAATGTTCACCAGCACAAGATATTTTGCTTGGAAACATAATAATCGACTTAGCAAATGTACCTTTCTGCTACATAATAGCCATGGAAATAGGAGTAGCAAAGGTGTTTTAGTGGAAGTTTGTCTCAGTGACTGTGAGATTGCATTTCAAGATAAGAAGGTCATTACATAAAGCATTGCTTGTTTCAACATAAATCTCCGTTTCATAAAATAATAGCTAAAACTTATTTACTATCAAAGCAACTGGTTTTAGTTTAGTTTTAGAAGAATCTCCGGAGTGGTGTTTGTATACCGTATGACAAATATGTAGAAGGACCTGATTTAAAATATACCTGCTTGTTTGTATGCGTACAAATATTAACATCTTGTGGGTTATATTTTCCAGCAGATTGTTTGCTAGCCTTTAGCAATCTGCTTTTTCTCATTATCCTTTTCAAGTCCTTTAGAATATTGACTGTGTTTAATGGCTTTATTTTTATGAGCTTGATGCTCTGCCATGCTGGGCACACCATGAAATGCTGGACATTTTTGTATAGTTTAAGGTGTCCTGAACTTCTCTGGATTGCATCCCTTCTGTCAGTGGAGATACAGGAGCCCAAAATACATGAGTAAGTCGCCTTGGTTGTGAACACCTTCCGCTGGAGGTCACCTCCATTGGAGGGGGTAAGGAAAGAGTCTCTGTGTATATGAGCACAGGGACACAGAATACAGCATTATCTCAGAACTGTATTTGAGATCTGTTAGGCTGCACACAGCTGATTCTGGGTGGTATTATGAACTTGCTAGTTTGTGGGAGTTTACAGAACTGTCCATTTGTGCAAAAACAAAACTAAAAAAGTGTAGCCTTTGGAGGTTGTTTTTTTGTTTGTTTGGTTTTTTTTTTCAATACTCGATTTTTCTTGAGAAATGTGTTAAATTTGCAAGATTGCAGAGATCAGATTATTGCTAACTTATAATAAAAGTTGATGTCATGGGTGTATGTTCATTCAGTGTGTAAAACAGTGTTCATCAACTTAATGTATGGGTGTTTGCGCTTTCCTGAGCGAGATGCTTTCAAGCAGTGAGGAAAATACTTAATAACATGTAGTTAGCTTAATTTTAATGTGCACAGAACAGTATGGGATGCCATTCTTCAGTGAGTGATCACGTTAGATTTAGGAGGTATGTGAAGAATGCGCAGTGAAAAATTGCACATCTTGATTTTGGATTATGTGAAGGTTCGCTTATTCTGTGTACAGCTATACTAGATGAACAATTTTTGATGAGTGAAATAACCATTTCGGATGTAGTAATAAAAGTGTGGAATTAAACTCTTCAGGATTAAGTCAGGTATGGTATTTTGAGTGTCTGCTCTCATGTCCCTGCTTTTCTGCCCTCCCTTTCCCTTATGACTAATTTACTCTTCCTTGATGACCTTATGGACACTCTGTAAATGAAAGTAGTACTAGACAGGGCTATCGGTCTTTAGGAGCAAGGAATACATTCCTTTTGAAAGAAGAATTAATCTCTGCATCAGGAAGGAAAGAAGCAGTGAGAGCCTTGATAAGGGTCAGTACCTGCTCCGGGGACCACGCGTCACCAACTTGCAATACTTATCTAGAATGCTGTGGTGTTACCAATCACCTCTTTGTGTATTTAGTCTTCTGTTACCTGCAGAGGTTGTTTGTAATCAGCTTTAGCCTTACTGAGACTTGGCAGTAGTGATATGTGGACAGAGAAACTTTAAATTTGTGAGAGCTGTCAGAGGCTGCATCCCTTCTGCCGAGGGTACGGTTGGACAAACGCAGCGTTGGCTGCCGCTTGTTTTCATCTCGTGTGCCACGCCAGCACTTGGGCTGGTGCACCTCCCTGGGACTATGAAGTGCTCAAAATTAAAAACAAAAAGTGGGGGTTTAAAATGCAGTTTAGGTTTTTAATTTGATTCACCCTGCAGCCCTATTCAGAGTTTTATGAATGTGGTGAAGGTTTGGCATTGGGGCACGAGTGAACAAGAAGGGCTGCTTGAGGTGGCATGGAGGCTGGCAGTTATTTGGCCGAATTCTGTCACTAATCATGGATTTTGTGTGCACCCCTCATCCATTGTTGCATTAAAGTGTGTGATTCTGGCTGCTGTGGCTGCCTGTGAGTCGAAGCAGAGCAGGAGTGTGCAGATAAGTGTCTGAGTTTTAGGTAAATTAACAGTTTCGGCTGGTGATGAGTAAATTATCTCCTAAAAATTCTGAAGAGTTTATTTGTATACTAAATAAGTTTAGTGGAAAAAAAGAAACAATAGTTTTTCTGTACTGTATGTAGGGTATGTAGGTTGCTTTATCACACAAAGAGTTACAGCTGTTTAGTTGTTAAGTGAGTTGCTCTATGAGGTGTAATTGAATCCAAGTGCTGATACTTTATATATGCTTCCTCTGTAACGTCTTTTCACAAATGTATCTGAACTTCAAAGAACTTGGCTTAATACAAATTGACAGTTACATATTTCATAAAGTTCTTTCATGGAAAGTCTCATTTGCAGCTTAATAACTGCAAGTTTCCCTTGTTTATAGTTTGAATTTGGTTTTTTTTGTAGGTTCAGCATCTGCCCATAGTTACATACGTACGTCTGTTTCGCATTATGGGAGTTCCTTTTCTGAAGTAGCCAGCACAAGCTTACTGAGCCAGTGTCACAGTCTGTGAACACACAGTGACTGGCAGTTCAGGTGGCACCTTGTGTTCTCCTGTGCTCAGTTCTGCAGCCTCTCAGGCAGTGCTATCTTTTACCTTTTTCCCTAGCTAGGGCAATTTAAAGTTGTGATGTGAATTCCAGGTGAAATTATGTAAAATATTTACAAAGAACAAGAAAAAAGAAATTTTTTTACATGGTTTTGTGTGTTTGTACATGAAAAGTTTAAAATTGCACTTTCCTGCAGTTTCTATGCCATTGAAAGTTTGCTGTTCATTGCTGTGTTGCTCGCTGCTGACAGCATTTACTAGATTTCTGACCCACTGTGTGATACTGGTCTCTAGTATGTACCTTTTTTTTTTGCCTGTCTTCTGAATGCTCTCATATTTTGTCCTCATTAGTATTCTCAATTGTTGGCAATTTAATATAATTTGCATACATAATACAGTGTTCCTTTCTTTTTTTTTGCCTGCTTCCATGCTTTTCTCCTGAAGGCCTGTATCCCTGTTTTTCCCTGAGTTCCTTCACTCTTTTCTCTATTGCTTCTAGCCAAGTGGTGATAAAGTGGACCTGTACCTTTGAGAGAATATGCAGACTAAATTCATTGTACGACCGAGGGCGTCTGCTTATTTATCTGTTTTTCCTGCCCCTTCCCTTCTCCAGCCTTGGCTTTTTTTTCCATGAAATCGATGATGTTCAAGTGAAGAGAGATAAAAACACTGATGCAGCAGAAAACAAGCAAAATTAAGTTAGTTCTGAGGTTGTACCTAGAGCGAAGAACCAGGTCTGGCCTCTTCCTCCCAGTAATGACAATGTTTGGTACCTCTGGAAACAGGATGCTTGGGACCAGATGTGCATCGCATCGTTCTCGGATAGCAGCTTCACGCCAGCCGAGAGAGCAGCATCGGTGCCTTTTGGAGAGTGCTGACTGTGTCTAGAGTTTCTTCTGTGCATTCTTCATGAGCTGGGTGTTCAATAGCTCGTCAGATTTAGCAAACTTTCTGTGAAGAAGTGGAAATAGGGGAATAGTGGAAAATGTGTGCAAAATCCAGAGGGAAGTGTAGATAGCATGCTGTTCAGGATGAACTGTATAAATCAGACTTCCTTACTCCACTCCAGTTCTTCCAGGCTATTGACTGAATTCGGAAGAGAAGTAAAATCTGCTGCCTGTCATTACTAGGTGGCTATATTAAGTCAAATAGCAAGATGTGTGTGGAAAAGTAAAACAAACCTAAACTTTAAAAAAAAGCAGATGAAGATAGTTGGTTGAGACTAACTGAATCCGTTTCATTGCTGCAAAAATAATTTATCACAAGAAAATCTAAACAGTGCATCCAGCCTGTAGCAGTTAGACCGGTTTAGCAAGTACATCTTGCATGACATCATTCAATATTTGGGGTAAGGGTGAAAATGGTTTAGAGCTTGTGAAGCATCCAATTTTTCTTAAATGATAATAAATTTAAAATAGGGCATTGTTTGCTTTAGTTTGTGCTTTGAGGTGTCTCGGATAAGTTGTTTTAATTTAACTTTGTATCTAGTGGCTGTAAAATGTTGATTGTGAAGAAATAAAATATTGGGTGTCTTGCAATACAAGGCATTAGTAATCCATAGCAAGTATAGTTTTTTTTCCCCTCTCAAATACATATGTATAATAATATATATAAAATCTTCCATATGCTAGTTTGATATTACCAGCAACAGGACTAACAGTTACTATAAAGTGTCTTGGCAAGTAGAATCGAGACTGGCTATCTTATTTGTCAAGTTATTAAATAATGCAGTGTTGTTTTCTGAAACTTTTTTTTTTGTTGGTCACTTACCATCATGTATTTTGCTCCGATGGTTTTAGCATTTTAGTTTGACACACGAGCAAAAAGAATAAAAGAGCACCTATCAGTGGCAAGGGCTGTAGCATAATGTATCTGGGAACATTGTTGCAGGCTTAGACTTAACACACTTTAATATAAACCACTTTTTTTTTCAGCTTGGCTTACTGATTGGAGTAAAACAAACTGTGTAAGTTCAGAAACATTGAATGGAGTTTGAATGACTTGCCAGCAAGGAAGATGGTGTGGATAGTGAGCTGGAATGTCCTGTGAGAAGAAAGTTCAGAATAGATTTTTTTTAAATTTATTTAGCAGTATTGCAATGTTTTGCAGCCTAGGAGAAGTGATGAGGTTTTTTTTAATGGAGTCACACCTCTTTGATATGAAACACCATAAAAGTGCTGAAAGACAACTTGGAGCTTTGTATTTTGTATGTTAAGGGGTTGAATGCATTCCAGTAGAACTTGGTTTAAATGCGGAAATTGTGAAAATTGTTAAGGTCATTTTTCATAATTTCCTTTTTCCTAGTGTAAATGGCAGTATCATTGGTGTTCAGCGTAGCTCTAAGCTTGATCATCTGGTAATTTCACATGGTGCAATTGTAAGGACATTCTTAAAAAGTACAGCATCTCTGGCTGTGCATGGGTGTGTTTGTAAAGCTCTAAGGAAAATTTTGTTTTACTGCTCTAAATGTAGTGTTGTACTAATACAACAATTGGATGAATTTCCATTGAGCTGTGTTTAAAAAACTGAATGATTGTGTGTTTCCACAACAGAGATTTTCCTTCCCATATGTTTTGTAGAGTTATTTTCTAACATCACTGGTATTGTTCAGCAGAACTTTGATGGAGATTCTGATATAAGTATGAGGGTGTAAATGCTTATTAAAACTTGGTGAAGGTTTTAAATTCCAAATCCATCTTAGTGGGTTAATATTCTTGCTGTTAAATAGATCAGGGATCAGTGGCACAAATTTATTTAATCAAATGACTAATTCATGAATTAAAATGTACAGACTTTAAATCTGTAGTAAATTTATTAGTAAATGAGTTGATACATATAAAGAAAAGGGAAATTATCTTTTTAAGAAAAGAAACTGACTTCCCAGTAAAAGATCAACGAGTCATTCTCTGACTGGATAGGAAATCTTTGCTGTAGAAGTTGCTTCTGAGCCATGACAGTAATGGCTAAGTTGAGGACTGCACTTTGGCGTCTAGGCCATGCAGTGGTCTGTGCAGTCGTGAGCATCTCTGGTGTGGTGGCCCATGCCCCTGGTCCCTTGGGACCCAGCGGTGGCTTGGGGATGCTCTGCAGGCTGGGGGAAGGTCTGACCTCCCGGCTGAGGCGGCAGCTGCCCTGCTCAGGCACTGGGGCAGGGGTGCCAGCCCCTCTTGTTGCTCACCCGCGCAGCTCAGCCCTTGTCTCTGGGTGGAGGATGGGGACTTTGGGTAGGTGTACACTTGTGTTCTGTGCTGGGAGTGGTGGCAGTGGCAGGGGGTTGTGGCTTGTAGTGATATGAACATTCTGGTTTATAGGTCTTAAAGTCAGAAAGGTTGGCTGCCCTGTGTCTGGGATCTGTGTTTTCATTCCTCACTGTGTGCAGTGCTGTTTCAGCCATCAGCTGGATAGAGACCGGTACGGATCTGGTCCTGCTAGGCTGCCCCAGCCCCTCTGTGGCTGGAGGAGTGTCTGTGTTCAGCTGTTGCACTTACTTCAGCAGTATGCAGTTTTTTGACAGTTGCATTTTGTCTTCATTGGCTCTGATTACTGGAAAAGAATGAAAAGATTAAAAAGTGTTTGGGGAGTGATCAGTTGGGGGTTTTTCCTTCTTTTTTTTTTTTTTGTCTTTCTTTTTTCCTTGCCTCCCATCTAAAAATACATATTGGTTTAGGCAGTCAAGGCAGAGTTGGCAATCCTGGTACTGGAGCATGGTGGTTTCTGCATCATCTTTGTTTTTTCCAAGAACAGAGATCACTTCATTTGGAGGTGGGGAAGAACGTACACTCTCCCTTTCTGCTTGTAAAGCCAGGCAGCTCTCCTGATGCAGCCAGCTCTGCTGTTCCTGCTCAGTACTCATGAAATAGGTCTTGGTTAGTTACCACCAGGGTATTTCTGGTCACCATAATCAAGTAACAGTTTTTAGACACAAGTTTGCCTTCACAGCATGTCTTTACTGTTCCATTTGTATAGATGTTTGGTTTGCTTCTGTTACAGGTGTTACAGCTGACTAGACACTGGGATGCTGTTGCAGGGGTTTACAGGCTTCAAGCCCAAAGACAACGGGAGATGTGCTTTTTTTTTACAGGAAATCTACTTAAGCAGAGGCTGCATGAACCCTCTTTTATTGTTCATTAAGTCAAGCTAAGGATAGTTAGATTTCCTTCTTTTTTGGGAGCAGCAAGGAACTGACTTCTTCCAAAGAATTTTTTACCTGGTTAAATGTTAATTGCTTAATAACATTGAGGGGTGAACCTGATTTCTGGAGTAGATACTATTAGAAGTTTGAACACAGAGGTAACTCAGATATGTCTGTAAATTATATGAATTAAACAGTGGGTCACAAGCCACATGCAAAACCTTCCTTGCTAGTAGCAATTATTGTAGTGATGTTTCACAATTTTCTTCTGCTTTCCTTTCCCTCTTCTCATTCTTCCTGTGTGGTTTTTATCTCCTCTGTTTCAGTCTGACTGTTTCAGATACTTCTTGGACTTCAACCTTGCTCCAAAAAAACAGTCCCCTTAAAAACTAACATAACACTTTGCAATATTTCAGTCATGCCATTAAGGTAGTAACCATCAGCATAAATTTTGAGGTTTTTTTTTTTTTTTAAATGTTCTTACAGTTGAGGAATTAAAAATAAGCAGCAGTAAAATCAAACAACAAAATCTGCCAGAAATCAAAACTTACTAATAATTTTTTTGAAGTTTAACCACAGGATTTGATAGTAATTGTTTGTTTCTTCAAATGTATTGCTCCAGTCCTGTATTGATTTTAAGGTATTTTCTTGTTTGCAGCAGATTTGTCTTCATTTTTTCACCTGTTTTGTTCACTGTGCTCATGTTTTGGCTTACAACCTGTGGCCTGAAGCCAAGAGCCAAAGGAGGAGAGGAGAGGGTTGGTGTGGGAGGGACAGGGTCCTTGCTGGAAGGGATTCCTGGGGTTTCTCTCTGAAGGGGGGAAAGCTGTGCCCCTGCTTTGAGCTCTGCTGGGGAAACCCTCTCTTGATCTTGATAACAGCACAAATTGAGGGGAAAATATTTACAAAGTTGCACAAAAATGGATCTTATTTCACCTGTGTCAGTTGCCCATTCATGAGCAGCTGTTCAGCCGTGACTTTGCTCTGTCCCCTCTGCTTTACTGGAGATAAGCAGTGAAACCGGTGGGTTCTCTGGTGGCTGATCTGGCTCTGGCGAAGAGCTGGGGGTAGAGGTGGGACCGAGTGCACTGGCACTGGCACTGAGGAAACGCACGTGGAACTGTGGCAGCTGTCTTCAGGCTTTTAAACTTGGATAAAAACACTTCAGCTTTATTGGTCAGTGACCTCCCTTGCTGGATTAAGGAAACATTCTAACTCATTCTTTAAGACCTTTCAGCAGCCTTCAATATAATGAACAGAGAGGTGTTAACATTAGTGCAGAGACCATCCCTCCAGTGGTTCTCTTCAGTATGTTTACCTACTGGTTGTCTTACAAATGATGCTTGCACCAAAAGCATTTGTATAAACCCACATTGCAAACTAATAATGAAGATGAATCAAAATTTACTTTGTGGCACCTTTGAAGAACAAAACTGAGACAAATCCAAGAAAAATACTTGGTTGCTTGAAGTACACCATGGTCAAGGTCTGAACATGAGCTCTGGGAGCCTTTCTAATAATACCTTTTGTGCCCAAATGTGTAAACACATGCTTTTGCTGGTAAGGTTCTACTAGTAGCACTGAATTCAGTGCAGAGTACCGCTTCAAGGCCCATTTTATTCAAGAATATTATTACTGTTACTTAGCTTTTGCTTAGTGTAGCAGAAGCCCACTCGCAGTTAACAGGTGTGTGTGCTGGATCTCTCTCGAGTCAGAGACATCAAACATCTCCCACATCCAAGGAGTGTCTCTTAACTGGTGTGGTGTCAGGCAGTTGTGCTGTGCAGCAGTACAGCTGGGAATAGTGCCTCCAAGAAAGAGGAGTCTAACCCAAAACTGAGCACAGGCTGCACAGAAGTCCTGGATTTTGGTCTGGGCGTCAGACCTCGTTATAGCAGATGGCTTTTCTATGCTCTTGGGAGCCAGGAGAAGAGTTTGTGTCTAGTTCACTCAACTCCACTACACAGAAGTATCTTCTAGAGCAGTTTTTAACCTCTGTGCCTCCTATTGCCTCCTCACTTGCACTGATGCAGCTCTGTGTGAGCACATGGTAAATGAGATGAATGAAGAGAACTGAATTTAAAATAACTTCCTTATTTTGGGTTTATTTTTAACCCAGCTCAGTTCACTAGGCTGCTGCTTTGTTTGGCCCCACAAACAAGTGGGTCAGCTTGACTGAGAATTGCAGGAAGGACAGAAAACTCTTCCTCCATTAATAACTTCTATAACTTTTGGTTTTTTAACTTTCTGAAGACCCTTTCTTTGACGCCTAGACCTGTCTCCGCCAAGAAATTCATTAGGAGACAGGGCTGTAGCAAATTCCAAGGGCAAGTATCAAATCCAAGCTTACAGAGTGCTTAGTGCAAACACATGGTTTTTCCATTATAAAAATTGAATGTTGTTCAGATGCAAACCACTTCTGGGGATGAAATTGTTCCCACTGCAGGTCAGCTTCTGAATGTCTTTACTTCTGGTTTGGTTGGTTTTTATTTTTTGTTTTTTTTCCTCTACAAGAGTATTCCTTGTAGCTAAAAATAAGTCTCTTGCATTTTCCAACTTGAAGATAAAGCTGAAGAATCTTCAGCTTTTTCACTTAGCATAAGTGGGTTAATATTTTCTGATTTAAGTGCCTTTTAAAATCTCAAGCAGTTACCTCAAATTGTAATCTAAATGCATTTGTGGGGGTTTTACCCTCCTATTCAAACTAGCTTTTTTCTGATATTTTCAGCACAGCGATAAAACTTTCTAGGTTGCATTCAGACCTGGAGTTGGTGCTTACTGCAGCTGTCCTGTCAGCAAAGCTCTCTGGCCTGGCCCTCATTTAAACAGGAGCCTCTGGTTTCTGGAATGTGGTTGGATCACACAAGGTTTTAACAGATCCATTGGAAGAAATTTCAGCGTTAACCTGTTTCCTTATTTGGAAAATTTGCGGAACCAGGTGTGTAAAATTTTGGTCATTTTGAATTCAAGTTAAAGCATACCTATTGCCATTAACATCATGTTCACAGGTTAGACTTAAGAATATAGACCTGTCTTAGTGCTGACTGGCTTAATGCTAGACTGGGCCTAGTGAGTGTAGCTGGAGCAGAATACTGGCAGAGATTAACTGGGCTAATGTTAATTTTTGATCTCTCATTTTTAATATACCTTGCAATGCGCGTTAACCACCTCAGATGCATGCTTTACTAAATCAAAGGAGAGGTGTACAGTAAAAGTATTTGAACTGTTGGCAGGATACAACTTTGTAAATAGAGAGATGTTTGTGTTTTCTGAAGAAAGACTTTTTTTTGAGTGGAATTGTTGAGTAAGTTGTGGGTTGTTTCTTCCTTAAACATGGGCAGTTGCATACTATGAAAAGCTAGTTAACCTCTCGGTGTTGTAAAGCCATTCTTGGTGGTAGTGTTGCACTTTCAATTTCTGCATCATGCTCAGAAATCTGAGGAAGGCTTGTTAATTTGGTAACTTGCTTCTGTAGTGGGGATGCAATGCTCCCCCACAGCCATGTGGTGTGGCAGGCCAGTTGACCTGTCCACCACCCTGTTACTGGCAGCACTCTTTCCTTGGGAGCAATCTCCTAGCTGGCTGACTGGGATGGCAGAAGCCTACTTAATGCTCCTGTGTTTCCTAGGTGATGATGCACCAAAGGTTGGGGAAGGGGTGACTTGGGAGAAGCAGCTTTGAAAATAGGTCACTACTTCCAAAAGAATAATTTTGCCCTACCTCCCAGTCCAGTTCAGAAGAGCACCTGGAGAATGGGCAGCTGAGAAGAGTGCTTTGTTCTTGGCTACAGCCTTGTCTAGATGCTCTTTGGACCTGAGCAGAGTAGAGGCTGGAAGGGTATCTTCTGCTGCCTCTGAGGAGATGGTGTGCTAACTGCCTACCAGGCAAGGAGTGGTGCCAGCGCTCACATGGGTAGCACAGAATTTCTGGTGGTATATATTAACTTCAGAACCTCAGCTTATGTTCAAAAGATAACTGTATACTTGGTTATATTGAGGTGTGCCTGAATTTTCTGGCAACTGGGACCCTTTCCTCACCTTACCGTATTCCTGTCCGGTTTAAATTCACTCACTGAGATCTGTAGGTGTGTAAGCCACGTGTCGTGGTTCAATGTATGCAGCTGCTTCCTGGACCTGCAGAGAAGCTTGGACTGTCCCTGTTCTTTTCATTATCAGCAAAAGGTATTTTGAAATGATATTTTAATGGTAGTTCAGTACCTAGGCATACTTGAATAATTTGGATTACAGCCTACCCAGATTGTTTAACTACTTGCTGTATTCTGAGATTTAGGAGAAAATGCTAATTGCTGTAACTATGCCACTTGTCGTAGTGGTGATAAATACCTTCTCTTTTTCAACGAGCTCTACCAGTTCTTTCAGATGTGTTTTTCAAGCAACGATAATCAAATACAAGGGTTAGCATTAAGTTGTTGGAGCTGTATTGAGATGCATGTTACCACTGTAAAAAATTTAAAAAGCACCAGTGCAGATAGCAGTACACGCCACTGGCAATAACAGCATGAACACACGTACACAGAACAGCTGAGCCTCTCTGTATCTCTAAACACAGCTCAAAGATCATAGAATCACAGACTGGTTTGGCTTGGAAGGGACCTTAAAGCTCATCCAGTCCCAACCCCCCTGCCAGCAGCAGGGACACCTTCCACTAGACCAGGCTGCTCAAAGCCTCATCCAACCTGGCCTTGAACACTTCCAGGGAGGAGCAGCCACAGCTTCTCTGTGCAACCTGTTCCAGTGTCTCACCACCCTCACAGTGAAGAATTTCTTCCTAATATCTTATCTAAACCTCCCCTCTTCCAGTTTAAAGCCATTTCCCCTTGTTCTGTCATTAACTGCCCTTATGAAAAGTCCCTCCCCAGCTTTCTTGTAGCCCCTTCAGGTACTGGAAGGCCTCTACACAATCTCCCCAGAGCCTTCTCTTCTCCAGGCTGAACAGCCCCAACTCTCCCAGCCTGTCCTCATAGGAGAGGTGCTCCAGCCCTCGCATCATCCTCGTGGCCTCCTCTGGACTCATTCTAACGTGTCTTTCTTATGTTGGGGGCTCCAGAGCTGGACACACTAGATGCAATCTAGTCTTGAAAATCCTCAGTGACCTAGAACTCACACTTTTTGTCGACTGTTTTTCTTTTCTGTTTCCACCTTAAGATAAGGCATTGTAAGGGTTATTAACATGCATAAGCAGAGATTCTGATTGTTGGGTGTTGAGAAAGTCTATTGCTGGCACTTGGATTGCTGTTAGGTAGATCTTGGTCTGAGATCTGGCCAAAACAAGTACACTAGTATATGAATTGAAGTGCAGGGTCTTTGATCCTAGATAAAGTATTGATGTAAATGGACTGTTACAATAATAGTACCAGTAATAGTAAAACAATACTAAATACTGTAGACAATACTAATACTCTTGTTTCTGATTCTATTCCTCACTTGTAGAACAGGAAGTGAGAAAGCTATATCTTGTTGATTTAATCTTTTGCCTATTTGCATACTTGTTAAAATTGATAACAGAAATCGCATGGAAACTGTGCACGTTCATTAAACTGTTTTATGTTCAAAATGCCATTCCTCTAAAAAATATTTCACATTTGTACATTAAAAAAATGAAATGGGAAAATAAGGTATCAACCTATCCCTAGAGCAGCAGCTGTAACATGCAATTAATGCAGCACAGGTGATGCTGTTGTGTAGCAGGGGGTGTCACTTAATGCAGGTTCTTAACTTCAGCTGCAGAGGGATCCCATAATTCTGCTGGATTGCTTTGGACAATAGGGTCTTGAGTTTTAGTTTGCATGTGTGCAAATGGATGTGGAGGCTTTAGTGGTGGATCTGGAATAACCTTTCCTTTGCTGCAGTAGCTGGAGCTCAGCATTCAAGTGGATGTTCCTGTACAGCTCAGCAGGGTGAGTTCAGAATTGCTGGGCCTGAGGAGGAAGGCTGCAGGGATTTGAAGTGTGCTCGGATTTCTGGAACGCTGGATTGCACTAAGTGATAGGGAATAAACACTGTTGGCATTGGAATTCTTACATTTATAGCCTTTGTGTTTGCTTGTGAAATTCATGGAGTTGGTTGCTGACAGCATTTGCAGAAAATAATGAAAATACCTCCCCCCACCTCCCCAAAACTTTAAAAACAAATTTGGCTGTAAACACTGCGTCTCTTAGGCAGGTATCGTGGCAGAAGCAATAGTAAAAGCTAAACCAGGTGCCTGTAAGATATATTGGAAGGTGTTTCTCTTTGTTCCGGGGTCATTTATTCTGTGTCAACACTTTGAAGCAAAGATTTTAATTTTCAAAGAAGAGAGTGGCATTTGCAGTGGTTTGAACAATGAAGGAACACATTTTTTTTGTCTTGGATTGTGCAACCCAGCAGTAGTGGGTGTGATATTTCTCCTGTGTGTGCAGCCTGGTTGTTGCGATGGACTTCCTCTCTCCTGCCACGCAGCTGCACGTGGGTCAGGTCCCAGGGCCTTGCCTTGGGAAGGGCAGGATGGGGAGATGCTACAGCTTGATAGTAGTTCTCCTGTAAAATCCCAGAGATCTCGAGCATCCCACGGATTATCATCTGGATGTTTGGCTTCACTAGACTTCATCTCTTGTTTACCCAGACTGTCCAAGCCAAAGTGAGACAGACATTTACTCACCCTATCCCATGTCTGTGTATCTCCCTTGGGGTTTCTTTGATCTTAAAAAGTGTGCTGAAAATGCATCTATAGTAAAACATCCACAGGGACATTAAAATACCTGAATTTGGCCATGTGAATTAGAGCAAATCAGAACATGTGTATGTTTATTTCTTTATTTTAACAATTTTATGGTCAAAGGATGTAATGGAGGAAAATAAAGTATATATGGTAGGTAAAAATTTAGACGATGTATTGTGTCTGATGGGGTTTGTGAACAAGCTTAAACAGGTAAAGACTGTCCTGTTACCTGCGCACAAGTACATTTCCTTTTGTGTAGCCTAGCTGTTAAAAGCATGCCAGTGTTGCATTATCACCCTGATAAACACAACACATTTGCCATTTACTTGTAGGCACCTGGTTTTTGTAGGTGAAATAACCAAATATTGTATCAAAGGGTTGGTTTGGTTCTTTTTGCTGACCCAGGTACTGTGTACCAGACTGCAGTTTCTCCTCCCTGATAACCTCCAGCAAAACCACCATTCCCTTTTCAGTCCTAGTCTGTTTTGTCTTTGGTTTTGTTGTCTTTTATATCTCTTTTTATTCTTAATTGCAAAGGCATGGCATGGCATGTCTCTTCCCTAAGTTTCCCCTTTCAGAAAGGGAAGGATATTCCTATAAGGATAACAGTTGCAGTTCAATTGTTACTGTCTCTAGTAATTCTTAAATCCTGGTCTTACTCTGCTTTTGTCCAGTAACATCTGGAGCTTGTTTCAGGTTTGGGTCAGACCTGACTGTAATGACATTTAAATTGGAGTTCTCTGCTTCAATTCTGTCAGTTCAAGGTATTAAAAAATAGTGACTTTTAGATGAGACACCTTTAAATAATGCATACTAGTTGCAGACACCTTTTTTGTGTGTGTACTTTTATTTCTTAAGCAAGATCTCTTAAAAAGTGTCCTCTCTGATTCTGAAAGGATAAAAATCCTTATGGATTCTTAATTTTGGGGGAGGTTTTGTTTGGTTTTTTTGTTTGGTGTTTGGTTTGGTTTTTGTTTTTGTGGAAAAGGCCTGGAGCTGAGGAAGTGCCAGGAATTACATACTGGATGGTTTGTGGTGTACCTCTATGTTTGGATGTATTTCTCTCTCCTCCCCTGTGATCTGATGCCATGCACTGTCCCATGCTCTCCTCCCTCCAAGGAAAACTGTTAGCAGTTTTAAAGTAATGGAAAAGTAGTCCAGGAAAAAGGAAATGAGGTGAGGATCCAGTAGTGGGAAAAAATCAGCTTTTGCATGCTCCAGGGGTATACTCAAAATACTGACAGCATTTGTTGGATAAAAGTTATAGCAGGAAATGGAAATAGACCAGCTAGAGCAAAAGAAGTGCGAGTAGGGAGGGTTTCTGTCCCAGCTGTGTGTGAGTTTGTAGTGGCTAATGATGACACAGGCCACAAATGCTGCATTATTAGAGAGAAAAATAAAGGGTGGGGAGAAAACTTAAGGGACTTATGGTTTTCCTGAGACAAAGGAAGAATCATTCATCGTCAATAGAATAAGGAATTTGAGATACAGCTTAATTTGGTGGTGATGTTTATACCAGCTTCTAGCCAGAGGCAAGGCAGGAAGGCAGTAATTAATTTTGGATGTCCTCAAAATTTGCTTCAAATGAGTGGTGCTAGCAATGGAGCAAAAATAGCAGTAGTTGGGAAGATTTACCAGAAAGAATGGAGTATTGAGATTGGGAGTGTATTTGTGGAATTAGGGTGTTTTGCAGAGCATAAGAAAGATGTAATTCACTGGGTGACATGCAGTAGTCAGCTGTTCTAAAACACGTTTTCAAGTCTGTTTTGTTGCCTTTGTGCTCTGAGAATAGTTGACCAGAAAGCTTTTGAAATACAGTGTGAGGGTTTGGCTCGTGAAACAAAAAATACAATGCGATATGTAATAAATAAGAAAGTAAATACACAACAAACGTGTGAGCAGTGAAGTACAACTTCCTCTTCAGAATGTATTTTTGCTCAAAAATATGCTGGTTAGAACTGCTGCCACACGTGAGGTGACTGACTTTCCCCAGAAAACGGAGAATTTTGACTGACTTGTTTTGTCTCCCTTTTCAGGGAAAGACTAATTTGTGTGGTTATTTGGAGTGATGACACATCAGGGCATTAATGAGAGTGCTGAAATATGCAAGAGCTCCAGTATATAAAATAAACTCAGTCTGAACCACCATCCCTCCACCCTTCATCCACTTGGTTGCACTGCAAGATGAAATTTGAATTACATGGGTGCAAGGTCTCATTTCTTGAATGTGTCTGTTTCTAAAATAGATGTTTGTGTGATTTGCATAAACCACCTAGTTTTGAAGTTTGCAGCTGCAGATGTTACCATATAATGTACATGGTTCAAGAAGCCATGTCTGTGATAAAGAATTATTTTAAAAATGATTACTGCTTTACAGGTGTTCCAGTGTTTATCAGCAGATCTTTTTTAATTCTTGTTTGTATTCCAAGTAGCTGAATTTTGGAGACCTGAATTCAGCTGTTCTCAGGTAATGCGACTACACTAGTTTCTTTGCCTCATTTATTTCAGAGCATTTGTGTTGGGTTTTGAAAGGGAAAGCTAGCCTTAAAAGGTGTGTACAGTTGTGCCTTTTTTGTATATATATTGTTTTCCCTAGAATACAAAGTGTAACTTATTTTCTGGTTGTGTTTGCTTAACTAATAATGTGGACTTAGCTATGTGGTCCCATGGCGGCGTTTCTGGCACCGGAACAACTGGTTGGCTATGTAACACTTGCATAGTTAAACAGGAAGAGCTTTTCTTGTCACTTCTTGGAAGTTTTCTTTTGTTTTCATTTTAAAAAAAAAAAGTGACTTAAAATTGCTGACAAAAAGTGATAAAATTGTCAGTGGAGTGCTTAACTGAGGATTGTAAAATCCCAGTTCTGCATTCTTTTAAGAATTCCTTGGTAAATAATGGAAGCTAACACCTTCCATTCCTTATGTTTTCTATATGCAAGTTTTTCAGCTGTGTTAGTTGTTTGAAGAACATTGTTCTTTATGGAGACAGTATTAAATAATTAACAGAGTTTAGTGCTAATTTTGGTGTCTGCTAACATTTGCATGTTTTCAGTACAGTAACTTACATCTTCAAAGCAGCAAAGAAGAGCTGATCTTCAGAACGTTTCACAACAATATCAACTCTTTCTCAGATCCTAAGTAATTATTTCCCAGCGTTAACACTTGGAGGCAGAAAGGTTGCTGTCAGAATGGAAATGGAAAATAAAGGTTAAATCTTATTTAAAAATGAATGCTGAGAAAAGCCTGATCTGCTTGGGACCTAATGGTTCTGTTGTCAAGACTGAGGAAGACTCTTAATTAAGTCCTTTGTTAAAACTTTTAAAATTATTTTAGTAGTTACTAGTGTTTGTGCTACAAAGCAGGAGAAGGCAGAGGATCCACCTGGCAGATGATTCTGTAAATTAAGACTGGCCAGAAATTCAATGGCTGTGGTTTTTTGGGAGTTTCCAGACCCCAAAATCTTCATGGAGATTCTGGTCAAAATGGGGACCCTTCTAATGTAGGGGAAGGGATTTCTGTGGCAAATGGAGTGGGATGGGGTGAACCACCCCACAGGCCCTGCTCCCTGGGACACCAGCCCTGAGCCTCTTGCCAGTTCAAAACTGGGGACATCACCAAGTCTGCTGTCCTGGGGAGGCACTCCTGCCTGCAGTCATCCTCTGCTTCTCCTCTCTGGCTCCATGAAGTTTTTGTAGGACATGGTACAATGCTAACAAACGAGGTAAGTAACAACCTCAAAAACTCCTGGGAATCATGTCTTTCAGGAATTTAGGAAACTGGTGGAGAATGGAAAACTCTGAAATCTCTGTCTTGGAGAACAAAAAAGCAGTTTCTTGTCTAGCTCATTGTAAGGTGTCCCATTTGAAAAAGGAATATTTTTTGTTTTGCTCGTTCTGTGGTTGTTAATTTTAGATAAGAGCATAATTACTTCTTGCTAATTACAGTGAAAACAAATGGTAAAATTAACCCAAAGATTAGAATTTTTTGGGGGAGGGGAGGGGGGGAGGCAGGGTTGGTAGTAGGAATCTCTTAAAATCATAATTTACTGTTATGCCTGAAATGTATGTGTTAACAACCATAGCAACAACTGAGTTTTGGTAGAAAATGATTTTGCCAGCAGCACTCCTTATATCGCTGGGAGGAACCAGTAACTGTGCCCGTGTTACCAGGACGTGCCCGTGTGCGTGTATGTCAGTTCACATAAAGGACTTAATGGGGGAAAATGGGGGAAAAAAAAGCCAAACCTTGAATGGTTGGATTGTTGTTGTCGTTTTCCCCACAGTTAATCTAGACTTGTACAAGCGCCCCTGACATGAGGTTGGGATTTATCAGTGCTGGGCAGAGCCACGCTGGTTGCTTCAGCTCTGCGCTGTGCTGCTGCGGCCGCGGCTCTGCGATGCAGCTCCTGGTGCGGCACGCTCGGGCGAGGAGGAAGCTGGCAGAAGCACCGACGCTGGGCTGGGAGGTGAAGCCATCACCTGTGGGTGTAGGGCTGGGTGGGGAGCCCAGGGCTGATCCTGCTCCCTGCCCTACACCGCCTCGGTGCTTCTCCACGACTGGGATTGTCTCTTGCAGTGGAAGAGAAGCGTGACTTGGGTGCGCTCCTATTTGGAATGCAAAGTGCTAAACGCTTCTGCAATAGGCATTTTTTTTCTACAGTAAACTCTGTAGACAGTGCAAAACTTTGTTCTGAGTCAGGAATCTTGAGTTTCATTTTTTCTTTTTAAACGTTAGGCTGGTAGCAGGTTTTTCAGTATGAATGGTCAAAAGCTTCATATGGAAACACTGCATATTTGCATAATATTAGCCACTTTGAGCAAGAATTGTTTAACCTGGTGTCTTGTGTCCTGAGGCCTGTCAGCAGCAGACACTGATGTTAAATGTTAGGGCAGGGGTGGTAGGTCAAGTTCCTTTCCCCGCTGTGCTCACCCTGAGGGTGCCTGAGCCTGGCCAGGCTGCCTCCCTGCCTTTTCACTGCTCCTGATGGAATCTTCTTCCATTCACTGCTTTGCCTTCGGAGTGAATAGAGAATAATACGCTTTGTATAAGTTCACTGTGGTTCTGCATCTTGAACATTGAGTGCAGCCTGGTTAACAGCCTTGCTTTCCTCCTCCATCTTAAAAAGGTACAGGAGAAGTAAAGAAGTTACAATGAGGAATATAAACATCATAAAAGGTATCAAATGGCTCCTGTAGCAGCAATGAGTAAGTAGACTCGGAAATGTCTGTCTGGCCCTAGCCTAGTGGTTAACTGAGGAAGGATGTGCCTAAAAGTCTGGAAAGCTCAAGTAGTAGGAGAAGGTGAAACAAGCAACGCAAGACCCATGTCCACTGTAACATCAGAGGGCAGGTTGAAAACAAAGAGTTGTTTGTGTAATATAGTTAAACTGTGACACTCCTTCCTGGGGTGTTGTAAACACTGGAAACGTCTGCTGGTTTGAAAGCTGGGGGCACGTGCTCATAGGGTGTTTTGAAATGCAGAGACACTGTCCACAGATCAGGAGACCCCAGAGCCGTGAGATGGGGGCCTGGGAGGGTGACCTGCAGCAGTGTTCCTCCCCATTAACCTCTTAATGAGTTATGTGAAGTCAAACTAGCACACAGGACAGGCTTTATTTACAGTTCTTCCTTATAAACACTATCTTTCTGCTTCCATATTATAATTCAGATTATTGTAGTGTGCAGTATGCTGTGCTAATTAGAGCCCATAATAATTCTTTCAAGAAGCACCACTTCAAGAACAATATGGTTGGATACTGTGCCTAGGAAGTCCCAGGATCTTCCAGCTGTGCATCCCAGCTGAGCGGTGCACGCACCGTGTGACATGGGTGGCATAGATCACTGCTCTCTCTGTACCCAGGGAGGCTTCTGCCTTTTTCTAGATTCACCACAGGACTACCAGATCAAGTTTGTAGATGATTTGGTTTGTGATTTCATGCTGCTTTGCTATAGCAGCCACTTTTAAAACAGATTTAGTAGTTGCATTGTTAGCCTAAAAGGAGTAATTTCTTGTGAGCATATTTGATTTAGACCTCTTTACTATTCATCCACAAAGCCTGGATTTAAGCTTGTTTGTGTTGTCACATTAGAAGGAAATACCATTAACTCTACTTGCTTTCTTTTTCACAATTGTATAAAAGTTTTTAAAGTTATTTTCCAGAATCTGATTTGTTTGCCTTTCCCTCTTCTCAGAACAACTGGCTACGTGTAACCTCTCAGCCAGATTCCTGTGAACCTGCTTTACATATCTGTCCATTTCTCTGCACAGCAGAAAGGGAAAGGAAGAAGAGGTAAAACAAGATCAACAGTAGGAAATCCACTGATAAAGAAAAGACCTTTAAAAGGATTACTGAAAATAACAGGAAGAAATGCTGAAGGTGTTAGATCATAGGTATGAGGTCTCTGATGTGAATATTGCACAGTTTCTCTAACTTAGAGTGATCTGTCCTGTTTATAAGTAAAGATATAAGGCTGAGTTAAATTTTTTTCCTCCTAGTGTCTGTAAAATTAATTGCAGTGCAAAATCTGTATTGTTAATCCATTGTTGTTCTTTACTAGGAAATTATTTTTGCATTTAAACTCTTAGATGGACAGATCAACAGTGTTTCAACAGGTTAAAAAAACTGTATCAGTGTTAGGTTAAAAAAAAAAAAAGGTGATCATGCTGCCTTTCCATTCTACTGCTAGTGTGAGCAAAGCTCAGCATACTTCAAGACTGAGTTCAGGAGTGAGCAGTGCAGTTAGCATTTGCTGCAAGTATGAATCCTTTCTCAAACAGAATTTCAGAATCTGAAATAATGTCCTATAATATTTTGACTCTAACAAAATAACTGCACAGAATCATTCTACCTTCAGAGGTAGTCTGGGCAAGTGGTGTGTGTAATCATACTACCCTGTTTTTCAGAAGCAGTAAGGCAGCATTTTATATTACTGTTAAACGTGCAAAACCTTTTTGCTGCTTAAGTGTATAAGGAGCATTTAGTCAGAGTATTTACTTTAATAGATATACCCCCAAATCCTCTGAAACTGTGGACTGTACTCATCCAAATATATAGAAGTGAGTTCTGAAAAGTGTGTAGCTGACTGACTACTGAAAATTATGCTGGTCTAGGTGGTGAAGGTGTATGCTCTAGAAGAGGGAGGTGCTAATGGGGGCATAATCACCAGCCCCATTATGTCCTCATAATATTATCCAAATAAACTCTTTTAAATTGCTATTTAATTGTCTTTTGTGAAACACCAGGAATGTGATCACAGCACTGTAGCATGCTGCGTCATGTATAAACAAATGCTTTGTGATGCTTGGACTGCCCTGGCTCCAGTTACCAGTGTATCCTTCCCTGTGTCAGAAGTTCATGTTTCTTTGAGCAGTTTTTCAGCCTTTTAGTGATGATTGCTGAAGAGTTTAGCATTTGTTGTTGCAAGAGATAAGTCCATTACTTGTTAAAGCAGTAAAACATAAATAGGGGTGTGATGCTGGAAAAACACATTGTTTAGGGTGTGTTCAGTAGGTTGAGACTGAGTGCCTGGTCTTCATCAGAGATGTAATCATACTACCATCTCTGGAATGTGCAGAGACAAGACGTGACGAGTTAGGATGGTTGCTTCTGTAGCCTTGCTGCTCTAGATACAGCAAAGAGAAGGTAGTGCAAGTCCAGTAGCTGCTGCCGTAATAGGTCATGACACTTCTGATGTTTCAGCCTTTCTAAGAAAATAATTTGTCTTGTCAACTGTTCTAGTTACTGGGTTTTGAGCATTACATGGGAGCCAGCAGCACCCTTCCTCCCTTTCTTCCTGATCTGATAGTTTTCTCAAAGTGTAACCCAACCTAACAAAGCTCATCAGAGAAGGAACGAAGAAAGATTTCTCAGCAGACCTTCTCTTGCCCAGATGACTGTTGGGGGGTTGTGGCACTGCAGAATGGGTAAAGCCAGGTTAGTGTGACAGGCAGGTTGCTGTCTTCCTGGTAAATAACAACACTGTACTGAAGAAAAACTCATGCTGTTGTTGCTGTCTGTCTCGAGTTATTAAACACCTGCAGCTTAAAAAAAAATGTATGAAAAATTTCTTAAAATGAGAAGGCTGTCTATACAAACTCCTTCAGCAGGACTATAAAGCTGTAAATATGTGGATAATTATAGGTGTGTTCTCAGTGTCCAAACTGAACTCTGGTTCATGCAGTCTTTCATTTAACACTGAATTATTCATAAAGCAATGAGTTAAACTGCTGAAAGCAGGCAGTAATTTAGTCGCTGTTTGTTTTAGTAAATTTTTCGGGTGACTTCTGAAGTGGCAGCTTTTGATCCACTGAGGAATTGTGTTGATAATGCCCTAAATGCTTTATACATGTCTATAAATTAATCGTGCTTTTAAGACTTAAAGTTTTGTTTTGTGAAGGGCCATCAGACTGCTTCTTTCCTCAAGGAAAAGCAGATAAATGAGTTGCTCCAGCAAATTGCCTAGTTTATAGAGCAGGTTCTGTGTAGGCTATTTGTTCTAAGCTATTTTTCCATCTACAAAGTTACATTGTCCCTCCCTTTTATTTTCAAATAAATACAACATTCTCAGTAGGATGAAGTTTCAGATACTATTTACCTTACAGGCTGGTATCTTTCATTCCTGTTGTTTAGTGTTCAGGAGCTTCCTAGAGTAATAACTTCGTTGTTATATCTAAGAACAGAATAATCATGTAACCTATTAATGTGATGGGGTTTTTTATTATTTGTTAGGTACATTGGCACAATTTAAAACCAGTCTTGCCAACCTATGTTTTGTCAAAATGTTCTCTTTGGACAGGCAGACATGATAGGAATACAAGGCAGCAGCAGTGTAATGACTGATCAGTGTAATAAGTGGTGGCTGCAGCGTTGCTGTCTGTCTAGTCATTGCTAAATATTTTGTAGGCATGGCAGAGATGATGAGTCTGCTTCCAGGAAGTTGTCCCATCCCAGTAATGTTTTCTTCTTCATTTACTGTCTTGTGTAGCATCATCTCCTTCTGTGGGGCATTTGCAATTCACAGTCAATAATGCAATAATGATTTGTTTCAGATGACAATTAGAGGGCAGGAGACTTCCGCATAATACTGTTTCTAGTTTTTAAAAGATTTAACATTGGCTACTTGCTCTTTAGTAAATAAATGTCTTTCTGCTTGTATTTGCTAAGGTAAACCTTGTCTCCCTAGCTACAAGTCATCTCACTTCCTGTGCTCGTAACACCTTTCTCCCATAATCTGTAAGCTTGCCTGCTCATACTTCCCTAGAAGCCTTTTCCCCTTAAGACTCGGTCATTGTCCTTCATAGCTTCCTTGTTTAGAGGTTCACATCACTATGTATACCTATTGACACCGGATCAGGTAATGAAAAAATAATGAACCTTGAAGGAAGAAAAATAATAAATGAAACAAAAGCAAATTACCTACCATTCTGCTAATGTGAGAATTAACTTTTAGCTGTAAAGGCAAATTACATGATTTTTACAAGTCATGGAAACACATCTGAGGCAGCGATTACCTGAACCTTGACATCAGTCCATAGAATCCTGGGGATTTATGTCCTTCCCTTTCCTCTCCTCCCATTCTACTGGCCTGATTTGTCTCCGTCTCTCTTACTGTTCAATCCTTTAAAAATGTTTTAAGTGGATTGCTTTATTTTTGATGCCTTTTGAAGGACAGCCACTCTACAGAAATTGGTTGATACCTCTTCAGATTTTTCACTGTGTAGAACACTTTTCATTTAATTGCTTTTCTCCCGAGTCCCTTTATGCAGTAAGTGATGTTTGTATTCTAACTGCAGGTAGGGATTACAGGCCAAATGATTTCTCTTACTTTAGAAAGGCTGAGTTCTTCCAGAGCAAATGAGGGGAAATTTTTGCTTTGAACATGTCTAGTTGTTTAAAGTTTGACTATTATAAGTTAATTTAATTCAGATCGTAAAGTTGAGAACTTGTTTGGCTAATTTTGGTGTGTGTGGTTCTTTTGGGGTTTTTTTAAGCTGTGTCTCCTGGGAGTAATGACTGTTAATCTGGCTTTCGTAGAAATGGTTTCCAGACTTTTGGAGAAGAGAGTTGCTGGAGCCCACAGGTTTTCTTCTGAGCTGTTAGGGTAGTCACATAAAAAACAGTTCTGCTAGTTCAGCAGACTACCTGCAGACTGCTTACAGGCATGGACTGGGGAGTCTGCTGCAGAGAGCTCAAAGCATTTTTTCGAGTAAAAGGCAGGTATTTATTCTTCATCTTCTTCACATTATTCTAAGTTTTCTGTTTGCTTTCAAAAACTAATATTCTTGCTTTAAGGCTTTCTGAATGAGTCTCATCAGTCTCCTCTTTGCACTACCACAGTTCAGTAACTGCTTTGGAAAGCACTCCATTTACTGCTTACTTTAGGAATTTTTCAATTATGGATTTTGATATGCTGCCCAACAGTTCCAATAGCAAAGGTCAATTTGATGGTAAAGGAGGTGATATTTAATAAAGCACTTGAAATCACTGAATGTTTTTTCATTATAGTTTCTAGCAGTGGTGATTTTAAAAATTATTATTATTTTTTTAAACTTGTCTCTGAGACTGACACTCTGAATTATTCACTGAAGAAACAAACTTTTAGAGGTTTATTTGATGCATTTAAAAATACTTATTTTTGAAACTGTCTTTTAAGAGACTGTAGGATGTTCCACAGTTGAAGAGGAGTTACTCAGTGAGCACTGAGGACGAGCATTTCAGCAGGGCTGCCCCGGGGATCGTTACAGGTTCCTCCGCTTTCAGGCGTCCAGTGAGTTCCGACGCTGAGGTGCAAAACTGGACATGGACTGCGTGTTCAGCATGCAGCTGGCATCCTTTGATGTTGATGTAATTTGATTGCTACAAGACTGACTTTGCTCATTTTCCAGTGAGAATTGCGTAGCCTGACTTTATTCTTATCTCCTACCACCTTACATTTTTGCTGAGTAAGTCCCTTTTCTCAGTATTTACTGCAGCTTCACTCATCCATTGAAATTCACCCACCTCCCCCCTGCAATTTATCATATCTGTACATACAGTTCTTCTGTTTATATTTTTAAAAACAAACAAACAAACCCCAAAACTACAGAAAAAATTAAAAGACCTTTTAAAAACTTATATGAAGACTTTGATTCTGGAATGTCCATTTAGTCCAGCAGCAGGGGAGAAAGTCTTGTGTTTTCAGGCAAAACCCTGGATACAAAGTTTGGGTGTCAAAGTCTTCAAGCTGCTGCCAGCAGTGAATGACTGACTTTCCTTCGTCCTGCTAACCCTACTGTTGGTGTAACTCGTGTTATTTCTGGGATAGGCATGGAAGTTCTGCATGGAGGACTGTGCAAACCGCCCCTAGTGCCTCATAAAAGCGGTCAGAACTAGTGATTTCCATTGTGAAGTGGTTGTGCATGGTAAATTGTAAGCGTCTTTTTAGTATCACTATTACTCCTTCATTGTGGTCTCTTTAACCTCAAAAGGAAACAGAAACGTTTCATAAACTGCTAGGAGGGCTGCTTCAGTTTCTCCTCTGTGGCTGCCAGATGCAAAAGCTAATGACAAACATTATAGATAATCTTTCAGAATTTGAATATTTGGTGTCATGTGAGTCAGGACTGGAACCTGTGGAGTTATTAGCTCACCGTTACCGGTGTTACAGCAGTAGCAGTGTTCTGCTGTCACTGAATTGCTGCGGTAGTGGAGTCATTCTGTAGCTTTTTGTCCACATGTGACTGCCAGCACGTGTGTACTGCTGAGCAGTGCTTCCCTCCTAGAATGTATTGGGTTGGAAGGGACCTTCAAAGGTCATCTAGTCCAACCCCCTGCAGTGAACGGGGACATCTTTACTGGAGCAGGTTGCTCAGGGCCCTGTCAAGCCTGACCTTGAATGTCTCCAGGGACGGGGTATTACTTCTCTGGGCAACCTGCTCCAATGATCCATCACCCTCATATTGAAAAACCTTTTCCTAATATCCAGCCTAAATCTCCCCTTTTCTAGTTTAAAACCATTACCCCTTGTCCTGTTGCTCCATGGCCTTGGGAACAGCTCTTCCCCAGCTTCCTTACAGGCACCTTTCAGGTACTGGAAGGCCGCTGTAGGGTCCTGCCGGAGCCTTCTCTTCTCCAGGCTGAACAGCCCCAACTCTCTCAGCCTGTCCTCATAGGAGAGGTGCTCCAGCCCTCTGATCATGTTTGTGTCCCTCCTCTGGACATGCTCCAACAGGTACACGTCCTTCTTGCGTCGAGGGCTCCAAAACTGGACGCAGTATTCCAAATGAGGCCTCGGCAGAGCAGAGTAGAGGGACAGAATCACCTCTCTCCATCTGCTGGCCACACTTCTTTTGATGCAGCCCAGGATGCAGTTGGCCTTCTGTGCAGCAAATGCAGATTGGTGGCTCATGTCCAGCTTTTCATCCACTACTACCCCCAAGTCCTTTTCCTCAGAGCTGCTTTCCAGCACATCATCTCATAGCCTGTATTGATAATGAGGATTGTCCTGTCCCAGGTGAAGGACCGTGCACTTGGCCTTGTTGAACCTCATGAGGTTCACCTGGGCCCAATTCTCCAGCCTGTCCAGGTCCCTCTGGATGGCATCCTGTCCCTCTGGCACATTGACTGCACCACCCAGCTTGGTATTATCAGTGAACTTGCTGAGGGTGCACTCAATCCCACTGTTGATATCATTATTAAAGATATTAAACAGCACTGGTCCCAGTACGGACCCTTGAGAGACACTGCTTGTCACAGTCTTCCATCTGGACATTGAGCCATTGGCCACTACCCTCTGGATGTGACCATCCAGACAATTTCTTATCCACTGAACAGTCTACCCATCAAATCCGTATCTCTCCAACTCAGAGAAAAGGATGTTGTGGGGGACTGTGTCAAAGACCTTGCAGAAATCCACAGAGATGAATCCGTGGCTCTTCCCTGTCTACTGATGCAGTTACTTCATTGTAGAAAGCCACTGGGTTGTTCAGGCAGGACCTGCCCCCAGTAAACCCATTCTGGCTGTCTTGAATCACCTCCCTGTTCTCCGTGTGCTTCGGCATAGCTTCTAGGGGGATCTGTTCCATGATCTTCCCAGGCACAGAGGTGGGGCTGACAGGTCAGTAGTTCCCAGGGTCCTCCTTTCTACCCTTTGTATAAATGGGTGCAGTGTTTCCCTTTCTCCAGTCACTAGGGACTTCACCTGACTGCCATGACTTTCCAAGTATCATGGAGAGTGGCTTGGCAACTACATCAGCCAATTCCCTCAGGACTCTGGGATGCATCTCATCAGGTCCCATGGACTTATGTATGTTCAGGTTCCTCAGATGGTCACAAACCTTATCTTCACTTAGAGTGGAAGGGACTTTGTCTCCCTGGTCCCTGTCTTGTGGGCCATCAACTTGAGAGCTGTGAGGAGACAGGTTGCCAGTCAAGACTGAGGCAAAAAAGTTGTTGAGATCCTCGGTCTTCTCCTCGCCTGTTGTTACTGGATCACCGTGGTTGCTCATCAGGGTGGGTACGCTTTCTTTAACCTTCCTTTTCCGATTTACATACCTGTAGAAGCCCTTCTTCTTTTTCTTGGAGAAGAGGTGAAATTCTGCAGTACTCCAGTTTTGTAACAGGACTTACGTTGTGCCAAAAGCCACATGATCTTGACAGAATCCTTTCTACTTTCTCATTAATAGGAAAAAATTATAGCAAACTTGGAGACTCCTGTGTAGATTTGAATTACTGTGAACAGTAGAACAATAGAGCAGTTTCTCTTGCAGTGACATTGAGTTCATTTTACTAAACCAGCTGAATCCGTCTGAACAGCTTTTTTTTGAGTACAGTCTTTTTTTAATCAGTGTGCTATTTTTGTTGTGGTTGATTACTTAACAGTGCAAGTATTTGAGCATGATAATGTTGAGGTCATAGTCCCAAACAAGGAGGTTTGGGGGTTTTTTTAATACTTTCTGTAAAGTCTGGCATCCCGTGGCAAGACTGTAGTTTCAGAGAATTTTTTTTTTTTTAATCTCAACACTTCAGTGACAGATTTAGTTAATGAGCAATGAGAAGTGTGCACCTGTGGAGTCATTTATATATGATCCAGTAATTTGTCTGTGTAAGGTGACTGACACTGCTTCCTAACTTCTACAACTATGTGATCATGCTCCAGTTTCTTTCCAGTTGCATATGTCAGTTTTTAGACCTGATTTCATTTCAGCATTCCTGATCTTTCAGTAAATAAATGAAAGCTCTTGTTTTACTAAAACTCACTAATATCCCAAACGCCTCTTGTTGAAAGGTGTCTTAACCTCCAAACTGCAGAGACCTCCTTTAAACACTTCAGGCTGCATTGTTTGTTTGTAAAGAGATAGAAAACTGTATTTAACCATAAATGTTAGAGGTTTCAGAAGAAATGGTCATTGTTATTCTTCATGTTGCCTTGCATTCCCTTTTGTAAGGAAAGAAGAGCTGCAAAGTTGTGTGTGTTGCATTTTGGGGAGGCAAAAAACTACTTAAGTGCTCCTCACTGAACACCCTGGCACTGTCTAAAATGCTGGTATTGAAAGCTGTATTTATTTAATATTTTGCAGTACTGTATTTTAAGAGTTAACATTCTTTATTCATAAGGTCACTTCATGCTATGTTGTAATTCTTTCTTCATTTATGTGGTTTATGTTAACTTTTAGATGAATAATAGACTGCATCTTTATTCCACGGGTGTGATTAAAACTGGGTATTCTGGCCTAGGAACTGACAGATGACATGACTGGGGTGATGTTGACACTCTGTGGTTTAACCTGCATTAAAGACAGCAGTGTATGAAGTGGTATGTTTGGTAGGAAGCTTTCCTGGCCAGTGTGGACAGGTATTTTTTCTTTTTCTTAATCCTTTTATTGTATAATTGAATAAGTCTTTGGCATTGTTCTGCTTGAGGCGAAGGAAAGCATGTTTCTTAATTAAATCTTGGTATGATTTGACAATTCTTTCCTATGAGCTCTTAAGGACAACAGAGGAAAACATAAATTACCAGTTTTCAATGATGTAGTTGCAAACAAATGTTGTCTTACTGCTTGCTAGTAAATCTGTTGAACCAGGACTGTGTTTTGTTTGTATGAAGTATTTACTGTAGTAGTTGGATTTTATTAGAAGTTTAAAAATTTCTTTTATTCACAGAAGCAAAAACATTCAGTAGTGTTATCTGGGTTCCATATCTGAAAGCTCTGTTACAAAATGTGTGTCAATATATGTCAGAAAATGCAGTAGTGGCATACATCATGATTCAGTTTATCTTATCACTGAATAGTATCTCTCAGAAACTGCCTCTGTTTATCTTTTAAGTGGATTGCTTTTGCTACGGTCTCTTCTGCATTTTCTCCCCTCTCTGCTAACCATTCATCCCTTTGAGGAATGTGGAGCAGTATCTCATAGAGGCTCTTCCCACAAAATATGGCATCAACATTTAAGTCCTCTGTTAAAAGGATGTTTTGGATGAGCTTTTAGTGAAGAACTGACTATTCCTCAGGTGTTTCCTTCAGTTTGTTTCTAGATGCTAAGTTGCCTTGATGATAACTTAAAAAAATAATTAAAAATCCTAGTGTTAATTTAGTGTGAGCAGCTGTTGTGTTGCTGCAGGCGTGCTGTGTGCTTTGAGATAGAAGTGACCCCGAGAACAGCTTCCTTGTTAGACTCTCACCATGCTGTTGTTAAAAGATTTTAAAAAGAATTTTTTTTTTTAAAAAAAGAGGCAGGCTGTGAAGCTGTGGATGTTTCCTTCTTACTCTTCTTTTGCCCTTTTTCCTGTTCCTGAGTTACAGCAGTTTAAACTTGTCCCCCAAGTTATGTTCATTTTAACATGCAGCTCTACTGCAGTGCAGCATTGCCAGCGCCGAGGGCTGCTCGTGGGGCCTCTGCCGCTGCGTTGCCCCGGCTTCTGCAGACCTTTTCTGATGAAATCAAAACTTGAAATGATACTAGATCTTGCTTTCGTACTAATGATGGGAAATGGGGAAGGTGTACACTTGATTGTGGGTGCTGCATGCTGCCTGTTTCAGCGTAGGTGTTCCACTCATGCCTCAGGGAGGTTCGCTGTGTCCCAGTAAGCGGCGGTTGAGTGTGGAGTTTATGATCTCCTGTAGCTCTAATCCAGGAGTCAGTCTCTGACCTGGTCTGTTTCTGTTGATGCTCAGGGCAGAGGTTTTTAGTTGTGTGGATTTACTGGAAGAGGAAACAATCAGGATAGCACGCCGGTTGTGCAAGTTGCCTTTTCTGGTGTGCTGTGAGTTGGAATGAGGCCGCACAAACATTGTGTGCACACCTGGGCATGGCTGCGAGGAGTGGGAGGCCTGGGAGCAACTGGTGACAGGTCACAGAATCACGGAATGGTTGGGGTTGGAAGGGACCTCTGTAAATCACCTAGTCCAGCCCCTCTGCCAAAGCAGGTGCCCTACAGCAGGTTGCACAGGAAGGCGTCCAGGTGGGTTTGAACATCTCCAGAGAAGGAGACTTCGCACCCTCTCTGGGCAGCCTGTCCCAGGGCTCTGGCACCCTCACAGGAAAGAAGTTTTTCCTCGTGTTTAAATGGAATCTCCTGTGTTCCAGCTTGTACCTATCGCTGGCCACCACTGAAAAGAGTCTGGCCCCGTCCTCTTGACACCCGCCCTTTAGATCCTCCCGTTTCGCGTGGCTCAGCCCCAGCTTTCGGTAGGCTCCAGCGGCTGTCAGGCGGCAACTGCCGCGGCCCGACCGGAGCCGGGAGGGGTCCTGAGCGGCCGGAGCGGAGCGAGTCTCGGGCCCGGCGGCCGGAGCGGAGCGGGGGGGGCCCGGCGGCCGGAGCGGAGCGAGTCCCGGGTCCGGCGGGCGGGGAGGCCGCTGGTGCCTCCCGGGCGGGCTCTGTCCAGGGTGCTGATGGGCGGGGCGCGGCCCGGCCCTTTCCTGCCAACGCAGCCACTGCCCTGCCTGTGGTTCTTGGGTAGGAAACCCTTCTTTCTTACAGAAATCTGTGACTTTGGGGGCTTTGTGGACTAGTAGTAGAATATACAAGTTAATGGCACGACTGCTACGTCAAAGAGAAATGCATCGGAGACTTTAAAGAGCGTCTTTTAAGTGGTGCTTGTCCTTGAGGTGGTTGCAAGGGAATGTAGGTTTTACAGTTCGATGATAAAGCCCAGTTTACTCAAGAATATATCTGCTTGCCTGTAGTCGTACTGAAATGATCCATCAGCTTTTGATGCACAAGCAGTGGAAGGAGTCATTGTTCAGTTGTTGAATAAATCCAGAAGATTTTTTTTGTTGTTCCTCGATGAAAGCAATGCATCTTTAAAATAGTGCATTTTTAGTTTATGGAGTTGTTTCATGTGTCGTGTTTTAGTGGTGGTTACTTGTTTTTTAAACGGTTACTGTACCAAAACGTAACAGCAGTAATGGCTGGAAACTGGAAAATGATACCTCTAAATGTTCCCGAGATGTGAAAAGATTTCCTTTCCAGTATTTCCCAAGTCAGATTTAAAAACTTACCATTACATTTGATTAAATGTTTAGGTTTTTCAAAAAAAAGCAGTAACAAAGTAGATTGTTAATTTAGAAAGTCTGCTATTAGAAACATTTATCTGTTAAAAAATGTGGAATGACAGAACAAGTAATTTAAAAGTTCATTTTTATTTAGTGAGACTTGTTGTGATGCTGACTGTAAGGTCATTTGGAAACTTGAGAATCAAATTTGTGTTCTTTGTATTTGCATTCTGCATTAATGCAGACTTTTTGCTTAGTCCATAAGTGTTCATCTGTTTGAGGAATTTTACAGTGCAGCGCATACCAGTACAATTGTTGTGCTGTATCTACTGTTTTGCAAGAAAAAGTGTTCTTTTTGTGTCTTGAAAAATGTGTGTGTCTCATAAGCGCTACCTGAGACAGAAATGTTAATCTAGCTGACTAATTTTTGGGTTTTTTTCTGTGTTAGCTGGAGATACAGATGATCCTCCAAGAATTACTCAGAATCCTGTCATTAATGGGAATGTAGCAATGGCTGATGGACACAACAACACTGAAGAAGACATGGAGGATGGTAAGTAAATATTCAATAAAAATATGTAGTTTGTTGGCTTCTTTAGGATTTTTGAGGATGAAATGGTCCATGTCTTCTTACCTGTGTCCTCTGAACTGCAGCTCATTAAAAAAATGAAATCCTCTGTAGCTATGACTGCTGGTTTTCTGTAAAGACATCCTTTTAACGTAGCTAACGTTGCATTAGGCAACTGAGGGCTTGCCATTTTTTTCTCTTGCTCTTTCTAGGTACTAATTTAAAAATTGCTGAAAGTGGTGCTGTCCATTGTTATATTTTGTGATATGTCCCTTTTTTGTTGATCTATTACATAAAAATAAGAGTGTACAGTTTTTTCTGTTACAGAAGATCAAATAATTTTTAAGTAGATGTGTCTGGATTATTTGAAGAAAGATAATGAGTTTGTAATTCACTTAAGTCTGTTAGTATATTCAGTGAAGAAAATGAATATGATATTTCTTTTCTTAGGAGAGGATATGGGGGGGACTACTCTTATTTTGAAGAACTAAATAAAACTGAATTGGGAGAAAGGAGATAAAATACAAGTGAGATTTTTTCCCCTCTCCTTATTTCATGGTGTCTTATGAGAGTACATTCAGGACTGGGCTTAAACATTTATTTAGATTTCTGCAATTTTTGTCTGAGAAAAGTCAGTTTGAGGTTAAAGGTCAAAAAAGTGATTACTTTCATGTATTCAAGAAACATATAGTAGTTAGAATACTGGTAGAAAATAGTAATGTTCCATGAAGAGAATACGGTTTAAATTCAGGACAAAAGCATCTCATGGTTGAATTACCTCTGTGTCATTGGCAAAGATGAAAGTTTCCTATGATCAGATTCTTGCAATACAGTAAAAATGAGGTCTGCTTAGCCTATGAATATTTTTTTGTCTGATTGCCTGATCTCTTTCAGGGGCCTTTGATTTCTTGCTCAGAGCTACTAGCTGAGACTGAAATAGGGAATTCTGTTTTTATCTAAATCAAGTTACTGGTTATAAAAGATGTTAAATGTCTTTGTTGGGCCATGGTGTTTGGAGGTTGGCAAGAGAAGATGATGCGAGTTCCCACCCACTGGCAAGGACAGCTCTGTTGAACTTCTGTTCTCGGTAACGATGTTTATAGGTAGGAAGCCTGATAGTGTTTGCTGTCAGTGCAGCCAGTAGGTAACACATTGGTCAGGTAGTACAGACATTTGTCCAGAGGTTGGGCTGTACATACTTGCAGAAATTAAGCAAAAGGGGCTGCTTAAGATGCAGAAGCAGCTGATGAAACCCAGGCCATATCGAGGATGGGAAGTAATCAGACATGCACCTCTTCATTCAGAGTGACATTTTTTAACCAAAAAGCTGCTGTAAAACAGTTTCTGTTATTTACTAAAGTTGGCTTCTCTCAGAGAACTGGATATGAAGGTGTTGTGGTGGGGAGAAAAGTATCAGAAGGTATTTGGGAAGAGACTTGTGAAAGCTTCTGTGTTTATGGAAGTACTCATGTCTTTGTGGACTTTCAGTGTGGTCAGGGGCTTTGGTCCACTCTGCCGTGCGAGATCTTTCAGGGTTAAAATGTGATTGTTAAGCAATACTCTAATAGTTCCTCATTATCATACTTGAATAAGGAGTGACTGGCTACCTCTTGGTGCTCTGCTAGCTCTGCACTGACACAGATAGAGAATAGTGTTATTGCAAAATGTTATAATTGCAAAAACATTCCTGAAGACTTGCATCATGTAAGTGGATGATGCCTCTTTTCCAGGTCGTAAATCGGATTAGTTGCTTGCTGTTGCATTATTTACACATCAGTGCAATTGCTTTCTTGCTGTTTGTTCTCTTGATATCCTGGTTTGCAGCATGATGTGTGTGTATAATGGACATCTTGGAGATTCATAAGATAGGAAAAAATGAAGGGAGACATTGGCCTCTTTGTTAAACACGCTCTATTTTTCGTGGCTGTTATTCATAGCAAGTAGGACCAATTTGAGCTGATAAAGAATGTATGAAGAGAATTTAGATACCTCTTCAGTAAAAATCTTAATGAGTTTAATGGTTCCTGTGGGAGAAGTGAAGAATAGGCTAAAAGGTTGATGCTTCCAGCTGGATCATAGAAACCAGCTTTCTGGTGAGTTTCTGAGTTTGAGAAACTTTTGAGGTGATTTTGTTCTTCCTGGTCAGCACAAAAAGAAATGACTGATAAGATTGGAACAAAAGTGCAGCTCTTATTCCCTTTGCTAGGCAACTCACTACAGGCATTGTGAAGAGCACGTGACGGGACAGCAGTGGACCATCAGCAGGACTTTCAGATAAAGCTGTGTTCTCCCAAGCGTTTTAACTAGAACCTGTTGTTGCTATGCATGATGTCTTAGCAATTAAAAAGAACCAGCTGAAGGAATGTGCTATGCTTTGTACAAAGAATGACTCAATGAAGGGAGCTTTATGAGGTGGAATATGAGATGGAAACGTCTTCAAATAAAATAAAAATTAATAAAAAGAAGGTTCTGATCCAATTTTGTTTGCAAGTGCATCAGTATTCAAAACGGCACATAGAATAAATCCCCTTAGAAGTTAAAGGTCAAACAGAAGGTCCCTAGCTAAACATAAACTCACAGCTTTGCAATTACCTAGTGAAGTCTCATTTTTGTGAAGAATTGCAGAGCTAGGAGGCTTTCAGGAACATCAGTCTTAGCCATATGCTAGTATTGCATGCTGTATTTGAATCATTATTAAAATATTCATAGAATATTCAGCCAGTTTCTCTATTAATAATTCAGGTTCAGAATATTTTAATAACCTCAATGTACTTTAAAGGTAGAAACACTTACTAAGAGAATAAAGAAATCTGCTTTTCTCAAAGGTATAAACACTTAAATACATACTTCAGTCTTAAAATGGATCATGTTTTGTGTTTGGATCTCTGATTTGAAGGATCTTTGTCATATCAAGGTGCTAAATGTGACATTAATCTCATCAGTAAAAAAAAAATCTTTTCCACATAGCAAATATAGTCCATTGCATGTTATTTCACCAGACATTGTCTTCTGGGTGTGTTCATTTTCCCTTGTGTCCAGAATCATGTGTCATATTTGTAGTTCAGGGGCTTATAGTCTTACTTGCCAGTCACTACTAAATTACCCTGCTGCCAGTTGCTGTGTTTCCAATGGCAGTCTTTCATTGGAAACTGATGGACGTGTCTGTGATGGTGAAAAAAGGTTTTATTTATTTATGTGCTCAGAATACTCATCCCTTACTATTTAAACTTTGGTTTTTAATACAATTCATGTTTCAATTGATTACACTTGCTAAAAAAGATGGGCTTTCTGGAGGGAAAGGAAGGTTGTTGTTTCAGGGAGTTGTTTTGTATTTTTAAATAAACTTCTATTTTAGGGTTGACCTTTGTTATAAAGGTGCATTTGCTGAAATATTTTCCCAACAAGAGTATCCTTCCCTGGTGAGCTCTCGTGCACAGGCTTTCCTGAAAAGAAAGGAAGCAATACAGGCAGGCTCCCTCTGAAGCATCTGCAGATGCTGCGTGGGCTGCCTTTTTAGCTGACACCGTAGCAGCGCTGCCGCATCCCTGTCCTCTGAAAGCTGCATCAAAGGAGGCAGAAAGCAAACTTGGTTGGCTCATTTTTCAGCAGCTTAGACTAAGCCCAGAAGTACTGATCTTGATTGTGAACAGGGGGGCGTTCTCGAGCTGGTTTGGGAGGTCTGTGGTGCAAGACTGCTTTTTAAATCGCTGTGTTACACATTTTTGAATCAAGTTTGAGAGCCTACAGCTCCTTTGGCTGCAGCCTGTCTGGCTCTTGGTCCTGTAAGACCAGCTCTCTACTCTGTCAACAGGTAGAGAGTAGTTAAAATGGGTAGGGAACGATTTTTAAGTAGGTGATAGACTACCAGTTAGCTGCACATAGGGGAAAAGAGAAGAAAAAAATCCTTTGAACTCTCTGTTACTGAGGGAGCTGACAGCACAGGGGGACACGGAGGTCATTGCAGGTGTAGAGGGGAGAGGAAGCTGGTTTCTCCTGCAGTACTGTTACCTTCAAGAGGTGATTGGGAATGTTTAGGGCTCTCAGTCTGTAAACAAATAAGATCGACTGTGTTGGCAAAGATCAAGATCTGAAGTAGGAGAACTGCTTGAAAAGAAAACCCTTTTGCAAGGGACAAGGATGCAATCTGTCAAAGCTCCCCAGCAGCTGTGGACAACACTTGTTAATTTTCTGTATTGAAGTGCGTAATCTTTACAATGTTACATATTGTAATCAAGAGAATTTCATTTTTTTAAGTAAGAGAGCAACCAGGGCTCACCTGTTGGTTTTTTGGGGGTCTTTTGGGGGTTGTTTTGTTTTGTTTTTTTCTTTTTTAAATCATTCAACACTGTTTCTGGTGCTGTGTAAAGCTTTCTGAGTGAACAACTGCTTTGCATGTACAGAAATAATACATTTGTTGTATACTGTGCACCTTGCCACATAATATCATTACCTGCTTTCTGACTTGCTGTCGTTTTACCTCAGTGCTTTTGGGTTTGGGTGTCACTGCACATGTAAGATACCTGCTTCAGTTCTGCATCACCCGTGGGTGACATGAGAATAGCAGTCTGACCGTGGGTGCTGTCTGCTGCCCTATATGCTGCTCAAACCTCCTTACACCTAGTAGCAAATCTTTCCATGCTTAACAGGTGTTAAGTTGGAACCACAAAAAAGGAGGGGAGTGTCTTTGCACACTCTGTACTTCATCCCTGTCCTGTAAAATTGTTGGGATAAATTGCAGGTTTTTCCTCCCTGTGTGCAGTATGAGGCACATCACAATAAAGAGAGCCCAGCCCTGTGCCTTCCTGAAGCTTTCGCAGTCTCCAGCGCCCTGTTATAGCTGTGTACAACAGAAGCAGAACAGATTGTGGTATATGAAGAACTGGGGATGTGGGAAGAAGGCAAAATTAGTTTCATTGTGTGTGTCAAAATAAGCTATTAAAAAAAACCCCACCGGTGTCTTGTTTAACTTGTAGAGCACTAAGAATCTCTAAAATTTTCACCTACCACAAAGAATACAGGACTCTACTCTTGAGCTGTTCTTGAGCAAACTGGCATGAAATTTTCAATAAAACTCCCCAACCAACCCCTGGGTTCATCTTTTTTGAAAAGATACTGTTGCAAGAAGAAAACAACTAAATGGTGACTTGGTATCAATAGGGCAGTTGAGCAGTGGAAATAGGGCAGTGAAAATCTTTTGCACATCTCGGTTCATGCAAGCAGCTAAATTAAACTGGATTGTGAAGATACTACACAATGTAGAAGAGTTAGAGTGGGCTGTAATTTATGTTGTAAAGCATATGATGTCTCTGTCGTGCTGTACCCACTGCTTTAGAAGACACTTGAGTGGTAGCAAATTCCAGTGCTAAAGAATTATTTAAGACGAAAGCGTACAAAAGGAGTGTGTCTTTCAGTGCTCTGTTTTCCTGAATGATGTTGCAGTGTTTTTCAAAATGAAAAAATCCACATTTCAGTTGCTAAGGAGCTCAGTGCCTTTCAGGTTTGGGGTTTTTTTGGTTGCTTCTAATATCCCACTACATAAAACGTGCTCACGTTGCATGATTTTTGAAAATGATGCTTTGGAGTGAAGAACATCAGGTTTTTCAGATAATTTTGTATGTGTGTGTGTTACAGATACAAGTTGGAGATCAGAAGCAACATTTCAGTTTACAGTTGAACGCTTCAACAGGTTGAGCGAGTCAGTTCTCAGTCCTCCCTGCTTCGTACGGAATTTGCCATGGAAGATCATGGTTATGCCACGGCTCTACCCGGACAGACCACACCAAAAAAGCGTAGGATTCTTCCTTCAATGCAATGCAGAATCAGATTCCACGTAAGATCCTTTTAATTATTGTACAAGTCCTCCTTTGCTACTAGTTAATCTGTATGGAGAGAAATGCAAAAATATAAAAAAATTATTTTACCTAGCTTTCTGCAAGAGGAAAGAATTCTTGCAAGGGTTTGCATCCCCTTTTCCCCCCATCTTTTCTAATTCCCAAAGCATGAGAGTAATTTTCTCTTTAGGAGGAGCTAAAAGTAGCTTGTATAGCTACAAGTTTGTGGTAGAATTCAGATGTATTTCTGTTTGATTGCTGAGAAGTCTTTGACTAACAAGTTTGTTGGCATGGGAAAAGTTCTGCGTTTATTTCAAATGGAAGTGCTACTGGAGCTTCCCTGACCCTGCTGAGCTATAAATCCTGCCCTGTAAAGCGTGTGAGCAGGTAACTGCTAGCAGTGAGGGAGAGCAGTGTATGAGCTAGTCATCTACTTAAATGGAGTTCTTCATTCATCAAGGGAGATATGAACCTGTGCATGTTCTTGGAGTCCTGGGTGCAAATCAAAATCAGATGTCTTTGACCATTTTTGTAATTAATAGGGAAATTTAAAAGGATAAACACAAATTTCTGAGGCATTACTGCAGCTTGTCCAGCCAGAGTGCAGACCTCTCATAGGTATCCTTTCCAGTAGGGTAACTCCATTCTTGCACCAAATCTCACACAACTTATAATTCACTCTGAATGTTGCTCTTTTCTGTCGTTTTTGTAATCTAAAAGGTGAATGCTCAGTGCAGAAGGTAAAGAAGAAAGTTGTAAGTAGTCACAGGAGACCTGGTTCACATACAAGTCGTCACAGAAAAAAGATAATGTGATCTTCCAAAGTATCAACCAAAGTGCAGCTGGTGCAGCTAAGCAAGCAGTAATGCCACTGCATGAGAGAGTGACAAGACCTTGTCTTAACTAATATTCAGTCTCATAGCCTTGCACAAGTGGGATGAATTTGAAGAGGAATGGTCATAACTTGAAGTGCTGCTGAGAGTATTGGGGAGTTTATCCTGTGGGAGGGAGGGTAGAACCGCTGCCTCCTTTCCTTAGCCAAAGGCTGAGTTCTCACATTCTGAAGACATCAAGGCTGCTTTGAGTTGGCCTCCCCATCTGCACTGAAGTAGATTAGAAATAGTTCACCTCAGAGATCAGTTAGTTTCTTAAACCACTGTTACCTGTGATTGCCCTGCATTACTTTCTTGACAACCCTCAGAAAATCTCTGTTCCAGCTTCACACTCATAATGTGGTAAAGCCACAAGGAGTTCATGCCCTCAATAGCAATTAACTCAATCTTAACATCTAATATGAAAAAAAAATTCTATATGTGAAAGTAATGTACCAAAAATCCCTAACAAAAAATGATTTTAATGATGATAAAAAGCTTAGTTTTGAATGAGTTGCAAATGTTTCTTCTGTATTTATAGGTCATGGTCTTGTCATGCACAAGCAGTTCTCAAGATAATAAACTACAAAGATGATGAAAAATCATTCAGTCGTCGTATTAGTCACTTGTTCTTTCATAAGGAAAATGACTGGGGCTTTTCCAACTTCATGGCCTGGAGTGTAAGTAATTGGACATGTATTAATCTATTACTAGATAAGAACAGTTTTGATTTTGCACTCGTGAATACTGAGGTATCTATAGAAAAGGTTTAGGGTTGTTTTTTTTTTTTCCCCAAGCTGTTTTTTCTTTCATTGCTGAAGATTCTTTTAAAATTTCTTATAAATGCCTGTATTTAATTATTGTAGATAGCTTTTGCTTATGTTGTGATTTAAATATTCCATCCTTATTATTTTCTGCATATCTGAATGCTTTTTTGTTTTTACTCTGTGCTCATCAATGTCATTCTGAAGCAACACAGATTTTTCTTGCGTTTCTATGTGTTCCATGTGTAATACCCTAATAATACCATACTAAGGCTTATGATGAATTGAGACAGCTTTTTAGCATGTCCAATGCTTAATTTGGCCCTTAATTTTTCATCTGGTTGGAATGTTGTCCAGAAGCAGAGCCTTTGATTACAGACTGCAGTTATCCACAGAAAATTGAAATAGTACTGCAAAATCTTAAAAGCCAGGAACAGGTTTCTTGTATTGAGGCATTAAAAAAAGAATTAAAGTGTATTAAGCTGAAAAAGAGCTCTGTTGGTGTCCTTCAATTTTTCTTCTTCAGTTTATTATTACTGATAGCTCAGGCTTGGAAATTAAGTGATGTCTAACTGGGTACAGTCATGTTGCAAGATCCAATTTTCATGTTTGTGTGTCATTCTTGTTTTACAGGAAGTTACTGATCCTGAAAAAGGCTTTATAGAAGAGGACAAAGTTACTTTTGAAGTCTATGTTCAAGCAGATGCTCCGCACGGGGTGGCGTAAGTATCTTTTTGTTTAAAAATAAAATTCTTAATTCTAATATTTTTGTGTTGCTAGAGATTGTTCAAGTATTTTGTGTTATTAGTATTTGTAGCTCTCGTTAGACATCCTTACTTTGTCACCTTTAATTGATGAATTCTTACATGGCAATATTTTTCATTAGTCACACTGAGTTGTGGGGTTTTTTTTATAGGTTAAATTTCCATTTGCATTAGTCAGCATAATGTTGTGGAACTCAACTTCTGTATGTGTTGATTTTTGTTTTTAATACCTCTGCAAATCTAGCCTGGACATTTCTGATCTTAGTCTGATAAGGGTTTCAGACACAGTCAGGGGAGTCTGCTATCTAACTTGCCTTGGTTTACAGTTATTTTAAAACTGCCTCATCTGAATTGTTCTACTTCATGTCACTTTTAAATTAATTGTTTGTACTGAAATGTAGACTTACCCTTAAAAATACAGTTCTGGGTTCCAGTACACTTTCAAAGTAAATAATTTTTCTGCTATATAGGAGATCTTTAAAAGATAAAAACCAAACCAACCCCCTAACAAAATCACAAAGCATTCAATTGCAAAGATGGTTGTTACTAGCAGGCAGTAGTGAAGTGTAGCCTCTTATTTGAACTTTAATAATGAAGGGTAGCTGATAGGTACCAGCAGTGCTACCTTAGAACAAATACTCTTTATTACAGTTAATGCAAACCTATCTTGTTTTTAACTACTAACTGTTTTCTAGGTGGGATTCAAAGAAGCACACAGGATATGTTGGCTTAAAGAACCAAGGAGCAACTTGTTACATGAACAGTTTGTTACAGACTTTATTTTTCACAAATCAACTACGAAAGGTAATTAATATGTGAAAGATAATTAAAATAAGATAGTTAAAATAGAGAAGTCAATTATGACTTCTCATCCCATAAACAATGTAAAAAGATAAACGTGTATGACCTTTGTAGTTCCTTTGTTTTGTCTTTTAATTTATATTATGCAGTTGAATTTTCTGTTATTATAGTTAACATCTTTGTAGTGATGGAAAGCATTATAATTTCAGTAGTTTAAACAACTTAATTTTAGAATGTCTTAATTCATATGTTTTTATTTACTGTATGTATTATGTCTTTGCTGGAAGGAAGAACTCCTTTAAATATCAGCTTACTAGGTACCTCATCCAAGCCCAGGATGAAATATACTACATAATGGATTATTTTAAAATAGTACAATAGCCTTAATTGTCTGAAAACATAAATGCTGACTTGATATTGGAGGTGACTGTCTGGAAGAGGAGATATACTTGGGAAAAAAATGTAACTTGGCACCATTCAGTTTATTGGAGTGTCCTATTGATACTAATTCATCCTTCTGCACATTCCCGTGCTTATTGTGTATCTCTTGGTGAAAACAAACTCTTGTGACTTCTGCTTTCTCCTGAGTATCCTAGCTGTTACATTTCCATTAAGCTTTCTTTTGTCCAAAATTTCCCTTTTTAATGTACCTACTGTTCACTGTCTTAAATTTTCCACCGTTTTACCATCATTTATATCACTGTGGCCTGTAAGTGTCCCAGCTGAGACTTTTTTTTCTTTTGCCATGTGCTGCTTACTCTGAAGTGTTGCAAAAAAGAGCATATCAAACTCCAGTAGACTGTAACTGAGATCTTACCAATGCCACGTACAAGAAATAAATACTTGTTTTACATAGTGCACCTGTTTCTTTTTAGCAAGAGCTGTAATTTACTCATTCAGTTTATCATTCATTGTAATGCCTGTTCTTTTTGCTCAGCTCTCCTAATGTTTGTGCATTTTATTTTTTTGGACAACTTCATGTTGCTCTTGAAAGAAAAATGTGTTTTTGTAATAGCTACATCTAATCCAATTGAGTAGTTCCTTTCAAAACTGTCTTATAGTCAGTAAATCAATATGTACCATGAAGTAATCATCTTCTGTGAAGAAGAAATTGTTTTGGTGATACAGATTTGTTTCAACTGAAGTAATCTTTTCAGGCATTCCCCTGCACTTCCCCCCCAGCCCCCAAGTAAATATCAGCTTTTAGGGAGTTTTAGTATATGGATGGTGACCCTAGGAGAAAGCTGGATTTAGTAGCTGGTAACTGCAGCTTCCTTATGGAAATGTTGCTGGACATCAGCTGAAATGCCCCTTTCAGCTCATTCTTCAGATTTTCAGAGCCCCTATAAACAGAACAGACTACAGTGGTAGTTTTAGACAGTTTTAATAATTACTTGCCATTATTACAGATAAGGAAGAATCAGTAGTTGTCTCATCTGAAAAAAATTAATTTCTACAACATTTTTGAGCAAACTTATTCCTCTTAAAACCGAGTAAAACAACATGTCTAGTATCCTCAATTTGCTTATCACCAATTCCATTGTTTCTGTTAATTCTTCTTACTTAAAAGAATTAATTTCTATTGCTGTTATTTAGAGCTTTGTTAACAGAGAAGTTGCTGTCAAAAGTAGAGCTGGGGAAGCAATGAACAATAGTAAAGGCAAGCACATACCTATGGAAAGTCAGGCTCTGATGAAGTGTGGGTGGGGATTGATGGAGAGGTCCTTTCTTCTTTGCTCTCTTTCCAGACAACAGATGAGAGGTTCTTGGGTGTTTGAAACGTGACCTCCCTTTATTAGCAACCAGGTGACTTCAGTGGTAGGGAAGCAAAGGAACTTTCTCTTCAGAGCGTTTCTTATTTGTCTGTTTGTGAGAAATGTATGGTTAAATATTGTCCACCCAGGCCAGGGATGGTGGTAACTTCATAAATACGTCCAGGTTTGATCTTGGACCACATCACATGGATCTTCCTGTTTCTGTCGTCAGTGCCTCCAGCCAGTCAGTACTTGCAGCTGCTTTCAGTCCATTTTAAAATTTTGCTGATTCCCTTGAAAAATTCCCCACAATTCATGAGAATGCTGCACTAAAATCCTAAATCCTGCTCCAGTACATTTCTCCCAGATCTGTCTCTCCTCGATTCATCTAATATATTTTATCTCACGTTGAAATACCATACACAGTATTTTCTTCCCTTCCTCATGTAAGTGTCTTGCGTTTAAGCAGTCTGTTCAAGCTTATCTGTAGCATTCTTTTTCCATGTAAATATCTAAATTTTTTCTTGTATCTCTTGTGTCTGTTGCTTGTAGTCATTGCCTATACGTGTCCCTGTCATTCTTTTGTATTCATTTCCTGAGGGAACTTCTCAGGTGTTAAATTAGTGATTCTGCTTTTTTCAAATGGATCAAAATGTCTCACGACTTGATCTTAAGGTCAGGCTTTCAGGGGAAGGCATGAAAATAAAGGTTTGTAGAGAATCATATTTGAGAGGAGGTTTGTTTTAGCTTGGAGAAGCACTTAAGCTTTGAGTAATGGGCTTCAATCATGTTTACATACATGAACAGAAGGAGAAGGGCTGTGTTAAATGTTTAGTTTGTAGTACCATATTTAGAATTTCAGAAGAATTAAAACTAGTGTTTTTATTCAATGGCAGCTGGAATGTAGTAATTATAAATAAATGATAAATTATTATTTTAATAATACTTGAAATATATAGGAAAGGAATTAATTGTCCAGATGGTACGTGAGGAAACCAGATAGGAACTAAATGCAAAGGATTAATTATCAAGGTATTCTGAACTCCCATTTATATCTTTTCAATGGAGGTGGCTGTAGCGAAAACCACTCGGTTGAGTTCTGTCCTGTTGTAGTATCGTCTCAGTTTATTATGAAGAATATTTAGCATTTGAAAATTTGTTATTTAAAAATCTATACAAAAGTGTTTTATGAAAACTTATCAGCACTGACTATACTTGAATTTTTTTCATTACTTGATTTTTCATACCTTTATTTGTGTAAACACAGCAAGTAACTTACTATATTTTTGTCTTTAAAAAAAATATTTAAAAGATGTTAAAAACAGTGAATAGAGGATGATTATAAAGATTTGGAAGACTTGAGACTTGGCCATTCAAATATTTCCTGTTTCTACCTTTAGCCATTGAAGACCAGCTCCTAAAAGGGTTCATACACCAGGGGCAGGAAGAGGTTAAGTTGACTCTGCAATATGCCAACTCATTTTTATGTTAATATTTTAAAGCAAAAAGTAACTTTTGCTTGTAAAATCAAAGATATAGTTTAGATGTTCGTATTTGAATTAGAGTTTGCCCAGAGCAGCATGGTTAACTGTAACTCTGCATTTGGATGCTAAAAAAAGAGAAGCAATTGAAAATAATTTTCTTTATTGGCTTATTTGAAAGACTTCGACTTGCTTTGAAATTGTATGTTCTGATCTCAGAAAAAAAATTTTCACAATCAGGGTGGTCCAACTCTACAATGCAATGTGTGGAGAGCTTGTGGGATCTCCCTTCCTAGAGATGCTCAGAAGTCAGCTGGATATGACCTGAGCATCTGGACCCAGCTTTGAACCTAGCACATATGTGAGCAGAGTTCAGAACCTGCAGAGTTCTCTTCCAGACTAAATCACTATAATCTCTAAACTCTTAAAGCAGTGCTTAGCTCATTAAGAAAGTTGCTAATGAAACTGCATGGGAAAATAACTATTTTTTTCCTCTTGATTTTTCCAGGTTAGCCAGGTAGTTTGTATAATGAATTGGCAAAAATAATGGCATGAAGGATTCTTGAGTTTCCACAGTTAAAACTTGTTGCTGATGGTAAAACTGAAGATGCAATTATCTTCAATTTATGAAATTTGAAAAAAACAGTTTGAGTGAATCTTGAAAATAAAGCAGAGCAAAGGAAGGATTTTTTTGTTGCTGGTAGGGTGGGGCTGGCTGTTGTTCTGCTAGTTGGCCTTCAACAGAAAGTTGATGATAAATTTCAGCCAATTTCTATTCATATTTTTCCTTTTATATGCATAAATGATGGAGCTCGCAACTAAGAAGAAACACAGAACTTGGAGACTGCTAGTGTTCAGTCATGATTCTGCTTTGTCATCTGTTAAATTTTGGAAATTAAATTTAAAAGTGAAAAGATAAGGTTATATGAACTATCATTGCCTCACAGTTGCATAATGAACCAGTGTTTTTCTGTCTCAATATAAGGGATTTGCTTTATGAAACTGTTCAATATTTCAGTAAAACCATTTATTTTGTCTTACTACTGTAGCTATTGTGCTGATAGTTTATTATTATATTATGCAAGAGTTTGTTTCTGTACTTTTGAAAAGTCATTTTGTGGATATTCAAAATTTGAAAAGGAAACCAGTCTGCCAACTTCTTAAGAACTGTTTTTGCCTTATTTCTTTCTTCCTTTCTTTTCTGTCATTCCCTTCTGTTCTTTTTTCTGTCAGCCTTGTCTGTAGCTAATGTCCATCTCATCTGTTTCCCATCACTTCTGTACTGAGCATTCATATAATGATGAATGTGTTTCCCCAACAATTCAGCTACACAGTAGAAGTACTAGCCTTGCTCTGTTCACAGGGAACTGAAGTACATGGCAAGTTAGGGGTGCTGGACATCTCTGAAATCTAGGCTGATCCAGAAACCAAGTGAGGATTACTGAGATACAGTTCGGTGCTTCACTTGCAGACACGTACCATTCCCTGTTGTTTCGCAGGCCAAAATTCAGCTGGCAGTTTTTCTGTTTCTTAACAGGTTATTTCTTATATGCTACTTAATATTGGAGTCTGTATTTTTTAATGTGTTATTACTTAATTTCCTTCTAGAGTTGTCTGTTTTGTCTTTATTTTCATTCTTTCTAAATGAGCATCTCCCTGTAAATACCTTTTCTTTGCTGTTACTTTTCCCTAGATATATTGTTGTACGCTTTTGTAAAAGTAAATCTCATTTCAGTGCCTATTGAACTCTCCTAATCCCTGTTTCATCTATTTGTGTAATTTTTGTTCTCAATCCTTCCCAGATCAGTATAATCAGAGAATTGAATTATTAAGCTATTTGCTGGGCAGCGTTGACGCTAGGTAGGAATTAATGTGTTGGGGAATCTCAAAGCTCCCTCTGATACCCTTCTCCACATGGACCATTTCTGGTTTTGTTCACTCGTTGCCTTTTATGGCTTCATGTGGTTGGTTTGTTGTTCTGTTTGTTTGTGGTTTTTGTCATCCTCATCCCCCCCACAGGTGACAATATTCACAGATACCAAGCTGCAGCACAAAACTGAAGTTGTTTTCGAACGCCTATAGTATTGATCAGTGTATCTAGTCCTACTGTGATTGTGTAGACGTATCGGGTGTGAGAAGTAGTTTGAAGGTGTTGAATGCTTCAGTGCATTTATTTTTTCAAGGATGGAATAAGGGAACTATTTAGATAAAAGAATTGTGAATGGAATCTGTTGTTCACATCTTTCTAACCAGTGTGCTGTAAGAGTGATTCCAGACAATTAATGTTTTTACACTACAGTACATGATTTTTTTTCAGCCTCTTTTCAAGTGATGATTAAATGGAGTTATATGAAGGAAGTCACTGAAGAGGAAAGAATGCATTAAACAATATGAGCAATAAACTTTTCCTTAGATACTAATTGAACTAAATGCTTTTTCAGGCTGTGTACATGATGCCCACAGAAGGAGATGATTCATCCAAAAGTGTTCCTTTAGCATTGCAAAGAGTGTTTTATGAGCTGCAACATAGTGACAAACCAGTTGGAACTAAAAAGCTAACAAAATCTTTTGGGTAAGTTTGAGATTGGTAGTATTTATTAGGCTGTTAACTAGCTTCCTAAAGCTTTTCTTTAAAAAGATTTTATTTTAATCAGGCTAGTTTTAGAGAGGTGCAGAGAAATGATAATACAGCATTATGTTAATTGCAAACTTTTCTTAGTTTACTTGGATAGGTTTGCATTTATAGTCAGTACTAAAGACAGCTGATCCAAAAGTCAGACATTTTGGGGAGGGGAGCAGTACACAGTCACAACTGTTAGCAGGGTTATAATTTACCTATTACCTGAAAATTGTGTGATATTGCTTAAGTAAAAACAAAATATGTTGTTGAAACATTGCAGTTCATGTATTGTTAATGTCTTTTTAAAAATGTAAATGTTTTAAATTTAGAGAAGTAGCGGTAATTTGCATTTCTGTATTGTTAGTTCTGCGCTGTTGATTGTTGTAATATTATCTTATGATGTGTCAAAGATGCACAGATTTTTGCCCATGCACAATGAAGAAGCATTTTGTGCTGTATTCTCTCTTGTGATTTAAAGCTTAAGAGGAGTATCTGTTGTATGATGTAAAGGTGTGAGAGTACACAGACAAAGTAATTGTTTGCATTTTCCTCACTTTAGCACCCTATTTTCCTCCATAAAGCCTCTACGAAAAGACTTGCTTTTTACTTTCATTTTTGCCCAGTATCCAGTTCACTACCCAGTATTTTTTCCAGTGTGATGGTATTTTTTGGGAGATGGTGTTACAGAGTGTAGTTTTAAATCTGGAGTATCTAGACATAGAATTATATGATATAGCTGCATTGAGGGTGTTGATTTTTTTAAAATTACCTTTTGGGGGAATTTTAAAATGAGATGGGTAACCCCAGGGTTATATGTTTGTCTGACTGCATCCTCTTCCTACTGGCACATTGTATATTTAGTTTATCAGCACTGCTGCTGTCCTGTTACACTGGAAGGACTTGCTGATATCATAAATGTTTCATCTTGAGTTAAGATCCCAACTGTGTCCTGGTCAGTAGCACGAAGAGATCTTTCCTGGGTGTGTTGGAGATGCTTAATTTTGCATTTGAGAGCAAGATTTTAAAAATGTGTTTGTGCTTGCCTTCATTCTTGGGGAAGCATTTTGGAATATGTTTGAAGATTTGGTCTTTCACCCCTGTTAAATCAGAGAGGGGTTTCTGACCTTGTGAGACCTACTTATGTGCTGTGTAGAGTGCAACTTTTTACTGGGTATTGTGAGTTTCTAAGTTTGACTTCTTTCAGTAGAAAGCGATGCTGTTGTCTGAAGGAGCCCTTTTTTATCCTAATATTAGTATGTAAGCTTTTTCTTTTATTTTGTCCTGTAAACTGGCTAGTATTTAAAGCCTAAGGAGTCAGGAGGTTCTTTTCCATTCTTAATTATCCAATAGGTCACTTAATTCAGCTTGTTTAATTGTGAAGCCCCACACAGTTTGTTTTGGCACTCTTTTGAGAGCAGTACACTGCTTTGTGACAGTGGTAGTGAGTCACTGAGAAGAAGATGCGGTTTCTATTGCTCCTGGTCACCCCTGTGCTTGTGGCTTCGGGAACCAGGGTTGAACCTCATGCTGAAGCTAAAACTTACAGCAAACATAACTTATTTTATATGGCTGGGAGTGATGACTGTTGCAAAAAGAGTTGTCAGAGACTTAAAATTACACAGCATTCCTGAGTTTTAGTTAAACAGTTCATAGGGGAAAGTATTTAATGCTGAAACTAAAAACACTACACTTGTCTTTATTTAAGGCAGTAGTGCTGAATACCCTTGTTGCAGTGTGCCACCTTGGGTATGAGCCCTTCCGAGGCTGTTGCTGTCACCTCTCCTTTCACATGAGTGTGTTTGCACATGGACAGTTCACTAAGCTGGATGTGTCCTTTGCATCCTTGGAGTTACTGTGCATCCAGAATTAACTATTTAGCTGAGCACAAAGGAGCCAGTATTTCCTATAAATCCATTTACTTCCTTTCATGTGCTGAAATAATCCCTGAACACTACTTGACTGCACCTGAAGGGCCCTCAGAAGAGAGGCTGCTAGAAGCACGCTGTGGAAACTATTCTGACAGCATTGAATTGCTCCCAGGCCTTTTCTTAGTAGTTTTTTTGACATGAACTGAGACTAGGTTGTGGACTGGAAGAATTCTTCTGCTAGCAACAGCCTGGCTCTGGTCTCTTTGACTGGCTTCAGCTGCCTTCCTGGTCCCTGTCCTCAGATCCACAGAGAGAGAAGGCAAGCAGGCGTAGAACGGCTGCCAAAGTGTCCCACAAGTTCACTGCCCGTCCTTACTGCCAAGTAAATGCCACAGAACTAAAAAAAATCTGTGCATCAGCCAGTACTAAATCAGAGTGTCTTTACATCTTGCTATGTATTAAATTCTTGACCTGCAAAGAAATCACAAAAATGTCTTTAGAACTGTAAGTTTTCTTCATAATATAGTAATTTTGTATTAATTTGCCTTACAAAGGTGGGAAACTTTAGACAGCTTCATGCAACATGATGTCCAGGAATTATGTCGAGTGGTATGGTTTTTTTTTCTATTTCTTACTGATCTGTGATGCATAATGTTGTCTCTTGATATTGTATATATATAATATAATTCAATAACACCCCTAGTAATAGTGGCACTGCTTAATTTAAATGAGGTCTCTAAGATGTAGAATTTTTTGCCTTGGGTTATTTCTCTTTTTTAAGAATGGGATTGATCGTGGCCTTTTGTGGGTGAGGAATTTATAAAGGATAGGGAAAGCTGAAAATAGGTGAAACCTATGCTAGAGGTCCTTTTATAGCCACAGAGAGAAGTGCAGTTTTGGAGAGGCAAGTGCATTGCTATATTTGTGAGGTTTTCCAGGCTCAAAGGACTGTGGCTGGGCTAGTCTTCAGTGCAGTTTTTAGGGGAAGGAGGAGGATTTGAAGGACTAGAAAGGAGATACCAATGCATATAGACTAACGTTTCATTTTTATACCAGTGACTTAGAGCTTAATTAGTGACGTAGTCATCTGTATGTAATGAATAAATTAAAAAACTACAAGTTTATCCTATGTAAAAACTAATTTTTCTTTCAGCTGCTTGATAACGTGGAAAATAAAATGAAAGGCACGTGTGTAGAAGGCACTATTCCTAAATTATTCAGAGGGAAGATGGTGGTATGTATTTAGTCTTTCTTTTTTTTTCTCTTTTTAAGTTTAAATTAACTTTTACTTGTATACATTGAAATGCTGTGGGTTTTGTTTTTTGTTTACAGTCTTATATCCAGTGCAAACACGTAGACTATCGATCTGAACGAATAGAAGATTATTATGACATCCAACTAAGTATAAAGGGAAAGAAAAATAGTAAGTGATACATTGTGATATGCACCAATCAAATACTTCAACATGTTGAACATCTGTAGTGCCTGTTGATTTCAAATGGATTTGTTGGTGCTCAGCACCTTGAAATATCCTTTAATTTCAGAGGAAAGATTTTTGACGACTCATTGAAAACATCTTCTGCAGAAAATGTTTTTGGTTACATTACCTTTTTTCCATTCTCCCATTTCCCTTCCCTGCTCCTTCCCTAATTCTCTTACTGATATCTTTTCATAAATCTATCAATTTTAGGAGTTTTTGTGGTGTTGTAAATGTGCATACTGTGCCATGGTGATAACAGTAGTGTTGTCACAGTAGGTTATAATTTCTATATGAAGTTGGATGAAACAGATTCTTATTTAGACTTGAGAGTCATAATAGGCAAACAAAAAGAATGCTTTAATTGGAGCAGCATAACAGTGTTCCACTATAATCACTTTACCAGGTACTTGGCATACAAGGTGCAAAAAAGGACATGTAAGAGTCCAGCAAACAGAATCATCTAGCTTGATACTTAACAGTTGCAAAGTGAGAATAGGAGATTGGCAGACAGTTGTAACTGTGACTTTAAAATCTGTTGATACTCTTATGTATGCCCCTACAATTTTGTACATTTCTTGACATTCTGAAGCAATATAAAACTTTTTTTTTCCTTAAATAAAGACAGAAATACTTAAACACAAGCTCACGTGTCTTAATATGTTGTTTGATTATTACATTAAGCCCCAAGGCTAGTGTAAACTTACATTTTTCTTCCTCCTTCCCTACAATTCCCAAATCTTTTTTTAATTTAGTTTTTGAGTCCTTCATTGACTACGTTGCAGTGGAACAGTTGGATGGTGATAACAAGTATGATGCAGGAGAACATGGCTTGCAGGTATTTTTTTTTTAAATTAAGTTTTAAATTTTATTTCTCTGTCCTTCATAAAGTAACTTATCAAAGCTATGGTAGCCAAAAAATGTTGCCAAACCCATTCTAGGTTGTATCAACTGGTTTTGGTTTTGTTTTGTTTTTTTCCTTAGACAAGCATTTCCATGGCTCCTCTTAATTGCTGTTGGGTCTGTTGAAATGTAGCTTGGATTTGAAAAGTCTAGTCAGCACTGAGTTTTGCTTCTATACCTGTGTTTGAGTGAGAGAATGGTTAACTACTGATCTCAAGACTGAGAGGTTTCTTAAAGAGAAGTCTGTTCTTCTATGTGTCTAGTAAAAAAGCAGCATAGCTCTAGGAGTTTATAGAGGTCATTTTTGTATCATCAACAAGAACACCAAATGAACCCGTGGAATTTTAAACATTTATGTGTATGCACATGTTTCTGAGCTTTTCAGCTGCACTGCACTGAAGGAAGCTGAAGTCCCATTTTAAAACCCTTTGTTTTACTAAAGCTTTTTCTTGCAGCTTCCATAAAGCAGTTTTTGGGAGTAATGTTCTATATATTCTTTAGCTGTTCTCAGAAAGGTACAGCATGGTAGCCAAATATTTGTTGGCAGAATACAATAAGCATGAAATTCTTAGTTGATAAAAAATGAGTTTTCTCCTCTATATTCTTTTTTGTTTATAAAGGTAACTTGCTCTTAACACAGTGAGAAGTTTGCATGTGCTTGTATAAATGGCCTAAACTTCAATGAACTGAGTTCTTGTGAGTGTTACTGGAGCAGCTCATGGGAAGGTTGATGCAGCGTTAAGACAGTTTGCTTCCACCCCAGTTCTGAACATTCTTTGGTGCACATTCTGTTGTCAAGCCTATAAAATAAAAGTCCATAGGAAGACTGTGGCAAACAAGTATTTTGAGTTGCTAAAAATCTTGCAATTTCAACTATGTTTCCTTTAAAATGTCTAGGAGGCAGAGAAAGGTGTGAAATTCCTAACATTACCACCAGTATTGCACCTACAGCTCATGAGATTTATGTATGATCCTCAGACTGACCAAAACATCAAGATAAATGATAGGTAAGGGGGTTTTTTTGTTTGTTTGTGGGTTTTTGTTTTGTTTTGTTTTTTTGTAGACTTTGGACCTGTTAAGATATTTATAAAAAATAATTTGCCAAAGTCCTATCTTTTTAATCAACTCCAAGAGGAAGATGTAGGCACTGGCACATGTTGGAGGTCCCCAAAAGGTGCACTGATTGAATATTAAGATTCTGAATGACAAATTGAATACTTAAATAGTCATTTGTAGCTGTTGTTTTGGATATGAAACAAGTGAATGTGTCTTTTAAGGCCTTGTGGAACATTCTCTGTGCCATGTGTGGAAAGTTGGTACATTCCCATAGGCTGCCACAAGAGTGAGCAGGATAAATAAGTAGTCTTCTGCTTTCCCTCCATCTATTTCCATGCCCACTCACAGTAAGTAGAGGCTGATAATTTCTTAAGGAGATACATTGTTGGTTGTGAACTAAATCTGTATTGCAGCCATTTCAGTCTGGCCAAGAAGGTGAGGCCGCAGCAGGTGAAAGACATTTCAAAATAATGTTCCAGTCCAGTGGTACCTGTGCTGGAAAAGCTGTATTTGTGTACTAGAAAATAACAAGTTTAGAGCTCTTCCCTTGACACAGTGAGTCCAAAGCAGCACTGTTTCAGTAAAGTACTCTTACCCTTGTTACTGAGGGCATGTTTTTTCTCAGGTGCTTATAAAGATTATTTTTATTCCATATTAAAACAGTATAAAAATCTGCCATTCTGTGCAGTATATCCTGGCATTACAACAATAACTTGTTCAATTTTTGTAACTTGCTTTAGGATTAAGTACTGATACCCTGCATAATAGCATGTGTCTGTCTTAACTACAAATACAAGTGTCTTACTTCTTTCCAAACTAGGTTTGAGTTTCCTGAACAGTTGCCACTAGATGAATTTTTGCAAAAAACAGATCCTAAAGATCCTGCCAATTACATTCTTCATGCAGTTCTAGTACACAGTGGAGATAACCATGGCGGACATTATGTTGTTTACTTAAATCCAAAGGGAGATGGCAAAGTGAGTATTGAAAAGCACCTAAACATATTTGTGTTTTGCAAATATATACTTGCAGTTTTCATAATGAGCAAATCTTTGGAATTTCGTTCCCTTACAGAAGAGTATGCTGGCACACTCACTTCGTCACACAGGGATTTGGTTTCTCCATGTTGTTCTTAGCCTGATACTTTTTCATTTGATGCCTGTTCTAATATATCTGGGAAACTTACTTTGTGTTTACAAAAAGAAAACCCAGCAGCCCTGTTGTCTAGTTTTTGCTCTTTAGGGAGGAGCCTGCATTTGGAGGCACTGAAGATTCACTTGCCTTCTTAAAAGGAGCAGCTTCATCTTTGCTATTGGCTTTTGGCAGAAGTTTGTTAACTAAGGGAATCCCTTCAGTTGTGTGTGTATATGCATTGAAGTTCTACTGCCATCAAATTTTATGCAGCATTTTTTGTTTGACTTTATGCTGAAGCAAATCTGAATGTTTCAAATGTTTCTGTGACTCAGAAGTTCAGTATATTTGCATGTCCCACTGTTACAGGTTTAGGTGATTTGATTGGATTGGACATTTATAGGTCAGGTGTCTCTTCCTTTGAGTTGACTGGTTTTGTGTGTACATCACTGCTCACAGTAAAAGTAGAAGTCAGCTTTTGCCATTAATTTGTTGCTATTTGTCTTTCATTCTTAATTGGCTTTATTGTTTTAATTTCAAATTTGCTGTAAATTAGTTTAAATGTACAAATAATTACTAGATGTCTTGAGCATCACTGCTTTTTATTTTATTTTATTTTACAACAAATGAGGTCAAATTTCCGAAATTCATATGGAAATTTTAGATTTTTAATAGCAATCTGAAGAAAAAGTTATTTGGATAATTATTGGGCTTTTGATATTAAGTGTAAAATGCTCAAATATTTCACTAAAGGCTTGGTGTTTCTGACCTTCCTTATGCTGAGTGCAAGTAGCAGGGAGCACAAATTATACTGAACTAGATTTTTGTTTTTATATTCTTGCTGCTTGAAGAGCAATTTTAGTTACTTCAAAGAGCTGAAAGATGTGCCAGAAATAGGATTAATTTATCATTCAAGAACATGTTTTTGTGTGTATGATATTATTTATATGAAATTTTCTTTCTAGTGGTGTAAATTTGATGACGATGTTGTATCAAGATGTACAAAGGAAGAAGCGATTGAACACAACTATGGAGGTCATGATGATGACTTGTCTGTACGGCACTGTACAAATGCATACATGTTGGTTTACATCAGGGAATCAAAATTAAGTATGTATACCCTGCATGTGGTCCAAGTTTAGGTTTACATACAGGGATTCATCACTAAATTTTACTTGTGAATTGTTGGCAATCTTCCTATACAAAGGGGCTTTGTTAGTTATAGTTGGAATTTATAGATTCTGTGGGATCAGCCAGCCTTTTTTTCACTCTGGAAAGTATGTGCTAATCTGGTATCTTCTTGTCTTAGCACAGTAGGACAAGACTGTTTATCTGCAGCGCTTTAGCCTTAATTGTTTCATAGGATGGAAGAACCAGTGAACTAAATTCAGTGATGGAAACTAGATCTAGTTGGTTATAAATATGTTGATATATGTATACTAAAAATATTGAGTGATGGTAAATATTTTTTTAAATCCTGAAAATGAATATTTAATTCAGAAGTCTGATACATATTTCATGGAAGTAGTGAATTTTGGCTTGGGATAGAAAATGCTTCTTTTGCCAAAACGTTATGATATCAAACCATCTTTTTTAATTAAAAGATGAAAAAAGCTGTTTTGACTTCAAATCAGAAGAAAGTAAAGTGTGTATGAAGAAAACCCTGTTTGATGTAAACCTTGAAATGACATCACAAAATCTGCTTTGTAGGTGAAGTTTTGCAGCCTGTCACGGACCATGATATTCCTCAACAACTTGTAGAAAGGCTACAAGAAGAGAAAAGGATAGAAGCTCAGAAGAGGAAGGAGAGGCAGGAAGCTCACCTCTATATGCAAGTGCAGGTCAGCTTTTGAAACAGATCAATTACAACTACCTTACCTTTAAAATTCAGGATGTTGAGCCACCCAAGACAAACTTTGATTTTTCAATTTTTTGCATTTGTGTTTGGAAATAGCATTTGAATTGAAATTACTGGTTTTGTGCTTAAAGTCTAATTTTAATGCTTTAAGTCTACATGCAATGAAACACAGTGCTGTATGTTGTGGATATTTCTCTTTTCTGTAGAAGTTATGTGCTTGCAAACAAAAACAGTGAGTTCAGGTGAAAGGAAAAGGGCCACGTTATTTTAAATGGCTGCCCTGCCACGGCACTTTTTTCTCCTTCAGGAATTCTCTTCTAAAATTAGAATGTATCAAGCCATAGGCTGCAAGCCTGGACTCCTGCCAAACTGAGCTCATCAAGTAGAAGCAGAAGGAGAGAGTGCTTATATTTGCAATTATCTTTTTGGAAAAGCCAGATGGACTAGATTGTTACAAATTGCCTTAAGGAACCCTGTTTATGGCTCTTCCCAGAGCCCATCTGGCAGAAGAAAACAGCACCCATTTTCCATTTGCCTCCATGTTTCCTTGCATCTTCTTTCTGGTGTTCAGAAGTGGAGCTATCGGTGAAGTTCACCTTGTTTTACGCTGCATTACACTAGAGCTGTTTTCAGTGGAGGGACTGACAGGGTTGCACCGTTCGTCTTTCTGTCAACAAAAAATGCATGGGAGCTGTGGGAGATCAGGAAACATTTCAGGCCAGCCTGCTTGCATTACCCCAGTAAAATAATTATGTAGCCTTTTTTTAAGTGCCAAGATTGTTGGAGCACATGTTTCCAAGATTGAGATCTAAGCACAACTGGTTTTTAATTGTTCAGGATTTGTAAGAATTAGTGTATTTTAATTACTTACACTGATTTGACTATCAATCACAATTTTTCAGTTTCATTATAATCTGTATACATGCAAATTTTGTTTGTGACGTGAATAGCGTTACCAGTGTGCCACTATTCAGAGAGCCAGTGAAGTTGCATGGTAAAGCATCTTGAGAAGGTATTACAGTGTGCAGCTAGTTAATATGAATTGTAACCTTTTAATGTAATTTTTCAGATAGTGGCAGAGGATCAGTTCTGTGGTCACCAAGGCAATGATATGTATGATGAAGAAAAAGTTAAATACACTGTTTTCAAAGTATTAAAAAACTCAACACTTACAGAATTTGTTCAAAATCTCTCTCAAACGATGGTAAGTTTTCTCTACCTGAATATCTGTGTGTATTATTTTATTACATTATGGTTGCTTCATAGTCTTTATCCTCTCCAAGTATTGGCAACAGTCATAATTTAGACCTTTTAAAACAGGAGATCTGTTTGAGAAAAGTATCTTAGCTGTTTTGTTTCTTTGTTTCCTGTCACAATTTTTATTTATTTTAGGGATTTCCCCAGGATCAAATCAGATTATGGCCAATGCAAGCTAGAAGTAATGGAACAAAAAGACCTGCAATGTTAGATAATGAAGCAGATGGCAATAAAACGGTAAATATTAATTGATATGCCCATGATTTTTAGTTCTTGTTAAGAATATAAAAGTTTGGGACATCAGATTTTTCAGATTTTTAATATAACCTGTATCTCATGGAGTTTGATATGCAAGAAGATGTGAGATTTATTGGATTGATTTGGACAGGAGGGAGGCCTGTGGTGCATGACTTTTTTTCTATAAAAAAAAGCATGATAGTGATTTTTTAATGTTAGATTTCAAACAGATATGTCTTTTTGAGTCCTCCATTATTTGGGTAAAAACTCTGGATTTAATGAAATGTGTTGCTTAAAATGTAAAACCTTGTGCCTAAATACCTCAAAAAACAGTGATTAGTTTCACTGTCCTGTTACTTCTGAAGTGAAGTAATTTTCTTGACATAATAAAGGTAGCTGTAGGTATATTTTTAAATTAAAAATAAATAGGTCAATTTAAAATAAAACCTATAACTTGTGCTCCATTAAAACTTTTTTAGTGTTTTTATATCTGTCATTGTTTCTCTTCATAAACTTCCTGTCATTAACACAACTGAAAAAAAACAAGTCTCCCACTCGTAGAATGTCATAAAGTTCTTGTATCTGATGGAAATGCAGATATCGAGTTGTGTTATGTTCTCCAGAGATGTTTTTTCTTCTTCCACTTCTTTCTATGTAGATGATTGAGCTCAGTGACAATGAAAATCCATGGACAATATTTTTGGAAACAGTAGATCCAGAGATGGCTGCTACTGGAGCAACATTACCCAAGTTTGATAAAGATCGTAAGCATATATGCTAAAACTTGAATAAATACAAAATACTTTTATTTTGGGTATATCTCAGGAAACATTGTGTGCTCCTTTTTCAAATGGTGACATTGATGTGCCCATCAAATGACAGTGCTGAAATTAGTTTTTATCATGCAGTTTTTCCCTTGTTTATTTTCAAGTGTAAGACATTTCCCATGTTTTTGGAATCACTAAATAAATTTTTATGTATATAAAAAGTTGATTTATAAAAATTCAGTATGTAAGAAGATTTAAGGGCATTAATCAAATTAATAAACCAAAGACACATCTTTGTTACTGTTTAAAGAAAAATATCTAGGTGATTCCCCCCCTGACATATTAAAATAAGACTTACTTAAAATTAAATCTTACTTCTTAACTTGTAGATGATGTAATGTTGTTTCTGAAGATGTATGATCCGAAGACTCGGAGTTTGAATTATTGTGGACATATCTACACACCTATATCCTGTAAAATACGTGAGTTCTGATATTGAATTTAATTGTTATAATCGAAATTTTTTTAAGACAATAGACAGAATACTTTTTTTTTCTTTTAATATTAGTTTTATGATGGAAATCAAAGGTAAACCACAGGAAGAAATTCTCATTTCTCCCAACAGTTGGCAGTTTTCTTCCCCATGTTGTGTCAGTGAAACTTCCCACAAGGCTGCGAGCATTGCCTTAGTACACCGTTGGCTGTCAGTTATTTTTTTTGTTGTTGCAGGTTTTCTGTGTTCACACTGTGTTGCTGAACAAACAGCTGTTTCAAACTTGCTGTAAAGCTTTGTGACTTGATGCTGCTCTCCAGTTTTTTTTTTTCCTCCTATTTAAAGTTTTTTTGGTTGGTGTTTTTTTTTGTTTTTTTGGGGTTTTTTTGTGAAATGTACTTCAATAGCTTTTAAAATAACTCTTGTACAGCTTTTTGCTATGGTAGCCTGAGAGCAGCAGCTCAGACTGAAGTGGGTTTGAGCCTTGATTTCCTTTAAAGACTTCACCAAATGTCCACAAAGTAAAAATACTTCAGATTGTCCTTTTGAATGTCTCATTTTGTTGATTTGTACATGCTTTCTAATTTTGTATTTTAAATGTCATTTTTTTATTCAGAGTCTTTTTTAGGCATTTTGAGACTTTTTATCCAGAGTAGAAAAATAGGTTCTCTTGTTTTTGGAGGTCTTGCTAGCAGATAAAATGCAACACATTTCATGTTCCTTTTCTTTTCCAATAGGTGACTTGCTTCCAGTTATGTGTGAGAGAGCAGGATTTCCACAAGAAACTAACCTTATCCTCTATGAGGTTTGGATTGATAGACTTTTTGTAACTTTTTTGTCTTTTACATGCTATAACTAGAGAAGAAGAAGCTTTGGTTAAAAAAAAGGTTGCTCATAGCAATGGTAATTTATAAATTGTAAGCACTCTGTAACCTGTAGCTTTGAAGTCTACGGTACTGCAAGAGCGTATCAGCAGACAGTTAACTTTGAAACAGATTTAAACAACTAGAAGTGTGAGACTTTAAAAACAACACATCTCTACATGAATTCCTACATGAGCAGCTTTTCTGTGCTAAATCTGAGCATATCTTCTGGGTTGCAGCGTTAGAGGAGCTAATGCTGTTAGTGTGATTGGCCACTGTGTTTTCAGTGCTACCCTTGGACAGCAGAGTTGAGAAAAGTTGCATCTTCTCCTTCCTTCCCTAAGTTAGAAGTCAGCAAATAAAATACCTAGCTGCTAGCATATTGGTGCCCAAATACAGAAATAGTAAATATTTATAATTGCTCTATTTATTAAGTGCCGAAGATGGAAGTCTTGCCAAGGTAAAGTCCTTGCTGCAGTAAGAACAAGGAATTGGTTTTAATTGCGTTTTTTCTTAGCAGTCATGCTGCTCTCTCTGGTGGTTCCAGGGGAGCACACACACTTTCATGCTAAAAAGCAGAACTGTTAGGTACTTCTACTCTGTGCTAGTCAGGCTTAATTCCAATTTGTTTAGACAGGTGCTTTTATCCCAAGAGATCAACCTCTAAGTATAAACACGTAATATGCATGTAGATGTTCTGTCATACATGCCTTTATAATAAGGCTTTGTTATTTTTTCAAAAAGGACAAGTGAATTGCTCTACAAAAGTTCTGCATTATTAAAATCAGTGAGCAGAATCAGTGTTCTCCACATTTCCTGGAAGCTGCATCAGTAGAAAATTAATGTCTAAGTTTTGGAAACTTTTGCAGTGCTAACAAGATAATACTGAATGATAAAATAATTTTGAAAATTAAGATAACCTGAGGGAGACTCCAAAGGTAAAAATGAGCAGCCTGCTTTATCAATAGCAATTAGGTGTATCTGGACCTTAACTAACATTTTATTTACATATCTCTCTCTCTCTCTCCATTGGTTTCAGTTGAAAGTAGATACAAGTTAACCTTATCTGATAATTTCTTTACTATTGTGGTCTTTAGTTTTCTTTTATTTAATATGTGATCAATAATTTTTGTTTTTATTACAGGAAGTTAAACCCAATTTAACAGAAAGGATTCAAGACTATGATGTATCTCTTGATAAAGCTCTTGATGAACTCATGGATGGTGACATCATAGTGTTTCAGAAGTAGGTATTTTAAGGGGCCAGCTTATCATTGCAATTAAATCACCTAGTTCACTTTGAAAGCAGAACTTCCTTTAACTTAGCATTTTTAACAAGAGTGAAGTGTAATTTTCCAGCTGTCGACATGTTCTCAGCAGTTCTCATTTGTTTATTCAAGGAGAAATGAAAAAATACTGGTAGTATTTTAATTGTCAGATGTCATGCTATTTAAGGAAAAGAAGGTTTCATTCTAGCTTAGAAAACTAATAACCTAAATTAGCTCTTAATATTACCAAAGAGTGTGGTTCAGCAGTGTGTCTGAGATCTGCAGCTTTTTTACGTAGAGCCTGTAACTCGGGACACTGAAGAGCCTACCAGCATTTCAGCTCCTGGGCTCTGTACCATTAGCACCATTACAAGGCTCTTGGCTTGGAGCTCCTTTCAGCCTAGAACTAAACTGAACTAAACTGCTTTCCTTTTTTTCCTTTTACTCATGCTCACAATAAGTTCCATATTGGTCCACAGTGATGAGATGCTCCCAGTTGGCCTGAGCATGTGCGACTTGTAGGTGTACTGGTGCTTCAACTGGGGTTTTCTCCAGGGCAAAAGGAGAACTCCTGCATCTTGTATCTGTTAAAGGGATCATTCATAAGCTTGTCAGGGCTATAAATCAGCATTTCTATGCTCTCACTCCTGATGGTCACACCCAACTGTGTTGCTCTGTTTCTCTCCATGGGCTGACAGTGGGTGGAAGCCAGCTAGTCTATCTTCAGCACTCTTACCCCAGATTATGTGAGATGAATGTATTTCTCATGTCATGCCTTGGAATTCGCATTCCCTGTTGACCCAGTTGGTGTTATGCACCTTTGGCTGGCTGCTGACTCCTGGGTAAGTGCACAGCTTGTACCCTGGTGCTATTCCTCCGCTGAGAAGTTAGGGGTACCAGTCAGTAATGACCCAAACCAGCATCTGTGCTGTTTGTTTCTGTGGTTCAAGGAGTGCTGCTGTACCTCTGGGCTCTGTGCAAAGCCATTAATGCAGGAGTGTATGGAAAGCTGTGGCAGCATCGTTACAGACACGCAGGAATGTGCCAGGGTGGGAGGGAGGGAAGACTACAGCTACAATGCTGCTGTGAAAGGGCTGGAATCAGAGTATTGCCGGGTTGCCAAATGAGCCAGCACAGCATGTGGGTGTTTGCCCTTGCACTGCACAGAAATACTCAGGGGTGTGGGTCACTACTGACTGTATTAGTTCTACTGTGTACGAGTGGTGGCTCTTTAAAAAGGTTTCTAAACTTTTTCTGTTTCTCTCAACTGTCGCTGACTTACTGTAGAACATGTTTTTAAAAGCCCTAGCTGCTTGTATGTGTAACACTGTGATATGTAATGGTATTATCATTTGTTTGCTCTTGTAGGGATGACCCAGAAAATGATAACAGTGAACTACCAACAGCTAAAGAATACTTCCGCGACCTCTACCATCGTGTGGATGTAATTTTCTGTGATAAAACCATCCCAAATGACCCAGGCTTTGTTGTTACTTTATCCAATAGGATGAATTACTTTCAGGCACGTGTCCTATTTGTTTGTCTGCTGTTGTTTCCTTGTTCTGAAAGTAACTTTTGCGTTAGTTCTCAACTGCACTATATACGTTTTTAGAACAGAGTAGATCTATTCTTGTACGTTTTTTGCATTGTAGTGATTACAGATTTGAGGAAGCTACTAACGCTTGTGAGAAGAACATACTCTTAAAATAAAACACAGTTTTTTTAATAATGAGCTGTTTGACAGTCAGATTCTTTCTTGATATGCCATTCTGCTCTGTCAGGAAAATGATGCTCTAATATACATTTGCTTTATAAGTGACATATAAAACTTGCACAACTTGTTTAGCTGTTAAAAGAAAAATACCTTGGGAATCTAGTGATAGATATTTTCTGCTTGTAATATCACCAACAATATTCATTTTGTAGACTAAACTGTTTTCTTCACACAATGCTGTTTAGTGCTCAGTGACACTAACAGGTCAAACCTGTTGTTTTCATAAAGATTGACCAGAGGGTGTTTAGAAGAGGAAAACTGGACAATATAACTTAAAAAATATATTAAAAAAAATAAAAATTGTCTAATCTATTAAGAGCCTGAGTAGATTTGGATCCCTGCAGTTGCTTTGGTCAGTGTCAAAAAGATAATTTAAAACCAGACAACTTTATTTTCTGTCACCAAAGGCGGGAACTTTGAGCACCTGCTTATATAGAGGAAGTCAGAGACGACTTTTGCTACCCTGTTCTCAATGTCTGCTTTTCAGCAACTTGCTTTCTCTTATTTCATTTTTACTTGAAATGTAAGTTCTTTATAGCTTATTTTGATAAGGGAAAAATAGGCAGAGGATCCCCATGCTTTTTGTGAGGCAGTGACATGAAATATACTGATAGAAATGACGTGGTGATATTGCCCAGCAAGCTAACTTCCCTGGAGTGAATTAAAGAACAGTAGGAGTTTTCAAAGAGCACGTCTTGCTTATTTCCCCAATAACACTATAGGGTTTTTTAAAAAAAAATAAAAAACAACAAAACCAAACAAAGACAAAATAGGAGTAGAGCTATTTTTGTGGATTTTGTGGCCTTTTGGTAACAATGGTTTAATGTAATAAAACAGGCAGTTTCCCCATTTCTTTCCCTAGTGTATCTTATTCTGTGTCTACTGTTCAGAAGCTAAAGATACTGGTTTATTTTGCCTTGGGGAAGTAGACATAGTGGGTCTCTCTCAGAATTTCAGTAGCATATTTTTCGTGATGTGTAATAAATGACTGTGTGATTGTACAGCAATGTCATAACTGTCTGAAATAATTCAGAACTTACAAAAAATTTATTTGCAGGTTGCAAAGACAGTTGCGCAAAGACTTAATACGGATCCAATGCTATTACAGTTTTTCAAGTCCCAAGGGTAAGATGAATTTCCTTAGTGTTTAAACTGTTCTTTAAAATACTTAGCCCAAATATAGATAGGTAGCAATTACTTTGTAGCTTTTTCCAGGTTGTAAACTAATTCTTTACCAGTACACTGTTAGCATTCTGGCAGGCACAGCAAGTTGCATAGAGAGGTTTAAGTATTGCAATGGCTGGCTCTGCAGCCTCAAGGAATCGCACCTTCTAGAAGGGTTCCAGTAAATGTCACTGAAAAAAGATACATTTTAAAAGATCACTGTTTGAATTTCTAAAATCATTAATCAATTAATACAGCCTTACTGTATGGGATAAATTACTAAGCTAATGCAAGTGCTGTTTCAGTGAATGCAGATTTCTAGACCGGAGGAGAGCAGAAACAAGTGCACATAAAAGCAGGATTTTTGCTGATTTTACAGGTTTAAATGCAGGAGTTACTTCACTGATTCCCTCTCCTCTTCCCTCAAAGTCTGCAAATAAAGTTTTATGAAGATGATGATCTAACAAGTTCACAGCTGCTAAAAGGGGCATTTCTGGTTAAAGTGGTGTCCTCAGGCACAGTTGTGTAAAACTGATTCTGAATCTGTATAATACTATAGCAGAAAACAGTGTATTAGTAGTTACACGTATATGCTGCAGGGATAACACATACACAAAAAATACACCATCTTTTTGTATTCATGTAAATGTAGATTGCTTTTTATTAACCTGTAGGTATCTCCATTCATCATCAATGAACCTGTTGTAATTTGAGTAGCTCTTTACAGTGCTGTGGTCACTCTGGAATTTGCTGTGTCATTTGGCTCCACAAATTAACCTTTCACAATCTAAAGCATGTGCTGCTCTACTAGTATTTTCAAAGGAATGTGGGTCTGTGACCCTGCAGCATTCGAAGTGAGCTTGTAAACATCCAGGAGAGGTAACACACACAGTGAATGGTATTTCTGTTCCCATATGCTCACCTGTTTTTAAAAATCACTAAAGCACTGAATATAATGCTGCTTAGGCTGTCCTAGCAGTTATATGAAACTGTAAGCCAGGAATAAAATTGTAGTTGGTACTTTAATTTACTTTAATTCTCTGGATTGCAGAGAGATGCTTATGTTTTCTTTTTCTTTCTGTAGTTATAGGGATGGCCCTGGTAATCCTCTTAGACATAATTATGAAGGTACTTTAAGAGATCTTCTGCAGTTCTTCAAGCCTAGGCAACCTAAAAAACTTTACTATCAACAGGTAGGAGTCTTTTGTTTTTATTGGTGTGAATTAAAAAAATAATTCTACCCTATACAAAGTATACCTAAAGTGTTTTTTTTATTTTCTTCCTTAAGCTCAAAATGAAAATAACTGATTTTGAAAACAGAAGAAGTTTTAAATGCATATGGCTAAATAGCCAGTTTAGGGAAGAGGTGAGTGAAACTTGCTGTCACACACTTGCTATCATTTCTATGTCAAAACTGGTACAACTGTGATTATGGTACAGTTAACACACTCTGTTGTCCTTGAAGAACACAAAATTAGATCAAAGTTGTAACTTACATAAAAAACAAACAAAGAACCCCAAAAACAAAATACCAAGAAAATATAAAAAATAAATTTTAAAAAAAATTGTTCCAGTTCTTAACAAAAACTTTGAAGGTAACATAGATGTTCACTGCAGTAACTGTTATTCATGTGTTCTATGCTTTAATATGATTGTTTACATTTTCAGGTTTTCTAATTATTTTTCTGTTTCCAATTCTGTAGGAAATAACAGTATATCCAGATAAGCATGGGTGTGTGCGGGACCTATTAGAAGAATGTAAAAAAGTTGTAGAACTCTCTGAAAAAGGTTCAGGGAAATTAAGGTAAAGCTGGAAGATTTTGATTTATTTTTTTTATGTGATCATGTGGATTTTATGCAGAAAAGTATCCATAGGGTTGAAAATACTGTGGAAACCATGATATCAAATGGAGTCTGCTACTGTGTTAAAAATAAAATGCTTCCAGATTTACATTGTTCAGCAAGTTCTTATTAACGACAAATATAATTTATTTTGGTTTGTATTTCATAAAGTTACATCCTTGAGATGTGTAAGTTCCATCAATTGCGTTTGTTAACTCACAATTTAATAATTGTTTGCAATTCAAGTGTTTCATGCTGTTTACTTCTCAGGAGTTTAAAGTGAGGTAATTTAAAGAGAGTTAAAAAAAAATTAAATTGTAATTGCATGTATTGGCTTGGTTTGCCATGAGAAGTAATTTAAACTCTTGTAACTTCACAGCTTAATTTTTACTAAAGACTGAATTTTAAGTTTTACAAATACAGCAATACTATCTGTTTACATCCTGGCTACACTCATCCTTCTCGAGGTTTGAGAAAGAGATGTTGATTTTTTTTTTTTAATATACTTCTAAAAATTTTTTAATGCTTTTCCTGTTTATTTATTTTTAAGGCTGCTAGAAATTGTAAGTTACAAAATAATCGGTGTCCATCAGGAAGATGAGCTGTTAGAGTGTTTGTCACCTGCAACAAGTCGAACGTTTCGAATAGAGGTGAATACTATTTTCTTACAGAAACTTTAAAACTTTACTTTGAGAGAAGAAATTCTCAAGTGGTAATTCTCTTTTTCTGAATTCTGATTTTCAAATACTGTGATCCTTGCAGCAAGCTAGATTACATCATAATATAATTGTATTTTTTAAAGACAGTCCTAAAATTTTTCCTTTGTTCCATCTGCTTCCCCATAATCATTTCATTTTAACAACTTTTTAATATATTCATTATAACAATACATGAAGACTTCATGAGGGCTTGTCCATAGGACATTTGCTGCCTTAACACTAATTGCAAGGTTGGTTTGAGGACTCGTGATGTAAATGTTTATGCTTAGAACCCTGTTTCATACTCTAAACTTAAGTATTCTAGAGGACTTTGCTTCCTTTTCTGTTAAGTTTGAGGTTCTTGAGTCAAATTTTGATACTTACCATGTGATTTTTCTAAATATTTCATCATGCAAATCTGTTAACTTGCCTCAAAATTCAGAAATTTAAGGGGGGGAAAAAAAGTTTCCAGAGTAAACTGTAATGAGGAGCTGACAAGAGGTCTGTGATATTGCTATCGGCTATTACTACAGCTGATGGAAGATTTCATGTCAAAACAGCCATTTGGGGAAGCCAGATTATTTACTGAGTAGGGGAAGATGAAATCCTGTCATGCCAGGGATTAATCATTCTTGTAAAAAGACTGTCAAACAGCATGGTTCTTTTAATTGTTTTAAGTAGACTTGCTTTACATCAGTAATGGTATCTCAGTTATGCCTTTAGTTACTTAATAAGTTACTTTTGGGGGAAGTTTTAGCTGATTGCAGTCGTAATTTTTTGTCTGGATCTAGGAAATTCCTCTGGACCAGGTAGATATAGATAAAGAAAACGAGATGCTAATCACAGTGGCACATTTCCACAAAGAGGTTTTTGGGACATTTGGAATTCCATTCTTGCTGAGGATACACCAGGTACAGCATGCCTCCCTTTTCCTCCCCGTGGGATTATATTGATTATGATTTTTTTAAGTACTGTAAAAAAAAATGGTTATTATAAAAATATATAGGAAAATATTGCTCGTATATAAGAAGCTCTACCCCATATATACCTTCTTACAGCTAAATAGTTTACCAGCTCACTTCTCTTTTTGCATATGCAGATTGTGTAGTGTTTCAGTGAGCCTGTGCAGTATCTACAAGGCAGGCATTCAGCATCAGCCAGGGACTGATACCAAACCAATAGTAACCCCTGTTCAGAGCCCTCCCAACAAGCCTAAAATCCTATTTCTACTGCCACTTTAGTAATGGTAATGCAGGCTTGCTGGCAAAAGTGGCTAGGCCATGGTTGCTTGGCTGCTTACTGAGACACATGGTTATGAAAAGTTATTTAGCTTTCTTGAACATTTTCTAAGATGACTTTACATTTTGTAACTTCTATAATTTGATGTGCTTTATCTTCTAGGGCTGGAAGTTAATATAAGAGTGAAAGTTAATCTTGAAAGCTTAATTTTAATTCTTAAGTTTTTATGTGGTACAGCTCCCGCTGAATGTCACACTTAATTCTTTTAATATCAAAGTGTATTTCTGGGGGCAGTTAGCAAATTTCTTCTAAACATTTTCTGGTTCATACATGTTAGTTTGTGTGAAAGTTACCTACTTTTCTAAATGTTTTGGAATGGGAAATATGTCTGCATCTCTGCATCCTGTAGAATTTTGCTTTATTTCCATATTTTTTTATCAATGTAGAGTAAAGCCTGTGTGTTGATTTCTGGTGGCAACCATTTGCACTGCATTTCTCTGTCTGTGACAGCTGATATATGTCATTGATCTTTTAAGTTGATGGTATACATCACTTTTTTTCAGAAGTTTACATACACAGCATGCATAAACATAGTACAAAAAGCTACTAATTGAGAGGGAGCATCACAGGTGCTTGCCTGCACAACTTCAGCCTGCACGTTTCACTAGCAGTGCTTGGTCAATTTATGGGACAGTTTGCATAATGATGGATCAATAGGACTTACGGTTGCTGAATTTATAACAAGTTGTGTGTTGTTGTTTCATATTTTAGTGGATGATGTTGTCACTTGTGTAGTTGTGTAACTAACTGAGAGATTAAGGCAATGTATTTTATTGAAACTTGAAGCAAGAAATACTAACAGCATCACTTTTTTCCTAGAATTCTTTTTTCCATTAAAATCTTGTTGTAATTATTAGGGTGAACACTTCAGAGAGGTTATGAAGCGGATTCAGACAATGCTGGACATACAAGAAAAAGAATTTGAAAAGGTAATGGCAAGTTGGGAGAGTTATCATTGCTGATTGTAGACCCTAAAAGAGTTTATTTTAAGAAGTTGGAACACCACAGATTTAGGATAAGTGTAGATTTTGATCAATAGAACAGTTGCTTGACTTAAATAATGCTTTATCTGAGAACAATTAGGTAGGGTGTGTAGGAGTAGTATTTCTATCCTGCATCAAAAGAGATACTCAGCAAAACACTAAAGCAACCTGTAAAAGTTTAGATGGTGCAGGACCTCTAGAGGCCACCCACTTCGTGTTCCTGCTCAGCAGAACTAGCTTGAAGTTAAGTCAGGTTATTCAGGGTTTTATCTAGTTGCAATGTGAGAACTCCCCAGGATGGATATTCTGCCATGTTCTGGACACTGTATTTAGAGCATCACTGCTGTCATTGTGAAGACACTTATTTTCCTGATGCATAATCAGAATTTTTCATTTTGCAGCTGATGAGGGATGCCTCTTGTCCTTTTGCCGTACATCTCTTGAGTCAGCTTCTGTGTAACAATCTTCAGTGGATGGAAGGCTAGATGTCCCTGTCAGCCTTTTCTCCTTTGGGCTAAACAAACCCTTTTTCCTTAGTTTCCTGTGTGCCATGGACTCCAGCCCCCTAACTGTCTTACTGGACTGTTGCTGGACTTGCTGCAGTTTGTTGCCATCTCTTCTTCCCTGGAGGGCCCAAACCTGGACGCAGTATTCCAGATGCAGTCTCATAATTTCCTGAGCATTCATTTTATCCCATTGTCAAGATTGTGGATGAAGATTTTAAACAGTATTGGTCTATGAGCCCCTGAAGAATCGCACTCATAACCAGCTGCAAGTTAGAATATGAAATCAGCCTTGAAGGCTTTATTTTAATGTGGTATCTTACCGCTTTTTTCCTTTCTTTTTCATAGTTTAAATTTGCTGTTGTAATGATGGGCCGACACCAGTATCTCAATGAAGATGAGTATGAAGTGAACTTGAAAGACTTTGAGCCCCAACCTGGTGAGTTGTTAGACAACCTGACTCTTCTTTTGTCCTGCTGAAGGTGCTCTGTTAGTTGTTACAATGTGATTATCCTTAACTGAGGATGCAGAAAGAGATTGCTCTTTGTACATGAAATGCATAATAAGAGGTAACTAAGCAAGTATTTATATACACTTGTGTGCACACTTAAGTGTTGTGTGTGTTAGTCTGATAATATGTATTTTATAGCCCTATAAATAACTAAGATGTTTCCTTCTGAGTTAAAACTTTGGATTTGAGTGACCAGATGGGTCAAATATCAGTATAACATACTTTACAGAAGGGAGTTAGTGTCAGTTGCACCTTACCTGTATTGACCATCTGGTGCGTCCTTGTACCTTTGATTCTCACATTGTTGTTGGAATGTGTGCTCATGTTATTCCTAAAAAACATTAAGCTCTATTTTTGTAAGACTCATTTTAAGTGTGCAGCCAAGAGGTATTTGAATTCTCATACTCATTGAAGATGCTTCTTGTTCATTCTTGATATCTTCAATGAATCTGAAGAATCTAACAAGAGTATTATGTATGTGAATAGGAAGCTGTTTAGATTTTCTTTTCCCCAGAGGTGATTAGAGATGAATCACCAAGCTACAAATGCAACTCTGTTCTGAATTTGTCTGTGGATGGTCTACCATCTTGTTTACTTGACTGATATTTAAAGCTCTGTTCTCTGGGGAATTTACACATAGGAGAAACCAGGTTAACCCTTCAGGAGTTTCATGCAGTCATCTGTTGAGATTTTCAGTTGGGAATGGCACCTTTGAATCTGCAGTCAGAGCTCTGTTGAAAGCCTGGAATTCATCGGGGGCTTTTCCCCCTGGTTTAGCCGAGTGTTCCTTTTTATGAGCTACTCTGTCTGGGATTGAGGACAACTTGATCTCTGCCGTTCTATTTTTCTGACAATTATGAGCTCTGGTTTTTGTTGGCAGGTTGTGCTAGGGCCAAACTTTCTGATTTTTTTTTTACATTTTATGTAACAGTTGTAAAGAAATCCTGTAACTGTCCATTTATTTCAAAACCCACAGGGAGTTAGACCTATACTGTCACTGAATACTTTGCAGGAACCTAGCAAAAAGTCCTCTTGTGGTATGTTACACAGCCAGGTTTATGGCTCATGGCTGTGAATATGAGGGAACTTGCCAAAACTTTGAATGTCTGCATCTGCACAAGTCATCTGTGAGCAGAGAAGTGTGTCACTGGAGGGACCTCTTTTTCTGCAGTAGTTGTGAGGGGTCTCTGGTTGACAAACTCAGAGGTGGACATTTCTCCATGGACAGAAAAACTCTCTCTTGTGTGCTCAGTCCTGATTTTATTGTGTGAGTCATCTTTCTTGGGGTGGGAAGGGGAAGACAATAGTCTGAGATGAACTATGAGGCTCTCTGAGCAAAGCAGAGCCAGTATTGCCAAAGCAATGTGGAAGACTAACCAGGCAACTCGGGTCAAAAGTACAGGACTAGCAGAAATTGGAAAAGGGAGAACTTGGTACTGTTTGTAGGAGTTGTAGGGAGTGTGAGATGAAAGGGTTTTAATTTGAGAGTTCATAGATGTTGCCCCTTTGATATAATACGCTTTGATAGAATTAATGCTCCCCCCGAAATTCTCCTCTGGAGTGACGATACGATGCTCTAATGCCTTCTGGTTGCACTTGATGGCTTTGAATGAGTGTGCTTTTCTTGCTGGGGGGATATTTAGTTTCTGCCTTTATCATTTCACTTCAAAGAACATTTGATGCTCTGCATTGAGGACTTCTTAAAAGAGAATTTCTCCCACTTGCAAGAAGTATGTGGACTGTGTTTTTTAATGAAAAATAGCAGTAGATAAAACCATATTGGGTTGAACAAGTGAAAAAAAATCTGTATGTTTTATTTACAGTCAAAATATGACTAAATTTTTTTCTCAGAAAAGAAAGGTCAGTTACATGATTTCTTACTTAACTGATTATTTAAATTTTACATGAATTTAACAAATGTTCTCACTTAAACCAAGTGATAAGAATAACTTAATACAGCAGAGAGAACTTAGAATATGGCAAATACTATGGATTGTCATGTCTAGATGTTGAATGCCTTTCTGTTTTCAAACAGGCCCAGCACTTTGACGAAAACTGGTACTTTGATGTGCCTGTGGCCTTAAATTATAACGGTGGTTTTCTTGCTTTAGTACACGCTTCACTGCTGTAAACTCCTGTAAGTGACTGAAGAGAGAAAAAACAACTATCTGCATCCAGAAACAGTTGTAAAATGTATTATTGGAAGGAAAGCAGTGGCCAGGAAAGCCAGCCTGTTGGCTGTGGTCTGTAGGACTGTTCTCAGTACCCTGTGATTCCTAGCAAACTGTAAACAGGGCACACAGGAGTCATTTGTGTAGAGGAAACTTTACAATTTAGTCTTAAAACTTCATTATTTTTTTTTCTCTTTTCTTTTCTAGGCAACATGTCTCATCCAAGGCCGTGGCTAGGGCTTGACCATTTCAATAAAGCCCCAAAGAGAAGTCGCTACACTTACCTTGAAAAAGCTATTAAAATCCATAACTGACTTACTTAACCAGATTGTCAAGGCAAGGGACAGAAATAAGTGTGTGTGTGCACCTTTTTAACAACTGTAGAACTTTGGTACACGTGCACTATATCTGAAGTCTTCAGCAAGAGGATTTGCTGCTGATGTTAATTTTATTTTGTTGAGGCTGTTCAGTTTGGCTTCTCTGTATCTATTGACTGCCCTTTTTGAGCAAAATGAAGGTGTTTTTATAAAGCTTGGATGCCAATGAGAGTTATTTTATGGTAAACGTAATGCAAGGCAATTGTCAGCATAATGAGGGAAGAGTTTAGTAGAACAGTTGACATTGGCAAAATATTTGTCGGTAGTACGTTTATAGATGGCATAAGCTGGCTGGCTGCCCTTCCCGGTATGGTGTTCACCATCACTGCAGCTAGTAAGTCTTATGTTTAGACTCACATCAGATTTATTTCCTTCAGTTATACTTTAAATGACATTTTTGTGCATTTGTAAATGCAAAAAACTCACATCATCAATAAATAGCAATCTCTACTTCATTGTGTACATTGTTGGCACTTATTCGGGATTTTTGTCTCCTCCAGCTGCATAGGATCTTTTTTAATAAACTAGTTTTCGTTTAATTTAGTCACTACTATGCATCCCATTTTGCCAAGTGGATGCCCTGAGTCCTAAAAAGAGATATTTGGGTCTTTTTATTAAATTTTCAACCATTGATAAATACCGTTTCGATTTATTATGCCATCTTCTGGCAAATAGAATGACACTCAAAAGTTGGCAAAAGCAAGTGAAAGGATTATAAATATCATTAATTTAGTTAACATGGGAAGAGATGGGGAAAACACAAGAAAAATAGCCTTTTAGCACCAAGGGCATGCTCACTAGTGTTTAGTAAGCTGTTGACTTTGTATAAAAAAGGAGGGAAAAAAAAGAAGAAAAAATGAAATTGTATATTTAATGAATGAACATGTACAATTTAACACTTGGAGGTTAATTTTGTTGGGTGAGTCTGCAAGTGAATTTCACTGATGTTGATATTCATTGTGTGTAGTTTTATTTCAGTCCCCAGACTGCTTCCTTTTATTTTGGAGCTAATGCCAGCCGCGTGTCTAGTTTTGAGTGCAGTAAAGATAGAATCAGCAGTTCACACTTAATTTTACATTCTTTTCCAGTATTTTCTTTTGTTTCTGTAGCCGCAGTGTACAACAACTCTTCCTGTATATTGCCTTTTTTTGCTGGAAAATGTTGTATGTTGAATAAAATTTTCTATAAAATTTTTCTTCGGTGAGTGATGACATGGACATTGAAGAAGATTTCTCCTCTCCTTGGAAAGAGAGTTTTGGGAAAATGTTTTAATTTTTGAGGTTTTGCTAAAGGTGTTGTTTTTTCTTAAGTGTTGACAATTGTATAACCCTCATATTGATTGTTTTGGGGAAAGTTTGTGGGGTTTTCTGTTTAATTGTTTTGAATTTGGAGGGGGTTTTTGTTTGTTTTTTTTTTTACCTCCTAACTAGTCACATTTGAGCTTAACAAATAAAAGGTTTTCCAGGAAGGAGCCATGTACAAATAAGACAAATGGAAAAATTATTTTACTAGTTTGTTTGTAAAGCTTGTAGTAGAGTCTTTGTGGTAGACTTGACTCTGCCTGCCTGTACAAAATTTTGTGGTCCAGATTCTCAAGTCTAATATTATAAATGGTGTAAAGTGAAATCTGGAATCCCTAAAGGTAAGCTCCCTTACTAGAGTGATAGAGTCCCACCGTAATGTATTCCCTGTATTCATAAGAACAACAAGAAAAAGTGCTTAGAAGCTTCCCTTTCTCAGACCTATCAATAAACATTTAGTGGGGGTTGTGTACATGTGATGGCCTTTCTACTTTTTTCTGAGATGGATTCTAGTGATTACTGAAAACACCAGCAAGTATTTTAAAATTAATTTTTAAGATGTTTCACTCTTAGCTTTAAAATGAATTATTCTGTCAAGTTTTAGGTATGTTTGGATATCTTTTTTTAATTTATATCTTGCAATGCTTTTAATTGTCTCTTACTTATTTCCAGTCAAGGCAAACTAGTTGGTGGTTTGGGGTTTTTTTGGTCATCTGAGTGCGCAGGTTACAGGTAGAGGGGAGTGCTTAAATGGCATGCCTTAAGTGGGTGGAGTTTTCCATTGATTTGTATTTGCATCAAACTGGTGAGAATTACACCACCATCCAGGTGGTGTTTTTACTAGTGCTTGGATTGTCTCTACAGGCTTTCAGTAAATGTCGGGATTTGTATTCAAAGTATTTCAGTAAAATCAGAGGCTCTGGTCAGCAGTAGCAAGCCCTAATTACATTTTGTGAATTTAATGTTAAGGTAGACTGATTCAAAATTGACCTTGTATCAGTATGTCACTAAGTTTTCACATTAACTTAAGGGATGTTGGCAGCTTTTAGGGAATATCTTAAGAAATTACTCTCTTCTGAAATAGGAAGTATTGTATCACTAACAAAGTAAATTTTGGGTGCCTTTTCATTTTTGGATGAGTGGTTTTTACATGCTTCAGTATTTGTGCTATTCCCACACTAGTTTTGAAAAGATGATACATGAGGGCATTCCTTATGCAGTTTTCAATAACTGAAGCTTTTTTTTTTTGAGCACAAGTAACTTGTTATTAAAATGTGGAAACACACACCTATGAAGAGAAGAGGAAGACAGGAGGTTTTCTCAGGTGCAGTACATTTGTTTAGTTAATTCTAAAAAATTTACAAGAATACAGTCCTCAAGATTACCATGCTTTCCATTTCTTATTCAGATTTTGGAATTATCTGGATAATAGACAGTGAATGCATTAAATTAAGCTCATGATAATGTAAGTGTTAAGCAATAAGGATGTAATTTCATGGTACAGAGCATCAGAGCAACATGATGTTAATGGCCCATCTGAAATCTCCCTCCAAAAATAGCAAGTGTTGTTCCTGTAGATTTACATAGTGCCTTTTATCCTAAAGGAGTCCAAAGCATTCTGTGAAATCTAAGCAAATCACACCAGTGACATAGTTGCTGACTAGAGAGTGACAGCCAACAAAAACACCCTTTATACAAGAAGGCTTGCTTAGCAACACTGGGACAAACCCGCGCTGCCGCAAGATGCGTCGGAGGGATCGGGCCGGTGCCGTAGCGCAGGACGTGCAGAGCGTGCAGAGCGTGCAGTGCCTCCCGCGTACTGGATCTACCTCAGCTGCTGCCCCTCCGGAGCTGGCACGCCGGCATCCCGCCCCGGCATCCCACTGGAGCCTGGACCAGCCTGCCCTGCAGGCTCCGTGCTGGCTGCAGGCATCAGTGCCCAGATCTAAGCTACGCTGTGTCTTTGCTATTTAATATCCTTTGTGAGAAATCATTTTCTGTAGGAACTGTATATATTGTAAATAAAATAGACAAGGATAAACACTGGATTGGTTCTTGGCTGTTCATTTTGGAAAAGATTGGGACCAAAAGCTAATGGCTTGCTCAGAAGTCAGGGTGATTTTGGTTCAGCTGATGACATTGATAGTGTAGGGAGAGCTGCTGACTTCTGCAGCAGTTGCCAGGTTTTGAACTCTTCTTGTTTTTTCTCAGAGGAACTAAACAAGCATTTGCATATTGAGGTGGAGATTGTCGGTGTTTGGTGTGTGAGTGATGTGGTGTCATTTATTGTTGGCTTTTAAACCAGCCTGGTCTTTAGGGTCAGAAAAAGGAGAAAATGTTCATGTTTGTTAGGCCAGAATCTGGCTTCAAATTTATGCTGAACTTAATTTCTGTCCCGGGTGATGTTGAAGTTAGCTGTGTACCAAGCAGGGCAGGAAATTAAATTTGCTAACCACCAGGCTGTAGCTGGAAGCCTTGTATTTTTTATTAAATGCTTGAGTTAAAGTATTGTACCTACAAATACTGGTGTAAAAATGTTCTACTTCTGTTAAATGTCTCCTGCACATCTGAAATAATATATATAATTTCTTTTTAATGTATATATTCACGTGTTTCTGGTTTTTGCACCTTTCCTCCCAAATGTTGCCAGCTTGATGTGTTATTTACCATTAGCAGCAAAGCTTGTGGTTTCACAGTCAGATTTTAAAATGGAGAAAAAATAACATTTAAGAAAACCTGTGTGAAATAGGACAAAACCTGTTGAGCTGACATCTGCATGACTGCTTGTGGATTTAATTGTTGTGGTGCTGTTTCCCATTAGGTCAAAGTAGATTGGGTCACCAGAGGATGGTGAGTGACCATCGTACCGAGTGAAAGCTGGAGCAACAGCTCTTGGGATTGCGTTGTTCACCGTGGGGTTGAGAAGGCTGGGAGGTGCTGGCTCAGGGCTTAGAGGTTGCGAGTGTCTGAATTATTTTTATATTTTAGATATTTAAACAGATTTGGACAGTTTGTTTCCAAGTGGCTTAGTTGTTCAGGCCCTGAGGAAGGCCAGTGGAAGGGCTTATGGCATAGGATCACTCCGGCACTGAAACCCAGTTCAGGCTCAGGGAGGCTGATCAGCGTCAGTTTGGGCATCATTGCCAAAGCTGCGAGGAACGCTGCATCATGCTGCGCTTGCTCTACAAACAGTTTCTGTTTGTTGGTAGCAACGGTTTTGTTCAGCAGTATCTCTTGGGTTTGCCGTTCTCCTTTTTTTCAGCAGGGCACTGAGCCTTTTTTGGCTTGCGGTGTGTACCAGGGCGACAGCTTGTCCTGCTGCTCCAGCACAAACCCGAGCTCGCGCCGTGCGCTGGTTTGATTTGCCTGGAAAAACGGCTGCTGGACAGTTTTTAGTTACCCGGGTGCACGTGTACTCATTTCGCGTCTTGTACTCTAAGAGCTGGGGTTCCTGTAGCCTGAAGACTGCAGCTCTCCTCCTTCTTGTGGCTCAGAGCCCCGCGCAGGTCCCGCCGGTTTAGCGAAGCCGCGTTACGGTGTGCTGCGGCTGCACGGAGGAGGTGCGGGTGCCTCCCTGGCCCGTGGGGGGATGCCGTTCCCGGAACTCACTCCTGCCGCTTTCCTCAACCCCCGGTGCTTGGTACCTGCCCGGAACCGCCAGCCCCGGGGGGCCGCCGGCGCCGCGCGCTCTGTCCCTCAGCGCGGAAAGGGCGGGAAGGACGGCGCGCGCGCAGCTCCCTCAGCCGCCCGGGCCGGCCGCACTGAGGGGAAGGTGCCGCGGCCGGGAGGGGTCGGGCCTGTTTCACCGGATCCTGGTGAAGCTTCCAGAGCAGCTCGGGCCGGATCCGGCAGCGCGGACGGTCCCCAGGCGGCTCTGGGTGCGCAGCCGGTGGAGTCTGGCTGGTTCTCGGGTGTCTTTGTGTGGCGTTCGCGGAGGAAGCGCCGTGTGCGTACCAGCGGCAGCTGCGGGGCGCACGGGACGGCAAACCTGCGGCCTGGCCTGGCTCTCGGAGATCCTCGGGGTTCTGGAGTCACTCTTGCCAACAGCCAGTTAGGGACACGGTTGTCTTTTTATGTCTTTAATTGACCAAATAGCTAAAACAAAGAGTTTGATCGAATTTAGTGTCAGGTTGTGAGGGAAATTTGAGAGGTTTTTTTAACTACATTGTATCTACAGATCCCTCAGAGCATGGGCAGGTTACTGCAGTCATAATGAAATGCAATGGTAGGGCTGCTCCCACTTGCCCACAATAACTGTGGTGCTATTGTGAAAATATTTATGTTAAAACATTAAAATACAAGGTTTTCTTCAATTCTCTTTTTATCTTTCTGCCCAGCAATAAAACGCAGCAGTTGCTGCTGTCGGTGCTGAGCAGGGTCTAGGCACCTTCTGGGCAAGTAATTACAGATAATTGATTTTACAAGATAAGTGATTTTTGAATGAGAACTGCAAAAGTTCCCTGTAAAGTGTAAAGCCTAATAAGTCCTTGTTTAGAAGATGGTGCACTTGAGTGGGAAGGCAGAGAGGTAAAATGAGGGCCTTGTGTTGTGGTTTTTGGTGACTTTTTTCAAGCTGTGCTTGCTGATTTTTCTTCTTTATATGTTTGCCTTTTGGTTCTTGGTTTGTTGATGTAAGTGGATTGCCTCAGTCTGACCTGCATCTCCGCTCTGGATGCAATGGGTCATGGAAGCAATGCAGACAGGAGATGTTTCTTCACTATTGTTAACAATAACAGGTTTATTTTATCTCATATATAGTACAGTAAATACAGTATAATAACTTAGTGTTTTGTTAATAAATAATCAGCTACACTGTACCACCCACAGCCCTGCAGGGGTAGGTCCCAAACGAAGAAAAGCAGAGAGAAATGAAATCCCAACCAGTCAGTTCCAGTGTGTAGAAGGTAAGTGTTCTCTAGATGTGTGTGTCCAAACCTCTCAGTTACTGGTGGGTTGAAAAGTTGAGAAGAGTCTATCTCCCAGCTGGGATGGAGATTTGAGAGGAGCAGGAATAGTGCTGAAGTACTCATTAGCTGGTCACTTCCACAGCTCAGGACAATGATTCAAATAGAGCATAAACCCATAAGACACTGTAAATTAGTCTTTAAGGCTTTTTGTTTTAAAGTCAGTCCAACCATGTGATGGTAAACTCTAGATGGATTCACCAGCAAGGGAGCTGCAGAACGTAGGCCTATTTCTATATGTTTCCTAGCAGTATTTTACATGGAGAATCTTATGCCATTAGGAAACAGAAACTTGACATCATCTAGTTACATTAACTTTGATTCTATAGTCTCTTGTATCTATAAATATGAAATTTGCAGCATGGGCAGTAATGGTCTGCGTCCTTGAAGATCCTCACGAACAACGGTACAAAGCAGCATCCAAAACAGCACCTGCAGCCAAGGAGGAGATGGACATGCATGGAATGATTTGCTGAGTTTTCTTTCTGCTGGCTACATCTATTCTTTCTGTCTTATTCTTTCTGTTTTTCCACTGCATGAATCCACTGCTTTCCCAAGACTCTTACTGTTTAAAGTATCTTCTGAAAGATCTTCACTGCTAACATCTTATGCATTAGTCTCATTCTGAGCCTGATTCTAAATTATGGTAGGAAAATAGTCAATGTTGTACTAATTTTTGCTTGTCTTAAGAAAAGTAATAACATACTTGGTTAAACTTAGTAATTTGCATCCTGTGTAGCCATAATGACTGCATCTAGTATGGACAGAATGACTTCTTATCAAGTAGAGAAGAAGGGCAAACTGTCCATATAAGCACTAGCTAGAACTTTATTTTTTAATGGCTCTTTTTAACCTTCTATTGTGAAGAATCTGAAAAGTATACATGAAAGCTTACCCAACCATACACAAGCTGGTGCACAGAAGGTAAGACAGTTTGCCCAGTCTGTAGGTGACCTGTGTGGTGATGTGCTGGCGGCAGGAGGGACATATTGTGGAAGTTGGTTTGCTTGAGAAGATTCCTGCTACGATGACCGGAGGCTGAGACACCAAGTAAACTGAGTTCAAGAGGAAATGAGAAGCAGCAGAATTAGAAGCACAGGAAATCTTTTACAAGTGTTAAAGTCTCAACTGGAGAATATAGGTTCTTAACATGGTTGATCTAGAGATGTATTGATTTCAGGTATATTCATAAGAACCACTGTATGGCTTGTTCTGTGTATCCCAATATGTTGCTTCTGCCAGCAGTCAGTGTTTACTCAGATAAGGACATAAATAGGGAAATGCCCATGGGATAATCCCCACCAGTCTCCACCATCCACTCTGTGGGTGGATGTGCTCTGACATTAAGAATTTATCTTCTGATATTTAAAATAATATGAAAATGCATGTTCTCCTTGAAAGAAGAGTTTTGAAGGTTATAGGGGAGTTTTCTGGATCAACTTTTTAGTAGTTACAAGAAATTCATCGAAGTGGATGAATCAGTCAGGTGCTGGTGGTGTCCCCAGTTCGTAAAGTCTGTAGCTTCCCTCATGTTTTTTCTGTCTGGATCTGACTCTGTTATAGTCCTTGAGGGGTGCACCCCTCGTAGGTACAGGAAGGGTATTTTTTCAGTGAAAAATACTATTTTAAGCATCCTAAACCAAGTGTAGGGTACATTCACGCTGTAGCCTGAAGCAGTACTTCAGGAGTGGGAAGGTATTGTCTGTTGGATAGATAGGATGTAGCATATCGGCATATCTGAATTTCACTGCCTTCTGGTCTTAAGGATTTTTTAAAATGTATATGTCTCCTTCCCTCCTGTAAGAGATGTTATTTGACTCTTCTTTGAAGCCTTTCCTCAGTATCTCCTTGGAGCTTCTCTACTTCCATAAAGGTGTCTAGGACAGGAACATCAAAATAAACTGTACTTAAAATTATTTGTTTTGAAAGTTCTAGCTCCTGGCTGGTTTTAAAAAAAAATAGGTGCTTCTGTAGACTGGCTTATGCTGGGAAAATGAGTCTGAGTCTCTCGGCTTAGTTTATCTCCCAGCACTTCTAGAGAAATTTTCCAGCCTCTTAGATTGTGATTGGGTCAGGAAACTCCATCCTCTGTGCTGATTTTAAAACTAAAAGACTTCACTTTTGTTAGCATGTAGAACCACAAACATTGTCAGAAGCAAAGTTCCCTGGCACTTACCTGGTTGTTCAATGGTGGCTGTTTCTCGGCAGGAGTAAGGTGGTGGAGAAGGGTACTCATAACCCCCTATGCAAAGAAAAACAGGGCAAAACATAAACATGCATACGGCTCGTGCCTCTGGAATGTCCCGTTTGGAGTCTGAAGAGAAGCTGCGCGAAGAGGTGCCTCAAAGGGAAGGCCTGACATGACTCAGTGACATACAGGACAGGGAAAAAATGCTACTGCATTGATTCATGTGTTTTTAAAGCCAGAGAGCCCACAGTGACTAGCTAGTCTCACTTTCTGTATCATATAAGCCAGGAAATCAATTTGTTTTTTCAACATAAAGGCAGTAAGTGCATCTATTCCAGCATAACATTGGAATGATACTTGGTCTTAATTTAGAGACTCCATGGATAAAGGATCCACAGGACCTCTAACTAGTTTCAGTGATTACTACACTTACTATTAGTATTTAGAGCCTTTTTTCTGATTTGAATTTTTTCTGCCTTCAGCTTCCAGACAAGTAATAATATTACCCTTTGTTCTATAGTACAAGTTAAAGAAGTTTTTCCTTTTGTTGTGGATAAGGGAGAAGGGAAGCTTGCAACCAAGACACCTCATGTTTTTTTTTCTGTTAATAATCTTACAAACTAAGAATGCAATCAGCCTGCCTGAGCATGAAATAAATAAATGTGAAAAAAATTAGATTCATTAATACATTCAAAATAAATTCATATATAAAACTTTACAGCCAGCTAGCATGGATGTAGTTTCAAACTACCAGACTGGTCTGCAGCAAGAGGACAGTCTCTACAAGAAGTCCTGTTTGGTCAAGCCCACACAGCATCAGAGAAGCCCTCACCTCTCAGCAGAACAGCCGTTATCTGGGAGTCCAGCCTGCACCATTGAGCCTCTCATTAAAAATGTGAGTCCAACCAGGGAATAAGCCCACAGGGCAATAGGGAACAAAACTGGAATTTTCCAGAGTGAGGCAAAATTGAATGGCAAAGTTGAAAAAAAATGTCAAAGATGTTTCCTTGAATGGTTTGCCAGAAATGAGGGAGATGTGCAATGGCATTTGGGTTTAATGATGGTGGTGGGGTGTTTAGGGTTTTGGAGGAGGGGGTTATTTGTGGAAAAGCAAAGTTGTAAAAAAATTTAAAAAGTAAAGAATTTCATTCCAGTCTAGAAGAGGAATGTGGTCAGTACAGGTAAGTTAACACTTGATGTGCTTTTTTTGAAGAACCTGCTTCCTGTACAAGGACAGACACTACAACTCAGTGTTAGATGTGCTGAGTGCCTGTCTCTTGGTTGGCTGAGTACCTCACAAGAAGTGAGACTTTTTCTCCCCAACCTCTGTCAAGTTCTGAGTTTCAAAAGAGTCCACATTGGTCTTTGAAGGCAAAAATGTTTACAGAGAGCTGATCAGAGAAAAATGCTCTGAAAATGGGTCAAGTTTAGAAGCTCAGGACTGAGAGATCTAGCCTTACTAGTCACCTCCCATTCTGACCTCCCATTCTGGTTTCTGCTCCAGTCCTGGCTGTTGAATGCTGATTTCCTCAATAGCAGGAGGGTGACAAAAGTAAAATCACTGATATCTCAATGTGTCTTTCAGTGAGTGTAGGCTTGAACAGGCAGAAGACAAAGGAGTGTTGTGAGATACCAGTGTAGGTGTGAGCAATGCCTGGTTTCAGAGGGAGAAGCCCACCCAGCAGAGCAGCAGCTGTCAGTGCCTGCCTGCAATCGTTGAGCTGCATTGTCAGCACTTCAGTCATGATGTTTCCCCATGAAACAGCAATGGGGAGGGGTTGTTTGTCCCTATAGAATTGGCTGCAGAGCTGACTCATCTAGGGATGGCAGCTCTGGGCAGCAGCAGCATTTGGGAAAAGGCTGTTCCTCTGGAAAACTAGATTCTAGATTAGAACTTAAGCAAGACATAGTGCAAGTTTTACTGTCTGAACATTTGCTCGTTGGGAATATGAAATTATTGTAGAGATACAACTGCAATTCCTTTTCCAATGAAGTATGTGTTGTTAGAAAAATTATTAACAAAAGAAATATTTTTTTCTATTTTAAGTGATGCTTGCCTACCCCAGCTCTGGGTTTTATATGCTGGCACAGACACTTTCCTAACCCATCATGTCCTGGCAAGGCTGGGCCCCTTGTGAGCTGGCTCAGTTATGCTCTGGAAGCCAACTCTCAATGTTTGCCACACAACCACCAAGAAGGTGCCCTTTCCAAACCCCTCCCAGCGAAGCCAGCTTACCCTCCTGGCTGCAGTACTCTGGTGCAGAGGGTTCTTGCATGTAGGGTTCACGGCGCGGTTCATACATTATCATAGGAATTTCCACACGTCCCTTCTCACTAGCCATGTGTTCCGTTCACCTGCCAAAAGCAGCGCAAAATAAACTCTACTGTAAGTGACTTTGTGCCCTGTATTTGACAGTGCTTGCTTCTGCAGTTCCTAGTTCTCACACTCAGATTTTACTTAGAGGAAAATTAGCAGTTCTCATATTCTGGCTTTTTTATAGACTGAAGTGCAGTCAGTTCCTGTTATACTTCATGATGAGGAAGATGGGAGGGGAGCAGAAAATACTGTCTTTACATATTTCTTTGTGCTGGAAAGCTAAAGATGTTCCCCCGAAAATACACTATTCAAAGTGTGTAAATTTGTGATGGAAAGTGTTACCTTTGCAGAAAAGTTAACTTCATTTTTTTTCTATGGATTGTCAAAATAATCAAAGAGAGGAAGAGCACCTGTGAAAAACCTTCATGTGTCATTAAGTCAGAGCTTGCAACTGTGCAACAAGTGGCAATTTGGATCTGTCTTTCCTCGGGTTATTATGCAACCTTCTCATCATCATTACCATGACCAGTTTTGTACTGTGAAACTATTGTCTCATCGCCAGTGTGACAGGCTTTTGTTGGGCAAGAGCATTATTAAATATGACTGTGCTGCCTGAGGCTCTGAACAAGATCAGGCCACAAAGTATGTGTGTTTTGCAGGTGTTAGCAGGAACTGTTCTTTGCAATAAAGGAGAGTGGGAGGAAGAGGACACAGCTGGAGATGTGTTTGTATTACTGTTAAAAGAATGGTGTTACTTATTCCTAGCTGTCCTTTGAACCAGTATTAACTGGTTATTTGCTACTAACGTTAACCATAGGAGTCCTTTGCAGAAGAAAGTTACATCCTTTTGCGCAGGTCAGCGAGGAAGGGCAGATTTGGCAGAAAAAGAAGCAAAGATGTTTGTGAGGAGCTGCTAAGTGAGTCTGATGCAGGTTTCCTGGCTGCTTAGGTAACTCCACATAGCTCCTTGCAGTCCACTCACTGGAGATGCAAAAGTGGGAGGTTATATTGTTAAGAGACACTTAGATAAGCAAATAGAGACTGAGAAATGTAACATTTGGCAAGTTGGCACAAGATGCCTGAATATGGGAGGTCAAACTGGTGTAGGACTGAAATTGCTGAACAAGGCAAGATGGTTTCAACAGGTCTGTTTTCAAGGTGTGTTGGAGGGCAGTATGTATGGGGGAGGCCAAAAGAGGGGGGATTGGTAGTGCTAAGATAAAGCCTCAGTCCTTTTAGGAAGGAAGAAAAGGAGGGATTTGAAAATACCACTAGGAAAGAACTGATGTAATTTTCACAAATCTGAATGAATGGGAAGTGATAGGGAAAAAGGTAGCAGAATAAATGGAATAGGTAGGATGGTGTGGAGAAAAAATCAGAAATACAGCATTGGCCATGTTAAGGCCAAAGGTGCTGGAGAAATGAGCTTGTATATGGATTGGAGAGGAGGGATGGGGAAAGGTGCATCTCAGTATATTTGTTATAAAGAAGCTAAAATGGGAAATTTGGAATATCAGAGGTATTAATAGGCCATTGTTGAAGCTTGGTGAGGATCCCACAGAGAAGAAAAAAGAAAATCTGAGAATCAAGAGAACTTGGGCAAGATGAAGCTATGGGAGCCAAGGGAGAGAAATGATCTACACAGAAGGCAGTATGTTAATAGTAACTGTGGGTTCAGGAGTGTGATGATAGACAATATTGCATTAGCCAGTGTTGACCAAGGACTGTTTCCTTGGGACAAGGATCAGTGGGGAAAATTATCATGAGTCTTTCCAAGTTTTTGGCTTATTGCTATTTTTTGGTACTTAAACAGCATAGACTAAATCATGGGTGGTGTCAGTTTGGGTGATATTTCTGCTGAATTCATCTCTCACTGTGAAACAGGAAAAAGAGGAAAAGGCTTTTGAATTTCATCCAGTGACTATAAGCATAGGCAAAAGGCTTGTCATGAGGCACAGAGTAGGAGGGAATAATAATTGTTAACATAGTGAGAGCGTTGCAAGTTAACAGCTGAATGCAAGCAAACACTGACTAATCCTTGCTCCACCCAGTGAGGTATTAGTATAATATCACCAGTTAAATGTATAGGACAAGAGATGCAGAAGTGAATCAGCAGCAGAACCAGGAATAGTGTGGGAGTCCCACTGGATGCCAGGTTTGTGTTTGATCTGTTAGAGCCATCAAGCACAGACGCTGTGGGCCGTAGACTGTTGGTGCCCTGAATTTGCTCACTTTCAGCATCTTGTTACATGCTTCCAGTAGTGCAGCCAGTAGCTCTGTGTGTTGTGATGGAGGACCTGTCTCAGGGGAGATGATCTGGGAGAACTGGACGGGCAGCTGGGCCTCAGCGTCTGCAGGAGCCTCTTCAGCCTACCTGGGAGAAAGTACCAGGGGGTTAGATACCCTCTGGGCTTGAATGCTGCAAGTCCAGAGGTCCAGGAGAGGCATTCTCTAGCGTGTTTTGTGCAACTCAGTGCACCATCTGGCCTATAAGTGGTTACTCTCAGTTCTTGGTTGCAGCCATGCCTGTGATGCCTGAGAGCTCCTTGGGGCTGTAACCCCCAAACATGTCAGTGTTATTGCCGTAGATTGGAGCTAAAGACTTTGCTCTCCCCTCTCGGATGTGATCGTGTGCTGAAGAGAAAGGTATGGGAGAGAACAGACAGTGGTAGTAGCCCTGTAGGAAAAAGTTGTAAGGAGAAATATCAGGCAGTAGTTCCTGAAGAGTAGGAAAATGCCCTATAAACTCTTCTCCACAAACCAATAACATCTAGGAGGCCCATGTTTAATAGCTAGGGAGGTGACGTAAGTTGTCTTCTCTGCAGTCACACTGAGAACATGGGGCTCTCTGCAAGGGCAGAGCAGACCCCTGTGCACTCCTGAAGTGGGGGCTTGGTTTATATGAAGCACTCAAAATTGACTCAAGCAACTGCAGACTACCTGATTTGCAGGCAGTAGTGTATAGTCCCAGGGACACCAAAACAAGTCTGTGCCTTCTCTTCTCTAAAGTCTCAGTCTCTTATACATATGGGTATAATCAGTTTGCACTGGAAAATAAAGCTCACTTTAACTCCTGTGGAAATTAGTATTTAAAAGAAAAGCAAATCACACCCTGAGGGATATACACAAAAAGCCAATTCAGGGAAAGGAAGGATATATCCTAGGGGAGAATGGGCAATGGCAGTTTCCATCATCTTCCTCTGGATTTGCTCCAGGCACTTGTGTTCTGGTGTGGAGAGCGGTCGTCATGCAGCCAAGCAAAGCTACTGAACTGTGGAATTCCTCGGCAGGGCTCCACTCTCTGGCTCTCACCCACACCTTTGCATGTTCCCTCCCGAAGGTCCCTGACAGCTAAATAATCCCACAGGTTAGAATATTTCAATGTGTGCCTGTAAAGAGGCACAGACACTGTCATTTGTGTTTTGCAAAGGGGAAACTGAGACACGAGGAGGACAGTGTTTTCAGGAGTCCTGACAGAGTTGTCATTTGGCCTCCCATGCATGGTTCAAATAGTTGCAAAGAGAACAGTGACTTTCCTCCCCTCTTTGTGGTATTTTTCAGAAGGTTTTTTTGAGTGCTGCATGTTTGCAGTGGTGGACAGAGGACAGTTCTGTCTATGCAAATAATTTTTCACCTTTCAGTAATAATTTTTCCAGTTTGATTTCAAGTTCATTGGAAATATGCTTTTCCCACAAACACTTCTTCAAAGGTGACGTTGTGGTATTTGAAATGGAAGCATTCCTGAGCTTCTGGAGAGTCCTGTGGGATTCCTGTCTGTTCTGACTTAGGCGTGGTGTAGCAGAACACAGCTCAGACCTACTTGATACTCATTTCAGAAAGCTCATTACTTGAGTGCTACTGCATCTTTGTTTTAGTTTTATGAGTCTGTGCCAGTGAAGTATTTACGATTTCTGAAAATTGAAGTTCACTCCAGTACTAATCCTTCGTCCTTCAAATTCAGCAATTACAGTCTGAAAATGAGAGGAGGCAGATAGGATTTGGCAGGTGCATGTGTATCACAGTCCAGGTAACATTTCCCTTACCTTAGTATTCTATTCTGTTGCAGTTCTTCCTTAGAAGCAGATTGATGTAGTTAAAAAAATGCCATGGTACTTCTGTGAAAACTGATCAAGATTTACTATTTTATTTATTTATTTATTTATTTTTACTTAACTGAGGCTTTTTTAGGACTGTCAAATCATGTACAGCATCCAGAATCTTAGGCAGGACAGGAAGCAGGGACTTTATAAGAGAAGTGTTTAATCTCCATTTCAGCTCCAGCTGATGTCAGTGTGGGATTTACCATTGACTTCCGTAAGAGCAGGTTCAGAGGTGGAAAAAAGGGGACATGGAACTTGGGAGGAAACATTAAGTGATTCAGGTATTTGAAGAAGATAGTGTAATGCACTAAAAAGTTTTGTATTTTGGAAGATTAATGTTAAAACATTATATTAAATGATCTTCAGATTTCATGGACATGTGGAGGGATAGCAGTTTTTACCAGTGATCTGTTGGCTTGTAGAATGCTAGTCCAAAGGCTTTCACTTTGCTGTAGTGTGTTTGTGCTCTCCTGTCATCAGTAGTTTAATGTTTTCTTGGGCATTTAGCCCTCCAGCTGTGTTTATGAGACAATTTCCATTTCTGCAATTTTAAAGAGTGACCCTCAAGTGCCATTGCTGGCATGCAGTTGCATCTGTGGCTTGAACAATATCGAGTGCCTCTGTTTTACTTCATTGCAGCAGTTAATTCTAGTTTTCAACTAGCAATGAAACACTGAATTCCTCAGTGGAGAGATTTTTTCCCTTTAGCCAGGAGTTGGTCATTTATGGTAACGTTCACAATGTGCTGAGGCTTTTCAGGTGTTCATGAAGGAACAATTCCAGCTCTAATACAGATACAGAGTTGGGGAGCAGCATTCAGGTATTTGTTTATTCTTATTTTTAAAACAGAAGCTAAAAGAGGTAACTGCCAGCAGCATGTGAATAGTTGGACATTAAAAAGTGTTCAGGATGTCTGAAGTAGACAACCTTTTCTATGAGATGAAGGATATTCTGTCAATTCCCCATTCTTACTCCCAGGTTTCATTTTTAATCCCTAGTTATTGTGGCTTTTAAGCCTGTATCAGGCTACCAGCTTCCTTTCTCAAACGAAGACTATGTAGCTATGGGGGATTCAACTGAATGTGAACCGTATTGTTGCCAACTCTTCACCTAGTTCCACTGGCTTGTCTCTTGACTGCATTGACTCACTAGCCAATATGTGAGGTCAGTGCTTGAAGTGGTCAGTGGAAAAAGTTGGTTGTTCATCTGTTGAAGTCATCAGGATGTTTTTGTCATTGAGCCAGGGATCTGGGCAGAAGCCAGAAGGTCACTGTGTAGATACTGCTTCTCCTCCTCTCGTGTGTGTAATCCAAGTCCCCGTGGCTTACATGGAAGTTTAGAGTAAAATAAGCACAGCCATTGTTCGCAAAATCATGAGGCAGCATATCCTGAAGAGTGAAACGTTAGTGAACTGCGCTCCACGGAGAAAGAGCTCTTTGCTTTTTCCATTTTGGAGAAAACCTCTTCTCCTTCGTGGTATTGTTGTAAATGGTGACATGGCCGCAAAAAGATTTGGCGTTTGTTTTGTTCTGATTTTGAAGGTGTACTGCAGTGTTCGTTTCCTGTGATGTGTGCCCAGAGGGCTGCTCACCTGGTTGCTGGGTTTGCGCAGGCAGCTGCAGTGCTTGTGCGTGCAGATCGGCAGCCTGGCCCTACCTGTGGGGACTCACAAAGCTGCTGGATAGACAGGGACTCCCTGGATTTTCCAGTCCTCTCCCAGGTCAGACATTTATGTTAGGTTATTCCTTCATGAAGGGAGCTCTGGTCTATAATTTAGTACGTTTACTACTCCTGTTGCTCTCACCTCTAAAGCACCTCAAAATACTGCAAACTTTCATAAACCTTCTAGCCTAAAATTATTCATGGCTGTTTATCCTATTTGTTATTGTGCCAGCATCATGCTTTTACAGAAAAACCTTCTCCCCTCAAGACAGCCCAGAGAACATTCCTGTCTCTTAGCAGCCTTTCCTTCACAGTGCTAAGCAAACTTGATGAGTCCTCATTTCTGTACAGTGAATTCATCCTTCTTGGCCAGGAGTGGCCATTGAGCTCTGTCCTCCGCCTATGTAATGGTATGGATGTCATCTTGTATTTAATGGAAATGCTGTCTTTAGGATAATCCAGTAGCACCTTTTCCTGTTCCGCAGCCACATTGTGCTGATTGTTTGTGTTTATGCTGTCATTAATCAGCAATTGGTCTTTCTCCTCCAATGTCATTTGATACTCATGAACTCCCAGCTTGTAGCTGAAATTCCTGATATAATTTTCTAAATGCACTGCTTTGTAGCATGATAATGCATACAAGTTCTGTCACAGCAGTTCTCTAGGCTTTCTCATTGTGTAACAGCTTTTCTGCTTCCATAATTTGTTTCTCCATTTATACATTTTATTAGCCACTCCTGTGTTTCTGTCAAGGTTATTAATTAAAATACTGAATAAGCTCTGTCACCGATTTCTGCGTTACCCTTTGATGCAAACCAAATATATCTTTTAAACCTTGTTCCTTAATTTACTCTTTGAGGTATAATATCTTGCTTCCTTCAGGTAACCAACTTCACTCAAATTTAAAGAGCAGCCCTTATTTTGAAAGTTGAGCACAGCTGAGCTCTGGGATTGCATTAGAACTTGTCCCTCCCTAATTACCATCCCAAAAATAGAGTACTAACCACTAAAAGGAAGTATTGTCCAGTGGTCTGTGTGTTAACCTGGACTGGGGAGGGCGGGAAATGGGCTTAGTTCCTGTTCTGCAACAGTGACCATGAGCAAATTAATTAGTCTTGGTTTTGCTCAGCTCTGTTGTATATGGACACACTGTATCTGGGAGACACTGTGACCATTCTGCAGTGACCTGGTCCACATTTGCTTATGCCTTGTCTTAAAACTTGAGCAAGCAACAGAAGATAGGAAAAGTCACGTTTAGGTTCAGCCTTTGTCCTCTATTGACACACATTTATCTTTCATGTTCCCTTCTAGCTATTGGAATTGAGAGCAGCCTTACACAACTGTTTCCTTCACTTCATCATTACCTCAAAATTTCATGTTTAGCATCTTTTCATTTAATTCTTTTATGGATTAACATTCCCTTACCAACAGCATTGTATCATGGGTAGCCAGCATTTCATTTATACCCATGTAAAAATAATGTCCATAACTTGTCCTTCAACTGAAAACTGATAGAACAGCTTAAGTAACCTGTCAGGTAGCATCTGGACCTGGTTTAGCAACTCTTAAAAAGTTAGTATGAATAAATATTCATCTGAAGAAAGGTGTGTGCCCTACTTTTATGCATGAGCTAAGCCCTTTCCTATGGTGCATTAGTTTGACTTTCCATTCTTATTACTGTTTTCATCGTCACCTTATCAGAAAGCTAGTTTTCCTATTTTCCATCTCTGATATGTTCTAGGAGAAAGCTAAAATATCCTGAGAAAAATCTTTGCTTCCAGATACTAGGAACATGAGAGAGAGCTTGCAGGTTCTGAAAGCTTGGCAATTTAATCATAAAGAGTTAACATTTACAGCTGAGAGCCACGGCTGTCATACTCCTCGAGCTCACTGTCTGTTTTAGTCCTTGCTACCTCCCTTTCCTTATTTCCTAAGAAGTAAACATAGTATTGATCCCAAGTAATTGTAAGGCTCTTACCTTTAGGTAGCTCTGGCAAATCCGGGGAGCAAAACGCTTCAGAAGTTGCTCACTTCATCCATGTCTGTGCAATGCGGCTGTGTCTAGGAAAGAAAGCAGCACACATGACCAGTGACATGACCTGCCGTCATGCCTCAGCGGCATATCCAGTTGAAGAGGCGAGCGACTCGGGTTGGTAGATAGTGTATAATTACCTCAGTTTGCCAGCAGCCCCAGCCTACTGCTCACACCTGCTCTGCAGCAAAAGGAATGTTGTGTGGCAGGCTTGCACCAGAGTTTTTTCACAGATGGTTTTCTAATATCTCAGAAATTTTACTTTGTGCTAACCTGAAAGCTAGATGAAGACAATTTGAAGCAGCACAGGAATAACCTGAGGACAAGAGAATGTATATCCTAACCCATCGTGCTCTATACAAACCATCACAGAGAGTGATGAAAAGCCGTAGGTACAGTTGTATATGGGGCTCTGATACTCACATATTATTGAAGTCAATGATCACTTTAACTTTCTGGCCAATTAAGAGTTTGTGCTCAGATCAGCAGAGATATCTGGCAGGGTGGTAACCGTTGACACGATAGCTGGGATCTTTTCAGTAAATAAGTTTGCGGCTGAACTGGACTTTTTGTTAAATAGATGCTTTGTCTCTGTGGTGGTCTGACCTTGGCCAGCTGCCAGACACCCACCCAGATGCTCTTACTCTCCTCCTCAACAGGATGGAGGTTGAAAATAAGATGGAAGTGTTCTTTGGTGAAGTTAAAGACAGGGAGATCACTTACCAATTACCATCACAGGCAAGACAGACTCGACTTGGGCAAAATTAATTTATTACCAATTAAAATATATTTGGATGGTGAGAAAAAAAGTAAAAAAAAATAAAACACTCCTCCCAGATGCCACAGATTGGACATCTCCAAGTATAATGGTGGCCACATGTACGTCTTCATAAGGATTGTTCTTGCTTCATCCAAACCCACTGTAAAACTGCTTTGCACAAAGATTGTTCTCCACAACAGGAGCCCATCCGTAGTGCTCCCAACAAGGAGAGAGCATGATGCATCAGGTTTGCCTGGGGGACTGGCATTGCTGGTCCAAAACACGCTGTTTGCTCGGCTCCTGGGCAAAGTCTTGCCCAAGAAATAGCTGCAGCAGTGCAGGAAGCCCCTGACCATGAGCAGTCAGGATTGCACAATGATTAGCAAAATAGTTTTTGAACTAAGGTATGGCTGAGAAACTGCCAAAGGGTAAAGGAAGAAGAGAGTGAACACTCCAAGCTTTCATGCTCCTTTTGTCACCATAACTTGGAAAGCCTTGAAAACTGAGATTTTTGTTGTTAATGGATGACTTGTTGTTAATGGATGGGGTTAATGGTGAAAGCACATCACCTGCCTCTCTCATCCAGACTCCAAAGACCTGGTGCAGAACACTTGCTCAAATTTGACTCACTGGCAAAAATGGAAGTTCAGCACTTTGTACAGTACATACATATTATTATTTTACATTTGACCAACATCAAAATAGTTACAGACTCCCCTGACAAGAGCCATATCTCTAACAGTCACTAACAACTCAGTTCCTGTGAGATACAAACACCAGCGTAAGTTTTTCAGTCAACAGTTGCATCAAATTCTTCAACAAGAAATCCATCTGTAAAAATTTGACCTTCTGCTAGCACATTAGTGCTAGTGTGTAAGTGTTTCTTAGAAACATCTTATCTGTGTTCATTCATGACATGCTTTGCACTGGTGAAAATCAAGAATGAAGTAATGATGTTGGTGAACATAACAATAAAATTAAAGAAAATGGAAAGGGTAGTGAGCCTTCTGGGACTCTGATGTACTGTGAATGAATCTGGAACTCAGAGGAAGCCACAGAACATTACAGAATATATGTCAAAATACATCTCTGGGTATTCTTATCTGTGCTGGTGAATGTCCTGCTGGCACGGGAGAAGCACATAATGTGCTCTTAACTTTTTAGAGGTTCCATAGTAGAACTCAACTGTCAGTATGGACAGAGGCTGGATCAAGTTTTGTCGTTGCATGTTCATACTGCAACATGCCATTCACTGACAAGGTGTTTTAGGGTCTAGTGAAAACGCTATATATTGAAGAAAGAAAAGAGAGAAGTGTCCAAGCAGTAACATCTGTAGAACAAAATGGAGTCAAGGATAGTCCCTTTCTATTTCTATTATTTGTTTACATATATGATAGCTAAATATCTGTGAAATGATGCTTGTGAGATGGTCCCCTGCCATCTGAACCTCAACCATAGATTTGTGAGCATGTGTGTGTATGGGGAAAAAAGCCATGGATACCAAAAAGTGCATCTGCTTCTCTCTCTTTCCAAGTTAAGTGTCCATAGCGAGTGAGACTGGGGAAGAGGAATGGCTACCGAGATGTGTGCTGCAGGGGCTGTCTGCACAAGGTTGCCTCCCTTTGCTTCCTGCTCCTGCCCAGTTCCATGGGGGACTAGGTGGGTGCTTGGCACAGTCTGGATTTTCTGTTGTTCATTGAAACATCTGATAAGGTAGGTTAAAGATAGATTTTAGGATGGCCGTTGTTGCATATCAAATTAATATTTTTTTGTGGCAGGATATTGTGAGACTGTATATTTCTTAGGAAATATTTTTCTCTGAACATATACTGGGTGTTCTGGAGGGCACAGAGTTTAGACTCAACCACAGTTCCCCTCTTCTGTGTTGACATAAAAAATGTTAATTTAGTAATTATATATATTCTTCTTGTTTATGTTGTGAAGTTGGTAATCACTAGCCCTGAAATCTTTCGCTTCTTGCTTTTCAGTGACTACAACACTGCAATCAGAGACACTACCATTAAGCAGGAAATGAATCTGTGGGAGAAAGGGCCCATTTCTTTGAGGAGGGGGGATTTTTTTTCCCTGAAGACCAGAGGAGAAAAAGTGAAGAAACCATGAGTGAATCCAAAAGTGCTCATGCACAAGAAATTCTTACTGTGATGTAGGGTGGCTTAAGTGCTTAAATATTTAGAACAGCTTGAATATGCTTAACATACTGCCAAGTTGATGCTTATGAAAGAACCTGAAGCTATTTAAGCTCTTAGGGCTGTTTACAGGCATGCAGGAGGCAGGCACTCACTTGAGAGCCAGCTCCATTTCATCTGTTCCAAGTGGCACTGGGCATGCACATGTCCTCACATCTGCAGCCTTTATTATAGGTGAGATGGGAGGATGCAAAGATCCTCTTGTCTCCTGCCATACGTGCTTCCCTCCCTGCTGTGGTCACCCACCGACTTCACTGTGATTCTTCAGCCTCTGGAGGAAGTGAGTGCTTTTAAGCTTCTGTTCACATGCGTATCACTGGCTTTCTTTTGCAATCGTAATTACGCTGTTTGCTCCAAGAGGAGCAGTGTGATACTTAGCAAAGAGAAAGATTATATCAATCCCCTTGAATAATTATATCAATCCCCTGAATATTATGTACGCTATCAGAGACAAACAAGGGTGTGATATCATTATAAATGAGTCCATCAGAGCTGATTATTTTTCCTATCGTCACAAAAGATAGCCTCTTGTTGCATTTAAGCGCTAAATTGACAGTTATTTGCGGGCTTCTCTCTTATCATCTCACTTAATGGATCAACTGGATTCAGGATATTTTTTTTTTTTGCTCTGTGTGTAGCTGATTGCCCTAGTTCTGACTGTGGATGTTGAAAATCAGAAGGATCATTGTGTATGATACAGGCTCACCCAGGGATTTCTACATAGCTGCTGGTGGATCCAGAGCACTTATGGTTATTGAACTCTACACAGGCCCTTATATAAGACAGCATCATGGGGAAGCTGCCCCAGTGAAAGCTTTGGGAGGCTTGGAGCCTGGCCCAGGACAACAGCATCCTGAGGATGCACACAGCAGTGCAGTGAGCCCCTGCAAGGGCAGGGCATCTCTCCTCCTTGGCCAGGCCTTGTTCACACCACGTAGGGGGGTGGAATGGAGCACAGTGGAGTTCTCTGTATCTCTCCACTGACTTTAGGATGACCTCAGCCAGCTGGCTCACACTATGCTCCTAACTTGTAGGTGGATAAAATTGTGAGATGTGTTCCTCCCTTTGCTCCCTTTTAAATAGTTCATATGTTCTTTGAAGCACAATTGTCTCTTTCTTGCTGTTTTGTGTTCAGAGTCTAGCCCAGGTGACTGAAACCTCTGTTAAAGCATGACAAAAATAAAGTTGAATTTAGATATTATTATAGATAACCCATGTTTTGATATAGCTTCTCTGCTACTGGAAAACTAACAATAAATAAAGGTCCTTTCCTAGTAAAGCTTGGAGAAAAATCTGGATCATTTTTCCAGTTATAAAAAGCAGAGAGCTTGTGCACACAGTTCCCCTCCTGTTTACACCAGCAGGTATTTGTTTGCGGTGAATGGTATCTGGGTCTGGAAGTGTTTTGTAATTCAAGAAATCTCGATGTCTATGAATATCCTCGCTATTGTCTAACATAAATATAGTAGAGGTTGAAAAAATTCCTCTTCCAATTAAAGTGCCAGTTTATTATTGCTGAGCATGCATCCTATTGACTGGGAACTTGCCTGTCCTGTTTGTTATCTGAATGCAACATATTTCTTAGATTACACAAGGATAAAAGTGACTCAAATATGAAACATCATTCTTTTTCAGATAAGATCTAGAGATGAGTTGCTGTAATATGCAAAGTAAATATTTGAGTGACATGTGGCAAATACCTCAAAACAAAGCAGAAACCACTTATATGCAGTGGTTTCCGAATGAAAAATTATCTCCAATATGAAAAATTATACATGGGCTTTTCTGGTAATTTTCCTGCTAAAATAAGATGTGGAAAAGAGAACCAGCCACATGCTGTGCAGGAACCTGAAAAATCATTGTACGCTCTGCAGCTGATCTGACCTGAGACCCCAGCCTGCTATAGCAGGATTGTGTGCCTAGCCACAGCGGGAACTATTAGTTAGTTTTGTTTGTAGCACAGAAGTAATTATTTTCCTTTTTTTTTTTTTTTTTTCTTCTTTTGATATAGCAGGTTTAAAAGTTCTGAGCCTGGTGTCAGAAGGATGGTTGTAATGTTCACAGAGTCTTACTCATTCATGATGTGAGGCTTAACAGTTTAATTCAAAGCTAATCATTGAATTATAGGAAAATTAGTGAACACTTGCCCTGGTTTGCAAGGAATATCTTCATGAAAAATGTTTTCTTTTTTACTTCGGATGTTGAAGAATCCCAACTTAGTATTTCAAAATAATTCTTTTGAAAAAGTTAATGGAAAAAGTCAGTGAGAATGTTTCAAAATTGATGGAGAAGTTATTTAAAATAAGTTGTTATTTTTCGTTCTTTTTGACCAGATTGGCTTTTAATGGTTTTCAAGGGGAGACGCTGTCCTGTTAGCTGAGAAGTTAAGTCTTCACATTCAAAACAAATTCTACTTTCATGCTAATATATCCCTGCTACCAACAGTAATATTTGTGCTTCCAGCCTGGCACCACACAGTTTGGCTTGGACAAGGCAGGCAAGGCTCCAGGAAGTCAGCTGGGAGCTGCAAGATTACTACTGAGCTCTTCATGCCTTGGAGTAATGGACCACAGCATGAAACACTACAACGGAGAAATCCTGCTATAAGAATGAAATTGCATCTACTGGTTATTATCACACCTTAACAACTGCTAGAGCCAGAACCACAAAGGAATAAACTCACAGACTGGAAAAAATATAAAACTGAGAAATTTCATGCAGAGAGGACAAAGCCCATTCTGCTGGCATGATTGTGGTGCTGTTGCCAGTGATTATACAATTGGGCTGTGTTTGGCATGTCCAAGAGTTGTAAAATTTCCTGCTTGAATTAATGGGGTTTTCTGACTTTTCTAGACAATGGGAACCAACAGGATTTCCATCTACATGGTGCATAAGCCAAAACCACCTTATAGATCATCATACTGATCTCAGAAGGAAGAGGACTGGACCATTAGCCCTCAGGGTCATTTTGTAAAGTTCATTATCCATAGGTAGGTAATTAACTTCGATGGTTAGGGCTGCGATGATGGAAAGAGCTGATCATTAGAGCTGGCTTGAAAGCCAGAAGTGTTTCTGATGCAATAAAGAATATGTGGTCAGATGACTAAATAATTATCTAATTGCAAACCTTGATGCAGCCAGAAGAATAAGTATCTCAGTATTTCAGTTGTCCCTAGAACTCTACTTTTTATTAAAGTGGGCAAAGTGGAAACAAGACTGAACATAGTTTAAATAGGCCAAAAATATCTGTTCCTTTGCAAAGACTGTGTTGACTTTGCACAGGCTTTGCAAAGACTAGTTTCAAGTGCAATCAGAATATTTTAGAAGTTGTTTCCCCCACAGGGGATCCTGCCCATGCGTGCCTGTCCGGTGCCACAAGGGAACAGGTCATGAAAGGCAGAAATACGCAGAACCCCATTGCCTGCTACCTCTTGTGATAGATGGGCGTCAGGTCCCTGCAGCCAGGAGGAGTCGGGAGTTAAGGGAGGTGCTGCAGGATCCAGTGTCTGCCTGGGGGAGGCAGTCAGAGGCTCTTGGGTCCCCTAATTAACTGAGACAGTAATTAGCCGTAGTCCCAGTGTGGGGCGCTACACTGAGGGATGACCTTTTTATTCATTTTGAGCATACGTCGTTTGTAAGCATATCTGGACTTTTTTATTATTATTTTTTTTTAGACCTGGGTTTCAGAAGTTCAGTTTTAGGTAGTCCTATGAGGTGCAGGGAGTTGGACTCGATCCTTTTGGGTCCCTTCCAACTGGAGATATTCTATGATTCTATGATACTTCTGGAAGTGAACAAAATTATCTGAAACTGACTTTTTTTTTTTTTTCTTCTTTCTAGGAGAAGAATATAACTTTAAATCTTGAGCTTTTGGATCTTGCTTCAATTCCTTCACTTGAAAGAAGTGGTATATTAGAGCATCATGTCTAAAAGAGAAAAGATGGAGAGAGCTCAGCACAGCTGCTATTACTTGTGGTTGGTGTAAGGCTGAACTACTAATATAATCGAAGATTTCAATCAGTGAACTCCTGGAAATTCTAAGAATTCTTGAAATTCCTGTGCTGAGACTTTCTTGGAAGATTACTTCAACTGCTCGGTAAGTAGAGAATGACATTGTATAAGAGAACATAAATTCCCTTTTTACAGTAGATGATCACATGTCTTTTTTTAGCCCTTTGCCTTGATTGAGCTTCCAGAGCACTTAAAAATCTGCCAGAAAAGAGGTTCCACTCAGGGAGAACAGCATTCCCTGTACCTCTGTACTTGGCAGGAAGGACAAAACAGCTTTTCTGTGTGGCTGGGGTGTTGATGAAGATGGTGTTGGTCAAAGAGTAATTTATACAATTTACCTGTGAAGTATGCAACTACAGTTATATGAGAATGTGACAATAATATGTAGAAAGTAGAGTCTTAAAGGTCAAAAACTAAAATACAGATTAATGATACATTAGCTATTATAATCAATATTGTATTAAAATGGAAAAGTCAAACTGAAATTGTACAGACGCCAAAGCACTTGCAGAACAGGACATGGATTCAAACCCAGCAAAACCCGGTATTGGGGTTGAGCTGGGCCCAGCTCACCCTGCAGCTGGGTTACTGGATGCTGCCACCTGCAGTCTGCATTGGTCCAGAGCGCTCTGATTCACTCACTGGCAAAATACAAACCTGGCAAGTCTCTTTCTCACTTTTAGAAGCCCCAGGTTTAAATGTATTCGTATTTGCTCCCCTGAAATACCTGCTTCTAAGTGATTTGACACAATAATTAACCAGAATTACAAAAACAAACAAAACCCCCCAAAACCCCTAAAACCCAGAGCTATCTACTTAGATATTTTACCATCCATTCCACCAAAAATATAAGGAGAAAGTGTTGTCTATTAATGGTCACTCACAAATAGTCTTTAATCCAGTATCTCTTCTTGCTATGTGTTAAATGAAGACTGCCATTTAAAAGCTAGGAGTCCTTTCCATCACTGAGTTCAAAACAGGCCATTCAAAGATCTGTGTAGGGACAGGATGAGGGCTTTTTTTTTTTTCTGTAGCTGAAGTTAGAGCCAGAACATACAATCCTCCATAATACTGTTCCTTATAATTTAGCTTCCTTTAAAGTTATTTTTGGACGTGCTCCCAGAGCCCTCTCACATCTGAATGACCCTATTGTTGAGCCTTGAGCAGTGGCTGAGGTAACAAGTCTTTGCTAATTCAAATGATCCCATCTACTCTATACGCAGTGCTTTTCTTGATGGAAACAAAAGACACGATGGGTCAGTGTGGAGGAAGTTAAGGCTCCTCTGCCTGAAATAATTCCCTGAAACTGTTGTCCAGCAATGTTCAAATGTTTATCAGTCTGTATCTGGAACTATGCCAAGAGTGACTTGCAGAAAGTTAAGGTATGCAAAAGTAGTACAGGAGATCAAAAAGGGAATTGTCTTGAAATCAGCTGTAAGTGGGATGGTTGTTAAGGTACTTACTGTACTGCAGAACTTGCTTAATGCTCTCCTGTCAGGCTGTGAAAACACATCCTTATGTTGGTGTATGTCCCTTCTGAATTTACAAGTAATTTATGCTCCGTGGAGTAGTTTAAAGCAATTTTCTGCTATTTCAGGTTTCAATCCTATTTAACTGCAGAAGTTCTACCCTTTTTAATGCCGTCCTTATTCTGCAGGCACTGTGACATGTAAAAGCAGTCACACACCCTGGAGAGGTTGCTAGTTGTGATGACTACGGTCAAGTGAAAACCAGACTGATCCACTTTCTTTTTTGACATGAAGAGACAAGTATTCTGCCCGCACATAGTGTACCATCATAGGTACCTGGCTGGCTGGGCAACTGTGTCATTCACTCGGACAAAAACTGTTTGGGCTTACTGAGAGAGCCGTTAAACATCCCTTTGGTGAAAGTAAATAATTGAAAACCACCAGGCAAAGACCAGAAATTATACACACTTAAAAAATGACCAGGCTAGTTCATTTAATAAATGCATGAACTGTGGATCATCTTGGCTGTCTGTGTGAGTGACTGCATTTGTACAGCAAAAAAAAAGAGAAGACAAAAAAATTAGACAAAGTAAGAGTCATTGTGCTCTAAACTCCTTGGTTTTTTTCTGGAAGGTCCCTCAGATGTTGACCCCAGCAGATGGAGATAACGCCAGCGTAGCACAACCCAAACTAATCAGTTTGTGTGAGTGTTGTTAGGAGGCGGTATCAGAGAGACTAAGATGTCTTTATGCTAGCATAGGGTACCTCGAACACAGGCTGAATATCCCAGTTACGCAGTTTAGCTTCATTTTGAGGTCTCTGAAATACTATGGCACCATTTTTATTTTTTAAGTGTTTCTGAATTATGTTAGGCTGAAAAAAGAAAATACAGGGAACTGCTTCAGCATGAAACTCTGACATGAGTCAGCTGCAGCAAGTTGTCCCTTGCCAGAGCTTGAGGCTGTCATTCAGTTAGGTGGGATTTGAGTTAAATCACGGTCCTGAGAAGGGCTTCTTAGCTTTGAGTCACCACTGAGCAGCCCAGTCCCACTCCCAACACCCGTCTTCAGTCCTCTTCTGATCCATCCTCAAGGAAGAAGAAAATACTTGTGTGGTGGTCCCAGTATACACACACCTGCCTCCTACTTTAACGGGGAAGGAGGTAGTAAATCATCACTTTATTATATTTTTACTTAAAGATAAATCCAGAGAGCAGTATTTTATATGCAGTAAATTAATCAAGAATATTTCTGCTGCCTGCCTTGAATCAGTGGCCAAATAAGAACTGTGAGCAGAGACAAGTGATAAATCCATCCCTGGCAAAAGAGGTTCATCATTTCTTTGCCTTTTATCAGAGACAACATGCTACAGACATGAGCAGTCCTTCCTTCAAGGACTGAAATCATGACCACTCAGGCACAGTGCTGTTACTGTGACACTGTGGCACTGAGCACATCGTATTGCCAGAGCACAGTCAACCTCATTCATTCCCAGATCTCTCCTGTCTTTTACTAAGCACTGTTTTTAGGATGATTTCACTGCTGTACATGAGGTGCTCTATTGGCTCTTGGGTATTTCTGACAGACAGGATGCCCAGTGATTATGTACTGAAGGATCAAAAGACACTGATGCTCCTAACCAAGTGGTTTCACTTTTGGAGCATTAAAGAATTAACGCAAGTGACAGATCTGAGAGCAGGCTAATTCGAACACAATATGCTGCTCTCAAGAAGCCCTGCTTGGACAAGGAGTGTTTCTTCCCCAAAAATTATAATTAAACAAGAGTAAGTTAGATTATGTACCTCTAGAGTGTTTGTACTGCTCTGTCTCCCATTAACTCTTGCAAAAATACTGGTCAGAGCAATATTTTATAACATATCTGTTTCCTGGTGTGTCTTAGTCTCTTCTCCCAATTAACAAGTGATAGAATAAGAGGAAACGGCCTCAAGTTGCGCCAGGGGAGGTTTAGGTTGATTATTAGGAAAAATTTCTTCACTTGAAAGGGTTGTCAAGCACTGGCACAGGCTGCCCAGGGAAATGGTGGAGTCACCATCCCTGGAGGTATTTAGAAGACCTGTAGATGTGGCGTTTAGGGATGTGATTTAGTGGTGGACTCTGCAGCATTAGGTTTACAGTTGGACCCAAGGATCTTAAAAGTCTTTTCCAACAAAAACAATTCTATGATTCGATGAAAGACATTATGCAAGAAATTTCAAGATAATAAAACCCTTCCTGCTAAACCTGGTCTTTTTGCCTGACCCGTTTGTCCCTGGCACCCATGAAATATTTAGGTTTTTTCTGCAGAGCAAACCAAAGTATTTCTCTTGCTCTGCTGTTGATTTGGTGCTGCTCTCAATGGCTTATGGTAAAATGGCGAAGAGTTGCCTGGAGCAGTCAGATAGGCCAGAGTGTTGAGAAGCTCACAAATATTACCCTTTTTTTTTTTTTTTTTTTCTTTTTTTCCCACCCATCTATCAGCTGAATGACACTTTCCCATCTGCCCTTGCAGCCTGTCTCTGGATTGTTGTAACAGCATTAATCAGCAGAAATCGACAAAACCCAAATTACATGACTGACAGGAGAGAAAGACCCAGATGTTACCTCATCAGTGCGTTTGCATGGGCTGATCAGCCACATTCTGCCTGATCTCGTCAGCTCGCTGTTCCACGCTTAAACTGTTCCTGCTTTGGGCCATAGTGTGCGGCTTTGCTAGGGTAAAATGGAGTGTGGAGGGCAGGAGGAGAGAAAGAGAGGCTGAGAAAATGCAGAGTAGCCTTACAGATCCAAACAACCTACTGTCAGTTCTCTCCTTTTTACGGTTTAGGAAGATACTTCTGGGTATTTCAGTAGTTCTGTGAGGAAGGAGACACTAAAGCGATCCAGAGTTGGAGAGATCAGATTTGAATCCTCCCCCTCATTCTCTCACAAGGAGAGACTGTAATGAGATCTGTTGGAAGGAGGTGTGTTCATAGCATATGTTTGTCTCTGCAACATGATTTTTGCAGAGGAAGTAGTGAAACTAAACCAGCACGTACTCAAACACACAAGTGTGAAAAGTCATATCCTTCCCAGTTAATCTGGAAGGATAGTTTATCAGTACCCTCTCCTGCTAGTGTCCTCTGAGAACAAAAGTCACTTTCAGGACAAAGCCAGGAAATGTTGACTTAGGCCTTTTACACACACTGCTGACAAACTCACTCACCATGACCAGAAAAAAAAAGACTGATACAGAAGGAAAATTCAAAGATGGGTTTCTACCTTGCTGGGAACCCCATACCATCATCCTGTCCCCCTTCTGAGCCAGCTTAGTGTGAATGCTAGTAGTAGTACAGCCTTTCCAGCTGGAACTTGGAACTGGATTTAAAATCTTTTGGAGTATTTTTTGAGTAATGTCATTGTACTTTGATTTAGCATCCAATCCTGTCCACGGCTTAAAACTAAAAAGGGTTCTAAGGTGCAGATGTACAGCATCCTAATCACTGAGGGATGGCTTGTGTCTAGAACAGACTACACCCAAGGACAAGGCTAAATGCAAAAGGCAATTTCTAATGATGATATACAGTAGATAATGTGTTTAGCCTTAATTGTGTTTACTGTCAGTGGAGCCCTTGAGGGAAAACCAATATAAGCACTTTCTTAGTCAGGAATGGAGCCACAAGATAGGTGTGTTGTTTAAACAAAATTCACTGTCTGCTAGTGAGCTTTGAAATCTTTTAGAAGGCAGGAACATGGTGTGTGATGGTTGCATGGTAAATGTTTACCTGTTACAGTGATGTTGACTACGAAAGGCCTGACAATAGGGCACAGCATTGGCAGAAATGGAAACATCCCAGCCTGGTGGCCTGCCAGTTCTTGCAACTGGGAGATCACTGAGCTCTTGGCCCTAGGTTAGTGAATTTACCCTGATAATATCTTCATTTCTGTGTTAACTTAAGAAATAGCTCATACTATCCCAAATATTCCAGTATCCCAAATTAAGAAGTAGTCTGTAGTATCTCTGCAGACCACAGGCTGAAGAACTCTGGTATAGACTACATAGCAACATGAGAAGCATGAAAATAATACCAAGGTTGCTCCAGTGCAAGAGCATTTTTCATGGTGGAAAAGGTGGCCATGTAGTTAATTAAAAAGAGAAGAGAGAAGAAACATCAAAGCTCTGAAGCTGCCTTGTCAAAGGGACATTACTCCTGTGCTCTCTCTCACTCTCCTTTTGCTCCACAGAAAACACTTTACATTCTTTTACACTCTCTGCCAAACAACTGGCTGCCCCTAGATTTTCTGCTTGAGAGATAGCACAGTACTTGAAGAGCAGAGAAGTGTGTGCAGTTTGAGAAGATGGAAAAACTGCATCAGTCTGTGGCCTGGGATGCAAAGAGAGGGAGTCTTGTCATGAGCTGTGAGCTGGCTGATTCAAACACTTCTGCTATTTAAGCTGAAAGATCTTCCTTCTGAATTTTCCCACATGATGGTCTGAAAAGATGGGATACAGACTAATTAAGGAAAATTAGGAGAGTGAAAGCTGCAACCCACCACCATGCAATGTTTCTGTTGATTCCTAGTTTTAAAGAACAGGTTGCTAGAGTATCAAAACACTGTCAAGTTTAAATATTTTTATTCACAAGTCAGTTTTGTAAGCACATTTTCCTTTGTTACGAAAGCACCTGAGTAAATAATTGTGAACTTGAAAATGTAATTAATATCTGTTTGGTTTTTGTTTCTTTTTGACATGAATAGATTACAAATAGCTTCAAACAGGAGTGAAATCTGAGACTGGCCAATTTCTTCAAATAATAGCTGAGTCTGTAAGTCATCACTGAACAATTTGGTACCTGGCAACAGAGTGGTAAGGCTGAAGGGCTGTTTTTTCAATTGCATGGCCAAAGTGAAAAATTGAAACCAATTTCACTTTGAATCAGCTCAAAACAAAACATGAACTGAATTTTAAAATATAGATTGCACCAAATGGAACATTGTATTTGGCATAAAGCATCTTTCCCATGATGAAGAATTTAAGATATTCACAAACTAATAATAATAAACTAAGCTGTCTAAACCAGTTACTGAGGTGGTATTGCCAGAGGCTGTTGAATGATAGCATTGGTGGACTTGCAGCAGACTTAACATCAGAGTAGGGAATCACCTCATTGCTCACTGTAATGACTTCAGTGAGCACTTCTTTCTGTGTGAGCCTTAAGATTTTATTTCTCTTATGCCCACTGAAACATTTATGTGTCTGGGCTAAGTATTGCACCACATACAAAAACTTATATGATTAACAAAATCATCCTTCATACAACAAATTCTAGTTCTTCAGTCTGGAATTTGAGGCTGCATGTGGAGGATTAATGGAAAATCACAAGGCTGCTATCCATAACAGGAGAAAATGATAAAAGAGACAAAGAAGAGTACTACTGTTGTCACCTAGATACACCTCTGATACACAGAGAAATTCTAGACAAGAACAAGATCCCTCTTCTTTCTTTGGTATTTATTAGGTGTGATGTTGATTTTCCTGGTGAGAGTGCTCCTATTTACTTCAGCTGAAACTGGAGTAAGTCCTGAGGTCGTGTTAATCCATAATTGAACTGAACACAGTGTCATTCTGAAAAAATCAGAGGTAAGTGTTTCTGCTTTATGTGTGTTTTCTGATTTTAAGAAGCTTAAGGATGTAAAACACCTCTCAAAGCTGTCTTCATCATTAATACTTACGATTAGACTCTATTATCTTAATGGTCTTTTCCAACCAAAATGATTCTATGATTCTCTATAAAACTGAGTATGTATGCCTATGGGGTTATTGTTCTTGACCATTATACAGGAATGACTATCTATAAACTTACTGTGAAATCTTTTCCAGAGTGTCAAAAGATATTTAGTGATTAACAGAAAGGAATTAAATAGCTAGGTGGGTGTAAAATGAGAGATGGATGAGGTGGAAACTGACCTGATGAGCTAGTAGGACAGTTCAATTTATTTCCTTTTAAAAATACAATTAAATTCAAACAATGTATCTGGGAATTTCTTATACTTTCCTGCTGTTTTTTGTTTTTTTTTGTTTCCCCTAAGGAAATATGACTGATGGAAGGAGACAAAGTATAGAAAACTCCCTGGTCAGAGTAGCCTTATCTTGACATTTTCCTTGCCAGCTGCCATAATGTTGGCATTAAAAAAATGCAATGTTCCCTAAGAAAACAGCAAAGATGTGATATTTCTGCACCAAAGTTTCCAGCTCCATGAAGCTCAACATAAGCAGGAATCACAACCATTTTTAGGCCACCATCTCTGTGCAAAGATCTTTCCTGTGCTCCCATTCTTTTCTTTTCCTGTTTCATACACTAGTATGATACAAACACAAAATCCTTCTATCCTTACATTTATCATACAAACAGAATTTTTTTTTTTTCTTTCTCTCTCCAGTGTTGCAGTAATGCCTACAAATTTTCTGAAAATAACAGGAAATTGTTTGGCTGCATGAAATTCTTCAGGTTTTTTTTGGAAATACAGAGCCAGGGGTTAACTCTCCTCAAATAACTAATGGAATCAGACACCTGGAATTGTCAATTTAAAGAGTAAAAAAAAATACTATATGCCTGCTCCTGCATGGCCAGTTCCCACTGTCAAAGGATCCCATGCTGTCACTGCAGAGAGAATATTCATTAAACGTTTCTCTGTGCTATGAAAAATAGCCATTAGTTAAAAGGAAGGAAAGGTAATAACTAAAAGAAGCAGAAGTTGTGAACACATCTGTTTTAATCTTCCTTTTGCTCCTACCCTTTCCCCCACCATGAGGGTAGGAGGAGGGAGAAGCCAGTGAGAGGGTGAAGGCTCCAGGTGCCTGTGTAAACAAAACCCGAACTTTTAAAGAAGCAATTTTCTTAAACAGTTCTCTCCTAAAATAGAAATAGCCAGGAAGTAGTGAAATAGATGTCAAAAGACTGGGAGCAAGGTAGCTGAGTATTTCCTGTTTGCTTTATCTGTTTGAAACAAAAGGGTTGGAAAGTATTTCCTCTTGATGATTAGATCACAGTCATTGTTGGGAAATGTGGTATGTTCAACATCATCACAAGGGCCTTTCTGGCTAATCAGAGCTGAGAATAACTGTAACCAGCCCACTGCTGCAAAATATTCTAGTAGCTCATTGGTGCTATAACAACTTCTGCAGAAACAAGGTCCCACTAACACGGTGAAGCTACTGACCTGAGCATGCACTAATTCAAGTAACTGGTTTCCTGGATGAGCACAGTTGTTCTAGCTCCTTCCCCCAGTAATGACTACGGGGCAGTCTCCATACACATTTCGCTAATGGAGATGGTACTGCCTAAGAATTTTATATCTTATTTACTCGTTTAGTTAATGCAATATTTACTTCAGATTTGTACAAGAAACTTTGACTTCTCCTTGACCCACCCATTTCCAACACTTTTGAGCAGTTTTTCCAGTATTTGATCTCCTGATGGAAGATTCAAAATTGGATCAACACTTTTTATTCAGTTTTACAATTGGTAAGTTCTTTGTCAGGGTTTGGTCTTATCTTGTACGCAGACTTGCAGAAAGTAAATTCATTGCATCAAGGATTTTTTACATTTCCCTGTACTTTATGTGAGTGTTTCTGCTGATATAAAACATAGAAAGTGAGCACATCTGTACCCCCTCAGTGCAGTACCTGTGCAGCGCAGTGCTCCCATGCATTCAACTAAATATTGACTTACAAGCTGAAATGGTTTGTTGTATTGGGACCTGCTTTACCCAGTGATGGGAAGGATTTCCTCTGAGGTGGATGCAGCAGCAGTTTAAATGGAGAAATATGCAGTTATACAAGAACGTGACTGCTACTGTCCCCATGCATTTTCCATCCCAGTAAACTAATATCTATGTTCTTATCAGGGATCTAATCTACAAAAACATTCTCTGAGAACTGTACATTCATATTTAAGCATGTTCACCTTTTTCAGCTCATCCTATTCATCTCCTTGCAAAGGGTGACATCAATTGTCGCTATCCTGGACTTCACCCAGAGGACTGTACAATAGTCTTTATTGTACAGCATTTTGAAATAAAGCACAGCTACATTTTTTTTCCTATTCTCTATTCCGTTGTGCAGTAGAGAAATATGAAGTGCCATAAAAAGAACCTCTGAACATTGTGGAAAGCATAAACAAGCTTCTTCCATAAGGACAAACTGCAGTTAAAAAAAACCCCAACAAAACAGCACCACTGTTTATTGGGTGGGTATAATAAGCCAGAGCAATACTGTTGCTCTGTAAGAAGAGTTTTTGAACCTTGTGTGCAGCATTCCCCTCTTTCTGCAAACCAGAATTCTCACTGAATCTCTTTCAAACCCATTTTTGATGCCTTTTGAGTCATCACATAATAAATCCCTTCTATTGTTTAGACAAGAGTATTTGCATCATGATCTAAGTGTCAAATGCAGAGTGTAAAACTCTGGGCTCCAAGGAAAGCTGTGCTAATGAACTATCACAGTTAAACATACATCCATGGGGCCCAGAAGAGAAATGTGAGGGTAGAGAGCGCTATTATCTGTTAACATTGCCATCCTCACAAATTTTGTCTCCAGCTGTTGAATGCATTATGAGCCTTGCTCCTATCGCACTGGGAGGTGGTAGAAGTTTCATTATTGGCTTCAGTTAGAGCAAAATAATTTCCTAGAAACTATTCTCCGCAATAAAAGATGTCATAAAACTCAACACTTCACCAAAGATACGGGGGAAGTGGGGTTTAGTCCATTCTTCTGTCTGTATGAATTTGAACCTACATCTGGCATACACATCTCTTGTGGACCTATGTGGTCTTCAGTCTTGGAACTCTTTGTTGAAGCAGTTCCTTTTGCTAAGAATAATTTGATTTTTATTAATCCAGATGTAAAGGACTTACAGTATCATCTACTGATGAGGGGAATCCTCTGGATAAGGAGAGTCCAGTACTCAAGGTCCTCTTCAGATGATTTGTACAGTCTATTTGTACCAACAGAGACCAGGTGGGAGAGAGACAATGAAGAACAGTCTTGTCTTCCCTAGATATCACATTAGCTGGAGGTTCCTACATTCAGTTTGAGCATCCTGTCCCTCCAGCTACTAAATAAAGGAAAAAGCACCAACCCTTCTCTGGCTATTGTTTTGCAAAAAGGAATGGGATAAATATGCGGCTCCTGAAAGGAGGGAGGGTTAGGAGTCCCAATCAGAGAAGGAAGAGCATTTGGCTGAAAGTACCTAAGTTCTTTTCAGAGACTTCAGACACACTCTTCTGACCTTCTGTCACATTTCTTATATTACATTGGTCCATGCATACTCCACGTGGCTCTAAAACAAATGGTGTAACCTACTGCTGGGCCAGACCCCATGCCTACTTTTGTATGCAGCCACTGCATGGTTTGCCTATGCCAGGTCTGTAAGCAGCCATCTCTTAGATGTTCTTCTGCACATGTGGAACTTATACCTGAACATTTCAAGGCAATCTACCCCTTTTATGTCTTCAGTGTACCTCTAATGGAACAGGGCAGAGAATTCTGCCCCGCCTATTCATTTCCTAGCAAGTGTAGCTATTTACTGTTTAGTGTGAGAAGTCTCTGCAGGTCTCCAGCACTGCCTGATTGCACTTTCTGAGACTCTTCAGACTTGTGTCTAAAAAAAGAATTGATTAGGAGGATGAATGCCATATCTGATCATCAAATATTTAAACCTGGCAGGCTTTCAAGAGTAGCAGGCTTGCTAGCCTTTGAAAACACTCTTGTTTCACCAGATCTAACTTGCCATTGTTAGTTTTCAGAAGACATGAGGTAATGTGCACATGAAATTTTGTATCCAGTGGTTTTTAAGAGAAAATGAGGACAGAGATTCAAACAAGGAATGTGGCTTTAATTGTCTTGTAGATTGGAACAAGTAATTGTACATTAAGAAATGTAGCAGGGAGAATGCTTTTTTCTCTCCCTGGTGTGGGAGTGAAAATGGTAATGGATCAATGCCCAAAATGAAACAAACACAAATATTCTAACCCATATATCACATTGATCACAAGCACAGGAAATAGGATCTTGTCACATGGACTGTGAATGCAGTTTCTGCTACAAACTTCTGGATACAGAAGTAGAGAGAATCCTCTAGATGCTAGGGCATTGGAGTCTGGTACTGATCTCTCTCCATCGTATTCTTTTTTATCTCTGTTTTCTTTCACTTAATAGTTGTAGCACCATGGGAATTTTTATCTCATCTTTTTTTCAAGAAAAAAATTCCAGTTGGCAGTTTTTTCTTGCTGTGCAGGATGTTGTATTTACAAGACTTTTGGAAGAATCTAGCAGCCCCGTCCAGTCATACTGCTAGTAAGAGCCAGTCTTTTTCCAAAAGAAATAGTAATCTCAGCCCTAGGGATGTAAAGATATTTATACTGGTTTAATCACAGCTATCACACTGGTATGAAGATATTTATAGCAGTTTAATCACAGTTATCACAAAGAATCAACTGATAACGAAGAGGGCTCTTTGCAGGATGTAAAGTTGAAGCACAGACATGACCTTTGTGTGCAGTTTGGGATTTAAACAGAATAGACAAAGTGGGAAAAGAGGAGAATGGTGCATGTTCCAAAGATGGCCAGATAGTGAGGGAGTAAAAAACATCTTACCTTAAGCTGTTCATGAAAATTGCCAGCCTTTGTATTTCAGCTCCTCACAGCTGCTGCTGTCATACATTCAAGTGATGCTGCTGTCTACACACTCTGTGTTTGTGGTTTTCCTCCAGGCAGTTGCCATCCATTGAGGCAGATCATAAAAACAACCCAACCCACTGTGTGATAGGATTGTTTTGTAGGCTCTTTTTCATGATAAAGGTTTTTCTATGTGTTCACAGAGCATAGCTTCCATTTTGTTTTGGTTTTTTTTGCTATAATTAACTATCAGCATGTTATCATTTATGAATTATGTGATCATTATCATAATTATTCATAATTGTGAATTATGAATATTATAATCCAGTGTGTGGTTAAAACAAATGTATTAAAATAACTGTAGATAACACAACGTGATATATATGCTACATTTGTTAAAGATTGGCTTAGCAGTCTGACTGATTAACTAGCTGCCATCTTTTGACCATGACATCTGTCAGAACTAGTAAAATATGAATCAGTTTGATCTCTGTGCCAGTTTAAAATTGGAAATCTGTAATAGTAATATGTTTGTTGAGCAGCTGCTTTTATATGTTGTATTCCAAAAAGTAGTTTCCTAATTCAATGGCATTGAGATGCAGTATGTTAGTGTCTCTAGACATGCTGTCGTTTCTATACTCAGAAGGATAACCACTTTCCAGTGCTTAATGATTGCTTTGTGCCCTGCATCACTCTCCTAGATTAACTTCTCCTTAATAAACTGTACCTTAGAAAGGAAACTTCAGCTGAGATGCTGCATCTTGTCTTCAAATGTTAATGCCCTTTGCCTATCAGATCCTGGCCTGACCCTCCAGCATGCGTAATACAAACCTTGGCACAAGCTCATGCGTGGATCCCCGTAAGGAACAGAAATCAAGCTGGCTTCTTGACTTCTTATGGCAAGTTCGTAGCAAACAGGCCTGATCGTGAATGCAATGCTGAATCTGCTAGGGCATCAACTGAAAATACAAGTGAAGCTTTCAGGGAGGGCTGAGGCTGAGGCAGCTTGAGGATGTGAGTCTCCATGGAGCAGCTAGGCAAGCGGAGTGGCCAGTGAGGCAACTTGTGATAATGATCAAGAGTAAATGTAAACAGGAGTAAGGGATAGAAGATGCTAATTGAAGAGGGAGTGGGGGAGAATATTTTATTTCTGACAGGTACTCAGTATTTACAAAATAAAAAGCAAGTGGCAGAGCAAACAGTTCTTCTTTAAGGCCTTGTTTTCCTGTAGAATTAAGTTTGGGTCATTTTAAGGTTGCCTATTGTATGTGAAGTACAAACACAGAAAAGACAAGACATATTGGTCTTAAAACACCACAATTTCCCTGGAGCTTACCTTGCTGAAAAGTTCAGCTTTTCTGTGTTTCCACTTCAGCACAATCCATGTACATTATTTTTCCTGAAGTAAAAAACTGTATCATTTTGACTGTGAAGACAAGTGATCTGAAAGAACAAGTTTGAGAGCTGAATATTAGGTGACTGCCTCAGGACCAAAGGACAGACAACCTGACTGATCCTAAAATATTTGGTTGCTCTGTAGCTTTTGTCTGACTTCATGCTTTAAAAGATTCCTCTTCTCATGATAAACATAGCCTTTCTTTAGAAGGGGCGGAACCTGAAGACATGCTAGCCAAGAGAAAAAATGAGCTGCAGCAACTGGATGGATAATGCCTCCTGCCAAGCTGTTCACTAAGGACTCCTGCACTGGTATGAAGTCACTTCTTAATAAAGACAACTAAATTTCACCTACAAGCAAATCATGAGAGGAAGAGCCTGGAACTGTTTTAGTGTAAGAAAAGGAAAAATTAACATAATAAGATAACACTGCTAAAGGCCAGTTTATGACAGCTCTTGCTATTTAACTACCCAAGTGAAATAGCTGACTGGCCAAATTAAGAGTTAAGCAATACTTGTTAGATGGGGTTTTGGTATACCTTCCAGGAGTACAAAACAGGAGGTGATTACAATCTGGAGCTGATTTACTCCTTGTCCATGACATAGTGTCCTAAGTTTAGCTATGAGGCTCTGGAGCTCCTTTCTCACCCTGCTAGTAAGAATGCTCTGGATTTGGTAACTAAGTCTAGGGGCTAAATCCTCCCCCTGAGGGAAAAGTGGAAAGATGTTTGACTAAGTTCTTGTTGAGAAGGTTATGTTAGTGTTGCTTTGACGACACTGCATTATTGATGACTGTATGGCAATTTAGGACTTCTGTAAAGTATTTGCAAGGTCATTTGTATCTGTAATTCTAAACCCTAACCACAGAGGGAGATTTGTTTCTTTACAACCATTTCCCCCCGCCCTGGTCTTGCTGCTATGATTTATCTGAGAACAGCAAAGATGTCCTGAATTCCTACTCTTTGCAAATTGGACAGAACTCACCTGAAGCATGATTCAAAATTACAGATTATTAAAATAGTGAGAGCACACAATAACTTGTCAGATACTTGGTATGAAAAAATTTTATCTTATAAAATAGAATGACTGTATCCATAAATTCTCTGCTGCAATCTGATTGCTCTAATCATTAAGAGCCTGCTTCAAATTTCCAGGCACAGTTCATTCATGTCCAGCCTACATTCTTTGTGCTTATGCCAGCTATATCTTTTAGATTAAATAGTTCCAAAAAACAGTCCAGAAGCTGGAACTGGAAATCAGAATTGCCTTTGCGATGTGTGGAGCTGTCCTAGACTAATTCATGCCTTTCTGATAGAGGCAGACAATATTTGCCCTATGTTGAGTACCAGCACCCATCTAATTATTTAAGAGCTGTTCAAGCCACCTCATCCTTGCTGCTGCACAGGGAGGTGTATCACCCACCTTTACTAATGAATCACATCAGCTGATACAGTCCCCCCCTACACACTCATTTCCTTGACTCAAATTCTGTAAGTAATTGCACTTTGAATACTTTAAATGAATGAAAAGTGGTATAATGATGCTAAGCTATCAAGAAATCCTTCTGTTTTATCCCTGTCAGGACTGCTGAGGGAAGTGCTCAGTCCCTGCAACAGCCCAGAGCTGCAACTGAGGAAGTAGAGGAGCAGCCAGCAGGAAAGGACAGAGGCAGGAGAGCACCACAGCTCTGGACCACCTCCTGCTCTCTGCATGGTGCCCCTTGCTAGCCCAGCCCAACAGCAGTGGCCTTGGAAAGGGTTCCCAGTCCTGTCATGATCCTGGGAAGGCACCAACGTTGCCCTGCTGCTGGCCACCCCACACCAGGGACAGAGAGCAAGGTAGGCATGTGTGCTGGAGATGACTAACCAGTTATTGTACTGAGGAAAAGGAGAGGGACACAACTTGGAGTTCAGGGGGAAGCTGGAACATCTCTTGTCTTCAGCAGCTGGTGAAAAAAGCAGTAGGCAGAATCACGTTTCCTAACTCTTGATAGCTGGGGACACACACACACACTCATGTGGAGGGTCCCCCAAGCCCACAGTTGAGTATTGAAAACCAGCCTCATGACTGTGGACATACATTGTAATGTATCTCCCATAAGCCATGCATTTCTGTGTGGGAAGAGGAGAGAGAGGGGAACAGAAGAGGGATGACTCAGGGGTGCTGAACTTTTGAGGAAAGCACAGCTGTAATCCCAGACTGTGTGACTGGGGAGATTGAACAGTGCTTCCTCATGTAGTAAGCTTTCCTTTCATCCTCCTCCATCTCAAAAAAAATCAGTCAGTTTTGCTACACAAAGCAACAGAGAAAAGATTTCTAGGAATAAAATTAAATGTTTTAAGCAAGAGAAGTCATCAGTCACGTTGCTGTGTATTCTACAAAGCGGTAAGATCTTGTGCGGAGCAGACGTGGACAGAGAGGTAAGATAGTTTGGAAGATGACCATGTGGTTGACAGGGGAAGCTGGTTACTTCATATTGTGCAACCTCTTCTAGATCCCCTGTCTCAGATCAAACACTGTGTGTTACCAGACTCTGTTTATATTTCCTTGAGAAAAAAAGCCCAGCTGACACCTGTTTGTGGCAGTTTTACCAGAATTAGCACACTGCTGTTTCTTAGGTGATTATGATGGGGTAAGTGTGTGTACTTCCGTCTCCTATAGATCTTACCTTTGCAGTGATGTGAGGACTTGCTTTGTCTGGTACCTGTAAGTGGAAAAGAAGCAGAAAGAATTCAGTCCCCGAGGTACCTTTTGAAAGCTGTGTTCTAAAGTACTGTGATTTATTATCAGCTGGGAGAATTGTGCACAAGTGAAAGCATTGCTGAAACTCTGGTGCCTGCATACTGGATGAAGGGAGCTCGCCATGCCCCAACATCTTGCAGTGATTCGTGTGTTCCTAGTAACGTCCGTGACAAGTGACTGAGAGGTTGTCCTCCTCACTGTCCTGGACTGTCTTGTCAGTTGTCCTGCTGCAGCTTCCACTTCAGGCCCTGTTGTGCCAGGTCTGGTTCATGCAGGAGATGCCAAACACATGCAGATGATGCCACTATGGAGCACATGCGTGGGCTTTTCTCATCAGCTTGCATCACAGCTCAGTTCCTCACCCCTCCTCATGGCAAAATTTGGGAAGATGTTCTAGGATTATTCTTCCGTAACTTCAGCTGGCTTTATGGAGCTCTCTGGCCATACCATCCCTCTTTTAACACCATTTTCACTTCACCATTGTAATTTTATCTTTTGATGAAGGGGCTGGGGGTCCAGCGTGGTGATCGCCGTGGCTGTTAGCAGGAGGGCAGCCCGCCCGCGGGGTGCGGTGCGCTGCGGGTGTGCTCTCCGCCGCGGGAACTGCCTGGGGAAGGGAACAAAACTAAACATTAAAAAAGCGAAACTCCCGAGTTAGTGAAGCGCAGCTGAAGACGCCGGCTTGCGGCTTCTCTCCCGGAGCCGGCTGTCCCCCAGCAGCCCCCGCTCCCCCGGGGAGGGCGGTGGCCGGGGCGGAGCGGGGCGGCCGGGGCTGCCGGCCCAGCCCACCAGCCTTATAGCGCGGGGCGAGCCGCGGCAGCGCCAGCACCGCCCGCCAGCTCGGCCCGCTGAGGCCGCTACGCTGCCCTGAACAGCCCTGCCCGCCCGCGGGGACCGGGACCCTGACCAGCCCCCCCGAGGTGAGCGGGACGCTGCCCGCCCGAGGGGAGCGGGACCCAGACCCTGCTCAGCCCGCCCGAGGTGAGCGGGGCTCAGCCGAGGCCGCCGCTCAGCAGCTTTCGTCGCGGGGGCGGGGGGTTCGGGCGGCTTTTGTTGCTGTTTGTGTTTTTCCCGGGTAAAGAGCGGAACCGCGGGACGGGGTCGGGAAGATCCTGGCGCTCGGGCAGCCCTTCCCGGGGCTGAGACACCTGGAAGGGAGGGGAGGCGGTTGGCTGTGCCGGCCGGGAGGTGCGTCGTGCTCTGCTTTGTCTCCTTCGTTTCACTGGATGTATTTCATTATTATATTAATTTATTTCATGTTTATTTCATTATTTTATTAGATCTAGTTTGCTTTCTTTTTTTTTTCTTTAAAACACTTATTTATGCTTTTTGCACTGAGGAACTGGGGATGTGTCATTGTTACACTCAGAACTGCTTATTTTATAAATCACGAGAAAGAAAAAGCACGCTGAATAAGAACTTTCTTCCACTAGGAAGAAAAAGGTCTAACAGCACTGATTGCTTAGGTGGATGCTTCAAAAGTTCTTAGAGAGTCTTGCTAGAGAGTCTGTTTCTGTGGTATGAAGGGTTCGGTCTTACAGTCAGCACCTCTATTCAATCAAACTGGGGAAAAGAACCATTATTTCCTGTTTTTTTTGCATGTGGGATGTGTTTGCATATCACTTGCCCTTGTACAGAAGCCTCTGAGCTTAATTTTTGTATCTCTACTTCTGAATTTGGTTTTTAGGGAGGGGATTTGAAGTTCTTTTCTGACACTGTTTTTGCTGGAACTGCAGAGCTACTTCTGAGAAATGTTTGCAAAACCTATGGTGCCAGATTTGAATTCTTGGAGAGTCTGAGAAAATTTTCAGGTTGCTTTTGATGTGACACTCCTGATCAATATTTTTTGTGAAGTTGAGAAGGGGTTTTTTTTTGACTGCTGCTCTTAAACGTCACCTTCTGATTATTGGAATGCGTTTGGCAAACATATTTTGTTTCCTTCTGTTGATTATTAATAATGGAAGAGCTCAAGTCCCATGAACGTAGCCGCAGAGGGCTTGCACTTTCACAAATGCAGCATAGTATCTCATTAAATCTAAAGAGGCTAAACCAACATATAGTAAGAATATTTTCTTAAAAGAAGGTGTGCATATATGCAGACTTTTTGTGTTTACAGAAAAAAATCATGCGTGCAAAAGAAAATGTAGGAAAGGTGACTGTTCTCTGGCAGTGGGTATATTTTCACATGCTATGTGGGAATGTAAAAGGAGAGAAGACACCTTTCTTGTCAGTGGCCTTTTGCCAGGACACAGCCGAGGCTGGAGCTCATCCCACAGCCCTGTGTGCGTTGTGACACCCGCGTGTGACATGACCAACCACGTTGTTCTGCTGCGTCTCTGTCCCCCTGTGTCCTGTGTACCTGCTTCTGGCAACAACTACCCTCTCCGCTGCCCTGAGCTTCTGTCAATGTCGTTTGCCCGTGGTTGTAAATACTTTGACCAGCATCATCCCCTCTTTACTTGCATGCATGTAAGCACAGAAATCTTTGCATACAAGTACTTTGAAAGTAGCAGGAAAAGGCCAGGTAATGCTGACCTCTGTCTTCTCCTAGGACTGTTGTTTTTTGGGTAGTGGTGTACTTCTAATCCATACAGTCTTTATATACACTTGAAGAATTAAACTCACCATGGATATGAGTGTATCTACCACGAGTAAAGCTCCCTTACAGTGAAGTGCCAGACTGTGTTGGTGTTACGCTACGCAAAATGTGGTTCTTTGGGTGAAATGTGGTGTGGCAGATTATTTCTAGGTGATAGGACCAGAAGGCAATGGCCAAGGTTGTTCTTAGTGCTAAGCCTGGCAGTGGCAGAAATATAGAAATCCTTCCCCTGCTTCCACTTCACCATGAGCGGGCTGGGAGGTGCAGAAGCAGTTGGGGCCTGCTGGTTGTGGCTGGAGTGGCTTCAGCGTGAAAGCTGTTACTGATCTCACCTTTTTGTCTATTTTTGTTGCGAGCTGTTATCAGGAAGCGTTTTTGGATCACTGCACTTGAAATAGACTAGGCAGGGATTGATAGTAACTGCTAGAAACTTGGAAGAAGACTGTTGAGTATCATCATTAGCAAGTTTTAAGTAGATTGTAACTGCTCAAGTCTATGTTGATAAATATTCTGTATGTTGGTGGTGAGAGTTGATGTTTAATCTCCTCTTTATCTGGATGGTTTCTGACAGAAATGAAGGAGAGGAATTGAGTTTGAAAAGTGCAAAACCCATCAGCTTCTGCCTTGGAGCTGAGGATGGGAGTGAGTTGGTGTAAGCTGGGATCACATCCCTTCCGTGGGGCTGGGAGCTGCCTTCTCCTGTGGGCCAGCAGGCAGTGGGGCTGGGAACAGTGCTCTGCACAGCAAAGGGTTGGCACTCTTTGAGGAGGAAAAAAGGCATGTTTGGGGGTTTTTTCTGCACAACAGTTCAAAAAAACTCAAATCCTGTTTTTTTCAACAGGTTGATGTGGAGAATCAAACAAAAAGAGACAGCTGAAACATTGTGTAGAGAAATGAGCGATGCAGAGTGGTGATTTGGGTTTGCGTGATGTGTCACTCCCCAGCGTGGCTCAGATAAAATGAAAAATAGAAGGCGTTCATCTGACTAACTGCTTTCTCTTTTCTCTCAGGGCAGGGTAGAGACAGTTGTTTTGCTTCCTTCTCTCTCACTCTCATATTGTCTTTTCCTCATGTCTGAAGCAGCCCCCTGGACAGATCAGTAATCTTCATTTCCTCTGCCTCCTACACTGATCTCCGCTCATTTCCGTTCATCGCTGCCTGCCTGGATGGTCTCTGGGGGCTGCAGGGGTAACTCGGCACCCACGTGAAGCGGCCGTAGCCTTGCGCTGCTCTCTGCTCTTTCAGTTCTGTCATTCTGTTCCTCTGAGCTGACCTCTGCTAGCTACACAGCAGTGTCAGGATTTGTTCTTGTGCGTGTTTTCCTTTTTCATGACGTGTGTGTATATGGCTTGTGTGATACAACCCATGTTACCAGGAAGAGCAGTGCCTGGTGTCTGTGCAGCTAACACAGTGCTGCTGCGTACATGGCATTGAACTCTCCCTGGTGCAGCATTGCTTCGTGCACTGTCTTCCCTTTCTGAGAATAAAACAGCTGCCTCTCGGTTTTTGTAAACAGACACAAGTGAAATCAGTTTGGAGGAAGACTTTGCTTTTTTCCCATCAGCTAGCTACTAAGAAAAAGAGACGTTAAGGATCAGAAGATGCAGAGATGGAAACCACTCTGTCATGAGGTGGCACCTCAGAGCACCATCCCTGCCTCAGTGGCAGCTGTGAGGTGCATCTGGGAGAGGAACCAAACTGATGTTTTCTCTGTCTCTGCATGGTGCTTGGGTTTCATTTCTGTCGTTATTGGGGCATGTGGGGTACATTAGTGGTACTTCTGTTGTTTGCTTTCCCCCAAGGAAGCTGTAAAACACCATATGAGTCAAGTCACATCTTCTCAGACTTGGCTGTAGGGCTTATGGGTAAACGGGGCATGGGTTCTGCCCTGGGAGCCTGGCCTTGTGCCAAGGGACAGGGCTTCAACAGCCTGGAAAGCCCCTCCCATGCCTGTCAAATTCAAATCAGGTTTGGTTTGTGTGGTTCCTCCAATGCTACAGTCTTCCTGACTGATTTCAGAGGTTTGCTGATTCTTTATTTGCCTTTGGTTTGAGGCTGTTGCACAGCTTCTTTTTTAATTTAAAATATAGATAAAGAATGAAGTAACCTACGAAATCCTTTTTAAATAATGACTGAATATCTTGAGGGTAATTACAGTCACATTAAGAGGTTGCTGCACTATTAATGCAATATGGAAACTGAATAGTAGTCTAAAGGAAGTTAACATTAAATTTTTGACCCATTATCCATGGTGTGTTAGGCTCTGCAGGCTAATCTAGCACTTGCCTTGAATTCTGCATTTCTCCAGAGAGGAGCTGGAGGTAGGGTGAAGGTCTTGACAGATGTTTAAATACTAGGGTGTTTCAAGGACAGCACATGTGAATTTGACCTTTGAGTTTTTGCCAGGCTGTTTGGGCAGTAATTCTGTTTGGTGCCCTGTGACCACACATTTCACCTAGCAACCGGGTCTGGGAAGGTAAACTTGGGGTTGAGCTGCAGCATCCCTTTGACAGATGATGAGATAGCGGATGGATAAATGCACAGAGAAAAGAAAATAAGCTGCAGTCAGATCCCTGGGGTGGTTTTCCACTGGGAGCAGTGCTGCAGGGAAGGGCTCTATTGCAGTTTTCTGGAAAAAGTAAGTAAGCCTGTGTGTGCTGCGTTGCATGGCCGTGTTCCTCACCCTGATGGCTCTGTGCCTGGTCTGATCACAGGCTGCTTTGTGCGGGACGAAGGAAAACAGAGAACCCTGACCTGATAGTTTCTCTTGAATATTAAACCACGCTGGTCCTTTGCCATGCCTCATGAGCAGGGTGACTTCAGAAGTGGCAGGACATTAAAAGCTAAGGCTGATCCCAAGAAGGAAAGCAAAGTATGTGTTGGTGCTGCTTTGAGTGGGAGCTCATGAGCTAACGTGTAGGGGAATGCTGTGAAACTGGGGTGGGAAGCCAAGCTGGGTTGAGTGTTGATGGTGCTGCAGCCATGAGATGCCAGCAGAGCGTGGCCAGCGTGATGAGCGCTCCCATGCCGCGCTGTAGGAGCCGTAACGTGCTGCATGTCACATCAGCAGTGGTGTATGTGTCCTGTGGTGGAGGACAGACTGCCAGTTGGTGTGGAGACAGCTGCCTGCTGCAATTGCAGCTTTTTCATGACTAACAATAAAAAAAAAAAATAATTAAAAAATAATTTGAGAATTGGAGTGTGAACCTCTGCTTCCAAAAGGCTGTTTGTACAGTTGGCTGTTAGGATAAGGAATAAGGAGGTTTGTAGCCAACCCAACATCTGACGTTCACCTTGCCTTCCCAATGCTGGCTTTGAGCAGGGCGAGAGGTATTCTGTCATGGCAGCTCTGCCATGGGAAGTGTCATGCTGCTTTCCTTCAGGCACAACTCTGCATCTTAAAACTTTTCCAGGAGAGCTGCTTTTCCCAAGCTTTCAAATTCTTTGCCACTTGCTGTTTAAAAGACTGTTCAGACAAAGAGCAGTCTGTGTCCAGGAAATAAACATTTAAGCTTGCCTGTCTCGTTGGGGAGGAATTTTCTTTTTATGTTAGTACTCATGTAATGTTTGGTTTGTTTACATTGCACAGCCAGTCAGGTTGACCAAGGTACTCTAGAGATATGGACGATATTGTTTTATGAACTCCTGCCTTCTCAGTGATTATTGTTTGATGGCTTTCTCTTCATGATATGATTTCAGAAGGCTGGTCAAAGGCATTTGCTAGTTTTCAGTTATATCAGTTACTTGATTAAAGTAAACCATGGTCATGATTACAACTTCTTGACAATTACTTAAAAGGGTAAATGAAACTACTGAAAAGCAATGTGAAAGAATTTCCTGTTTACAAAATTTACGCCCGTTACTGAGGTGTAAATAAATGATTCAGATTTTTGCACCCAGCTCAGCAAGGCAGTGCCTGTCTGTGCAGTGGCATGTCCAGACTAGGAGCTCTGCTGATAGCAGCCAGGAAAGGCAGAATTTACTAAGCTATGTAGATTGTGACTGTTTCCTCTAATATTTGAAGAAAAACTAGCAATGAGGATTATGAAGTGTGCTAATAGCCTTTTTATAGAGCCACTTTGTGCTCTGTTTCCATGCAGAAAGGCTGCTTTTCCCTATCCCAGGAACTCTGGCAGAGTCCTAAAAATTATTCTCACAGATGTTTAGAACACAGATTCTAGCAGAGAAAATGTATCTTTACAGATATATCTGTGCAGCTCCGCTGTCTTCTGCTGCATTATTTTTTGAAATTTTATTTTTACTTTTCCCCAGTACCAGGTTTAGGCAAGAGAAATCTCTCTCCCTAGGGACATGAGATGTGATGCAGTGTCTTTTACCCACAGGAGTAGGGACTTCAGGAAAAAACCTCACCGCTGGAACCAGGCCACGCTGAATCTGGCAGAGCTGCTGCACAGGCACTGCCAGCAGTACCCCAGGGCCGCAGAGTCATCGTACTGCTGCCTGCACTCTCCATTTTTCACATGCTGACCATTCCCACCCTCCCATTCCTCAGGCTTTTCGTGTAGACAAACCTTTCCTGAAAATCCTCCCAGAGGAGTAAAATAAGAAACAAAAGCAGTGCAGAGTTGTCGTGCCATTTATCATGGCCCTGTGGGGAGAAAAGTGTTTTTGCTGGACACTTGCTAGGCTGGTATAATTAGGATCTGGGATCCTAACTGAATTTGTTCTTAAACATTTTAGTGTGGCTGGGCTGCAGTGCTGCCTCTTCTGTGGCACACATCCTGAGGATGAACTCTGCCTCAGTACCCCACTGATCTGGAGCCACGCAGCTTGGGATCTCCTGGCCATCAAGACCAGGGTGAACCCACCGGTTGTGCATGCATCTGGTTTCCCAGCGCCATGGCATGACTTATTCTGGACTTACAGCTTGCTCCTGAGGCAGACAGATGTGTGAGTTTACCTGAGGTTTCTGAGATGTGTAACACCAGGTTTCATGCAAAACATTGGTCTAGATAAAAAATAACAAGGGCAATGTTACACCTTTCCCTGCCTTCGTTTTCTTGCTGATCTTGAATCGTTCTGGGTTGTGGGTCTGTTCCAGCTCCCTGTCCCTCCTGTGCCTCTCCTCTGTGGATTGTGTTAAACCCTCGTGGGAGGGACTGCACCCCAGTGCTTGTGTGCATGGGGCTGCTGTGGGAAACAGCACCCCAGCAACCCTTTCCTCCTGCCTGCAAGCATGACTCCTGCCTGCTTTTGGCAGGAGAGGCTGTGGGTCCCAGCTCACAGGGTAGGGTGTTGGGCTGTGAATCTTGGACATACGAAAATGCTTCTCCAGAGAGCCCTGTGTGAGCGGGTGTGTTGAAGAAGCGTCTCCATCCTTGGCGTGTCCCGCGGCGTGTGCGCAGGGCTTGCTCCCAGCTGGGCTGCTCGCCCTGCGCTCTGGCTGTGTGCGGCAGGCAGAAGCCAAGCTTGGTTTTGAGTTTCATCCATCCCTTCCAAGACTGCCAGCTGGCTGTCAGTGCCCCCTGCTTGCCTGCAGCCTGCCCTCAGTATTTATGGTTTTCTAGGTTTTGCCATTTTCTTGGCTCCCTCCACCAGGCTTGATGCAGGAGCCCTGGCGCTAGCTAGTAGGTCTGGTTATCCCACTGTGCTGCTAGTGTGTGGCTACCTGCACGTGGGAGGTTGCTATCAGCTCCCAGTGAGCAAATCTGGAAAATGTTAACTTCTTAAGGCCATGTAACCATTAGCACATGGCCAAACAGGTAAGTTGAATCCAAATAATCTTTCATAAAGGCACTCACTGCCACTGCTGTGTGCAGTGTTTGCTGTGCTTGTGTGTTCTGTTCCCTCTGTGTTTGCAGTTGAAGTAGATGCAGCTCGCTGGGGTAGTGACTGCTGTAGTACAATGCTTAGTGCAATTTTCTATTAAACATGTGTGTCAATTGATTTTTAGTTTTATATCTGAAGAACATACATGCCTCAAGATTTGTCTTTTTTCCAAGTATAACGGTTGATTTGTACCTTCCCTGAAAAGCTTATGTTACCTGTTCCCTTGCTTTGGTCTGTGTTGGCATCTGAGTATTAACACACTAGACGTAAATAATAGCAACAGCATCTGTGATTCTGGACAGCTCTGTCCTGTCCCGTGCGCTCCCAGCACACCAGTGGAGCCACGGCTCTCAAAATCACAGCGTGGTCAGTAGTTTTGTTGATGTGTAAGTAGGCACGAAATCCAGCCTCGCACACGTGCCTGTGCTGGCGCTGCAGTTTTGCAGGCAGTAAAACACAATACGACTCCTTTTGCCATTTAACTGGCTCTGAACACAGGGAGTGGATGTGCTGAGCAAGAAAGACTAGTTTGTGCACACATGGTAATCGGGGAAAGCAATCAAACTCCCTGTAGGTCCATTTTCTCATTAGTCGGCCAAGAATGATGCATTGCCTACAGTAAACTTGCTGGACTTTTGGTATTGTAAGCCACTTCTGAGACTATAAAGATTTTTTGTTCTAGAAGTCTAAAGTATATTATCAGTGATGTTTTCCAAACTGGAAAACAGGCCAAGGGGATGTGATGGAGGATTTGTGTAACGTGTTGTTTGCAAAGGGTTCAGGGTGTTTATGGAAGTGGCTGCTGTTCCTGAAGCAGTTCTGGAGGCCGTGAGCTGTGGGTGTGTGCTTTGGCTGTGTTGCTATTCTCACAATTACAGATGTGATTACACCATGTAAGGACTACCTGTTTGTCAGTGCAGCAGACCACACAGATCTATCTAAAGCAGCAGCTTACCGTGGGGATAGTTGTGCTGCCAAGACTGAGCTGAGGAGAAGTCTGAAGAGACAAAGGTAAAATGGCAACGTTTTCTGTTTTGCCAGTAGTTTGTTTGGTTGTGTGTGTTTGCTTATGTAGTCTCTGTTTTGCAAGTAGTTTGGTTATGCAAGAAAAAACAGATTTATGCAATGTGTATATTTATGTACTGCTTGTCCTATGGAATTTAATTAAATTAAGACAATTTCAGCTTGAGAATGAAGAACTAAGTATTAATTTTATGAAGTAGATGAAGCACTTGCCTCCCAGTGAAGCCTGAATATGACTTTTGCTTGTGAGCGGTGTTCATGAATGCAGAGCGTGAAGATCCACTGCCTCAGTCTCCTTTTCACCAAAAGCAGAGTGGAACTTCTTGTAGGGAGGCTTTTGATCTTGGGACAAGCACCTTGGCAGTGGATGTGGTGCTGTGGGGCAGAGATATGGGGCAGGTCCTGGGAAAAGCTCAGCAGTAATGAAGCCTTGCCGCAATCGAGACGCAGGCTGAGGAGGCACAGCGCAGCTGCCCGCTGGCAGAGCAAGGCAGGGGAGGGTTACCTCCCTCTGTTCAGCTGCTTTGCAACAAGTCTGTTTTCAGGTCTCGTTCCTCTCCAGCAACATGATCCAGGCTGGAGTGAGACTCATTCTGGATTTGGACAGGGAACCAAGGCTGGTTCTCATCAGCTTGATGAACCTCTGCAGCTCAGTCAGGGTTTTGTACCCAAAGGTACAGCTGTGGCTGGTCCTCACCACGCTGCTGCAAAGGAGGTTGTTATCTTTGCTTAGAGCTGAGGAAATGGAGACACCGAGGGGGGGTCTCAGAGTCACAAGCACAAGCTTGCAAACAGCATGGTGAGATGTGCTGTAAATTGGGTTGAGAAATATGGTGGGGAAGAAGAAAAACAGAAATGCAATTGTTAAATGGGCCAGTCGTCTATAAGCATGTATATATATGAACTTTCTCCATTAAAATTTAGGTCTGTCATCCCATCTCCTGTCTTCAGTGTGTGTGTATAAAAATGTTCTCTTTTGTGTGATTTTAACGGAATGTGCCTTTCTACACCTCTGAGTGCTCTGTCAGTTAGCACAGGCTGAATATGCGTTTCAGCAAGCTGTCTTTGGCAGATTGATAAAGCCAGTCACTAACCTTTCATGCAGGTGGAATGTACTCCTAAAACTTACCTGTGGTAGAGAAACCTATTGTGGGTGCAGCTGCTTGTGTAGGGAGCTGTTGTGTGGGAAGTAAGGATGCAGGTAAGAAACTATGGGACACGATAGGACAGGAGGAGGCTCTAATGGGAATCAAGAGCATTTCTTTGTTGTTCAACAGAAAGTGAGAATTTTCTTCACTCTTGTGTCAGATACAGAGGATTTTCTGTTTCCTAAAATATTTCAGTAAATTGTATATCTGTCAGTCATTAATTGATACTGATGCAGGTTCCTAATGACATCTCAATCACAAACCTTTTGTTTAATTGATTTCTGAGAGGTCAAATTGAAATGTACTCAGGTATAATAGACTAGGATGCTTTAAAATACGTATAGGGGGTGTCAGGCAGTGAGACTGGGAGACTGCGCATTGGGACAGCCAGAAAATAGAGCCAGACCTGGCAAAAAAGGAGTCTGGGGTCTGTGGGTGCCTCGCAGTACTGGTGTGAGGATCAAGTTATTTGTGAGTGGTTTCTGAGTCTGTACCCTGCTGTCTGCCTCTTGTTGTAATCCTGGCAGATGAAATATCCTCAGAGGATTACTTTTTCCTTTGCCAGTACTTGTATGTCTCATAAATTTCCATGGTTATAGATCTTTGTAGTGTGAATTGTTTTCCCCTATTGAAAATGTTGATTAGGGAGGAAACACAGTGAACTAATTGTTCTGAGTAACACTTAAGCCACATAAATATTTCAGGGGATTTCAGTAGCCTTATAAGGCTCAAAGTTGCTCATGAACAAACTTACCCATAATTGTGACTGAAATTTTGTGATATGAGAGGAGGCTGAAAAAGGGAGAGCTTTTCAAAAGTGCCTAGAGATTTACATATGTGTAACTATTCTTTATAATAGTATGACACTGTATAAATCCATTTGCCTTGTAAATAAGTTCTAAGTTGCTTAGACACAAGACACATGAGGTATTTCTCATGTTTTGGTAAAAATATTTTCTGCCAAAATGAAATAAATCGTGGAATAAATTCCAGTGGGATGTGCCAGCATGGAACTAACGGCGGAGAGAAAGCTTCAGACTTGCAAAAGCGCTGAAGGAAGAACTTAGTTGTGGAGCTCAAGAGCAAGCACTGGAAGGGACAGCTTGTTCCCTGTTCAGCCATGTGTCGTACGTCATCTGGGAAGTAGGTAAGCTTACTGTGATTGAGTCTGTTCAGCAAGAGTAGGATGAGGTGCATTAAATGTTGCCTCTGCTATCCGAGAACAGAGGTCCCAGCCTTGGCTAATGAAGGGAACAGGAGTCTGGAGTGATCAGTACAATGGTTCTGTGCTGGAGGCTGTAAAACATTGAGTAGATGATATCTGGTTTCTGGCTAAAACCAGAGAGCTTGTTGACAAGCTAAATCTTTAGAAATCTTGGATGCTAGTAGGGTTTATTATCTAAGGAAGCGTAATGGCAGCCATTCAAGTGACAAATCAGGGGACTGATTTAGAAATACCGACTGAGTAAAGTCATCCTGATTTTCTGCCATTCCAGTGTAAAAGTCCTTTCGTGGTCTCCCTTCACACTTCCCTGTCCCTTTATTACAGCTCGTCTGGGACACGTGAAGACTAATTTATATCTGGGGAAACCAACACTTGCTGCTGGAGGTGATGTGTTGGGTACTTGGCTCCCTGGAAAGAGCAATTGGAGCAGCATTTTCAGAGTTGGCGTAGGTGCTTCTGCTGCTGGCTCTGGCAGTGTGGGTGTTTCTGGCAGTGATTCTGCAAGCAGCTGGGCAGTGCAGTGGCACAGTGTCACTGTGCTGCTACAGAAGCAACCGAGTTTGTAGATTGGCAGTTCATGCAGAAAGCAGTGGGCAGATTGAAAGCAAGGCAAGGTGCTGGGTGTCGCACCCCAGGCTTGTGCTGGCTCAGCATCATGCTCTTGCTAGTGCAGGAGTGAGGATTCATGATCTGCCAGCAGCTGTGCCTTGGACTAGCTGAGGTCTGGGCCGTTAGCTACCCCAGCAGCACAGGGATGGGTGCAACAGCTCGTCCCCACCGTGGTGACTCCCACCTAGTCCCACCGTATTTCTTTGGTGAGAGGCTCCTGTGTCCTGCCCGGATGCAGGCAATGCAGGGGCAATTGCAGGTCTGTCTCCCAGTCTTACTTCAAGCATGGTGCTCTGTAACCTGTAGGTTTGCATGAGTGAGGAAATGAAGCTGTACACGCAATCTTTAGGCTTACTGTGGACTTAGGTTTCAGGTTCCATCTCCACTGTACAATGTGACTTCATGCTGGAGATGCCCACGTTCACCCCATGGGAGTGGGTTTCAGTGCCCAGGACAGGCTAAAGCTGCGCAGACAGCAGCTCTGGTGCAGAGCACAGCTCGGTCTGTTCCAGCCTTAGCCTTGGCAGTGCCACAGGCCCACTCATCACAGGACCACAGACTTTTCCCCCCTGCTGATAAGGCAGGCTTTCCCAGAGCCACTCCGACAGCACTTCTTCCTTGCTGTTTCCATGCCCTTCTCATACTGTTCTCATGGCCTTGTGCCTGTAGTTGTGATAGTGTGGGCATGGTGGGTGCTCATGAGAATCCCCCCTCTTCCTCCTGTCCTTGCCTTGTTGTGGACTTTTTGGTTTGTACTAGAGAGAACCAAAGCCAAGTGACCAGTACTGCAGGTGGCAGTCATTTAAATACTTGATGACATTAGCCAATAATATATGTACACAGGAACTTAAGACACTAGGTAACACTTGCACCTGATTAGCGTGCACTAATTATCAGCATCATCTTCAGCCATTACCTTCATTCTTGCTCGGGAAGAGCTCCCGGAGGAAGATGCTTGCCTGGGACCTGTTGTGCTTGTCCAGGCTGGCCATAAGCTGAGGAGAGTTTTCCATCTCTTTTAATCTGTTCTTTAAACAAAAGTAATTAGATAAGTGAGATACTGTAAGCAGGCTGAAGGCTTGGACTTGTGCTGTAAGAGAGTGTGATGGGCGGTGTGCTGGTCTCGAGACACTCTGCCGTTCCCAGCTCAGTGACTGCTGCTCAGCTTCGTCCCGAGGAAGTTACCGTATCACTGGGTACTGTTGTGTTCTGCTCCTACTGAAAGACTTTCTGACAAGATGTGGGATGAAATATATTCCTCCTCACATTACTGCACACGCCCTCCCTTTAGCAAATCCTAGTGAGCACTATCACCCGGGGCAGCCGACATTCTGCAGGGTACAGCCTCCTCTGCTTACAAGCGAAGGACCCTGGCTAGCTCTGTTCTGCTAGAATTTTGTTTCGTTCCTAGTGATTCAGTTGGGAGCAAGAAGTTTATGCAGCATCAACCATGGGAAACACTTGATTTCCAGCAAGAGAGAGGATCTGGAGGTGTTTAAAAGACGGCTAGATGAGGTGCTCGGAGTTAAGGTTTAGTAGTGGACAGGTGCAATTGGACTCGATGATCTCAGAGGTCTTTTCCAACAAGGAGATTCTGTGATTCTATGATCTTGATTCCTCTGCATTTTTGATAGAAGGAGCCATGGAGTATCACCATATCCTTCAGTATAACCATAAACCAGTTGAAATATGTATCTCACCTAACCGTCCACTCTGTTCTATAACCTAAATGCACTTTAAGTGCATCTGGCAGCTTACACGAACAGTGGAAAATGCAGGACTGTAAGAGTGTTCATCTTTATCAATATACTGTATAGGCTGTGGGTGACTTAGTTCCCCTCCCACCCCTTGCTGTGGTCTGTGCTGTGCAGCGCTGGTTTGTGCTGCTCGGGCAGCGTTGCTTTCAGACACAGCAAACTGCTCGCTAGAGGAGTAGAAGGGCAGACACAGTGTTTGGGGAAAAGACGTTCACTGCTGAGACTGCTTGGAAATAGCTGTTGCTGCTTAAACTCAACCCTGTTTTAATCCAAATTAATTTATATGCACAGACAAGCAACAGGAGTTTTCCTTGTTATATTTTGCTCACCTTCTAATTAGGCTTTTATTGGACATGGGGATGGTTGGGCAATGTCCTGGTCTCCATTAAATGCCAAATCACTACAGCGCATGGGCACTCCTCTGCAGCCTCTGACTGTAATGTTTACACTGTAATCCTTTGTGTTGACACATCACATGTATGTTGCAACTCCTCTGAGTTTCAGTGTTAATTGAAATACAAGTGTTAATTGTGGAAAGTTAGTCATGCAAACTAAGCTGGAAGGGGAAGCTTTTTGAAGCAGCTATTTCATAATTGCGTGTCTTTTGTAAGTGCTTAACTGGGACGTAGGAGGAGTGCTGGCAAGCTTTGCGGGGGATCCTTGCGTGCGCTGGGGTCCAGGTACCAGAAGGTGCTTTGGAAAGAACACAGGTGGGAGCAGTACCATGGCCAGGTGCTCAGGGTGAGCGGGTGCTCAGGTGCCTCGGAGAGATGCAAGGTTGTTGGGACCTGCTTTAGAAGAACTGGGGATGCCCTTGGGAGCCAAGCACCCCTAATTCTTCTCCTTCATCAGGGCAAGGTAATGTGAGGAACAGAGAATCCCAGTGCCTTCACTCTTCCAGTGGATGAGAGCAAGGGACATACTGTTGGGAAAGGGTGCTCTGGAACAGAATCAGTCTCTGTAGTGCTCGCTGTGTGCCATTGAACCATGTTTTTTCTCTTGCTGAGAAGAGCTTGTAGCTGTCAGTGGAAGTGTAGATAAAGCCCAGGGGTTTATCTGCACAGCTTTCTTAGAGAAGGGAAAAAATGCAGCTGTGTAGAATAAATTTGGTAACCAGGACATGTAAATGTGAGTCACTTAAAAAGAGTTCTTGTCATTGTTTCTAAATCCAAGGAAAGCCCAGAAAACAAATTTTCAGATGGCTTCATTCTTCCTCTTAGAAGTTGAAATAAAAGAGCTAAATTCCAGCAAAACCCAGCTGAAAGTGGCTGCTCTTGGGGTACAGAAGCCTCACTCTCTTTCTGGGGAAGGGCCTGGTTTTCCAGGCACATGTGGCCATTGCTGTCCTGTTCACAGCCCATTGTGGTACCTTCTGAAAGCAGCTCCTCCAGACTGTTGTTTCCAGGCTAGGGAGGCTGGAAAGAGCCTTTTCTCTGTGCTGGAGCACTGAAGCATGCAGAGCAATGCTTCCTGGGCATGAGCTCTGTGCCCGCTGGAGCTATTGCAGTGTCTGTTGTGAGAAAAAGAAACCGGTCATGGATGGAGAGATTTCCTTAGGTTTGTCACTCTGCCCTATCCATTTTGAATTTTTTCCAGGCATTTCCTTTAATTAAAAGTGAGACTAGTTACCTGTGGTAGTGTTGTGTTGGTAAGAATGGATAACTTCCCCAAAGCTGCTATTTTTCAAGGTGTGGGGTAGATTTAAAGAAGTGTAAAAGAAGAATGTGTAGATACAAAGAGAAATGATGGTAGCACTTGCATACCCCCAACTTTAATTACTTCAGTAGATTTTTTTGGTAGTATTTTATGAAGAATTTCAGAAATTTCTCCAGCATGTACTGCACTCTGTGCTTTGTAGGTCATGTGTTACAGATGACATTTTGGGAGTGTTTTTGTGTACACATTGGTGAATTGTTCTGAGAAAAGTATAGTATTAAAAAAGTACATTTTAGCTTTGAAACGTTAAATTCATCTATTGTTTCCATGATGCTTCCGTGATTTGCTTTATTTATATTTTAGTTTGGTGCATACTTACTGTCTAAAAACCTATTTTAAAATAGTGTTGGTGAAAGATAAATGATACATGTTGAAATCTGGGCAGATTTAAGGGGAAAGTGGCACGTGGTTGGGGTTTCCTAAAGAGCCTGAAAATTCATTCTGTAAATACCTGAAGGCAAATATTTTGCTGGCTCAAGCAGAAGAGAGATACTGTCTGTGTTGTCCTTCATCTGTGTTGTAGCTGGAATCTGACACTGCTGGGCTTCTTGTAGCTGTGATTTACTGCTATGAAGTGTTGGGTACCTTCACAGGGCACAGCAAGCGGGATGCTGGTGGGGAGCTCGGGCAGGGTGCTCTGTTAGCACTGGCTGGGGTTCATGTGATCTCCTCTTCTCCATGAGAAAGTGGAGAGTGGTGGCTGGACTGGAGGGACAGGGGAAAACGAATGGAAACAGGGTGGAAGGTGGTGAGAGAGGTAAGAAAGCAGGTTTGTGCAGGTAGTCACAAAGCGGGGAAGATAATCCTGGCTGCTGAGAAAGTGCTGGCAGGCAGCTATCCGAGTCCCAGGGGTGACTTCTGATTTGCAGAAGGTCAGTTCAGAACTCAGGATAACATCTGAAAAGCATCTTTGAAGACTGCCAGTAACTGCATTTAGAAGGCAAAACTTGTGTGAAGAGAAGGCTGGGAGGGCTGGGGTTGTAGGGTTTCAGTTTGAGTGTTTGCTGTAGGCTTCCTGCATAAACACTGCCCAGCCTCCGTGCGCGCTCACGTGGGGATAGTGTTTCTGCCCCTTCAAGAGTGCTGCCAATGGAAATGAGTTAATCCCTCTATGAACAATGTCAAGACAGTGGCCACAGCGGAACAAACTGAAATTGCAAAACTCCACCTTTGTCTTTGAAAAGGTTCAGATCAAGTGATCTTCTGCACCAGGCAAGCTGAGCGGAGGTGTGCAGGAGGCAGGAGCTCTGTCATCCCACGGTATGCAGTGCATGCAGTAAAACTTGGTAATTCAGTGTCTGATCCTTTTCACTGCATCCCATTTTTATGATTGTCGGAGAAGCCCAAGAGGCAAATAGATGTGCCAGTGTACTTGCACGTGCAGTAGTGCACCATACCTGCCAATACAGAACGTTGCTGAGCTGTAGCGAAGCTACAGGCATCTGATGGCTGCTCATTTGCATCCCCTCCTCTTTGAAGCTTGCTGCAGCGGGTGTGAAGTCGAGCATAGCTGCTCCTGGCTGCCTCCAGCTGTGTGCTTTTGTGTGCCGGCTCTCACCAAGCTCTGATCACGATTTAGGGCTTGTATAATAGAAATTATGAGAGTCGAGGCCATTCATCTACTTTGGCCGTGGGCAGAGAACAAAAAGGGTATTTGTACAGTGAAATGGCAGTGAATGTTCTACATCACTGTTTTATTTTGTGTTTACAGAGCAGAGGGCACAGAAACAACATAAATGGGAACAATAACATATGTTGGCATACTTCTAACTCAATTTAGCCTTCTTTGTAAATATTTTTGTGGTTCATCTGTGTTTTAAAGAAAGGAGGGAAAATTCTCCTGCCTCTCTGCCCTTGTTTCAGGAAGACGAGGTAGTTTGAGGCAGTTCTTTGCGGTTGGCTCTACTTTATTGCTGTGGATGGATGAGTAGTTCTGCCTTTTGCTTGTCACCTGACGAGCTGGTTTATATTTAGATTAGGAGAGAAAGTGTGCAATTCTGAAAGCTGTGTTTTCACTTGTGCAAAGGCCAGACCATGTGTGCTGAGTTATCAGAATGAGGATTTAATTGTTTGCTCTTACTTTTCCTGTGACTTACTAGAGTTATAGTCCTGCTATGTCAAACCTGCATTCCTTGAAAGCAAGGCACCCAAAGGAGAGGTCTTTTGAAATCCGAGGAGACTTCCTCAGTACAGCCAGCACAGCAGGCCTCTTTGGAGGAAGAGGAAGTTTGGAAAGTCCCATCCCTTTGGTGTTATCTCTGTCTCAGTTGAATGCTGTGCCATGACACTGGGCAGGACATTAGCTTGTGGGTGGCAAACACCATCCATATTTGAAACACCATCCGTAAAGCTGTGGTTTTGTTTTCGGCTGAGTTGTTGCTTTTAAGAACAGTATGGAAAGCTCAATCTGGTACACAAGGGAACATGACTATCTGCTTCTACCTTCTCAGCACCCTGAGCAATTAAACACAAAAGCCTTTGTTCCCTGGTGACTTCATTCTTAAGAAGGCTTTTTAATTTTAGTCCTCAGTTTCAAGGAAGAAATAATGAGAATTTGTCATTGACAAGAAGGCTTCATCTCTCAAATGTCATGTGAAGGATCCACTCCATAATTCATGGGCTGAGGAGTGTGGGTGTCAAAAGGAGGGTGCATAATACATATGAGAGGTTTCAGTTCAACAAAAGTATTGGTCTTAAAAGCAGCTTTTCTTGCCTTCAGGATATTTTCTTGACCCAGGTTGCCACACTTTTTGCTAACTCATTCAGCTATCCAGATATTTTTAGATTTTCTTAAGTAAGAGTGTGGTGGGTTATTGGTTATTTTCATACAGCTTATTCCCCTTCCAGTGCGGACAGGGACTTGCATGGTAATAGCAGAGTAGTGCTGATTGATTTCTCTGTCACTGCTGCAGCTGTAAGCCATGCATTCATGTATGTGGAAGTGCTGCTGTTTCTTATCAGTCCTCCTCTTTCCATGGATTCTATAAGTTTTGCTTGTTCCTGATGAGATTGCTGTTGGTGTTCTGAGAAAGAGACCTGCTCCTTCCTCTGCTGTAGACATGAGTAAGAGCCAGTCTAACTTGGGCTGCTGGGGTCTGAATGCAAACACGGGCTGTTGGCTTCCTAGTTGCTAGAAGATTGTGGCAGACTCAGAACTACCAAAGGGTCTGACAGATCTCTGCAGGCTGCAGGGGTCAGCCACTGCCTTCCAGCTTTGTCTGTGTTCCTGTCCTTGGCAGAGAAAATTAACTGTCTGACTGTCTGAAGTGAATTAAGGAGCACTCATATGTTTGGGGTTTTTTTTCTTGCAGTCAGGCTGAAGATGTTGGGAGCTTTGACAGAGCTGTGCTAATGAAGCAGCAATGAAGTTAGCATCAGTGATTGCACAGCAGCAAATCTACCCTCCAGCAGTGGAGGTGCAGCCTTTATTTCAGCATTTCTTCTTCTGGTGTTGCTTTCTTGTCAGGTGTGTGTGTGTGCAGATGCAGGAGGCTCCTCTGCTGTCAGGGGTCCTACCCCATCTGTCTGGGAGCCGTGTCGGGCACACTAATACCTAGTGTTGAGGTTGAGCTCTGCTTCAGGAGCCGTTATCTGTGAGTAAGGCAGGAGTAAGCAAATATGTGTTAGTTGTGGAGTGATCTGTTTTCAGTGGAGCTTCCTAGTATGCTTACAAAAGCAGTGAGATTTAAAAATAAATAAAATTAAACAAACAAACAACCTTACTGACACAGAGCAGAAAATTTTGGTGCAACTGTGTCAGTGTGTACATCTGCAGGAAGTGAGTCAAATTCTTACAAAATCATCAGCTGAAGAATTTGTGACTCTTATGACAATTCCCATTTTGGGCTAAGTCAGATCTCTTGCTCTCTCTAGGTTTTTCTCAGGCATCCGGAATGTCTTCTGAGCCCACTTCATCCGCCTCGCAGCAGTCCCCCACCTCTCCACCCTCGCCCAGTTCTCTCCATCTGCCTGAAAGCCGCAGGGTGAGAGATCGCTCCCCGTCGCCGATGAGAGGGTACCTCATCCCCAGTCCGCTGCCCACCCGACGGACCAGGACGTTCTCAGCGTGAGTACAGCGTGAAACCTGTATTCCATAGGCACAGCCAACCTTTGGGCGGGATGATCCGCCCCCAGCCGAGGTGAAGGGAGTCAGGGGATGGTTGTATCTGGAAGATGCTTCGGTACTTTACTGTTATCTCTTCAATAAATTCTGATGCCACTGGACTTTTAGTCCAAATTGCTTCTAGTTTTTCAGTGCTCTGTTTGCATAAAGAATGTTCAAAGTATTTTCCTCTCTTTAAGACCAGTGTTTTGCAGGGAGGGGAAAATACACTGAGAGTTTCTTGTCTGAAGTTTTGTTTCACTTCAGACACTGGGTTGTCACTTTTGGGACCAGTTCCTGTTGGTGTTTCTTCATCAGCTCCACCTCCTCCTTTGGCACGACCTCCTTCTCACTGCCACTGAGGCATTGGACCAGACCTCAATGAAGGTTTTGGTTCTTTCATTCCTGACACCTATGCTACCGTCAGCTGGGTTACATTTTAGGGATGGTCCATGACCCTGTCACTTTTCAGAGGGTTTGTTTCCTTTTCCTATTCAGCTTTCCTATCTCCATCTTAAGATTGCTCAGGTAGACTTGTAAAATAATATGTTGGTTTTCAAGGTATGAACCTGATCTCTTTGATTCTCTGAAATTTTTTGAGCCTTTCCATAGAATGAGATGTGGTTTGTTGCTATTTGTATTTATTTGAGGTAGTGATCCTACAGCAGAGTTGGCTTTCCCTGAGCTTTCCTGTGACCCTGTGGTGCTGTGCAGGCTCCTTGGGAGGCCCCTGCCCAAAGGGGATAGCTCCACAGTGCAGCAGCAGAGGATGGTATTGCAAGGTTTGGCCACTGCAAAAAATTCCCAGTCCCTGTGATGGGCCTCCCAGTGAGGTGCTGACCTGCAGAAGGCAGTGTGGGCTTCTTTCTTAATCTCGGTGGCCTTTGAATCAGGGTCTGGGGTAGAATGTGAAGCTGTGGTCAGTCCGTTGCACTTCTGCCCCACAGCCTTGTGATTACTTCTGTGTGAGGGAGGTCTGACCATGTGAAGTGAAAGTGGCAGTACTCTGGAAGTACGATCTCAGACCCACAGCTAGCCTCTTTTGTGCTGCTTGATCTGCTTGGCATGCCTTTTCCTTTTTGCTGCCTGCAGTGTTACCCAGCCATTTCTTCAAGAGTTATCCATGCGGATTTAAATAGCATCAGTCTCAGTGATGCTTCGTATTATTACTTCTGTATTCAAAATGAGGGGAAAAAGAACAGCAGAAGAAAAATTTATATGTTGTCAGTTCCAAAAACCTTAAAATGCCCTAAACTTTGAAATGGAAGTAGATTACTAAAAGGAGCATAATTGACTTGATAATTGGGATTTCTCTTGAAAAGCAATTTCAAGCTAGCTAGACTCGGTGCTGTGTTAATAATGAACTCTTTGTAATTCTTCTCAGCTGTTAATCCTAGTCTGGTTCTTACAAAACTAAAGAATTTGTTATTTGGTTTCCACAGTTCTTTAATTATTAATTAGTGTAGGAATCTTGCTGTATTTGTTTGCCCTGAAAATCAAAATAGCTCTAAATGTTTGGGTTTTTTTAGTGTCCTCTTTAAACAAGAGGAGCTCTAGGTGAGCTATGGACCCATAGTTGTATGTAAAAGATGAATGTGACAGGCAGGGGCTTACTTTTCAGTGCAGTTATTTAATTTTGGTTCATTGCAAGTGTGGGGCCTTGTACCCCGCAGTGCTTTATCTCCTTGAAAGATGCAATTGAACTTCAATGGCTTATTTAGGGCAGTGAGTGCTTTTATGTGTAACAAGCACTTGTGAGGTCAGGTGTGTCGACAGCTTTATACAGCTGGAAATTAAGTGATTTAATGAAGATTTCTTCCTTCTTTAACACTTTCAACTGCATTTCTTCAGTGTTAGTTTGACTTAAGGAGCAGAGATGTTATGACATTTTTTGTGATTTTATTTAGATTTCAGTAAATTTTAACATTTGAGAAAGTGATGTCAGAATTGCCATGATGTATGTCAGTCACTTACTGAGATTGAAGAATTGCAGCAAAATCCTCTTCTAACACAGAAGCATCCTGCTGGATAATCATGGCATGAGAAGGTCCCAAATTAATAATGCCTCTGTGTAAACCCTGTTAAGATGCCTAAAATGACTGGCTTCATTAGTGAAAGTATTTGAGTGAATTTGGATCCCTGGAGATTCAACTCAGCATATTTGATGTGGAGAAGGATTTAATAATGCAGTTTTCCAGATGGGTCATAGTTCATGTGAGTTGTTTTTCTTGATGGCTGTAAGTCATCCTAAAGGTTTGTCTTCAGATCTGTCTGGTGTTAAAATACAGGTCCCATGACAGACAGGAGGAGGTCAGTCTCGAGTCTTGGTGGTATGCGTACCAGTTAGGCTTCATAGCCTGCTGGAGTCATTTGAAGGTGAAATACTGACTTCACTAGATCCAAGTCTGGCAGGATAATGATGGCTCTTAAAGGTCTTTTCCAGCCTAAATGGTTCTGTGATTCTATGACGTGCATGCAGAAGGGGGGTGTGTGTATCTATGTGTGCACATTTATACATGTCTTTATACACTGCATTTTCTCAATATGATGTGCACACACTTCCTGTTAAACCTGTGAAAGCGCCTACAACACCTGGGTGTGCGCTGGTACTCCCAAACTCAGGAGAGGTCTAACATGCTTACGTTTGGTGTAGTGTCTAAGAGCAAATTTGGCAGGGTGATACAGCAGGTGGATTCGAGATGGCAACTGATGGATCATAATGCTAGCAAACATCTTCATCATCTTTATCTCCCTTAAAAGGCTACAGGAGAAACACGTGCAGTATGTGAAACTGAGTATTAAGCAGTTGCTACAGAGGCATATACTCTCTGGAGTGAGTGGTGGGACCATTGTGCCCATTTCCTTAGTGTGCTCTGGCTGACACACCTGGAAGCTGTCACATCCATGCTCAGCCGTGGACCGCTCTTTTTGTGCTTTCTTTTGCAGAACCGTGAAAGCCTCGGAGGGTCCCATCTACAAAGGTGTCTGTAAGTTCTTCTGTCGCTCCAAGGGCCATGGCTTCATTACCCCTGCAGATGGAGGGCCCGACATCTTCGTACACATCTCTGAGTAAGTCATCTGGGTGGCCGAGCAAGGCTGGAACTTTGGTTTGCCTTAATTACTGAATACTTCTGATGTTTCAGATACAAGAATGGTTTATGATCTGTCACCCTTACTTCAGCAGAGAGGAGTTATGCAGATGTTACTGGCAGTGATTGATTATGCTGTACTGTTCCTGTATTACTATAAATCTGTTGAGTTAAAAAATAGAAGATGAACCTATCAAATCTCTTAGAATAAGCTGTGCAATTTCACCCAGACTCAGAAACTTGAATTTAGCTGAAGCAAATCAGCTATGCAGTATCCAGTTTTAATTTAAAGATTTATAACACTGAAAATTCACTACTTTTACCTTGCACTGCTTGTACCATTATAAAACTAAAGGTTAATTACCTTTATGTATAAGAAAAGTCATACTTTATTACTTCCTTGGGTTTATTTAGCTTCAGTTTTGGACAGTTTATAACTAAAACTTTCTCTGTTAAAGGGTGCATTAGTGTCTCCACTTTTTGCCTAGAACACATTGAGAACCATCACTTCTGAGTGTACCTTTTGATAAACTAAACAGATTAAGCTTTTCAAGTCCCTCACTGAGAATTTTTTCTCCAGTCTGAAACAGTCTTTCCAGTCTCTTTTAGTTCTAAGTGTGCTGTAGAAATTAAATATAATTTTAGAAAAATACACTGTACATACTTTCAGTATATGGAGATAAAATCTCCTCCAGACTCCTGCTCAGTTTCTCCTTCTGTACATCCCATAATCACATTAGAGCTCTTGTCCTTAGTCTTTCGCCGAGTTGCTTATCTGCTGTGACCTCAGCATCCTTTGCAGTGTCTGAGTTTGGTGCAGTCCCAGACATCCCCGACAGCAGTGTTTGTGTTCCTTGTTCCTAGATGTATGACTTCATATTTGATTGTACTGCAGCACATCTTACTTGAATAGGCCCTGCCTGCCAAGGGATCCAGATCATGCTCCATGACTGCACTTTGTTATTTATTAAATGTTATTTATATTAAACCTTGCAGATTTGCTTGTCTAGATTAGATTTAATAGACAATTTTGTATTTGTTTCTAGATAGAGATGCTGACCAGCACTGGGGCTGAAACTGGTCTCTAAGGGCGTGTATTAAGATTGCTCAGTATTTATTCTTCAGTAACCTCTTTTAGATCTATCACCAGTTTTTAGTCTACCTATTGTTTACAATGCTGAAGCTGTGTAATCCTTGTTTGTTGTTTGGGGTGGTTATCCAGTGATGAGTCAACAAACAGCCCCATGCTATGCTACAGGCTTGGGGAGGAGTGGCTGGAAAGCTGCCTGGCAGAAAAGGACCTGGGGTGTTGGTTGACAGCCGGCTGAACATGAGCAAGCAGTGTGCCCAGGTGGCCAAGAAAGCCAGTGGCATCCTGGCCTGTATCAGAAAGAGTGTGGCCAGCAGGACCAGGGAAGTCATCCTTCCCCTGTATTGGGCACTGGTGAGGTCGCACCTCGAGTACTGTGTCCAGTTTTGGGCCCCGCATTACAAGGACATTGAGGCACTGGAGCGTGTCCAGAGAAGGGCAACAGAGCTGGTGAAGGGGCTGGAGAACAAACCTTATAATGAATGGCTGAGGGAACTGGGGTTGTTTAGTCTGGAGAAGGGAAGGCTGAGGGGAGACCTTATCACTGTCTACAACTACCTGAAAGGAGGTTGTAGTTGAGGGGTGCTGGTCTCTTCTCCCAAAGAACAAGTGATAGGACAAGAGGGAACGACCTTAAGTTGCGCCAGGGGAGGTTTAGGTTGGATATTAGGAAAAAAATCTTCACTGAAAGGGTTGTCAAACATTGGCACAGGCTGCCCAGGGAAGTGGTGGAGTCACCATCCCTGGAGGTATTTAAAGGATGTGTAGATGTGGTACTTGGGGTCATGGTTTAGAGAGGAACTTGGCAATACTGGGTTTACAGTTGGACTAGATGATCGTAACGGTCTTTTCCAACCAATCTATTCTGATTCTGTGAAAAGCCTTACCAAAGTCATTCACACTGCCCCAGCTATCTTTCCTGCTCGTGTGTGTAGCATGTGTCCTTGGAGAAGGAGCACGTTGGCCTTTTTCCAGTTTTCTGAAATGTTACTGCGTGATGGGCGTTGGCAAGCCAAAGCTTTTTAGGACTCATAGGTGCAAATAGGCTGAGTAGTCCAATTTATGTGTTCAACCCAAGGAAATGTTATTTAGTACCTTCTTTTTCTTTCATCTAATTCAAATGCACAATTTCTTCTTATTTTTTGAATAACTTAAAAATAGCATTTCTTATACCACAATTTAAAAATGTTACTGTGAACATCTAGTCTGACCTCTACAGTTATGGATCAGCAAGGGTTTAGTTTAAATAACCCTCTCACAGAAACATGAATTCTCAACCCTCTAATGAATTATTTTTAAGGAACTGTCTATTTTCAGTCTTTTTTTTTTCTTCTACATTTTCTCTTCCAATTAGTTCGGTAAAATTTTCTTCTGTTATGTGACATTAACCCTTTTAAAACCCTAGAGATACCTTGTTGATTGGGACTGCCCTTTGTTTGTCTATACAGAATGTGAACTAATCTCTCAGGTGTTCCCCTGTTCCTATCCTATGGCCCAACACAGCTTTTTGGGCCCAAACCCCAGTACCTGATTCTGAGTATACTAACTGCTCCTACCCTCAATCCTCCTCCAATCAGCTCTAATTCTTAGAAATTCCAGGGCTGTTTTTCTGTTTGGCTATTTCAGACTCCCATATGTCTCCTGTACTGAAATCCGTTACGACATTATTAAAAACGTTTGTTGTCTGCTGGGATCTTGGTGGTCTGTGCGAGAGGCCCCCTCTCACAGGCATCCCCTCTCGTGGGCTGTGCTAGCTGGCCTATCGATCCCATCTGCTTTCAAATGCTTTGACTGTGAGCCATCAATAAGCTGTATTTGAGTAACTGTGCCCTGAATGTGGTGTGCCACCTTCCCCTTTCTTCCACCAGCTCAATCTGTCCTAAAAATGCTATTGAACAAGCCACCAAGGTTGTAAAAGTTCATGGGCAATCACACTTCTTGATCTATTTTCAGCATGTTTATTTTGCTGCCACGTGTAAGTTCTGTGTTTGCTCTCACCCTCACCCAGCCATGCCCTCAGGCTGCCCTGCATGGGAACCTGGAGCAGATAAAGGATGAGGGAGAGACAGCCACTGTGTGGGCAGGGGGTGACGGGCTCTGGCCCACTCAAGTGAAAGCTTCAGCCTGAGCTTCAGCTTCCCAGGTCTCAACTTAGCGCCCTGCCTGCTGGACCAGGCTGCTTCTCTTCGGTTTTAGTTACTTCATTTCAGTCTAATGCTCACATGGGTGGGGAATGTCTCCATATGCCACGCTGCAGTGCACTGCAGTCTTTCAGGTTTACTGTAGATGAGGAGATTGGAGGGGACCTCCTCTGCCCCATCCACTGCTGGCAGGCGCCTGTGCCTTTCTGGCAGGTGCTTTACTTGATGCACTCTTAAAAGTTTGGGTGCTGGGGATCCACTGCCTCCCTGGGTGATCTCTTCCTGTAATTAACAGACTTGGCTCTTAATTGTTTCTGGTATTTAACTGACATATCCTTTGCTTTCAATATGGCCCTTCATCCCTCCTTCCATCTCCACAGCAAGTAAATTATGCCTTTCCTCTTTAAGCCTGTCATTTATGTGCTCAAAGACTGTTCTTACTCCTTCGGAAACATTTTACCAAGGTTAGTTCATATGAATTTTGTAGAACTGAAGGGTGTGCTTTATGCAACTTTTCTAGACTCAATTCTGCTCCTTTGAAGCCAACAGGTTTTTTTTTCCTGTTAAACCAGGACTGGGACACTGTTTTAAATGTTTCTTATGTAGGTACTATCTCAGAACTGAAATTAAAAAATAGCTGATGTTTCTGCCTCAGCCTGTTAGTAAAAAGTGCTATAATTGAAACCCTGAAGGTTTCAGCACGTTGTGTTCTTTAATTACTCTGAGTGTATTTGAATTGTTGGAAGCAGCTTTTAGTGCTGGAGGGTGATGGTATCACTGTCTTAATTCTGATGCAAGGCAACACTGGAAAGATGAATTAATAATGCTTTTTGGTTTATTTCACAGTGAATTAGAAACATTGCTCTTTATTAATGGGTATTGCTTATTGCAGCAGCATTCTGTAACCATCACTGTGGCTCAGGGGACTCCAGTGACTCAGGTTTGTGTTGTGTGAGTTTTGAGATACTGCTTGTGATTCTTTTCTACCTATTTTTCTCAGCTAGACATCAATCTGTTCACTGTTTCAGTGTGGCATAGGCATCTACTTGTGAAATGAAAGAGAATTATTTCTCCTGAATCAGTTCTGCCTGAAAGCTAGGATTGCAGGAGCGTGGATAAAATGGTACGCCAGTTTGGATTCGGCAAGGTAGACTGTTCCTCTGTGCTCATCACTAAGCTGTGATGATTAGTGAGATTTTGAGCCTTGGGACCAGCTGCCTGTCTTGCAGATTAACATGATTTTAAACATAAACATTTAATTTGAGGAATTAAACTTTTTTTCTTCTCTAAGCTTTGGGGAGCTGTAAGGTTACACTTCAATGGAAATGTCTTCCATTAAATGGAATGTCTGTTTCCCATAGCTTTATTTTTGTAAGATAATAACCCTTAGCATGGCATTTCCATAAGTGAGCATTAGCCTAAAAATAAGGTCAAATATATGTGACATTCAAAAGCTTCTTCACTTGATATCTGCAAAATTTTTGATTTCAGCATCTGAGAGAGAGTTTAAGGTGAGTGTGGGCATGTGGACATGTTTTATGAGTGGAACTTGCAGCAAAGCTGCGTTACTGTGAAGCTGGACTTGTCAGGTGTGTGTAGATACACAGTGTAAGAAATGCCAGTTTGAAATGCGGGTTTTAAAGGTGCTTTTTGTCTGTGTGGCTGGCTGTTTCAATGAGTGGCTCTGAAGATTGCAGAGAAGATTTGGTTAGGGTTTTGGTAACGCTTGTGTGGAGCCAGTTCTCATTTTTAACTGACTGGGTACAAATGTGCCAAACTCTACAATTCACCAGGCAGCCTGGAGTTCTCTGGAAATGCTGATGCTGGTAGGTGGTAGCGTTTCCTTTTGAGCTGTCCTCCTGCAGCAGGTAGAGGCATGGTGGCAGCTCTGGTGACAGTCACCGTGGGTGGCAGCAGCTTCCTGGCACCTTCTTGGGTCGGTCTGTGGGTAAAGCATCTGTGGCTGAAACCCTGTACCACAACTGCAGCGGTGTTGGTGACTCGAGATGGACAGATTGGAGCCAGCTCCTGCACACTGACCCGAGCGGCTGTTCCTGCCTGCAGACACACAGTAAAGCTGTGGCTCCCCTGCCACCCAGCCACAGCACCAGCCACAGGCTCGCTGCTGCTCTCTGCAGCGTGTGCACAGCGAGCCCTGCTTCCTCCTGCTTACTGGAAACACTTCTCACGTTGGTGTAAGCAATTGTGTGAGGAAGATGCTCTGGTTTGTTGGATATGGTGAGATCCTTTTTTCTCAGTGTAATACTTTGCCCTTCTCCAGAGCGGAAAACCAAATGTGCTTGCAAGTAGTGAGTGTAAAACCCTAGCTGGCAAATGTGGGGATGGAGGAGTCGCTGGGATGGTAAATCCAGAAAATGTCTCTAGAAAACTGGAAGCAAAGGCATATTCATTTGCCTGCAGTGAATTTTTTAAAAAAACCTTTAATTATGTTTTTAATAGTGACATGTGCTGTTAATGCTTTAGTTTCCAACAGCCTGTGTCATGATCCACTGTCACCAAACTGATGGTGTTATTATAGTGTCAGTGCTGAGTGTCAGTGCTCCTCGTTATCCTACCTCCTCTGCTATTTCATAGCGGGTGTAAGTCAGCTCTTACAAAGAGGAGCTGGTTTGGTTGTTATTGAAATGTAAGGGCTCTGGTGGCTTCAGTTTCACTCGCTTCCCCCTCTTCCTGTGGACGTGCCATGTTTCCGGAGAGCAGACGGGTAATCCCTGCAGTGCTGGCTGCTGAGCTCCCTCCTTGTGCTGGGGGTGGCTGCCTCTATGGACAGGTTGGTGTCAGCTCACCTTCCAAAGGGGTCCTGAGGGCATCAGCAAGGGGGATGGGGGAAGCTGGGGTGTGTAGCAGCAGATCAAATGATGTGCTTCGGACCACTGCATAAGAATCCCACTCTTGTGTTTTCCCAGTGTATTTGGGAGCACACACATGATGGATATTCGTACTCTCTAGGCTTTTGCATTTGACTGGGATTTGGCCTGAAGCCAGTGTACCTGCAAGGACAAGGCGAGGAGGTAGTTCACCAGAGAGCAGTGGTGCATAAATGACCTCACTCTTGGTTTTTTTTAAAGATTTTATTTTGCAAAAGCAGCTGATTTAATGGAACAGAAAAAAACATGTGCAGTGCTTGTGGGTTTTCTGCAGCTTGCTAGTACTTGGCTCTGAAGGAGAAAATGCTGCATTGCAGAGAGGCCTTCCTTCAGGCTGGATGCCTGATTCCATGCTTAGTGGTAACTTTGGACAATTGATGCTATATTTCCCCCTGGACGCTGATCCACAGCACCCATGGGTCCCTGGAGAGATCCCGAGTTTGCTGTGCTTTGCTTGTGCGTTGTGTTGTGGTCTCGGGAGATTATGCTTCTAGTGCCTGTAACTCAGAACAGAACAGAAGTGGTCTCTCAGTGGGCTCCCAGGTGGGGATACAGCCCTGTTCTGCTGTTGCACCTCAGTTTCTCACTATGCTGGAGGTGTGCTATCAGCTCCATCTTCCTGCAGGGTGGAACCCACCTGCATCCCTGCTGCATCGAGGAGCTGGCTTTGAGCTTTTCATGTCCATGGAGAGATCATCTCTTCACGCTCCTTTCTTTCCTTTGATTTTCTGCCAGATCACTATGTCTAATGCAAAGCCTTAGTGCCACATCTCCTGGCTCTTCTGTGATGTGTAACGATATGGGTTGGGAATGAACTGATAATTATAAACAGAGAGCTGAATCTGAGCTGAGAGCATGAGCCTTTCTGGCCTCTCTGCCTTTTCTGTGAACTAGCAGCAAAACAGTTTCTGCTGGCTGCAGCTGACTGCTTTGGGACTGCTGGGAAGCCAAATTTCTGATTTCCTTCAAAATATTTAAAGCACTTGATGACTTGCCAGCTTTGGGCTGCACGCTTCCTTCCTGACATGCTCCCTTTCTGGTGCCTTGCTGCATCTGTAGAAGTGTCTGAAATCAGCAGGTTATCTGGGGTGGGGAGGAGAGGCAGCAGAATACCACATCTTACTTGAGAGGGGCTTGGAAATGAATAGAACATGGATAGCTTTTTCCAAAGGATTCCCCACACCCACATATTAGGCTCTGAAAGTTCACATGCTGCACTGGTGCATGCAGGAGGGACAGCTTGCTGTGGTCGTGACTGTAGCAAAACCTTCCCAGAATCTGCACCTGAGTGATGTAATCCATAATAGTCAAAGCCAAGACTTACACTCTAGTTGCAAGCCAGGCATTGAAGAAGGCTCTGGCCACCTAAGGATGGAGGTTCTCTGTGATTAGTGAGCACAGAACATAACCCCCCTGGGCTTTGGATTCCAGATGCAAGCAGTAGGTGTTATTGTGACAGGATCCAAGTTGGATGCTTGCAGGAACAGGCATCTTCTGTACCTGTGACTGAGTCCATGTAGGCATCCTTGGAAAGCTCTGCCTCTTGTGATCACCAGTTTCTTCCTCATGGTGCGTGGTGTGCTGCCTGGTGCTGAACTAGCTGCTAAAAGTAGATATAGAGCCATAACTATCCCTGAACGTGGATTCAAAAACCATGACTAGAGATCTCAGTAGAGAACTGGGCAAAGGTGAGGATGCATCCGCTGTACTGGGAGCGAAGTGCAGCTTCTGTCCTAGACAAGGCAGCTCCTGGGAGGATCTCTCTACAGTAGCACAGAGACCAGGGCAATCCCGTAGCAGAGACCCTGGATATTAACAGCTGGATTCTTCTGTGTTTGGACTTCTTTCTCACTTGTCTGTCACAGTTATGGGTGTGACTGGTGGGTGAGAGGCAGCCCTGCTTCTGTTTTGCCTGCCAGCTGGCTTTGGTGATGAATGCTGGAGCTGTCAGCTTACCCCAGGACTGCATGTAAGGGCACTCAGGATTAGTAACTCATAATAGTTCATTACTCTGTCATGTCCTGCTGTTTAATAAAAACACGGGTTTCCTGGGAGGTGTGTTGAGGTGTTAAATGAGATTTAAGAAGCCCACAGGATAACACGGCCCTTTGATCCTTGGGAAACGGCTACGCGGTGCGATCCATGGCAGGCTTGTTGACCGGCAAGGCTCTGAATTCACTGAAAACTCTTGTTCTAAAATGTTTCCATGTGACATAGTCTTTGTCCCAAGAGGTTTAACTAGAGCCTGGAATACGAATAGCAGCTATGAGAAGGAAGAACTAGAACATTCCTTATTTAGGTAATTTCCTGATAACCTCCCAGTTCCCTAAAAATAGCGCTGGATAAAATGCTCCAACGTACTAGACTGGCGCTGAGCTGGGAAATGGGAGTTGCTGGATAATCTAAAGCTCACTCTATTGTGTCTCACACTGACACTAACATCAGGAAAGCATTTCCTATTTTTAGCTTAATTTTTTGACATGTCTTAAAGTTCCTGAATACGTAGATATCCATTACTTTGAATAGAACAGTCATATCAGTCTCTTAAATAGCAGTGAAAAATCTCCAGCTGCCTCTAGATCAACATTTAATATATAGCTAGGCTAAAAGTAAAAAATACAGATCTAAAAATATTTAATCAATATATTACATCAAAAAGTCCATGTTTAACTTCCTCGACTAAATTACCCAGGTAACTTATGTTGTATACAGAGTGTCTGTTGTAGGCTGGGTCTGTTCTAAGGTGTCTGTTTACTTTCTCTGATCTTTTCCAGTTCATTTCCCTCCCAGCGCTTAAGGGAATTGCTTCCTGGTGGAGGATCTTCCTGCAGCTTTGTGCAGGGCTATGCCTCCAGTCCCATATCATCTCGTCACCTTTCAAGTGCCATTATATTGTTCTTTCTTGACACCACCAGAAGTACTGCACAATCTGGGTGGTGTTTGTTCCTGATTCTAAGCATCACGTAGCGATAACAATGCTGGAATAAGTCTACACCTATCCCAGAGGCAGCATTTGGTGGGAAAACACTGTGCTGGGAACACTTCACAAACAGGTTTACTCAGGCTGCAAACTAAGACCTTTGTCCTCGTGCTTTTCATGCACACTGGGGGCAATGAGTTAATAATCTCATATTCAGTAGGCACCAAGAGTAACTGGTAATCAGAAAGCTGCAGGAAATAAAAGGATATCTGACCTGTGGGAGAAAAATTTGAAGGCCAAAAGTAGAAAATTAAATTTGAGCTGTTTGTGTGGCCACAGCCTTTTAGACAGCTCTGCAAAGGACAGACCTGGTCTTGATGAGGTTAGGGTCACCTCAACAAACAAGCAAAGAAATAAGACAAACTAGGGGACAAGAAAAAGCCATGTTTGGGTTGAATGAGGTTTTGTGACAACCTTTTGTCTCTTGTAGTGTTAGTTTGGATAAGGAAAGAAACCAAGACAGGATCTGATGCTGTCAGCATAGTGCTTGGTCCAGTCAGAAGTGCTTTCTGATGGAGAAAAGTGTACCTTTCTGGGTAAAGCTTAGGGCTGTGCAGATTTTGGGGCTAATGTGATCTGTTTAGAAAAAGGAACAGGAGTAATTTACCTCATGGTTCAAGTGTAAGAAATTTGGGTCAGCAAATGTTTTTGGGTTGTTTTTTTCCCTGTGCAGACCAGGGGCTGTAGATAGCTACTCCAGCCAGTCATCTAATAAGTGCTGAGGGATGCAGTGGCCCTCAGTGATAGCTGAGTGTGTCCTCCAGTCTGGGTTGATCCCTTTGCTCCTCCTCTCCCTGATTGCAGCCTGTCATACCTTGGGCATACAATTTCTGTGTGTGTACTGATGCACTTGTTCTTAATTTCTTGAAAAACCAGGATCACTTTGGTTACCAGTACACCTACAACCCCTTTCTTACCAGAACCTCTGCTGGTATTTATTCATATTTCAATTTTAAACTAAACTCACCCCAACAAAACCCCCATCTTTTTTAGCACTCAAGCGATAACCAATTTATCTCTGTTTTTCAGGAGCTTAAAACACTGCCTTTGTTCATTGGCACATCTTTGGTGCTTCAGGAGAGAGTGTGAATCCTCTTTCCTTCTGTATTAACCATGCCTACTGATATCTTTTGCAGATTTCAAATGTTTATTTTGCTAACTGCATCTCATCCTGTTTTACAGGAGCTTTTAAACATGTAAGGTTCCTGTTCATTTCAAAAACCTTTCAGGCTCAGTGTGAGATCCCTTCCTGGGCAGGGCATCTGTTTCATTTGATGCCTGCAAAGTGGTGACTGAGCTCACCGCTCACTGTGTGTGTTCATCCTCTGCAGGAGTCAAAGGCAGTACCTGGGGCTGTGGAGTGGGCAGCTGTAATGCCTAGAGGAAATGCTGCTTTAGTTCCTGCCCCCTGTTCACTGAAACATTGTCCCCAGCTGGTCCTGGTGCTCCAGGCCACATGAAGAAACATGTTTTATTACAACTTGTTCCAGTGGCTCAGCTGTACTTGAGACAGTGTAGACTTTCTGCTTCAGCTCATATTGTCCATGTTCATTACCTCTGAGCTGGGATTTGTTTCTGCTCGCTGTGTTTTGCTAGTCTTGTGTTCCTTTGTACGGATAAATCGTCTGTGCTGTATTGCCTTCCACCAAAAGACGCTACCTTCCTCAGGTGGGACTGACATCATGCTTGGGTTGTGTTGTAAGTTACTGCTCATGGTAATGGGGTTTTAGCTCAACATTTTTTTTTTCCCAACAAGGGGTCATTCAGGAGGTTCAAGTGGGAAAGATTATGTCATTTTTTACATGGCATTCTTATTTTCACTTGTGGTTTGACCCTATCTTGTGTCTCTTCTTGAGGCTTCGTGTCTGCTTGTGAGGCTCTGAGACAGTACAAGTAGCATCTTCTCATTCTTACTTGAAATCCTCTGTTTCAAAGTCAGGGTAAGCTGCAGAGAATTGGGTGACAAGTTCCTTTGGCGGTAAAAAAGGTAATTTTTTATTGCCAAATCTCTGCTCCTGAAAGGACAGTAAGTATTGGGTGTGCAACCCCTTCACACCTGAAGAAACCTTAAAACTGTTAGAAATGGGGATGGTGGGGTATAAATGAAGGCAGTAACTAAAGAAGACAGTCACAGCAAGAGTCTAGATGTGGGAGCTTGAACCTGATCTGTCCAGTGTGACACAGGGCTGGGCTGATAGGTTATCCTGGAGCCCTTGGAAGTAAATAAAGGTCAGTTGGATCAGTCTGTGTGGGGAGGAAAGGGCTGTCAGGTCTGATGAAGGAGGCTTTATCTTGACTTTTCTGCAAATAATTTTTCTGCCTTCAATTTACTGCCATTTTCCCAGGCACTGCTCTGAAGAGTTCAGCTTAGGCCATACCCTCTTGGGTCTGATTCCCACAGGCAGCTCTGGAGTAGGGGTTTAGCCCAGGGAAAGAAAGCCTGAAGAACATGTGTTTCAAGCTGCAGGCCTTGGGAATGCCTTTAACTCCTTGTAGCAGCTTTTTTATATTCATGTATGAATACAGGAGCATTTTCAATATCACATTGATACAATCAGTTTGCAAACAATGACTTTTTTTCTGCTTTTCCCGTGGGAGAAGTTATAATTTACGGGTCAGTTTTGGCTTTCTGTGTACATGCCTGCTTTAGCCCATTTCATCCCTGAGTGCAGGCTGCGTCTGCTCAGCTGCAGCCCGATGCACCAGCTCCCTGAGCAGCAGTCAGGGTGCACAGGTCAGAGGGGAGCAGAAGCTGAGGCAGCCCTTAAAGGGGGAGAGGCAGTGCAGGAGATGAAGCTGAAGCAGTTTTGCAGAACTGTGAGGAGAGGCAAAATCTGATGTGAAGTTACAGCTGGCAGTAAGTGACAGTATATTTACCTCCTATTACTCCTGCCAGTCTTTCCTGCAACAGAAAAGTCATAACAATAATGGGTTACAAGATGAGAGTGAAGATGAAGGGCACTGCTAAAATCTTAGGTCCCTGCAATAACAGAAACCTTTGTGGGGTAAAATTCCTGGGTGGTGTGAGTGTGCTCCCAGTGAAGGTAAATAACAAACCCAAGGGTGTTTATCTATTCACAAATACAAAAGCTGCTGAGAAACACTGCAAAAACCTCAAACAACAAGAAAAGTAGAGTCTGGGTTATCGGAGAAGGGGAACCTGAGCATGGGATCATGTACATATATTTAAAGAAAGGTGCAGTAGCATCCTTTCTGCTGTCAGAGAACGGTGGTAATGCAGGCTGGAAGGCATCTCTGCCTGTCTTCATTGGCACGTGCTGGGATTCTTATTAAAAAGCTCTGATGTCGCACCCAGTGGTAGGAGCGAGGGAGGCTGTTACCCTTTGCAGTTCTGATTCATCAGTCCATGGTTCTGGACAGAAGGTGACAACAGCCCTTTTGCTGTTTCCCACTGTTTGCAGGGAAGGACTCGCATGCAGTAGCAAATGCACGGTGCGAGTCCTCTGGCGTGCCACCTCCTCGTGCTGGTAGAGGCTAGGCAGGAGTGGGCAATTCCTGGATATCTTCCTAAGTGCTGGATGCTGAAGGGAAGGTTCTGTGGTGTAATGTGTCAGGGTCACAGAATTCTCTTTTTTTCACAGCAAGTAATTTTGAAGTATTCCACACTGTGTCTTATGGGGGCTTTTTTTTTTCTTTTCCTTCATAACTCAGATGAAAGCAAAGGTAAAATCAGTGACTGGCACGGTACAATCCTTCTTTAAAAAAGAAAAAAAAAAATCCACAACTTTAAGAGAATGAGAGGAGGGGAAAAAAACCCAAAACAACAACTTCCTATAGTTTAAAAAGCCAAAGCCCCAAACGAAGTGTCAAACAGTGTCAGCCCTGCCCTCTAGTGCTGCCAGCGAGTAAGAGGGGGTTGTTGCACGGTTCACAGCGATGTAGTCCAGGGCCACAAGCTCATTACTTTTAAGGCATATTAGAGTGTGATGTTTTTTTGTGTTTCTTTTTGTGTGTTTGTTTTTTTAGGAGGGTGATGGTGTTTAGAGTGTTTTCATAGGATTTTCATGCAAGACAACCAAAATCCACCTCCAGCTTTGGTAGATGATGGGCTCTATAAAAAAAACCCTGAAATATCTTGAGCGTCTAAGATAATCATTATGATAAAAATTTAAATAAGCTGCCAAAGAGTAAGAGTGTTTGTCATTTATGATTAACTGAAGCTTCCTCTCCACAGCATCGAAGGAGAGTACGTTCCTGTGGCAGGCGATGAGGTCACCTACAAGATGTGCACCATCCCTCCGAAGAACGAGAAGCTTCAGGCGGTGGAGGTGGTGATCACCCATCTAGCTCCTGGAACCAAGCACGAGACCTGGTCAGGGCATGTCGTCAGCTCTTGAGGCCTCCCAGAGGGAGCGCGGGCGCTGCCTGCATGGTCACTGCTCAACAGCTGGCTGCAGGGGACCTGTCCTAAGAATATTCTGCGTATTGTGCGGGAGGAAATACTGCGTTGTCAATAAAGCAGAAGCGGGCCAAAATTAACAGCTGGCCTGGAAAAAAAAAAGGCAATTCAAATGCTAAGAAAAAAAATCTAGTGTAATGTGTTTACAAAAAAACATATTTTAAAGAGACCTAGTTTGTGTGCTTGGTGGAGGGGGGGAGGTTTGGTTTTTCTTTCATCTTGTGAACTGATTCCAGTAAATGCCCAGGGGAATCCGGGAGAGGTTTGAAGGAGAGCTCTTCTAGCGCAGACGGCCGTAGCAGAGGCACGACTCCGAGACCCTGGAGGTGTGTGAGCACTGTGTTCCCTTGAGCTGCTGCTCTTCTGTAAGGGTTGGAGTACACTTACTGCTGATAACAGTGCCTGAATGCCTTGGCAGGAGAGAGGAGGAGGCTTTCATTGCTGCAATTTGTTTTCCTCATGGAAGGAAGCTCACAAACAGAGCAGCTGCCGCAGGGTGGAAAATCTCCATCTGGTGGTTACGCTCCGATGGCCGTGGCTAGGTGCCCTTCAGGTGCACTGTTTGCAAACAGCATGTCTGCATAGGTGTGGGATATTGTGGTTTTAAAGCCTGGATTGTTTGTGAATTTACTCTAGGTGCCTTGATGGTTGATTAGCAACAGATTTTATAGGCCAGTATTAAAAAACAAACAAACAAACCCCCCAAACAAGCCAAAATAAAAAATTTGCTTCAAGGTAAGTGGTAGAAAGCTGTAGGGTAGTGGATACTTCATAGACTCTGACTGTGTCTGAATTTAGACAAAGCTGAAGATTACTTTCTTGATTGCATACAGCTGAATGTCTGCCATGGTATTTCACTGGGCAGGCAGAATAACTACTTCTGAAAAGAAAGTTATATGCTGTTCAGATGACCATGTATAAAATACTGTGTGAGTATTAACAGGCTCAGCTGTCTTGGTGAAGTAGATTCTCCAGCTGTTTCCCTGGAAGTCTTCTTGGTAGGCTGTGATATGGTCACTCTTGCCCTTGGTAGGCTGTGATATGGTCACTCTTGCCTGACTCTTCCCTGCCTGCAAGATTTCATGTAATTGTATTGCAACTAAATTAGTTCTGTTCCTATTGGCCATCTTTTTTTCAAATGAAGCATTTTTCTCTATTACGTTCCCAACATTTTAATTGATTTTTATTGACTTTGCAAATAAAAAGAAAAAGAGATGGCATGATATACTCATGTTAGTTGTGTGAAACAGTAAAACTTCCGTTGCCTATTTGTGCCTGTTTGTAGTTTTAACAGTAAGTGCTCACTGTCATGAAATGTCTTAAGAGTCTTTCACAGCAGATGATCTGTTCCAAGGTCTGGCCTGGGGAGAGCACAGATGTATGGAGGTTAGTAAATGCTGTGATGGCTTTTTTTACCTTAGCTGTACCTGTATTACACTATAGTCCAAGATAATGACCAGCCTGTAGTGAGGTTTTGTTTATTTTTTATTAACCATAAGACTTAGTAGTAGTGTATTTAGCACTTTCCAGCTCGTTGGAATGTCGTATACCGCTTCCTTTACAATAAATGTACAATTATAAATACATTATAATGCTTTAACATGTCTTCAGTCTGCTCTCTACATAGTCAGTGTTGAAGATGATTGGCATTAAAGATAGAGGAGAATGCAGGTACCTGCATATGCACACCTGTATGATGATATTTAAGTTTTTAAAAAAGCATTGCAGGATCAGCTGACTGGCATGATCAGAACAGTTCGGGAGCAATTTAGCAAGTTTTCTAGCTGCTTAACAGGTTAGTGTAGAATAGATACTACTACTTCTGTACATACCTTTTTTTTTTCATTATATAATATTTAATATTAGTGATTATTTGTATTAATGTATGTCAGGGGGTAACAGGGAGGGATAGCATAGGCTGGGGGGAGGAAGGCCAGAACATTTCAGAAGGGGCTCCCAAGACAGAGCAGCCAGTATTCAAAATGTTGAAGCAAAGCTTGAGCCAAGGCTCAGGGGATGGGACCCAAGTGGGGGCTGCCGAAGGCAGGAAGGATTGTGCCTGCCCTCTTTAAACTCACACTGGAAAAAATAAGATGGGAACAGGGACTAGGAATTCTGGGTTGCTTTGTTTTGTTTTCTATTTCTTCTCCCCCCAGAGAGACAGACTGTTTGCTTCTCATCTGTTGGCATGAGAGACAGAAGATAAACCTTAGCTTTCAGCAGTGGCTGTGTGAGACTGCCTAGCAAGCTCACTTTTAAGATTTGAACATATGCAGGTACGTGCACACACACATTATTCTAGTTGAGGCTGAAAACAAATCTGGTTTTGGTCTTGCACAGGATGTTTTGCATAGGTAACTTCTGCAGATATAGGAAACAACCATGCATTAGTAACCAAGTAATCAGATACATTGCGTAGGTGTACACACAAAGCAGCAGCTGTTAAACTCTGGCCAGCTCTAAAGAGCTTCTCTGCACTACACGTGGTTCTGGTCCAAAGTCTGCTCCCATTAAAATGGTTCAGGCTGAAATACCCTGTGGGAGTAGGCACACGAGAAGGGTGTCAGCAGACATGGGGGAATTGTGATGCCCTCTGCTTTTCTGTAAGCACTTGGGAATTGGAAAGATTCAAGTCAATCATTTCTTTTTGTACAGACAGGCAGCAAGCGTACAGCAGGTCTGCTTTATGAATTTTATTTGCCAAAATGACAAATTGAAATTGTAATTCTTCATGATACAATGAGATTTTATTCTTCTTTACTAAATTAAACTGTTCATACACAGGATTACTTTCCTAATGCCACACGATAAAAGTAGTAACAGTTACACTGATTGTCAGGCGTCAACTTGAATTTTAAGAGAAATGTTTTTCTTAGTACTAAAATCTCATTTACCCTTAATGTATTACCAGGAAAATCAGAAATGTAATTTTGCTACTATGCTCAAGTTGTTTTAATTAATTTTTATAATTTTAAAAAATTTTTAGATTTAAAAAGTAGGTACCATGAACTGTACTGAGGAGGTCACTTTAGCACCAGTTGGTCCAGCCGTTCCAGTGGTAATAGACTCAGCATGCCTTCTGACCATGCACTGGAACATGTCTGAGGTCAGGGACTTCCCACCCCCAAAAAGGAAATAAAACCTGTCTCTTTTATTCATCTTCCAGTTTTAAACATGAAAATCACAACCGTCTTATAATTCGTGTCTTTATAGCATGAGGCAGTATTTAAAAACCCCTCTAATATGTTCATCTTTTAAGCAGCAGCTTCTGTTCTGCAATGACTGACCAGTGATGAAAACCAATACAGAATGAAGGAAGATGGTTTGAGTTCTTAAGCACTCTTAACCGTTTTGTAATTGTGAATTCTAAAAGTCCTCTATTTAAAAAACAGCTCTTCACAGATTCTTCTTGTATCCTGTGGGGATGTGACGCTGTGGCCTTCTGTTCTGGAGTCTGTGAAAATTTCATAGTCATTCCCTCCCTAACAACAGAAAACAGCAGAAGAGGATTTAATGTTATTTAGCTTAATGTATAGTCACAGTCTGGGGGCGGAAAAAGGGCCACATAAAGGAAATTACGGAAAGAAGGTAATGACTATGACTATCTCATAGTCATGTCTGAGATGGGTATCTTTCAGAAAGCTAAAAAACTGCTAACCACCCTTTTGAGATTTTGTAGCATGTGGTTATAGCACACCTGTGCTGAAACTCCTGCTGAACACCACAGCCACTTGCCTGAGAACTCCTTGACCTGCACGTTAGAAAGAACAGGACTCTCAGAGTATAAGTTTAGCCATGTTCTTTGGAATAGCAACACAGTACTGGCTTTTAAAAATTGTTTACTTGCTCCTATTGAGGTGTAAAGCTTGTTACAGAACACTGAACCAGCACACAGTGTTTGTAACATACTTGCATTATCCTCTTCCTTCCAACTTGCTTTCCTTTCCTTTTAATTAAACGATTAACACTGTTGATCCTTCGCTGTCGTAGTGTTTTGGCCTTGCTAGCTACTGGTCAGATGTGACATTTGAAAGGTCCTTTCGCAGCTGGCTCAGGGAACACAGGCACTGCCACCTGCATGAGCAGAGGTCCCTTAAAGCTGCAGCTTCATGCACTACAGGAAGCAGTACCTAATTTGCATACATTGTTTGCTACACTGCTAATTATAGGGTTTAACATCAACTGTCCATAAACTCTGCCAGAAGGGACAGGTGATGACTGTTGCAGCTGGTGTCAAGGGGGGAAAAAAACCCCTTTCCATGTAAAGCTTGTCTTTTTCTTATAAAACTTGGCCTTTTAAGCTCATAAAACTATAAAGTTCTTTGTAACTTACAGTTATAAAGCTGGAAGTTCTTACAGAACTAAGCCTTTTCTTATAAAACTCAGCCTGACACTGTCCTTTGGCCATGCTCAGCCAGCCTTAATTTCATCCAGATCCTTGTGCTTGCTGTTGCTCTCGCTAGCTCTAGTCAGGTCTCTGCTCAGCATTTTCAAAAGCCTCCAAATCACGCTGCGGAGTTGCCTGTTAAACACAGACAGGTGCTCACATTTATATTCTGCCTTCAGTTCTTGTCAGGCATAATGCCACTGGTTAGAACCTACAGTGCTTGTGGTTTAAAAGAGCAGCTCTGAAATGTATATACAAAACAAAATACTCACCGGCATAGTCTTATCTCCAAAGAAATAAACAGTCTTGTATCCATCGTTGGCAATGATTCCCAAGCAGTACCTCTTATCCCAGCCATCTGGGAACACATCGAAGCTGATCTGGCCTCCTGGGATAGACAGGAACCAAGCAAACTTTATTACAGGAACACACTTCTGAGGGAAGAGGAAGTGAAACTGGGTAAGATTTTTTTTTTAGAGGGAGCTTTGCAGAAGTCACAAAAATGTTACGAGACCCTGGAGTTAAATCTTAAAAGTGCAGAAAGTGTTTTACAGGGTATCAGTTATTACAGTTGTGATTTACAGATTATTATTTACCCATTAAACAAATATGAAAATCTTAGCATGTTCCCAAACACTGACTGCTCTCAAACAAACTGATTTTTTTTAATTACATTTAATCTTTTTATTTTCAGAAAGAAACTACACGAGTTAATATAGCCATCAGCGTATGTATGGCCAGAAAGTCTTATGCAAAAGACCTTCTAAAGTTTTCATAACAGAAAAAGGAGGAAATCAGCCTTTTAAACACAGCCTAACAGGACAACACTGTTCCAGTTCCAAATCCTTGGACTTGACCAATACATAAAAGTGGGATTCCCAGTCAAAGTGGATGTCAGAGGTATTTACAGCATGCTTTAGGAGCGCTACATTGGCAGTTCATTTCTGCCTTGGTGTTTCAATACCACAGCTCTAATGGCAACCATACATTTTTATAATCCTGAAAAACAGTAATGTGGTAATATATTGGGGGAGAGAGGAAAAAAAATTAAAAATGCATGGCAAATTAATTCCCCCTTACAAGCACTTTTCTCTTTAAGCTTGCAGTTGCTTTTGGATTTTCTTTCCTTCCTCCCACACAATGCAGCTACAGAACTGGAGAACCACACTACTGCCGTAGTGTTTCTGATCAAAATCAATTCACAGAAACAACTCTGACTAACCAGGAGCATGTAATATGTTTCAAAGTGAGAAGAATCAATCACACAACTGACATTAAAAGACAATGAACTGATGACAAGCAATGAAGTTCTCTTTGTTGATGAATGTCAATTAAAATGTACCAAATTAAAGCCTAAGAGGGAAAAGAGGTTCAGTGTTGCATGCAATGCCTGCAGCCACCCTCAGAGAAATAACTGTCACACAAATGTGATGGGATATGTCATATCCATAAGAGAATGTGATTTAAGTGAAATTTAAATTAATTTACATTTTAAATGAAATTATTTTAAATGTGATACCTATAGAAAATGTGAGGCCTTTTCCTGCAAATTCTCTTCGTAAATCAGCTACAAATTTTTCTCTTATATGTTCCTTCTGTTTAAGAAAAAAAACAAAAACCACAAAACCAAACATCAATTACATGCTGTGTTAATTAATCAATAAAGAGATAACCCAAAAAAACACCCCCAAAATATCCAGAGGTCTGAGTACCAGGACCACTGTGATATGACTCTATTTTGTTACTACTGAAAGCAGGCTGAGCAAAATTCCACTTTAATTTGTTACCAGCTTGTAAAAAAATGAGAGCAAACCTTCACATACATGCTGAGATATTTGCTATTCTATCTGAAAACCTTAGAATACTAAGGAAGCATGCTTCAGCTCCCAGTAAAACTCAGTTTTACAAACAGGGAGGCTGAGGCACAGGAAGAGTCTCAAAACTGGTACTAATCTTCTGATGCCATATGTTCCAAAAAGCATATGGCATCAGAAGATCCATTTTCAGAATGCCCTGGACTTAGATCTATCTCTCAGCATCCATTAACTGAGTCCCAGGCAAAGGCTGCTTTTGAGGAAGTAGATTTCAGGTTTTATATTAGGTCAGAAACAGCCGTTATGGTGTAGCAGGGAACAGAACTCCGATATCATGGCTCAGATTCATTTCAGCCTCGCACACTTAGCTGTGTACAAAGGAAAATAAATGGTGAACAGTTTGACCTCAGCTTTTAAATTCTGCTTTAGAAGGCTTTAAGGGTTAACAAGAAAAGTCATAGTTTTATTGATCTGAATGGATATAAGCTAATATACTAAAGAGCACTCCAGGTTTGTATGGTTTTATCTACAACAGGGTGTGTGCAGAGGTAGATGTTTGGTACTGGGGATATAGGGTTAAAAGAAACATGAGCCAAACCCACCTCTTCTGCAAGTAATCATTGTTAACTATTGTGCATTTCCTGAACTCTGAATTAAGAAGTTAGTTAAACCACATGGAACGGATTAAAAGGAAAAAAAATCGCACAGAGTATGAAAGCTCTTAAAAAATGATAACCTGGCCATAACTGCCTCTGCCAGAAGAGCTGGATATGTTTCAAGAGTTGTAACTCACTTTATCAAGTTCATAGAACTCAATTCGTTCTTCCTGGCTACAGCTTCTTCCAATGGGGGACACATTCAACATCCCGTTTCGGAACTCAATAAAAGTGCCCCTGAAAAAGAATTGATTAATGAGACAGAAAATAGATAAGAAATTGCTCAAGATGCTGACTATTACAAAGAACTTTCATTTAATTCTGAAGACAATGGGAATCAGATGTCTCCTTCAGCCTCTCACTGTATGCATAAAAAACAACGTGTAGGAACCAATACCTCCAGCACCAAGGAGTCTTTTGGACTTTTATCTGAATCTGGCAACTTCAACATCATCCTTACTGACTTTTAAAAGTATGACTGGAGCATCCTGTCAACCCGATTCTCTGACCCTGACAGGCCAGGCTGTCAGCTTTGGGGTGAAGTGGCAAAATGTAGAGCAGTCCTGGCAATGTTTCTAGTTAGCCTCACATATGGTACGTATTAACGGCTTGAGCAGCTGCACCCTCATGTCACAGAGAACTGATCTTGCTGCACAATTCTAATCTCTGGAAAACATTATGCTGCTGAATTCCAAACATGTCAAGGAAATACTCCTACATCCAAATGGAACTTCCTTCCCTCTTAAATAAAAATGCTCAATCAGCATTTCAAATTATGTGCTCCAGTGGGGAGCTTCTCTTTGTGTGCATGGATTGAGCTCTGTTTCATGTATACAGTGTTCCTAAACCACAAACTATTCATATTTTGCTGAGCAGCCTGCTTTACATACTGATGCTCAACACCAGAGCACAGAGAACACGGTGACACTGAGATGCGTGTACGCACATACCTTTTCTTGGGCAGTTTAATCTTCGCAATGTAACTCAGGCAGTAGTTGATTACATCTTGAAGTATGTCCTCGCCCAAGTGACCCTGAATGTTCTAACAAAAGAAATACCAGTCAACCAAGAGTCCAGGATTCAAGATTCTAAAAACAAGTCACATGGAAAACACAGCCCCTGGACAGTCAGGCATGGTTAATACCATGAGGAAACAAGCATTCAGTGACTCTCAGTTGATGCACACAGGGTACTAACTAAAGGCTCTCATTTTACTTTTTGTTTACTTTGTTTCTTTTAAACCATAACACCAAACTCCCAGTTAATACGCTCGCTATTAGTACTTGCTTTAGAAGGAAACAGTGTGGGCCAGACAGCAGACCGAAACAAAAAGTTGCAGTTAATGTCTACTGTAGCCAAGTGTGAAGAACTGGAGATTGTTACTGCAGTACATTGGAAACCCCTGCTCAAGTCAGCAATTTCAGCCAGGCTCTTTTTTGAAAATTAAAACTTTTTAAAATTACTTATATTAAACTGATGAAGGAGATTAGGGTATCTACAGTCAGATGTACATTTATACTCATTCAGAGTATTTACCTTCTAGCTCATGCAACATAGCAGAACGTGCACTCTGAATTAATGCTAAAAAGCAGCTACAGGAGATCCACAAGAAACTGCCTGAACCCTAAGGCCCAACAGACATCAGTGATGAAATGCCATATTCCACAGAACCTCCAGGAGCAGAGGGCTTGGCCACATTTCCTATGGATAGGCTGAGGGAAAGGCTGTTCCGGGATTTTCACCATTCTTATTCAATCAGACACTCTGGACTCCAATAGCTTTTGGTTTTGACAGCACCCCAAAGAATAAAGATTAAGGTGCAGATTGTCATTACCTGAATCAGAGTGCCAAATGAATGCTCTGTTACTGAAGTAACACATGAAAACAGCAGCAGTTTTGGCCTTAGTTAGAAGGGTGATTAGGGAGGACTGCACTGTAGTAACAAAGCAAAATCTTGTTTGGAAAGTTCCTCTGATGATACTGGGAATTGCACACTTACCTGCTTGCTCAGGAACTTCCCATCCTTGTATGCTACGAGACCGTTTTCTGGAAAAACGTAGTCAAATTTTTCAACCACTACAACCAAACAAAGACAGTGACTTTTAATTTCCCCTGCATGCTTAATGCCAAATTGTCTGACACATGAATACAACAAACACTGGATCACAAAGCATGGATGATTCAGCAGCATAACATTCAGCACCAGATCAAAATCACTCTCGTTTCTCTCCAAGATTAACACATGCCTCAAATCACATGAAATCTTTTGGCTAAGTTACCCACATTTTTGCTTAAAGGCTCTTCCTCTCCTGCAAATATGTCTCTTTGCAGTAAAAGTAAGGAAGTGACTGAACACCTCAGATACTAGAGGAACCTGGAACACAGCCTGGCTAGAGCACAAATCAAATACTACTACTTTGTGTTTGTTTTCTCAATGTTACCAATATACAGAGAGTTGTGAGACTCTTACTACAACACAAGATGATGCAGCTTACTGAGGACCACTTAGGAGTCAAACAAATTCCGAGTTCTGTGGGCATCACAGAAGGTAACAGTGGCATCGATTAGATGGTCTTTTACACAGAAAAGGAAACATCTCTCAAAGGACTAAAGCAAGAGTCCACCTGTGCATGGTAACCCCAGAGTCAGCAGAACCAGATCCTTCAGGGATGAAGCAGACATCCGAGCCGCATGCACACGAGCACGTTAGGTACTTTGTTCCGTTTTAAAATACAATGTTAAAACGCCCTCCTAAGGCACTGTCACCAAGTCAGCATTTCACTGTTAGTGACACCCCCCTAGTAAGGGACCGAGGTACCTGTGAAATGCCAGTGCAGGTGCCGTTTGTAAACGCCTGTAAATGGCTCTTCAGAGACTGAGCACAGCGCAACACTACGCAACCGGGAGAACCGAGGAAGGAGGAGGGTGAGGAGGGCTCAGCCTCCGCGTAACCGCCACCACTTCCCCGTCAGCAGCTCGGTGCGCGGATTGCATCAGCGCTGTCCTTACCGTCATCGCCCAGCTGCTCCTTGATCTTCTCAAAGTCCGACCCACCCACGACTCCAACTTTCACCTTCTGACGCAGCTGCTGCAGAAACGCGGCCATCTCCGCTGTGATTTTCTAGGTTCCAAATAGACAGTGGATTTCTCAGCAGCGCTACCATGAGACCCGCATCTCTACCTGGCAGTAATTACTGAAACCCAGCAGCACTGAGCAGAGCTTTAAGAACAAGGCGGGGGATTTGGGGCTTTTCCCCTCAGACGCCAGGGCCAGTTGGCACACCAAGCGCCGGGGAAGCGGGTGCCGAACGCGGCGAGCTCCCAGGTTCTGTCCCCGGAGCGGTAACGGCCCGGAAACACGAGCCCGTGCCCGCTCAGCGCCGCAACACTCCCTATGCCACAGCCCGGGCTGGCCGCACCGGCAGCCCCGCCGCCCCCGGGACTCGCCTGTCGCGGGGCCGTGAGGGTGCCGTCCACATCGAAGAGGCAGAGCGCGGCGGACACCGGCGGGGCCATGGCGCCCGCCCAGGGAGCGGAACCGCAGCCGCGCGCTCCCGCCGCGGGGGATGCCGGGAAGCGGAGAGTGCCGCCCCTTCACGCCGCGCCCTCGCGCCGTGCCGCGCGGCAGTGGGACGCTCTCGGACGGCGGAGCCATGGCGGCGGTAAGCGGGGCGGGCCCGGCCCGGCTCCTGGGGGGCTCTGCCGCCGGGAGGGGGTACGGCGGCTCCGCCGGGGCGGGACTCTCTGCTCTTTCCCTTCCGCCTGAGCGGTGCCGCCCCTGAGGCGCCGGCAGTGCGGCTGGGCCGCGAGCGGCTGCCTCGGTGAGGAGCGAGGGGCGTCCGCGTGCAGCGCCTGACGGGCGGGTAACGGCCCCGGGAGGGAGGGGCGGCACGCGCGGCGGCTGACGGTCGGGTAACGGCTCCGGTGGGGGATGCAGCGGGGAACGGGTCACGCGCGGCGGCTGAGGGGCGGGTAATGGCCCCGGGGCGGGTCAGGCCGCCCCCGCGCGAGCGCTGTGCCGGGACCGGGGCCGGAGGAGGAGAAGGGCGGCCTCCGCTGCGAGGGCTGGAGGCGGGAGGGCGCGGGGGAAGCTCGGCGCGTTCATCGTCCCGGAGCGCTGGTCCCTCGGCCCGGCGCTGTGGCCGTTGCTTCACCACGCGCCCCTGTGCGGGGCCGAGCCGCGCGCGTGTGAGAGCGGGAGCGCAGCGGCCCCGCCCCGGCTTTGCTCTGCTCTGCGCTCTGCCTGCCGGTCCCCAGCGTCCCGTCCCGTCCCGCTGGCAGCTACTTGTGCTCTCCCCACCTCGTCGCGCCCAGCCGCTGTTCCCGTTGCCCTAAAACCGTGCTCTCAGCTGTTATTTAACCTTCCACCGCTCACGGGCCGGCAGCCCCAGGTGCTCGCGCTCTCTGTGCTCAGAAGCGACCCGCAGTGCTGGAGCTGTCACAGGGTGTTGCTCCGACAGAGAGGCAGGGGAACGGTGAGGTTCCCTCCAGTAAGAGAACTTTGGTAGCAGCTGCGTTATCAAGAGTATTTTCCCTCCTCATCTGCAGGGAGGGTTGGGAGCGCAAATGCTGGTTTCCCAGCGTAACACGTCTGAAGTGTTATGTTAGTGTTATGTCTGGGGAGGGACTTTTTGTAACGGCAGGTAGTGATAGAACAAGGGGTAATTGTTTTAAACTGGAAGAGGGGAGGTTTAGATCAGACATTAGGAAGAAATTCTTGGCTGTGAGGGTGGTGAGACACTGGCCCAGGTTGCCCAGAGAAGCTGTGGCTGCTCCTCCCTGGAAGTGTTCAAGGCCAGGTTAGATGAGGCTTTGAGCAACCTGGTCGAGTGGAAGGTGTCCCTGCTGATGGCAGGGGGGTTGGAGCTGGATGAGCTTTAAGGTCCATTCCAACCCAAGCCAGTCTGTGATTCTGTAAGGTTACTGTGTTCTGGGGCAGGGAGGCTTCTGCTTGCTGTCCTCAGGTGCCCAAGGAACAGGTGCTGAGCTGTTTGTGATTGGGTTGTAAGGAAGACTGAAATGGTGACCTGTGGGAATATTTCCTTGTAGGCCAGGCTCTGCAGAATTAGGACTAAAGTCTGCATGGCACCGTCTTTTGGGAGAGGTCTACAGAACAAGCTCTGGACAAGGTCATGGGAAAGGGAAGCTGCTCGCCCATCCTGGTTTTTTGGTACATGGGAGTGTTTGCGGTCACAAAACCGGCGAGTTAATGGTGTTAATAATTATCTTGGGAGACGGCAAGAGCCATCTGTGTGTCTGTGCCGTTCGGCCGCTGCTGCTGTGGCCCGACAGAAGGCTGTGGATGAGAAAACAGAAGAGTTCAAGCTGGTGTACAGGTTTCCAGGGATTAAGTACTGCAGGGTACTGTCGCGGCTGAAGCTGTTCCAGACTGCCACCACCATGGTCGTGCTGCCTCCCATCTGGTACCTCTATCTGCAAGGCCAGGTTTCTCAGAACATCCTCTTGTACACAACTGGCGTTGCACTCTTTGCTGGTGCAATGCTGTATGGCATGAGCTACTTTTTCAGACGAATTATTGGATTAATCTACTTGAATGAAACCGGCCGTACTGTCAAGGTGGCCCACTTGACGTTCTGGGGCAGACGGAATGACATTTACTGCCCCATAGAGACAGTGATGACTTTGGATGAAGTTGGTGATAACAAGGGGGAGCCACTTCTCCAGTTCAAACGGTATAACAGTGCAGATATTTTGTATTTCACGATTAAGTTTGGCCAGATTGTGGACAGACAGAAGTTTACTCAAATATTTGGAGAACTTGAGTAATACAGCAGCTAATTTCCAGGTTTTTTTCCTTGTTTCATGTTCATTGTGCTTATGCTTCTGTGAAGTTTAATTTGTTTACCAAATGACCTCTTTCTGTCATTTTCCTACACAAAGCCCACAGAGGCGTGCACTCAGTGTAGCAAGTAGAACTGGCAAAGAGCAGCCCACTGGATCACCTGTCTCTGCAGCTTGTTTAAGGTGTGGGCAGCGTCTCTTCCATGTTGGGCACAACGACTGCATGGTGCGCTGGCACCAGCTGTGCTCTGGCTGATCTGTCCTGCTGGGAACGTTCAGGAGGAGGCCGAGTGACTGTCCCAGCTGGCCTCTGAGGTTGTTTTGAAACAGCAAAGACTCTCACAGTGACAGTAACTACCAGAGCATCCTGACTCTCAGTTCATGGTTTGTTTTAGCGAATTTCAGGTTGACTGGGAAGCCTCTTGAAATTACAACTTGTCTGGTGTATATATATGTATAGTAAATAATGCTGGATGTCAGAGAGCTACATGCTGATGGAGTAATTAAATGGGGATACCTGGAAAGAGCAGTAGGTAATGCTTTGTAAGGTGTGTGGGGGCTCTTGGCAAGGTCTTCCAGGAGGTGAACATAACAGGGCAAAACAGGGGTGCGCACTGCAGGACACACTGACTGTTCGGCTGTTGGGTAAGTTAAAGACTGGGACAGTTTCAGGAGCCTCCTGTAAAAATTGCTTTTTCATTGGAATAAAGGAGAAACATAACTAAATGGTGGTGCTGTGAATTACAGGGGCAGTCTGTGTTCAGTCTGGAAATTTGGAACTGCTTGTTGTCCTTTGTATATATTCGTGTTTGGTTTGTACAGATGAATGATGTTCAGTCAATGCTGTAACACCTGAGGTGCAGAAACTTCAGTAAATGTTACCAAAAATTACCTCAGACTGTGTGAATTAAGCAGTCTTCTGTGACGATTACCATACAGCCTGGGAAACAACTGCTCTGTATCCCGTGATGTATTTTACTGATTTGGGCATATTTTAACATCAAAAGCTCTGTTACCAAACACCCTCATTAGGAACAAGGAGCAGGATTTCAACATAAAGAACCAAACCTGATCACTTGTAACATGTAAAACATTTTTTTTTAATTGTCAGAAGCAAGTTAACTCCTTATGCTGCTCTTCCAGCTGTTACTTAATTTGAAACAATGTCCAATAAACTGTCCCTCACCAACAGAGAAATTGGGAGTGTTCTTTTCCCTGTTTCTTCCTCAACAGGTATTGAAACCTCTGTCTCTTGGTGGACTGGCAGATGCAGGTAAGTAAAATTGCCATATAAGTGCATGGGCTAATCCTGATTTACTATATATTTGTGTTGAACTTTTCCTAATAGGAGCTCCATTATTTTAAATTGATTTTTAATTAAATTTAAATTTAATTGCTGTGTGGTACAGCAATATCAAAAGGCAAAGAGAAATGTTCCTCAGTGTAAACGTCATGGCAGCAAAATCCAGTGGGCTGTATGCTTACAGCGTGGTTTTTTGTAGGCTTAACATCATAAGAATATATTTAATATGCACTAATGATTTGTTTAGGCATTTACTAGGTGTAAAATAGAAAGCTGTAGAGAAGTTCAATTATAAATATTTTATTTAAGAATATTGATTACACGAGATGTCATTTGTTATGAATCTGTGTACAGTTACTAGTTACACCATGAAGTGTAGTTAAAGATTTGTTTAAACATTTATTTGGCACTGTCCACGGTATGCTGTAAACAATATTAGCTTCATATGCTTCAGCTGCAGTGCTTCCTATGTATTCTCTAACATGATTTCATCAACATGTTGGTACACAATTATACAGTTACTGAGTGTCAGTAAAAATTATAAAAACACCTAGAGTATTCATCATAAAAGTGAAGATGTGGTAAGACTTCAAATTACTGGACCCTTGCTTCTGTAAAAGTACAAGACTTGCTAGAGACGTTTACTAACACTACGGCACTGATATGTCGAACAGACTAATTCCCAAGATGCTGTCAAATCCAGTCCTTGGTTTGACTTCCCTCTTGCTGATCACCTGCTTACGAGGACAGTGATAACAGCGAGGTTTGGTTGAACACCAGTTCACCAGTCTTTCCTTCCCCCAGATTTCTGCAACCTCTTGTTCAAAAACCTGCTCAGCTTCTGAGCATTCTGGTTTCTGCAGAGAGGTTTACAGAAATCCCATTATTTTTAAGCTAGCAGCCTTGAGCGTAGTAGAGTTCCCCAATACCACACTTGAAAAATACAATGGGAAAACCATGATTAACACTTCTCAAAGCAGGTAAGAAACCTTTCACATTTTGGTAGCTGTATTAAACATGTAACTCTTAACTGCTCTGTTATTGTGTACTTAAAAATTGTGCTCAGATCCTCATAGGGCAACTGTAAACTCCACTGTGGTCCCTGTTTTCTGGTGCACAATGGAAAGTTAAACTTGGTAAGCAAAATCCAGATGCTTGCTAGCCAAGAAAAGGAAGGAAAAAAGGCACCAGACCTAGTTCAAGTCAGCCTTAAGCAAACAGCAAAGAGTACACAGTAAAGAGACATCCAAAACAGTTCTCTGAAGAGAAACAAATTAATGAACTGCTGACACTTTTTGATGCTGTGGCTTTCTAAAAGATCTCTGAAGTTATCAATGGCTTAGAATTAACTATCAGAACAAAAATAGAATTACTTGCATTATAAATGTGCAATTAGGACTAGGCCTTCACTGTAGTGGCTCTGATGTCAGGTAATGGCTAAGGTCAAGCAATTCTGCTGTAGTTCTACAAAACACCTCAGGTATTCGTGTAGAACTTGTAATAGAGAAAATAATGGCTACTGTGTGCTATGGGCAAATGGTAAAATAAATCACATCACTCTAGATTGCTGAATTAGCTTCACATGGTTCTCTAAGCTTTGTCACATTATGTACTTCAGGGTATAGCTTTCTCTGTACAAGTCTGATTGTAAGAGAAGTCAAGAGTTTTAAAATCCAGGATGAGGAAAATAAGTACAAGTACTTGAGTTCTGCTGACAGCGCTGCCCACGCGGCTGAGCGCTGGTGCCTCTGCCGCATTACGTGTAGGCTGGGCATGGAGTAGCCGATAGCGTCCTGATGCTGCTGGTGTGGCAGATGCCTGCATTCAGGGGAATAAAGCTGGAAATTATTGTGTAAAATACTGTACTTGGCAGTGGTGGAAAGCAGAGCTTTCCTTCAAACACCCACTCGATTCCAGCTACGACTAGCGAGTGGCACTTTCTGTATGGCAGGCGTGTGGCTTTCAGTTACTCCGTACAGCAGTAAATCTGCTGGGATTACCTGGGAACACAGACTGTTCCAGGTCACAGTTAGACAATCAAATAGTCAGAGCCATGAATGTAGAGAGGACTCTGCAATCAGTATGACCCAGGCCAGGAGATGGAGGGCCACAGCTTCTACAGATGCACAGTGTGGGACAGCTGCACGTACCTGCTGGTGACCAGTACCAATGCTCTGCCTGCGTCGAGTTTGCATGGAGCAGCTTGCCTTGGGCAGGACTACAGACAGAACACAAACCTTGGTTTATGACTTTACACTTGTAAGTAGAGAAGACATGAATTAATGCAAACTAATTTCATAATCAGCTGTTCAGTGCAAGGGAACTGCTTTTTACTTGAAGTTTGCTAAGATGTCACTGAAAATGTTCAGGAAGAGGTGCGCATGATGATCCTTGAAGATCAGTGTTGGACGAAAACGAATTGATCTGTCGCCACAGCCTCCCAGCACAACGCCTAAAATGAGAGTAGAATACATCAGCTAGTCATTTCCAGCTTTGCCAAATACCCAGAAAATGCAGGTCTCCAAATGAGGTTCGTCTCACTGTGGAGGGCCAACAGAAGCTCCCCAAACCACTGCTAACCACACACTGATACAGCACGTACTCAGTGGTGCAAAAGGACCTCAAGCTTCGCAGCAACTTAGAACACTGTGGGTGCCTGTAGCTGTTAAACACTTGGAATGTTGGGACTAATCCCAACATCAGTGGAAAAACTCCATCCAGCACAGAGTTCAAACAGCAAGAAATTAAAATACCTCAGTGCTGGCACAAGTCTTCCTGCAGTACTTTAAATACGTGGTAGTTTTTTTACCACAAAATCAATCCATTCTTTGAAAGGTTTGTGGGCAACAAAAATCCAAAGCATCGAGCTGAGCTTACCTTGTCTCTAAGCAGAGCCTTGGTTTACCATGAAACAAACTGCCTGCCTTCCCTCCCTGCTGGCTTGGTTACCAAGAACCAAATGTACCAATGGCTTTTACACCCTCAAAATTTGGTTTCACAATTGTTTAGACACATTGTGCCTGCTTTCAAGAGATGGGAGCAACAGCAAGAAATGACAGCAGCAAACCCAGGCCCCCACACAGTTAAATTCAAAGAGAAGGTTAGGCTTCATAGCATGAGGTTCCCCTCCTAATGCCTGGGCTTGTCTAAGCTGAGCAAGAGTTCTGTGCTAAAAGAGGGATTTAGCTGTAGATGTGTGCCCATTTTTAGGCAACTCATTATACTTCATTATTAGGTATTCTATAAAATTCATGGTTTTTCTCCCTGTGTTTTCCTGAGTAACAGTTCTGTTAACTTTCTTCTAGTTTTCCTGCTCTGTTTCTAGAAGTAAGCCATGCCTCGGTGCACCTAAGGTCACAACAGAGGAACATGAAAGCAATGTCACAAAAACTCATGCCCTACTAACGTCTTCCAGTAACGTCAGACCTAGAGAGAAAGGTAAACGTACACCCCGTGCAGTGGACTGGTCTGTTGTCTCTGAGAATACAAGCTGCCAGAAAAGTCTAAGTTCAGCTTTGTTCATAATTTCACTTCTGTCTCTAATATTGTAGTACTCATACACAATAGGAAAAAGGAAAATGTAAAGCCTTACATATGCTGCTGTTTGTCATTTGAAGCTAAACCACACACAAACGTTCTTACCTTTGTTTCTGGCTATTGTAATTAACTTGTTTCTAGTTGCGTCATTTGGAGTGTCAAACGAACAGAACGTTCCCCTTCCCCTCACTCTGCTGATAAGATGGGGGTAACGAGCCTGCAAAGAGAGGTGAGGAACTATGCAGGGCAGCTGCTGCAAGAGGGCAGCTGCTGCAAGAGGGCACCTGTGGGCCAGCTCTGCTCTGCCACCCAGAAACCCTGCTGCTTCCTTCCTTCTGATGGAGCAGGGCCATTGCACAGCCTGGATTTCTCCCATAACCTGCCCTCTGTTCACCCCTTTGAACAGCTGTGGGCTGCAGAGCCCTACAGCAGGCAGGTTCTCTCCTCACAAAGCAGATAAACACCTGAGCAGGAAGTGAGTTTGTGAATTTGCACCCCTGAGCTGGGTCAAATAAAATCTTGGAGCCTGCTAAAGTGAGCATAAAGCACCTAACATCTAAAATGCCTGCTGGGAAACACTGAGCACAAATAAATCTGGAATGGGGCTAGAAACCAGCTAAGACACACTTAATAGTTATTATCTGCTTCACTTACAATCTTTGTCTGTTATGGGAGTAAGCCGTTATTTTTTGGATAGTACTAGTTGTATTCTGGCCCTCTGAAGTACGTTCTGCCTGCTACACCTTGAAGAGCAGAGACTGTATTTGGGCTTATCCTGTGCTACTGGTGCACAGAGGTGAGCATCTGCAAGCCTGCCCTTAAACGCCTGGCTGATTTTTCGTTCTCATGCGGGGCTCCACAGTTGAAGCTGTGAAGGAATTTAGTCAAGGGGAGGGGGAAAGCTGCAATATTCTTGTTTCAACAGCCCAACGGAATTGTAACAAAATATGAAAGCACTTTCCTTTAAAAAGAGTGGGAGATTGAAATGCTATCTGCTTGTAGTAACAGAGACTTCTAGCAAAATAGTTTAACTACCTGCAGTTCACACCTTCAGATATTTTTGAGGTCGCCTGTTATTTGGGATTGAGCTATTCAAAAGCAGCATTCTTAAGCCAGTAAAATAAAGTTTCCTTCAGTTCAAAATAGGACACAGTTACTTAGGCCTGAAGTACCTAAATCAGCAAGTTATGATCATGGTCTAGTCCCCAGCTGGAGTTCCTCAGTCCAAGTGCTTAAACTGGATGAGGTCAGATCCCACTCGATCAGCAAATCTCTCCTTCTTACCTATAACCCCTTCAGGTGTTTACCTGTAAATCCAGCAGCCCGGTCAGTAATGCTTTCCCAGCGTGGGTTGCATTGTTTAGAAGATCTTCTCTTTTAATAACCTTAATGACTTCTGCAAGCATTAGGTTCTTGGCTGGATCTCCAAGCCAGGTATTAAAAATCCGGTAGGGCTTGGGAAAGGGTGTAAAGAGAGTTGTGGGACATGTTAACAGGCAAATCACTATAATAAAGAAAAGCAAGCCATGGAACTGGTACTGCAGACATTTGGTGTATGAAGAAACATGCACTGATCTCACCCTTTTTTTGGTTGTAAGAGCAAAATACAGCTGCCCTGCTGAGCAGAAACAAAGGGCAGCTACTTTATGTTATGAATTTAGTGCATTCTGTCTTGCTGCTCTGACATCTCACTGAAACATGGTTATAGATGACATGGAAATCGGCACCATCTGTACAGGTTTTACATTCAAGCTTTATGTTCTCCCCCTGAATTTTTTTTTCTTCATTTATTACATTTAAAATGTCATTAATGCAAAGAAGAAGTCTTGCTGACAGAATCCATAACGCTGACTTACAAACTCTGAAGACACCAAGTTGCCCTACAGAAGGTGGTGTCAGTTTGTGGCTGGATTTTGTACTGAAGGTTCATTAGGCTAAACCCAGTTCTCCACTCCCTCCCACCACCTTTATGACTGACAGCAACTGGAATAAAAATGAAGCAGCAGCAACAACTTTTGTGTAAGCACAAAATATCTATGAAATAGCAGCTGCATCTAGCTGAACCTGCGTTACTGAAGGAAAGCTTGTCTCTTCTATGAACACTACAGTTACCCATGAATGGGCCACCAGCTCCCACAGAGTCCGGGTGTCAATGAAAATCTTACAGCATTTGGCCTGAACTCCTCTTTGTGGAAAAATCCTCCTGTCATCATCTTCTTACTGAATGTCACCACATCAGCTGCGTCATCCAGGCCCCAGTGTTCATGCGCCCAGAATTTTCCTGTGCAGCCACCTCCCGTCTGCACCTCATCCACCAGGAACGCACAGCCGTGCTGCGGGGACAGATGCAAGGAGCAGGGAATGTGAGTCTGCATTTCCGAAACAAAACCACCTCCCGTAGTGAACCGATAAATACACGCCAGTTACGTGCAACATCCCTCCTTCCTCTGCCTTCATCGCTCCAAACCTCTCCCCCTCAACTCCCACACCAGTGCCCCTCACTCTGCATTACATTTCACAATTAAAAATTCACCTATTTTTTCAGAAAGGCACTAGAAACATTTTCCCCCTACATTCACAAAGAACATGCTTTTATACAGTCAATGCATTTTTATATAGTCTTGAACATTCCTAGAGAATACCTGAAGAAGTCTGGGAGGCCTGGGTGGCATTTTCAAAGCCTCTGGGGGAAGTGGAACATCATTTCTAAGAGTTTTGTTTGTTTTAAAAAGAAGTCTGTGCCTCTAATCCGAGTCAGGCATTTGTGGCACAAAGGCAAGACCAGCAGCATGGTCTGTTCAGTCTGGGGGATTGTTTCAGTCTAGGGACCTAAAACAATCCTGGAAGAGCTGCCTTTTCACCTGAGCCTGCTGAAAGAGCTACTCATTTTAGCTGGCAATGATTTTTTTTAATGCAAAGAACTATTCTGTTGAAGCTTTGGAACAGGGAGATAAAGCTGTATCATAATATTGTAATTAAAAACAATTGGTAAGTATTTTTGGCATCATCTTGTTTTAGACAAAGCAAACCTTTTAATTTTACCTTATTTACTGTAGCACCCTTGCATGAGCAGCTGCTAACAATGGGAAAAGCTGCTTTTTCTCAAACATCACCCACGCTCTCCTCTGTAGGCATACAAATGTTTCGAGGGTGGAAAAAAGCATCGAGTAGGTGCTGTTGAGGGTCATCACTTCCAAACAGGTAACTTCATGTTCCGAGTATCAAGACATCTGGCCTTTTCATTGCTTTATTGGAACAGCAGCACTCATGGTTGGACTCAACTTGTGTTTCAGGTTTTTTTGCAAATTAAAAACAGTTATGTCCTTTTCCAAAAAAAAAAAAACCAACCAAAAACCCTGCCTCTTCTGAAATTGTTTGAAGCCCCTCAAGAAATGGGCATTATCAGTTAAAGAGCACTGTTGCAAAATCTATAGTTAATGAATCAGTAATTTCTCTCTCACTTGGAAGAAAGTTTATTGGACTAAGGAAACCACTAGGTGTGCATCAAATGGAAGAGAAAACATTGTGCTGACAAGGGGTTGCTTGTATCTGAATAGCAGATTGAGAAGCTCTCACAGTGCCTGGGGCAGAGGGGAAGGCCCCTGGAGACACCAACAAGTATTTGCACGATTAGCTGCCACTGGGTGAACAGGGAAATGTTCCATTACCTTTCTGGCAATGTCTCTTAGCTTTCTGAAGAAGTCATCCGAAGCATGATTGTCCCCGCCCTCCGACTGTATTGGTTCTATAATGATTCCAGCCACAATCTTCTTCTTTTTCCTGTACTTTACAATCAGGTCTTCTACCTGTAAATCAGACATTTATGGTACATTCTCCTTTCAGGACATTCCTGCATTTCCTCTCAGAAAGATTAAATCTCAGCAACAGAACTTCAACTTTTCACAGACATTCCTGGCTATGAGTGCCAGGAAGTGCAAGGCATTAACAAGTAGTTCCTCCAGGATTTAACACTGGCCTCTTGTTCCTGAATAATGCTTAAGTTTAAATCATATCCTAAATGCATGGTAACTCGTTGCACATTTATTTACAACGGTGTGAAAGCTCTAGCAAATCTCAGCTTAAAGTGTGGTGGAAACTACCGTAGCTTGCTCTGCCATTGCTGTCATTCCACCCAAACAATAAAAAAGTAAACTAATTTTGTGCTGGAAAACAAAGCTCAGGTAATGTATGTAAAGAAAGTCATCTGGTAAATTTGCTTTTTCTAGTCACCCACTTCAGATATTTTAAAAAAACAAATTAATTTTAAAGTAACAGCTTTGAGCCTGTGGATTGATTTTTTGCATCACTCCCAGTGAACCCAACTGGGAATACCAGGGCTCTGGTGCCCGGAGATGGTTTGCCCCCCTTAGACTCTGTTCTGCCCACCTTCCCTTTCTCCTGGGCCAGGGAAGGCACAAGTCCTGCCCACTCACTCCCCGCAGCCATCGGCAGGATCAGAGCTTTATGCTGGAAGGCTACCAGAGAAAAACTGAACAACCTGCAGTACTGTGACAGGTTCTCTTTGCAGAGGATTATACACACTGTGCTCCCTCAGTCCGCGTCCCTTTGCAAGTTCACTGTGATATAAGGAACTTCTGCATGTGAAGTTCCACTTTGGTATGATTCACGTAGACCTCTAGTTCACAGTAAGCTGGCTGCTCTTCTGAAAGGCAGGGGCAAATTTCTGACTGTAAACAACGGGGAATGCTGTTTTAATCGCATGCTGTTCCCATCTCTGAAAACATTCTTTTAGTGAAATGCAGCTAATCCTACTAACACTGTTCATTATTTCAAAACAAAAACAACAGAAAATTGCCAGTGAATTTTTTACCTCCTCTAAACAACGGGCTTCTTCCTGTTGATTCTCTTTCACAAAGTCTTCCAGAGGATACTTTAGCCTTGGAAATGGAGCAATAGGCCAGTCTAGCGATGGAATGTCCAGTTTGTGAATTGCTTTAGAGTGAGTTGTAGCTAAGCAACCTAAACCCAGAAAAGCAAAAATTAAAGTAATGCCTGTCTAGGAACAATACAGGAAAAAAAGCTACTAAGAGGTGAAAAACTGCCTGACATCAGGACTGCAGGATTCTCTTAATTGCTCTATGTTTTTACTTTATTTTCTGAAATACTGGGTAATTGGATTCAGTCAAGCTTAAGTGGATTGCTCTATGTTTTAAGCATTGGTTTCCAGGTGCACTGTTCCAGAAGAACAGACCTTCTGTCAGTCTTAGCAGGCTGCTCAGACAAGAGAGGTTTCACCTGTCCAAAGACAGCTGCTCACAAAGCTCAGAATTACAGCTTTGTTGAGTAACATGTTTAGAACAGGGACTGAGGTGATATAAAATGGTAAAAATGAGTGACATCTCATTTGTATATTGTGGTGATTTTAGCCCAGGAGTTAGATTTCACTAGTGTAGACAGGAAACCTTGGATTCAGAATGAAAATAAGAGACCATCTGAAAAGAAATTTTCAGAATATACAAAATTAATTCCCACTGTCACTGAAATATTCTGTTTCAGTAGTGGTGGGGCTCCCCAGGCAAACCTTCAGTAAACTACAGCTTCTCCACTGGTATGATTTGTCTAAGGAAAAAAACCCACTTTTCAGAAATGACAGTGAGATGACAGCTTACTGCAGCGGCTGAGAGGAGGCAGAGGAAGGGGAGGCCTTGCCGGCAGTGCTTTGCTTACCCATGGTCCTCCCGTGGAAGCTGCCCATGAAGGAGAGCATGGCGTAGTCGGGGCAGCCGGGGGGCTGCAAGCAGAGCAGACAGGTGGGCAGTCAGCGCGCGGTGCCGCGGGCAGGTGGCCCTGCCACCCGCTCGGCTGCGGGCGCCTGACACAGCCCCGCGGCCAGAGCACAGCGGGATGGCTGGATCCAAGCTGCTGCCTCTCGTGGCATGCTGATGGGGTTCCTCTCCAACCATCAGGCACCACAAATGGGTACATTTACCCGTTTAAACAAATACATTTGTCATTCCCTAAAAACTGCCTGACCTCCTGCAACAGATCGTTAACACTAATGAACTCCTGGCAATTTATACTGGATCATAATATCACTTCCCACAGAGGCTGGACACGCAGTGCCACCAGCCCCGTTCTGTACCAGCCACGAGCTCGTGTGTACAAGGTGGCTGTGCCCAGGGGGGGCATTGGGGGCCGTGGGGCTCTGTGAGGAGAAGCCAGGGCTGCCCTGTGCCGCATGCCCCATGCATTCCTGATGACCTGCTGAGAAGGAACCATGACAAAGACATGCAAACTGGATACTCACTGGAATTTAATAAAAGGATTCAGCTAGTCCTCCTGCCCCCTCTAAAAATAAAAATTCTCTTTCTTTATGCCTCTCAGCCTGCAAGTGAGAGGATTGTCACCACTGACACACTCCATTTACACCCTTAGTCTTGTACCCCATACTCAGCTACAGGCTCAAGGCTCCAATAGTTGTAACTGGATTCTGGAAGATCCCTCTCCCCAGAAGGGGGATGAGTTGCCCTGTTAAAATCCACCCCCCACACACACACCTGTAGAGAGAACTCTGAGAATTAGCTCAAACAAGAATCCTTACGTTTAGGTAGTTAAAAACCAAAAAGTGAGCATCAGTTTCACAAGTCTTTGGTCATCTTATAAAATTCTTGTTTCTTCAGGTCATGATGTGCTGGTCATAACCAGCAGGTTATTAATTTCTAACATCTTTATCTCAAAGAAGATATTAAGTACTCTGTTTTCTGCTATTGTTGCATGTTAAGATTTGTGGCTGGCAAGAACAAGACCACCTTGGTTGAAGGTGAATAGAACTTCAGAAGTTTATCAGCTGCATCTCAATCTCCTCACCCTGCCTGTTGTTAACATTTAGTCAGTCAGTCATATTTTAACCAACCCCTTGGATCAGTTTTAAACCATAAAATCACAACTTCTGAAAACAAAAACAAAATTAGAAGGTCTGTTATTACTTGTAAACTTTTGCATGTATTAATGATCTCCATGGACCCATCCATCATGTGGGCCCCTCTCTAGCAAATATGTCATGAAAAAAGGGAGATCTTCCCAAGATTCACAACTGGGAAGGATGCAGAAGAATACAAGCAGCAGGTCTTGGTACTTATTTGGAGCACTTTTGTATTTTACTGTGTCCTGAATTTACAAAACCGAGATTACACTGCAGAGAGAGTACAGCCAATCTTTCCACCCAATCCTCCCTTATAAACTCAAGCCAATGGTACACCCGCAGGTGTGGTAAAGAACAGTTGTTACCTGATTAATCATGCAAGATTCCAGTTCCTCTTTTGTGACATTATTATGGCCCCTTTCCTTGTTCTGGAGGGAAAAAAAAAATATATATATATAAAATCCCAAAACAACCAAAGAAACCAAACACACAAAAATCCCCCAAAAAACCCCAAACAAAAAGCCCCCCAACAAACCCAGCAGATTGTTTTCCTTTAGTTGTAACCAATGCATTTATGGCTGAACCACAAATTAGTAATGCTAATATTCCAGACTGGAGCCAACAAAGTCCCCGACTGTGGCTCTTGCATACTGACTGCAATCTGCATTTTCTTTAGTTCCTTTCTTCATAATTACTAAAGTTGTGTCAATATAAAGTGAAAGCTTAGATGAAGACTTTTTAATAAAGACTTTTTATACTAAGTTGAATATAAATAACACATGAACAGGACAACCTCTCAGCCTTACTTTGTTTTACAGTAATGGTTCTGATGATGAAAAATACTTTTTTCTACATCTAAACCTACAAAAAAAATGTTAATATTTTTACTCACTCTGTACCACATAAATATTGCTTTAAAGGCATTTTCATTAGAGCAGGATCCACAAGACATGGTGATCACCTGTGGCAGGCCCTTAGGAGCCACCTGTCAATGAAGAGAGAAAATGATTCCAAAATAATAAGCACTAACGGAGTGCGAAGTGATGACAATACTGATCAGTCCTTAACATCAGGACCTTCAGTACAATGGGAGACCAAGCATGTCTATGATGAGGAAAGCCAATTCCAACTGCAGCTGAAAGGGCTCGGCTCAGTTTCAGACCCGAGGATCTTCAAATTTAAAGCAAGACAATCAGAAGCCGCTCACTCCACTATCTCTTATGAAAGCACAGTGAACAGAAGTTAGTGAAAATGTGTTTTCTCATCAGTTCTTGAATCCAGAATGAAAGAGGCAGTATCTGTGCAGAGCAGACACATCACCCTCACATTCAGCCGTCAAGTCAGGGACGAAGGTTCCCTCTCATTACCCGCAGTGGGATGGCTGCTGGACAAACAGCCAGTCTGTAACGTCCCCTATGAACATCCCTTGTTATGCCCGTGTCCCTGAACACAGAATGTGGTAACTCGCCACTGCTATCTCAAACTTACCGATAACAGAGATTCCTTCAGTCTTTCTGCAAAGTTCTCTGGAGGTAAAATCCCTAGAGCAGGTCTGTTGATAAATGTGCTCTACAAAAACAAAGGAAGAGAATTTTTGGGGTTTTACTATCACATGAAAAATACCATGTTGATATCAAGGCAGTTACATTTTATTCTAATTACAAATGCCAGCTGGAAATTTGTAGTCATGGCACAAGGAGTTTTAAAACCAGGGAATAATATTCATGTCTTAGAAAATAATCCTGTTGCTCTAGTCTCATGGTTTTAATTTTTCAAGGACATGTCAGTGGTTTAGTCAACTTGGTACTTGGGAGATGGGAATCAGCCACTAAACCCCCACCAGCCACCCAAAAAAAACCTCCCAAAAAACCCCATCAAACAAACACCCACCCCAAACCCACCCCAGATTTAGGGCATTATTTTCATATTCAAAGTATGTCCTCTCTCAAGGACTTGTGCTTGCTTTCAGGCTCAAAAACCTTCACTCAAGAACACTGCTAAAATGATTAATTGGAAACACTATGCTTGAACTGTGATTTCAAACTGGCTGCAAATGTATGAAGTGCTTGCACCACCCAAATGTTTACTTCTTGTAAAGCTTCACAGATGTTTTGGTGTCTTCTTAAACACTACCAAACTCCTTTCATCAAGTGAGAAATAAAGAAAGCAAATCCTGCCATACTTTAAATTGAGTCATTAAGCATTCATCAGCTTAAGAAAAATAAGAAAGACCACCACAAGGAGGGAGAAGACTCTTTCAAGTATTTAATGTTTTAATTCACTTACCAAGTTCTGTGGCTGCTGTAGAAGCTTTATCAGAGAGGGATGGCTGTAACCTAATGAAAAAGAACAAAGAAAGAAAGCAGTTCTTTCTATCTGATTTCAATAAACTAGCGTAAAGAGTAGCCAAAAACATGAAGGTACTAAGGATGCTTCAGGTTTAACACAACAGAGGTGTTTAATTTATACCCATTGATGTTCTATGGATAACTTGCTTGCTTACAGGTAAACCAACAAATCTAACGTAAAAAAAAAATCTTCACCAAGGGAGCTCAGAAAATTTATTTTAAAGCCTGATTTCTAATGTATGAAATGCCAAAGCCAGAGATTAACATCATGTTTTATATTCCCTTGTAGAAACAGTTGGAAACCTCATCTTCCCTACTGCTCAAGAAGTCAGTCCGCTCTAATTTCATTACAAAAGCTTATCATGCCTCTGAACTCCTCATTCTAGCTGAATGACAATAGCCCTGATTATCCTGTCTGAGCAATGCAGCATTAGGCTACTGCATTAACAAATCAATTATAAATTCCATTTTGAATATTTTAATTCAAACCAACAAAATATCCAGATTGTTTCAACTGCACATCATGCTGCAAAGAATCTGTTAAAATTATTATGAGGATAATACCAATGGTTATTTGGGACACAGACAACTAAATCTGCATTGCATCTGCTGTCATGGGAAGAATTGTTGTTAGGCTAGAGGGAATGACACAGTGGAAAGATGTGTCACTGAGAGCTGTAGCTTTTGCTACTGCTGAGAGCATCTCTGGGAGTATTTATATTGTTTTAGAATCTCCAGATTATCTTAGGAAGCTCAACCATTAACTCTGTTTTTTTGTAAAAACATGTAGTTCTGTTGCTGGTGTCAGGATGGCTGAAGAACAGAGAGATCTTTGCATCTTCTCTTATGTAATAGCAATTTGAGGCCTCTATTACCCATAACTTATCTCTTCCCACCCACACAAGATGTCTCTCCCATTCTCTCCACCTCAGGCTGTGTCCCTGTCTTTCTCCTAACGCTCTCTATTCTGCTGCTGCATCCTCAAACGGGCCCCAGTGAAATAAGAGAGAATCCTTAAAACTCGACTCTGAAGGAGCAAGTCAGTGTGTAGAGAGCTGCTGCACTGGTACGTGGGTTCATGGTCATGAAACTGACACCAGGAAGAACTAAATGGTTAAATATCTATTACATAACTACGGCAGAGGAAGTCAAAAGCTCTAGGCTGAGATGGAGAACCGACAGTAACTTGTTTCGTTGCCATGACCGGCGTAGGGGTTTGTAGCTTTCCAAATCCACTCGCTAATACATTCCTGTAAGAAATGACAGAGCTGCCTCTTGGAGAAGGGCACCTGCTTCATCCCTCTTGCTGTGCGCCTAGATCAGTGTGACAGGAAAGTACATGTCCTCCAGGCTCATGAGTGGGCTTGTCTGGAAAAGGAAAAAAACTGGAGGCTGCTAAAATAATGAGATGGAGAGAGCCCAAAGAATCTGTCTGAACTGAGCAGCAGGCTGCTGTCAATAATACCAAACGACACCTCTCCACATCTCCCCAAACAAAGCCAGACCTGCCCAGCACTGAAAACCAGATTGTTCCATTCGCTGCTCCAGGATGTTTGCCAGTAAACACATCGACAGAAACCCCTCTTGCACGTAGCTCTGTGGGGTTTCTAACTCTATTAGACAGATCAGATACAGGTTTAAAGGAGTGTGTTGTGCTACAACTTCCCAAAAACCATGTGGCAAAAAACTGTTTTAATTTTTGTTTTCCAGCAAGAAACAGCCCAGAACATCTTTGCCTAGAGATTTTTTATAGTCTAATTCTTATCTCTCCACACAGGCACTTACTGCCTCTCAACCTCTGCTGATAAATATATTCTGGTGTAGCAGATCATTATTAAATCTTGGGGAGACCTGACAGATTCATAAAAGGATTTATTGGATTTATTTGCAGAGAGATACGCACAGTTGACCGTTGAGCACTTTGTGATCTTGTTTTGATGTCCCAGTCTAGAACCTAACTGTCACCAGGAGGGACATTACTAGCAACCTCTGTAGCTTCAGCTTCACATAATAAGTCTTGTCATTTAATACAACTAAAAAATAATAATTAATGTTGTCTGTTCAGTTAGATTTAGGTCAGCCTGTATTACATTTACATTTCCTTCTTGTTGCTACACATCACAGAACCATTATCTGAGAAGCTGTTAAAGTTTAAAACAGTAACATACTGTTACAGAATCACAAAGTACACAAATCTAAGCAAAGACAGACAACCTAAACTGTGGAACTTGCATATTGAAATTAAGATTAACACTAGAGCTTCTTCCAGGTACCACTGTGTATTTCAAGTGAGCTGTAAGTATTGAATTTGCAGTTTCTTCAGCTATTCCAAAACACCAGTACATGACACACAGCAGTGAGTGTACCCTGAGCACAACAAGGCATATATTATGTCAGCTCTGGTATTTTTAATCAAACAACTTCTCTGGTAGTGTTTGAGATAAGAAAATGACAGCTTGAGGACAAATTAAAAACAGTTGTTACAACTGCCTCCTACCTATTGGGATGGATGAAATCTGAGAGTAGAGATCCAGCATGCGATTGCCATCTACGTCTACAAGGTAGTTCCCTCGGCTCTCTTCATAATTGCAGAAAAAGTGTACGGCTTCTGCGTTCTTAAAGGAAAAAACAATGAATGCTTTAGAAAGGAGAAGTGTGTAGGAAGGTGCAACTCACTGTTAGACAGCAAAATCTGATAACAATATCTATTGATAAGACACAGGATGTTCATTGCATGGGGATTAACTGCAGAGATATTTTTGTGAAGAGGGACTGTTAAAAGGGCAAGCATGCACTGCTTTTCCTACACAAAGAGCTCAGACTTAGAGGAACTGCTCATCGTGGGAAGGCAATATGCACTTGGGCCGACATATTTTCAAGCTCAAATACACCTGTGTTTTCACTGGCCACTTAGTAACAACTCAAAAGGCACATAAAATGCTTAAAAAAAATCACTGATCCTAGCAAAATCATTCTGCACTATCCAGAGTATAATAAAAAAAGATTTTATTCAAGGGTACATATATACCATACGCAATATACTCGGCATGCAAACCCTGAGTCAGTGTTTCACCTTCTTTTTGGTATGCAAATAAATGTCCAAACCAGGATTTTAAAACAAGTTCTGAAATGACAATAATAGCACTCCTTAAACTCAGAAAACTTGACAAATTACCTGAATTCCATTCAGCTGCTTCATTAATTCCTGTAGAAAAACAAACAAATGAGTCTCAGGAATGTAGTTACCAAATACTGAAGAAGAATGTTTGTTTCTTTTTTATGGTCACATAAATCATATGCCAAACTTGCACTCCTGTGTGCTTACCAGGCAACTCTACTTGCCACATGAACTTTCACAGTGCATCTTGCAGCCTCGACAGTCAGCACTATTCACTGTGCCATGTACAGCTACATGGGCTGCACACACAGTTTAACTGTAAATCTCCAAAAAGAGAAAGTTGCCTTTTCTATATTGAGCAACTGAACTGAGAAAACAAGAGAGAAATCAGAAAATAAGAGAAGCCAGAGACAGACAGAAGGGATACTGGCACACTGGTTCTAGAAAGAGAGCTCTTCTTTAAAAACAAACAAACAAACAAACAAACTAAAAACTCAAACAAAAAACCTAACTAAAACACCACACATACAAATACTGACTTGGCCAGAGTAAAACAGTGTCCAGAAAATTGAAAGTCTTGTTTAATTTCAAAACCCAAGCATTATTTCACATCATAAAAACCCAACTAAGTTTCTCTTTCAGCAGCAGCACAAATAACCAAGCCTGATGCGATGGTTTATCAAATGGATGCTCTTTTCCTTTCATACAGGAAGTTGGCAGTTGAGATTCAGGTCTCTGTCAGAAAGGGGCATTTCATTAATGAGCTTTTCATTCTCAGCATCTTGATAAAAGTGGGTCTAGACTGTTTTGAAATTATGTTTATTCAGATCAGATTTAAGGTTTGGAGTGAAATTTATTTTCTAGTAAGTTAAACACAGCTAAAGAAAACAAAACAAAAAAAACCCAAACCAAAACAAAACAACAAAAAAAACCAACCCCAAGCCGTTATACTTTGAGAACTTACTCTAGATCGTGGTCCAGGAACTTCTGTCTTCATCAAAGGTCCATCATAATCAAAATCCACATCAATTTTAGCTGCAGCTTGACTGATATATCTGTGTCCTTTAAAAAAATAATGAAAACCTCAGTACAGACCACATTTTCTGTGCTCTCCTCTCAGAATAAATATCCATACCTTACCTGACTGAGAACACTTGACAGATGAGACCAATTACATTGTACTGTCTGAAGTGAACTACATATCTCATCTTTGACAAGAGTTAAAATAAAACTAGTACCACTGAGGTGGCTTTAAAAAAAATAAAAAATTCAAGGGAAATGACAAGGCAACCCTAGTGAAATAGAGGCAAATCCTGCTGTAAAGGACAGGAGGACTAAGAGCACATCTATTTCCATTTCTGGTGTGGAGTCTGTCCATTATGCCTTGAGCAAGCCTTTGCCATCAGTTCCCCACTCCTATGCAGAGCTGGTTTTGTTCACTATCAGTAATAACCAAAAAACCTGATGGAGTCCACAGGTAAAAAAACTTGTGATGTTCTGCAACAGCTCAAAGAACACCATGTGGGAAAGATTTACTCAAAGGTAATGGCTGTGTTTAAAATGCATTCCAAATCTCACATGAATCCAGCATCTTGCACTGCAGCTCTGACATCTGGGGCAAAAATAGTGACAGTTTTTCCTCTGATCCTTGCTGTTCTTTGTCCATGTGTGTAATTGAGGAATCATAATAAACTCAACATCTTAATGAAAACAGAAGGCAAGTATCTCCTGTCCTTCATCAGTAACAGGCTCTGCTCCCATTTCTGAAGTATCTGTTTCCAAGTATAAGGCTGAGGCACAGTAGATATGGCAGAGACAGTTCCAATAAGCACACAGTCCAAATGTGTACGTATTCCATTACAAGGATTACAGGATAATATGGGAATTGTACATTTGCAATGAAGGAAGAGCAGACTCAAGAGCTACATCAAGGTGAACAGCAAGAGCGTGCTCTGTACACTGTAGTTAAGTGTTTAACTAAACTAACATTCTTAACAATTACATTTTTGTCATGAAGCACCTGCAAGCCTTTACTCAGCGTGATATCAACAACAAATTAATCATAGTAAGTGAATGGATACTCCAGTTGTCAAATAAACCAAATATTTATCAAGGGAAATAGAAGGTATACTATGACACTGCTTGGCAGTGTTTTGAATACAGCCATTTGGCCAAAATTTCTATCAGGGATTAAAGATGTTCGTGGCAGCCCAAACTGAGATTTCTTAAGGAAGCCTGATTTTGAGAAACTTCATCAAAAAATCACAGCCCTTTGAAAGCATTTCTGAGCATTTAAATTCACTGTTCATTTGGGAAAACGTTGTCCGCAAAGACGATCATTCTCCTCAGCTTTAGTTCCGAGTGGTGTATCTGAGATGCGTCAGTGCCTCTCTGCAAAGCTATTAATAGGCTTTGTTACAGCAACGCCACTTCATTTCTGTGTCCTTCTGTTCGGCGTTCATGGAAATTGGGGACCGCGTGACAACTGCTCCACTGGGGAAAAAAAGCTACTGCATAGAAAAGATCAAAAGCAACACAATTCATAACCAGCAAAGCTGCAGATTTAGTAGACACACTATGAAGTCTAAAAGGGGAAAAGAGACCAAACTAACCCTTTTGTGTCCCCTGCTCTTTACCTGATGGAGATCAGAGCAAACCAGTGGCAAACATTTCTCCTTCCCCTGTGTCCTCTTCTCTCCCTCTCTCCAGGCTCTGGGTGCTACTTGATATGATAGAGGGGAAAGCACCAGGAGAGGCACAGAACATACAGGATGTGCTAGCAGTAACAGGAAAGAGGGAAAGCCAGCAGCATGCCTGGAATTGTTTGGCACAGCTGTGAATTTAAGACAGCTGAACTACAACCTGCACACATGATCCTCCTCCTCCTCCTCTCCAGCCCTGTGCCAGGGTCCCCTCCGTCTACCTCCCAGGGTCTCTGTCCACGCTGCCTTCCTTAGTCTTTTTAACTGAGTTCTCATAAAAATGCACTTGTTTGGGCAGTGATTAAAGATTTCCTCTTCTGTTAACAACCAAGCCACTCCTGCAAACATGCAGGATGCCTGATCGCCAGGCTCTAAAACTGAGACCCATAGTCAAAGATTTCCTGGCCATGACCTGTGAGGCATGGATAACATTTTCCCCCTTCCACTTCCCTAAAGGACAATCTGTTAAATATTTTGACAGATGAGGATTCTAAATTCAGGACAAATTTAATTATTTGGATATTGCAAATGGCACAGTCTCCCCTACAAAAGCACCCATATTTACAGTGCTGTACAGCAGGGGATTCCTTTGGAGAATACTGTAGTGTTGTCTTGGCTTGTTTAACACCACAAGTCAAGAGGAGGTTGCTTCCATCAGCCAGGCTGCATAACAAAGACCAAACCCAGTCAGCTTTGTAGATCTTCATCACCTTTTGCTACTGTTTATGCCACAGCCTCTTTGGCGTAGGTATGCTGAACTAGGTATTTGCTAAGGGCACATGTGACTGATTAAAATGAACAGTACTTTGCTGAGCAGTGCTGCACTAATTCATGCTGGCACAGCTCGTGTCTATCGACAGGTTTTCATATACAGCAAAGATTGGTCAAGTGAAACTAAAATATACAGGTCTTCCCAGAAGAAGAGTTGCTTTAAAGATAATTTTTATCAAATTAGTAACGTTGGTTAATTTGTGAGACTTTCTTTTTTTCTTTTTAAACAACAGCTTCAGGAGCAGGTTATCCAACCACAGTCACTGTCAGGACGTCAGTGAACCAGACACATCTGAAAATTCGCAGCGCAAGTGCCAGGTTTCCCTTCATTTGCTCGGTACCTCCTAAAGCGCGCTACACGTCGTCATGCTCTGCAAGCAGGTGATTTCGAGGCTGACTCACCAATACAAATTTAATTTTATATACTTGTTTTCAGGAGCTTACAGAGTATCTCATTTCATTAATGCCAGGATAATGGCAGCTCTACGCATTTACTGGTCCTCACACTTGCCAAAGAGTCATTCCACCACCTAGCTCAAGCAAACTATGGTTTAAATTTGAAGGAACAGCTTGCCATAAATAAAATTAAAATACCTTGTGTTACCAGATCAAAGGGTTTTGAGAAGTGGTTTTTTTCCATCCCCTTAGGTAGAGGATGTAGAATATTGGCTATAACAAAACCCTTAAAAAATGCAAAACCTCAACATACCAACAATGCCTTTGACAACAAAAGTTAAAACCAAAGTGGAGTTAATCCTCAAACATTTTATGTTTTAAGGAAGCTCTTCTCCCTTTCAGAATATAAGATAAATGATTGGCACAAACTCACACAGTTTCTAGTGAGGTCAACAGATTTATTCCAAATAGCCCACTTCACTGCTCATCAGATATGTATACGTGTTTACAGGGTTGGTTAAAAATAAACAAAACAACCCAAATTTTAATAACACAAAAACATGGTTCTCCTGCTTTCCCCCTTTTAACTCTTTTTTTTCCTTCCCCTAATCTTATTTAAGTAAATTGGGACTCTGCTCAGACATTTTTATGATGGCCTGAACGGCTGGCTCCTGCAGAGCACAGCCTGTGTGTGACCTGTTCTGGCACAGGCAGGTTGCACAAGCCACTGGCACTCACACACAAAGAGCTCTCCTCAGCTTAAAGCATCTTCATAGCGAGAACACAGACTGCCTTACTGCCACACAGCTGAAGGCTTTGGAAGCCTAATGCCACCTCAGTGCTCAGGGACCTGTCCAAACACTTGTGAAAACAAAGTGGAAGGCAGCACAGCGTTTTCACTCGCCAAGGACTCCCACTCAGCTTAACGCCGCAGAGGTTAACGAACAGAGATGTCTGATGACCCATTTCATTACGGTTTCACTGCCCTTGTACAGGCAAAACCTGGAGCTCACACAGCTCTCAAAAGGCACAGACATCAGAACCCTGGTGAAAGACAGTCTGGCCACCCTCAGCATGACGACTCACGAGCTTTTTGGCATCCCTTGCTCTGGGCACTCCACAACACCTTGTCCTCCAGGCCCCAAAAACCACAGAGCACGCGTGCTGCCTCTTGCTTCCAGGTGCCCGAGGCCCTGCACAGAGCTCAGCTCCAGAGGCAGCCCACTCTCCTGCAGAGGCTTTTCCAAGCACCTGGATGCTGTGTGACAGACACTCACATCAATACCTGCTTTGTTGTGCCTTGAGGAGGATTTCAGCCCACAGGCCATGCTCTGTCTCTCTCACTTCCCCCTACCCCAAGTATCAGTACTGCACTCTCCTAAGGATGCAAGTAAATCAGTGCAGTGTTTCATCCCCGAGTAAACTGCAGCATGCTCTGCTCAGCTGGCATTTCTATCTAACCATATTTTATATAATTTTAAAGGTAATTCTTAAATTCATATTGCACTACATATATAAAATAAATACCTAGAGGTTTAATTAAAGTTATGCTCTTGAACCAATGGACCAAGTCAATCCACTGTGATAAAACTGCAACAGAAGAAGGGTTTCTTGTGTTATATTAGCTTAATTTAAGAACAAAATGAAATTACACAACCTCAGCTCTCATCTTAAAAGTGTGTGGAGGCAATGGGCTACAGCAGAGTGTCTGTCTCTGAAGAAGCATTAGGAAAGCTCTTAAATTACATTTAGCTAATATGACTGAGAACAGCACCCTTTTTTCCCTCATAAATGATCTCTTCACATCATGGCAAAAGGAAAAAAACAAATGTATTAGCTCGTACTATTAACGAGCCTAATTATCAGAGAGCAGACCTGCTGAACATTTTGCAGAGAGTTTTCTACTCATCCCATTTAAAGAGGGTGGGTACAATAAGTTAAATTCTACCTTTCTTGCTTCTTGCAGACTTCCCAAAGCTCTATGCAACTCACATTGTCATTCTAAGCACGTGAGTAACATCAGCAAATCATCACATCCTTCCTCATCATTTGCTAGCAGCCAGAAAAGCTCATTTTCCAACTTCTCTTTTCTATGCTCATCACTCACCAGGTGTCTCACCCGATGATTTTTAACAAAGTACCACATTGCTATAGCAACATAATTAATCTAAGTACAACCTTCTAACGTTCTGGGGTGCTGGTAGTCAAAGAGCACTACTGTTAGCAGGTCTCTGTGCTAAGCAGTGCTCTCTGCTAACAGGAGCTAGGCTCAACACAGGCCTACAAAGAAAGTGCTTAAACCTCTGATGTGTTTGACCACAAGTAACACTCCTATAATCACAGTTCCTGAGTGTACAACTGTATATTACCTGGGAGAAACTCCAGTGGAGGCACTCAAATTGCATCCCTGTAATTCAGAGGAGGAACTACCCAAGGGAAAAAAAGAAAAGAAGATAAGTGAAAATAAATGCTGGCATACCAGCTCTCTCAAATGCAAGTGTTTTGCTGTGAAAGAGTGTAAAGTGGAAGCTCCCCAGTCCCCAAGGAGGCACATCACGTGCCACAGCACTGCTGCCCTGCGCAAGCGCAGAGAGGCCATCTCCCCTGCGTGCCTGTGACTTCCACTCCGTGGTGTCTATCAAACCACCTTCCAGACAGAATTTTTTAGAGCGAGGAGGCCCTGACAGCCAGAAGTAGGAGGACTGTCATTTCCCCCAAGTCCTCTTTTAGGTGTTGCAAGAAGAATCTGTTACTAGCAGATCTTGAAACAGAATGGCAAAAGGCCAGGCTAGCTAGAGATGTTTGGAAAATGAACATCGCTGTTGCATAACACTGTGAAAACTGAGACTGCTATTTACAGAGTGCTTACGCTGTAAGATCAGAAGCTGTTCCACATGAGACTGTGTTTCAGTACTCCCACATACACACTGGAGATTTTATTGGGAGAAGATTCTCCAAAGCTGAAGAAAAAATCCAATACCAAACAGGTCATACAGAAGTGGAAGCACCCATAAAACAAACAGTAACAGCAGTTCTCCCTCCCCATCACAGCATAATAGCCAATCAGCACTCCATCAGAGTTAAAGGAGCATCCAACTGCTAGTTTTTTTGTAGATCTTGTGATTTGAATCAGTCATAACATCCTTCCTCATTCACAGCACAAGAGGACAGAGTAACAGCTATGAGAGCTCTTCAGACACCTCCACAGCTGAACAGCCACCAGAATGCCCAGGTGGGAAAACACAGCCAGTATTGCCACAGCCACCCTTTGCGGCACGGAAAGAAGAAGAAAATTAGACAGGAACATCAAAGGCCTTACGTTCATTCAAGAAACTGAGAACTGAAGTCCAAACTTAGCCTTGTAGCACAGCCTCCTGCCAACAACAGGTTTTTATATGAACATTTTTATATGTCTCAGCTTTTTGTGGGAGTGTTTGATCAGACACAAAAGGAAAGATTCCTCAGTGCAGTGGGAGAGGTTACACTTGAGAGTCATCAGTGGCCAGTTCCCAGGGCATCAGCTGAAGCTGACCTCAAGTCCATACTATCTACAGTCCAGTGAAGGGAATTGATCCTTGCTTCTCCCACATATCCCTCCCACATATCCAGGCTGATCTCTCTGATTTCCTAGGAAAGCTCCTAATGCACAAACTGAATAAAAAAAGTAAAAAGTCTTGGCAGGGATTAATACTAGAGACAATACTAGAAAAAGGTAGGACTGAGAGTAAATCTTCCTCACGGCTCTCCAACCTCCTGGTAACTGTGATGAGGACAAGTCAGTAACTTCTATGAACACCTCTCAGATTTACTGCAGCACACTCGTGAGATAAAACCTTATCCTCTGTAGAGAGACAGGAAACAGACTGATAGGTGAGGTACAGCCTCAACTAGAGTTAGGCTATTTAGGGCACTGCAATAAAAGTGTGGAGAATGTGGAGAAATAAGACTGGACCTATGAGGAGAGACTGAAACAGTATTTAGACCAGTTGAGAAAAAAGTATGAGGTCTTAGGGGAGATAATAGGTTTCAAATACATAAAAAGCTGCTGCAAAGAAAAAAATAAACATTCTAGCTTCCAGGTCCTTTGGGGACAGCGCAAATAGTAAGGATTTGATTTGTTTCCTGTTTTGAAACTTAGGTTAAATATTAGAAAAAAGTTGTAAAGGTAAAGTCAGTTCAGCAATACAGCAGATTGCCTGGGGAGGCTGCAGAAGCCGCACTGCTGGGGGCCTTTAAGAACAGGTCAGCATCCCAGAAGGGCAGGGGCACACACTAATGCAAAGTGATGTTACCTTAAGGCAGAAGACTGACCTTTGGCATGCCTTCCAGTTCAACACTGAAAGACAAATTCAACCTCTTGGGGTATCGGTAGAAAACTGAACCGAGATCTCTGGAGTTCCAGCCTGTCCTCATAATTATGGAACTACCCTACCAGCTAACAACTGACTGTATCTTCATCTGCCTCCAAGGCACGGAAATGGAACAGCTTTCCCACTGCAGTGGCACAGCCAGTGAAACCAGAGCTGGCACAACGTGGAGTATTTACATTTGGACTGTCGGCTGTGATCACCTTGCAGCACGCTGGGCTGACAGCAGCAACAGAACTCAGTCCAGGTAAGATGTAGCACAGAGGTACGCCGTCGTTTCCCCAGCGTCAGCCGCCTCTCCCAGATGTGCCTGGCTGTTACTGCACTGACAGCACTATGCAGGAGTCTTTGTGAAAAATGATTAGGCAGGCTGCTCAGTCTACTGTCCTTCTGTCATCCTTCCAATTCTGGTGAACTTAATCTTCGAGGCCAAACTATCAAGTAGATTGAATACATAAGGAAAATAAAAACATACCCGATTAAGGCTTAGTTTTAAGGAATGCATAAGGACACCACATGCTTACAGGTTTCACATTTATGTGGAAGATTTAAGTCATCTATTACTTTCATATGTTTTGCTTAGCTTTTGCATTTTGATCATCTCAAATTTGATTTTCATTTTCCCTCTCTAGTTAGCATGCCAAGTGATACCAAGATAACAGATTAGCTCAAAGGACTGACGACTAACGAAGGCCTGGTTGCTGCAAGCACTTTCCATTGTCCACTATCGACCAAACCACCGCTCCTGCACAGCACAGATCATCACTGCGTCACTCCCATAAATAGAGGCGCATCCTGTACTCAAACACCGACCTAAGACTTTTCCAATAGTTACACGACCAGACTTTGTGTTCTTTAGCCAAAGGTCAGTTGCTCCCCAAAGTGTATTATTTAAAAGGAAATCAATCATGTTTAAGTTTCTGAGCAAATGGAAGGATTCTGTGTTTGCCTGGCAGTGTCAGAAAGAGCACAGTGGCATTGCAGAAGGGCTGCAGGAGAGAAGAAACATTAATATTTTACTTGGTCACAGAAACAGCCATTCAGCCATACTGTCTTCAGTAGAAGAGCATATGAAATAGGTGCTAGATCTTACACTCTACAGTGCTTTGCCCAACAAAGTCAAGAGAATTTTAGTTTTTATATCTATTTCACAGAGATTACAAGCTTAACGTACACATACACGTGCTACATTACAAGCCAGGGAGAAAGTAGCTCGATGCGGTGTGGTAGGTTTTTATTTCACACTAGAGTTAACTACAGGCAGAAATGCCCATTCCCAGTAAGAGCCACCTCTTCATGTCAGTCACACAGAACCACCCCACAAGGGAAGATGAGCAGGGTCACACTACATAGCACAAAGGCAAAAAAGGCTAATTTTGATGGATGGTTGTTTCATCTCTGCACCACATAGCATCAGAAAGTAGCTCTGTAAGAACAGAGTTCCAAGGGCTGAAGAGCCTTGTTTGAGTTAGCTTCTTCACAGAACAAATTATTAACTAAATGAGTTCTTGTTTGCAGAATAAAAAAAAACCCAAAAAAACTACAAGAAAAAAACCCCTCAGCACCTTTGTGGGCCATTTCTGGACTACAACTGTATCATTAGCTAAGATGCAAAACATTGTATTCTTCTTCAAGTTTTGAAAGATTCAACACCACCAAACCCCAGCAATGTTCACACTGGAATTTTCTCCATCAGCATAAAGCAAACACTTGACAAATACAAACCAAGAAAATATAAAAAAACACTTACCATGTACAAGCAGCCGGGAGCTTTGCTGCAGGCAACAGGTCAGCTGTCGACTAAGCAACATTGACGCCATTTTATCTTTTCTTTACTCAAAAAGACTCAATCTTGAGAGGTTTCTTTCTGGCTGATGTTCTGGAAAAGAGAAAAGCAAACACTTATTCACGTCACTGTGGATGCAGCCACTGTTACTGTGCCATTCATTTCAATTTCCCCGTCCAATAATCTCAATCCAAAGAAACTGCAAGCATGCTCTGATGGATTCCTGCTGATGTTCAGAGCAGTCTCAGCCTTGAGACCCGAGTCTGCTGCTAGGTCTTGTTGAGGCACATGATTCCTAGGCTAAATCTGTATCTCCCAGCTTTAGTGGGACCAGGGGGTAAAGATCATTATCTACTTTCCCTTGGTCTTCTTATCTACTTTTTCCGTGTATGTGGACTATGTTGAACTTGTAAAAAATTGTTTCCAGTCAGTCTCTTAAGCCAATCTGGTATTTTGATTCAACCTAAGTTTATGAGAAAAATCTCATCTAATACAAAAAGACAGCAGGACAAGAACTAGGAAATAAAAGAAAACCAGTCCCCTGAAAAAAAAAAAACAGTTTCTACCAATTAATTACATTTCTATGAAAAGAGAGACACTGAGAGCTGGGATTGTTCAGCCTGAAGAAGGCTCAGGTTGCATCCCATCAATGTGTAATAAATAGAGGAGGGAGTAAAGGAGTCAGGGTCTTCTCAGTGGTGTCCAGTGACTGGGTAAGAGGCAATAAATCATGTAATATCACATTTGAGTATAACTAAAGTCAACTTATTTTCCATCTCCATTATGCACACAAGCCTCACTGGAAGTCATAAACAGATAAAACAAGTCATTGAATTATTACCCAGGATACAGGTTAAATTCAAACTTTACACCTAGAAGTGTGGTACCCTGTGTTCTATGTAGGACACTAGAGGCCTTTTTCTCTGTCCAGAGACCAAGCTGGCATGCTTCACCTCACTGGATGTTCCTCTACCCACAGTGGGTGTAGGCCATTTAGCAGCAAAGGACCAAGGCTTGCAGCCCAAATGAAATGTCACTGTTAACCATAAACCACCTAGGAATTATTCTGTTTAACAAATATGCTCTGAGAATGCAGCTGATCTTCCAGCAGAAAGAGATCACAGCTTACTGCTTACATTGTTTCTATGCCATCAATAAAATATGCAAACCAATGTTGATGCCTAGATGCAGGGAAGCAGTTGATCTATTGCCAGCATGATAGGAAGCATCTCCTACCAAAAACTAATATATCAGAAATTTAATTTCTGTATTGCCTGTAGCCAAGATACCATTTGCTTTCCTTCACGCTTGAGCTTGTCCAAAACTGGCAAAAGAAAATAAAAAACTCCTTGCCTACAGAGATCTATTAATTGACAGACCCATTAATACTTAGGTACAAAGAAAACTCCCTGTGCCTTCCCAGACATAGTACTGGGTTTCACTGAGTTTGCTCTGAGTTCAATTTAAAATTCAAGGTATTTTGAAATCTGCCAAGGTGAGCAAACATTTGCACAACATGCGTGTGCACAGTGGAAAAAGCTAGATCAGCTTTGTAAGGTTTTGGGTCAGAAGTGTAGAGGGAACTGGTTTGGGGTTTGGTTTGTTGGGAGTTTTTTTGATGTTTTTTTTTTTTGTTGGGTTTTTTTTTCAGAAAAGAGTAACTTCACTTGTAAGACAAGAATAATTTAATTCAGTCACTAATTTTTCACTCTTAGCTTTCTTCTTTAGCTGTGCCAATTTTTGCATAATCAGTGCATAGAGAAATATCCCAATACCATAAATTTCTTATCTCATGGCCATCCTCCAGGAAAAAACAAATGTGAGTCTAAGTCAGTAAGACTACCACTGTGGAAAAAAGCTGTAAAAGGGTGAATCAGCCCAGCACATCTCACAATGATTAACCACCTTGATTGATGTTCTCTAATCAGAGTTATTTACTGTTTATCTTAAGTGCTTTAATGGTTAAATACAATATTCATAAAAGGCTCAAAAAGATATTTGGAAATAGTACTTGCTTTCTGAAATACTCATAGAAAAAAAATATTGCAAGAGGTTTAAAAATAAAGTAGCTTAGCCTTAATTTTCCTTGACAGTTGTTATATAAAAAGTTTTACCATTTTCTAGTCCAGAGTCGGAATAAATCATGTAATATCACATTTGAGTATAACTAAAGTCAACTTATTTTCCATCTCCATTATGCACACAAATTCTCACAGGAGATCAGCTGATGTGATTGGTATATTTGTCTAAGCACATGTTATTAGGTTATCATAATAACCATGATCCATCTCTTGATCAATTCCCACAGGCCAAGCTTGTTCCAGTGCTGCAAGCAGCAGCAGCACAGCTTGCAAGCCAGCAGAAATCAGCTCTCGTGCACACGTCAGAACCGCAGCCAAGCCCCGCTCCATCACCACTGCTGCTTCCGAGCAGCCGCCCACAGCTTCAGGTTCTCTAAAATCTGGGCAAAGCACATCCACCAATTTCAGATATCAGACTGCAGAGGGGATGTGAAGGACAATGTTTGGATTAGATTTGTGATTAAATGCTAGCTGCCTTAGACCTAAAGAAGTGAGGCTTTTCCAGAAAGAGGGATTCATAAAAGTCTTCTCTAAATATTTTTCCTCTAAGGGCAACTGTCCGAGCTGGCAAAGGCCATCATTATAGGTAACTGTACAAACCAGCTATATTTGCACATATTTTTGTATGTTATTTTATACTACATAAACACACAGATTGACAAATATAGTTTAAATCACAGTCACATTCTTTTAGTAAGAAAAATTATTTTTAGAGGAACTCCCTAGAAAAATAAAAAAAATCAGAGAGGGACCCCAACATTCAGGGGGGCTTATCCAGATGCAAGAGCAAAAATATACAAACTAGGAGTTTGTAGAACATTCTCACTTGCTAGCAGAGAAGCTAATAAAGCATGATGTCCATGTTTCAGACTGCAGCCTGCAAACACCTGCCTCTGAAAGCATCCTTGGGATAGACACAGAGGTAAGAGGTGAAACAGAGGCAGGGCAAGACACAGATAAGAAGTCAGCACTGCAGATTTGCATCTTTTTCTTGCAACTCATTACAAAGATCCAGAAGCCTGTTTTATATTCATGGGGGCACATTCATCTGTCCCTCAGCTGCTCCAAACCCATTTAACCAGAACAATTAAGTGGTTTAGAAACAGCAGCACAGGCTGCACACTGCAATTATTCCACAAGTCTTCACAAGATGTATTTGGGGGGCGGGGGAGCAGGGAGGTAAATGCAAATTAATTCCTTCTTTGCTGTTTTCCTTCGCTTGACTTTTCTATGATGCACAGCAGTGAAGGTATTGTTGTGCTACATGTTAATTATTGTGAAATGTAAAACATCTGAAACTATCTTTTACTCCTGTTTGCTTGGATCCATCTCAGTGTGAAAACAGCACAGGGCTTATTCCCTTTGGGATCTGCGCGGGGTCTGCTGGCGGGTGAAGCTCTGCCATCCCACAGCCAGCTGCGGACACTTCCCCTCTCTGTCCGGATCCCACAGGCAGCAGCAGCATGACATCTGAAAGCAAACCCACCCTTTCCACACCCCAGCCTGCCCTGGCATCCTGAAGATGAGCTGGTGTGGATGGTTTGCAAGAAGGGTGTTTCTCAAAGTGGTGAGAAGGCTCTTCAGGTCACAGCTCAGCATGCTTTGATACTGCATTTTCTGCATCTGTTTTTTAACAGTGGAAGAAATTGCAACTTGAAAGGCCAAATCAGCTATAGTTTCTCTGAGCAACACAAAAGAACAATGTTGAAAAGCCTGGCAGTACTCGGGTAGCTGTGCTGACAGTGGGAAATGCTGCAAAGCTGATTTTCCTTTGGAATTGAAAGTTCATTCCCTTGGCTTCACAGGATAGTAAGTCCAAGTACTGATATGAAGACCCACAAGGTAGTAACACATTAGTGGTCCATTTTTTTTGTGTTATTTATCTTCCATGAGCTCCTGTTTCTCCTTTTCTAACCTCCATAATGCTCCAAAACCTGCACCTCAGGACTCTTCAAACAGCTTTTCTGGAAGAGAATGAGACTAAAATATATCAGAGGCAAGCTGGAAAGAGTTTGGATAATGGGGCCAGGACATGGGCACTAAGAAGAGGGAGTCATAGACCCCATCACATAAGCAGTGACTACTGTATGGTAACCAGTCCTGAAAGAGGGAAAAGATAAAAAGGCTGCCAAAACCAGAGCTGGACCGGAGTGCAGCTTCTGAGCTGAACAGGGACAAGCTCTCCGGTCTCATTCATGCTGCCCAAGCCCTATCATCTCTTACTCTGCAACAGCGTGACAAGTTAGAAAGAAAATCTTAACTAGTCCTTCTACATTCTGCACCCCATAAGCTCCTGAAAATCCCATAACTCATTTTTTAATATTTTCATCAACTTCTGACAGATAGTGTCCCGTGTCTGTAGCTCACAAAACGGAGAACTGAAGGGCCTTGTCTTAAAAAAAAAAAGTGAGAAACAGCCCTGGATTTTTAAAGGGGGCAAGTCTCCTGGTTTGCAGTGTTCATAAACAAGCATCTTTCGTTACTTAGGTGATGCGGATCAAGTGTTTTACTTCTAAAAACAGCTCAAGTTGATCCTAGAGTCTGGAATATCCCTGCAATTTCACAAAAAATTGTTAGTACAGGGGAGGTGGAAGACAGTTGAGTCTATCATCCTTTTAAACATGACCATGTCCTTCCTTAGTCTGCATTTGAGGAAGAACTGGGCAAGCAAATGGCACTGTGGTATCTACATAAAGAGGTTCAATGTATACAGCACTTGCTGTTTGAAAACGCACTGCAATGATTAAGCAGCGCTTCACTCTCCCTTGGGAAGATGGGGAACGTCCACATCCAGTAGATTAAAGCAGGAAAAAATTGAATGACTTAACCAGTTGTTATCGACAGAGTGCAGAGTGATGTTAGAAATCCTGACTTACTGCTTTAGCCACTTAAATGTAGCAAATAACAGAGTAAATAAATAAAGAAGCCTGCTGGCATGTTGATGTATATAACTGCTATTCACTTGGTTCCAGAAGCAGAATGAAGAGCTCAATATAGGCTACATAGTAAGGAAACCCCAAGTGCACACAATGAAATATAACAGGTCCTCTTAGTTGAACAGGTTTTTTCCGAAAGTCTAGTTCTGAAAAAAAAAAAAAAAAAATAATTAGCTCACAACAGCATTTGCAAGAGAAGTTTGTTAGAGTAACACCAAGAATTTCTAGTGACAGCTAGACTAAGGCCAGCTCAAATGATCACAGAATCACGGAATGTCAGGGATTGGAAGGGACCTCGAAAGATCATCCAGTCCAGTCCCCCTGCCGGAGCAGGAACACCTAGATGAGTTCACACAGGAAGGTGCCCAGGAGGGTCTTGAATGGGAAAGTCTTGTTAAGAAGCAGTTGCAAGAAAACTTACATCTAGTCATCATATAAGGACAGCATTAGATTTTCCATCTGGTGTCTGTATAAACCCAGCACAAAAGAGAGCTGAAACCCTTGACTGCAGGAAGAACAGTACGAAGCACCATCCTCATGAGACAGCACAGAAAAGAGAAACAAGGTGCTCCTCACCCAGCTTGGTCACCCAAAGGCCACAGCTTCGTACTTCAAAAGCAGAGGTGGTTACAAGCACCCAACAGCAAGGCCACACACCAGGATCACTGCAGTGACTGAGACACTCTGCAGAAGGGGTCTGGCTGCGTCTACGGGACAACCCACACATCGGAACAGAGACTCCTGATCACTCTGAAGCTCAACAACTATCTGGCACAATTTCACAGGCAGCAGCTGAAAAAGTCAGTGCAAAGTGACTCTTGCCAAAGAAGGGCGAGTTTGCCCTCAGAGAACACAGCTCACCAAGGCATTTCCCACCACCAGCTCTGACAACAACACAAGTGACCGTTGTCAAGGACACGGTTGTCATAGTTACAAGGAAAGCTCAAGTGTCTGTTATTCATGGTTGCTCATTTACTTATTGACACCAACAAGATAAAACACTCCCACTACTGTTCAGAAGAACAGAAATGGGAAGACTCATTTTGTCTTTCAAGTCTTGACAAAACAGTAAATATTGCACATGACAGCATAAGTCTTTCCTAATAAATTGTCTTTTTGCACAGCTACCTTATCTCACTTCACATGCAGCTGGCATTCAGTCAGTCTGTTCTGAAAACTGCAGCAAAAAACCAAAGCAAGATGTAACACACGAGACAAAAACCTCACGTCCACAGCTTGAAAGTACTGTACAGTATCCATCACAGCATGGCAACACTCAACTGCCTAATGAGACCAACAACTAGGTCAGAGCTGAACCAGCAGTGAAGCTAAAACAGAAACCCTCAGACCTTCCATCAAGTTTTAAAATTAATCTACATTCAAAAGTGTCATTACATTTGTTTCCAGGTTCTTCTAATCAGTGTGGTGGTTGGATATGATTTTTTTTTTTTTAAATAAATATTTCTGTCCTTGTGTCTCTTTGTTTTCCCTCTCTCCGACAAATACTAGATGAAGAAAAGACTCCTGCTCCATAATCCAACAAGAACAGGTTCCAACAAGAACAGGTGGGAACGTTGCAATTATGGCACACTAAACTTTTGAGCAGCTCATTTTTAATTCAAGAACTATTAGAACAGCTAAGCTGGGATGAAATGTGCCTACATGTTCCCTGTGAAAGAAATACATTGTCTCAGGAAAAGAAAAAATGGGGTCTAAAAAGCATCTATTAGAAACTGGGCAAGTTCCAGATCCATAGTTAAAGATGCCTACCTAAATGGCATAACAGTACATAAATGTTGCTAAAAAACCAAGCACAACTGACCTAGTGTTAGCTGAAAAATTTTAATTTTTTTTTAGTTTGTCATTCCTTAATAGTTCCCTCTGAAAAAAAACTGCATTTCGATATTTCCATGAACTTTCTAGTGAGCTACCCATAAAAAAACTCATTTCAAGCATGCATATTCTGAATCTGTTATTTTAAATGCAGATGACAACAACATATCCAAATCATGCCTGTTAATTTCTACACATTTCCCACACAAAACCAGTCCCTCTAGGAATGGGTTAAACAAATTATGACACAGTCACTCTTCTCAGAGTAGCTGCTCCACAAGCAGTCTGTAGTTTTGGAAAAATCTAAGTATTGCAAAATATCCTCAAGTGGAGCTTCCTCCAAGGAAATTCACTTATATTCCTTCTAAGACTTTATTCCTTGGCATCCTACTCCTGCCTTCTCAGAAATCAGGGAAACAGACAGATAAACAGCATCAAATAAAATCTACTGCAAAAGCACAATTTATTCTTCTGCTTCCTGAAGACACAAACCAGCTCACTTGGAGGCAGCCTGCACCAAGCCAAGGGAAATGTTAATCAGGAGCGAGTGCTCTGGTTTCTCAAGGTGACCCCCATTTCAGCTGAAAACACAGAAAAGCAGATTCATGCGGGAGATTTCTTTTACAAGGGGCTCAGCAAACAAACCGAACAGCTAACCATGCATGTCCATGACAGGGACATTGTAACGTCACACGTGCCTGCCATGGACGGAGACACACATTCACCTCCGACACAAAGCACGGGAGCGCAGCCCTTACAGGCTCGGCCGGAGCCCGCGAACCCCCACCGCACGCAGGCACGAGGCAAAGGCACTTACACCGCCTGGATGAGAAGTCCCCGCAGCCAGCTTGCCGGGCGAGAACCCCACTCTCTCCTTCACTTCAGGGGAGGCTGCTGCCAGCTGCATTCGTGGGAAATGCCATTGCTGTCAGCTCCCTCCAGCAGCCGCTCGCGACTGCCAGCAGCGAGGACAGGCATCGCTCGGAGAAAAGCCCGAGCTGCGACCCTGCCGCTGAGCTGGGGGAATGCTCCAGTTAACGAAACCAGCTCCTGCAAGCCATACCCCGTGCTCAGCCAAACCCCACAGAGAGTGATACCCAACTCGCCTCAAACTGAGATCATCTGGCTCTGCCCATTGCTACTCCAGTACCTCTGGCATGTCGGTGCAGCCCATCAGCTCGGACCCCTGGGAGGCTGAGTTCACCTGAGTGCCTTCTTGGCAGGTTTCTGAAAACAAATTCCTGGGATGCAGAGCCAGACTGTATTAACATTTGAAATGGCCCCTTAGCTTTCAAGAATCGTGGAAGCTTAAGAACAGGTTTTGTCCTTAAAACCCTCATTTTATTCTGCTTTACAAATATCTTGAGGGTGACACCTGGGTACACAACTGTCACGAAATAACCTTGGCTTGGTTCAGTTCCTTCAGGTCGTGCACAGGCAGTACAACAGCCAGCATGCACCCTAATGCCACCTCCCACCGCGCACTGCTCGAGAGGGGAACGGGAGAGATGTGGAAATGCACAGGGTAACAGCAGCATCCCTCCAGACCCAGGGGTGCAGGGAAAGCGAGGGCAGGGTGCTGCGGCAGAGGCAGGGATGCCATTGCCAGGTTGCCATGGTGCGAGGGGGCAAGAAGGAAGATGCGCCAGAGCGCAGGAAAAGGCTGAGCCACCTCAGATTTAAATCCCTGTGACAGCGTTCTGGCCAAGCCACTGCACGGTTGCTGTGGCAACCGACGAGTGAAAAATCACAGAGGAAATCTGTAATTATTACGAGTGAGATGGCGACTTACCCACTTCAGTAATCAGGGCATTAAAATGACTCCAGTCATAATGCTTCGCACCCCCCAGCAGGCAGGGCTGCACTGCAGCAGAGCCGAGCCAGGGGCCAGCTCTCTGCCGATGCCCCGTCTCCTGCAGGCTCCAGCTGTGGGATGCAGTGTTTCAGCTGGATGCTGTCCTAAGCTCGGGGTCTGAAGCCTGCCTGAGGGGTTGCAAACGAAGCGCCTGCACCCGGTGCTGCAAGGAGGGAGCAGCCTGGTCCTCAGGGAACCAGACAGAGCCCGAGACTCGTGCTGCCTTGGCTCAGCACAAGCACAGAGCGGCACAAGGAAGGGTCTGAGACAGACCGAGGGAAGGCCAGATAGCAGAAGCAAGCGACAGAGATAGAAGATGCAATTCTTGTAGGAAGTGTCTAAGGTCCCTGGCAATTTAGTGACTCCAGTCTGTGCTGCTCTCACAGCACCACGCTTTCTTCTTATGCCTTCCCTCAGTGCAGTAACAGCAGCAGTATTGATTTGGTTGGGGTGAATGTTGCAATGATTGCTGTGCTAACACAGGAATGACGAAGGACAGAAAGTCCTTCAGGTAGTCTAAACACACTCTACAGTCTCTCTCCATTGTAACATTATCCTGACACAGGTCATTTACACACCAGTAGATGTGATGCCAGCATCCACACAACCGATTTATATCCATTGCAGAAGTATGTGATTTAAAGTCACCCTGTTGCTCTCCAGAGCTCTTCTACATAAATTGGACAATTGAATGCCATCCAGACAAACTACTAATGAAAACACAGTTACCACCACTAAGGAGGGGAATTGGAGGTGGCTAACTCTGTTTTGGTCCTTTCCCCTTCACCACAAGACTGTGGCCTGGGATCCCATGCGAGTACTAGCAGCTGCCAAGAAAGGAGCCCAGACTGCAGCCGTTGATGAAACAGATACCATACTACTCCTAAGTCACAGGCTGTTGATTTGATCCAAATTAAAGACTGAAGCTGATCCCTTGCTTTCCTCATAATTTAAAACCTGCTATTTATCACATACACAGACTGCAAATTATATATATAAACTGGCCTGTACTGGTTGCCAGACAGTAAAACAAACTGTTGACTCTAAATTGAATTTGTTAACTAGTTAATCTACCACAGAAAGTGCAATAACCCTATCCAAACAGATGGTTAGCACATCGCAAAGTAGAGAGACAAGGACTGAGAAAAGCTGTAGGTATTTACAGGTCCCACAGATAAAACATTGGACTCAAAGGCAATGCTTTGTATCGGTGATTTATTACTGAGTAAGTGTAGTAATAATCAGCATTACAGCTCCTAAGGGTGCAATCCAGGGAGATCAAGGTATGACAGAAATTCTTGTGCCTCTGCTGAGCACTACCTTACATAACGTGAGGCTAAACTAATTAAATAAAAATACCGTGGATTAAAAGTATTTCTTACTGGGAAGTGCTACAGTGGTGCTAACAATTTATATGACAACATAATCTAGAGAGTCCAGTCAGCATCATACCCCATCATGCAAAGCTGTGTCCTGTCCAACTGCTTGGAAACTCATCCTCCAGAGGAAAAGTAATTGAGCAGTAGACTTCTATTGGTAGTGGATGGTTTGTTTTTTTGTTTTAACCCTTGCATCAAACAGCCCAAGACTGAACTGTCACTTCCCAAGCAGGACATAAGTCCTTGCTGTTACATATAGCTGCTTTCAGCTCCTTTGCTCACAGCACAGCCCCTCCATACCCATAATTACCCCTCCTGGCAGGCTGGATGCACAAAGAGGATGACAATGACTCACCTCAAGTCCTGTTACAGGGCAAAGCACGAAGAAGTCCCAGTGATTCTTATCTCAGTGATTTGAAGCAACTATAACTGCTAAACACTTACTTAAAATGTATTAAAAATGCACAGTTCACAAAGCTGTGGATTGTAACAAGAAAACCATGGACTTCCATTTGATTTAATCAAGAGAACACTGATAAGGAGATCTAGCTGAATAGTCTGTCATTGGAAAGGACATTGCCAACCACCCACAATACAATCTGCACTGATACACAGTTTTCCAAGGAAGACTCATTACACAATCTTTCACTGTTAGAAAGTAATCTCCCACTTAGCAGAATCAAAAGCATGTCTTTCTGTTGTTGGATACATTTACACGTAGCAATACTACATCCTTCTGAAACATATCATGATGATACAAGGCAAAACGGGGATTAGATTCTGGCCAGGCTGGCTGGTCCACAAGGCCAAGTAAAAGCACAAGGTTAGTATAAAGGATATTTTGTTTTTATGGAAAATATTAGAAGGTTTAACTATGTTATCGAACGATGGCAGATTCCTCCAGCAGCAACTCTGTAGCCCTCCTTAATCCCTGCCTCACACTCTAGAAAGCGTCTGTTACAATTTGTTGGAAAAAACAAAGCATTTCAAACAACACAGAACTACAGTACTTGAGAAAAATTCAGTATCCAGGAATAGCAGTTCCAGGGTAGAGACAAGATGTCAAAATCCTAAGTGTCATATACGCCTGCAAGAAACAGGAACAAGACACATTCATATCACAAAGCAGAGGGCAAGGCATGCCAGGAGAGCAGGCACCAAGTCTAGAAGTCTAGTCCTTCAAAAAATAGATGCTTAGCTTAAAAAAAAAAAAAAGAAAAAAAAAAAATCAGAGTTTGCATGTGTGCAAGGGCACACCTGAACTGCACCTGCATTATTTACAAATCAGTAACTGGTGTAACTTACACTGATACGGGGAGAGTGGGATCACCTCCCTCTGTTCTTCAGATGTCAACTATTTTAATTCCCATTAAACATGAGACCTTCATATTCGGAAGGAGGAGAAGGAAAGAGATACAGGAATTAAGCACAATTAATCTGAATTTCTACTATTCAAAAGTCCTATTACAGCCTGTTTATTCAGGAAATAGGTTAAAAAGAACAGCAGCTGGGCAGTTTTAAAAACAGTTTAGGGAACACAGATATATACGCAGTGTTAATCAGTAGATTCTGTGACTAAATTCCCTAGTATGTTTTGAAAATTATTTTTGGGCTCCAGATGGACAAAAAAACTAGTGCCAATCTGATTCAGCAAGACATGTATCTCTCAAGTGGTCCCTTTTACTTCACTGGGCCCATTCACAAAATTGTAGCTGTGAATGAGCCAAAGCACTCTGTTGAATTAAAAGCAAGGTAGAAAAACTGGTAACTGGAACACTCACTGAAGGTTATCCAAATCTGAAAGTTACCACTAGGGAAAAAAAACCACATGGCTACTGCATAAATTGTGCTTATTTACTCATTATATATTGCCTATTTCACAAAAATAATGAAGCTGCTGCATGACAACAATTCCACACGAGTACTAAACACCCAGACACAAATTTGAGGAGGTAAATTAGACCTTACTAAGTGTCCTAATGGCTAAACTCACTGGTAAGGTCTCGTCGAGGTACATCTATACTGCACCCTCTGCTCCCCCAAGTTAGTCCAGGATGAATACAGTCAGTATGGAATAAGGAGCGAGTAGCTAGGTTAAACAGCTTGTCTATTTATTTAACAAAAATCTGTTAAGGGAAATATAAGGGAATTAAAAGAGAATATAAGGGAAAATAAAGTAAGCAGCGCTAGCACAATGGAAGAGCAGAGCACTTCCCTGCAGAGTGCTGTCCCCCATCCTCCTTCAGTGGTACTTCACCTCTCCCCTCAAGAGGCCCCAAGAGAGCACTGTCATAGCAGCTCAGAAAAAGGGGGTAGGGGAAGGAGGAAATTTTTTCTTCTCCTTCAGAAAATCAGGGTTTCACTGAATGGATGCAGCCGCAGGGTTTATCAGTAATCAGGCAATCCTTCACAGAAGTTACTAAATCATGTGCTTTGTTAGCCTTTAAAGCACTGTGGCAGTATTACCTCAAGCTGCCCCTTTTCCCTTTTTGCTGTTAACTAGTGACAGTGGCTGAAAGATAATCACAGGCTGAAGTTTCACAACAGATGAGAGGAATGCGGCTGCAAGCGTGCAAGACTTGCTTACCAGCCAGAGCAGAGGATCAGTTATGCAAGGCTGCATATGGATTTTGACCAGATGTAAAAGGCTTTTCCATTTAGAACAATAAAACTGGACCCATGAGCTGTTTCCTATAATTTACCAGATCACTCTGGAACATTATTTTCCCTGTGCATTTTCTGCAAATAAAATACACTTTATGCAAGTGTTGCATGCAGAAATGATGTATAGTGTCACCTAACCAACCTTGGGTTTGCAAGGGTAGTAGCATCTTCTTAGCCTCTTTTCTGAAGAACTCAATTTTCATCTAGCTCTCCTGTCACCTGCATAGCTCAGCCTTGCTTCCACACCAGAGAGGTTCCCAGTCTGGAGAAGAGACATCACCAAACCCTTCACAGCATCCAGTGTAGTCACAAGTTCAGCTCTGAGAAAATGAGGTACACCAGTGAAAGGAAACAACCAAGCAGTGTGAGGAACAAGAAATCCAATCAGTGTAGCCACCACACTTGACTCACTGTTGACGTATCACCTACCCATGAACCCATGCTCATCATCAGTCCAATCATTCTGACCAAATGAAGTCCCACTCCACCAAAATCTACAGTGAGGCAAAAGAATAAACTCTGAACTCATTCATGAGGATTCCTCTGAATGAATTACCATCAGGAATCTTACAGGTTGCATCAGAAGGTGTATTTTCTAATCACCTTCTTGGCTAAGGGAAAAGAAAGATTACTGATGAGAATTTAAGCAAGGAGTCACGAATCTCCTGCTGCCACTAAAAGGCACTTCTAAAAGAACTGGCATTTTGGATTTCATTATTGGAAGAAAAAAAAAATACAAGATTTGTTAGCTATAGCTACTGCAACACACAGATAGTTGCTGGGATCACACAAGTTCTTGCCAGTCAAAAGCCCCACAACATCATGAATCCAACACCCAGCACTGCATGTTGTTATCTACATTTGCCTCTACGCCCTCTCAATAACACAAGCTGCCTCTTTCTCTGTTTTTCTTCAGCTGTTATTTATAACAGCCAAGGCAGAAGCATCACGTTCCAGCAGCTACATCAGCCCCCTACAATACCCACTGCCCAACCCATGGAAGAAACTGAAGATTTTCCCTCCATTACCTGGGAAAACTGCCCTGCCCTGGAGCTTGTTTGAGCCAAGCTCATCCTTTGCTTTCCTACCTCCACCAGCACACTCTGATTGTATAATCCTATGTCCCTCTCCAAGAAGCTGCATTGCAGCAATAGCTGTGGAGCAAAAAACAAGGCTTGCTTTATACTGGAGCCAGGATGAGAAAACATTGAGGTGGATGGCAGTATGGTCCACAGAGGTAAAATGTATCCCTCGGGCTGCCATCTGGGGACTGTCGCTGTCAGGGTGCTCAGCAGCAGGCTTTGCCTGAGATGATGAAATGGGTAAGGATCCCAGAGGCACGGCCTCTAGCCTGTCTGCAGCGCTGTGCCATCGGATTAGCCTCTGGCCTGTTGCCAGAGCATCTTCTGTCTGAAATCTGTCCTGTCACACCAGGGCAGTTTGTTTTTCTAAACAGCTTCTTAACCTGCCATATTCTCCAGTTCCCACTGAGGCAATCATTTATATCATCAGATTTACACAGTGAGCTGTTAAAAATGCTGCCATACAGATTTACTCCCTCCATCCTATTCCCAGTGTCCTAATTTTTTTTGGTGTACATCACACTAGTATTAAGCAAGCACCTGATAAAAAAAATGAGTCATTCATGTCAGATGCAGAAAGAGAGGTGATAGAGAAGTACAGGACGGCTGGTTCCCATTATTTGGCATCTAACATGAAGAAAGCCTGACAGACAGATTTGGAGGAAACATAATACAAACAAAAAATATGTCTGATAATGTTATGCCAAGCTTATTTAAAATACTTAAATTTTATGTTATTTACATTACTTATTCACATTTTTGTGTTATTTCCAGAACAATTTAAAATATACGAGTTGATTTCAGTTGTTTATTGTCGAGGGATGCTGCCAAGAACCTCTGCACACTCTATCCTTTGCTAAAAGAGGAAGCCAAAATTGGCATGCTGTTCTGATGTTCAAAGTCTTTAATCAAGATTGAGCCTAATGCTATACAAATACAAATGAGAGCCATTATTCTTTCCTCTCCCTGCAAACTACTTTTATTTTTTTTCCCCTGTTTTCCTCAGTGGCTTCTGCAAGCCTATGTTCTTGCACTGCTTAATTCAGAAAGGAAAAGCGCTGGAGGTGACACTGCTTGTGAAAAAGTCTGTAGGGTTGTTCATTTGCTGGGTAGGAAGGAGGAAGGGGAAAGGGTGATTTAACACCAAGATTACATGCAAGAAAGCTTAGCATGAAATCATCCAGCTCTAGGGTACAGATTTCCATGAAGAGCTCATTGCCTTGTGCTTTACCTGGTATGGGGCTTACAGATTTAAGCTGGATACTTTAAAATTGAGCCAAAAATAAAAAATAGGACATAAAGAAAACATCATCACTAATTTATGTCTTCTCCCAATACCCACTGTTTTGTTCTGTGTCAAACCAGTGATGAAACCAAGGTTACAAGGGAAGGAAAAAAAATAAAAGCCCTCAAAAATACCTCCCAACAAACTAGAAAGAAAATCTTGTGCTGGAAATCCACACTCATTGGTAACACTCTTCCACACCCACAAACACATCGCAGTGCTTTCCAGCCATCCAGTCAACCACACCTAACCTGTGCACTCCAGGCTGAGATGCCCGCTAAGATCGCTGGCAGGACAGTGCCTCTCCTCATCTTTTATTTCAGTTTACCCTGTCCACTCTTCCAGCTTCCCTTTCCACATGAGGTCTTTTATCCAACAGGCTAGCGTATGTTCTGCTTTACCTCCTACAGAGCTAGAATGGTCTTCTAGTCAAAAGCATTTGTTTTTAGAGCTGACAAGTTGGACTAGGAGTCCAGAGATCTGAGAAACAGCAAACACAAGGGCTGGAAAGCTATGTGGGAAGACCAGTAGAAACCGCGAGAATGTCACTGTGGGCAGGCTAAAAGGCTTCAGGAAAGAAAACTGGTGCCCATCACATGTAGATGGCAGAGGAGATGAAAGGAAATGAGAGAAAGACACACTCATCCTGACATCAGGATCCATGCTTACAAACACAGCCGATATAGCTGTGAAAGGGGGAATGGAGAGCGGACTTGGACACGGGAACCTGAACCCAAATCTCTCCGCTACTCAGCAAAGGGTATCGTAAGGGAGTCAGCATAAAACATGAATGTGCTATAAACCAAAGGAAGCACGTGCAGGTTTCTTCCACAACAGCCATCCCCTCCTGTGGGTAAGGATCAGCTTTCAGCTCATGAAGACCATATCTCAGTGATGAACTTCCAGTCCCATCACTCTCATGCAAAGGCTCCCAGCAGCCACCCACACCCACTGAGATGGGCTGGAAAGGGCACACTGTCATATCCCATACAGGCCGAGGCTAAACTGGATTCTGCCGATGTATTTTAGCAGATGCCGGGTAAGAATTGCTCAGAGAGTGATTATTCAGTCTCTTCCTTGTTAGACTGCCCCAGAAAACACTTGCCAGGTTTCAAACGCCAGGTAATTCAAGGACATTGCTAAAAAATTCCTATGTAAAATAGAATTATATCTAGGTACAATGGCTGCAAAGGAAGGTATTTTCACTTGTAAAATTAAAATTGAACTTTGCTTGGGGATGGTAAGGAAAATTCCATCTGGAATAAGGAATATTTTAAGTGTTTGAGATATGGAAAGCTGAAGACAGGTTTAAAAGTTGTTTTACTCTCAGAATTACAGACGTACAGCCAAACTAGTGGTCTGGCACTTCATCTTGTCACATGAAGCGTACTTGAGACATACTGACTTTTAAAATGAAATCTTTAGCAAGCTGCTTTACTCTAAACTGTCCCCAGAAACAACATCAGAATTAGATTTTAATTTTTAAACTACTGAGTTTCACAAGTGTCACAAGAAGATAAACACTTTTTAGAGAGCTCTGCTCCCTGCCAATGCCAAGTTGTACTTCAGTTAAATCATAAAATCTAAATGGGAAATGCACCAAGTCTGAAGTTTTATTGCCTTTAAAGTGCCTTATATGTTGCCACAGAGTTATGTAGTACACTGCCTTTCAGCCAGAGGCCAAAATAAGAGTTTGATACAGTACCACTCATATACACAAATGCTTTTTGTCTGCATTAAAATTGAGAGATTCACTAAAATAATTGCAGTAGATAATATAAGAGGGAATCACTTACATTTGAGTAAATAAGTTCACATTTTCCTTCAACCTTGCAATGTTCACTTACTACAGACAGTACTCTAAGTTGAATGCTTTTAGTGCTTTCTCACATTAATCAGCACAGTGCAGCTTTATAATTTTTTTTAAAAAGTAAGTTCATCACTAGGGCAGACCCATGTCCTTGCCACTGCAGGTGCCAAGCTTTCAGAAGTACAGCTTCAGAAGTGACTGCAATACACCTTCACAAAGGCAGCTGGTGAGATCAGCTGCTAGCTGGTGCAGTAAAATAATTAAATGACTATCCAGCCTGAGCTAGAACATGTATTCATTTCCTTCACAGGATTTACAACTGCAGAAGCTGCTACACACAAAACACAAAAATACTCCAAATCCACAAACTAGAATGGAAGAACATAAACTTCATGCTGTAAAAAGTGGGATTTCTTTTCAAAAGAAAATTGTGCTCTCTGACAATGTTCCCTCTGCTGCAAATAGACATACTTTCAGTGGACAGCAACAGGGATAACGTTCTTCCATATAACTAAGAACTGCAGCACACAACCAAGGTTCCTACCTGATTCTTCTGCTGAATTTCTAGTATCTGGACAACTAAGAGATGGGAAATTAGCAGTAAAATATTTTGCACAAGGAAAGACAAACTATCTAATACAAGGACACAGTACAGAACCCTACTCCCACAGATCAGAAAAGAGTCTGAAAGTCACAGAAACAGTTTAGGACAATATTCTTTGTTTTATACACTTTGCATGCTTTGGAAAACCCCCAGAATACTGTTATTTTTGCATAAACACCATATGGCTGACAAAATATCGCTTTCTCTGTTTTCCTGGCCCATAGCTGTCATTTCAGGAAACAGGACTGTGATCTGATAAAACAGATCATAAAACTCAGAAACAAAGAGGGGACAGAGACATATGGCTTTCAAGCTACAGAGCAGCAGCTGGCAGAATTACCCACTTTAAGATGGTAGCAGTTCTGACCCCTAAGGCAACCTCTTCTGTTCATAAACAAAAGGAATTTGAAAGCAAATCAGATCAGAACAAGAACAGGGTGTTTTCAAACCTCCTGAAAGATAAATCTGTTATGTAAGTTTTAAAGCATATTCATCCTTCCATAGGCCCACATTGATAAATTATCTATGTGGTGTATCACTGGTCTTTAAGCTGCAGTGCTCCTGATGTGTCATCTTTGCATTACTTACCTATACTTTCACAGCTTCCTACACGTCAGTACTAGCTGCTCTCCTTCCAATGGAATCCAGCTCTTTTCTATTACTTGCTCTTTCAAAGGGGATAAGATACCTCACTATTTGATTCAGACTTACCATTATGCCTGAAAATCTCTTAAGAGCTTAAAAAAACTGTGAAAGGAGAGTTGGCACTACTAGAAAAGCTCAGTCGAGCAAAAATGGTGCACACAGATTGACAATTTTCAACATACAAGAAGGAACAAACTGTCTTCAAAAACAATAAAGAGCAGAAATGTCTTCCAGGAAATCTCAGAACTACTCCACCAGGACATATTCCTTTCTTCTCCCTGCTCCCTCTCACAAAGCCAAAGCCAAGAGCAAAGGAGACTCATCCAAGTTCGAAGAGTCATCATTTGATTACAAGTTTCTGGTATAAAGCCAATACAGTAAGATTTTAAGATACAAGAGGATTTTTTTTTTCTTCAAACAACAAACTAAAAAAAACAACACAACAACAACAAATGCTATACTGTCCATACATGTACCACCACTAAACAGACCTTTTTTTTTTTTGAGACACTTCCACAAGCTGTTTCCATTTGGATAAGAAAGGAAGGGAATCTTAATGTGTACTTGAAGCAACTAAAAATTTTAAAAAGTGTTTCTGAAATGGACTCTCAATCCTATGAGCCATAAAACAGAGCTAGTAAGCCAAGAACCAGATCTAATTTGTCTCAGATCAACTGTGACATCTTCCTAATTCTGTGAAACTTGATGTTATAATCACTGAGAGTGCGAAGTTAAGTGGCAGTAGATGTGTATGTCATGAGGTAACTTGAGTTCCTTTAATTCAGACCCAGTGATCAGAGCACAAACCAGGAGGAACACTCTGCAGCCAACGTTACACCTCCGAGGGCAGAAGCCATCCCTGTCAGTGCACTCGGCAGGGCCAAGACCTGAGCAGTTGTACCTAAACACAGGCAGCTATTGCTGGACTTCTGATGAATACAGCTGTGGAGTACACCAGGCATTATACAAACTGTTTTGTTGAGCACCACACAAACTAGACAGGGCAAGGTGAACCACCTGGAGACCTCTAAGCTGCTGGCAGGTGCAGCAGCAACTCGTCTGGATGTACATACACATGGCCTGTGAGCATCTTAATTCCTCTCCGCTTCCAAAAGAATCTGGATCAAGATATTTTCCTTTTCCAATGACAGCACGCCTGCCAGCAGAACACCTACTGATTTGCTTGGTGTTTACTTGCACACTGTGCTTGCTTACTGCCTCCTGGGCATAAATATCCAATTTTATACACTTATTTCAGTTTACTTTCTATCCGAATGCACAAGACACCTCACTGTACGGTACGCCTCTAAGCCTGTTATTCTCCAGGAGACTAAAGGAAGAAAGAGAGAAAGAGCAGAAAGAACTGCTTTGGAGAAAGCAGTTCTGTTGCATTTTTTCCCCCATGCATTTTACCAGTGGTCAGCTTGTCCAGTAACACCGTACACTTACACTCTCAGGTCTCCATGACCTGGGGATGTCTGCACCACAGTCTTTTGAACTCCAAATGGTCCAAGAGGTACAACACAGTGTAACGGCAGAGAACTGGCTGACTGCAGACACATAAAACCTGAACACAGACCCCGAGTCCAAAAGGCTACCCAGCAGTTACCTGCACTAACACTTTTCTTTCCCTGCATCTATCTCAGTTTCCCCATCTGTACAGTCAGTCCAGTTATGTTGATCTCATTTGTGAAGTGCTTTAAACACTAAGGATGAGATCACATCCAGATATTATCCTTCTGTGCATATGCTGTCCTTCAGCACTGTGAGCTATGATCCACCATTTCAATTACTGACCTCCAAGTCTGCACATGTAACTCCAGCCAGAGAAGGCAAACTGACCCCAGACACAATTTGTCCAACACTTTCACTGCTCAAACACACAGAAAGACCAATTAGAGTAAAAATTTAAAAAGCAACTAGAGCTGCAAAAAACGTCCTCAATTCAATTTATGATACAATAATCAGACTCCAATAGGATTTAGTAGGTAATTTCTGTACTGCAGAGCTTCCAGAAGGTATCCCTATCAGTACCCTCCTTTTATACCAGCTGGCTTTCATACTTTACTGAATTCCTTGCTTCAAATTGTCGCAGCAAAGACTCTTAAGTGCCCACACCCATGAGCCATGCCTTTAAACTGTAGGGCAAAATCCAGTTTTTTTAAGCCTGAACATTCGTTACTGATTACAAAATTACTTGGAAATCTTCCACAATAGTTCAGTTTCTTTGCATAGCGTTCCCTTCATTATATTTTATAAACAGAGAAGGAGAATCATAGAGGCAAAAGCTAAGCTAGAGAAAAAGGCAAAGCTCTGGCTAAACAGCCACACTCCACTTTAAAGCACCAACGAAGGTACGGGAAGTGAGACCAGGGAGGTCTCAAGGCAAAGCCCGAGACAGCAGCCTGGCTTTTGCATCACAAGCAGTAAACTGAAAAAGAACTGGTGACTCTGCTGGAAGTGCAGCAGCAGGCCTCCATAAACACCAGCACTGAAGATTTCCACTCTGCTGGCTGCAACACGTTAAGAAGGAGAGAGATATGTGCAAAGCCAATCGTGTTCCCTCACGGTACGCGTGTATTTCTCATGGGCTTTGTGCCCTCGCATTCCCTCCCGCCGGTCCGTGCTAGGGTTCACCTGCTCCTGGGCTGGAGCTGCAGAGAGGAGCACGGCGCATCACTCGCACCACCTGCTCATGCCGCGACACTCGGGGACAACAACAAGCCCTCCTTATCCGTCGGGAGCGGCTGCGCCCGGCCTGGCACTGGCGGATTCAGAACCACGCTCAGCTCTGACCGCCCCCCCAAAAAAAACCCCAAAACCAACAAAACAAACCCCAGGGCACCCCGAGAACCCCCCCTGTTCCCCGACAGCGGCAGAGAACGCGGCATCGGCCCCGCGGCACACTGCACCTCTGCACCGCAGGAGCCCGGGGCAGAGGGCCACGGCCGGATCCCCAGGAAGCCCCAGCCTGCGGGGCCCTCGGGCTGGGACAGCGACGGAAGGCGGCCGGGCAGCCTCTGCCCGCGGGAAGGGTACCAGCGAGAGGGCGGCCGAGGGCATCCTGCCCTCCTTCCCCTCCGAGCGCAGGGCAGCCCGGGGCCCCCGCATCCCCGGCGAGGAGGGGCTCTGCCGCCTGCGGGGATGGAGGCGGCGAGAGGGGGCTGCCGCCGGGCGGGGGCTGCCGGCAGCCTGCGGGCTCCAGGAGCGGGTCCCCCCACCCCGAGCGGGCGACGTCCCGGCCGCCAGCCCCGCCGCTCACCGGGAGTTGCGGGGCTCCGTCTTCTCCGGCCGCCGCGCTCCCCGGCGCCGGGATGGGCTGGGCTGGACAGGCCCCGCGCTCGCCGCCCGCTGCCTGCGCGCTCCCGCCGCCGCTCTCCGCGCGCTCCCGCCGCCGCAGCCAATCGGCACGGCCCACGGGGGCGCGCGGCTCGGGCTCGCCGGGGGCGGGATGAGGTGCGGGAGCGGCCCCGGTCCGTCCCCCGCGGAGGCACGGGAGGGGATGGCTCCTCCCGCGGTCGGGTCGTGGGGCACAGAACCCGCCGGAACCGCCGCCACAGCCCGGATCGTCCGATGGCGCCTGTCACAGCTGGCGGGGAAACCACGGGAGCCCCGGTCCCGCCTGGCAGAGGAGCCGCCAGCCCTTCTCTCGGGCTGCTCCGCTCCACGCAGCTCCGCCGGCCACGGCACACCGAGAGAAGGGCAGGGGAGCCCGGCTGCTGCTCGTGCTGGGAATCTGGGCTATGGCCACTTCACAAACACCTACTGTCCTTCCGTTAATGCCGAATATTTACCTGCACTCACCTGGGACATACTTAATTTAGCAAACACAGCAACAGGGAAAGTCATTTGGGCTTTTAACTCAGATAAGAAACTCAAATTAAGCTTAATATTGATGTCAAACTCCACATTTAAAATCCAAGTCTTTAATAAACCTGGCCTAGAACAAGCATCATTTTCCTGTAGACAGCAGTGGATCAGAGCAGCCAGATGAGACGCACGTGGCAGTGACGTGCAGATGGCACATGAATCCTCCTGCCCAACACCACACACATCCCTACCACCAAAAGAGTCCAGAATTCAGACGAGATTAATCAGTAGCAGAGCTGATGCCACAGTAAATTTACAACCAGGATTCAATCCTCTCTGAAGATATCAGCAATCAATCAGCTCTCTCCATCGTGTGGGAGTGGGACTGCTCACCAGTATTAAGCTTTCACAATAGTTTCTCTATAAGCAATAACGGCCCCTTCTTCTGTTGCCACTTAGTTCATCTACAGCAACGTGGTATTTGCACACACAAAACTACTCCCAAAACTCCCACCCAGTAATAAATACTACTGTGTTATCTTCTCTGCAACAGAAGCTATGGCAAGCATGTTGAATCCTACCTTGACTCCCATCTCACAGAATTCTAGGTCTCATTCATAGTTTTGGTTTTCTGCAAAACCAAAGACCTGGCTAGCAAAAGGCCAACAGAAACTTCTGAAACATACACCTCCCTCCCCTCCCCTGTGACCAACATGCAAGCATCTTCAGTGACTTCACAGGAGAACTCACACTGGGATTCATAACAGATGTGCACTTAGTCACAAGAGGGAGGAGCTGGTCAGACCCTGCTCAGCCCTCAGGTACCTCCACTGAAGGCTCCAAGGAGTATCCTGGAGCAGGTACTGTGGCAGAGCAGCTGGAGGCCACTGGACAGCAGAGCTGAACAGGACACAAGTGAGGCAGGAATCCTGCAGGCTCTGAGCTGCCAAAACCCTTCTGTTTGCTGCAAACACCACCAATTTGCAGATGGTGTTACAGGACTCTTCTGCCTCTGCGCACACACACTCGACTCTGGGCCATCCTCACCTCTTCATTTCCACTTATCCTGGGTAGAACTCTTATATCTGTCATGGTTTATTACAGCAAGAACCATTTAACAGTCCAAAATGGCAAGAAAGCCAGCAGTTTAGCCATTAAGAAAACCTTAGTATCAGAAAGGATAATGAAGCACTAGAACAGGTTAGTGGGAGAAACACAGATCTCCATCATAAGAACCTTTAATAAGAAGCAAGACAAACACTCATCAAGATTCTCAGATGAGTATGATCCTGCTTTGAGAGGAAAACAGAGCAGATAATTTGTTGGTGTCCCTTCTGACCAATCCACAATGTAAACCTACTAATACGTCATCGAGCAGGAAATGAGTTGGACCATTACAGAGCAGTCAGCTTTACTTTTCTCATGGTATCTTCTGTCCAACTCATTGTTAACTTTCTTTCCTAACTCATTACATGTATTTTTCCTCATCTTTGAGGCAGAAGTGAATGCTACTTCTAAATTATTATTAATTAACATCTTACTTGCCACTATCTGATCCACTATCAGATATACTCAGTATTCAAAGGGAAAAACAGCATTTCCTGAGGAACAGAGAGATAGTCCACTTGACAAGTTCCCACGGGACTACATGGTAGAGTCACTTGTGTGAGCATCAAACTGCACTCAAAGACTGGAAAGGCATTTTTGGATCACATTTTCCCACAATAAACTGTCTTCTCCTTCCTCTTCCAAATAACTTATTTAATTTATAGTTGGTGCTAGTGTATTATATATTCATTGCCTGATCAGCTCAAGTCCTAGGAGTACAAACAGGAAACAAAACTCCTGTTAGAATCACAGAATCACAGAATATTAGGGATTGGAAGGGACCTCGAAAGATCATCTAGTCCAATCCCCCAATTCTTTCAGAATCATTATTAGTCATAAGAAACTGGAGAGAACAAAATCCATCAAATAAAGAGAATTTTTACAGAGCACAATTTGCTGTCACTACCCCTATTACAAAAGAATACAAAGCAAGCAGGAGCTTAGAGAATGCACTCACCTTGCTGAAGAAGCTAGGGATGTTCCTTCACGTCTCCTCTTCCTCACACCACTGGGACTGGCTTAGGCAAGCAATCTGTAAACACACACACAGAAATGTAGATATTATGTTACCTCATTTGGGTGCTGGCATTGTTAAAAAACTCTGTATGCCATCTGCTGGAAGAAACCTTCTCAGAGGCAACATGCTGCACTAACACATCTGACTGCACTCTGCTGGCAGTGTTTTTAAAAATGAACCTCTACCCTGTTAATGTACCAACTTCCAGCACGGGCACACAGAAAGTCAGGGTCAGGATGAGTGAAACCAAAGCAGGATGAAGCCTGTAAGAAAATACAAGCCTTTGGACCTGTGTCACATGCCCAAGCATGCATGTGACAGCCTAGCAGCAAGCACAACCTCATTTTCAAATCCTACTACTTGACTTGAACCTCCAAAGACTTTTTCCCTCCTTCCATTGCTTTCTTTTAGCTACACGCACCACACCATGCTCACCCAGTCAGTGTGGTGTAACTCTCTAGGTAACAGCCAGTACATTAATAAATAATTTATACTTTGTCCTATGAAGAACACTGCCTAATCTTCTCTTTAGAGGTAGAGGAAAGTGAAGAAGGGGCAGGATTTCTAATTAAATGTGGAAGAATCTGAAAAGAAACAGTTTCTTTCCAGCAGCTGTGGTTGATCCCATTCAAGACTAGACCCTGACTCATTCTGGTTAACGATAATTAGTTTCTCTCTGACAGTATCTTCAAACAAATGAAAACAAGGTTGAGAATGCAGGAAGAAATTAAGAATTATTACTTACTCTCTTAACAGTTCCTTCCCCATTTTCTATTTCTTGTCACATAGATCTTAATAAAATTTTCAGTCCCTAACCCTTGGGATTAATCTACAGGAAAGCTCTTTTCTGCCAGCTGTGTTTTTCAGGTTACAAACACCATAATCAATCACACTTGGGAGGTGAACTGCATTTTAAAGACAAGTTGCTAAGCATTAAGTGAATAATTCTCAATTTAGTTTCAGATTGAAAAAATCCCTACAAGTTCATGAGGCAGACAGCTGCCCTTGACACTTCACAACAAGCAGATACACAGGAATTCAGTATCCACTTTTCAGAAGCAGTCTTTAGTTTTTTGTACCCAATACTCTGCACCAACATCTGCCTTTAAAATCAGCAGCATTTGGCTGTAACACTTCTGGCAATCTGACTACAGGTAATCATGGTCTCAGGCACATGACTGAGATAAATCAGCTTGCTAAAATGCCATGCACTGCCACATGTGTTAAGAGTACACTTTCATATAACACTCAAGTGGAAACAGCTGCCCACTGGCATCAAAACAGTCGGTCTGCTCTCTACAGCCCCAGCAAATGGAGAAATACACTTGCAATTTGATTTCCTTGGAATCAAAAAATCTGACTGCAATCAGATTGCAAAACTGCTATAACCAAAACTACAGAAGGGGAAAATACACAAATAGAATATAAAATAAGCACAGCGGGTTGAAAGCAGGGCTGCTCCTACAGCAGCTGCCTATTCTTTTATCAAAATAAAGCATAACGCAAAATGATGCCCTTCACCTGTAGCCCACACAGAGAAAAACACATTATATATGCTTCAGGGATCATGGTTCAGATGGACAGACTGTGATTCAGCTACAGCTCAGCAACCCATGAACTTGACTCAGATTCTCAGGGCTCGTCAGAGATGGGCAGCCAAAACTCAGCTCATATAAAAAGCTGCTCCTGAAAACACATTGCTCAATGCAAGAAACAGGGCAACTGCGCAGATATAGTAAAACTGAGCACCTGCTTCCTCATTCTGCCTGCAAGAATCTACTCTTTTACTTCTCCATGAGCATCGTAGCTTGCATCTTCATCTTTTGACAGGCCAGTATGTTTACATAAAAGGACATTAAAGAAAAAAACAAAACAAAACAAAACATCATGATCAAGCTTACTTGTATGCATCATCTAGACATTTGGGCTCCTGAATTTCTCCTACTGTTTTCCAGGAGTCCCCCAGTTACTTCCTAAGAACTAACCTCCACCCCCCCATTACTTCATTGGAGTTTCCTGTGCTGCTTCCTGACAATCCCCATTATATTGGTTCCTTAATGGAAGACGCTGGAGGCCATTGGCTTATTTGATCTTCATATGAAAGACAGCAGAAATCTCAAACACACAAAATTATTTCTTCAAGTTTCAAGAAGATGTCCATCAGAATGAAAAAACAAAACAAACACACACCTAGAAATGCAACCACTAGGGATAAAGCCCTTAATTCTCTGGTGAAAACAAGAAAGGACTGGAGCTGGTGGTATATGTAGAAGTTCAGAAGAACAGTCAAGTCAATGGATAGATAATCTCACAAGACTTATCTGCTATAAAACTTTGAGATCCAACTTAAGTCCTGATCTTCTAATGAATGAGAAGTCCCTACCACACACACAAAGTTACATCCAGTTCTTCCCAGAATGTTTCCTGAAAACCCAAAACTGCTGGAGACATCCTCCTAAAGCTACTGTTAAAATGTAGGTAATTAAATATAACTTTTTTCAAGATTATTTCCACAGTAACTTCATCTCTAACACACACATCTGCAAGTCTAGGTGAGAAACGCAGAACTACATATTCAACCCAAACTGTTACTCCAAAATACAATATTGTTAAAACAGATAGGAACAGGGTGTTTAACAAACTGTAAAATGTTTTGACTTGAAGTGTTGTACGGCAGATGGAGCTACAAGTATGGTCTATGAATAGCCACCTACACATGAGAACAGAGAGATAATAAATATACATAATGTATCCCATCAAGTGATTATCTTAAACAACTTTTTTTTCTACTGCAAAATGACACAGTTCACTTTTGTGAACAAAAGTTCACAACAAAGCAGCTCTCCAAGACTCACATCAACAAAGATTAAAAAGAAAGAACTGTAATCAGCTTATAATGCTCATTCAAATGTCACATTAAAGTTCAAGTTCTTCTTTTGACCAATATCTACAATGACGCCACCTGGGCTCCTCCTAACATGAAAGCAGGCCACCTTCATCTGAAGTGTGGGGACTGAGAAGATACATGTGTTATATCACAATACACCAGTGACAAAAGTAAAAGTCAGTCTGTTTCAAACAAGATTCCTCCTGGAAGATCAGGTGTCCATTCATTACCACACTTCCCAAGAAAATTGTGACACTCCTCTCCTTTTTCAGAAAGAAGTGCACTGCAAGAGTTCCACGGGCTCCCCTCCACCTCCTCTGCAGTCTGCTCTCCCAGAACGATCCATTTGGCTGACCAACCAGACTGTGCCAACCAGATCCAGAAGTGCTCCCAAGTGCAGAATTATTTTATTTAGCAGAAGAGAAAGTCAGTTTTCCAAATGAAGTATTTCCAACCTCAGCTCTACAGCACAGTAGAAACATTAATAGATTTTATATTAAGCACCTGCCTTCTTCTTCCGTCCCCTTCCTTCTCCTTCACAATAAAGGACTTGCAGGAATGGACAACACCGATTACAAACACTGACTAATTCCCCTTCTTTCCCTACTAGCTATGAGGTGATAGAAGTACATGAATAGGCAACCAGAGTTCTTAAGGGTTTTACATGAAATATGCAAACTCTTTCCCAGTAGCTCACAAGTCCAAGATCATCCAACCTGATGTTGAATCATTTGACTTTCCTGTAAGTTGTGTATTAAAACAGTTGTCTTCAGTTAATCTACCAAAGTCAATAACACTACAAAACAAACAAAACCAAACAAAAAGAACATTAATTTGGGAATGTTTGGATTAAAATACAGTTTTATATCTTTGAAGTTCAAATGAGGGTTCTGAGAGAGTTCTGTGTTAATCTACGTAGATATATGCTAACAATGTAGTTTTTACTTTGACTATACTCACAGGAAAAAGCCATCATCATTTAATAACCTTTAACCTCATTAAAGGACAATGAAAAAAAAAAAAGTCTTCATACACATAAGCAGTTTATGAAATAACTGACCTAAACTAGCTGAAGTAAACCAAATGCAAAACAGACTTCTAAGAAGTTAACCAGATGCTTCTAATGTCAATGTATGCAGACTTCCAGGAGTCACAGGCCGGAACAGCTTCATCACCCACACTCTCATCATGCTAAAGAATCCAGCAGGCACAAAAAATTCCCTGACAGTGTACATATGGTAAGTGATATAAACATAACAGTACACAAAATTTACAGAAAGTACAAACAGATTTTTGGTTTGATTAATAACACAGGAGAGATTTGATCAATATGTTGTACTTTAATCCAAAAGCTAAGATACTCTATGGGCAAGACATTCTTGGTCACCTCCCCAGCCTCCCACGTATACGTTGAGGGTAGAATTCCAAACATTTAAAGAGCAGTAGCATATCATTTCACATGGTACCCTCCCACCCTCAACCTGGCAAAGACAGAATAGCATAAAATTCCAGCAGGACAACACTGCTCCAAGACCTCTGTCGAGTATTTTTAGAGGCTCAAACAAAATTCATCTTGTCTCCTTTAAGTTCAGACAGCAGCCCTAAATGAGAATAATTTAGAAAGGACAAACTGAACATTAAGGACTGAGTTTCATAAACAGATTGCTTAAAGAAAAGTCCATGAAAGACAAACTGGTCTTGCTCAGCACACTGTTTCACAAATGTCCATAAATACAAATCATGTGGAACTGGGATTAGATCAAGAACAGTGTCCATGTTCAGAAAACTAAAAAGGAAAATGCACAACATCTGCAAACCAGCCAGATGGAAAAGGTTAAATACCTCTTTGTCAGATTCTAAAACCCAAGTCATCAATCCCAAAGAGCAAGTCACTGCATCACTGCCACTGTTTGGCATCCAGCATGTACTCTGAAGATCAACATTAAACAGTTTTGCAAAACAAACATCAATGCAGCCATGTCCTAAGTGCCAAAACCAAAACTTACTGAAGTAAAGCAAATCTGCATAGCAATATTTTCTGAGAACACAGTTCCACCAGGAAAATGCTTTTCTTGCAATGAAAATCCTTTTTGATTAAAACATAAAAAACCCCTTCTTTCTTAGATAAAGGTCTTCTATTTTCTCTTGTCCCTGTTATGTCAGATGTTCAGTAATGACCTTCCACAATTCCTGTAGGAGTGGAAAAAATACATTCAGGTATTTTCTCAGATCAGTAGGTTGCAATTACGAAAAAGTTCAAAATGTTCAACAAAACCAGGACACACTTGAAGACAAATTTTAAGACACACCCTATACCTCCATCTGTAGATAGTATCCCTCCCCAGATGGATACTAAATCCATCCAGACCTGTAATCTCCCACAAAAAGGCTAGGGAATGAGTTTACACATTTAGGTATAATCCAGGTTCCATTTATATACTTGTAAAACTTGTTTTAAAGTTTAGCATGCATGTTTTATGCCTGAAGGTATCAGCATTAAGTAAGAGAAATCAATCTCATGAAGCAACTGTGTCAGAAGATATAGCAATAGTATGCTGACTACAGGAGCATCATTTTGTGGCAATAGATTTGCAATCCAGTGCAAGATTTGCAAAATCTCTAAAAAGACCTGTTAGATTGTATTGTTCTAGAAGCTAGCAAGCTATTAGCTATCCTGCATAATATTTGTAAGAGCAGACAAGTAGGAAAAAACTCAAAACAAACCAGAAAAAGAGAACCATAAATGCTTGGCAGGTAATTAGATAACCACAAATATTATATCTGATATGTTTCTGAATAAAAGAAGTTTACAGTTAATTGACTTCTGCATAGGTATTAGAACATTATTTCCTGAATCTTGAAATGGGAAACAAATTACTAAAACCATGAAATGAAAGCCCTTCTACAAGCAAATAAATGAGAAGAGATATTGGTCCCATTTTCTAGTCAATTACAAAAATTTTATTTTACAAAGTAATGGGAGATTGTTTCTCAATCTTTGAGGAAATTAGTGCAACCTAAGCCTTGTACTGCTGGTGATAGAAAAGGATATTATGTCCATCTAGTATAGATTATGTAAGCACAAACAAGAATCATTTTAAAACAACAAAAAGCTAAATGGAAATAAATGAAAAGATAATGTTTATTTTGTTCTTAGTTCATGTTAAGTAAACAGCTGAAAACTAATTTGAGATGATTAGCCCAACACATTACATTTATTTTAATGAATGCCACTTACCAACTGCTCAACTCGTTCATAAACGAGAAACTGGCAGAAATCAAGCTTAATGGGCTCCACAATATATTTAATTTTTCTATCTTGGAGGTTCTCCAAATCATTCAGAGTATTTCTAAAATGACTGTAGGCTTCACATGTAACATCCATATGTCTTAAAGTGAAGTTCAGCCTGGCAAGAGAATATTTAATTGAAAATGTCTTTCCTATACTGGCATCTTAAAATAGCTATGTAACTTTCCTCAGCCAATGGCAAATGTGGGTCTTCTCAAGGTAATTAACTAACTTTGACAGCCAAAAAAAAGTAACCTACTCACTACTCCTGAGAAGTTGACAAGACTTATGTTAGCATCAATACACAGTAACTCTTGGATGAATCTTTCCATTGATTTTAAGGCACTTTGTCACAACAGAATCATTGGCTTATCTTCCTGGACAAGTAACTGGCAACAAACTACATGAATAGCTATCGCTTACAATGAAAATCAAAGTCAATCTTAAATCAAATCAGATGTTTCTTTCAAATAAAGAAAGCATGTAAAGTTTTTACTGCTTTTTCTTCTAAGTTCTTAGTAATACTTACCTCTTTTCTAATGCTAGGTAAATTGTGCAAGGATTTCTCAAGTTGTGTGTGATTTTATACAGCACTCTGAACAAGGCATCCGTCAGGTCATCGTCATAGAACACTACAAAAAAAAAAGGATTAATAGCATAACATACGTATGTTTAAGTATTATTTCCTTAAGTCTCAGGTATGAAACAACAGCAGGCCTTAGTTTTATTATTCTAATCAAACAAGTCACTATTTTAACTAAATCCCAAAGTATGTTTTTAATGGCAACAACTGATCCTATAGTAGTATCCATTGCTGCTATTTATGTCAGGCTCTCTTTCTCATATCAGTGGGAATCACTTCTGTCAGACAATTTACAGAACTTCAACAATATTTCTCTCAGCCTGGACATACTTCATTGCAAAGCTAAAAAAGACAGGATATCACAATGTATAGGGCCTCATTTCTTATAAAAATACAAAAAAAGGCAGTAACTAATATATAATTCTAACCATATCTACTTGGAAAGCAATCTTGCAACACCTTTCAGTATCATAACTAATAACAATCCTCCTTTATTTATACATCTAAACAACAGTGGTTTTCCTATACAGATAAGCTAGCCTGCCATTTTTTTAGTCTTTCATTTAAGCAAAAAAAGAGCAGAAAAAAAAGACAGAGATCCAAAGGCATAAACTCTATGGGCAAGTGCAGAATCTGAAACTGTTTTTCACATTATAGAATAATCTCATCATCTATTTATCATTAGTTGCACAGAGGTTATCTGATGCAAGACAAAGGTAGGACAACAAAACTCTCCACACAGTCAAATTCATCACTTAATTATGATTATGTTGAGTAATTTCTTTAGTCACACCAAAGGAAAGAAAAAGCCAGTAGTTTTCAACATCTGTTCTCCTATTGCTAATTCAGAACGTACATACATTGTTTAAAAAAAAAATACAGGGAGGAACACTTAAGGCAGAGCTTTGACAAAGTATGTAAGAATTTGGCCTATTAGATTTTAAAAGCAGATTAGGGACTTTTAAATTATTACTCATAATGCTCAAATGTTTGATTTAAGAGTTTACTGTTTCTATTTTCCTACCATCAGCTGCCATTATCACAGTACAGTGGTCATGCAAATCAGCAATCTCTTCTTCAGACCAGCTATAAGGAGCTTCAGGATCTGTAACACAGAATATGGCTTTGGTGTATGTGATTAAATGTCTCAAGTGACTGACATCTGGAAAAATAAATATCTTAACTCCTGTGGTCATCTGCTACTCCACCAATGAAGCACCCCACTGAAGGCAAATCAAAACCTCCCTCTATTCATTCTCTGAAGTTCCCTGCAGTCCTTTGCTTTCTCTGTGTTACGTTCAAACCTCCCAAGGCTGACTGGCAAGAGTAAGCTTTCTTTGACTTTAGAATTTACAACCAACTATTACCCCATAGTGAGATCACAGCTTTAACTAGATTAAAATAAATACCCTTTTAAATAAAAAAACAGATGCATCTTCGTATAAGCTTCCTACTCCATCATGCCTTTTAAAATTTAGACTTTGTTAAAACATTGAAACTTTCTCTGAAAGTCTAAAAAACATGAAGTCTTTTCAACTGGCAGTATCACATATTTTCATTAACCAAAATTTTTTGAGGTTCAGGAGAGGCTTTTGAAAGTGTAAAGGATGTTTCCACTTGCTTAAATAGTTGTTCTATTTTTTAGAAGCGTTACATCAAATCCAACTGATGATATAAAAATCTATATAGTAGGCTCCATATAACCCAGTGCTAGAATTTTGTTTTGACCTTACAATCACTAGAAAGAAAGTTTTAGTGCTCTGCTTTACTATTATTAATTGTACTTTAAGTATTATTCAAGTTAGTTGCCTTTATTTTGCTAAAAGCAGCAGAACACATTCCCTTGGCAAATATTTAAAATGTAACACATTCACCACTACATTTGGAACAATTATTTATGCATCTTCAAATCATCACCTACCCTTCCCACCACCTTTTACTGTTTTGTATTCATGCAGTCATAAGCCACACAATACCATCACATCAAAGTCGGAATGTCAGTAGCTCAAATCCACATCACTGTGTCTGGATTACATTATCACCACACAACAGATAGATTTTGTTTGCACCTCTGGATTTTGACCTAAGTAAAGGACAGCCACCACTTGTCTATTCTCAGCCTAAGAGTAAACCCTTCCTTACCCATTCACGTGGCAATGATGCACCCAAAGACAAGCACGTACTTTCAGTTATTTTTCCAGAGGCTTATGTGCTGGAGGATTTACTTCATAAACAACAGAATAAGCTTTTCTTGATGGCTCTGAAGGGAAAAAAAACAAACCAAACAAAACACCGAACCCTACCTGAAAGGGTGTATTACAACCACCTACCAGTGCAGAATTCATCTTTCAGCCAGTCCAGTTCTTTTACTTTAACTTCCCCTCCTGTGGGTGAAGAAAGATCATCTCAGTCACAAATGGCCTTTCAGACAGCAGCTAAGCAAAAGTAAAGCGTCAAAATCTGTACTGAAACAAGTGATGAGGATCTGTTATAAAGACATATGAAGCAAGTAAAGTTGAATATCGAATCATTTACTGTACAAAATCAGTTACCCACTCACAAGAGAACAGGATGAACTTAAGGGTCAGAAAGACAATCTATGTTCTCTTTTACATGTCTCACCTACAAAATACCTCTCCTTTCTGGAGTTCTACCTCTGTCATTTACACTCTGTTCATGTGACCCTTGACACCTGGGTACCTGTGATACTCCCAAGTACCCCAGTGACACTCTCACAAGGGCTGTGTAGGAACTACAGCTGGCCATAAATGATGGCCAGAGAAATAGCAAGCATTTGGCTCTTCTCAAAAGAAAGCTGTACCATTATGGACCACAAATAGAGTCACTTTTAACCAAGAAAAATTTTAATCTTATTTGTGAATATACTAGGTGCCCAATGACTGTTCTGTTTAATCCCAAAGTAGTTCATATACAGGCAATGGCACAAACACTGACTGTATAGCACTTACTTCCTGGCTCCATCAGGTGTTTGTTTAACGCAACATTTTGCTCACACATGGCCAGAAGATCTCCACCAACATCTGGAAAAAAGTGATAATGATATTCAGAATAAGAGTATTTTGCATGGGCTGTGCATGCCCCTGACCTCTCAGACTAATACTCTCTGCTTTGTTGAGTTTCAAGAAAATATTTGACTGAAAATAACTGCCTTACCTGTGCAATAAACTCTCTTGGCAATTATTCCCATGATAATGCTTGTAATTCCAGTGCCACCTCCAAGCTCTAGCACGGAACAACACCTGAATATGTCCCGTCTAAACAAAATGTAATCAGCAAGAAGAAAGGCTGCACGCCAGACCTGTGGATAAGAGAAGCAGTTTAAACAGAGTAAATTCTGAAACACAATCCATGAACAGCAAGATGCTACAAGGCAGAATACGTACTTGTTTACCAACATCTTCTAAGGGGGTTGCCATGGTATGTTCTGTGAAAATGAAAGTAAAGCAGAAATAATTATCTCAAAATGTTGTTCAAATCAAGTTACATAGTGGCAAATCTGAACATCAAGTCATGCTTCCCTTTCAAGTATAGAACTAAACACTCTTTATTCTACATAATAATGCTGAATAATGCTGGAAACTCTAACTAAGGAGCACTGAGTTTCCCATGGCATACCATTGCTCCAATCACTTCTGGAGAAAAATGATCATTCTAAAAATATTTGCAATATTACAGTATTATGTGTTTTATTGTCTCCTTTCACTTAACAACTGCTGTTCCATTTCTAAAGAAAACCTGTTTTTCTTTTGCTTTATACAAACATATTTGTTCCATTTCTCCTTGACTGTAAGCCTATTATTTACCTATTTTAACAACATCACTGCAAGTGTATTCTTGTTCTTCATCTTCAAAAGCATCTTCCTTCCCTTTCATCAGAATTATAGGATACACTTTATCCCTCAAAAGATCCTCTGCTTCCAAATCAGAGGCACTTCGAGGTCTTCTGACCACTTCCAAATCTCCATCTTCGTCTAGCAGAGCTTGTAATCCTTCACTATTTAATTCTTTTTCTTGTTTTAAATTATTCCTGTCCTTGTCACACAGTTCATCTCCTCTTCTGTACTGGTGTTCTCCTTCTGTTGTAGCTTCTCTCACATGATTATCTGATGCCAAATCTTCTGTGTTCCAAAGAAGTTTGAAATATGACAGGAATACTGTAAGAACACAGAGTGGGGAAAGAAGTTAAGCACCAGGTAAGAACAGAATCTATGTGCAACTTCCACATGCAGAAAATTTTGGTATGCATTTCACATATTGAAAATCTAGAGGCTAAAAAATTATAGAGATATCTTGAACTATAGATCAATTTCCTACAAAGAAATATTTCTGTTATTAAGTTCTGCCAGTAGAAACCAATGAAGCACTTTCAGAGTCTACTGTCTGACTCAGCATCTACGCAGTCACAACGCACACTTTCATACCACTTAGTAACATTTGTTTTAATAACTGGCAGAAGGAATAGTTTCTTACATCCTCCAAAAGATCTTCTGTTGAGACACGCTCAAATCAAGTTGAAAAAAGAATTAATACAAATGTGAGAGCAGAAATAAGCGCACGGGAGACAGCTTGCTGAAGCTGGACATGCAGACTTTTTTTCCCTCAAGTCTTCAAACTGAACCTTTGGAGAGATTAAATAACTAAGGCCACTGTTCTCAATAAACCTTTTGTAACCATCATCCAGTGACAACAGCATCTATTAAAAATGTTAAGTTATCCAAACATGGACTTTGCCATTTTAGGTACAGGAATCTGTATTGTTGTGAATACAGCACATGGACAAAAAAAACATTTGCCCTTCCATGTACAGTTGATCTCGGCTCTAGAGCAGCGTTTACGCACTGTGTCTGACTGAGGGCCAGTCACAGAACACAGAATCATGGAATTCACCCACTCTGGTACAAAATGAGTGTTTGCAGACATCTTAGGCAGGGTACTATTATTCCAAAATAACACACAATGTGTTGAGGCAATAGCCAAGAATATGACTAGTGAAAAAGGTCAATACCGGCAGGATTCTAAGATGAATGTGTTAGAGTTACGTTAATTCACATCAAAAGGGAAGAGATAAAGTGCTTGCCACCACTGCTTTCAACAGTGTCACAATTTACAGAGCTCTATTCCAGCTTCTTTAGAAAGCAAGACACTTAAAGTTGGTCTACTGTAACCTGAGAGAAGTTCTCTAGAGAGACCACTTTCAGCTAGATCCAATAAAATCTTCATGGTCTATCCTAGCATGAGAAATTTTTAAGTAATCTACTGTTCACATGCCAACTAGATTAAATTTATTTGACTATTTAACAAATTAGAGGATGCCATCAATGAATGAAATGCTTTTGTTCTCCAAGTCCATTCTGATCCTCTGCATGTTCTATGGCATTTTAAAAGTTGTAAGGTAAAACTGATCCAATGCAGTAGAGACTAAACCCCCCCAAATCAGCAAAGTGACAGTGATAGATTGCCATCTTATTTGTTAGAATAAACACTGTCATCCTACAAGCCAATTCTTGTCTTAAATAATCTCCCAAACCAAGCACGTCCAGAGTAGGTAGCACATGCTGTCATTTCATTCTGTTGAAAGGATATTTGCATCAAGCAAAACGACAGAAAACAAATGTCAAACAGCATAAAGATACACCACAGCATTAATTACCTGGTTTTGACCTCATCAGGGTCAAAATTATTATCCACTTCTTTATCAAGCCTACTTTTATAACTTTTTCCATTGTCATATAATAGAAGAGCTGCAAAGGTTATTCTTTTTATGCCACAACTGAGGTTGAAAAAACAACTAACACTTCTGTCACAGCAGGAGCAGTACTTTTCTACAGAACGTTTTACCAGCAGCTTCAAGGTCAGTTTCCCTGACAACTTTATAGAAGCCTACAAGCTGGCTGGCAATCAGAGGCATTTGCTAATTCATTTCCACTACAGCCTTGCCTCTTCAAATCACCTAAGTCACTCAAAACTGTTGCTATTCTGAGCTTTCTTGTTGCCAATTTTTTTCAAACAAACAAGCAAACCAACCAACCTCCAAAAACCAAACAAAGCTGTTAAGCTCCTCTGGAATAGATGGTAAATCATCACATAAAGTTTTTATTAAAATTCATAAATTAATTACTGGTATTTTTAAATTTAAACTTAAGTTACACTATTTAAAACCTCTGGCTTCTCACTTTTTGTTTGTATGCAAGAAACAAGTGCTTTATTGATATTATAGCTAAATGAACAAATAAATATATTAAATTAAACCTGCAAGCAACTTAATTTGGTTACTTCTCACAAAATAATCTAAAATTTCTTTAAGATAGGCTGTCTACAAATTCTGCATTAATAGTTTTAATTGCTGCAGTTAATTTCATGCAGAGAACACAGCTAGCCCTCTTCCTAAAGACTGAGTAGGAAGTGATTCTGCTTCTAACTGGAATAAAATATGTAATGATTGATATAAACCGGACATTACGAAGAGGAATACACTTAAAATACAGCTCCATCAGGCTAAACATAAATTACCTGGTTGTCCAACTGCATTCAATCGGACCATGAGATGTCTTTTGTTCGGACAGTGTAAGTGAACATCAGAAAGAACAGTGTCACTTTTAAATGTGAGGTTATCCATCTCCTCTGTTACATCTACCATGACATGCTGGTGAGAGGAACATCTACGTGACCCAAACAGTCCCCTATGAAGTGCTGTCACAAAGTGATCTGATACCCTCTATCAACAGGTATCAAGTAACAGTTTTGCTCAGCAAGACAACCTCATGACATAGTTTCTGAGAAGACCTCAGGAAAGATGTGATCATGCAAGCTCCACCATGGTCCAATAAGACAGCAAGTTGCACATCAGGATATTCAACCTAAAACCAAACACAGATAGCTTTTAGGGACATCTTGAGAGTTTGAACATTGATCAAGAAATATTTTAGAAGATAAAAATCAGATTACGCTGTCCAATAAAGTTGCAATGCTCCAAAGAATCATCAAATATGAAATTGCTAGTAGCTCTTCGGCAGACATCACATATTTTAGGGAGAGCTACTAATTAGCTTCTGTTGAAAACATGCCCCCCCTGAAAAAACAGATGTTATCACGAATGCACAGACTTACAATGCTAAGTCAAGGTCTTTGAAGGAACATGAGGCCTTGTGCACCGAACTTCACCATTTTAAGGGATTTTGTTTTTCATAAGAATCTCTGAATTTTCTCAGAAACAGACACAATTACCAAATGTATTATCATAGGTTTGTCCCCCAAATTTTGTAAAAGGAGTATCTGCCCTTCCTGGAGAAATTCACCTCCTTTTATATGCCTCCACTAATTGGGCAGTTAGTTAATGTCTCCTGTCTTTGGTACTCTTTACTCTTCTCCAGAAAAAAGAAATATATCAACACCTGAAATCATCCTCACCACTTAATGTCCAAGGCTGAGCTGTCTCTCTGTCCTAAGGCTCAAACAAATGAATTCACTCTTATAAACAGAAAAATAAAGAGGACATTTATTTCCCTATGCTCTACAAAACTTGACATTTTGTGAAGGGTATGTGAAACCACACTGATTTACCATAGATCTGAAAACAAAATGTACATCTTTAAAAACTGAGATGACAAGCTTGGATCTCACATGCACACACACAAATCAAGCGTTACAGAAATGGTTTAGTTAACAAAGACACAAGTAGCCCTAATACTCCTTATGTAAAAACTGTTGGTGCTATTGCCTACATTGGCATTAACATCTTAGAAAAATAAGCTAAATTTTCTATTATCTGCTGGTGCTTGAACAAGATCATAAATACATAGGCTTAAAACGCTTCAAGTTGAACAAGCAGCCTTCATAACTTGTTATGAAGTTCCATTAACTTTTACAAAACCTAATCCAGCCTCCAAACAAGCCCTTTGCCAGCAGGAATCCGGGCACGAGTGACACCCAAACTGGATACAAAGGAACAGAGCGCGGTTTCTCCACCACAGCGGAGGAGAGGGGCCGAGGCGCTTCCAGGGCAAGGCCAGGCGCCGGTCCGTGCCCAGGGCAGAGCCCGTTTCGGGCTGACCGGCGCAGCGCCCGCACGCCCCAGCCGCGCAGCACCGGCAGCTTCCCAAACGAAGCCGCCCCTTCCTCCTCCCCGCCGGGGCCGGCCGGCTGGCTGCAGCCCCGCAAGCCGGCAGGTCTGTGCTGCCGGGCGGCCGGAGCGGCTCCGCAGGGCACGGAGAGCTGCGAGGAGCGGAGCAGGCGGGCACGGCAGCAGCCAGGCGGGCACCGGCACGGGCACGGCAGCAGCCAGGCGGGCACGGGCACCGGCCCGCGGAGCGACCCCGCCTCTCCCGCGGCCCCCACCTGCGGCCACCCGCCGCCTCCCGCCGCCATTTCGCAGGCGACGGCCCCTTCCGGCGCGCGCAGCTGACGCCGCGGCCGCGCCCCGCTCCCCGGCAGACCCCGCGCTGCTCAGGGCCGAGGGACCCGGGAGGGGTGCTGGGCAGCGTTCCGCTCCGCCGGGATCGCGCTGTTCGCCCTGGCAGCCGCCGCTGGGCCGGGGAGATCCTCCGGCTGAAGCCACCGCAAGGCCCAGCCCGGCTCACTGCTTAATTTTCCGGGGCAGAGCGTGAAAAACAACCGTCCCCTTATGCTGCAAATGGTGCCGTGGGGTTTCCCCCCGTGCTCACGGGAGTTCTTTAGGAACTGTCCGGCACTAAACCCCAGGTAAAAATCCGTCAGGGGAGTTAGTGAAAGGCAATGTCAGCAGCTGAGTTCAGTCCTGCCACTGAAGCATCCACAGCAGCTGCCCAGCGGCTGAACCACATTGTTAGCCCCAGTGTTTTATTACTTGGTTTCTCTGTTACTTAACCTGTCCCAGTTCATGAGTAATTCCATGCAAAACCTCCAAACACCTTCAAAACATGAAACAGAATAACTTTCATGGCGGTAGGTGGGCATTTCTTCCCCACACCAAATAACGTCAGAACTCTGCTACCACCGTACGATTAGATGAAGCAATAGCAGTATCTGTTCACTTACTTGGGGGACAGGGGTTTTAGCAGCTTAATTCTGCAGAGTTTTTAGCTAAGTATCACGAACCAGGCACAATAAACAGAAGATGGAGTTAGGTGTTGAGCAGCAACACCATACCAGAGTGCTTGGGGAAACCTTAACAGTAGAAATTTATCTAACTGGCAAATGTAGACAACAGCTGACAAGCAGATTTTGGTAGCCCAGTGCCTTAGGCAGTCATTGCACAGCCTGGAGCTGGCTGCTGCTCTGGTGCCAAAGGCAGGCTGTGTAGCCCAGCCGTGCTGTCTGGAGGCCGTGGGTGGTGTGTGGGCACAGGCCACCACAGCAGCTGGGCACACTGCGGCTGACCACAGCTCTGCAGTCCCCTCTGTGCAAAATCACAGACACACATGTGCTGCCAGCTCCCATCTGTATTCTAGTTAAGTTCCTCTGCAAGGGCTATTGAAATTGTTCGTACCTTTCACCAGGAGGATCCTGTTCAAAAGCAGGTATTTACATATTAATTACTTGTTATATGATACTAATGTCAATTGCTACAGATGACCCTTATATTTTTCTTGAGCTGATGCTTGTGGGGAAGGAAGAATTAATGCTGGAAAAAACCCCTGGAATGTAATGCATAGTCTGTATCTATTTCTAGATGTCTGTTTCTTGTTATCTGCATCCTTCTATATAGGCCGAGAACTGCTAAGAGAATGAAGTAATCTTTCCCTATTTTTACAGTCTAGAGTGTTGAGTGGTAATGAAATGGAAGACATAGCAAGCCATTCAGATCTCTCACTGGAGTTTCTGTGGGGAATTCTACTGGATGAACATCTGACAAAAATGCTTTGGAGAAGCATTTGTTTTCCTTTTATCTGGCTCCTATGAAAGAGCAGAGTATTATTATACTTCCTGTGGTGATATGCTGCCACATAAATTATTACTGCAGTCTCTCTCTGCTGGCATATTCCCCACTGCTACAAAGTGCTAATAATATGCAGACAAAGCAGATTATATTTGTCACAAAATCTTACCAGTTTGCAACGAGACACTTACTGGTATGCAGACTGGGTATTACTAGAGGAGTAGCTAAAAAGCTAGGTGTTTCACCACACAACACAGGATCTTTTAAACACAAAGGTACATTATAAAAGAAATGGAGCTGCTATCATCTCTTTTCTAAAAAACGCAGCTACCTTGTTTCCCATATATACAATCATTAGGCAAAGCAGAAATATCCTGTGACTGCAGAAGGTCTTAAAGGAGCCAGTGTGGCTGCAGACATTATGATGTGGGCGATAACTTAATGATAGTTGTTTAAGGACAACCTAGCTCGGGAGATGCAGTTTCTGTACTACACACAAGAGGGCTTTGGCAGCAAGTATCTTGAGATCTACCTTTTTTAAAGAGACTTTAGGATGCACCTCAGTTACATTTCCTATCTTCTTCATGGCTATGCGAGCTAGGAATTTGGTTAAAAAAACCAATCCAAGAATATCTCTTAGTCACATCACACCAGGAATAAGGAGACTTAAAAGAAATGACTGCTTCCCACATGATTGTTGCCCAATCCTTTTGTGGGCCAAAGGATATTGCTAGAACAATTCCTTACAGACAGTATGATCTTAGATTTTGCCTGAAGATTAATATTTTCCAATACAAGTGCAACTTCTTTTAGTGGCGTCACCTTGAACAGAGTATTGCAAGGAGCTATAGGTCCAGCAGATACATACAAAACAAACTTCAGTTCTAGTTTGTTAAATATTTCAGTTGAACACTTGCACAAAGAATTTGCCAGTGCTCGTATGCATATCAAATACTAACACTTGCTGATGGTTACACAGCTTGCAGAAAATCTTCATCTAGTGGGGTCTGTTTCTAACGGGACAAGCAGCTACTGCACAAAGCATTTAACTTTCCAGCACTTTCCTTCTCTGTACATGGTTAAGCATTAGAACCTGAACTTTGTCAAGAAAAGCACATACTTGATTTGTGCCATTCAAAAATACTGCTTTTAATACTCCATAAACAGTCATCTCCTTTTCTGTATCAGAAAGCCAGATAATTATATTTCTTCACTTTTCCACAGCATGTTCTAGCAATCATTATCCAAAAGCAATGACTTTATTAAAATGAGCCTTCTTAGGTGTCCTTGGCAGTGTACTTCCTGAGTGACCTTGGAGAAAAGCCACTCCTGTATTACAGTGGAACTACACCTGAGACTAAAACATTTACACTTAACATAATGAAAAATATATCATTCAAATGAAAACTGAGCACTAACCATGAATTCTTTACTATCCATGCAAGCATTACTGTAGAGACACTATTATTCTGCCTGCATTTAGAAACTGGTGGTGCTGTGTATGTGTAGAAAGAAGATGCTTCCCTAGTAAATGGTAAGCAAAATTATAGGTGCTACTACAGAATTTTTTGTTGCTGTAATTTGCTAGAATTAAATTGCTAGAATTTGTTGCAGTAAGGTCACAGAATATGATCTAGCTAGCTGGCTCAAAAGGAGATATCCTTCCTACTATAACCTCAACTAGTTCTCCATCAAAGCAATTTACAACAAGACTTGAAAAAAAACCAAAGTTGGCTGTGATAATCTGTGCTGGGTACTTCAGGCATGTCCCTCCTGTAATTCTCCTATTAATTCAGTATGACATGTCCACACCTCATGGGTTTCTTTGGCAGATCAGGTAATACTGAGTAAGAGTCAGGACACTGTGATATATGCCCTGTATTCTCTCATCAAAGATAAATTGTGACTGGTCAGTCCTCCTTTAAATTCACTGCAGGTTATGGCTGTTCAAAAAATGGATGTGTACAACTGCGTGATGAAAATACTAAATGTGAGAAGTAGCAGTCAAATCTCAGATCAACCAGCCAAAAGCTAGTAATTTCAAAGGGCAGTGAATTAGAAAATTGTGATATTGTACATTGGCTTTCAGCTTTTCTCTTTTGAACCACAGGAGAAGTAATTGTGGTAATCTTATAATCGTTTAAAAGAACAATAAACTTCAGAATCCAGTTAGCTTTACTGGAATGCTGAATGGTAAACTGGTTTTCTATTTAATTCTTCAATCAAAGAAAAAAAAGAACAGGAGAAAAATGTGAAATTTCCTGTGAAAAGATTGTGAATGACATCAGGCGTGTTGATAGTACTTGTTTCTGTGGCAGTGATTAATTACAGTCATTGGTGCACATTTATGCTGACTGGCTTTTACTTTCCTGTAGTCATATGGGTAAACATTGTGGGAATCCCTCCCTTCCTCAGTTTGCATACAATTTACTTTTAGTAACTCAATCACCTTTTTCACAAATACAAACAAATCAGGAGAAATGCAATAAAATAAACATTGGGGAAAACTGAGGAGTTCACCTTGTAAGAAGAGTCTTTTTTAAAAAGAAAGGTTTTGATGAATGCCTTGAAAAATATATGTGCTTACTGAGCTTACATGGACAGTTTATGTAGTTTGAAAAGACTGACACTGGACCTATGTGAGGAATTGCTCTTTTAAATCCAGACAGAAGTTAAGTCCAGAGAGCAGGTGGATGTTTTGCTGATAGCAAGCACGTTTGTAATGATTAATGACATGTTGTTTCCTACTGAGTACTGATATTCAGTAAACCATTTAGAATGATTGACCACAAAGTGCCAAATCACTTTCTCTGGTGTTCACTCACTCCTTTCCAGTATTAACACGATTAGTATAGTACTGCCACAGCAGCTTTAGCTCAAGCATCACGTTTGGATTTAGCTCTCAATCATTAAACATGACTGGTCTGGGGCCACCAGTACAGTAGAGGTTCAGAACAACTCAGAAGGAACTGTACAATAGATGCATTTTGCCCAGTCAGTGTCCTGGGAAGCCACACTGCTGATTTCCAGAGTACAATGCCTTCTGAATCCTTCAGCACCCATGTCATATTGCAAGAAGAAAGGATGGGGTAAAAGTTACTTACACAAGCTTAAGCTGGAATACTGATAACTTTGCTGCATCACACTCCATGGACTAATAATTGAGTACAACTTTGGGACCGCTTTCTGAATAATCACTGATATTCTGAGCAGCATTTTGATGTTAGCAGATCTAAATGACACCTAGTCTGTCTATACAAAGTTAATTACTCCTTCTCCAAAAAGATAAGTCTAGATTAAATTTTTGAATCTTTTGTGCTGAAAATCCTGGTTTAACTTTCAGAGTTGTGTTCTTTTTAGAGACCTCGGTAAGATGGAAATTAAATCTCTGGAGAAGCTAATCTGTACTTGTCTGGCTTTTTCCTTTCATTACAAACCTTTCCTAAGGAATACATGAAGATGTTTCGATGAACTACTTTTGTAGTTTTCTGCCTCTGTAGGGATTACTTTTTCCTCAGCATGAGAATGAATGGCTAAATAGATTATACTGGTTTGGAAAGTAAACCTCCATGTAGATTTGATTTATTCTTGACATAAACTTTTCTATCATCACAAGCTGGTCACAAAACGGGTTAGCAGTCTGTAACTTTTGTTTACTGTAAAGTTAGTCTAGACAGATTCTACAAGGATCTCCACATATCTTGATGGCTAAACCAAATTTTTTAGTAATGTTTCTAAAAATAAGCACATGTCCAGTATTTTGTGAGCCCCAAGATTAGGACAAGAACTCTTCAGGACACAGATCATCACTGGTAAACATTTTGTACAATACCTGATTAACAGCTTAGACCCGACTGGGTTAAAAGTTCCTGCAGTGATGGCTGATCACTGCACTGGTGTGATGGTTTAGATGTATGAATGCCTCTCATTTAGATTTATGAGAGAGCTGATAAAACATCTGCTCAATACACGGTATCTGTAGGCCTAAGTAAAACTTTCAAGGAACTCTGCAGATATGGTTGGAAAAAACAGATAAGCCTGGGGTCCCAGTTAAGACTCATGTGCCCCAAAGCTTGTTCATTTTTTCTTACTGCATCAGTTAGTCTAACAGAACATTTCACCTTGCTTCATAAACCTCGCACAGCTTCTGTCACCCGACCATCACAATTACGAGCCAGCAGCTGCTTAGTCTGTAGAACTACACAGGCGCTTTCATATATTACAAATACAACTTGGAGATGCAAGAAAGAGATGGGAAAAGCTCAGAATAATGCTATAGCTGCTTAACAATGTATTCCTGGATGGAAGGACTATTATAATCGCAGCAAAATACACTTTTCAGTACTTTTGCAGAGCAAAATGTGGTCTGTAGTGCTGATGATTACTGTGTTTAAATAAACACTCTCTCAATAAGTATTTTCCTTTTAGCTGATCCTACTGCTGAAACCCTACTGGTTCATGATAGCTTGTTGCCATGGATGGATAATGATGTCACACATTCTGCCCTGTGTCCATGCCAGAAAATAAATGATTTTTTTTAATGACTAGGAGTCACTTAGCAATTCCCTGGAAGGCCTGAAGTGAATTACAAGTAAGAAAACAAGATGTACTGTTGACCCTACCTGCACTGTATCTTTATACCAGTGAAGTGATGCAGTAAAACTCCATAGTAAAAGCTCTGCAGATGTAAACCCAAGGTTGTGTTACTGCAATTTACCTTGTTATCCAACAGATTTCAGTGGGCTGAAGATCGGCAGGAGGCTAGGAGACGTGTGGGTTAGGGACTCACACATGAACAGTCTTGAAAGCTATGTAATTGTTGTCGTCTTTCTGATGGTTTTGCAAGAGAGTACACTGCTTGTGTCCTTCCCTTCATCAGTCATACTTTGACAGGAAAATGATCCTGAGCAGGGCGCAGACATCAGTGCAGCACGCAGCAATGGCCACACTACTGCCTTCTCTCACACCACCTTTCAAATTAGGTTAGATGTGGCCCTTGGAGGTCAGCATCTGTAAGGCAAAGAATAAGAGAAAATCTCTTGTAAATACAGACACCACTAGACAGGCTGTAACAACAGCAGCACTGTTATTGCTTCCCAGACCCTGGCTCCTGCTCCCTCCTCTCCTCAGGGTGTTTGGAATAAGTAAGCTTTTGTCCTTCTGAGGCGAGATCACTGGAGAGTTTCAAAGCCGCCTAGGCTGCCAGGATATCCCCTCCCCTCATTTTCTATCAGGTAACCCTGTCTAGGAAGGCAGCCTTATCTCTGAGGGCTGCCTGTCCCTGCCTCAGCACCTCACACTCACCCACAGACCTTCGGGGAGACAGTCGGGCCAGCGCTGAGGGCTGACGGGCGGGAAAGCTCTGAGGGCTGACAGGCGGGCCGGGCAAGCTCTGAGGGCTGACAGGCGGGCCGGGCCAGCGCTGAGGAGTGACGGGCGGGCCGGGAAAGCGCTGAGGGCTGACGGGCGGGCAGGGCCAGCGCTGAGGGCTGACGGGCAGAGCAGGAAAGCGCTGAGGGCTGACAGGCGGGGCTCGCGAGCGCTGAGGGCTGACAGGCGGGGCGCGCGAGCGCTGAGGGCTGACGGCGGGGCGCGCGAGCGCTGAGGGCTGACGGCGGGGCGCGGGGCTCGCAGCTCCGCCCGGCGCCAGGCGAGGGGACGGAGGCAGCGCGTGCCGCCGCGCGGGCGGGGCTCGGCTCGAGGCGGGCTAACTGCGGCGGGTGCCGCCGGCCCCGCGAGGCGCGGCGCGAGCGTGGCGCGGGCGCTGTGAGGGGCACGGGGTCTCGCGCGGGCGGCAGGCGGCAGCATGAGGGTGAACATGGGCGTCCTCTCCCTCTTCGGGGCCCTGGTGGGAGTTTCGAGCTTCGTCTTCCTCGTGGTGGCCATCGCGACCGACTTCTGGTACATCATCGATGCCTCCAGGCTGGAGACGTCCCGTAACGGCACGGACGCCCTCAGCTCGCACTCGGGTCTGTGGCGGACCTGCCGCGGTGAGTGGCGGGGGGGAGCGGCCGCTGATCCCGACGGGCCGCCCGGGGCAGCTCCGTTGTGTAGAGGTGGCCGCTGCGCGGAGCGGCCGTGGCAGGCGGTCGTGGTGGCTTCTGCCTTGGGCTTTGCTCCTACAGGGACATAGCCCTGTCCCCTTCGGGCGCTCCTCACCCAGCGGCAGCTCTTTGTCGAGTCTCTCTTGTGTTGCTGGCGAAGGAGGCACGGGGATAGCGAATTTCTGCTCCTGTAGCCTCATTTTACAGTAACTTTTAATTCAAACTAACTTAATAAAAGTTAACCGTTTAGAAGGAAAGAGGGGTGTTTTCAGTTGACTCGGGGTGGGGGGGAATTAAGGGGCGAAAGTTCTGGCTTAAAGCCATTAAAATGACAAATAATAATATAAAGAATATAAATAATATTAATCAATGTATAGTTTATATGCATAAATAATATAAGTAATGTTAACATAAATTACATTAATATAATTATTAATTTGAAATGTATCTATAAACAATGGAAATAAAATTAACTTAATCCCATACTAACTAAAGCTAACTGACTAAAGACTCGCCAAGTTCACCATGTAATGGTGCTGCACTTGATTTTGCTTGGTATTTCCCAGTTCTGGGTTTTAGTGAAAGAGCCATAAACCCTATGTGGATAATATAGGATTTTCCCCATTTAGTTTAATTTGTATGCTGAGCATATTACTTTTGGTTTTGATGCCACCATTAAAAATGAGGAGTAAATAATGTTCATCACAGGCAAGAAAGGATGTTACTTCCAGTGGAGCAGAGGAGAAGGAGCAGTTTAAAGGATTTCTCCCCTTTGCTGTACCCCGAGCCCCACTGAAATGAGCAGATGTTTGTTTTTAAAGCAGATAATATATGAATTGTATGTACATACAAAAAAAAAGAGGATATATTGCAATAAGATATTATAGCATAATTTTTTCTCATTGTTTTTTCCATTCTCTATTAGTGAGGAGCGAATGTTACTCTTTGGTGAACCCCTTCTGGCATGAGAATGCAAACATCACTGATTCACACAGACAGCTTTTGTGTGAGTAACTTTTATATTACTTCTATACTTCCACCCACCCTTCCGTCCCTCCCTGGCCAGTTACCAGGTCCCATTTCTGATTCAGAGGGGGAGCCCTTTGAGATAGTGTTTTGACTCGGCTTCTGTACAATATCTGTCACTGCATGTGTTCTTCAGGTAAGATTACTGTTGAAATAACCATCTAAAGTTCGGCTGATTTCTGAAGCAAGAAAGGAGCAAGATGTTTCTGCCTGGAATGGCTCAAGAAGGTCCACAATTGTTAAAAATAAAAGGCAAAAATGTTCATAATCCCCTCAGAAGAGTTTGATCACTGAAAATGCTTAAGCACACATTTAAACTCATTTAAGATAGGTACTGATCTACCCTATCAGTGGGATTCCTTGGACTGAAAAGAACCTTAAGTATGTGGAAATTTAAGAAAATAAATCAATGACTAAAAGCATTGTTCAAAGTCTTTGGACCTTGTTCAAAAAGATTAAGTTTCTAACTGTTTTGGTTGGTATTTGCTTCTTTTTCTTCAGATCCATTTGTCAATGTCAGAAATTAGAAAACTAAATATTTTCAAATACTTCCAAGCTTCTCCTAAAAGATGATTTAGCTTCTTTGCATTATATTCTGCCCAGTGTTTCACTCATACATGCTTGTATATGGACTTACTTTTTAAAAATTTTTTGTATACTTGCCTCTGTTATCTGACTCTGGCTGTCTTCCCCGTGAAAGCAGAATATGTGCATTTATCTTGTGTGTTAAATGGTACACTTTTCCCTCAAAACCCGACATTTCCCTGAGCAATCCATCAGAGAGGCTTAGAGTGTCTTTAGTCTCTTGGAACAGCATCTCATGGTACAGGTAAAAGCGCAGCAGGCGTGGCACAGTAGGCCTATGAGCTACTGATGCTAGTGGAGCAGTGTTGCAACAGTAACTGGAAAGTTAAAGTGGGAACAAGACCTCAGTGGGCTACTGAAAGAGCCATGCAAACATAATGAGGGTTCAAGAAAAACAGCAGAGATTGTCTCTCTGTGCTTTCAGATTGAAATATGTCATTTCTTTAATCTTCCTTGCTTAAGACAGAGGACTTTAACTGCTTGATGTTGCTGAAAACAGGGTGCTGAGGATAAGTGAAAAAGATTGTCTACAGGATCACTTAAGCCTTTGAGGGCTCAAAGTTAATTGAACCTAATCAGACTGATCACGTTTTAAGTGTGGGCACCTCAACTATTATATTTGGGACAGTCTAAAACGTCAGGATAACATTGTTAGTATTTCAAAAGTTGTGTTCATATTTGCAAAAGATACATCTATAATTTTCTCAGGTGAGGAGATTTTGTATTACAGCTCTTCAATGAAAGCTGATTTCTGCAAAAGCAAAAGCAGAGACTAGACAGAGCTCTTTCGGTTATAAAAATGATGGGTTGGAAACAAAGGACAGCTCTTTAGTAGTCATGAAGTGTAAGAAAAGAGTGACTGAGTGAAAAATGGATTCATAACTATGCTTACAGACTCTACAGAGCTTCAGAGAAATTCTTTATTTCTTGCTCTCATACCAAGTACTATTTTTAGGTTAATGGACAAAGACTTCATGTCTTCAGACACTTGCAGATTTTATTGTAAGCAGATGTAGACTCCCTAGAAATGATAAGAAATCAAAGATAATTTAATTGAAAGAACCTACTAGGTTTGATTTGAATGCCCTACAGAGTGAACTTTTCGATATTTTAGATGTTCAGCTTCAGTGCAGTTTCAGTGTGGTGAGGCTACAGACACGCAGCAATAGCAGCTGCACATAGAAAATGCCATGTCAGTACTTCTTACCTCTAGGTTACGTAGATATTTCTAAGTGACATCTAGGTTTGTTAAGTACTGAAATACTACCTTCTACTTCAGTCTTACACTTTCTTAAATATTTTCTGACTGTGGCCACTGTATCATATTTAGGCAGATCAGGTTCAAACCTTAATCTTTATCTTCAACACATTTTAACTAAAATTCTAGAGGACAATTCTAGGATTGTGGATTCCAGTGTAGTTACTGTAATTTCTTCATGTGTTGCTATATGGGTCAAACAGGCCAATTGCACAGCTTTAATAAATTACTTCAAAAATTTTTTTTCTCTGTATGTGCCTGTGCAGGTGTCTGTGTGAAGTACATTCACATGGAATTAATCTCCTTCTGTCTAGCTGTATAACAAGTTGGGAAGGAGTGTTGGTCTGCTTGGGGGTAGGGAGGCTCTGCGGAGGCATCTAGACAAGGTTGGATCAATGGGATGAAGCCAATTGTATGAGGTTTGACAAGGCCAAGTGGCAGGTCCTGCACTTGGGTCACAACAGCCCTATGCTATGCTACAGGCTTGGGGAGGAGTGGCTGGAAAGCTGCCTGGCAGAAAAGGACCTGGGGGTGTTGGTTGACAGCCGGCTGAACATGAGCCAGCAGTGTGCCCAGGTGGCCAAGAAGGCCAGTGGCATCCTGGGCTGTATCAGAAAGAGTGTGGCCAGCAGGAGCAGGGAAGTGATTGTCCTCCTGTATTGGGCACTGATGAGGTCGCACCTCCAGTGCTGGGTTCAGTTTTGGGCCCCTCATTACAAGGACATTGAGGCACTGGAGTGTGTCCAGAGAAGGGCAGCAGAGCTGGTGAGGGGGCTGGAGAACAAACCTTATACTGAACGGCTGAGGGAACTGGGGTTGTTTAGCCTGGAGGAGGCTGAAGGGAGACCTTATCACTCTACAACTACATGTAAGAAGGTTGTAGCAGGGTGGGTGTTGCTTCCTTCTCCCAAGTAACAAGTGATAGGACAAGAGGAAATGGCCTTAAGTTGTGCCAAGGAAGGTTTAGGTTGGATATCAGGAAAAAAATCTTCACTGAAGGGGTTGTCAAGCATTGGCACAGGCATCCCTGGAGGTATTTAGAAGACCAAATTCTGTATAGTTAATAACTAGTAAATATTACTATAGATTTAGTACCAGTGTAATCTCTGCAAAATATTTCTAATCAAAATTAGTTTGTACTCTGGACTTGGTTCAAGTCCTTCTTGCAGGACAGATGAGCTGTCAAAAAAAGGAAGTAATGTGTTTGCTGGATACTAATGTATCCTGTCAAAACTCTTCTATGAGCTTGACTTTTTGGAAATTCAAGTAACCTGTTCCTATGTATCTCAGTCATGGCTTGATAGTGACCCCTGCTTGGTAACATAAAAATTCCATCTGCAGTCATCTGAACTAAATGCTATATGTTTTGCTGATCCTAGAAAGCTGTGGCTAAGGTTTTTCAAAGCATTGTGAAATTTGTTAAAATGTGGAGATGTTTTTTTTGTGTGACTTCCCCTCTTCTTTTTATAGTTTAAAATCAAATTGCCTCAAGACTTTTTTTTTTTTAATTATTCTGGCACATCAAAGTAACATCTATAGTGTGTTATTTGGCCAAAACCTAAGTGGCCATTTTGGTCCAAAGATGCAAGCAGCAGTAAAATTACAAACCACATAGTTTCTCTTGAATCTTAGTTTTGCACCACAAACTGGTGTGGGAGCTCATCTATGGTGCAGAGCTGGAGCCAGAGTTATGAAAAATAACGTGAGAGGAACTAGTGTTGTTTCTTAATGGCTGCTTGGTTTACCCCTGACACACAAACCAGCTGCATTAGGTACTTACAATGTATGATTAATCTTCTGACAATTCTGATTTTTTCTTAGTGACATCAACATCATGGCCAGTGATTGATTTTCTGTTACAAGTCACTTTTTAGTGTTCTTATCTATTCCTAAGCCATCCAGAGATGATCAGATAATGGATGTGGTTTCCACTTATATATGACTGGAAGAAAATGTTTTTCTTGTTATAAAACCAAGACTGGAGTGTGCAACTGCCCCTGCAGAACTGCTTGAATTATTCTCCCCAGACTATTTTTATTTTTTTCTTTTTTAGACATCAGTATAGCTGTAACCATGAGGCTTCAGACAAGGTAGTGCTTCCTGGAGGGAAACAATCTTTGCAGTTGGGCAGTTACTGATACCTCAGTTGTTATAACATAAAAGCTGCCTTGGCTTCTTCCTCAAGAAAATTAGTTTAATAATACGGTTAAACTAGACTGAATTTCCTTACAGCATGCAGACCCTGTCACTAACCAGCTGCTTCAATTTCTCCCCACTCTCTATGGACCTGCTGAATTTTTACTGATTTACGTGTTTCTAATGTTATAATCCCCAAATGCCTTATTATTTGGCTGCCATTACATTTTTCCTGGAGGATTTACAGTCCTTCACAATTTCTCATTTTGGTTTTAAGTTATCAGAAGGAAACAGCTAGGGCTGGAATACCTGGCAAGAGCCAGTTCAGAGGCCAAGTGAAAGAAGACCCAAATGATGTATGTAGAAACTCTAACTTAATTGATATGGTAGGTGTGTACCTAAATGGCTCTGCTTTGTTTACGAGCGACAGTGCAGTGGTCCTTCAGAGAGGTTCCAGTGAACCTTTTCCTTTGGTACTTACAGTAGATACTGCAATAAGTATATACAGAATCTGAGATAACTTTAGCATCACTGCAGCTGAGACCTAATGAGTGACAACTTCTGATGAATGTCTTCGTTTTCAAATTCATTGGTATCTTAGAAATGGAATGTGAACCACAGTGTATTGCTTACATTTATCATTCTACCCATTCCTAGTTTTGAAGGTTTTCATGAGCGCCCACCTGTGCTGTCTAGCATAATTTTATTTCTACAATCTGCAATTTGTCTTCCAGTTTAGCTAAGAGACTTGTTACATGAGAAGAGCAGAAAGCCAAAATGTGTAACACAAAGTCCAGAGCTTCACCAGTTATCCTGAGGTACCCTGTGAGCTCTCCTCCACCAGCATCTTTCCTCTTCTGGACAGGAGAGAATCCAGGCCTTCGTGTCCCTGGGGTTCAAGCCCAGAAGTCTCACATTTAGGCACAGACAGGAGTTCTTTTCTGTTGCTCATTGTTTCTCTACGTTGTTTCTTTCCTTCCCTCCTTCCAGGCAGGTCAGGCTTTCTTGATGCACTGTTTCTTCCTGGCTTCGCTAAGTCTTTCCAGAGCAGCCGCTCTGGTTTTAGCCACTGCCAGCATTCTGTTTCAGCTGCAGGCTTTTGTCTTTCTAACTGGCTGTTTAGTTACTGCTGGGGAAGACAAACAGTGCCTTAATTAAGTTCTTCTGAGCTGCTGCCATTTGGAGTATTTCTGATGAAGTGACTATTACAGACTTCTAGAGATTATTTGCTATTATAAGCTGTGCAAACAAATCCAAAGTTAGTTTGAAACAATTAAGCTCCAGCATGTTAACAGGAGATGATTAACAAAACTGCCAGACCTGCTGTTGATTAGTTCTGACACCATTCAATTTTTCTAGTTCATTCCACAGATTTCTGTTACAAACAACTCATAAACAACTGTGTTGGGTGGTAGTTTAGAAATGTCTACCAAATTCACAGATCTGGACACACACTGCAGATGTCATTCTTACTGATGTTTGGTCAAACCTCTAGTAAAACAGCTTTGGCTAGCTGATGTAAAACTTGATTAACTCAGATCAAGCAATTAAAGTATTTTTTGCTATGAAAAAACTGCAATTTTTAAGAATGTTCATCAGTTTGTTTCAGTATTTTCAAGATTAAACTATAGGGTCTTTTGTGTTGGACTGACAGCAAACTCAGGCATTGAGAAACATGTGGGAAACTGAATTCTGCTTTACAGGAAAGTGCACGTATCTCTTCTTGTGCAAAGTGCTTAGGATTTTTTTTTCAATACTAGATTCATTTAATAAAAATGATGATAGTTAAATGTATAATACATAATGCATAAATAGGTATTTCAACACGAACGAAAAACACTAAAATGACTGCAAAATTGATGTTTTAACTTCTTTTTCATTTGTTATTGAAGACAGAAACACAGTAAAGATATTTTAAGTCATGTCCTTCTATAAACGAATTCTGTCCCTCTAATCAAGGAATATAATGGCATATTATGATATGCCAGATGGCATGAATTCAGATTCCTGAGTGGTTTCCATGGCAGCATTGTAGAGTAAGTTTCCCAGGCAGTTGCAGATTTCATAGAAGAAGAACAAATGGGTTTTAGGTATTAAACTAGAACACTGGAGGTGGTAAAAGTGCTGTTTAACGAGATACAATCAATTAAATATTTGATTTTTAAAAAGCTGCAGGTGATTCAGGAGAAATGTGATCCCAGCGGTGTGTAGGAAAAGTAAGGCTCTGTCACAGTGGGATTTGAGGGTTTCAGCTGAGATATCCCTAAAACCTATATTTTCACTGAAGAAGGCATAAAAATCAGAGTTATTCTGGTGTTACATGCAACTGTCATAGATCATTAATGCAATCTATGACACTCCCCATGAGAATACTCTGGTTTGTATTTGTTTTCCCTTTGCTTCAAGAGAAAAGGTTACATTCAGAGTCTTTTCTTCACCTGCCCTTGTCCTGTCTAAAGTTACAGTCCTAGCTGCAGTAGCTGGAATCACACCATGAAAAGAAAAGTCAAAGAAACAGCAACTGTTAGTGCTACTGGCCTGAGGTATAGTTTGTTAGCAGCAACTTTGACTAGTGAGGGACACCTGGAAAATCACAAAGCACAGGCCCAGTGATGAGCTTGTTTATGTTTCTTGCCTCTCAGCAGAGCCAGATCTGAGGACAGAGTTACACCATTCTTACATTCTTATTTTTAAAGGGATAATTGTGTCAGATTTTATGCCTCTAAGGTCTCTTTTCCTCTTACATGCAAGATCAAATCTAAGAGGACACATGAATGTCAAAACAGTGGGGAATCAAAACCAGGCCCAACACCCTTAGGAAGCACAAGCAGGGCAGAAGACTAGCCTGTTCCTGCTGCCTCTCTAGACTATGAGAGCTAAATTGTGTGTGAAGTCTCTATTCTGTCACATCATGTTGCATCACATCCCTCACGACCACTTCTAACTATATAAATAAACTCCTGAACTAAGTTCCATGGCTATTTCTTCCCTTGGTATTCAACTAAGATTTGCAAACAATTTTGACAGTTTTCTACACAGTAAGCAGAAGACTGATTTGGCTGTTAGTGTCTGAAAATTGCTATAGGTTTGGGTTTCTTAGCCAGCAACAGCAGCCATGGCCAGCTTTGCTGAAGGAAAGCCCAGGGCATACCCTCAGATGTTGAAGCAAGGAGAAAACGTGCTCCCTTCACTGCTGAATGGTGAATTCTGAGCATCAGCTGATCTTGATGTGGGCATATGTAGCACTAAATGTGAGATTAAAGTTACCAGCGTAAATAAACAGAAACGGAAGAACAATAGGTTCACCTCCTAAAGCTTTGTCATTTGCCACATTTTTCCTTGTGAGCATGTTCTGTACTACACAAACCAAAAAATTATATCTTGAAACCACATTCCACTCAAGTAAAGAAATTAGCAATGTCTGCCTTGATCCCATGCGGGCTCTTCCTAACCTTCCGAAGTTCTAGAACTCAGCAGAGATACCTGCTTGATTGTGTCTTGTCTTCCTAATGATATTGAAGAGGATAAGCTGGGTCCTTAGCCAGTGGCAGGTGGAGTACCTCCATTTCAGTGGATGGTTACAGTGACTTAAAAAAATTGATCATCTGATCATACAGAAACTGTGATCTCTTAGCTGACTCCTTTTCCTTGGGAACCAGCTAATGGTGTATGTAATGATTGTTCCTCTGTGAAATTAAATGAGACCCTGAAGCCTAGAGCCCTTCAGAAAATGGATTTTGAGTTTTCCTTTCTCAGTAACTTCACTCTGGTATGAAATAAATTGATACTGGAAGCTCAAATTACTTTTTTTTCTGTTATTATTCTAGAAAAGGTTGGGTTGAACATTGTGGATAGATAGCATGAGAGGAAAAAATGACACAGAGATGGTTTATGATGGAAAAAACAGTGTGATATGAAAAAATACATAGCAACCCTCTGTTTACACAGCTATTAAAGTGTTACAGGGATTAAGAGAGACTAATGTAAAATATTTAGCATGGGAGGAAGCAACCAGGATAGTTTAATGCACTTAGTGAAGCTGCTGCGGACAATGACAAACACAGAATCAGATCTGAATGGGAAAATTTACCTCTAGTTGGTGGTCAGCAGCAGCGAAGAAAAAGGTCAACAGTTTGCTAGATCAGTTCAGCAGAGGACATGTGACAGAAAAGAAAATGTTTAACTAGAGCATCTGCTGGATCTCAGCATCCAGACAGAACAGTGCCACTCACTGTGAGCTGTATGATTCAGATAACCAGGGCTACTTTTTACTAAGGTTGTCAGTGACTACGTGATATGCAATGCATCACTTGTTATCCAGCTAGGATTAATATCTGAGAACTGTTTAATTGCTTAAATCTATCCATGTAGACATATCCTTTATGTTTGTGGTCTGTGTTTGAAATACAGAGGCTGTGATCCTTTGAAGGGCTTGCTCTGAATGTTACTTTTTTTTTCCACACTGTGTATTTGTCCTGCTGACTTAAACTGAAAACCCAAGAGATCGTCCAACTCCTTGTTTGTGCAGCACAAAATAAGGCTTTGATCCTGATCAGGGATAATTATTAGTACATCCAAACACTTCATAATAAAATGTTAAAATATTAACATTCTTCATATTTCTTCAGACATGCATGGAACATTTGTCATCCTGATGCCCCTCAGCCTGATACTGATGATTTTTGGAGGAATGACTGGATTCATCAGTATTCTTGCCAGAGCCTACCTACTGCTTCTAATGACGGGACTGCTTTTTCTTTTTGGAGGTACTATATCAAACTCCTGGCTTAACCATTTTAAATAACAAGAGATTGGATCTGGGGATGACTTTGGATCTGAGGATTGGATCACTTTATCTTCCAGGAGAAAAATAAGCAAGAGTTTGCTTTCAAAATAATGCTGGTGTTCATTTACTTGGTGTCTGCTCAGCTCCTGACAGGATTCTGGAGTAGAAAGCTGCCACTTAGAGTCAGGAAACGCAAATAATCACACACAACCATACATCCTCGTAGAGCGGATCACACTTTGAACACGTTTGCTGTGCCCATTAACACAAAATATTTAATACCTTCTCAATACCTACCCAAATTCTTTACAGACAGGGTAATGGAGTAATGGAGAAGTGACTTTGGGATTAGTGAAGCATAGGGTTTGATAGCCTTGCACAGATCTTACAACTATTAAGAAAACTGACATTTTTTCAAAGGCATTTGCATTGAGTTCCTGAAGAGGATCTTGCTGGCATTCCTGGGTTAGCTTCACTGCTAGTTTTGAACTAGAGCGGTATATATGGGTCACAAAAGGAAATCCCAAAGAGTTGGAGGGTAACATTGCAATTTGAAGCTAGTAAAATTCTTTTACATTTTGTTTTCTATTAATGTTGCTGTAACCAAAACCTCTGTGTTTTAGGAAATAATTTATGAATTAAAACTAAAAACATTCTCTCATAGTAGGAAAAATGGGTTTAAATCCATCTCAATTTTCTATTCCAGATAGGTTTTCAATACTGTTTCACAATGTAACTTGAAACAGGAATTTTCCCCAACAGAAAAGGAGATCATCACTATTTGCCCTCATCACCTGATCACACAGTCCCATTTCTGAGGAAAGAATGCTAAGAGGTTGCTGGCAGCAAGTGCTGCTCTCTCAAAGTCGTGACTGACCTTTTTAGTTTGAAATGCTCTCACAAAGGTGAACCATCCCCCATTATGCTTTTCTTTTGCAAAAATAGACAAAAAAAGTTAATTCTCTTTCCTTAGAACATCAGAAAACTATATTCACTAAGAAGGCTTAGGCTATTTGAAAACTACTCCAAATAGTAAGTGAAAGATGAAAAGCTGTGAAGTGCAAGGCATGATTATCCTGCTGAGGAGTGGAGTACTGTGCTGTTCTAAGACACTTTGGATTGCAAAGAGGGAAAGGAAATAGAAAGTATTAGGAGAGGGTTGCTTGAAGATGTTCTGAAGATGCAACTGGTGCTGTTTCCCAGGACAAAATGAACAGACTGAAGGGTGACCTTTGGTGTGAGACCAGCCCCTCCTCCCCCTCAGGCAGTGTTGTTCATCTGCTTCAGCTGCAGAAAGGCTTGATGCACGTAACGGGCATGCACGTTTTTAGAGAATATTCCAGTTCATGGAGTTCGGTATTGGTTAGATAGTTCTCTCTCAGTAGAAAGAAATATTTTATGGTACAATTCCAGAAACCTGAGTTTTTGGGAAATACCATAACTGATATGTTCCACATCCCAGGACATTCTATACGCTGCCTTGGTTTTTTGAAATGCGGCTATATTTAAAGGGGATCACAGAATCAGTGTACCCTGTTGAAATTGTGAACAAAACAATCATTTCCATTTCTGCTGACAAAAGGTACAAAGTGATTTTTTTCTCCCCCTTGAGAGGACTAGAATAAGGTACAGGCATCAAAGCATGGTTAAAATCAGGAATATGAGTATGAATTTTGACTGTTGGATAGCCCAATACTCTGCTCTCTTGGTTTGCCTCTACTCAAACTTGTCTTTCTGGCAAAAATGCAGACTCATCTAGACTTACACCGTGATTTAAAAGAAATCCAGACCAAAATTTTTCTCCCTCAGAGTCAGATAAGACACTATCTTATCATACAAATATTCTAGTACCTACTTCAATTCAGGGCCTTTCTATTGCATATTTCCTGCCACTGATCCAGAAAAGTTATGACTTTAGTTAGCATATGTCCTTTGAGTGACATAGATGCCAGGCCCAGGATGTAGCATGTCCTTGTGCTAGATGTGCTTTTCTCTAAGTTTGCTTGCTTCTGTACTGTCCTGTCATTCTGAAAACATCTGGCTTCTTGTTTGAGTGCCTTTATTAATTTATTTTTATTCTGCTCCAAGGACATCTTTGGCTCAATTATTTGCAAGTGATTAATAAGTCATGACTCCACAACACTTGGTGGGAGGTGACAGTAAAGACCAACACATTTATATTCAACACTCAAAACTTAGGATACTCAAAATTAGAAAACAGCCTGAATTCAGGTCACTGACCTGAAATGCAAGAATCTCTGTCTCCATGGGCTTTCTTGCACAGAGGTAGACAACTGCATGTCGTGCACAGCAATGAGAAATGAGGTTGCATTATAATATAGTATTGAAAAAACAGAGATGTACATGCATTAGATATCTGTAAAAGACATGACTAGATTTGTATTGTGGGAGGCTTGCTGTTATGCAGTTTGTTTCAGTATTTAACAGTAAGAACACATTAAACTCAGTGGACAGAAATAACCCTCCCTTTAATTCCTTCTCCCTGTTCCCCAAAAACCAGCCTCAACTAGGTTTAAAAGGTAAACAGGGGCTAACTGGTAATCTGGCCTGGGTAGATAGGAAGGAGTGGCAAAGAAGCCCTAAGAGATATCAAATTAATTATTTTTAATTATCTCTGCAGTGGATGTTAACTAGCTGAATGCGTTTTTCTTTCTCAGCTCTTGTTACACTTACTGGGATCAGTGTCTATATTGCATATTCAGCTGCTGCCTTTGAAGAAGCTGTCTACCTCCTGAGGAGTAGGGATCTCCTGGGAGAAATCGACATCAGGTTTGGCTGGTCGCTGGCACTAGTCTGGATGTCCTTTGTCACAGAAGTGCTCACTGGGGCTGTGTTTCTCCTGGCAGCAAGAGTTGTGGGTCTGAAACGACGACGTGAACAGGCATTATGAGCAACAGGTATCATTGCAACAACAGAACCCTGCAGAGCCTAGAGATGTGGATTGCTTGGTCCATCTGGTCGCTAGGGGGAATAACAGTGGCAAGGCTGTGACTGAGTATTTTGTCAGCTGCCATAAACCCTTTTCCTCACAGTTAGCTATAAAACACAAAGATTCTGTTAAATCAGTAAAACATTTCGAGTGTTGTCAATAAGAAAACCCTTGTGACTTTAGAAGAAAGTACATTGCAGTATTAGTGTTTCCAAATAATTTCAGCTGGCAGCTCATGAAACATCTCCATTCATTGCTTACAACAAGGTGGATTTCTTGCTTGCTTTCCTCCTTTCTGCTGTCCTAGCAAAGTGCCTCAAAGTACCTTGCAGGCCAGTATGCATGATCCACTTTGCTTTTGGTTTCTCCTCTGAGGCTCTTCATCAGTATGCCTGAGATTCCAGTCATGTTGGCAGCCTCTACCAGTGGAGCTACTCTGAGATGGCTACTTTGTGGTAGGTAGTGTGATCTTTCTGCTGCCTTTGGAGGCACATAGGGATATATGATGTCTCTACACTTGAACCCAGGGAGAGAGTGTGAGGTGTAAATATCCTCAGTTAACACTGCATACTTAACACAGAATAGGAAGATCCAGAATAGGAAGAACTTCAGAATATTTGGAGAACTCCAGTGATAATCCCCTGCACGGGGAATTAGCCATGCAGGACATGCAGTGAGGTGAATATTAATCGTTACTCTGGTGTACACTTTCTGTATTTATAGAATTTTTCTTTTCCCTAATGTCTTCCCAAAGAGCCCGTCCTCCCTTTTGTACCACAATCACACTATTTCTTTGTGACAACACACAAAAATGGCATTTGAGAAACCAGAAAACCCCAGAAGCCTAATCCATGTCAGCTATGTCTCTCTAAGGAGAGACACGCATCATGTTCTCTTTCCTAAAATCATTACTTGTAGGGTGAAAACAAAGAATAGTCATTTTCTAAACATGAGCTGTGACAAAATTAAAGGATATAAGCTGCTTTTCCAGATGTTTTAACTAGCTACTGTAGCCAGCCCCAATCTGTCAGATGCTCAGGCTACATACTTACCTCTTCCAGCTTATTACTAACTGCTTTTTACATTCTGTAATACAGAAAAGGTATCTGATGCATTTCCCAGTTTTTACTTAACAATTTTGATGACGCTTCTTTTTAATGAAATTTATGCACATGCTTTGTGCTGGAATATGTTTAACTTGTGCTGAAAACTGCTGAGTAAAACTCAACACACAGGATACCTGAATTTCATCTTAGGTGCCAAGCAATCTAGTTTTTCTTTATTAGTTTGTCCTCTGGGTAATAGACTTTAAGAGAAAATTTACTTTGGTGCCCACTGAAGCTGCTGAAGAAATTTTCCCCTGACTGCTGAGGCTTTGAATAAAGACTTGAATGTGTTCACAGATCCACTACATTTCTGTTAGATCATGTATTTCTGGAGGACTTCAGCATGTTACAGTTCAAGACTGTGACTCAGGAGCTGTGTCAGCAAGGCACACTGTCATTGGGCAAGTCCCTTGTACTTTCTCCAGTAGTGCAAAGGGCACCATTCACCTACCTCTGTTAGATATCAAAACAATTTTATCATTGTGTCTTGTGTTAAAGATTTCACATTGACTCTTACTGAGTTCAGCTCTAATCTTAGTCACCTAGTACCAATTACTTTACAAAAAGTAGTGACAGGGAGCTTCCGAGAACTTACAGTCTTTGGAGATATAAGAAAACATTATTACTATCATGCTGTGAATGGAGAACTGAGGTGGAAAGACTGTCCAAGGTCACACGAAACCAGAGTTTCTGAATCCCAGTCTAAGACCTGAGTTGTCAGACCTTGCTTGTTATCAGAATAAAATGAGACTAGAAATCCTGAATAGACTGAGCAGTGGAAATTCTGTGAATAGCCAGTACAATTTTGGAATTCTCACTTGCTCCCTCATTGGTTTTCATGTATTTTCCATGTTGCCTTATATTGGGACTGTGTAATTCAGTCACAAGTTAAAGCATACCAAATCAGATCTATAAGAAGAGTAAGAAAAAAAAAAAACCCTTTGTAGCCAAAATTCCGTGTGCTTAAGTGTAATTATGTAAAATGTAATATTTCTATGTTTTGGTGCTGGTGAAGCTATTTATAATACAATTTGTATGATGTTACTCAGACATTACTGTAAGCTGTAATAATAAAATGTCATGAGTTATTTTTTTAATATTTATTGTAGATGTTATTTTACAGCAGTTTTGAATGTTGTAAAATTAAATAAAATGACATCTCAGAGCTGGGAGTTATTTACAAGACATGGAAGAACTAAGATATATATTTTCTTTAACTCTTTCTGCAGATGTATGCAACAGTTATATGATGCTTTTGAAGTGCCCGTGTCACATGTGGTAGGTATTTATGAGATACTGATGCAGCTACAATATAAAATACTCAAGTGATCAAATCTAATTAGAAAGCCAATGAATCTGTAATTGAATTAGAACAATTCTCATTCTGGCTTCTTGCAATATCTGGCACAATGGTAATAAAGAGTATCTTCTGCTCCTAAATTTTGTATAACCCCTGAATTTCTCTGAAATTCTTTCTGAATACCAAGTAAAGAAGATGGTTTGGAATAGTCAAATAAGCCTTGAGCATTTTTAAGAATTATGCTAGAAAGATAAAACATCCTGGAAAGGACTTTATGTAATTTAATGATACAAATGACATTATCAGCTTCTTTTTCTTACTGAAACTAATGTTTATTTAATACCTGATTTTTGCTATGTTTTCCCCAAAATGTGTTACTGAGAGGACACTGACTGTTCCTATTACTTTCAGGTGGATTACAGCATCATAGGTAGTTGGCTGCATTTAAAGCAAAGAAAAACAGATGTACTGAGCAGAGGAGTACCCTTGGAGCAGGTAGAGTGCACAGAGCTACTGACCAATAGTAGTCACTAATTTAAAAGCTTCCTCAAGGGATGGCAGAGAAGGATAGGGGAGGTCAAATGAATCCTTGAAGATGAAAAAGCTGCAGATATACAAGACATTTAGAGGAGATGTTGATAAATATAATGTAGACATGAAACCGCAAGGATTCAGTCTGGGTCTGTGCTGCTCCTGAGCTGGCTGCTGCAGTGCATCCTGGATGTCTCTGTATACGCGCCTCTGTCAGGTTCAACCCCCAGGATGTTGGCCATCCCTGGTTTAGGTTACAGGTCTTTAACTACTGGATTGCATTCTAGTTAGGTTACAAAAATTAGATCTTTTTACTTTTACTAAAATATTATAGTGCTGTTTTACTGTAATAGCTTTCTCCTATGTTTTACACATCAGCTTTAACCATAACTGAGCCCTCAGACTTTTCCCTCCCTTTTTTCAGTCCTTTCGGCAGCCATATCCCTGTCAGATTCAATCTTTGGATGCATATGAGCAATGGCAGTATATAATGCTGGCTCACATCCCACTTTGGCATTTCTGTTGCTAGTAATCCTACTTGGAATGCTCTGACTTGAGAGACCTTTTCCATTTTATAGTGGTTTGCACAGAAGCAGCGGTCTCTACTGACATCTCATGGCTACACTAAGCAGTTGTTTGGAAAGAAACCTTTCATTTCCATACGTAGTAGTTTCTGTACAGTTTGAAGAGCAGAGGAGACTGTCATACTCACTAGGCCCTCGCTCCTGTATTTTATAGCCCAGAGAATCCAATCTAGAAACTGCTGAATCCCGGTCAGTAAGATCTCCCAGCTACTGGCCATCTTAAGTTAAAATGTCAGGTGATGGGAAATGCACTGTTAACCTTCCGTGTTTTTTAAAAAAATTAATCACAAAACATTCTTAAAGGTTTTTACTGCTTCTGTTCTTAGGAGATAGATGCTATAGGAGATAGATGCTATAGCCATTCCACTAATGGTTACATTTTGTATTGATCAACCAGTATTGTTTTTTGTTTATATTTGTGGCATCAGTGTCAAAACTATTAAGCTGAAACTAATCAAATTGAATATCTGAGGATGCAAATAATAAGAAAAAATATAAATAGCTTTACATCATGGCTTATTTCCTGAATATGACTGACTGTCTCAGAATTCAACAATTGAACTTCAGAATCAGTCTAGAAAATGTAAGAGGGGTTCTGCAGGAAACAGCATGCTATGTTTTTCTGTGCCCTCTCTCAATAAAAACATTTTTGCCAACAAAGTCAGAAAGCTCTGTTCTCAGTATGAGTTGAGCAGCTTCAGTGAGATTCACCAAGATGTTAAATTTTGAAACTATGCAACAACTGTCAAAGCAGAAGAGATCAACTCTAACCTCTCACATTTATTAGATTCGGTCTTCCTTTCCTGGGAACTGTAGCAACATTGTCCACTCCAAATCTACAAATATACCTCTGCCTAGGCTACTCAGACACATCTGTAATTCTTCCAAGCCAAATTACTAGGGTAGAGCATCTCCTGTAAAAAACCATTCTTACCTGTGGTGCAGAATTGAGTTGATAGATTTATATGTTGGATGAACACTATTTGGCCGTATTTCCTTCATCCCTGAACTATAGTCCCCAAACAGATGAACAGTTGGTTAACAATCTGCAGGTATGTGGAGTCAGGTATTAGAAGGAAAGGAAGAGAGATGCAGTGCCATACCCCACCGTAACTAAAGTGGCATTGACAGCCTGAAATCTCTTGTTATGTGTGACCTAGTTTCTCAGCCTAAGAAAACCTAAGAAAACCCATCTTTGTCATCTTACAGGAAGCATCACCATTGAGGATAGGACACTAAAGTTAATACTTATAAAACTGTCACAAAGGAAAGGATATGGGACTGTAAGTGGGCAAGTTCTCATCAGTTAACGAGTTACTGTTTATCAGCCAAGCTATCACAACTGAATGTATTATACTCTAAAGTCATCTCCCACCCCTCTTTAGAATTAAAATGCTTTTATTCAGAACTTCACCTCTACAGCCTAGTCCCATTTGCATCATAGTTTAAGCTACTGGGTTTAATATTTGGAGGAGATCAAACCTGATGAGCAGTGAAGTATTAAAAAGTAGTATCTTAGTTCTTGTCATACTTGTACCACTCATTTCAAAGCTAGCTGAAAGACTCCTTGGTTGGGGTTGGAGGGACGGCAGGCAGTTCCCTGAAGAGCTTTTGGCTCATTACTGTTTTCTGTTTTACTGTTTTCATTTTTGCCAAGGACAAGGCAAACACTTGTCATGAAAGGCTGGGATTCTCTCAGTGTAATGCTCCCTAGGTGTTGAAAGGAATTTGTCTGCCAATAGCTGAACAGCATTTGCTAATGGCTTACACTTCTGGACAACACATCTGTCTGCTGAAGGAGCTAACATTTCTCCATCCAACCTGGCCTTTTCAAATATTTATAAGCTAATGTTGTCTGTAATGCCTGCAGTATACAGAGAGGCTGAGCTGAATTGCACTGTGGAGGAGTCTGTTTCTACAGTCTTTTTGAGTTGGCTGCATCAGCACTGTGAAAACACTTTGGCATCATAAACCTTTTATTGCCACCGCTCCCACTTGACTAGTATTATACAGTGAAGCATTTAATTATGAAAAAAATAAACCCCACATAAAAAGAATTTTATAACTGTCAGGCAAAATCCACAGAAGGAACAAAGTTTGTAGGACTTTCAGTAACAAGTCTTTTGAGTTATCTGTCTTTCTGTTTATAAACAGTACATTACAGGCACAGCAACATCTGTAGCCAGCAGACTCAGAAGCTGTATCTCCTCCCTGTCTGTGGCAAATTTCCCATATGACAGGACCTTGGTTTGGTCCAGGGCACTTCTGATAAAATGGAAAAGTTCTACATAAGTAACTGAGAAGACCAGGCCTTGTTTAAGCTGCTACTATAATTAATGCAAACACCCAAGTGACAGGACTTACTGCTGAGAGTTTCATTTTCCTCAACAGGTGACAATTAAAAAAACCAAACATCTTCACTTGAATCATTCAGTCCCCCTGATCACATGCATCAACAAGACACACTGGTGTCAGTCTTGAGGTACTTGGCACACAGTAGCAATGAGTGTTTGAACCAGCTGTAACTGACTGTCCTGCAGGCATCACTGAAATAACAGCTATGAACAAGCAGAAGAAACATCATCACTGGTAACCATGTCTTAAAGAGAAGGGTTCTGCCTGAGTTTTGTGGTTTGCCACAGATGAACTTGTAGGTGGAAGTTGGTGTAATAATCCAGCTAAATAGCAACATCTTTGCTAAATGGGCTGATTGATGAAAAGGCGCAATACAGCATCTTTATTGTCCTACTTTAGTGAAGACTTCCTTGTCACATTAGCATGCAGAGACACATGACTAACTATGCAGGGAGCTCTGCTGGGTTGGCTTCCTCTTAAAAGTAAGATTTGTTATTCCTCCTTGGGGGTCTCTGGATCACTGTGTGGGTAAGCAGGAGGCTGTTACATCAGCAACATAAATGAGGAAAAAAATCCACTGCCTGTACAAATATCCAATAGGAAAACCACACTCCTGCTCCCAGGCTCCTCCTGGGCACAGACCTGCCCTTCAGAGTCTGTCTTAGGCTCACTTTCTTGCTCTCCTGTTCATCAGAAAGTCCTTTTACTCCTCCTTGGCAGTAATAGCAGTGCATCAGGACCCTCTGTCACCATAACAACTGGGATATCTGTCTTATAATTCAAACTGCCCTCTCTAACTTCAAGGGCCTCTTCCTACACACCATCTAGAGCTCATCAATCCTTCCCTGAGCAATTCTACATTCTTTATTGGAGTAGTAGCTCCCACACCCACCCTTTCTAAAGCTGCTTCTCTGCCATTTTATTTCCAAGGGCCTGATGAACCGTACACTCACAGATTTGGGAAGAGGATTGAATTTGATACAGGTAAGCCTCAGTCTTTTCAAAGACCAGCTAACCCTGTGATTAACCCCATTGTCTTGGGTTTGCCTGTGGCAACGGTTGCCCCAAAGAGTTCAGAAGATAATCCCCCAGAGAGCAAACAGCTTGCATAGTAAATCCCCTTGTAATTCCTAATTCCTTTGGAATTTAGACATGACAAGCATTAAAACACTAAAGGTTCTTAGAAAGCATCATGTCCCTCCAAGATGACAAATGCATGCCCAAAATCTTACTTAGCCACCAACTGACTTTGTGACATTGGACTAACTGATACCTGTTTCTGGACTCCATCATCTTTAATGGCAGTGTTCCTACTCAATTGCCTCAAGTTGAATTAATGACTTTACTAAACCTCCCCAATAGCTCGTTTAGAGATTCAATCATTTTAATCAGATTTTCTTTCATTATATGCAGAGATTTCAGCCTGCACTGTCAGTTGCAACCCATACAAGCACTGCAAGTCAATACAAATATTTTCTAGTAGTTTGTTTAAAATATTTCCCCCTAAATAGCACTGTTACATGAGAATAAGGATACAGTATAAATTAGTGCTTGAAACGGATTTCGCAATACACATAATCGTAATTTGGCATTTCATTAAACTCATTCATTAACTGTTATCATCACCTGGGCATCCAACTAACTGGTAGCTGTTTGTATGAATGTTACTGTACAGAAGCAGTCCCTGTGATAACAGCATTCCTGGTTCTATATGCTGTGCTTTGCCTGAGCAGCCACTGCACGTCACTGTTGTTCCACACAGAAGAGTCAAAAGATACTCATTTGTGTGAGCAGGGAGCTCTTTCTCATTGGAGAGTCTCTGCCTCTTCAATCAAGGGAAGAAAATGTGCTACAAACCAAGGAATGGATCTTACAGAAGTCAAGGGGGATTTTCTCTGCAGGACTGAGGGAGGTCATGCCTGTTACTCTTTGACTTTTTCATTTGCCTCTGCAAAAAGGCTTTATCCATCTTTCTCTTTAAAGGTGTAAAGAGAGAATGGTCATTATCCAGGGACACAAGGATCCTGAGGGAGTTGCCTGCTCTTCACAGGCCCTGTGTGAACTGTGACAAATCACTAAACCTCTTGATGCTCAAGTTCTGCAGCAATGACACCATACTCTGCCTCACGGTCTTACTGTGAGGACTGAAATTAAAGATATGAGATGCTCAGATATACCTCTAAGGTAAGTAACTCTAAGAGGTAACTTCATGTATACCTCTTATATTTGGAGCATTTCTTCCTTTCAGACAAAGTAGAAATTTTGTAGTGTTATGTTGTGATTTTAGAAATAAAGAGCTTGAGAAGTTGGCACGATTGTTAAACCTAAAAAGGCAGCTACAACCAGGGGTCTGAATTATGTTTTTCTAGAAGTACGACACTCCTAAGAAAGCTTTGTCAACAACTGCGTCAAGTCATATACGCTAACTAGCAATAAGGTCCCTCTTTCAGTACTTGCCACTGAAAGTACAGAAATATTCCCATTTCCTCACATGATTTTTTTCCCAAGTTTTTGGGAATTGCCACATTGTCTGAGTGCAATGAGGAGACTTAATTCCTTTTTCAGTAAAGTTTCATATAAAACAATTCAAGAAGAACGAAACTGCCAATAAAAATTCTAGCAGAGGGTAGGAAGGAAGAGGCTGAAGGATAAAATAAAAAAAAAAAAAACAACAAACCAAAACCATGAGAAGATGCAGAGGGGAATTAACAACAGAAGAGATAGAAAAACTGAATAGAAAATTATTTATCAAGTAGCGACCTTGTGGGATATTGTGTAGCACTCAACACACTAAAAGCCCATCCATAGGCTTTCATACTGTGCTTGCAACACATCAGTGTTAACTGTACCTACCAGATCCTACTGTTGCAGCTCAGCTTGGCTGCCATTGGCGTATTAATTCATCAGATGGCTGGCAATCCATGGATCCGGGATCATAAGGAGGAAGCAACACTCCAGCTGCAGGTGACACTGAGGTGACACGTAGACTTACTTGAGCCAGGTTTACTCATCTAGCTCCAGTTTCAGCCACAAAGCTGAGGGACAAATTTCAGTATGGAGTGGCTGTGTTCCTGCCAGGCTTGTCTGGTGCATGGTGACTCTCATCTCACTGCATTTTTCCTGATATCACTACCCTGGTTTGTGATGATTACAGTGATTTCACAGATGCTTTCCCACATCTCCAGTCTGCAGAAGAGATACAACCTGAGAAAAGCATTCTTTTCTTCCCTCATACCCCACTAAAGGTAGCAGGAATCACATGCCAACTTTGTAAAGTTGAGCCCTGGCATTTGACACCCAGGGATCACTTGCACAGACACAGAAATGTCTGCATCTCACTGGCTGTATGAAGAGGCTAAGCCTCTGCATGCTTGACCTGAGTGCTACCATAGATCCTGTGTCACATAAAGGAAGAAAATTTCAAAAAGAAATTATCCTGCAATCTCCAGCCATGATCTTAATCATTTGAGTGGCCTAAAACCAGGCCAGAATTCTTCATGCAGCACAAAAGCAAGGAGTTTTGTTTTTGAGGTTACGAAAGGAATGTTTATTTCATAAGCTCAGATCCACAAACATGAGAGGAGTAGAGATCATACTGCCGGAGGGAAGGAAACCCTTTCCTGAAGCAAATGGCTGGGCTGTAACGCTGCATCCTACTGAGACAGGGATGATTTATAAAAGAGAAAACATACATGGCTTGGCGATCAAAACAGTTGCCTCAAGATTGCTGAGCTGAGTGAAGAAGTGAAGGGACACAGAAGTGAATCAAAGTCTAGAATCTAAGGCAGAGGACTGAAAATGTCCGTCCTTCTTCAGACTTTGTGAGAAAATAGCATTACCTTTGCCTGCAACTTTTATTTTCTGTGTTACTCCTGGGCTGCTGAGGGATATGTAATTTCAGATGTCTTGGTCTCTACCTCACAGTAGCAGGCATTGGTCAAGATGATCCCTGCTGTTCTACTGCCCTAAGTATACTTGACCTGCAGCTGTTTTCTCTCCTACAAATAACAGATGAAAGAAATCTGACAAAAACAATGGGCCAGATTCCCCTCTCAAGCAGAAGCCTTGGCAGAGAAAGTGGGGCCTTAGGGAGTCACAGCTGCTGTGTAATAATATCCTGGTGCCTGCTGGCTATTGGGCCTAATTGACTGCAAGTTCATTCCCCAGGCAGGGCTGAGGAAGAGCTGTGCTTTGCCTTGCCCATTGCCTGAGCTGAGAATTATTATTTAAAACAGTAATACCTGTTTTTTACTGGGTGCAAATTTTAGCAGAGACTTTGCTGGTGCAGTTTTTAGCAAGGCAGCTCTGAACAGTATTAAGTTCTGTGTGTGACTAACATACTGCTGAATGGTTGGAGCACGAGAAGCCAAGTCAGGCTCTGACCTGACACCATAAATTGTGATTGTCTATATAATTGCAAGATTTGCTTTTGTTTTGTTTGCTACATGAGCCCAAATGGAAGCTTGAGGATCTATTTGCACACCCAATTATCTAAAGCTTTTCAGCATACATGCTTGTAGGTCCTGCTTTGTATTGTTTAGAGCTTTTGCTTGTTGTTTTAGGTTTAATGTGTTTGCTCTCTTGATGGCTCCATCAATATACATTCTGCTCTGAAAAACTTAAGTGTCAATATAAAAAAAAAAGTTAGGGCCAAAAATACCCATCCAGAGTTTGGAGATGGAAGGCACATTGCAGGTTTGTCAATAATGTGTTTGGGAGCATTTTAAATAGTGAATCACTTGATGCTACCAATTGTAAATATTGGTTTAAAGGTGCTATAAAATTGATGGTGCACAGTTAAACCTTCCTCCAAATCCTGATCTATTTATGCTGCCTCACTTGGTGTCACATCCAAAGACCACTGAAGGTAATAGGAGTCTTTACAAGTCGTTAACAAGCACAGTGTAGTTTCAGCAGATGCACATAATCTTGAAGTAGGAGCACAGTATGTTTTCTTACAGTTTTGGTTAAATTAGACATACTATACTCCAGAACATGGCTCTTTTTTTTTCTTATGTGACAGCAGACAAAGATGGCACAGAGTGACATCCAAAGAGGAGTATCACTCTCTGACTTAGCTGCACAGCTTTTTGTGATGTAAGGTTGGACAATGAAAACAATATTCAACTCCCACCACGAATTAGGATTGTGGGATGTGGTGTCCAAGGTCTGAATCCTGAACAGACCTGAACTGAATATTATTTTGAGTAGCAGTTGGGTGAGGTTTGCTGTTTCTGCAGAGTCCTTCATTGAATGCTGGATCTGATCAGAGTGAAATATTTGAGCTGTGATGCCAAAACAGTGAACCTGAAAAATGATTAATGTAACTTCAACTCAGTCCAACCCCCACTTGTGAAATTTTAAGGAATTCTTTATCACATTTGGCCTAGTCTCTACAAAATCTTATTTCATCTTCTCAGAGGCATGTAACCATCCCAATATCTTTACATTACATTAAGTCGTATAATTTAGAAGCAATGAATTATTATTGAGAGCTACTTTTCATGAAAAGCTTGACATCATCAGCACAGCCATATTTTCCAAGGATTTAATGTATGGAATGTATATGGAAGACTCTGGCCAGCATTGTCCTAAAATAGCTTCTGGTTTTTATTTTTGTTTTCATGTAGGTAGCTAAATGGAAGAAAAGGTTTTATGTATGGTGAGCACTTTAGAAATCTGGCTGAAAAAGTTATGAAGAATAAATGGGAATTCAGGCTCCACAAAGGTAAGTCAGAGTTTTGCTGTTGTTGACATGAGTGGAACTGGCATATGCAGGTTTGGAGAACTTTGAATGAAAATCCATTTCTCAGTCTTGCAAAGACAAGTACTTAATTCAGCTCAAACCTTATGACACCATGATCCTTGCCTGGAGTATTAGTATACCTGAACTTCACATGGTGGAAGGAATTAATGAGGAAGAAAATCCAACAGGAGAGCTATTCGTCCTCATTTGCTTTTGTCTATTGTAGTACATCTGCATTTTTGCCCTTGTCTCCCTACTTTTTCCCCATCCCTGTCCCGGGGAATAAAGTGAAAGCAATTCTGCTGTGGGCAAGTCTGGAACCTGTCTGGTTCTTCACCTGTGGTTTCCATCACAAAGAAAACTGTGATTAAGGGTGACAGGGCCCTTAGGAGACCGGAAGGTGAGATGGCAGCTGGAGAAGCAAATGACAGGCCTCTAGAATTATCTGTTCCCATAGAACAGGTGTCAGCAAACACAGATAAGGCAATGCCTGAAAGTTTCAGTGCTCCAGGCGGCATTGAGAGGGGAAGATGTGTTTGCAAAAGGGCATGTTCACTCAGTTATAGAGTGCATGTGTTGTGCTAAATGTCCTTAAGTCCCTCTGGTAATGCCGCCGTCTGTAACAATAAATAGCAAATAACTATTGTCTCCTCTGGGACTGCAGCTATCATGCTTCCAAATAGGAGTCATCCTGCTCTGTGGGGAGGTGCAGGAGACCATACATTTACTCTGAGTTCTGGGAAAAAACACTGAAACACATATAATGTAACCTGAAATCTTAGATTGCTTCTGTTTACACAGTTTTGCATAAAAGCAACAATAACACTTTAAAAAGTCCCAAGCAGCCCACTCTTCCCAATTATTCTAGGTTTAAAAACACCTGATAGGTAAGAAATGTTTGTGTGTTAATACTGAAAAATTTTATTGTCTGTTTTTCCATTTCACTTCCTGCCCCCTTGTTTCCAGGGACATTCTAATTTAAAATTCCCCCCAAGTAGAGATAGAATTAAAAATCCCTCATTGTGTGATTTTTGTGATTGGTAGGAGTATAAGAAAGTGGATAGATGAGCTGAGAAGTGAGGAATCTTGCTGATTATGTACATACATAATCTTTTAAAAGTGAGTAGCAGCTCACCCTCTTTGTTTTAAAGTTTTCATGTATATTTCTGGTAAAGAGGATAACAGAACATCTAATAATAGCAATGAGTTTTATAAACCAAGCCAAGACACTCTGTCTTGAAAGTATTTTACAAGCATGAGCATAACTATACTTCATGACTCATCTGTAAGGAAGCTATCATTATTTCTCTTGTTCAGATGGGGAAAATGGCATCCAGAGGGACCAAGAAACACAAATAAGTAGCACATGTTAGAAGATTGGCAGCGATTAAACCAAAAAAATGACTACTAAATGATAATATTACTTCAGCTCACTGCCTGAAATTGTTGGAATACTAACACCCCCCAAAAATCCAGGACCATATTGCACACCAAAATACACAGAACTAGAACACCCCAAAGCAAGATACAGGTAGTTCAGTGGCTGTAAAGAACACTGAGGTTTTCTGAGCTGATCACAAATCTCAGACCAGGCTCAATCATAATAAAACATTTAGAAATCCTCCAAAAGCTAACATTCTTCCCCACTGCAATACTCATGCCCAGTTATTTGACAGTGTCTTTCACATGTAAACTGGTATTTCTCTCCTAAATCTGGGAACAGAATTCAGCAATACCTGCTACCTGCTTGCTGTTTTCCAAAGAGATGCTTAAACCCCCAAAAGGTTGCAGTGATTTAAAATTTGAATGGGAACATACTGATTTCCATGGGTTTGAAGCAGTCTTTTAAATAAAAAAGACAAAACATGTTAGATTAATTCCTAGTAAAGAATGTATTACTGATCACTGAGCTATAGTATACTATGAAAGGTCCATGAGAAACCTGTCACACAGTTAAAAGCTGAATTTTGCAATGAGTTTGGTGAAGGACAAAACTGGTCTTCCTAGAAGCTGATAAAACCTTCTAATGTATGAAGAGAGCTCAGATCAAGCTAATTATTTGCATCTTTCTCAAAGAAATGGTTTTGCTCTTAGAGTCTTGAGCTCTAGAATCACAACCTAGATATTTGTCCTAGCTAACAGTCACAAACTGTGGGGGGTGGGACTTAGAACTGCTATGCACTTTATCAGACACATGCAACAACTACAAATCTGAAATCAGGATTTAGCAGCTCATCAATAGAAAGGTCAAGGACTACTCAGTATCTTTTCCCTTTCCTCTATCAGAGAAGTGAAAAATTGTTTCCTTCTGGCTAGAAGTCTAGCATGTCCACTGTCATGTTCATTTCAGACAGCCGCAAAACCCGCAACTTCTTCTCCATGAAACCTTAAAAAGGATATCCTTTCCACTAACTGCCTCTAGGACTGGATTTCCCAAATGATGCCTTAACCTTTTATGAAAGTGCTTTTGTCTGTAGTTGTATGGAAGCATTGAGCATTTGTTTCTTCATCATACCTTCTATCAGCTTGTGATCAGCCAGTATATCCACCTTGTGCCAGAAGCCAGTCACAGAATAATTTCATTCCAGGGAGTGCTGCCAAGAACACCTTTTCTATCTGTCCCCTCTCTGTATATGTCAAGGCATTAGGAGCCAATGCTTTTGGCTCCTGATCTGCACCACTGTAACTCCTGGTCTTCCTGCTGCTGTATCACTCTGCATCTCTATCTACTCTGCACTTCACCAGCAGTAAGCTGCAGCATTGCCTCTTCACTGCAGACTCAGTTCTCTGTAACCTGATGAAAATTATTTACTGTATTCTCATGCTTTCATATGGGGTCTGTTTCTAATTTCAACTTGTCCTTTAGCTCTTCATGTTCTTCCAAGAAACCTTGCTCTACTATTAGAAAACATCTAGTCTATATGATGCTGGGTGCTCAGCTTGACTTTCTCCTTCACTCTGAAGAGATGTTGGTGCTGCATTAGCATCAGCCAAGCTTACCTGTCCATATTTAGTGGTGAACGGTGCTTCTGTTAGTCAACCGCTTCCAAGTGCCAACAATAGCATCTCTTCCTTTTCATAGCTACTGACTAGTAGCCTCTGTTTATTCACCAGGCTCAGCTCTGTTCTGTATTTTTCCAACATCTGTTTACATTTCTCCAGCCCAACAGAGCTGTTTATCCCTGCTGCTTGGATTTTATTGAGCTGGAATTGCACTGGTCATTGCATATTAACATAGCTGAAAATCTGTCAGTGGAATGACTGACAGCCTTCTTCAGTAGTACACATATGCTGGAAATCTTCAGATTTCTTCACAGTCCCTGTACCTAGATCCATGAAAAAGGCTTTTGAGGAGGACTGTGCTTTCTTGTTAGATTCAGGGAGCAGCAGGAGGCAGAGAGGGGCCACAGATTACACCCAGAGAATTTTTTTCTGACCATGTAGCCTGTCAACTCTGTCTGATTCTTCTCAGGCTTCTGAAAACATCTCATTTACAAGGGGCGTGCTGAGAGGCTTCACAGGAGTATTAGCACAGTCAGTTGCATTACAAGAACATGACATCTGTCTTTCCCTCCCATGTCCTCCTTGTCTTGATCTGCTGATCACTCTTAAACTCTGCAGAATCACTTTCTATTTTCAGCTTTTCCATTATTTTTGCACATACCTTCCACCTCCTGTCCTGTTCTCATCCTAGTTTCTTTCCTTCGCACTTTCTGTGGCATCTTTCTCCACTCCCTTTCACTGTTACCTCTCAGTGTTTATCTACTTGTGCTTATTTTTTAACAGAATTTTAATTCTCTCTGTACTTTACATTTGCTCTTTTTTTTCACTTCTGTTGTAACTTACCAGATTTTGAACTACATAGGTCTTAAAAATCTTACAAAAGGGATTAAATTATATCCATATTATGATTAAACTCAGATGAAAACTGAATATTGTAATGTTTGAATGTAAATGGCTTGACAATGGTATTAAAGAGATCAGTTGTATCTCAAAGTACTTTAATCCGAAAGAGAGTAATCATACAAGAGGATTCAGAGGTGCATGTGTGTATATGTACATGTACGTGTATGTGTACAGACAGACAGACAGAGACACACAGACAGCCGTTCACATCTGTGTGCTGGCTGGAAGCTGCACTTCTACTGTGTGGGCCTTAGTAAGCAAAGGCCTTGTTATGTGCAAGAGAGGAGGCAAAGCCTTGGTTTTTCTAGTTCTGCTTTGCTTTTCAGAGTTACTTCATTTAAAAAAAGGTCAATTTACAATGTTTCAGAATCTCACAGTGCATTTTAGAATTGAAACAGGCTTGATTTTCCAGTTAGCTGCAACTACTGGTAAAGGCAAAGCAGGTTGCCTCAGAAAATGACCCTTCATCAGGGGTATATAATTCTTCACAGATACCAAAACAAGTGCTGAAATGGTAAAATCAGTGAAATAGACACAAACAGAAGTATTATTTAATGTCTTATTTTAATGGGCAAGAACTGTTTCTTGTCCTTTAAAACACAGGGACAACCACTCATTTTACTTTCATTGTTCACTGAGCAGTGGGTTTATTATAGTCTGCAGGGAGGATATGTTACTATGTACACAGGGGCTTCTCAGATGTTTGCAATATTGGTGTATTTAAGAGTTCAAGCAAGGTGTTTAGTTTAATAACAACTGATTTTCCTATTCACTTTTATTTATCTGTCTTTTACACAGCTCTCAAAATCCCCATTTTTTTTCTGATCCACCATGTTTAAGATCAAAACCAAAGAGAAGCATCCAGCCTAGTTTCATAAGGCTTCCAAAACTTGGAGACCAACCACACTGGGATGAGATGTGGCTAGAAAGGGGTTCATTAGTCAGGTACATAAGGAAAAGTAAACCCCACTGCTCCCTGTTTACAGGGAGATTGGCCAGATGCTGGTTTCCAGAGTTAGCGTCAAGGACTTAGTAGCTCTGGCTCCTCCCATATTTTGCCTCAAAAAGCTTTTCTAAACATTTTATGTTGATTTCCCCTTATGCATAAGCAGTTATACAGTTGACTTGCCTAATGTCTATCTTAATTTTGGTACATTTTTAATTAGCAGATAGTTAATTAACATAGTATAAGGTTATCTTGTTAAATGTTAATTGGATATGTAAACATTCTTTACAAGTTAATATTCAGAGGAAAAATATGTAATATGCATTTGTTGCCTGTGTCATTCTGAATTAATTACATGACAGCCAGATTTATCCCTTCCCAACTTGAGAACCCTCAATAAGTACTCTTTTAAGAATCAATTGATACTTAATTAATATGTACTGGCTGTCCTATTTAATTTAAATTAGTTCTTTCAACAAGTTACAGCATTGCTGAAAGACAGCATTCTCCCTGTGACACAGAGCATTTTCTGCTGAGAGCACACGAGGGTGCTGCAAGAAAAGGCTGCGTGCTGCTGGCGCATATTTCACCACTGGGCACACAGACTCCTCCTTTCTTCTTATCAAAAACCAGAAACTACCCACACAGAAATCTTTATGAAAGTTGCATGTACTGTGCTGTATCTCATTCCATGGGGCTTCATATTGCTTAGGGCTCTGTGATAGCTCCCTACCTGGATGGTGTTTATTACATTAGATGATGAGGTCAGTAACCTTCTCCCCTGATCAGGTATAGAGCGAGGTCCACATTCCTTCGCTCCCCTTTTATGTTATCTTCACAACATCCACTGATGAGATACGTGTAGATTTAGCTCATTGTTTCAGTGCATTGATATTCCTAGCTACAGGAGAACAGCATGATTGAGTCCCTGAGGGGCTGAATTCTGGGATGGATGCATGGCAACGACATTCACGTATAATTTATTATGTGTATGAAATCCTTAACATCAGCAAAATGGTCGCAGAGTTTGCCTTTCCTTTCATCACACAATAAGGCTGTTAATGAATAAGAAACATCTCTGCATGCTGCAGATTAACACATTCTGTGCCCAGGCAGCAACATCAGGGATCTGAACAGCTTTTCTGTCTGCTCAGATACAGATTTCCTCTTCTATACCTTTGCTGCAAATGATTGTGGTTTTAAGTTTTGGATGACTCTAGCTCCAGTGATTCCCCAAGCACTTTATAAATAACAATTAAGTATCACCACACTCGGGTGATATAAGTGTTACAGGTGGGTTAACTGAAAGACAGAGGTGAAGCCTCTTGCCCAAAGCCACAACATGTTACAACAGCAGCTCCCAAGAGCTCTGACTCTCAGTTTCTCCCTCTAAATACAAGATCACACTTCCTTTCTCAGGTAACTGCACTAACTGACCTCTTTCTGGACAGGTGATCTGTCATAATAAGAAAAATAAAACCCCTTGAATTCAGACTGTACCCTGTAAGTGACAGCTTGGTCTGACTCTCTCAGGTCAATACAGATGATCCCTTTTACCCTTGTGTGGTACTAGAATGACAAATGGTGAAGATTAAAGGGTCTGATTTTCATAGGTGCTTAGACCCTGGGCCTGCTGGTAACTTCAGGAGGAGTTTTAAATGACCAACCTTTCTAAAACCACATCTGAAGGCTTGCCCAAGGTCACACAGGCAGCCTTTTACAGTGCTATGGCAGCAGTAAATTTGTCCAATTGTCTTGTCTCAGAGTTTGCTGGTGTTACTAAATTTTCCTCTAAGGAGGTTTGCCCCATTTGTTGCAGCTGAAAAAGCTGCTCTTTCAGCTTGAAGCAGCTGAAAGAATCTGAATACATTGTATTGTAATCATTAAATACCAGTTTTCTACTGGATATAAGCAGAACACCTATTTTTAGTCAAAAAGCTGCTGTTAGGTTACACAATATCTTTTATGGCTGAAGTAATGCAGCAAGCTGGCACAAACCAAATGGTACTTGACTGTTTGCAAATTGAGCATCAACACAAACAGCAGGTGGTCACTCAGCTCTAGACTTTCATGCCGATAGTTATAATAATAGCTATAATAATAATACTAAATAAATAACATTCAGCAATCTGTGTTTTTTTCATGGGGGGTTTGAATACTGAAGATCCGCTTTTACAATTCATGCTCAGCCAATTATGACCTGCAGCTTTATTTTTATCATCACTTTCTTTATTTCTCTATTGCTGAAAGTTAGGACCACTATCCCTGAATCCCTTCAGTCAAGACCTTCAGATCAGACAGATACTTTCCTGGAGCTCCAGGGTGCCTTTTTATTGTACATTATTGCTGCAGCAAGTTTTGTCTAGAGTGAATTTTTCAGTCTTGTAAACCCTAAAAGTAAGAACACTTGACCCACTTAAAAACATCTAGGAATCATAACTAAAAATTTCTAAAATAGGAATGTATGACAGCAGTATTTTTATTGCATTTCTCCTACCTTCACTAAACATTAACTGATCTATTTAGCTTCTCTATGTCCATCTTTCTGGGCAGGGGGAAGAACTGAATAGTCATTCACTTTGGAGCATTTTATGTCACTATGTCTGTGTAGATGCATGTGAAGAATTCAGATTATCATGTAGCAGCCAGGAATTTTAAACTGGAAACCAGAAGCTAGGCTAAGAAAATCTCTTGGTGTCCAGAAATGCTGAAAACTTGCAGATATCCATCACTATTGGCCTACCTTATTCTTATTCTTATTCTTATTCTTATTCTTATTCTTATTCTTATTCTTATTCTTATTCTTATTCTTATTCTTATTCTTATTCTTATTCTTTTCTTATTCTTATTCATTATCCTCCTCCTCTTCCTCCTCTTCCTCCTCCTCCTCCTCCTCCTCCTCCTTCTTCTTCTTCTTCTTCTTCTTCTTCTTCTTCTTCTTCTTCTTCTTCTTCTTCTTCTTTCTGCTTCTTATCATCATCGTTACTATTATTATTACATATAGCCAAAATTCTATTTCCTTGTCCCCAGTAAACAGCCCTAGCAACCATGAGGACTACTTGTGGAAGCAGATGCTAATTGATACAGCCGAAGGCCCAGCCTGTCCCTGAATCAGGCTGAATTCAGTTTTTGTAGCTCTCACTGTTAGGTGCTTAAAATGTCTGCTGTCATATTTACTGTGAGAAGAGTTTGCCTTTACAGTCACTTGTTTTAACAGGACACTGGGAACATGTCACTTACAGAGCAACAGACATTGGTCCCTGTGTGACAGTTCCCATGTGGTTCTCAAAGTCCCATCCTCACTGAGGCTGATGTGCGCTACCACAGTTCGGAACAGGAGGATCCAACAATGTAATAGCATTAACTGCTTGGTTAACTCCACCCATGCGGTGAGGATTACATCGGTGCACAATGAAAGGTCTGAGATAAATGGCAACTCAGACACAGAAGGTATAAAAAAAGCTGATAAGGGAAATTTGAAAAGAATCTTGTGGGTCTGGAGGAAAAGGGTGAAAGCAAACATTATGAAAATGAAACGGACAGAGGCTTTATCGCAAGAAAATTTAGTTTTATGTAAACAGTAGTATTTATCTTGTGCATAAAGGCCCTCCCAGGGGTGCTACAAGGCATATGTTACAGCAACACCTAATTATCACTATTGGAAAACAATGAAAGACAATGTTAATGCTGAACATATAAAGCAGATACAAAGTTTAAGTTCTAATCATTTTTAGTGCATTCCCATGAAATTTCAGATCCACAGAAGCAAGCAATATACAAATGTAGCCTTACAAGTATAATACAGCAGTTTACTTCTGCTAGAAACAGGCTAGCCTTCACCCAATATTCTGGTGGCCCCAAACTGTAGTTTGAGCAGAACTATGACTATCTACAAATTAATGTAAATTATTTTTGGCGGAACACAAGAGAAAAGACTATATTGAAACATTCCAGTGTTGAATTGTTTGAAACTAGATTTCCCCAATCAACTGAAAATTAGAAACAACACAAAACACGTTAATATGGGATTTCTAATCTGAGCCCCTGAAGCATGAGCAATCTGAGATGAAGCTCCAGAGACAATGGACAGGATATATTCTCATGACACAACTGTTGCTTTTGCACACCCCTGTTTGGCATAATGAGCCCTTGTCACCAATGAAAACTATCCGCTAGAAAGCAGGGAAAGCATGAAAAAGATTTAGCAACCACTCTTGCACGTAGATGTCATGTGATTCCAGATTATGAGCAGGCCAGCCTGAAAAAGAAGCAGGCATTGTACTTTTACAGGTGTAACATACAGGGAGATTGCTGAAACTTCTCTCAAAGAACTGCAATTCCCACAACTGACAACCCCGAAGATCATACAAATACTTAAAGTGAAGCATTAAACAGGGTCTTGTCGGCTGAGTGGCATGTCTGTTAAACCTTCTAAAGCTACACAATCAACTACTGTCAGAAAATTCAGATTCATATTTGTGTCAACATTTGTGCTCTCCAGTGTCAGCTGAGATATCCTCTTCTATGCTTGTCTCTTGAAATGAATAGTAGACCTTGGGAGAGTGAAAGCTATTTTTGTGAGCAGCTGGTTCTGATATTGTAAAATGAATCCACTCTACATTTCTCTGAAATCTGGTGACAGGTGGGATTTTAATCAAAAATGCCTGGCATTTCATGGAGAAGGGGAAAAAGTAGGGACTCTACACCGAAGGCTGCATTTTTTAAAGGCTCTTCAATCTCTGTGGCAAAGATGGATCCACAGTACCCACATAAACCTCTTACTCTAGTCTAGCAGTTTGCTCCAGGACGTGGGTTTTGTTGCTTGCCCAGACTTGGTGTACACTGTTGTATTTGGCCCTTGCCTTCAAAAGAGGGAAAGGTGGAGTGGGGTTAGCACAGGGGCTGGGCTGGAGGTGTGTGAATGTCTGTGTGTCCAATGCTGTGGGAGCAAAGTTGGAGTGGCTGATTTTGGGGTCCTACCACCTACTCAGCGTGGTCTTCACAGCACAATGCCAGCCTGGGGATGCTTACAGGGCTAAAGGAGGCAGAGGGGTAGAAAGAGTGAGCTGGGCATGCAGGCAGGACCTAATGCTGGAGCAGAACTGATGCCACCCCTGTTTGGAAAGGGAGGCTGTGCAGCCGTGGGAGTGCAACACAGGCCTGGGCTCTCTAGCTGGTGCTAATGAGGGAAGAGCCATGCTCCTTGTGTCTGCTTTACTGGCTGTGACAACACAAAAGCTCTTTAAGAGGAATTAAAAGCCCTTCCTGCCCTTAATATGCGTGTGAACAAAATGAGTCTCTTCAGCAAGATACTCTCATTTTGTGAAACTTCAAAGAAAGCTCAAACTCCCTGTTTCTTCATGAATAACCTAGTTTGAGTATTATAATATTAATAAATGCATTAGAACTATTTTTAAGTAAGCAAAGACTGGATGATAGTCATCCAAATTAATGAAGGGTATGAACTTAAAATTGATTATGTAAACTGCACTAAATCCCTGCGCAGATTTAATGATTTAAATTCAAATTTAATTTAGATTTAACTCAAACACTAACTTGAATTAAAGCCACTTTAATTCTGAATGAGAGTGCCTAGAATGGGCTTTAGTATAGGTTAACAAATCTGCTCTGTGCAAAGATTTTCTTAAACTGTGTTATTTTTTCTTAATGCCATTAAGTCAGTAGTCAGTAGATTGAATACTCTGGGCTCTGAAAGAGAGCCTATGCTTGGAAGTAGAGGGTGACTCACCAAAATACATAAGCAGCCCCTAGCTATAAGTATAGGAGAAAACTCACATCTTTTAGGTTAATTAAATCCCATAATGAGAGCTTAGTCTTGCAGCTTTTGAAAGAAGAGGAATTCCCTTCTGTGGTGTGCAGGACAGTGGGGTGAGGCCTCGAATCTTCCCCTTTTGCCTTTATGCTCTCCCCTAAGGACAGAACTGAAAAGGAAAGAAAGTTCTCAGGTTACTGACTCCCTTCATTGGAGTCCATCAGAAAATAAAACAAAACAAAACAAAAAAACAACAAAGGAGAACTTGACTGTTGCAAAGGAGACAGAAGCTCCATATTTTCCCCTGTTGCAAGACATTGGCTTCTCTTACATATTTATCATGCACACTTTGAATTCGCTGGCCAGGGAAGGGCATCGGGGTATTTCTAACGAGTTCCTCACTGAGTGCAGACTGGTACGAGCCTCAGAAGGTGCAGCAGAGCCGTGTGCTCTAGTATGTTCTAGGTCTGACTTTCTCCCTTGCACCTCTGCTGTTGCAGTTATCCAAGTGGATATAGTTCCAGTTCATTTCATGCTGGACACATAGCATGGTACGGGGTGTCTGTGCCCAGGAGCTGGTGAGGGGACTGCAGGGGCAGGAGGTACTGGAGCAGAGATTATCCTGCAGCCCTTGAGGAGGCTGTGGTGGAGCAGGGGAAAAGTATGAGAAGGAACAGCAGGGAGGAGCTCTTATGGACTGGCTACAGCCCTGTTCCTCCTCCTCCCTGTGCTGCTTTGGGCAGAGGGACAGGAGATAGAGGAGTCCAGATTGAAGGAGTGAAGTTGAGGTCAGTGAAGAAGTTGGTTATGGGATGTGTGTTTTAGTTTTAGTTTTTGTTTCTCACAACCCTACTGTATTTTTAATTGGTAGTAAATTAGATTAATTTTCCCCAAGTGAAGTCTATTTTGCCTGTGATGGTAATTGGTAAGTGATCACCCTTTTTTATCTTGACCCATGAGCTTTTCCATCTTATTTTTTCCTTCTAGTCTGTTGGGGGGGGTAAAGTGTGAGAGTGGCTGGGTGAGCATCTGGCCAAGGTCAGCCCACTGCTGGGCATTACCGTGGCTAGATCAGTGCAAGTTTGAAGAAATGCTGTGAAAACTGGTGGTGTTTAAATGCATGCATGCCTCTGTCTAGTAACACAGACACTGGACAGTGCTCTGACAAACCTCTAGAACACCTTCCTGAGGTAGCAGAAGGGTTGGTTACCTCAAGCTGTGTGCTCTGTCTTTCTGCTAGGGACCACTCAGCCCCAGTAGGTGCTACCTGCTGCTCTTCCAGCACTGTGAAACTTGTACCACTCAGCTAATTCTTATCAAAATGGGAGTGGCAACAAGAGATGGAAAGGATCCATCTAAGTTACAAGTTCACTCCTCCTGGGCAACTGTGGATGTAATGGCTTCCCCTCCTCCATGGAGAGGATTTTGCTTGAAAAATAGCTTGAGTTTCTGGGGCCAGAACGCAGGCTGGCTCAGGTGCCTTTGCAAACTGCCTACCCTGAGCAGGCTGGGTTTCTCTTTAAGAAAGCACACTGTGTACTCTAGCTTAATGGTACGTGTTAAGCAAGAACATCTGCTTATGAAGAGATAGATATGCTGAAACACTTACTGATGTTTTGCTTCCTCCCCTTGTGTCACCTGAAATCTATCATCTCGCTATGGTATCCCAGTGCAGTCCTGCTTGCAAATCTAGGGAAGCAGGGCAGTGGTGCACAGCTTTTAGAAAATGATTAGTGATCTGTCAGGCTAATGTCTAAACATGGGCACTGACTCAGATGTGTTACCTATAAATCTGTTCATCAGCAGCTGAGGAACATATGTGCCTTCTCTTCCTTAAACGTAAAAACATTAATTACATTATATTGTACCACAGTAATGGGCAACCTAGTGTCAGAGGCTTGCCAAAACTTTAATTTTAACCATAAATCTGGAGGGTTTGAAATGGCAATTCAGGCTGCTTTAAAAGATGAAGATAAAGCGGAAGTCAAGTGTGTAGGAGCAGGAGTTGGTGGGGGTGGGGAGGAAGGCCTGGAAAATTAGCATAGACTGGCTGAAACACTTGAGACTAAGGTAATAAAACTACAGTCTTTCCTAGGCAAGGGACAGAAGAGAACAAATTCTAATTCAGTAACAGTTCCTTGTATGTCTTTCTGCACTAGTTGTGGGATAGAAAGCTTTCTTCTTTTCTGCTATTGGGTCTTGGCTTCTTGCTATTTGGTTTTGTTGTCCCTCCTTTTCTCCCTTCTAATAATCTAATCACAGAGGGAATACTGAAGAAGCAGCCCTTGGTGTCCTTTCTCTGGCTGGATTTTCATTTTGAATAGAGCTGATCAGGTGAAAAGATGAGGCACAGTGTGTAGCTTGCACTGTCCTTCTTACCTGGGTAAGAGCAGTGAGAAGGAGCATCCAGATTATTTATCAACAGAAACAGGAAGAATATGGCAATCTGTGTGTACCATTAAATACAAAAGGCACCAGGAATAGGTTCTTCTGTTGCATTAGGTGCTGTACTGTTGGCTTTCCAAAGGGTTTATTAGATGAAGCAGTCCTGCTGATTTGGGCAAGACAGTAGAAGGCAGCAGCTGCCAGTGCCCCATGCCACTGCTTGTCCCACATGTGCTCCTCCCAGACCTGACCCAATCCTGCCTGTCCAACTGTGAACCAGCTGATGCTCCTGAAATCAGTGCAAAGATGGAACCTTTGGCAGCCAGAGATCTCTGCTGCAACTGCCCCAATCTGCCTCATAATGCCACAGGCAAAAGGGCAAGAACTCTCTCTGAAATTATGCAAATTCCCTCTGAAATCTCTGCCTTCATTTTAGGATTTGCCTGTAGTGTTTCAGAGCCGTCTGGCCATGGTCAGGTTACAAATCTAAAATGTTTTAGCAACCTGCATCACATAGATGTCTGGTTCTGGTACAAGGTCTCTAAAGGCTTGTCTCCCCATGTCACTTGTGTCCACTCTTTAAGGAGAAGGAGGAAATTATACTGGAGATGGGACTCAACTGAAGGGAAGCCTACACCTTTCTCTTCTTGTTTGTTTATTCTCCGATTCTTCTCTCTCCTAATACCAAATTTGTCTCCACAAGAGTGCCAAAGATTGTGCCACTTCTCTGCATGAGAAAACAAGCACAATTAAAGCAGAACAAACTGTTCAGAGCAATACTTCTTGTAGGCACAAATCCAGAGGGAAGTTTTCCCTTTGGAAAGGCAGCTGTTGTTCAGAAACTATGTAGCCACTATTACTCTACTGTTCTGTTCCAGTTTACTGTATCTTTGCTGGTGAGTTTTCTTGGGTAGAAAGTGGTTTGCCTTTTCAGCAGTTTGTGAAAGTTTTATTCTATTTCAAATAGATCATCACATGTTTTTAGAACAACACAAATCTATGGATGGCTTATATTCTACTCACAGGCTGCTTCCCTGCTCTTGCTCCAGTATATCTCTTACAGGTATGTATGTTCCTCCCATCTTCTGTAAGTAGTAACTCAACCCTTTCCAGGCTGCTTTCCCGTCTCTTGTAAGAAAGCTTTCAGAAACTCAGCTTTAATCCATCTAGGTCTATCTTCAACTGTCAGTGCTTCCACAGGTATTGTATTAAAAGGACAAAAAGCTGCAGTACCATGTACAAATAATCCAGTCCTGGACTGTAGAGGTCTCGAATAAAGATATGTAGTTATTTAGAAATTCCATAGGGTCCATGATTTTGTTTTCCCAAAGCAGGAACCATGACCTGGGAAATGCTTTCTATTTGCCTCTTGGCTAATAGAACTTAAGTGGCTGCCAGGTGTATTGGCCTAGAGAAGAACGTGTAGCCGCAGAAGGTAGGAACCCATTTGACACAAAGTGTGGGCTGGAGTGCAGGGCAGAGTTTGCAGCTGCTGTGCAGGGCGTTTCTCCCCTGTCAGATCAGCACAGGATGTATCTATCATAGAGCAGAACACTGAATATTCACTGTGCACTGGACAGCAATATTTCATTTCATGCATCATTAAGAACCTGCCTTGATTCCAACTAGTCATATAACCTCATCCTGCACTTGCTTTAAAGCAAAAGGAGGAAAAAAGTCTCTCCTTCCCAAGTTACTAGATAATTTTAAAACTGGAGTACTTGAGGAAATAGTCTTTCTTAGTGTGATCTCTCAGGGACCAAGATGCCAAATGCAGTACCCTGTGACTTGGAAAGCAGCAAGGACTCCAGTGAGGGTCTTGGTTTCAATGTAACATAGTTAGGTTTTCTTAGCACACATCCACTCTGCAGTTGTGTATTTGCAGGAGGTCTTATCTTCCTGTCAGTATTGGAGTCAGTTTTATTTGGAGTAAGGTTCAGTTCAAATATAATAAAAAAGAGAGGAAAAATACCAGAAGAGAATAAACTGGCATGGTAGCTCTCATTGGTCTCTGCAGCCAGCTGAGCTGGCTGTGAAGCACGTGCTCCCGGGCAGCCGTATCTGCAGTGCTCTCTGGTATGAAACCACCACACTGTGTAACAGCGCTGTGGACAGCAGTAAGAGAATTGTATCAGCTTAAAAAAAATCGTTGTACATATTCCAGTTTGAAGGCATTTAGTGGACTTAGCTCAATCTACTGTAGGTGTATAGAGCTATATCTGAATTTAGGGCCTGGATCTAGTTTAAGAACAATAAGAATTTAGCCAAGTTGTACAGTGCTAACAGTCCAGTGCTTGAAAAGGCAGAGTGCCCTTCTGCTAGAAGTGTAGAGATGTTAGAGAATGCCACCTGTCTTCCCAGGCTGTAGCAGGACAGTTGGACCATGCATGACAACCTTCCCTAGGGTTCTGTTTGGTCAGTGATGGGGTTGTTGGCCTCCTTGTGAACTCGGTTTAGGGTGAAAAGGCACCAAGCAGAGTGATCTGGGAAGACTCAAACAGCTCTCGCTGTCTCTTTTTAGTGGCTGTTGCTCATTTCTAACCATGGTCTTTGGCATGTTACTAGCTTTTCTAACTGAATTTTCCATGAATCACATACACCTGTCACTCTCAAAGGGAACCTGCAAATGTTTATCAGTTAAAGGACTGAAAGTGCTGTACATGTTTGCTAAACTGAGTTAACATGCTAACTGCTAAACATGTTATTTAAGAGGTATGTTGTTGCTTCTTTATATTAACAGTCCCTCCTCCTCAACTTGATAAGAGGAAGGGGGCAAAAAGATGAAAGTTTAACTAGCATCATTATCAGCTGCTCTACTGGCATCCATCTTTGCAGCAAGAAACACCCTTTGGAGGTTTATTAGCTGTCTTCAACAGGAGAGACTGCCTCTTTGCCACTAATCCATATATCAGCCTGTCCCAGCACGTGGGGCAGTGCACTACAATGCATGTGTTAATATATTACTTACTGTTTGAAGGAGACACGATATCCTTCATAAGGTGTGTGGCAAAGACTGTCAGGGGTGCTTACTCCCCATGAATAGGCTGGGTTTATTGTACATGACATAGTCCTGAGTAGAATAAGATCCTTGCATTCATTTCTGACTGTAATTTCACAACATAACTTGCCTTTTCCTTGTATTTTACTCTCTCATTGACATTGTTTTACTCCCTCCCCCCCACTTTAGATCCCACAGCATCTGGTGGCAAATCAAACATGGCAAAATGTTGGGTTTGAGCTTAATAATATTTTCCAAGTCATTTATTTACCAAATGCTCTTGATGGAAGTGTTTTGTTCTGTACGTTAACAGGTGGTGCATACTCAATCTGAATGTATAGGTAATCAAATGATAGCAATAGGCAAGTCTCTCGGGGTGTTGTGTTGAGGTTGGACAAGTCCTCATAAATTCAGAGGCTGCATGTTTTGGCTGTTTGAGCTTCCTGGCCACTGCTTCCCCTAAATATGGGCATGGATTTTGCTATTACATTAACTGTTATGGTTTGCTTTTCTGTACCTCTTCTATTTATATTGCAGGGCAGTGATGGCCTCTATTAGGAAGAATAGTGAATGGCCTTATGCAGTACAAAACTTAGCTAAAAAGTCAGGATTCAGCTAGAAAGTTGCTTCCTCATCTTTCTTCAGACCCAAGCCAGACCTCAGCACTCTGTGCTCTCTCCTTGGCAGGCTGAGCTTATCTTTAGAGCTTGCCAGATGTGTCTTGCTCTTCAGGGGTTTACTTCATATTCTCCCATTTTCAGTGACTACAGATCTCAAAGGGAACAGAAAGAGCTGTAAAAATGTACAATTGCTGTTCTATATATTGCCTTTGAGTGACTTCACAGCCAAGCTTAAGATTAGTCTCCTAAATTCTATAGGACAAAGAAAATTAATAGAGAAACATAATAAGCAAAGCAGCTTTTTAAATTGGAAAACCACATCTTTCTTTCAAAGAATGATGATTTTGATATGATTTCATATTCTTAGAGTACCTGCAGAGATGTGGTGTTATCCATCATAACCCCTGTGACACAAAAACATAAGGGATCTCTGCAATATTATACTGTTTATTAAAAATACCCCCACTCATAATTGTATGTCTGTTATTCAACAAAAGAGAAATTCATTATAACTGTATCAGAGGGGACTACATAAAATCATGACCTAACTTCAGAGCACTGGATAAAGTCAAACTGTAAACTTAAGACATGGAAGTTGTGTGCATTTTTTAATCAACTAAACAACAGGAGCAGATGCAGATTATTTTTTTGGATAAGACATCCCTCTTTTGGAATGATTTCACATGCTAACTTTGCTTGGGAACTGCTCCTGTTGGTGACCATGTGTTCAACACATCTGCTTTGGCTTGTTGTTTTCTCTGAGACTGACAATATTGTGGCAAGACGTCAGAGCGAATTGAGGTGAAGAAAAAGGAAAAGGAAAATTAACCTGAAAGAGCTGCATTGCAAGTCCAAATGAACCCTGAGAGACTTTTCATCCCTTGATCCTCCATGTGTATATTAGGATATGTGTAGAGGGATTTGAAGAGGTGGAGGAACTGACAGGCTTGAAGTAATACCTGGGCTTGTCTTGTCACAGTCAAAACTGAGCTAGAGCAGACAGGCTGGGAGGACATTTCTGACTTCTAGCCCACGGGAGAGGATGACTTCAAAAAGTTGGGAAAATCCTGCCAATGACTCATCAAGGCTAGTTTCACTGTTCACTGCATAATGCACTCATCCATCAAACTGAAAGGATTTCAATCAATATTGTCAAACTAAAGTTATGCATTATATACACATGCACACACAACTGCACTCAGTTATGCTCAACATATGTGATGGCCATCATCAAATAAGCTACTGAGCTGGGTTCCAAAGTGAATTTGCTAAAAATCCCTATCTCTACCTCTCCCTTATTTGCACTGAGATTCCCACATAAAATTCAATTTTTTAAATCTGCTTCAAACAATAATTAATTAATGAAAATATTTGAAAAATAAAACAAAAAAAATAATGAACATTTTCTTTTGTTCTTCAGCTATGGCTCCTTCAGCAAAATAACACTTCTGAAGATCTTGAAGAGGCAAAGTTCAATCCCACCATAGAACAAGTCTGAAATCTGAAGTCAAGCCAGTAGAAGCTTGGTTCAGGTAATAATGTGGTGCTTTAAATAAGACAGACATTTTCACAAGATCCAAGGCTAACTAACCCAGAAATCATTTCATTGGGCAATCAACAGTAGATAAGTCATGCCTGGCATATGATATTATATGATCCTTATTTATGGAAGTGGGGTGCAAGTATGGACTGAGTGATGTGGCTGGGGCAATGCAGGCACTCTGGGTTCTAATCCTCATTCAGTCTCTATCCTGATGTCTGCAAAGAAGGAAGTGATGAGAATAAATATGAGTTCTCTTAAGACTCCTCCTTTGGACTATAGATAAAGCTGGCTGGAGAGAGAGAAAAAAGGGTAAAATAAGTTTTCTGTGGTCATTAGCCAATTTATTGAATTTAAACAGTGCATGGAAATAATGGTATTTTCTGAAATAGAGGCCAGAGTTATAGATCTCTGCCTTGATTCCTGACACCTCAGCAACTCCGCTTCATAGCAACCTGCCTGGTAAGTAAGAACCTGGAGACCTTGTTTTCACCATTTGAGGCTCCTCAGCCACCTGGATGTCTGGGCCCTGGGGACACTAATAATCCTTGATGGCCTTGAGCATCCTCATCTGTGGCCTCTACCCTTCCCCTCTGCCCATGGCTGACTGATCTGGGACTCTTCATGGACCCTGCTATCAGCCTTCAGCTCTACCTGCTGCGTGCAGGCACAGTAGGTCTGTGGTTGTCCTGGTTCTCCTTCCCTCATGGAGCAGCCCTGCTGTTACTGGTCCCTGACACTAGAGTTTGTGGTCTGATACGGCCAGATAGGCTGTTGGTCAGGGCTTCATGAAAGAAGCTTGGAGTGTTAATTGTGAATTGAATCAAATTTTGGTATATTGCTGCTGTTTGTGAACTGGAATTGCTACCCTTCTGTGAACTAATCAAAGATCAGGCAAACATGGTCCTAGGCACCAGTGTGTCTTCCCTTGTAATTATCAAGTGTTTATGAAAAATTGTAAGAGCTGGTTGGCTTAACAGTATAATTCTGCTGAACTCTGCCCACACACCAACTCCCAGAGCATTAAATGGGCAGGAAGCTCCTTGCTGACTTCTCACAGTGTCAGTTGGCAGCTCCTGCCACATGGGCAGGTACCACATAGTCATGTCCACGTGGCATCGTTCTCTAGAGGTACAAAACAGGCGAGTAGGCTAATGGCTGGCTTTTAAGGCAGACCACAGATGCAGACAAGGATTGAGAAAAGAATTTTCCTGTCAGGTTGAAGTCTCACTCATATGAAGCATTTTATATGGCTATCTCAAAGAATCTTATGATAGATATAGAAAAACATAAAAGACATGAGAGTTGAAGGGATTTTTTAAATATGCACAAAATGGAGCAGCAAATCATGTAGTAAAGATTTGATTTGACATGGGATGTGCACTCCAGTGCTCGGTCTAGAAAAGTACTTATGTACAGACTTTAAATTTAAGGCTGTGAATAGGCTCACTGGAGTTAATGTTAAACCAGTACATAAGAATTTTATTGGTTTGGGGATGGGTGCACTGAGCATCCTTCAGGAAGAATATCCTCCAGTTGCTTATGGGCTTGAACTGAATGAGGCAGGCTAAGCTCAGCTGCCTTGTGCTTTGTGTGGAGAAAACTACTCTGATGTCAACGTCTGCAATCCAGGATTGCAATCAAAAATTGCCAATCCAGGCATCTCAACCAGTGAAAACAATGTGTGGCATTGCCAAAGGAGTGGCAGAGTATTACAAACCCTGCGAGATTAGAATTGGGCAGGGTTGCCAAGCTACTCTCTTGTGGTCACCATAGAGTGAGCACTGTTTTAACTGGGTAATTATTTTAATTGTTCTTACTAAATGTAGGAGGGAAAAGAGTCCCTCTTTCCTACAACTCTGGTCTAACCCTCTGCTTTATTAATTTAGGTGTCTTTGTAGGGACAGTTTCTCCTCCTGCCCTACAGCTCTTCTCCCTTTTCAGAGCTTGTTCCCCATCTCCATTTGTTTGGTTTTCTTGGTGTTCCTGATATCTGTCTCCAGCTCTGAAGCCCCTGGGCCCTTTCACCTTTGTATCTTACTTCTTGTAACACTGGTGAGGCTTCTGTCAAATCTGTGCATCCCTCTCTGCTAGAGGGAGGCTGTGCACTTGCTGCCAGGGGAAGCCACCTTCACTCCAGATAAGCTGGGGTTCTTCCAGCCCTGGGGTGGGGTGTGTGAGGGGGTCTGAGATGTAATCTCAGCATGATTCTAGATCAGTAACTGATGTATTAAGCAACAACATAAGTGAACAGTGTGATCTGCTCTCCTCCTGTTGCTGGTAGCTGCTGGTTTCTATGCCACAGCTCACCTCTGTGTTGAGTGAGGGAATCTGATGGCTGGATTCTCAGCTGAAGTGGTAGTACTAGGATGAGCTAAAGCCCTCCTTCCAAGCCTGGAAACAAAGCCACTATCTTTACCTCTTTGAGGTTAAAAAAAGGTCTCCCAACACTCTGTAAAGAGCCATGCACTGCTGAGTCAGACTCTCAAACAGCATCAGCAACATTCCCCTCCATCCTTCAATACATCCAGTATAAACACGTGGAGTCCACACTGTATCTTAGAATATCTTTCAATCTTCTCTTAACAGTAATCAAGTACTGAGGCAGCATTTTTCAGATTATAGCCTAGGCAATGCAGTAGCCTTTTAGCACAAATAGAGTGCATTAGCACCCACAGGCTTTGAAGGTCCTACTTTCTGTAGGCCTCCTAGTATTTAGTTACTAAAAAAACCCAACCTAATCCTTGCCTGCTCATTCTACTTTTGTGAGACGGAGTCAGCAATTTTCCTGCTAAATGGATTGAGTACTTCATAATATCAAAGCACTGGTGGCAGGGTTGACCTTACTGTGACTGGAGTTCCCTCCTTGGAGAAGGTTGAAAGCTGTATTGGCAGGCACAGATGGAAGAGGTTTATTGCAGGTATGGGAACTCACATGATGAACTGCAGTGCTAGGTGAGGTGTTTTACTTAACATTTAGCTTTGCCTCACACGTCTGTGGCCTATTAATTCATTCCCAAGAGACCTATTGTAATTTTCCAGACACCTGAAAATTTTCAAGCAGATGTCACTTTAAAGAAAACCAAAAAACTTAGAGGTGTATCTGCTGATTCTTACTGGTGTCTGAAGGCAGTAATTTCTACACTAGAATTGCTCATTCTTGAGAGAGGAACAGGCTTCAATATCTGACCAGTAGCAATATTTTTTACATTTAAAAATAGAAGTGTGGAAAAGGAAGGTCTGTTGTGTTGGAGGAGAAGGAAAGGTTGGGAGTGAGCACTTGGTTTTAATCCTGGAAAGGGCTGGAATAGTTGGCTTCAAACTGGGATGTGTCTAGATATGAGAAACCTTTACATAAGTCATTTTTGAGCTTCACTCAGGAAGGTAATGAAATTATCTGGAAGACAAATAGGGAAATACACTTAGGACATTGCCAAAAACATTGCAAAATGACAGTTTAAGCAGGGAGCTTGTCAGCAGATGGCTAACACCTTAAGAATTTTAAAGCTTTGTCATAGTATGGTTATAACCTCCCTCTTGCACAACTCTATATCATAAAGTTTGAAACTGAATAATTGGTATATCCAGTTCCTTTGTAATCTAATAGATTTCCACCACTTGCCCAGTTTTCTAAACTGTTTAAGGACAACTACAGAGGTAACGGTGTCAGGGTGGTGATTTTTGTTACCTGCACATACAGGTGACAGATGAGTACGCTCATTTTCCCAGTTACCCCACTTGTAGCTGTTCTGGTGGGAAGGTTCAGAATGATGATTGCTTGGTGTGGTGAGAGCTGCAGGGAAGCTGGAGGTGGTGCTGTCTAACAGGTTGCTTTGTCCTCCTGCACAGCATCGGGTCAGATGTGGGAAGACTGAACAAGAGCACAGGAAAGCTGACAGCTCTAGTTCAGCCTTGTTCAGACTGTGCTGTTAAGCGTGCCTAGGAGGGTGTTCCTTCATCCTTTTGTCACAAGACAAGAGGAGCATAAGCAGTACTGTTTTTATGTCTCTTTCACTAAGCAGTTAAGAAAAAAACCCCACAATTAAAAACTAGATACCTGAATCTTTCCCTGGATGCCAAGGTGGTGAAGTATTAAGGACTTTACTGGCTCAGCCAAGTCACTCCATGTGTATCAGAAAATTGGGCAGTGGACTGTTACCCTTCTGTCAAGAAAGTTACCAAACAGCTTTCAATTAATTATTTCTAGGAGGAATGCAAATTGTCTTTGCTTAGGACAGCTCTGCTGTAGGCCAGAGTCTGTGCTCCATAAAGTGATGTTGTTTCAGTGAAATCAATACAACTTTGTTGGCTTGTAACAGCTGAGGATATGGCCTATGCTAATTTTTGCTTAAACCTTGTACTATAAAATATTCTAGCAGATGATGAATGTTAGGTTTCTTGGTAATTCTAGGTAATAATGAGGTTCTGATTGCTTAGGTTAACTCTTCAGTGTTTGTCTTCATCAGCAAACTTGCAATGGTTCCAATTAAATGAGATGTGTATTGAATGCCTCTTCCTCCGAGTTGTGGAAAATGGTTTGCAATAGATATAGAAATACAAAAGATTGACATAATAGGATTAATGTATAAAATCAAACCTTGTATCTATAAACATGTGAGAAGACACTGAGCTGAGAGGAAATATTCATTGTACAGAGCATTGCACATGCATGGCAAGTGCACGTAACACAACCCTATTTATGATAGGAGCTTCCCAAGACATGATGTTTTCAAGATTCTCTTCCCTTGCACTGTCATTTTCAACCTCTCCCTTCGTCATAGGCAGGCCAATTACTGGGATAGCTCGGAAGTTTCTGTCACAACTTGAACAGTTTCTCAAAACAAGTATCAGCTTAAAAAAGAGTAGATGGAGGAAACCAAAAAAAGCTACAGGGGTATAGCTGGAGGGGGAAAAGGGAGGGAATATGAGTTGTCTACTTCCAAAGCAATTGTGAATATAGATTGCATGGAAGCCTTCTCATCAGCAGGGAGTCTGACAGGTCTATCAGGGGAGAGTTCATCTACTTCTATAATAGTAGTTATTTGAACAAGTAGAGATCGATATAGTTTCTAGGGGAGATGCTGCTATTTATTGTGAAATAAGAGAGAAACATTGGTGAAAGTTTCCTTTCTATTTCTACAGTAACCACCATCAGGAGGACGGTGTACGTGCTGAGCTGAGGCTCACACATCGTGGTTCAAAACTGCATGGCTACAGAGCAGTAGTCTATGCATGTCATGTACAGAGTGCCACTTGCTTTGCCTTGGATTTTTCAAAGCTCAGAGTAGTCAGACAGTGGGCATTAAAGTGATGAGTCAGCACCTGAAAGAGAACACTTGAGAAATAAACATTGTCTCTGAATTTGCATCTGCCTCTGGTCAGTGATGTGGTGTTTGGCAGGGGGCCTACCCACACCTACCTGCAAGTGATTCTTGCAGCCCCTTCTGCTTCCAAGCTTTCTGTGAATAGCTTTGTGTGCAGAAGGCAGCATGTTACAAGCCCAGGAAACATGCAGTGCTGAAGGTCAGCAGCTCGTTTCTATGTAGAAACCAGAAATGTCCTGATAGGTGGTGGACAAAAGGTTTTGATTTAGCTCTGGATTTCCTCATTTATTGCATGCAAAAGGCTTGAGCCTGTCACCCACGTGAAGGGGGGAGCAGTGCAAGGCACTGGTGCCCTCTGCCACCACAGACCCCTTACAGAAAAGTCATTTCTACAGGTACCCATCACAAAAAAAGCAACACATTTAGGATGTGGGCAATTAAGGGCTGGGATCTGGTTAAGTAATGATTAGGCAGACAATAAATACTATGGCATGGTGCATTCTCAAAGCCAGGCAGGAACATGTCTACTCTGTTAGCAAACACACCTGCAATATCTTTACCTTAAGTGAGCTATAAACTTATCTGCCTCTCCTTCACTGTTTACTTTGTGTTACCATTTTCTGCACATGCTGCAGTATTTTGCTCCTTAAGAGGTGTGTGTGATAGGCTCATGAATAACAAATGAGGATTTATGTTTGTGGATTGTGAAATAATATTAACATGACTATTACTTTTAATCTTTGCTTTTGAATGATGTATTGAGCTGCAGGTAATCCCAGAGGGATATTATTAGGGTCTGAGTATTGAAAATGTCTCCTTCTTTTGTCTTCCTTGCTATTAAGTGTGAAATTGAATGTAGAAAAGTGAAGAAAGTAGGACAAACAAAGGCTCTTTGATTTAATGTCTTATTTTATAGTCTAAGAGCCCCACCAGCTGTATAATATAATGGGGCAGGGGGAGAAGAAAGATGAGAAACTCTGAAAATCTGAGCTCAAGCTACCTTTTTTGAGAGAAATGATGAAAGTCTGTCCATACTAAACCTTGATCTCCAGTAATGAAGACTGAAATTAGCTGTTTCCAAGAAACTTTGGTTCATTTGAAAACCCAGATCTTCTCCACTGTTTGGAAGTGAACAAATACATTTTCTTTTATTTGCAGCTTCTGAGTACCAGAACTGGAAGCTGGACTGAATTTTTCAGACTAACATTTGAAATAATAGTTGAAAAAAGTAAAGTGCTTGCAATTCTATTGGAATAAAATTTAATAGACTGTCTCTTCAAATTTACCCTTCTTTATCTGACTGTGGTAGGATGGTATTTCTTTAAGAGGATGGATCTCTGAAAACATTCTGCAGGACTGTAAATATGAGAGGAAAAATATGATGTCTGGGATGTTTTCATGCAAATACACCCCCTCTCATACATTTTTGTAAGTAAACAGAAAATCTTGCTAGCTCTGTAAATGTACTGTTCATTTCACAACATCAAACAAACATTGTCTGTTATCTTTGCATATCAGCAATACTGCTGTTACCTTCCATTAGTACCTTACTGTTGTATCTGTCCATAGAGCTGGCTGGACAAAAGGGGAAATTTGGAGGCAGAAGGAAAAATACTTGATACTATTTTAATGATCAGTTCTTGTTCAGATACACTTCTACTGAATATCTTTCCAGGATATTAACCAAACCAACTCCAGCCAGCCTGCAGGGGTGGTTCAGACTTCCCAGCTGTAGGAATGGTGCCTGGGCTTTGTACTGGGCCACCGGCAGCCTTCTGTAGGCAGGTGCAGTGCTGAGCACACATTTGTGCATCTGCCTCAGGGAGCAAGGCTGTTCCTGCAGGACAGGGAGTAGAAGGGGCTGCTCTCCTGTGCATGGCCTGACATGAGACTGGGGAGAACAAGCAGGCAGATGAAAGCAGAGTGACAAGTACAGGTGGACTTCAGGTACTTAGAAGGAACCAACCCCCCTGGCTCTTTTAGAGTCAACTGCTATTCTCCTGTCTGTGTCATGGCAGCAGCCTGTGGGCAAGAGGGAGGTGCTCAACTGTCAGAACAAGCTTCTCTGATAAGTTCTCAGAAGGGAAGCCTTCTGCAGGCTTGATCTAACTGGTGGGCCACCAAGCCACACCACATTGCATTACCTGCTCTTAATCCTACTAATGACAGAAACAGAGACTTCCCAAGACATAGCTATGCACAAGATCAACTACCAGCTCTGTCCTGCACAGTACTGTAATGCAAAATCCACCAAACACTATTGAAAAGGTGGGCACACACTCCTACCTTCCCCTCCTGAGGCATCTTCTAGCAAAAATATAGTAGATGGCTCAGCTGAAGGCAATGCAGCTTTGCAAAAATGAAATGGAAAGCCTACAGCACTTGAGAAGCTTGAAGTGTGTAGAAATGTAAATGTAGGGCAGATCAGAACTGAAGAGAGCTGTGGTGCAAGGCTGGCTGGGGAGGAAGCAGTGTCCATTTTTCAGGAACAAAATGACTGCAGTTCTTGTGTACTCTGAGGTTAGTAAAAATAACAAGTGGAAAAGGGATGACTATTAGGTCTCTGTTCTTTTTAACTTTACTCTGGGAAACAGTTTAGATTTCAGTGTAAATTCTTATTCTTAAAGCTGAGACAGTCTTGTCCTTGAAAGCTGATAGACCTAATTATGAGAGGCTTATAGGGATGGTGAATAGATCATCTTTGCTTCTTGAGTTAATCTTGATATATAATGCATGGCAAATATTGTCTTGTTTCTTTTAAAAACCATCACTGAGAGGAAATTCCAGAGACAAGAAATGCAATCTTTCAAAGGATTAAAAGAGAACTAACTAACATGAACCAGATCATTAGCTTTGTATTTTCTGTTCCACCTTCTGATGCCCATTATTTCACTCATGAGGATGAGTTGGAATGACTCCAAAACCTAAGTGGAAATTAATTTCTCAAAGGCTGATCTGGAAGTTAAGATGCATTTCAAAAATCACTTGCTTTACAGATCCCATCCATTTGCCCTGAAGATAGAAAAAATAATGCTTTATGTAGCAACACAAAGCACAAGTTAAAATGAACATGGGTGAGCCACTCCAGGAGGCTTGGGGAGGAACCTGCCATGAAATGCTACATCAGCCATTGTCAGGGTGTGTTTAACATGTCTAAAATGGATCCTTAAAATGGAGGATTTTTTTAAGGAAGCTGGGAGACCTATGCAAGGAAGATTGTATGCACTATGATTTCACAGAAGATTTTAAGATATCAAAATTAGGTTTTTGATGAGACCCCCCTATATTATGAAAACCTACATTAGAGAAAATTCAGGAAAAAAATCAAAGGTTTGATTTTGCTTTCAACATTATGCTCTGTAATATAGACTATTTAAAAACCTATTTTAAAAAAGAAAGTAACATTGATAAAGTGTTAAAGCTCTTTTCTTCCTCTAAAGCATGGTTTTTATGATACATAAATGATAATCTTTCTAAAATACTGAACTTATGTAAGATTTCATTACTGAAAGAATAATTTTTTGTGACAGAAAACTGCTTTGCAGAAGGTTCTACAGAGCTGTTTTGCAACTAGCTTTAACATAAGCAATTTCAATTGCTAACAAAAAAAAGAGAGAGGAAATTAATCAGTTGTTCTTCATTGTTAGAGAGATTCTCTTGTGAACATGTCTGAGCTCCAGATAAACACAGCAGCATTAGGGAAAAGTAGGGCTGTTGTGAGGTCAGATTCTAGGCTCAGCCTCAAATAATGTCTCTAATTTTAAGGCTGAGAAGTAAAGGGTAAAACACTGGTGCTTTGAGTTATGAATACATTTAAGGCCTTTGCTGAACTATGATATGAGACTAATGATGATAAATATTGTGAAAGTGATTAAAGCATGATTGCATAGAAACACATTTGTATTACTAATATTGGGTAATTAAGGTCCTTGTGTTGTTCCTAGCTATGCTTACAGACAGGTAAAAGGAATCACAGTGGAACTGATGCCTTCATTTTCAGAAGTCCTGAAAAACTTTTCTGCATGCCATGACTATATCTAGCACCTTCAGACATCTTGCTTAAAGTCACAGGGCAACTGAGCAGTGGTGTAAGTCATCTGGTTTCTAACCTGCAGATTGTTTTGAAAGGGATTTTTCCTGGCATAGGATATAAAAAAAAGGATCCAGTACTGCAAATATGGCACAGATAATTTAACCCTGACACTTTGTACCTTGATTCACATTGTAAGGGAAAGTATGCCTTGGTGTAAATAAAGTGCTGACTCTGCACAAGGAAGTCTCAAAATCAGTGTGGATTTTAACAGCACTGGATATTAGCACTGACATTTCAGTGTGACCAACTTGTGCGATGAATTAGCGTGTGCCAATGTAATTGAGAAAAATGCTCACTAAATAAAAGCTAAAGACTGAATGGGAGTGACTTGTTCCTGGAAACATCCCTTTTCATCCCTGGAAATGTTCAAGCTCAGGCTGGATGGGGCTCTGAGCAAAATGATCTAGTTGAGGGTGTCCCTGCTTATTGCACGGAGGTTGGACTAGATGACCTTTAAAGGTCCCTTCCAACCCAAACCATTCTATGCTTCCCCCGTTGGAGAAGAACTGAAGAGCAAGAAGACAAGTTGGCCAAGCTCTATGGAGAAATTCTTTGCATAAATGCAGAACTGAGGTTTCCAAAGCTGCTGTGTAAACCTTTTTCTTCAGGTTTAAATTAATTTAAAACAGAAAATGCAGTACCCATGAAAAAGCTTCCCTTTGTTCCAGTCTTAAAATGTGCCTTTTCATCCAGCTGAACCTGTTTGCACTGGCTTAAAGCAGTAATTGCTAATGATTCTTTTGGTTCAGTGTTATTCTGGACAAATTATGGCAATTATCTAGATCACAGATATATGTTACAGTCTTTGATACTTTCTGTAATTGTGCTTGAAGTTCAAATGCCTGATGTTTAATATGGCCTATTCCATTAAGGATTGCTCCCAGTAAAGTCAATGGCAAAAGTCCCAGTGACTTCAGTGGTGAAGGTTCACACCCTCAGATGTGGTTCATCTTAATTCAGAGGAAGATTTTGTTTTCTTTTAATTCACTAGATGGTAGCAGTGTACAAATTGTGTTGTGTGTATATATATATATTTTTTTTTTAAATTCTAATCTTGACTCATATTCAGAATCTTCCTTCATTTCCCAACCCTTCCTTTCTGAGTCTTGTACTGGGGTTTTGATGGGAACAAAGACAAAAGGATTCAAACATCCTTCTAAAGGGATGCCAAATTTTGTGCCATCCTCCAGATGTTTTCTTGTGATGACAGAAGCCAGACTGCATTGGAAGAGGACAGCTACTGATGGTCAGAGAATGATGTCAACCTCTAAGGCTGGACTTAAACACTTTCATCCAGCCAATATATAAACAAAGAAGAAAGAGACACTAAATTTCCATTAGTTCTGTATCCCTTCCACCAATTTTTACTGAAATCTCTGCAACATGTCAGGCAGCATGGTTAAATCAATGTCTGTTACGATAGTAGTCAGTCCTGGGAAAGTCACTATGTTCAGCAAAGCACAATCTAGTTGACAATAGGCAAGAGTACTTGGGCTTCCAAACTACTAATCTAGGATAGGGTTGTTGCTGAGTGTATTCCATTTTTGTCAGCAGTGGATGTGCAGATAAACAAGAAACAGTAATTTGCTGTTTCCTACGCTTTTGCCCTACCTAATACACTGCAGGGGCTAGGGCTAACCTCCTGATCTACAGATTGCTACATAAGCATTGACCATCTCTTGGGAGGGAGGAAGGGAAAGCTTTAACAAAATGTTGGCAGTCTTTCTCCAGCAACAAGAAATTGTTTTCAGACAGGTTGGTATAGCCTTTGACATTTTTATCACCACCATGCCCCGTGCTTTCAGTGCCGATGGCCAGTCCTGAGTGGTGTTCTTAGGGAGTTGGTGACAGCCAAGTGTGCCACTGAAAGGGCTGCTTCCTGCCAAAGCGCTTCTCGGCGTGTCTCTAGAGAGTCTGTATCCCTCTGGTTTCTCATCTACTACTCCCCACCTCTTCTCTCACTGTTTGCATTACTATTCAGGATCTTCTGGTGTGTGGGGCTTATTACAGTTACCACCATGCTAGGTTTAGCCAAAAATGAATTCCAGAGAAGGTGCTGTGCTGTTCTGACTTCTAGTTTGGTTTTACATCCTACCAACCACACAGCAGCTCTGCTCCAAGGCTGCCTGTCTGTCTTGAACAATGGTGGTTAAGCAAGCTGACTGTCTTGGCTAGTGCAGCAACTTGAAACTAGCTCAGCATTTTTAAAAATATACAGCACTCATAGTTCTAAATTTCATTCCTAATAGTTCTACTACAATATATCAGAGATGAATGATGGAAATTTGAAGTGGTCTGTCAGAGAGGCTTTTTTAGCCTAAAAATACATGATGCTAAAAAAGATGAAGATATTTATGTACTGGACAGAAGTAGCAGAGATATGACTAATGCAACCCTCCAGTGAGTTGCTAGAACTAACTAGTTATCCAATATCCCCATCTGATCCTAGTGGGATGCATATAGGAGCCTTATCACTACCTAAAACAGAGTCTTCCTGACTGAATCAGACAGGGTGGTACTGAGATCACTTTGCAGAAGCTGCTCCACATAAATCTTGCAGCAAACATTATTTTCTGGTGGTACAATGAAATAATTGCAGAGGACATTTGCAGGAGAGTTTCAGAATTCCTTCAGGCAATGACTGTGGAAGAGAGACTGGAACATAAGTACACTCTTGCTTTGTGCAAAGCACACTGAGATAGGCAGAATTAACATTGATAGGGGAAAGCACACTCAGTTTTCATGAGGATGTTTAAATATCTGCTATCATTTTGCCAATTTGAGTGGTTGAGTGGCAGGACTATATTGAGTTTTATACTTTATTTTTGCAAGCAACTGAGATACTAAATTTTAAAATGTACATGCAGATGGGTATCATACCTTAACAGCTTGTCCATTTTATAAGTCTTTGTATAATACCCTGGGTAACATGAAACAATTTCCTAGTCATTGGCACAAAATTCATCCTAAACGTAGTAGTTCAACTCGACTGGCAGCCAAACACTACACAGCTGCTTGCACCCCCACCCAGGGAACAGGGGAGAGAATTGGAGGGGTAAAGGTAAGGCGATTCGTAGGATGAGATAAGAACAATTTAATAATGGGAATAAAATAAACTTAAAAAAATAACTGTAATAATAATATATATCAGTGAGTGATGCACAGCACAGTTGCTCCCCACCCACTGATAGCAATCCTGGAGGAGCAAAAAGGAACCCCTGAACCCAGAACCGCAATCCCAGAAGAGTGAGCCCAAGAGAATCCCAGCTTTCTGGTCAACCCTCATTAATATACTAAACATGATGTTATATGGTATGGAATATCTCATTGGCATATTCAGATGTCAAATTGAATTACAGTGGTTTTCCCCTCTCCCAGTTCTTTGCACTTGCAGACTAGCAAAACACAGTCCTTGGACTTCCAGCAGCAACTAAAAACATGAGTATGTTATCAACATTCTTCTCATAACAAATCCCATGCTGAAACCAAAACACAGCTATTCTAGCTATTAAGAAAAAAATTAACTCTATCCTAGCGAACCAGGACACTAAAACATATGACAGAGGTGGTGATAAAATGAGACAAGTCAAGATCGGATTTCCATTTTCTTTTGGTTCGTGTTATTTAATAATTGCTAGCAAAACTTTCAAAATAAGAGTCCCAATCTAAAATTTCAGTGAGAAAATTATTCACACCTGGAAAATAACAGGCTATGCTGAAAACAGTGAACAAAATATACCAGTTTGTGTTGCAAGGATGTGAGTGAGAGGAAAGCAGGGTATATGCTGATTCTGTGTCAGGCTAATTCTACAACTATCACTTTGGAATTAATAAAATACATAACATGACTCTGTTGCAGCTATATTCCTGCTGGCTGCTGCTGTGGTGATACATTGCAATAATATGCCAGTGATGATATTCCAGTAATAAATGATGGTAATATACCATCAGATCGTCATCACTCCAGTGAGGTACTATTGCAATACATCATCAGGCAATGGAGTTTAAGCATTAGTGGAAGAGGCAAACTGCAATATGCATATACTGAACATGGTGTACGACGTGAGGTAGCGTATGTGCCATGGATGTGTTCAGCAGTAGCTGTATATGAAATGTATACTGCATATATGGGTTTTTCTTACTCATTTGAATACTTGAAATCTAAAGGGAATGTGAATGTTCAAATAAGCATACAATACAATCATTTAGGCTGGAAAAGACCCTTAAGACCATCAAGTGATGGGAATCAGCTCTCCAGTTTTTCACCATCCTGCACTGCAATGGGAGTGTGTTGGGTGATTGCCTTTCGTAGTATTGACACACCAAAATGATATGTAGAGCCTTGGCACGGTATGTCAGGGTCAGCAGGCTTTCAGTTTAATTTGTGACTGCTTCTCAGCTTGTTCCTAAGGCAGTGATTACTGCTGGAGGGTGCTCAAACTATTTTGTGAGCACCAACCAACTCTTCTGCAATAATGGTATAATATTACACCTAAGATGCATGCAGATGGACCAAGTAATTGGAGGGAAAAATTGAAGATACTTCTCACTCCTAATTCTTTCTCGTTATTTCTTTCATTTGGCAGCTGTCTTTGTGGGAAGCTTATACAGGTATAAGGCATCACAGCGGTGACATTTTCACTGAAGTCTTCTCAGATGAGATAATTCACAGATTAATCTCCAGTGAAATTTCCCGAGGAACCGACGCACCCTAGCTCCCAGTGATGCGAGTCTGGGGAGTCACGCTGCGTCACCTGCCTACAAGTAGGTTTACAAAGAAGGGAAAACTTTACCGTGGAAGCCAAAGTGTCAATACCAAGCCATTAGAGTCAAGGGAAGTGATTCCTTTTTAGTTAGTAAAGTGGAGTTTCAGAGGTTCAATTTTGATGACAACAGACCAGAGAATTAAGCTATGCACTTTAAAGATTTGTTTTAGCCTTTCTGATACTGAATTTCTCCAGAGAAATTCAGTACCAGCCAGCTCTGTGATCAATAAATATGCTATTGATGGAAAATGAGGGAAGGACTTAAAAAAATCATTAAAGGTCAGCTGATTTGTCCCTAAAGCTCATATGCTCAGCATCTGTTTACTACTTAAGAGTCACAGACAGAAACAGTGAAATTCACCTGGGAAAGAGGCTTGATTTTTGTGTGGCTGGCTGAAATTTGTATCTTGGAAGAATATTTATTTCTAGGAGCTGGTGCGAGTAGCTTCTGCATGAGCAATCAAATTACTAATTTCTGCTTCCACTTTCTTTGATGTAAAACAAGTAAGAAATATAGTTCTATTTAAGTTCAAATGAAAAACCCCAAGACAAGTAAACCAGCACTCACAAAGCTTGGAGCACTGCAGTTTCATCAGCCAAAATGCTGCTACTGTAAATTTGGTTCAGCTACAAAGACTGCATCTTTTAGAACATTATAAATAAACTTTTTTAGGATACTTTGCAAGAGTCAATGCTACATGCTGGAAAAAAAGCAATTAGAAGAAAAGAAAGCTAGGAGAGGTGAGGATCTCCAAGTGTAATATACATGTTGTAACCCAACAGAGCATCCAGAGCCACAGGGGCAAACTGTGTTTCCTGCTGGGCTTGAAACATTTTGTCTGCTTTATTAACTTCTAGTAGTGATAGTGGAACTACAGCCTCAGATGGAAAAAATATCCATCTTTAATATAAAGATTCCTAGTGATGAAAACTATCACAACCTTCATTAAATTGTTCCTCTGCTTAGGAAGCTTCACTGTTAGCAACTTGAAATACATGTCTGGAATACACACCATTTTGGTTGCTTAAAGTTGAAGCAATTTGGGTTCTGCTATAGATTTCCTTGTTCAGCAGAGGATCCTGCTTTCTGCTGGCTTTTGCCTCTCCAGTTTCTTACTCTGTAGCCAAGTTACTGTGTATCTTTCTATTCTGTTTGACCTTTTAGTACACCTATTGATTTATTTTCTTTTAAACTTTCTAAGTTCATAGTTTTATTTTGTCAGCTGTATAGTGATGTTTTACTGAAGCCTAGGTATATTTATTAAATGCTTTTCCTACATCAATCAGGTTAATAATCTCTCTAAGAAGACTAAGTTAATTTGAGAAGATATATTTTCCATTCTTTGTTGATCAGAATTAACAGTAGCATGCACTTTTCAATCTCTGTTACTTAAATTAAATATGAGCTTTTCCTTTGTTTTCCTATACTGATGTCAGCCTGACAACCTCTTATCTCAGCCATCTTGCCCATACTTTTTAGTGAACTAACAAGGAACTAGCGTTCTTTAAGTTTTCTGGAATTTTCCCCTGTCCATAGGTTACTGAAAAATCAACATTAGCTGCCAAAAAAGCTCCTCAGCCAGCTGCTTTAAAATTCCTCAATGCAAATTACCCAGAACTTCTGATTTAAGTATGTCTAACTACAGTAGTGGTTGATTAATATCCTCTTTAGTTACAGTAGGAATAGAAAGTATATTACCATCATCATATAACAAATACATCATCCTTTCTCCCCAGTACAGAACAGACATCTTTATTGAATTCTCTTGCATTGTTACTAAATAAAAAAAAGTATCTGTTGTTTCTGTTTCAAGTGGATTTTTTTTTCCATTCCAGAAATATTTTGCTAAAACTATTCCCTTATTAATGTTCTCAACTACACACTTTTGTCTTTCTTGTCAATTTTCTATCCTTTTTTACTATCAAATTTGTCTTTTTCCGCCTTATCAATAAGACTTAGTTTTATGGCTCCATTCACTTCCTTCCTGCTGCAGAGGTTTTTGAGTTATTATGCTGAGCTTATTCTGTTGTGTTTCTACACAGAGGCAACCTTCTTTCTCTTTTTAAAATAAGATATTCTTAAGTAGTTCTCACAAATCTCTCATATATTATGCCTTATTTCCTTCTTCAAGTTGATTTTGCTCATAATGGTTTTTGGCTTTATAAAGCCAACTTTCTTAATGCACCACTGTATACTGGTTCAAACTTCATTCTGCTTGCATATAGCAACATTAGTTGAATTATTACCACCTGTATGTTCATAATGAAGCCAAGACTGGTCCTTGGTGGAGGTATTTTCCCTTTATGCAAAAGCACATCAAAGACAAGCAAAAATCACACATAAAACTGATTCATTCACTCCTACCTAACACTGAAGTCTTCCTTTCTGGTAAAGGTTCCTTGTCTTTTCTCCAGGAAAGACCTGGCTGCAGAGTTAAACTGGGAGAAATGCCAGCCTCACCAGAGGAGTTTTATAGCTCCCTGTGGGATACAGCAACTCACTCCAGCTGGGCCCAGCCACAAATTTTCTCTCCCTCCTCCTTCCCCCATGGCAGGGTTCCCTGGCAGCCCTTGAAATGAGGACAGGCAGCTGTGAGGTGTCCTCTGCCAAGGCAAAGAGCATTAACCCTCTTCTTATCACCTGTCTGCTGGGGTCCACAGGACTTGCAAAGGAATCATTCAGACCCCATGGGCTCTGCCCCAGAGTTGCCCGGTGTCAAGTGGAAGCTCTCCCCAGTGAATTCTGCACTGGGCTGGCTTCAAGCCTATGCTCATGTTGGAGGTAAGGGATCAGAGCTTGGCTTCTTAATAAGCTGCACTTTGCAAGTTTCTTTGCAGCGTTCCTATTCACTCAGCTGCTGGCAGGGAGAATAAGCTGCTTGAAGTATTTGTGTCTGTGTGGAGCAGGTTCAGGCTGCTGGCTGTTTCAGCTCAAGCGAGAGAACGAGCTGATATTCCCCACTGCTCCCTCTCCCAATGTTATGCTCTCAAAACAATACCCCTATTTAGTTTGTTTCCCTGGACTGGAATGTCTGCACACTGTTTTCCTTATTTGCTCTTGTGTTTGGATCTTTACTCATAGCTGCTGTAATTGAAAATGGTTAATGTGCAACGGCTTTGCTAGGTGGTTAACAGATCCAATTAGGGCTCAGTTCAATATCTGTTATGTTGCTTTGCAGAGGACCAAAACTGGCTTACATCTTAACTTCAAACCTGATTAGAGAAAAAAATCTTTCAGAAGTTCTTTCCCAGTGCATCTCCTCTGTCTCTAAGTACTTGGATTTACATATGTACCCATCTTCAGCATTGGAACAGCAACGTAAACAAGCAAAACAGCCAGCAAAGGCAAAGGGCACTTGCAAAGGGACTGCTTGGGAGCTCCACTGCCGGCTGAGGCGTGCGGTCTGCCATGAAATGCCATTTCCATGGTCACACCACTAGCCTCCTCTTCCAGCCTGTGCTGGGTTTAACAAACACAGGTACCTGCAGCGGGGAGCTTCTGCCCGCTCGCTTTGCGTGGCTCAAACTTCCCATCCCACGTGAAGTCTGAAGTAGGGCCGTGCATCCTAATGTGACTGATGGCATGGGATGTCAAAGACATTAACAAAGCTTCTTTATAGCTGCTCTTCCCCCTCTTCTTCCAAAAAAAGAAACCTAGGATTCTTTCTGTTTTGGAGCTTAGGCTGTAGGCTTAAATACTGTATATACACGGACTTTAAACATATTTTATAAAACCATGGCAAAGAAAATATATTGAATGCTTGCCAGATTCCTCCCCCTCAGTCCTCCTGACACTAGGCTCCTATTGTAGAGCTAGGAATATTCCCTCCCTGTAGCTAGGTTTTGACAGTAGCTTGCTTTCTTGATTGCAAGTGAGCCATTAAAAAAAAAGAAAAAAAGAATTACAGCAAATTAATAAGTCTCCTTTGCTGAATATGTTATTTCTATTAAAATTTTAAAAGAGTTTGAAGTGACAGTAAATGTGGTCTTATTTTAGAATGGTTTCCATAACACTACACAACAGTTGCCGATGGCACTTATGCCTTCTTGTACATACACACAGCTATTTAGCTGACAACAGTGTTTAAGCCATTAAACAAGATAATATTGCAACTGTTATGCAATGGTGAAGCTCGCTCTTGAAAGAAGTATTTGGTATTTTAAGCTGAAAGTCGACATTTGTTCCATATTCATTTATATTTTCTTTATTAGAAATGTATAATTTAATGTAATATTCAAGGCCCTTAGGGTATACACTCTGTTACCTATAAAACATTCATGCACATTGAACACTTTTTTGGTGCCAGTTCTTGGCTTTGTACATCTGCTATACAATACTGAGTATTCTAACTAACAACATGCCTTAATTGAGTTTAGGTGTTTGAGTCATTTATTTAAATTTAGTAGTGTGAATAATTTATTTCAATTTACATTTTAATTATTTTACCCACTTTTTTGGGAGTAACCTCATTTTCTAGCTTCTAAAAAAATAATTGGCATATGTTTACTGCAGCAACACTCGCACTTACTAAATTCTCTGAGAAGTTTAGTTCCAAACTGAGAAAACTAATGAATTATTCATACATCAGACATTAGCTGGAATTAAATTAGGATGTCCAGATCTAAAAGAAACCTGACCTTCTAGTACCCAACAGTGCCTAAAGCTCCCTAAGGATTGTTCATCTGCCATGGCAAATTGGACTAAGCTCCATTTAAGTATGGCAAAATATGAATATTTCTGCAGTCAATGTGGGTTTTATATGTATTTATTATTATATGTTATTATTTATTATCTGTAATTGAACAGTTTGTTGGGACATCATGCATGGTGTGGAGTTCCTTGTGCTCTTTGCCCAGGAATATTTATAACCCAAAGGAAACTGAGGTGGGTTGTGGTTATGTTAGTTTACTTTGCAAAAATGGACTAAACAAGGCAATTTTTTTCCCATGTAAGCAATTGGAAGTGAAAGTCTGAGATAGGGATTCCATTTCCAGCTGGTGCTCATTGTATTTAGGGGGTCTCACAAGAGAGGAAACAGGTACACATCCATATGTGCAAGCATCTCGTCTGAGGCACCCTCAGAAGTTCAGCAGCATGCCCAGAGCTCAGCATACTTTACACAAGCTGCAGTGTGGTTTTGGTTGTGTGTTTGCTGGGAGAACAGCAAGGAAGTCCCAAGCTCAAAGGACTTATGTCATCAGAAATAAATGGGGACTTTGGTGGGAAACCAGCAACAATTTAGAAAGCATTATTTATTTATTACTGACAACAAAAGCTAATTACTCATTCTTTGAAAAATCTTATTTCTTTAAAGGTGGGCCTGAAAAATGGCAGCACTCAGAAACAGACCAAACTAAAAAAGTGCCAGACTGATGAAAACACTGAGTTTGTGGTGCCAAGCCCGTGGTGTTGCCTGCCCGACGTCGAGGATCACTGGGGCAGGAAGGTTGCCTGGTCTGCTGCCCTCTCCCAGGTCCTACAGTGTGGAGGTGAGCACAAACATCCTACCCCTGAGCCACTGTCATTTCCTTGTAGTAGTGGAAAACTTGGAGAGCAGCTAATTCTGTGTGCAGAATTATGTAGAATTTAAAGGCTTCTGCTCTTACCTGCAGTACAAGCCCTGAGCAGTTATCTTGGGGAGCCACAGGCAGGCGAGGTTTTACCCACCTCTCTGCTGTTCCCTGGGCATTCCTTGTTCTTGCAACCACACATGTCAATTGTTTAACTCGGTTCACTGGAGCTATTCTGATACATCATTATTTGCATGGTGAAGTCTTCAGGACTCATTAGCTTAACCCATGAAGTGCTGCTGCTGTTTTAACTACTGCTTCCCCACTGCACACAGAGATGAATCAAGGTTGCTCATCCGAGGCACAACTTGGTATTTGTTCACCAAAGAGCATCTCTAACAGTTCTCTCCAATTCTTTCATGGATTTCTGGTGCATTCAGCCTCAGGGTCTAACTGGGTCCTAATGTTAAGACATACAGTATGATCTGATTTGAGAGGAGCTTAGGATCTAAGAAAATGCCTAACGTCTGAATCCAGCTCCTACAGCACATCTCTCTCAATGGGAGCTGCCTGTATAGGTTTCAGAGTGTTAACAAGGGAGACACTGTCCCTGTAGACACTTGTTAGTGACCGAAATGGCTAAAATAGCTTTATAACCAGAAGAAGGTGCCTTCAACAAAGGGCAATGAAAACCACTCGGCATTAAATACGTGAGGCTTTTCCTTTAGTGGTAAATTTGTGACATTTTGCCATCAGTCCTGCGTGCAGACGCGCATATACACATGCACCTGTGTCTCTCCAGTTGTCTCTTTTTTTTGTCATTGTTATAATCTTTTCCAAATACAATGTAAATATAAGCAAAAATATATGCATTGGTTTCAGCCTGAATGTCTGTCTTCCTTGGATTTCTGTGTATACATGTCTATATTATTCAGTACTGTCTTTTTTAACTCATGCATACCTTTTCACACACAAAACTGCCCTGAAATGTTATGATCTCACTTGCCTGTCAATCTATAGCTACATTAATGTTTCTCTAGGTAAATAAATTTCACCACATTTTACTTTAAAATGTAATTTTTTTCAAATTCAGTTTTACTGCTAAATATAGCACATTAATGGCCTGTCCATAAATGAACACCTTGAGAATGGAAAATGGTAAGCTGGAAATATTTTTAATAATAAAAATCTTTAGCCTTTAGCTACAACAACCTACATGCATATCTTTGTTTTGAATATCAATTGAGACACTATTCAAAAGAAGCCTTTTTTTTTTTTAGCTGTAGAAAAAAAATCCCAGCTGAGCAGAAGTTGGGTGTAGAGGAGTCTGCAGTGAAGCGGTGATCCGCTGGGTTGCGATTCAGGGGCAGTGACAACCATCTTAGCTGAAAGTGAACTGCAGCTTTCCAGAGCTAAAAGCACAATCTGCAGCTTGAACCGAAGAGGTGGCAGTGCTGCTGAGCTGGACTGCGAGGGACTCCTCACTGACCAGGCGGCTGCCCTGCAGGTGACACGAAATTCATTTTTGATGTTGGCAAGTTCTCTGCTTGGGATAGGTTTGATGTTAGTTGTTGTGAGGTGCAGTGAGTGCTCAGGCTGTTTTCTCTGTATCACAATCTGCAAATTCCAGCTGAAGGAACTGATTAGTTCAGCAGATGGTTAAATACCTTGTTGAACCAGAGCCACATCCAATCCTGACACATGGGGAAATAACTTGGGGAATGATTATGACAAGCACAAGACTGTGGACTTTGGAGAAGTGAGGTGTCCCAGAGCCACGTGCAGGTGGTGATGGGGACAGTGCCAGCATGGACACGTGGCTGCTGCAGGACGGGGAGCCCTGGGCTGGGGTATGCAGCTGCCCCAGGCACTGCAGGGAGGCACCAGGGTGAGGGGAGGAGAGCCCCACAGGGTAAAGGGTGGAAGGTCCATCTGTGCTGCTTTGGCACCAGCGAGCGTCAGAGCAGGAGTGTCCTAAGAGGCATCACGCCATGAAATGAGCTGTAGGGACCATGAGTTGCTGCAAATTCATGGTATTACAAAATCTGCTCCAGAGTCATCTTTCAATGTTGATTCCTCAAGCTACACGCTCTCTAACAAAGGCAGCTTTCACTCAGGCCCTTACAAACCCCTGTCCTAAAACACTCTGATCACAGCAGATTTTGCAGTAATTACAGTAGGCAGTGTGAAGCTATGGTGAGCTGTGGTGAATATGCAATATGCACAGCTTTCTGTGTTAGAAACCTGCACATATCCTAGAAGTAAAAACATTAAAATAATTTTTGGACAACATGACCTCTGTTTTGAAGGCCACAAGCAAAAGAACTTCCTGAAAGCTAGACAGATCATTTTGGAGATGACAAGGAGTAATTTCTATAAGAAAAAAAATCCATCTTTGAGCATAGAGCTTGGGGGGAAAAAAAAAAAAAGACACCTCCCCAACCCCCCTTTGTTTCACACAATAGATTTGTAAATACTCTTTTTATATAGTGGTCCAAATTTTTAGGCATTTTGTGAACAAGTCTGAGACTAATTCTTTGTCCCATTGCTCTATCCAGTAGTGCACATATGCAAGAAATAAGCAAGTGGTAAGACTGGCAGTGAGAGACACGACTGTGAAAATAGTTCTGGCCTTGTTTGACTGTGAATGGCTTTTCAGGTGCAGAGTTCTTTGAAAAAAGGACTAATATGAGAAGGATGTCTTCTTATTTGATGGCTCTGAACCTACCCCCTCTGCTCTCCTCTCCTTTATGCTGGAGGCACAGTGGATATGCTGGGAGAAGAATCATGCCATACTTTTCCTCTAAGCCTCCACTGCTGGAAACAAGATATTAAATGCTTGGCAATAAAGCAGGTTCTGCTGGTTGTTCAGTAACCTTGTAGCCTTCAGCTCTTTGCTAAAATCTTACAGGAGCTGAGTACCCAAGCAGGAATCAATGATTTGTATCAGAGAGGAAGGAGGATATTAAAGACACACTGTAGGAAACAAAAAAAAAGCTAACCTTGGAGCAGCCAAATGGGTAGAGACCCATCAGTTCAACTTCTAACCCTCATTACTTGTCCCTTCCCATTGCTGAATTTTTATCTTCTTTACATAACTCTTGCCAGCCCCTCCTCTGGCACTGCAAGCTGGCTTTGTAACTTGATTAGTGGCTTTTGTGCACAGCCTCTACTGGGTGGGGAGCTGAGGCTGGGGAGTGAGATGAGGCAGTTGGGGAGATGATAGTGCTGCTTTTCCATCTGGGCTCCCGCAGGCCCTTGTGGGTGAAACCTGTCAATCATGTGAAAAAGGCTCCTCAGCACTGCCAGAGCTGAAGAGAGCGTATGCTTCTTCCCACCTTTGTTATTAGTCCACCCCCTTACTTCATGGCTGCGTGCTCATTAGCAGCCACCTCTTGTAACGCCCAGGAGGAGCTTTGCTGCTGATCCTGCAGGGAGAGAAGGTGGCAGCAGGTGAGGGGCACTGAGTGAGGCCAGGTGAGTGCTGAGCTGCTGCTCCCAGTGACTGTGGGTGACAGTGTCTCTTGGGCAGTGCTGGAGGGGCTGGGCAGGGAGCACAGCACCACAGGAGTAGCACCCAGGCAGGGCTCAATACCGTGGGTTGCATATTCCCTGCTGACTCAACTGTCAGCTCTCAAACACCCCTGATGGTCCTCCTCTGCCTCCCCTATTCCTTCCTCAACTTTCTATAACACATTTCCAGACTTTTGTTCAACTTGTGATACCCAGAGAGCTGTCTCTGCAGAATGAGCTCTGCCCCTTGGCCTCTGCTTTTCATGTGAAGGTCCAACCTGTGGTGCAATGATGGCCAGTTAGCTCTCATTGTACCTAGCATCCCAGTGTGCTTGGAGATCAACTCTTGTACAGACAGTGTTTCTCCTTTGCAAGGACAGAGTTTTCTGTAGATCTTACTGGGCTAACTGAACGTTCTCACACAGGGACTGTCCTTTCAGCAGCCAGGTGAGGTGGGGACTTGGATGGCTGGAGGGTCTGTCAGGTGTATTTGGGAAGTGAGGAAGGCCAGGTTGTGGATATGGGATTACACTGTACATTCACCTGGCCCCCTGAAGGAGGAGGCGGTCAGGCTTTGGGCTGCCAGGCACGCCTGCTGCAGCTGCTCAGGCACGGGGGAGAGCAGAGGGGAAGGGCAGTGGGGCTCAGGCCCTGGGTGCTGTGGTGGGCTGCTCCACTTGCAGGACTGCAAGCCAATGAAGTGTGTGTGTGTTTGGCTCTCCTCTGAAGTACACATTCATCGATAAGCCTTCACAGAGTCTTACTGTTCAAAATTCTAGGTCAGGGAAGAATTGCCCTGGGTTTTTTTTCTGAAAGCAGTGAGTCATCTGGGTGAGAACAGGTTGGTCTGGAGTATATTACAACCTTGGTGCCATGCTGGAAAGACAGAGGAAACCAAGCTGAGAGACTGCAATTCCAAACTGTAAGAAGGACAAGGTCTGGGACCTCATACTGGCCTCAGATCTCAGAGGGGACAGCTCTGAGAACACTGAGCCATGATGATTTGGTGACTGCCCTGATGCAGGAGCCTACAGGACCAAATCTGGTCTGTTACTGCAGTGCAAGTCTAGAACAGCCTCTTAAATCGGACTTGTTCCACTGCTGTAGTGAAGGACAAACAGGAGCACATCAATCCTCCACGTGCAGCCACCCTTCCCGCTCAGTGCTGGATGTGCTGGGTTAAGCCTTCCTGGGTTAAGCCCCTCCGTAGCTGAGGGGCCACCAGCATCCCCTTGCATGATGGTGGCTTATTCTGCTGTTCGAAACAGTGAGTGTCTTTCACCTTGCCTCTTAATTTTGGTCTGAAATGACTACTCATTCTTGTGTACCACTGTAAAGTCTATCTGGAATGCTAGAGTCATGCCAATTAAATACCAAGCTCCCAGATTAGTCCAAGTGTAATATAAGAATCATTAAGTAATCCCAGGCATTCATGTTCACCTGGCCCTAGCAGAAGGCTGCGAGAGAGGCTTAGTGCTTTTAAATCACTCCACTGTGCTCTCTTATTAAATGCCACAGTTTTCAGCCCCATATCGTATTATTACTATTGTTGTCCTTAAGGGGTTGGTGTTAATGACAACTGAAGAAGCTTAATGAGCATGTGCCTTGAATAAGCTCTTTATACACCTTATAAAATAATTACTCACATTTTGTTGAAAACTCCACAGGGCCAAGCTCACAGAAGCAGTCAGGGGTGCCAATTTAATATGACACGGTACACTGCTTTACTCAAATAAGGCCTGATCCTACAGAAGTTCACCTTCATTGCCACAAAGGACAGCACAATCACACCTGCAGCTGCCAAGGGCAGGGCTGCAGGATACCTGCCATTCTCTGTCCTGACACAGAGGAAAGGCAGCTGAATTTAAGGATGACAAAATACCCTCTTAGACTGGAAGTGGTGTTGTATGGCAAGAGAAACAGGATTTAGGTTCTAACAGCACAAAGACACCTGATGATCTCTGATGAAAAGTGACTTGCCAATCGTGTGTTAAACATTCTTTAAATAGCACTTAAAACTAGTGAGCTCCTTATTCCTGTCTTGTTCCCATCCAGCACAGATCAAAATTGTTGACCTATTAGAGAAAGAAAGATATTCACAAGGGAATGGCTTGCGGTGTCTTCTGGGATGCAGTGCGGGCTCTGCCTCTAACAACGCTCACGGCGGCAGCTCTTGTGAGGGCTATAGAAAGTCCTTAAATAGGAGTGAGTGGCAGACAAAGATCCTATTGAGGCTGTGGGAGCGCAAGTTTCTCATCACCCAAGCGTTTTGTGTTTGTCTGAGGAAAATGGCTACGTGGTTCACAGCAGGGGAATTGTTTGTAATTCATTTGGTTGGAAAAGTAAAATTTGGAAATTTATTTTTCATCTTTAAGCAAAAAAGCTTCCATATCTATCACTGAGGAAATATTCTTTGAGTCTGAACAAAACAGAAGAAGGAAGTCCAAATGAGATACTCCTGTAACATGCCTTGACCATTATGAAACATCATTTTCTGGATGAAATTAAAACCCTAGTGGAAACTTTTTTCAACCAGTGCCATTTTAAAATTATTATTATTTATATTGGAAAAATACTTAAGGATCTTACAATTTCAAAAACAGACCCTTCAACAAAATGTGCCCCTTTCACCAATAGGCCTGTGAGAACTCCAGTCAAAATATTGACTAAATATGTGCAAGACAGATGTATCAGACCCCACAAGGACCAGTGTGTCCGTGACACTCCTTGCTACCCATGTCTGTCAAGACAGGGAGTCTGCAACGACCAACGAGATCTGAGCTGCAGCAGACTGGACCAGAAAAACAAGGGAAGCCTTCAGCAGCCAGATCCCAAACTCCTCTCTGGGCAAAATGTTGAATTTTGTGTTAACACAACGTCAGTGTAGAAAAGCATGGGGCGCTTAGGGAAGATGAAAGCCTGGCATATTTTTTCTCTGCTTTTATGGTTTCTGAGTCTTTACAGTAGACTAGTGTCATGTTTTCCAATTTTTCCTTTGCAACTGTGGAGGTTAAAAGTATGTTTTAAAATGCCATATGCATGAATAATTATCAATTTCCTACTGTTCTGATGACATTTCCAGGCTACTATCCATGGCTGCTCATTCCTACCCAATCAACCACCACTTCTGAGCCCTCAGCTAAGAAACAGCCCCCACAGAATTGCTTTAGCTCTTGGCATGAGATCAGAGGGGGATGAGGGGCAGGGGACAGGAAGAACCTCCCAGAGTAGATCAGCATCAAGGAGCACAGAAAGGTTTTCAGCCCATGGAGCATGCACTTTAGGAGGCTTCACCCATCCCTCTTCTACAGCATGTTACGGGAGCATCACGATGCACTGCAAGCTTCTCCCCAACCACAGTGCTGCAGTCAGGAGGAATCCACCCCTCATGGGAAAGAAATGTCCACACAGGCCCCTGCTTAGTTACATCTCACTCACAGCAATTACTAGTTGTGCCTGAAAGGTAAAATAAAGAACCTCAGCAGACAAAGAGGCAAGAAATTAAGAAGGTGGTAAAAAATAAAGGAAGGGTAAATAAATAAATAAATAAATAAAGCTTTTTGAGCAAAGCAAGGCACAAGCCCCTCCCACATTTCATCCCCCCCACAGGATGTCACCTCTCTGCACACAGGGACATCTGTCACAGGCAGTCACACGTGGCCCACCAAGGCAGAGCTTTGTATGTGCTCAGTGAAACACTGAACGCTGAAGCCAGCATCTCCCACTGTGGTCCTTGTGTGTCCTGAGTGCCAGTGGCAGGGGCTGGACTCAGGTGTGTGTCTGCAGTTTATAATCAGGAGCTCTATGAAATCATTTCATTAGGCAGGTGTGAGGTAAATGTGCAGTGTAATCCCGTATAACACAATCATCATCACATGTTGATTCCTCTGCCCATCACCTTCCACATTTATCTTTGAAGACCTCTTGATGGAACAGCTGCTTAGATTTAATTAAACAGCATTATATAAACAAGTTCTTTTGTGTGCTGACCAGGGTATTCATCTTCAGAAGCTTTTCTGCCAGAGCTGACCTTGCTGCCCCTTGACTTGTCTTTACTCCAATTACCACTCCAGTTTAGCTGATTAATTTGTAGCCACTGGCAAACATGCACAGTTGGCAGGACATCATTCCATTTCAGTGACAAGCACTATAAAAAGATCATTATTTTCATTAGCATAAATAACTACATGTTGATAGAACGCTGGTTTCTGAAAATAGGTTAAAGTCTTAACTGTCTTTATTCATTACCCAGATATAATTGGAAGTAAAATTATCACATAAGCGAACAATAAGCTATCAGTGTATAACGCTTAATGACTGCACTCAGTCCAGTAACAGGCTGGAATAATTTTTTTTTTCTTAAAATGAGACATTTTTATGTAAATGTCTGCATAGCCACACAGTATTTTTTTACAAAAAACTATACATATTTGATGGTATGTAAGAAGAGTCAGTGAAAAACAAGAATCACATGGCCAATAAAGATGTTTTCTACTGCATAGCTTCTGTTTTTCTAGGGCATAGGAATATTATTTTTCCAGTTGCTGGCCCAGGTTGGATGCTTTGAAAGCTTCTCTGGCTGCAGCCTTCTAGTCAATCACGTTCCTAAGTTTTTCCCTTCCCATGTTTTTAAGAGTTAATATTGCATAGCACGGTCCTTTGAGATTAAAGGCTTAGTTTTCTCTTTCATTCTCTTTTCTCTACCATGCTGACTCCACGTTCTTGGTGGCAGTTTTATGCTAGCTCGGAAATGCAACACCTGAGTCACAGTGGTTATAGCTCTATCTGCGCTTGCAAAGCAACTGTCCCCAGTGGGACCCTGCTCTGTGATGATACCTCATACATGCCAAGATAACAACAAGCATAAAAGAAACCAGCAATAATAAAAAAACAGTGTTTGAAAAGTAGATGCTTCAAGAGCTTTAGACCCTTAGTTGTAGCTCAGCAGCTCTTCAGATGACAACGTATGTCAATACCATCTAGATGTTTTTAACCCACCACCCTAAAGAGAAAGTTTGAAATGAGATTTCTGCTTTCAGCTCATATGAAGTATCTGGTTTTATTTCACTCAGAAAACTTTCCAACGTTTATATATAAATACTTTCTGTATATATACATATACCCGCCCCTCCCTTTCTGATGCTGTAAGCAGAGCCCTGTTTCCGTAGCAATGGTCCAAGGTAAACTCCAGCAAGTGTTGGGCAAGCATGAGTTTCAGTCACTGCATTGGCTGTGATGTTCAGGATTCAGAGACCAACCCACTGTTGTTTTTCACTTCACTGGCTATGGATAGGAAGTACTGGTGGTAAAATGAAGTTTTCCTTTGTATTATATAGCAGAACCAAACAATGGGTACCACAAGATGGACAAACAAGAGAGGTGCCTTTACTTTGCTGCCATCAAGAAACCTTGCCACTGCTTTGAAATGTTGCCCAGAACATTTTTGTGCCCAGCCTGTATCTCCGTATATGTCAGAAGATGACTTTTAGAATTAGCTGGTTTATGTAACAGAGAAGAGGCAAGGGCAATAAATATGAGAGCAAACAATTGCCTCAGTATTGAATATTGTCCAGGAAAAAGAACTAAAGGAGTGAAAGGTGAAAGCAAGATTTGGACTCCAACAAAGGTGTGACAGCCAGTGGATCCGCACTGGTACCGACCGAAGGTCCTTGCAGCCAAACTCCCAGGCTGAGCCCTGCCCACCTCCCCCAGCCCCACACTACTCCTGGGGCTGCTTGAGGACAAATGGGGAAAGCTGAAGAACCTGCTGTGTTGTCAGAGGATAACCAAACTGAAAATCTTGTGAAATGCTGTGTGATATGGAATGATACGATCAGAAGCTAAAATGGGGTTTTTTTCCTTTTGAAATCACTCTCGTGAAATGCTTATTTTGCAACAAATTCTATAGCTCACAAAACTTAAAAAAAAAAGGCACTGAAACATACTTTTATTTGAAAAGAAAAGAAAAATACCTCACAAGAAAAGAAAAATACCTCACACATCAATGCAGTTTTTTCAGATTTTGCTTGTACTTAGAACAAATGTCCCAAATTAACACTCATCAGGCTGCAGTATCTGTCTCTGCATGCCACGAGTCCTGCAGGACCAGCAGACCCCCTGGGCTGGCAAAAGCCCTGTGACAGTGGGTCTGGGGACCAGCTCTGCCCTGGGCACTCACCGGCAGCGGGCACTGAGGGAATGGTGGGTGAGGTCCTGCCTGTCATCTGCTCCTGCGAAGAGCAGCAAGAATCCCCATCTCCCTCCCATCAGGGATGGGTGAGACAGTCGCTGTGGCTTCGGCACCTCGTGGCAGCGAGCAGACTGAAGAGGCAGCAGAAGACTCTCCAGACACAAGCAGGGGAACCCTCTGCCTGCATCCTACAGAGCGTGACCGAGTCTGGGAAATGCCTTTCAGCAACAGTGATTTAAACAGTGGTGTGCACTGATGATAGCAGGAGCCAGCACTGCAGCAAACTGTGGTTGCCTGTTTGGGGAGGGAAGAAGAGGTTAAGGATTGTTTGCAGTAGGCAACAACCTGAAGAGAGGAGAAAACTGTTTATTTGTTTTAAGTAAGTTGCTGAAAAACATCCTGGAAGGGTCATTGTAAATAAGCAACATTTTGGACCTAACTAGTTGGGGTGTTGCTGAATTGGATACCTTGTACAAACAGGACAAAAGGCACTAACAGGTCAACAAAAGTCAGGCATTAAGGTAGAATAAGAACTTGCCTATTTCATGTGTAGAGAAAACTGGATATGTAAGATGCAATGCAACTGCTGGCAAACTGTGGTGTTTTAGAAAATGCTATTGCAGTTCTGAACAAAGCATGAAAGGAAGTAGATATAGTCTCAAGGAATGACTTTTTCCTTGCTACAGCAGGGTTCACCTGGGCTGAGGTCCCGTTAGGCTGGTGCTGTATGGACACAGGAGAGGAGCTGTGTGTGGAGCAAGGACTGCAGGTTAAAGCAAGGAGCCTGTCTGCCAGATTAGCCCAAAATGTGCTCAGCCATCATTTAGAGAAGTGCTGCTTTCGCAGTGGCAGCAAACCTGCACACAACAGCTTGCCTGAACTTAATGAAATAAAAAGACTCTCCTTATTTTTAACTGGTAGGCACCTTGGAGTTTTAGTAAACATGAAAATTCATTTACCCAAATTTCAGTCATAAATGGTTTGATAATGCCAATTAGCAGCTATGAGGAAAAAATTAGAAGAGAGTGGAATAGTTTTTATAAAAGATAAAAACCATCATCTTGCAGAGAATTCAATACTATTTACCTGGAATAGAGGCTGTAACGTCTTGTTAAACTCACTGACTGGCACACGTGCCCTCAAAGCACCGTCTCACTCAGCTGGCGGAGTTAGTAGCTGCTTTGTTTTCTGTAAGTCTATGGCAAATTGGAGTTGAGGCTCTGAGCTAGGTGCTCAAACACCAGGCAAACATACATGCTACTCGTGCCCATGCTTAAGATGTTGTGGGTTTCTCTGGTTTTGTTTTTTCCTTAGAGTGACTACTTCTGTTACACCATCATTATCAGAGCAATTGTCCCAGAAAGCACAACAAAAGCAGGTTTTTTTCCCTTGCAAGAGTCAGTGCTGATGATTCATTCCAATGTCCTATTCCTGTGCTGGGCAGAAACTGCTTGTGTCTGCATTTTCTTCAGCTGTTGGTATCCTGGCTGCCAACATGGCTAAACTCACACTGGATCAGACTCACTGCTGCAAGATGGCTTGCTTGGAGCGAAAGACTCAAAATGCTTTAAGAGGCATCCGTGCTGTTCTCTGAGTATCACTCTATTGGCTGCCCTCCAGTAGCCTTATCTGGCTAATGTAATATTGCAGAAACAAAGTTGTAGGGAGGAAAAAAGCAATGTGTGTGGATGCGCTATTGTAAAAACACTGACTAGGGAGAACACATTTTTAATGTAATGCAGGTGACCTGGAATATCTTTCATTCCTGTGTCCATTTCCCTATATGTAATACAGCAGATTTAAACACTTTTTAGTCCTTTGAGCATGGATTTCTGGGCTGAAGGATCACAATGAAGTTTTATAGCCCTTTCTTATGAAGTGTGGCATTTCTGACATTATTTGATGTGCAAGAGCAACTGCATTAGTCAAAGGCTACGCTTGAATAGTTATCACTTTAAGCCCATGCCCTGGGAGTATTGTATTCAGTTCCCTCATTATTTCCAGCCCTGCAGGTTATACCAAGAGTTGCTATTAGTACATTACAATCATAAAATGAAACTAGTCACTTTCTATAAGGGTCAAGTTTCCTCCTAGAAGCTGGCAAACTTCATTTCGCAGCTCGGATGGTTCCAAGCTTTTTGCCACCTGGCTGTTTTGCCTTTCTCTACCTTCCTGAGTCCAAGACTTGCTTGGACACCACTAACACATTTAACAAAATCTAACACTACAGCATGTATATGAGGCAGCCCTCAGCCTGTTCACCTCACACGAGCTCCTACATCCTTCACCAACATACAGTCCATGGCAGCCAAGGAGTGTTTGGGTCAGTCATAGGTTCTGCGTGTTGCTGTAAGACAAAAGATTCTGGGTGTATTCAGCACTTGATAATATGAAAGAACAGCAGTTTTCAAGTGGGTAGCATCTTGTGTTTGGTGAAGTCAGTGGGCCTTTCCAAGCAGTCTTAACCTTTGCAGCATCTTGTTGGATATTGCGGGGTAGATAAAGAAACTGAGACTTTGCACTCCTGTCTGCCAGTGCCTGTGAGCTAGGGATACAGGTGTTGGTCCTCTGAGGAATGATGCTCAGAAAAGAAAGAGAAATAATCATGACATCCAGGCCCACTTCTTAACCTCAGACTGTTACTCGTTCTAAAGCTCATGACCCAGATTGCAGTGGAGTAACTGCCTGCTGCACGCGGCAGGCGAGGCAGCACATGCTGCCGTGGTTCACGCTGCCCCGTGGCTTTTATCTGCCTGTTGGTAAGAGAACAGTTGGTGTAGGTGTTGGTGACTGTACCTCTGGGAGTGAAACTGCTCCTCACCTGGCTGGTGTAAGGGTGTAACTTCCCACAGCCTGGCAAAACACTGCTGCTTGACTGAATAGGTAGGTTGCTCAGACACATCTGAGGGCACACCTTCTGCTGAAAAAGTCCTAATAGATTTTAGGCATGGAAGAAACAGCTGAAATAGTTGAAAAAATGCTTTCTATAAGAATTTCCTTGACCCCAATGCTCTGTGTGTTACAACAAGCAGGATATAGATCCAAGGGACATACAAAATTAAAGAGAAAAGAACAAGAAGCACCATCTTCATTTGAGCCACATGCTTACTTGGTAGAGCTCTGCTGTTGTGCTGTGGCACACGTATGCCATGCTTCCACACCAGGCCTCTCATTCCTTAATTACTTTTTGCCAAAACAGTGAGATTGCCTTTGCTAAAGCAGTGTTTAACAGACGTGCCTCACATCTGATCAACATTAATCAGTGAAATGAAAGCCATCAACTTAATGACAAGATGATAGGATAAAATCTTAATGCATCTTGTTGATGGTGCTTCGCCTCAGAGGCACAGGAAAGAGCTTTATTTGTGTTTGCTGTCGACATCCAACAATGCTTTGAAGCCTGGTCTTTAAACGTGGCACCTTTCCCTATAAACAACCCCTATGCTTACCTTAATTAGATTCCAGCACCAATAAAGGAGCAACATCACAACTGCTCCCCAAATAATTTTTTATGATCTTAAATGGTAACAGAGTTTCAGCAATCTATAAGAATTATTTCAATCAAATATTTTCTTGGATGCTTTCTGAGAAAAGACCAATCTTCAAGGAATCTCAGATCTGTGGCATGAACTCCTAAAGCAACTATGATATTTTTTTTTTTTGACCTTGCCTTCCCCCAAAAAAATTTATGGTAGTATATATATAAAAAAAATCCATATTCCAAAATATTCCCCTACATAATTTTTTCTGATAAAAACATTTAAAAAATATGATGTGATGGGTGTTAACCACACCACTTAAAGTATTTAAATGCTGTGGTGTTAGGCAGGGTATAGGAACATAATGGAGTATCTGGATTACATATTTAACATTATATACATATTTATTTATAGATCTCTTTCTAAAATGTATGTACAGATGACAAATATGTCTAGTACACACAGAGACAGTCAGTGGAGATACCTGAGGGGTTTTCTTTCTTATGTTTTGGGTTTGGAAAAGCTGCTTATTCAAAGCATAGCCAGAGCGATTTCACACATTTAAGGAAAGACTACTAATTTTGATCACTCTAAGTTGCTGTTATAGGCCACCTAGGTAACAGGTTATTTACCACCATGGCTTAGAGTCCATCTTCTGCTGATGTGCTTGTAACTATCTTTAAGGCTGAATGTATTTCTGCCTTCTAGGCATCAGGTATGAGCCCCAGTATGGCACGTGCAGGTGTAACCTTGATATGAAGTGCAGTCCTTTCACGACAGGCTGTAAAGCCCAGGCTTCAGGGAGGCTGTCCTTCAAAGGCCAAAAATCCCCAACCTGGAGCATATATTAAGATGGGTGCTAACAGCACCAGGAGCAACGAATGGAGCATTCACACTTTAAATATGACTGCAGTTGAACTAATTGACTCATGGTGCTCGAAGAGCTAAAACAGCACGAGGCTCTGCCTCTGCTAATGCGTGCGTAGGAGAGGAGAAGCCCAGAACAGCAGCACTGCATAACGACCCAGGAGCAGTAAAATGATGTATGAGCACTCTTCTCGTTTTCACAAGGCAGCAGTGGAACACTAACTTGTTTCCATGGCAACCCTGAAAAAGAATTACAGCTTTAAAATTGACTGAATGGTAGCCCCATGAAAAAGTAAAGGGCAGACCATATCTTTCTAAAATATAATTTAGTACTAAGTCACCTGAACAGTATTAGCTAAAAGGATTTCAGCACTAGACTTGGGAAGTGACCCATTTGGGATATGGAGTGTTAGGTTTTTCTAATAGTGTGCTTTAGATCTGAAGGGCCTGGTGGACACACCACAGTGTACAGCATAAAAGAAGAGGAAAAAAAAACCTTTCTGCTTGAAATCTCTTATCAGAAAAACAAGAAATTATTGAGGTGAAGGGGAGGGGAAAGCCTGATAGATAACTGGCACTTTGGTAAAGATACGGTAACACACATGTGGAGTGCCTAGTACAGAAATACACAGAGAAGAGAAATGTTGTGGACACTGAACAATCCTTGGGGTGAGTAAGGGGAAGCCTCTATATTTAGACTGGAAACACATCCAGTTAAACCAGGAGGCCATCATCCGCCTCTAGTGTGATGCATTATCCTGCCCTTGGAAGGCTACTCAAATCTAATCCTGATGTTCCTGAACATTTCAGAAAGTTTTTTGGCAGGAAAAACTCCAATTAACTCCAGTAAGAGTTGAGAAAGATGCTCAGGATTTGGTCTGTTATGTGAAATCTGAGGGCTGGAGAGAAGGGAAGGCAGTGGTAAATTGTACATGCAAGATGACATTCTTTTACGTGGCAATAGTTAACAGAAAAAAAAAAATATTATGGGAGACAAATTTGGGAAAGCAGAAATCTAAATTTATTGGCAGAGAGTTTCCTTTGCAAACAAGAAAAAATTAGACACCTGCAAAGTCCCATGTACATTAGTTACAGACTTAGCACTGGCTCAGCATTTGGAGAGCGTGGTCGTACCAATCTGGAGAGGCAGATCTGTAGCTGTTACCAACTGACAACAGACAATTGTACTGTTCAGGATGTGGTCAAGCCAATTCCATTGCATACTGCAGAAATCAGTATTGTACCAAGAAATGGGGCCAGTACACTACTGGGAACAGTGTAATACCATGAAAATAGACTCCCACTCAGGAGCAGAGCCCCATTCAGCTCCTCTGCAGTCAGATGTTACCGTGTCAGTTGTGCTGAAATCCTGGTGCTCTCTTTCAATCCTTTACAAAAAGCACCTGTCTGTAAAACCACCTTGAAAAGTCTTGTTCAAAAAATGGACACAAGAAGGAATTATTTCTGTGTTTGGGTAAACAAGGGCTTCAATCTACAGCCTTCCTCCCCCAGCAGAAACCTGCACAGATCCTGTTTTCACAAAACCATTGCTTTTAAGTCTCAGCAAAACAGGTGTCCTGATTCTCAAGAACGATCAACACTGTTAATCCCTTAGGCAGGGAGTTTCAAAAGAATCCCAAAAGAAAACCTCAGTGAAAGAAAAATGCACTCTTAGGCACCTGGGCTATCCCTGTCTGTGGGCCCCAACACTGGCACCCAGCAGCAAAGAAGCCCAAGGCCACATCTGGGTTCCCCATGCACGGGCTCCCTTTGCCTCTTCTGGGAACACTCACTTAAAACATCACAGTAAGGTATAGGTTGAAACAAATCACAAGTGTGCTTAATAACGTATAAAATAGCTTAGTAAAATTGTCATGAAAATTTAAAAGCTTGGGCAAAAAATGTACACCTCTGCCATTTATACTGATGACAATGATAATGAAAAAAATAATGATGTTTTAACTCACCCATCAAAAAAATTTATTCACCCTGAGAGAGTAGAACCGTGCAAAGCTGGTGGAAAGATATACTTACCTTGAATTTATAAACTGCTCCTCAGATAAAGAAATACAGGATGAGGAGTTGCCTCATCTACATTCATTCAGTCACCCTTAGCCATTTTTTCAGCCAAGTGGATGCAAACTCTTTGAAGTAATTAGAGCCTGTAAGAGAGAAGCCCTAAACCTGAGCTGGTCTCACTGTTCATATGTACAGGTCCAGACATCTGAGGCAACGATGACTCCTTGTGCGTCCAACTGCCAGGAAGGATCTCCAGCATTGCTAGACACCCCACAGCAGCCTTCGGGACACTGACTGTGCCCATGGAATGCTCAAAGTGTGAGGTAAGGAGTCAGGACCAGGAGGAGAGAAATATTTCCTTGTGGTAGTGGTCTGTATGGCCTGCCTTTAACTAAGCCCAATTAACAATCTTCCTGCTTAATAAAAGGTGAACAATTTTTTTCCTTACTTCAGTAGCTACATGGCAGATGAAAAAAATAGAAATTACATTACAATTATTAAAATGAAAAGGCAATTCCAGTGCACCTGTTTCTTGTTGGTTGCTGTCGAGAGAGTTCCAAGTCCTGAACTACAGCTTTATCATCAGTTAGATCTAAAAACAAAAAAAGAAAAAAAAGAGATTGTTTACTCTTGAAATCACATGCTGAAAGACCCTGAAGGAACAAAAGGCAGCAGGGGAATCGAACAATAAGGGTTATGGCAAGGAGATCTTACAATTTCACAAAGTAGATGTTTCTATTTAGGAATTGTTCCACATCACAGGAGAAGTCCAAGCTGGTCAGCTCGGCTGGGCGAGGCAGAGCAGAGGTGATACTTAAAGCAGGATGTAAAGAAGAAAGCGTGGCTTCTAAAAGATCAGTCTGAAGAGGGCACTGCTCTTTTATAGGGCAAAGCACAAGGCATTTGCAATCAGAGCACACGGGTGGGCGTTCTGCCTTAGATTTACTGAAGACAGTGGTGTGGCAAGAGAAAAAGGAGAGAGGCCACCCTGAGCTGTGGATGGTTTTGTTTGTGGACAGTCACAGCTTAGGAAAATGGAGGTACAAGTAAAGACTTTTGGGAAGGTTGTTGTGCAACAAGACAGATTCTTCCGAGTGTTTCTGCCTGCTCCTCCCTGCCTGTAGATAAATGAAAAGGAAGCATTTTTTCCATGACCTTGTCTGGCATTAGCCCCCTGACCTCACTGGGGAATCATGAGGTGAGCTTCAATGTAGAGACATGTATTTAGCATTTAGCCACATCGGGTCTAAATTCCAGCTTTTTATTCCTGTGGAAAATGGTATGGTGAACTTGAACAATTTGCCATTGCAAAGAATGAGAATCCCACCAGCAAATTGCTCCTTGCAGCGCCCAGCAGCAGACCTTGTAAATTACTATGATTGAATCTATTCTAAATTAATTTGGAAGCGTGTGGGATTTTAAGACAGAAGAACTGATCACAGTGCAGTTAATTGGGCCTGCCCTCTTAGCCCCGCGCCCTGTCAGCCCAGCTAAGCAGCTGTCCCAGCAAAGGGAGAGGGGAAGCTGAGGAGGCAAGAAAAAAGCTCTGACAAGAATTTAAATGAAATAAAATAGCCAAATTCTCCACTCCATTGACTTTGTTGGGGTTAGGTCTGCAGAGAGCTTGAACCAAATGCCATAACGAATACAAATACAAGAGCAAGCCTGACACGCCTGGCGTTTCCACTGTGTCTGTCTCTGAATGCTCTTCTGTCGGCTCCCTGAGAGGCTGTGAGCAGGTGCTCAGCTCTCTGCGCTGAGCAGTGACTCACAAAACGTGTCTGCTGTGACCTCTGCCTGCAGTTCTGTCAACAACAGGGCTGTGGGGTCCATGTATCCTGCTGGAAATGAGGACTGGATGGGGTGGTTGAGGTGCCCTCCTCTCCTGTGCTCAGCCGTGGGTGTGCTGGTACCTCCTGGCTGCTCACACCACGCAAGCTGGGGGCTGCCCAGCTCACACAGCGCAGAGCTGGGAAATAGGTTCCTAATTACAAATAATTATTGCAAAACCCAAATAAGTGCCGAGGTGTGACAGACACAGTGGCGCTGAGGCGTGCACAGCAGGAAAGCATCAGCATTTTGGGAGTTTTACTGTCAAAGCGGTGGGTGCAAATGGCCCCTCAGCGGCTGTGGGGAGCGGGGCTCTGAGCAGCCCTGGAGGGGCCGCGGTGCTTTATGCGCTCAGTGCTCCCAGATGAGGCTCCTGGTTAACGGCTTGCTCAGCGGAGCCTTTAAAACAGATTTTGGATGACAAAGCAGGAATCCAAGGTAAATTTTCGGATCTGATGAATGAAAAAGAGCTCACATCATTATAGACCGGCTGAGCACATTTAGGAGAGAATCACTGGGGTGCAATAAGCACAATTCTACATTATGTCGTTTTTAAGAGTAAAACTTCATAATCCTTGGCAATTTCTGCATCCTAAAAAGCAGGGCTTGAAAAGTTACCACACACTGAAACACCTCATCTACCCAAGAGATGATTATTGCTCAAATAACTCATCCATTGGGTGAGACATCGTTGTCCCAGCGCTCGCCTGCTCCATGAGGACAGTGAGGTCAGGTCAGGGCAGCGGGAGGAGGGTGGCACGGGACTGGCTCCGACTGGGGCAGCCAACTGGCACCCCAGCCCCCCCGGCCCCCATAACCTGGGGGTGTGATAAATGCCATCCTTATACCAGCCATGATTGCATGGGTCCTTACTACTGACTCCTCAGGCATGGTATTTACAGGAACTATAATCAATTAAATATTCTAGAATTCTTAATTTTTAGACAGCAGCTCTAATTAGTGCAAATGAGGGGGGAGCGGAGTTTAAACACTACAGTGACAGATGTATTTTATAGGATTTAATGATTCATTCTGAGGCACAATCATCTTTTCAAATACTTATTACCAGCTACTATTCAAGGACTGTCTGTTTTCAGGGTTGTACTCATCACAGGTCAGACCCCAAAACTATTCAAGATCTTGTAAAGACTTAAATGCCTTTGATGTGGGACATAGCTGACATGTTAAGAAAGAATTCTAATTGAATTCCTATTATAGGGATATGTATATGAAATCTTCTGGAAGGTGGATGTGGTATCAGTTCAAACCCAGCTGTCTTCCGTGACTGTTGATGAGCCATTGGTTAAGTTTTTGCTTAAAATAAAGCAAGATTTCCAAATGGCAATTCATTATTTTGGTTACCCTGTCCATTCTGAGAGATGCTCCAACAGTCGGAGTTGCACACCAGGACAATGACTTTTCAGATGTGAACTCAGCTAAAATACTAGAATTATTTTTGAAGTTTTTAACCATATTAGAGCAATCTATTAATTTTCTTACCCATGCTTCACATGAGCTTCTTGTAGACGCTAGCAAAACACTTTAAAGCAAAAGAATCCCCAGAATCCTCAGAATACAGCTGCTCTGTAAAATCTATTGATGAAACAGATTTCAGAGCAAAAATCCAGATCATCTCCAGTCCAGCCCAGTTACCATCTTACCTGCGTTTCCAGTAGTCTGTAGGTGTTTTGTGTGCAACACTGAAAAGGCCATGATCAAGCCTATTTATACAAATTACAGCACAGGTGATGGCTTACACCTTGGGTATCTATCTCAAACACTACTAGGGCTGTGAAAAACCAGAAAGATAATTTAGCCAGCTCTTCAATATAAGTGACAGAAATTTCATCTCTTTCATTCCATTCTTTATTAATGGCCATTCTTAGATGGGATCAGACCCCGAATCCACTTAGTCCGGCTTGCTGTCTCCAGGGATAGCAAGCAAGAGCTGAACAGAAAAGAAAGCGAGAGCCAGAGGTCACGGGTGTAATGTGTCATCTCATAACTCTCCTCCTAATTTCCACTAAGAAGACAAAGACTAAAGCCAGCTCTAAGAAAGCTGCTATTCCACAGCAGCAAACCATCACACCACAAAGCGAGTGTCCGCCCAAGATGGAAATTCCACATCAGGAGCCTGCCTTGTTTTTTGGGTGGCAGCTGGACCTAAAACAACCTTTGGCAAATGCAATGTAACATTCGTAAGCTGATCTCTCCAATTTAATCTGCAGTGATAATTAATGAATCTGACAGGCACCAGACGCTCTCTCTTTGCGTCGTCTTTGACTGATTTGTCACACAGAGGGTACATCGCTGCCTGAACACCTCGCCTACCACCGTGGTGAATGTTTATACAGATTTGTCACCATGAGCTAGCATGATTTTGCAGTAATCATTAATCTGCTATCTAGTGTTTAATTGCTCTTATCTGCTGCTGCAGAGAAAAGGAGCAGTTCATTAGGCAGAAGCAGTTCACTGGCAACATCTCTCTTTTAACTCCAGCCTGGAGCCGGAGGATGTCGGATCCCTGTCCTTCCCTTCTGTGGCTGTAGAGATCCATGGTCTGTGGATCACTTGTGCTAGAAATGTGCCCGTGTCCTGCAGCGGTGCAGGACTCAGGGAAGTACCGTATTGACCACACCCCTCCCCAGCTCTCTGGCCAGGCATTTGGCCATCCGGCAGCAGAAAGCTTCAGCCAAGCCTGCCCAGCCTCACCCCACCCACCCCTTTTCTCCCTGCACCCCCTGGCCCGTGGCCCTGCAGCCCTCTGTGCCCAGGGCACCGCCTGGGTGCTTTCCCCCGCAGCCTTGTGGTGCATCACCCTGACACACACTTTCCCCGAGGACTGGGCTTATGGCAAAAAACAAAACCTGAGGGGCTAGTTAATACGACTGGTGCCAGCTCTTGTTCTTCATGCTAAGAATGTGAAGTATGTGCCTGCCAAAAATAACAATGCCATCTACACAGATACAACCTAGCCATCAGATAGGAAAAACCCAGCAGCTTCCCGGTGAGCGATGCGAATACAGCTCTTCTTGAACAGAAGGAGCAGAGAAACACACTATCTACATAACTGAGTTTTCTCTGCTGTGTGCTCCAAATGACACCTTTTGCTCAGAGGCCCTTGGGCATAAAGAATCAGGGTAGCTGGGAAGTGTAAAATAATATGTTTAGGTTTGGGGTAATAATAAGTCTTTCAAATGAGAATGGCCTATTGCTGCAAGCTTCAAAGAAACAGTCAGCCCACTTTTTAAAGCCCAAATAGGCATTTTATGATGCAAAGGATAAATCTGTCAGTAAAGATACCTGTAAGTCAAATAAATACAGCTGTTCTCTTACATAAAGAGCTAGATATTACTGTTGTGGGGAAAATGCTGCCCTTTCTTAAAAGGGAGCAAAGAAAAAGGGAAAAGCAGAAAGGCTAAAAGGTGGGGAGTTCTTTTTTACACCCTGCAGCACTGAGCTACAACCAGATACGCACTGACTAAGGATGGGCTCTGGCACCATTATGTCCAGCGCCAGTGGTGTTTGTGGTGGGGTAGGAGGATATGCAGGCTGCCACCCCCTGAAAACACAGCCTGTTTGCTCCAGCTGAGCATCAGCTGGTCTTTCAGATGAGCTCCTTTTTGCAAGTTGCTAATTCCTTAGGTCTGTGGCAAACAGGGGTGTGATATGAGAGTCGTGAACACATTCATGTGACATGTAATAGAAAGAAATAACAGAGGCGAAGAAAGTTTTAGCACTGGCTTAGTTAAACAGTCAAACAGTAGCCACAAAGGCACAACTATTTGGTCCTAACCATGAAAATTTCCAAAGCTGAGAAGAAAAGAAGAAAAGGACTAATACTCAGGTCCTGGAGCAGGGAATAAGCAGGGGGCAGCATTTCAGACATAGGTGTGCAACTGCCTACCAAGATAGAGCTGTGCAGGCACACACAGGCCTGAGGGATGGCAGCCGACGGGGAGCTGGAGAAGGCTGGCACATACCTGCAAAGCCTCATGTGCCTATAGGCTGTGCTGTCATAAATGCAGACATAAACAGGAAGGGCTGCATGAGCCCTTGACTTACAAAAGCCAGCAGGGAAAGAGAGATCCACATATCCCTCAGTTTATGTTTTGTAGTTGGAACAGTAAGAAATAAATATTGCTCTTTTTGAACATATTTTAGAATTCTAGGTCCAAAATGGGAGGCTTGCATTATTATGGGCAAGAAGTAAAAGACTCTCAAAAGAATTGAACTGTATTGCTTCAAGTGGGAGGATGTAGGAAAAGCTGTAGAAAACTTTCCTGTTCAATACCAGACTGCAAGATCAGCTATAAAACTGCAGGATCAAAGGTCTGTCTAGCTCAGCAGCCCATTGCTGGCACTGGCCGACAAGCGATGCCGAGGGCAGGCTGCAAGGGCAGGCAGGTCCTGAGCAGTCCCCCTTGCATGCTATCCCCCTTCTAGACAGCACCCCTAACTTCCAGCTCCCAGCAGTTCAGCATTTTCTGAGCCAGCAATTGCCTTCAGATCACAATAGCTAATATGCAATAATATCTGCATCCTTTATGCATGTGTTTAAATTCCATTTGAACCCATTTGCCAATGGCAGCCTCAGGAAAGGAGTCCCACAGTTTAGTTGTGTGTTAAGACTTAACAAGATGTGTAAAAGAAACCTGAGACACAGTTCGTCCTCTAACCTGTACCAACAACCTTGTAAGCACATGCTTTGCATTCACCACTGTGGCTCTTTAGGGTCTAACATGAGCCACTAACCTCATAGCTGGGCCTGGAGTCCAGCTGGACTCTCCCTGGAGACAGTGTTAGAAAGGTGGGGTGTGCTGGTCTGACCTTGGCTGGCTGCCAGGTGCCCACCCAGCTGCTCTCTCACTCCCCTCAACAGCACAGGGGGGAGAAGATAAGAGGGAAAAGTTCATGGGTCAAGATAAAGAAGGATGATCACTTACCAATTATCATCATGGGCAAAACAGACTTGGGGGAAATTCAAATAATTTATTGCTGATTAAAATAGAGTTGGAGTGAGAAACACAGACATAAATCCTTCTTCCCAGTCTCAGCTCACTCCTTTGCTTCTGTCTCCTCTACCTCCTCCACTGAGTGGCACAGGGGGTCAGGGCAATGGTGGCTGTGTCAGCCCACACCAGCTCCCCTCTGCTGCTCCTTCTCCTCACCCTGCTCCCTGCTCCGCCATGGGTTCCCTGCAGGGACCCTCAGCTCCAGCAGCTCTCCCTGTTCCCCTCAGTCCTCAGGGCCCGGGCAGGGCTCTGCCCTGTCACCAACATGGCTGCCTGAGGCACCTCCCGCCGCGCTGAGGGGCTCAGCTGTGCCCTGTGCTGAGGGGCTGGAACCGCCCGGAACTGGCTGGAACCGGCCGTGTCGGGCTCGGGGCAGCTCCTGGGCACCTGCCCCCGTACAGGGACTTTGCCGTTTGTCTGCCCATTCCCCCACAGTCACCCCCTGTCCTCCCCTGCCCACGGGAGCAGGAGGTAATCAGGCTGGATGTGGTGCTTCGTTTGTAGAGGAGGGTCTCAGGAATAAGGTTTCAGCACATGTTTATTCAGGATTAGTCTGGCTGTAATTGAATGCGTTTCGGTGCCTCAGGGTTTGGTCCTTCAGAACAACTCTGGAATAATTAAATAATAAGAGAGAGGAGACAAAAAAGCTGTGGAGTTAAGTGAGCTTTGGATGTGTGCTGTCCCCGTGGCTTTTTGCAGCCCCAGTACTTCAGAAGCCGGTTCAGCAGCTCCCAGGCTGTGGTAGCAGGCAGGTGAGGACACTGTAAATCCTCCCTTACACCGGTGCTCTCAGCTGCTCTGATGTGCTGACGCTTCAAAAGCAAAAGATGAGATAATGACAACTCACTTCCATCAGGAAGCAATTCAGTTCGTGTGGTTTTGAATTGTGTCTGCAACAAAGAGATCACATCACAAAGTGGCTTTAAGCACAATGAGCAACAGAGGACCTGGAAAAATAATGAAACTCTAACCGATCTGCTGCAACTTTTTCAAGCATAGTCTTTTAGAGAGAAGCCCAGGTAATAAATTATCATAATTCTGAACTTGAGGTATCTTATAAATATTTACTGGTTACAGTTCTTGCTAGCAAACAAATACTAGTTAAAATCTCCAATTTCTTCTTCATTTGCTCAGCAGTCTTTCAACTGAACAAAGTCCTACTGCGTTGTATTTCCTGTCTGTAGCTTTCAACCAAAGATAATAATTTCTGAAGAGCTTCAGAAAAATCATGATAGCAGTTTTTGAGTTATGTGAGGGAAGGGAAAAAATACGCTTTTCCCATATGTTGTGATTGAAATGTTGCATTTGCATAAGTCAAAACCAGCTGTAGCTATAAAATTTTTAACTCGACTTGATTTATTGCCCTTATTGAGGAAGGAAAAACAAAACATGTCTCAAGATGATCTGTTCAGTGGATTTTGAGTTAGGATATGAATGGTTACGTCTGGCATATGTGCAACTGCAATATTTTCTACTGGGGTTTTCGCAAAGCTCTTGAACATTTTCACTTGCATGGCTTGCACAGATCCAGGAGTCCTAGCTGAGGATGACAGCATTAAAGGATACTCAACATTAGTTTGCACTTAGAAATAATATTATCACTTACAACTGTTTATTCTTCAGTGGTGTTTAAATGCTCCACAGTCATTTCGCTGTGAGCTGCAGTATCTTTACTTGAGTAGCACCAGTAATATCCTAGCTGGCTTTAGTGGGACCACTGACAGAGTAAGATGCTACTGAAACTGACTCCTCAAGGCATCAGTGTGACCCATCCAACACCCTGCCCCAAAGATCTTAAGCTGTTAAAAGCAGATACATGGAAGAATGTGGCAAATAAGACAGGGAACAGAGACAGATCCAGAGAAAGCAGGGCACTTGAATGACACCATTTCCTGTACAAACACAGGAGTCACTTAACAGCTAACTACTTTTCAAAATGACTATCATTATATAGGCTTAACAACATCCTGGCTTTTCACAGAAAGGACCAATTTTGCTCTCAGATTTTTTGGTTTGAGTTGTAATTCTTAGTTCCCTCTCCCCTTCTTGTCTTCTGTTTTTCATCTTAGCTGCAATAAGATAAAACTCCCGTGGAATGAGTGTTCCTTTCCCCTCTTTATGTACTGTCACCTTGTGAGGAGTCCCCCGCAAGTCAGAGATGCTATCTTGCTCCTCTCTCCCTGGCACTGCAGTGAGATGGGAAATGGAGCTATACAGCAGCTGAAATCTGGTCCTGGTGAAGCAAGAGACAACCATTTCCATGCATTTTGATGGGGTGAGCAAATCACACAGAAACGGCTGAGTCACTTCACTTGTGTCTGTAGAGCACTTTGAGTTCCTTAGGGGGACTGATTTATTAGTGCAACACATGCATTTGTTCATCTGTGCACCAAAAAACTTGTCTCATTTTTTTCAGCTATACCAGTTGGTAATGAAAGATTTAATTGTTATACCTACAAACCCTGTCCTACCTATGTCCTTAAGATCATCGAAGCTGCAGCAAGATACCAGTTAGTTATTGGCAGGAGTCAAAGGCTGACCCAGGGACAACGCTGAAAATAGGGGTTAAAGAATGATTCGGTCATTGTTAGCCAGATTATACAATCACAACTTGCTTGAGAAATTTCAAAAAGGGAAGAAGACTATCACATAGCTGTTAAAATATCAGGTTGAAATGAATGAAACCATAATGAGCCACAGCCACTGAAATGTGGTGCACTTGTCCTTGCAGAGTGTCAGGCTTTGACACCCCTTGTCACCTTCTTGCCTCCAAGACTTCTGCAAATAAAATCTTGCTGAGGCTGGAGAAGTGGTTGGGGTCTGCGTGAGAAAATTTGCCTGCCCTCACTGCAGTGGTCAGGGTACTCGGGGCACACACTCAGGTCCTGGGACTGCAGCTACTGCAACTCTATTTGGCTTTCTGTTCCCTACCCCGTGCTCTGCAGGTTTTGCTTTTGCTGGCAAAAGTTGTTTTCTCAGTGTCAAAAAAATGAGCCAAAGTCTACAGTGTAAAATGATTTTTTTCACCTTTCTCACCTTTCCGTGGCAATTGGCAGGATTTGCAGGTTTCACATTACGTGTCAAGCTGCTTCCAGAGGCTCCAAACTCCCAGACTCTTAAAAAATCAATGAGCTAGACACAGTGAAAGCTCAGGAATTTCTTGCTTCATCACGTACCATACAGCATAGAACGATGTTTTAAAAGAAACAAACCAACACATGTATACACAAACCTGCCCACAACTACAGCTCCTCTGCATTTCGGAGGGCTGAAATTGTGGGGAACTTGACACTACGTCTGCCTGCATTGAGGCCAGTTCTCGTCAACACAGAGGTTACAGTTAGGAGCTCTGTGTGGGGAAGAGACAGCAAACGTACCCCTAATCCTGCAGCTTTCCTCAACACTTAGGATCTGTGCTCAAGTAGAAATAAGGGAATCTGACAGGAGTAAGCGTGACATCAGTTGCTTTGGCCAGCACAGAACTTGTGTTGGAGAAGAGTACTGGGAGGGATCGTGGTGCCAGTGAGAACACGCTTGAAGGGAAGGGGGGCAGAAAAAAACAACCAACCAACCAAAAGAAGATACTACATTAAGCTGTGGAGTAGATGAGACTGTGGGTTAGGGCCAACCAAAAAAATCCCAAATAATCTCAGGTTGATTCCAAGCCTGAACTTCATAGTGGAAAAAAGTAAATTAGCTCAACTCATGTAGTTGTTCAGCAGCACTGAGCCCTGCAGAGCCTGAGATCTCAAGGGAGCTGGGGTAGAGGAGGGTGCAGGCAGGTGCCACCCCTCTCTGTACCCCACCGAGGAGGGACTGCAGGGTTTCCTATCTACCTCTCTCTTCAGATACCCTGGGAGGAGACAGCATAGTAAGCATGTAAGTGGCTTGGAAAAATCCCAACTAGCAGTCAGGAAAATTGTTTATTCATCTAGAACAGAAAACCTGAGCTACCTATTCATACATTTCATCAAAAAACTGTTTTCTTCTGTTGGTGGAGTAATGAATCACTGTTTATGTACACAGGGGAAGTAACACCTTAGAGTGGATGGATGGAAATGGAGACCAATTTGAAAGTGTCATTTGTGAAGGGCACCAGTAACATTTGTGACACATTCTAGTTTTTGACCATCTGGCAATGTTGAGGGCTAAACTAATGTATAAACCTTGAGAGACCCCATTTGTAGCAGGAACTGCTTTATACTTCAAATTTTAATGGAGTGAAATCTCAAATCAGTGCCACCCTAATAATGCAGAATGGATTTGGGCCAGGACACAGTGCTGTTTATGCTGGCTTTCTCTGAAAGGCCAGAATTACAAATACAGAGACTAAATCTTTCTCTCCTAAATTGAAAAAGATCTGTTAATAATTATTCTGAGCCAAGAGAAAAATCCAGACCTCTCTAGAGACAAAGGAACAGGCAAATACAACCAGGAGGTCATTAGCTTAAGCTCTGCAATTGCTGTCCAAAAGGGCTCTTTTTTCAAACCTGTCAGGAATTTCTTTCTAACAATTCAGCTATTCAAAAAGTGTCTGCTCAGATATTGCAAAAGCCAGAGTCACACACAAAGAAAGGACACAGGAATGAAGACATGAAACTGCGCAGTGAATCCTAATCCAAGCCAAATAATTAGCATCTAAGGAATAATGTGGGGAGGCAGCTAGCCTAGCAAGTGGTGAAGTGGTGTGGGATAATGAAACTGCAGCTGAATTGCTAGTGCTGGGGCAAGCCTATGCCCTTGTCTGCCTCAGTTTCTCCTCTGCAAAACAGGAGTAATGACAGCGACCTTGTGAAGTCTTTCCCTTGACTCCATCACACACCACAGATGGAAAGTGCTTGCAAAGAGAAAGTGTCGGTATTTTGGGATGAGCGAGGCGAGGCACTGAGCAGCTGAGCAACTTATCTGCAGGCACACAGCGAGTCAGCAGCAGCTTCGGGAGCAGCACATGGTGCTCCCGGCTCAATGGTAACAGATAATGCTTAATAAAGATTTTAAAGCAACAATTAAGGGCACACTTCTACCAACTTTACATTAAATGAGGAATCCCCTGGCCTCCTTGGGAAGTAAATACAGTTCAGAGTGAATTAGGGTGCAGACCTGGGACATGGAGAACTGCTTTGGATGAACAGTGTCACTTGAAGTGTTTTAGCAAGAGAAAACCAAAGTCAGTGCTGAGGATTAAGATTTGAAAGCAAGTGCTGACATACTGAGGTCCTTGGAAATTTTGTCTGTGAGGAAATCTACTGTATAATTAAATTTGCAGTTTCCTTAGTGGGACCATCGTTTCCTTCTGTGAACAAAAAGATAAATTTCTTAGATATTCTGTCATGGAGTCTTCTAATGTAACGAGGCTTGACAGACTGAATAAGTAACTCCACAGCTTTTAAGAATAATCTTTTTGATAGCAGCGATTCCCTGAGATGATAACCTTCCTAAAGACAACTAAGGAGTCTACCAATGAGCTGAGAACCGTGGTTTCGCCAGCCACAGAGGAATTGCAGTCATGACCTTGTCCAGACTCTGACAGGATTTTGGCAACGACTGCAGGAATTAGAGGCTCGGGAGGAAACGCAAACTTCCTGGTCGAAATGCCGGTGGATAAGTAATTCTGCAGGAGTCCCTGGGCCGTGCTGGAGAGGGTTTGGATGCTGGCAGTACATTCAGATGAGATGAGAGTAGTGGTATCGTCAGAAAGGTGTCCCACACCTGAGGTAGCCTGAGAAGTCTTTCAGAGAGATCTCTTCTGAAATACAGCTTGCCTGTGACAAAATACCTGCAAATCATTTTATTCTTCCTGTGATGCAAGTTAGGCAACAGCTTTTCAAAAATTAACCTATTTGGAGGTTAGAAGCTACCAGAAACTTCTGTGGTTGCCTCCTCTGATACCTCCCAGTTGTAGCTGCCATTTATATGGACAGGGCTGCTTCCCTCCAGGCACCAGAGCAAGAGTTGTTATCTTTGTGTGTGGGAAAACCTTGCTGCAGGGTTGTTTGTTTTTTTTAAAATTTATTTCTGATATATTCAGAATGGATGAGCAGCCTTAAGTCTTTGATTGGGAAGGTTTAGTAGTCTAGGTTTTTCTTTTACAGGAATTAATTATAACCATATTCAGACCTGCATGCTATCTCCACCAATTTAATCCCAAATATGAGCCAACAGCAGTACACAAATCACCTTTATCAAAGAGGGTTTAGCAATTAGGTTACAGAAATACAGGGGAGGGGATTCCCACACTGGCTTTTTATTGCAAGGGCAATTCATGGCTACACAGAGAAACCAGACTCTGCATCTCCTCTGCCTCTCCTCTCCCTGACTCGCTTTACGGTCACACCAAGAGACAAAGCAAATGGATGAATCTATCTAGGTTCCTCCACATCCAAAGCAGCTGGTGGGAAGTACTCTTCTGCAGGAAGAAACTAGAAGAATCTGTAATGGAACAAGCTATAAAGAAGCTCAGTAATGTCAGGTATTAAACCAGATTAAGTCCAGATTCACAAATCCTTTAATTACACTTACATGAGCTTCCTACTCTGAACTGACCCTGGTGTCAAGAGAGGCACTTAGTGCACTTTGGGGCATTTAAATGTGCTTTTGGCAGAAGATGGCCCTCAGAGTACTGAAATAATACCAAGATTTGTCAAGTTTGAATGTCTTCTCTGCTGGAGCTGGAAACCTCTGCCTGCATTTCACTCCTACTAGACAAGGAAGGTGCTCTGCTCACTACAGACAATCTTCTGGGGTGAAAGCAGACTTTGGTAACTAAATATCCCACTGCTAATGTTTGCCCCTGGGGTTCGGTGTGCAAGGAGCCATGTGCAAGTCATTTTTTTCTACTGCATTTCTCTTGGTCTGCCTATCCCCAAGTAAAGAAGGCAGAGTTTCCTGCATCGTAGTTTCTTTTCCCTTCAGTGCAAAATGAATCCTAAATTGGCCTGATTATGTGACAGCTGGCGACAGGCCGACTCGCGCTGCCCCGCATTAGGAATGCTCAGCGCTGCGGCTGAGCAGGGACTTTCAGAAGAGCTGATACCCAGCTTCTCAGCAGGCATTTTAGCATCTGGATCCAGCTGACATAAAAGCAGTCCAGCCCCAGATACATTTTAAAAGCTGGGCCTGGAATCTTATAGAGCTGCCTGCATAAAGCAGCCAGGCCTTGAGAAAACGGGGCATTCTCTCTAGGAACTAGGCTAGTGTGAATATCCAGCCAGTTTTTTAAACATCTGAATGGGTGCTGCATGTGTAACAAACACTTTCAAAGCTGGTTTTCCCCTTTTGACATCTGTTTGGTAGCTTATATGAAATAAACTATATTTTTTTTCTGCTAATTGAGTTCATGTACCAAATTTTATATAAAATGCAATTCTTTTAGGGAAATGAATGAAGTTACCTACATGAACTACATGGCTGAATCCCGGGAGAAAATACTTTGTTACACCTGAATAGTGTTTTCTGACAGTCTGTAGTGGTGCATTCTCTTGGCAGGGGTCCCTCCATAAATCACATACTACAGAGTGTAAAAAAATGAACATTTGGTATGTTACCATGAGATTCCTTGGCAAATCTACATACAAGAGAGCTACTTCATGTGCCTTGGCAGCTACCTAGTGATAAAGAATGAAAGATAAGTTTACAACAAGAGCCCTCAGGAACTTCAGAGGGACAAACGGTCGTCTGATCACTGTGAAGCTGCTTGAGGATAAGGAAAAAAATGTCAGCAAATTTCTGTAAGCCAGACATACATTGCTAGAAAATCTGAAACATTTCTGTAGCCTCATCCTGCCAGAGTGTAAAGGATTCATATTTACAGGATCACAGAATAGTGGGGTTGGAAGGGACCTGAGGAGATCATCCAGTCCTACCCCCATGCCAAAGCAGGTTCCCTACAGCAGGTTGCACAGAAAAGTGTCCAGGTGGGTTTGAACATCTCCAGAGATGGAGACTCCACACCCTCTCTGGGCAGCCTGGCCCAGGGCTCCGGCACCCCCACAGGAAAGAAGTTTTTCCTTAAGTTTGTCTGGAACTTCTGGTGTCCCAGTTTGTGCCCATTGCCCCTTGTCCTGTCACTGGGCACCACCCAGAAGAGCCCGGCCCCATCCATTTGGCCCCCACACTTCAGATATTGACAGACATTGATCAGATCCCCTCTCAGGCTGCTCTTCTCCAGGCTGAACAGTCCCAACTCTCTCAGCCTCTCCTCGTAAGGCAGATGCTCCAGGCCCTTCATCATCTTTGTGGCCTCCACTGGACTCTCTCCAGAAGATCCCTGTCCCTCTTGAACTGTGGGGCCCAGAACTGGACACAGTACTCCAGATGTGGCCTCACCAGGGCAGAGTAGAGGGGAGGAGAACCTCCCTTGACCTACTGGCCACGCTCTCTTTAATGCACCCCATTTAAGCCCGAATCCAGCAAAACACATAAGGGTGAATATGAACTGAAAGCAACTCCAGCACCTTCAGGGCTGTGGAAAGAAGCACACAGCATAAAATAAAAGAAACCACATGATCCTTTCTGCCTTCTGCCCATAGTTGGAGATCAGGAAGTAGTGTTGTCAAACAGAAAGCAAAACATTTCTAACAGCTACTAGCAAACCTGTGGTTGCTTAACATCTAATGAGATCTTTGGGCCTTGCAGCAGTAAAACACGATACAAGCCAAAATATTACTGAATTTTGAAGAAAATTGCCTTTTTTGGTGTACAATATATTCACAGTTACACCAGTGGCTTTCAGACCAGCATGCCTTGAAGTATCAAGCTGCTGTTGTATTAATCCTACCTTCCATCTGACTGTGAGTAAACCTTTCCTGTAGTCACTGCCTTCCTGTGTCTCAGCCAGAGAGGACCACTCAGATAATCCAAAAGATTGCTGCTGCACTCAGAGGAGGGACAGAATTCCTGTACGTGACCTTCACAGCTTGACAGCTGCAGTAACGCTGTCTCCCCTAACTTCATTTTGAGTCAGCACCCTCACTGCCATTAGGAACTTCGCTGTAGTTAGGAATGAATAATCTGCTGTTTTGTACCACAGAAGTGAGCGTGTGCCACGGCACACCAGATGTTAATGGCATTGTTGTATGGGAATATATGGGAGCGTAACGGCACCTCCCCGGCTCCACCAGCAGTTGGCAGCCCATATGGTGGTGGCACACACCCCATACTGATGGATGCTCAGCAGATGCTCTTCAAGAGCTAAATAATGCAAACAGAGGCTGGTGTGATCAATATACAGCCCTCATAGTTCAGGCACTGCTCACAGCCAAGAAATGCAGTAATTTGAAGGGAGGGGCATTTTATAAAAAAAAGAATAGTCTTTAAAAAAAGGCCAGTAAACCTTTCAGTATTTAAATAAAGTAGTTACAGGTGCTGCTGAAGGGAGAGTTTTACTTTGTTACCAAGCTTCTACATCTTCATTAAAATTTATATATTTTGGAGAAACTTCTTATTTAAATTAAATGATTGCTTGGCCTTCGGGAATCTGTATTTGTCTACCTCTATCTGGGATTGTCCTCAAGATACCTGTGCATGCATGTGCGTGCACATGCACATACGTATGCTTATGCATTCATAAAGTCATTATTCTCTCCTCTGAAAATATTGGGTCCCTCAAGACTTCTACTGGAGTGAATATAATTTCTCAGTTCCTCTGTACTGCTCAGTTACATGAAACTATCAGAATCTGGATCTTCCTAGAATAATGCTAGACTTATTTTTATTGTCATGGTTAAAGAAAAATAACCTCTCTGCTCATATCAATATTTTAGAGCATCTTCAGTGGTTGAAATTAGGTCAGGTGCAGCAAAAGTCCTGGTAGTTGAGGTGAAATAAAGATCAATAAGGTTACCTGATACAGAGACAGCGCAGCCAACAGCAATAACAATATTAGCACAATATGCATCAAAACCTGCTTATATGTGGGAGTCGCGAGAAATGGAAACAGATACTGTAACCCACACAGAAGACATAATTTATGATTCATGGGATGAGACAGGAATGCAATTTTAAGAACACCACTGAAAACAAAACAATCTAAAGGAAAATGCATTAGGTATCAGTCCATTTGAAAGAAAAAGGCATAAGAGCTGCCAACATTGCCCTGTACCTTCTCCATGGTGATACGGCAAGCAGCCGCAGGGAAATAAAAGTTAGAACTTAATATCTAAGGTTGTTAGTGTTCTCAATAAGAGATTATCCTCAAAAACACATTAAAGAATAAAATAGTTTTAAATATATAAATTGGAATCGGCCAGAATTAGCCCGTAAACTTGAAATTAAAAAAAAAAAAATCTTCTATGCATTGCTAACACTTGTTAAAAAGAGCAAAGGCTGTAGGGAGTTTAATGCTTAATGTGAATTAACTCAGCCATGTGCATTACACAGCCAAAGCCATAGAAATGGCCTCTAAATTGATTCTGGAACTGGTAGGCCTGCAGCAAATTTGCAAATGATAATGCATATATTAATAGATACTTTCACTAATTTCACTAATGACCAATTTTAATGAGAAATTTGGATTTGTAGATGAACTTTCCCTTTCCATCATTTGTACACGTGCAAAGAATTCCACATCCCAGGACAGAGACTGAGCCAGCCACAATACAGGGTTATCCCTCCAAACCCAGGTCCTGTGCAGCACAAAGGGTCACTCGCTGCTCTCGTGCACAGAGCAGAAGCTTCTTGTGCAGCCACAGCAGATGTGCCCTGCTCCTTGCACGATGCTGTGATACTGCAGGCAGCTGGTCTCTGCACTGCCACGGGGCAAAGAACCACCAAGGAGCGTGGAGTGGCTAAGTCTGATTTATTAAGCAGGAAAAGTGAGGGATCACTGTGTCAGGAAAAAGCTCCTCAGCCACCACCTCACCCCCTGACTCCATCAGCAGAGACCTGCCCCTTCTGCAGTCCAGTGAGTGGGGACACGGACACCTCTGACAAACCCCCTGCTTCAGGGTCCAGAGGAAAGCCAACAGAAAAGCTTCTGAAAAGAGCAGCCTGGTGCACTGGAAGAGAGTGATCCTGCAGGCAACCTCTTGCTTCCTACAAGGCACTGTTCAAACCCCAGAACGATCCCCAGTGTGTAAGACTGGCTTTACCAATGACAGCACAGCCCTACAATACCCTGATGTCCTTCACTACTGTTTCAGTCTTGTCTTCCACCACCTCAAAGATTCAGTGGGCACCCTATATCTGAATGAATGGAGAAATTATTCCAGCTGCAACGTTAACTCCAGGGGCTTAAAGGGGTTTTTTCTAAATTTGATTTATCTTGCAACTAAAACAGCTTAACAGTGAACACATGCAGAGACTCATTATCTCTGCCTCTGGCTTCAAAAGGCTCTGGGAGTTCCTTGGACCCATTCAAAACCTCTTCCACTTTCAAGTGCCATCAAACATTATTCACTAACTGCAACGTGAATAGCCAGACACAGTCGCTGTGTCTGATCTTTGTGGACACCAAATTGCTCCTTCCTTTCTCTCCTCATTCTCTCTCTATATTGTAATTTTATGTGTTGGGTTTGTTTGTTTTGTTTTATATCTCTGCTTTCACATTTCCTTCTAACTGGGATGTTTTTGTGTCCGGCATAATTCTGTTCATGTTTGAATAATTGTGCCTTTCTCAGCATTCAATAAACCATCCTTGAAAATTTCCAGTTTTTATTACATTAGTGTGACTTGTCAGGAATGCTGACAACCACTGCAAGCTTGGGAAAAATAGCAGGCAGAATCATAGACTAATTCAGGTTGGAAGGGACCACAAGAGGTCATCTAATCCAACCTTCCACTCAAAGCAGGTTCAACGAGGAGTCAGCGTGCTCATGCCTAAGAGGTGCCTTAAACTGTGTGCACTGAGGAAAGGTTCAGATTCTGAATGCCTAGGCAGCAGCTACATCACAGAGTAACTCCTCCTGTTCCTCATGATTAAGTTCAGTATTTCTCCAGCAGAAAGCTTCCTCCGAAAAATGCCTCCCTCCAGCCCCTCCTCCCAAACTTTAGAAATTGAACATGTAGCCTGGCCTGAACTGACCCATGACTACTTCTTCCTCTGCGTTCTTTGCAGATACTCAAGGAGCATCAAGCAGCATGGCCTGCTTCTTCAGTTTACTAGATGAAAACTAACCTAATGCAGAGCGATACACATGGGGTGGAGGAAGCCTGCGAACAGTTCACAGTGTCTCTGATACAAAATGACCTGTCATCGCCTCTTCCCCGTGTGGGACCCATGCAAAACGCATTAGCACTTTTTTCTGCTTAAGCATCTATCAGCAATTGTTGTTTTTTTTTTTTTTTTTCACATCCCAGTTCAGATACCATTCCTCAAACTATTTAGTCTCTAGTACTACCCTACAGAAAGCCAAAGCTGTGTCCTTTACATTTCCATTTGAGATTTAATTTGTCATAGCCCCAGTGTGTAGTTTGTGCAGTGCTCCAGTGAAGCTAGCACCCAGCAGTCTTCCACATCAATACAGACACGGTGCAAGCTTTCAGCAAGAAGCCACGTGGGGAAGACACACCTCAGAGAAACGGTGGGGTCTCCCCTCTTCGTTCTTCCCACATCCCTCCCGAAGATCAATCCTGTAACTATGAAGCATAATCTCACAAATCAGCAGAGAATTTGGTCTTGGCAGCTGTGCCATCTTGTTTTATGTATTACCTTGAAACGCTTTCAGCTAATTTCAGTTTAATGAAAAAAATAATTTTTAAAAAAGTATTTACAGGCTTCATATATTGACCTAGTCACTTATATGTATCTTTTCTTTTTGGTAGATCGTGGTCCTGCTTTCTTCCTTCCCTAACTAAATCACTAACTAAAATAAAACCAATAAAATAAAATAAAATAAAATAAAATAAAATAAAATAAAATAAAATAAAATAAAATAAAATAAAATAAAATAAAATAAAATAAAATAAAATAAAATAAAATAAAATAAAATAAAATAAAATAAATCACTAACTAAATTTCCTTTAGGAGGTGGCACACAAACCTAGTATGATACCAGCTTCAGACAAGCGGGACATGGCTGGGAAAGACCTACAGCTGTGAGGATTTCTGTTTATTAAGGGTGAAGAATAGACTTGTCCATTCTAGGACTCTTATTTATGTATTTTAAAACTAAGACTTAAGATGAGAGTACTAAAGCATCCACTTGCTCTTCCAAACGCTGCACTGCAAATTGTCTTTGCTCTGCAGTTTATGACACCAAAGTGGTACTGAAGTTCCTCCTCAGAACAGCAGCTTGGCGCGAAAAGCCCAGTTTTCATCTCACAGTGCCTTAGCTGCTGTCACAACGGCAACAGCACAGTGACAGTGTGCAGTCGAGTTTAGCAGCAAATCTTGGTCTGGATCAATGTTTGCAAAACCAGAGCCAGGTTGCTAGACTTGTCAGTCAAGGACTTGGTACCTGAAGCAGTCATAGAAAACAGGAGGTCCAAAAGTGAAGCATTTGAAGTAAAAGCTCTTTGGTATAAAATATTCAAATTTCTTTATTAGAGACATGCCATGGAGAGCGACACTAATCTGAGAGAATGGTTTAATAAGACAAGATTTTGGAAATCTGAATCAAGAGTAAAGAGGGCACCAGAAAATAGAGTACCAACTCGAGCTGAGACATTCCCAACTTTGTCCATCAATAGCTTGAAAATGCTACAAAGGGCAAGAGATCAGCAGTGGACCTTTCCCTTAAGCACCACGATAGGAATTTAATCATAGATACAGTACCTTTCAAGATACCAATGCAAGCAATTTCTAAAAAGATGAAAGATATTTCTAACAAACAGCTAGCAGAGTAAATACTGAAAACTGGAAAGGATAATAAGCACACTCTAGATGCAGGTTTACACATGAGAAAGTTCAAGTTGTGCTGGTTCCTGCTGCTGCATGGTAGAGTAGAGGAGATTAAGGTAAGGGCAGCTCTTTATGGGACTAGTACCAGTCAAAAGTATATAATGTAAGAGTGTTTAGAGGAAAAAACACTACAGAGTCTGCACTACAATACAGTTAGAATTGTAACCTGTGAATGATGGAAGCCTACAGAAAAATAACTATAACAAACACCATGAATGAGATCAGAAGAGATGCTCTTTGCTGGAAGATCTGGCAGTATGGGATTGATGCCAAAACCCACTCTAAAATAATCTATAACAGGAAACCAAGCAGGGTGCAGGTAGCCCTGGAGAGGCCCTAGCAGACTTCTGTTCAACGAATTCTGTTACCCAGATGTTCCTTTGTAGTTCTCAAAAACCTTTAAGGCTCCTGGTCAGTAAAGAAGTTTGGAAAAGATTCAATCTTCAGCTCTGCAGTGTCAGCATATATTCCTATCTGTGCTCACTAAAGCACAGTGTTAGCAGAAAAAGCAATTCTGTAAAACAATGCCATCAAATTCCACTTTCATTCTCTTTGTATGATTTTCAGATCAAGCACTTAATCCCCCCTGAAACTTTCCTCTTATAAGTGTTCCTTACTGGTGCTAATGGGGATTACCCAGTTGCCTGGGAGCTGTTTCTGTGCAATACTTGAGACCCAAACCTCGATTCATGCAGAAGGAATTGAAACTTTCAAGTGAGAAATACTCCTAAGAAGGGTGAAGACAGGACAAGGACCAAAGGATTAGCTAAAAGGAATCCTCAGTTCTGGAAAAACCTTAAAACCCTGACTTGCCTTTACAGCTGTCTGACTCAATGGGATGTAACATCTGCACCAAGGTCTGGGCACTTGGCTCAGCTCATTTAAACTGAACTGAGAAGCACAACTGGAAATCTTACTACTTGCTTGCTCAGGGGAGGGTGGTAGTGCCTGTATGAAAAATTAAACTTGGGTTAACAACCAAACAACCCTAAACCTGGAAATTGCCACCCATAATGAAAGTGTAACAGCACCTTCTCATTCCTGCTGCAGATCTTTTGATTGGGCATTTATCTCTCCAAATGCTGTCCCTGGCTACATGTGCAATTTCCACACACCTTCCTGGAAGTGGTATGTGTATGTCATAGCCACTGTGTCACAGATCAACATTACATTAGAGCCCAAAAAATGACATCCTGAGATGGGAGCTAGAGAGCCCAAACTGCCTTGTATCACCCCAGTACCCCCCAAACGACAGCAAGACCACATTGCTGGTACCATGAGGGACATAGGCACAGAAGTATTAGTGCATCTTGGCTCTCACTAAGTGAGAAGTAACTGTCAGTCCACAGATCCTGCAAGCCCACATAAGCAGTGCTTCTTCACGTGTGTTCACATCTGTATAGCAACAGTCATTAAAAAACAAAGAGCCAGTTAGCAGTGATGCACCACTCACATTATGAAATCATGAGCCCTGACCACCTACAAAATGTGCTAGCTTGGCTTGTAACCAAACTGAATTATGGGTAGACTTAATGCACCTGAAAAGAAGTAGGGAGTATTAGAACATAGGCAGGAAAGAAAAACTATCTGAGAGAGGAAAAAGCTACAGAATGATGCATAATATGATGGTAATAAAAGTGTTACAATATTTGGAGACCTGAAGCATGACCCCTCTCCTTTCCCACACATCTTTTTATTGACATAACTGTGCATTGAAAGCATTTCCAACAGACACAGGAATAGTCTTCAGGATGTTTTTATGGTCTTCTCTAATCTTAATCTATTTTGTACTTTAAAGATGCCAAATAGTATTTACCAACATGTAGTTATCTCAGAACTGCAGTACCTCATGGACAAATCAATATAACATTTAAATACATTTTCTTGCTTGTATTACAACTAGTTAACAGAAAACTTTTGGAAGAGGTAAAAGCATATCCAGAAATATATACAATGCAGAGGTACTCAGCAGGACTGGAAGAAGAGATCAGACATATAAAGAACAGGGCAGGTACGTGAAGGATGAGATTTATCTTGGATCAGTTATTCCCAGCTCCCTTTGACTATCTCAAATGGACAAAAGTTTCTTAAAATCCAAAGAATTTGTCTGCATTTGTGCCTTATTTAGAATTTCTATAACCCACAAAAACCAGCACAATCCCTGTTATATTGCAAATCTTCACAATTAGTAGCTTGCAAATAGAGATAAGTCCTCAGTCCATCAATGTGCATGCATGCTGGTGTTGTGGGGTGAGTGTTACAGTTTTTTAGTTAAGTGTCTCACTTTATGAAAATCCAAACTGTTGTGAAATAGCATGTTATAACAAAGCAGAATTAAATGACACTAATTTCTGGACTCCCACTGCACATAGCAAGTATTGGAGACCAAGAGGTTAGAGTGGTTTGGAGAGCCAGGAATGCAGCAATTTCCACTGTCTTCACAAGAAGCACTAGTCAAGTGGGGTTTAGAGTTAATTTGGTTTCCACCCATTAAAATTATATGTTCCAAACAAAAGTGTCATAAAATGCCTATAAAAGTGAGAGCACTTGCACACTGAGTACCTGTGGAAATGGGGTTGGCTCACAGGTGAGAAGCAGCAGGCACAAGGGCAGCACGGGCAGCCTTCCTGACCAGAGGCACCAGGGCTGCTGGGTCTGCAGGCTCCCCAGAATTCACCCTCACTCTGCTATTTCACATTGGCTGAGCAAAACACGCAAAACAAGACACAAACATCACAAAAAGCAGGAGTGCTCGCCCTCCCTCACCAAGCATCACCTGGTAATCAGAACAGCCCGGCTGTGGATTTGCATGTGCACTGTATGATGTGCTGTAAATGCTGTAACCAGCACTCTAACTGCCACGTTCTTAAAAAGCAGGCTGCTCCAACACGCCAAGGACTGTGTCTTCAGATGGTGTAAATCTGCCTGGCTTCATTGAGCTGTGGTAATTTACACCAGCTGAGGGATGGACCACAGGCTGGAGTGTATTTAAGAACAAGCACAGATCAATAGTCCAACAAATAATCATTTCACGTCACTACTTTTCAGAAGAGAGGTGAAATAGATCCTTACATGTTTTTTTTCCTAAAATTTCAAGCATAGACCAGTGCAAGTCAGTAATTAAATCCCCTCTGAAGGAAGCACTATCAATGAAGAGTAGGCGAGAGCTGGTACTGCACAGAGGCAGTAGTTCTGGCTCACAGGTGGCATTAAGGGCTATGAGGGAGCATGACTTACCCCTTGAAGTGCCTTCTGGGAAGCCTGCTACCTCATCAGTGAAGGGCCAGTTGGAATGAATGTAACAAATGAACAGTTTGGTATGTTGGTCCCAAAGTAAACCAAACTGAACTCTGGAAACTCAGAAATCAGTACCTTTCTCTGATGATTTTTCATTTTAATGTACATGACTTCAGTGAGCTTGGTGTTGGTATTGCTCTCTGCCTGGCTACAAGTAAGAGATACACGCAGCGTCACACAGAAAAATATTCTCATGAGATTTCCATCCTAGTTATGCAAAACCAAGACAACATTAAGATTTTAATGAAATTTCCAAGTGTATTGACATTTTCAAATACAACATGAGAAAGCTGACGTTGGGAAGGAATGCAGTGCTCACTGGGAAGAGAGCAGACACAGCCTACACCTGAGCAGCCACGCCAGACCAAAGTGCCTTACTTCCTGAGCGATGAGAAGAAAGAGCATCGTATGTGGGATGCTAAAAATCAGGGGCATCAGTGATGGTCATTTCCTGAAGCCACAGTGAACTTGTGAGTGATAATTTTAGGTCAGGCTGAATTCTGAAATATGGAAAATTATTTATCTTGCAGGTTGATTTTAAATTAATATCACCACCAGAGCACTCTGTTTTGCTGTATATTGGTCTGTTTTCTCCATCCTTCTCAGATCAGAGCCCTGGCAGCTCTCCTTACAGCTTACAGCAGTGAAAAAAAAAAGCCATAGGGCTTTAAATTTTTAAGTTGGTGTTTTGAAAATACTGCTGTATGTATTAGGCTTCTCCTGTTTTAGAGGCCCTTTCCTGGAGAGCCTTCCAACAGGAATATCATTTACATCAGCAAGGCTTTTTGGCAGTTTTTCTTTTTTTCCTTTTATAACCATGTTGCAGTGAGACATCAGTTTAGGCAGCCAGCTCTGCAATAAAACTGACAACAGGTTTATTCTCCTGCTCCTCATGGGACCGATAGGAATTTTAGAAAAGAAAGCAGGAGGGAAGGAACAGCAACAACATGTGTCTGTGATCTGCTTTGTCCCAGCATACCGATTCTGCTGCTTTCAGAGTGATTCTCATTTAAAAATCCAGTGTTTTTCTTCTGTTTCATTAGGTATTTTATTCATTTGGATTACTCTGCAGGGACAATGTGTCTGGAGCAGAAGCATTAGGAGGTCCTATCAACTTCAAAACTGCCAGGATCTTACTGTCAATGGTCAAACTGTCCATTGCCTTGTTCTTGTCACAACTATGGAAACCACTGTGAAACATCAGTGCCCCAGAGCAATTCTGCCAGAGGGAATTCTCATAAAAGTATTGAACAGTTTAAAAAAAGAAAGGAAAAGCAACCCCAGCCTTTTCAGTTCCTTGTGGAAGAGACTTTTATCTCAGAAGGATTTTATCTCAGAAGGAAATTGCTGAAACCTGGCCTGGTTGCTGTGCCTGAAGTCACACAAACTCAACCTCTCTGCTCCTGCCCCAGGAAGGAGCAGTGGCACTGAGAGCAAAGACTTTTCTTGCACTGGGTACACAAAAGGTAATTTTTTGACCACAAAAGAATGGTCTTCCCTCCTCACCAGCAGGTAAATGACTGAAACCTTCCTGAGCATGCAATGATGGTCTGGGTTTCCACTTAACCCTATTTCATTCTCCATTGGATACGGGTGAAAAAAAACAGTGGAGCACAATACCCAAAAGGCTAGAAAACGAAATCAACAGTCTGGGAAGGTCTCGTGGCCATGCGTGGGCATTTGCCTCCACGCTGCCTGGAGCCAGGGGGTTACATCTCACTGATTAGCTGGCTCTGGAGCAGACCAGCATGCCTGGAATAGACATGCTGATAGATTAGAAATTCCATCTTGATTTAGTGGATTTCATGCCAACAGTCTAGGACTTAAAAAAGGATTAATCCATCTTTGCTACCCAGCATTCATAATCTCTGAACACTCACAGACTGAGTGTGTGCGTTGTGGCAGGGGGGTATACACGCTTATTCATTTAGAGGAAAATGCTATTTTATTAGTGGGAACAATTTTCAGGTTTGGCTAAGCTTGAAAAAGCTTATAAATATCTTATGCGGTCCCATTTATTCCAGTTGCAAGCAGACGTTGTGCCCAGGTGGTGGCGCCTACAAATCACAGATCACTGCCACAGCACCACCCGGTAATTCATTCCTGGCGGGTCTGCACTGGGGGCTTTATGGTTTATTGCAGAGGAAAATAGAAGTCTCATTGTATTGCAACCCCTCAGCCACCAAACTCCCCAGCACTGCAACCCCTACTTTCCTTTCCCCAGTAACCACTGACTGTGTCACGGTGCTGTGTTAAATTAGCTTTTACAGCTACCTCGCATTTGGGGAGAAATAGTACCTGAATAAGATATAAGAAAAGAGAACACAAAGGGTTTAGTGTAAAGATTCTTTGTCCCATGGGAAATGCATAATTCAAGGTATTTGTAAATGTGTTTGTGATGTGCTGAAAAGCTGAACTGGAACAAAATAAATAAACCCAAGAAACCAGACCTGAGAATCCCAATCTTTGATGGAAATCAGACAGGCACATTTAGATGTATTTTTGAGGGGACTGTAGGATTAGGGCCAGGACACTGAAAGGCTGCCCTGGTCAGTGATAGCCCCACACCAAAATGAAGCTCTGAGTGTTTTGTGCCAGCCAGAGTGACTACCTCTTAGACAGTATAGCTTATGTTCTTTATCTTTTTAAATTTTTTTTTGGGGGGGTGGGGGGGGAAATTAAAGCTATTGAGAAAATAACAATGTGGAAGGAGACAAGATTAATTCATTCTAAGTGAATCACAAATGTTTCAGGGAGTCAGGGTGTGCAAACAGAATAAAAACAAAAAGCTTCAGACCCAGTGTCTGAAAATCATCTCAGTAAAGCACTTGAGTTTGGATGCTTACCTGGGACTGGCATTTTCAGAAACAGGGTTTTCTCTGAAGATGAGCTTAAATAGAAGGGGATACCAGAACTGCCAGCATGCAACAAGTTGTTGAGAAAATCCTGTTTCCTAATATTAAACTGTTTTATTTGAATTTTGTGATAATTGCTAATAGAGGTTCAGTTTTAACACACCATTTCCTCTAAATGTATGTGTTCAGATACCTAAATGTTAATTCTGACCTTTGCCTACTAAGTACATCTAATGTTCCTCACATATTTCAGTCACCTATAACAAATTACCTGTTCCTTCCAATTCTCTATATTCACTGTCCTTCTAAAGATGCCCAGAAGAGTGGGGGGGGGGGAAGCTGAGGAGCAGAGATATGCAAAATTGATTTCAGATTTGAGAGCAATTCCACATTGTCTAGATTGTTCCTTGCAGGGAAAAAAAAAAACCCCGAAGCCAAACAACAGCAAATAATAAAACACCAGAAAACCCAACTTCATGAGCTGTTTTTGGCAGGGAGGATTTTCCTAGCAGTTTCACCTTTGCCATTTCCTGGCCCACAGAAGTATCACTTCTTCTATGTCTTGTTCACAGGGAAAAGGGCTTGCTGAGGCTGAGAAATCACTAAATCCCCTGAAGCTCAAACATCCCAAGACTTCCACTAGAAACTTGGCTAAAAGTAACCAGTAACTAACTCGTGCATGGCCAGGAACGTAAGGTGCACTAGTGCTACCCGTGTCCCTCCTCCTCTGTACCCTCCCTCAGCCTGGTCTCCACGTGATGCTGGGACCACTGGACTGTCTCACTTCCGAGGGTGCTCCTTGCCTTCCTTTGGGAGCGTGGTGTGGGGCTCGCTGGGCAGCCCCATCTAACCCTGATCACTACTGCTTCAGCCCAAGCCCCCCAGCTCGGAGCCCAGCATGCACACCCGCCCTGCGGCACCGGCTGTGCTGTGTGGGGAAGGCCACCGCGCTGTACAGCTGCGCCCGGGGTGTGTATGACTATTGCAGACACTCAGTGATGAGTTCTAGCTCCTCAGGGACTGGCTGGCTGCAGGTAACATGCAGAAAGTGAAGCAAATTCACACGTTCTTGTCCTCAGATGATTTCCAGTCTGAATTCTAAAGAATCTCATTTCTTTCTCAACACAGCTGGTATCTGCTGGCTGTTAGAGCTTCACTAGGGTTGGGCAGCAGAGCAGGTATTTCCCAGCTTTGCTGGCTGAATTGCAAATAGCATTTGTGCTAAATACAATTTCAGTTTCAAGATTTGGAGAATCTTCTTCACATGCTTAAAATGAAGAGTGTCACAATATATGAAGACAACAGTTGATTTTAAGCAGTCATAAACAACAAGAGAGACAGTGCAGAGAGATTCATTAGGAATGACAAAACCAGTAGAACTTCCAACTATCTTGTGTGACATTTGATTAAGCGTTACAGACAACTTGGGTTAAAGAAACCCCGTGCTTAAAGATGAACACATTTTTATCCTAACAGTGACAAATGTCTCACATATACCCTCGTTTGTCTTGCAGGAAAGTCAACACGTGCAGTGTGGGCTACGAGTGTCAGACGTGTTGGATGGGGTGCACCTTTGCTTACCACCTGCAAACTGAGCACCTGGAGTTACCAAGTGGGCTCTCCTAACTCTTGTTCTCAGGGCCATTTCAAGTGCCACAAGCATCACTGGTGAGGAATTAAACATAAAAACAAAAAGCCACACGGAACGTACAGTTTAAAGTCCTGTAAATAGCTTAGTGTGAATTTCTTTCACCAACACAGATGATAGATCCGTTAAGTAAGTTATTTTCTCCTTTCAAATTATGAGAATAGTGTAGTTCCAAAATGGAACTACATTTCTGACTTTGACTTATTTAAGCATTTCTCTCTCTTCATCTAAGCTTTGGGGATGTCTGTTTTTTGAAGGAAAAAAATAGGCTATTTCAGCAACCAATAGAAAAATTACTATTTGGGTTTAAAATTAATTCTGAAGGACAAATTTAACCAAAAAGACTTAGGAGGTGGAATGAGAGGTCTGTTTGAAAGAGTCTGATGAACTTCTGAGAGCTGTGCCAAAGACTGCTTTTCATCATCTCAGTGTGGATCCCAACTCCCTGGGCACTCCAGAAGAAAGATGATCTGTTCGATCATCAAAAGAAATGGAGAAGTGCTGCTTGCTATTTGTTGGTGTCTGTTGGATGACTTTTAAGAAAAATCTGCACAACTAAATTATACTAAAGTTTTCAGCTGTCATAAAATTCATTAGGCTGGGGAGGATATGAAGGGATCATTAAGTCCATGCTGAAGCAGAGTTCAGAAGTTATTAGGACTATTACTGGGAATACTCAAACACTGCTTTCTTATATCTGACTGACTATTTTCATGAAAATACACAGGAATTAAATTACCTTTTCCTTTTAGGACTTCTAATCTGTAATAGAGTTGAAGTCTGCTGATAGGCTCAGAATTTTCTAGTGGAAGAAAACACACACACACGAAGTAGAAATCTGTAGAAATCAAGTAAATATTTCTATAGAAAACCAGACCATAAAATTCCCAGCATTTCTCAGAAAAGGTAAGACATTTTTTAGAGCCCAGCTAAAAAGTACTTAAAAGATTTCCAAAGACTCAGTTCCCAGTACTTTGTAATAGTTAGGCTTCTTTAGTCCTTTCACCAAAACCACTGGTCACTGAGAATACAAATGACATCTGGAGAGCTGAGTATTCCCTTTAGTTCACGTGTTCCTACCACTGCTGCCAGCAGAGCTGATGGCAATGCCCAAGCAAAGCTACACTAGGAAGTTCAGGTACAAATATAAATATCTGCTTTAATAGATAGAGATACCTTTATCCTATTCTGCCTACATAGAAAATCAGCAACACTGGACTCTACAAGCCTCTTGGAAACTGCAAGAAATTTCCTGGACTGCCTTGCAGCAAGCAAATACCTGAAATGCTGTTACTGGGAACAAAGCTGTGACATAGCTTAACAGCCCTTGGCTGGAATGTTACTGAAATTAAAACAGATTATACGAGTGAGATATTTAATTTTTCAAAAGCACTGACATTCCCCAAAATGGTGAACCACACTTCACAATATGCTAAGGCAGAATCAAACACAGACATCAGGGTGAGCAAAATGAAAACGTCTCTGTAACTCCCCAAACATACTGCAATGGAGTGTGTGTTTATTTATACTCTGTTAGGGGCTCAAGCAAGAGATTCAGATTTTCTAGAATTTGTGATTTATTGGTGAACTGAAAGCTAATATATTCTTAAGAACAAAGGAAAAGAAATGTCTCCAAACCCCTGAAGCTTTTATTTGATTTACAGTAATCCTGTTCTTACCAATCACTGTGTTCAAACAAACTTCAACCATCCCCCAAACAAACAAGCAAGACTTCTCCGACCCAAACCAGCAAGCCTTCCCTGCTTTTTAAAATCTGACAATACAACCAGCTTCAACTGCAGTGCACAAGGAGAGAGAGCAGGTAGAGGACCAGGCATTTCCTACGATAGGCTCAGCAAATGGGAGCAGCCAGCCCTGCAGAGATCCTCCAAAAACCTCCGGAGCAGAAGCACAGCAATTCTGTTATGAGAAGGTTTCTCAGCTGTAAGAGCTAGAAGGGACAACAGATGTAGTTTTGCCTCAGATGGTTTCTCAGAGGAAATCTGGGAATCCAGAAACTTTGAACAAAAGGATAAAGTAGAAAGAAAAAAAAACCACAAAACAAATCAGTAAATACAGACTGACTATCAGGAAAAACCTGCATAGGGAGAAGCTGGAAGTCTGTAGGGTGATCTGTGAAGAGGTGATTTTTGGTATGAAAAATCTCACTGTTAAGACACACGTAAAGCTGGAACTGCATGGGACAATGACCTTGAACTTTTAACTATAGGAAAGGCTCATGTTTGTTTTTTCTCAGCTGTGTTAGTGCCACTGAGGTAGGCTGCCACACAGACAAGGATGATTTAGGTCTGCAAGAACAACTGAGATGATGATCCTTACATTTGCATGGTAAAAATGCTAAAGCTTCAACATTTCTCTCATTCAGAAAACTCTTATTATTATCGGTAATGAAGTGTGAGCCAGAAAGAGCACAGCTTGACACTGAGATCCCAAGCTGAGACTGGGGATGGGTGGGGGAGAACCCCATCTCCTTAAACATAAACTAACGAAAAAAAACCCCACTAACAACTTCTGCGAGACATTAAACACAGAGGGGAACAATGGCACTTACCCAAAATCCCCTTTCCAAGGTGAACTGAGTCTCAGCAGTCCAACAGCACGAGCTCAGCAATGCTCATGAGTATCTGCAGCTACCTGCACAGCTGGAGTGATCGGCCCTGAGACTTGGCCTGATGCACTTGGAGGGCACTCGGTCCCGCCTGCCACTGCTGCCTGGTGTGTGGACGGGTCCTTCCAGGTGCCCAGCTGCAGGGGCAGACAAGATCAGGTGCCTGCACTCCACAGGTACAGCAGCCCTGTGGGCACCAGTGACACAGACAGACCCAGGGAGAGGCTGTGCTGTGATGCTCACCCACGGCACACGGCAGGGACCTCCATGGCAATGGCACCGGTCGCTGCCATCAGCACCTGCTGCCAGGAGAAGCACCATTTCAGAGTGAAATGGATGGGGAATTATGAGGAAAAAAAAAAAGTTTGGAGCAATGGACTGACTCTTTATGTGAGAGTTGTTTCTTTTCTGGTAATAAAAGTTGCTCCTAAAGAATTTCACTCTTTTTTTCAGTAGAGCTGCTGCTTCTTAATGGGGTGACAGACTATGCTGTCTGTATTAGTCAGCAATAGATGTAAGAGAGTAGCTTTGCCTGGTGATGTCAAGCCTCAGTGTAATTTCTGCAGACATCCTCATCTGAAAACACCTCAGGTGACAGCTTGGCAGGCACACTGGCATTTCCAGCCGAGTCCCTGCTTCTCCTCCTTGAACTTCAGCACTGCCTGAAGTCACTAAATGAGACAGGAACCCCTCTGCAATAGGAAGGATACAAACTGAGTGGGGCTAATCTTTGTCTCTATATCCTCATAAAGCAAATAAACTAAATATGGAAGGGGAAAAGGACATAGGGAGAGATTGGCCAGAAGTCACATCTCCGGCCTGGGGCTGGACACAACTTTTTGACACACTCTGCCCAGAACTGAAGGGATGATGGAGTCTGAGCTGCTTTTCCAGCCTGTGCTCTCACTGCTGCTCTCAAGTGGTGCCGGCCTCCGATGGCAGTATCTCTGTTGGGCTGAGCCCCTGCCTCTATCTGCTCTGTCACTTAGGTACCTCTCATCAGCACTGCATCTGTGAAACTCAAAGGACAGGAAACACATTGTTCTCACACATTTCTGTGGGCGCTGCTTTCTTGGCCCCATCAGTGAGCAGACACTGCAGCATGGATTTTGTTTTAGAGACCTGACAGCCCAAGTCAGGCCTCTTTCTAATCTCACTATTCTCCTTGAAAAGCAAATGCATTTCTTCTGAGACCAGAGAGAGCACTCATTCCAGCCTCTTGGCTTTCACTTGCTGCAGATACTTTGAAAGACTAACTCCTGTTAATTAGAAAAAGATAAACAAACTCAGACCTTGCAAGTGCGGGTCTTGAACTGGCCGGTTCCAAAGTGGAAGAGGCTTTGGAAGTTGGTTTACCAGACACGCTTCCAAACCGCCACTTGAATTAAAACAGACCCCATTTATTTTACATGCCTTCTGAAAGCTACATTCCCAGTGAAAAGAAAGTAACATATTGATAACAGCATGCTCTGCCACAGGAGAGAATCGAGAATCACCCACGCGTTGCCTTGAAAACAAACAACCCCTAAACAATTGATCAGTCACTGCTAGTATAGAGACAGTCTATTATGGATAAAAATACAGGTGGAAAAAATTCATCAGGGATGTGCAAATACCTTTATTTAAATTCAAGTAAAGTAAAGCAAGCTTTGCTCCTATAAACAGGAGCAGTGGATTATGGCTGCGTTTCTCTCAAGTCTTGGCAGAGAGGGAATGCATTTCCAGGCCAGGGGAACCACAGAACTGAGTGGTTTCCCTGCCAAGGCTGGGGTTTCTGAGATGGCTTAACCTGGCTGCCAGGAAAGGCAGAAGTGCAGCAGAGACTCCTGGATAAATTGTGGCTTTGGCTCCCTGTGTATAATCTGACACAGCCCCACAGCTGAGCTCTTTATCCAGGCACCCCGGCAGCACTGCCACACCTCTGCTGGAACACCAGCACCCGCGGGGAAGGCGTGCAGCACAGTGTCAATGCACAACAAGCTGTGGTCAGCCTTAGAAACTCTCACTGGATGTGTGAAATGTTTAACTAAGAACAAGGAAGAAAGAAAGAAAAAAATAAAGCCTGACAGAGCAGCCTATGGAAAAGACACTAAGAAGGACGAAAGGCCATCTACGTACGCGATGGGTGTGTGTGTGCACAGACACGAGTGCACGTGTGAAAGAGAGAAAGTGAGAGCAAAACCACTTCAGCTCCTTGCCTCAGGTTCCACTAATTCCTTCTGTACCCTTTGCTGGAGCTGCCCATGTGCACTACGTGTTTCCCAAAGGCTGACACGTGTGCATGACATGCAATGCCTGGCTCAGTATCATCCTCATCTCAAGCAGACTGTGTCTTGAATGAAGGATATTAGCTAGACTTTTAAAACCAGAGCTAAGAAAAATGCAAGCTGAGAGTGGCCACAATGTCTTTTGTTTTGTAATTTTAACTTCTTTTTTTCTGCTATGGGCATACCCTACGATGTCCAATTTTAGTTTAGTCTATCCACTGCTAACCTTCATTTTTACATCATTGTTTTGGGAATCTTCATGGCTTTCTCAGCAGAACTCTGAACTTCAAATAGCAAATCAGACCATGGCTGTAGAGCTCTGCCACTTTCTCACTGCCATTTGTGCCTAGGAGAGAAAATACTACAAAGTATCTCAAACAGAAAGGAGTAATGACAAGAATTCATTCCTTTCCTTACAACAGAAAGGGGGAGAGAACCTGAATTTTGAAAATTCAGGTAAACAACAATAACTAAAAGCACTAAATATGATTCCACTCTAAACTTAGGAAAATGAAAGAAAAAAATCAGTATTTTGACTTTTATTCTCAATCATGACCATGCAGATAGCGTTGGGTTGACCAACTCCCACCCAGCTGCTCTCCTACTCCCCCTCCTCAAGAGGAGGTTTTGCAGTCTGTCTACTGAACAAACTGTTTAGAGAGCCTGTAATGCCTACTGGTATCCACATTATACACTGTGTGAGAGACTCTCGTGCAGCTGCAGAGGAACAGGGTTATCATAAAACATCATCTGTACATTTATGGCCAAAAATCCTTCCCTATGCATAGTCTGGGTGACATAACCCTAAACTCTGCCTAAGTGATTCCTCTGTGAACAATATGATGGTCTTGCATTGGAGACTGATCTTGAAGCAGAGTTATTTCGCACAAGAGAGAAGGTTTAGCCCATTCCTCAAGGTGTTGCTGGTTTCAGAATGTATCAAATCTCTGCAGATAAAAATTATTGAACTTACATAGCAGAAAGAAAATTTTCTGTGTTGAGGACAATAAGAAAGAGTTACCTAAACTTCTGCTACTCAGAAAGCCATTGAGAGAGTGGAGTGGGTTCTGCTGTATCCCTAAATTATCTGGAGTTGATTTTTTTTTTTGAGAACAGTAAATCAATATAAAACAAGACTATGCCTATAAATGGAACCAAAAGAAATGTATCACCTTGTATTCAATCAGGAAAATAAACCACACGGTCTGCCAATTTTTTATCCTTACTATTTTCAGTCCTAGAGTTTTTTCCAGCAACATCAACACCATAGAACAATATACAGCATTAGCTGGAATGCCTATACTTCAGTGTGAGCAGATGATAAATCTCAACTTTCCTTGCTTGAACTCCATTCCATCTCAATATCAGAAACATGAAATTCCAAAAAGTTATTGCATTAAAAGTTAACAAGGAAAAAGCAGGTTATTCACTTGAATTGAGAAAGCAGGGTCCCTGATGAGAAATCACAAGTCAGCAAATTCTGGATGACTTCCAAAGGCACAAATAGGTGCTAGGGCTCATGACTACGGAAAGTTAAAGGCAGTCAATAGTTTGATTGCACCACTCTATTTAAACAGCGACAGTCCCACTAAGCTCAATCACCACTCAGGTCTGGAGAAGCTAGCAGCCATTTTTACTCTCCAGTATCTCTACCATCATCTCTCCCTCTGAATACATGAGCACTGTGTAACTCCTCAGTTTCACAGATACACTCTAGGTTCTCCTGGTCTTGGAGAACAAGTTCTTTCGGCGGGGCAAACGACGAGGTGCTGCAGGCAGCACGGAGTGCAGTCACTATGCTGTGTGAAAGCCAGGCTCAGGCAGGCACACCGCGACCCAGAGATGTTGACACTGCTGGTCTGTCCCTTGAGGAGACACAGGCACTGCAGGGATGCCTTTGCTGCTATCTGCATGCGTACCTTAACCATGACATGCCTGATTCAGGGGCGTCAATCGGTGCCTTGTGTCCTTGGTGCAGAGCTCTTTAGAAAAAAAACTATACTCATTATTTGAAAACAGGATTTTTAAATAATGGATGAGGAAAACAAACAAAAACCACCATAAAAAAGAATAAAAAGCTCCTGGTCCCTGCCAAATCTGCCATGCCTGGCTAACATCGAGGTCATTCTTTGTTTTGGTTCAGACAAATTCCTTTCCAAAAGCTATACTTTACACAAAGAGACTTCATTCAAATATGCAATTAAATATTGCTTTCCTGAACAGAAGTGGCCACACAGAGCACGATGTCAACACATCCCTGCAAGATTTCTCCAAGAGTTCAGCAGAATAATTAGCTTTGGTACCGTTGCACAGTAGTTTTTATCTATCAGAGTTTTATCTTGCCTTCTCTCAGTGGTAAGTCTAAGAGAAATTCTGAATGTTTGCCTCATGGGTCTAATCATCTTATTGATGCTCAAAGCATTTAAATGTGATCTGCAGCCCCTTCACTCTTTGACATTCCAGTTCTTAAAAAAAGTCAGATATTTTGGCAGGTGCTTAGCTCAGACTTGTTCTTTAGGCTATAAGGCTTTTGCCTGTCTAATTAGCTATGGCAAAAAGCTGAGAATGTTGACAATCTGGGGATGTGAGGTAATAAAAAATAGATTATTTACCAGCAGCAAATTAAGCCCTCTAAGAACCAGTGTGATGAGTTGTGCCCCTCTGACAATTCCCTGTAGCAGATAGATACTACTGTCTCCATCTGTCTATCTTGTGCACAGTGTACCTGACGGCATGTTTCTAATCTATTTTCCCATGTAAAAGAATTGATCCACCAAAGCCTTCAGAGACTAAAGAAAGTAACCTTTCTGGTGACAGGAAGCAAAAAAAAAAGAGATGATTTTCCCAGTTTCCTTTGGGGCAGTGCAAATAATTGGCCAACATCACCAACCGCTGCTCGCTACTGGAGGTGCAGGGTAGTTGCGCCTTCTAGTCTGGACTGGCAGACGAAGGCATGGAGGAAAAGGCAACTATGAATTATGGATAAGGTCCAGCTCTGCAGAAGCAGGCAGCTCCATTACTCAATATGCTGTCTGCTCTGCTCCGTGGCCGCTTTCGGCTGGCTCTGGCTGTGAGGCAGCCAATGCTGCTGTGGGGCCAGGGGAACAAACAGCAGTCTAAACTCGAAGAGAGAAGGAAGGAAAGAAAGAAAGAAAAGCCCATATCAAAAAAGTTAGGCATGGAGGTGACACGACTTCTTGCCTAGGCTCATTGGGAGCAGAGCAGAGGTGCACACAGGTGCTACACATTTTCCCAGTTACTAAAACCAGCCTCAGAAGACAGCTAATAAAAATAACGGGCTAAACCCCCTGTTCATTAGGGTAATTGTCTTTACTTCCCTCAGCCACTTTACCCCAAATGACAATCTGTCTTTGTTTTACCCCTTTTTTAGACCACATTATCTTTCAAATTCTTCTCCCAAAATGTATTTTAAGAAATATAGTTTTGGAGTGCTTTTGATCTACTCAAATTAGGGATTCTTGCAGCACATACTAACCTCGCATCCATATTTCTTTAGAATCGGATTAGCCACACTTTCCTGTGTGTTTTCTCCACTACCTTGTTAGCACAAGGTATCGGGCAAACTTTCAGGTCCTGCAAGCCAGTGCACTGGTCTGTTGAAAGAGGAATGGCAGGAGAAGTTCCCTGGGTTACAGTACTTGGTGTTGTACTATTCCCCACTCCAGAAAATGCTGTGGAGACCATCTTTGGATCTAACATTTGGTCATGGATTTCTGGCTGTGAGCTGCAAGGAATCCCAGAAGTCCAATTCTTTGTCAATTTGCTGTTACAATATTATTCTTTTTCTTAGAGAATTTGTTAATCAATATGGATGAGTAAATGATGTTGTAAATCTCAGACACTTCATTTTTACAGGAATCAGAGATGACAGCAGACCTTCCCTCTGCAGTGCTCACAGCAATGACAAGATAGCACCTTAGTAAAGGTTATATGTACGTGGATGTCCTGCCAAGCAAAGACTGCAAATTATGTAGCATTTTCAGATATACCAACTCCCTCATGTTTTGACTTGTCTCATCATCTACAAAAGCTAAATATGATGTCAAGGTTTATTGAGAAGATCACAAAGCAATATTTATTTTATAACAGTTAGGGATGTCTGAATGAATTGAACAAACTGACACAGACAAGTTAAAATCTCTTTCACACATCTGTGCTAAACTCCACCAGAATTTTCTCCAAGGTCTGGTCTAAAAGACAGCTAAATCCTTACAGAGCTGGACAAGAAAGCAAACTGCAGTTTCTCCCATTCAGGTAAAAGGCTAGAAGTACTAAAAATCTCCTGAGTGTGGTTATTGCCGAGAGGCTGTCAGTTCAATTTTAGAGATCAAAGACGATACAGAAACATCCTGTAACTCTGTTTTTTAAGCAATGTGTAAGGAACAGGTAGTTATAATTTATCTTAGCATGTTTCAGAAAAGGATTAAACATTTCTGTGGACCAGAACATCTACAATAATATACAAAACCACTTAGAAAAAGCCTATGAGTGGATTGTGGTGCAAAGCCCCCATGAATTCATTCAAGACTTTCTATTGACTTCAGTAAACTTGGGATTGGGTACTAAGGGATATCAATTAAGAAGATGCTTTCTTTTTACACAAGTTATCCATAATTTCCTGCTAGTAGAGGTTGCTACACCTCAAATCATTTTGTCCTTTTTAGTAAAGGACCTGACGTGAGAAACATCTGAATCTGCTGAACTTTGAACAGAAAGAAACAAATTCCATTTAATAATATGTGGTATTTTGTAAGATACTGGCTGAAATACATTTCACTGAATCCACCATCTCTCTGTTGATCACAGTTGGTAGTAACCATTAAAAGCACAGAGAACAAGCGAGCACACAAATTCTTGTCTGATTTTCAGCTTTTCCTTCCCAAAAATACTATAAAAGATTCAAAAAGCTAACTTTCCAATAATACAATTAATTTGAAAGTAACTTAAGGAGCTGTCTGTGTTTCATAAGGCTTTTAAAACAGATACTGACAATGAACTTGGCAGCTTTTTAGAAAGCTTCAACAACGTGAAAGAAAAAAATAAATTAAAAGAGCCTTCTTCCTGTGTGCTGTTTAGTGAGAGAAAGGAAGCGCATTCCATTATATCTCTTTCTCCTTCCAGTATCCGACACTGCGTTACACTGCACTAAGGAAACCAAATACTGAAGCAAATTAACTGTCAAGGGGATTTTATCAATAAATAATTGAATTGAAGGACCAAGGCTGGTACATTTCCCCCTACAACTGCAATAGTGTCTTGTTCTGCGCGCTTTAACTGCTACTGCATGTGAGACATCACCAAACCTTGATTGGGGATGCAAAGATTTGGGGTAGGGAAAGAATTTGGAACTAAGGGGAAAAAAAAAAAGTAGGAGAAAGGAAAGAAGTTGTACTTTTATTCTGGTTTCTTATAGTTACACTGTGCATGTTCATCTGTTCCCAATACCTTCTGAGCCTACTGACTGATCTGATCTATATTCGAGAGGCACATAGCTACCGAACCAAGTCTACTCGATCTGCAAGTACAGGAAATTTCACTGAGGAAAGAGATCTTGCTTAGGGGGAAACTACAGCATGACACACTCTTTGCTGGACACAGAGTTCATACAGAAGGGGCAGACACAGAGGGTGGGCAAAAAGGAGAGAGGCCAACCCTGGGTGCAATAAAAACTTGAGAAGGAGCTTACATCATCCTGGACACCAGGGAACCCAACCAAGGAGATATAAATCTATTGAAAAGCAAGCTTCATTAGTTGCACTGCTCATGGAGCTGCATGTTTACAATTTGTGAGGAAATGGTCTGAAACTGAAATGTCAAAGCAAAAAAAAAAAAGATAGTTTAATGAAGGGTTTATAATGGGTTCATAATAAAAACATGGCTTCTCCTTAAAGCTCCTGAATTCACTTACAGCCATCGTGCATTCAGTGTGGTAGGTGTTCACTAACCAGGATGCATAAAGCAACCAAACAGAAGGGCACACAGTTTTAAACTGCAGCAGGAGTGTTCAAGTTTATCCATGGGGGAAAACTCCTGTCTGGAGGGGACTGCCTGGGCTGGCAGCGAAGGCACAGCACAGACTCTCCAGAAAAGCTCAGACGAGTGTCCGGGATGCCACAGGCAGGGCTGAGCTCAGGCTGAGGCAGGAGACACTGAGTCCAGCAAAAAGCAAGCAGGAATAATTTCATTATCAAGGCTCTTATCTCATTTAGGCAAATTTAAAACAGTTTTGCTTGTCTCAATTATGTTGCCTGATCATTTCACCAGGTGCCTTTCCTATCTGCTTTACAAGTAGCAGTAAGACAGTAGTTCCTGAAGAGTTATTTGTGACTCAACAAGATCTAAAAGGTTGTTTCTGTAAGAAGCTCACACTGCCACTTCTGCAGAACATTACCTGCCCAGACAAACCGCCAGATTACAGCCTACAGCGTGGACTCTTTATATATCAAAAAAGGAAACACATTGGTGGAGGTTTTTGGGTGGTGGTGCCCTGGAAGAGGCATTCAATCCTCCCAGTTTGGTGCTACATAGCCCATCATAACTCCTCTTTCTTTCTTCCTTTTTAAAAGAATTTTATAATTCCCTAGTAGCTGTTTAACCTGTGTGTCTTTCCATTTAGCATGATCAGTTTTAGACAGACCCCTTCCAGGTAGTCTGTGTACTCGTGTACTGAATCCATGCACACAATTACACTCACATTGGTGATTTCTTGTCCATTTGCCAGGGGTGGGCTGTGCCAGTACAGTATCATCAGTAGGTGCATCACTTCTGGTACGTGTCCTGGGGAAATAAAGACACCCTTTGAACCGAAAGGACGATAAAATCATTCAGACTAAGATTCCAGCTACTCTCAGATACCCACTGCAGCAGCAGCATTCATTAATATTAACAGCAAATGCATCTTAAAAGAAGTTGGGACAGTTACATAATTAACATTAAAGGAAATACAGAATTGAAATGTTAATGTTTACACTAACAGCCAAAACCAGAAAAAAAGAAAAAAAAAATCCCAACTAATTTGAGATGCTTCAAGCTCTACAGCACAAACCATTTCTGGCAAATGTAAAATGCTTTCTTTAGTGTGCAGGTTTTTCCAAAACAGCTTCTACAGAGTGTCTTTCAACTCTTAGTAGGGGCTGCTATCATCAACATTATTTCTGAACCAAACAGGCCACTGATATAATATAGCAAGGCCACTGTGACCTAAAAAAATATGAATTTGCAGTGGCATAGAGCTCACCACCAGTCATCTCCTACAGATCAAACATTTGCAAAAAATCCCCCACACAGCCATCAGTTACGGTGCAGAGGGCAGTTCCCCAAAATATATCTGTTTTCTGCAGCTTGTATGGTACAGGCAGCATAGAAAGCAAGGCTCGTGTGGAACAATAATACTTCATTTCTTGCCTTGGACTAGGAGAGAGGGTAACAAACACATTGTTTTAAAAGGGTCAGAAGGAGTGATACAGCTTTGGCTTCTAAGGGGAGCAAACAGCTCCCTCAGCCCCGCACCTTGGCTTCGGTGGGCACCGCGCTTTGGTACGCAGCGAGGCAGCGAGCTCTGAGTGCAGGAGCTCGGGGGACCCGAGAGGAACCTGTCCTGTCTGCAGACTCGGTGGCAGCCACACCTTCCTCGCCGTCGCGGTGGGTGTAATGAGCTTTGGCACACAAACATCAACAGGTGCGATGCAGCACGGAGCCCCGTGTAGCACAGTGTGGCATGAATTAGCATCCTATTTCAGGCAGGAAAGGGATTAAGAAAGAGGCAGAAAAGCAGCTGATAATGACAGCAACTAAATTAGTCAGCAGGAGATGAAGCTGCCGCCCTAAATCTTGGGCAGTTTTTTCACTCTCCCACGTGCTTAGATGCAGAAGAACACCTGAAGTCAGCTTCACATGGGGCAGGGAGGATTTTAAAGCACTTCTGAGCAGCACTGCTCAGCCAGAGAGATGCTACAAACAGCAAACGCAATGCGTAGCATTCCCCTTCTCCCACTCCTTCTCCTCTTCCCCCTTTTGGGAAACATTAAGTGGCAGCACAAAGAATTTCTAAGCGACTGAAGTGAAGCACTGGTTAAAGAGCAACTACAAAAAACACCGAGACATACTGCTCAAAAGGATTTTGAAAGAAAGATCCTTAGTTTGAATGGAAAATGTCTCTAAATCCTTTAAGCTGCTTTGAAAGTCTCAGCCTCCACGATATGGTTTACATCTAAGATAACAGTGTTATTCTGAAAATAGACAGGACACAACCTTACTTAAAAGAAAGAAGGGTAGAAAAAGCCAGAATTCCCCTGTAGTTTGTTTGTGGTTTGTTCTTGTTTTTTTTTTAAAAAGAGTCAATTTCTTAGAGGGCAAACTGAAAATCTGAGCCTGTGCTTTCATCATGGGAACCACTTTGGAGTAGCAGCATCAGGCCACAGGCAGTAGCCAGATAAGCACCACAACAAAGGGGCTGTTCTTGGGGAGCAAAGCTCATAGCAGCGCTTTAAACTGGGCTCAAATGTGTGGTTGAGATAGTCTGAAGCACCTGCAACTACATAGGAGGCTCTGGATTTGGAAAGAAACTTTATTGTCAGAAGATTATGTCAGTACCTAAGACAATTTAAAACAAACTAAGTACTGCAGCAGGGGTTCAAATGCTAATAAAAAAATTTCACATTTATACAGATGCCTGCTGTACTGGCACTGTGAGCTACAGTGCTCACACATCATATACCAGAATGTAGCACATACATATATCTATTTACCTACAGCTCTTTGCATTTTAGACTCTGCTTATTTATGTACCAAGCCATCCTGGCAACAAAACCTTCATCTTAAAATTGCATTTTTCTCAGGTAGGAATAAGTTCATTATTCTTTGAATGAAAGAGGGGTAAAAAAGAAAGGTAGTCAAGTGTTACACAGACGGTGATGTTGAAGCCGTATTTAAAAGTGAGCTGGAGTGTGAAATAACCAGGGTGTTGAGTATCAAAAATTTAAGTTCCTTAGAGAGGCAAGAGAAAATCACAAAGAGAGATTTAAGCTTCACTTGTGTTGGAGGATTTATTAGCTCTGGAAAAGGAAGATTTCAAAGAAACTGGTAATGAATGAGGGAGTAATTACACACTGAATTTGCAGAGAATAAACTAATTATAAAAATAGGGTATGTTATAAGCCATCTGCCCCCCCCAAAAGAACTGCATTGTCAAATTACTGAGCCAGAGATGACACATTATAATTATACTGTTACTATGTGAGATTTAATACAAAATCTAACAACACTTTGCAATAACACCCATTTCTGTTTCTTGTTTGAAAATGAGAGTCGTTATACGCCATCATGAGATTTGACGTTGCTTGTCAGTATCCCAATGTGTCAGGATAACTGCATTACCCATCTTTTGGAATGAGAAAAAAAGCTAGTGCCAAACCCAGTGGAGGTATATTCCGGTGCTCACTCAGGAAATAAGTGAGTTTCACCACCATTCCGAACACAAAGCAGTCACTTAACAACCTCAGCCAAATGATTTCAGTCTATGAATAGGTGCATAGACATTTGACAGAATGCATCAAGCTGGCTGAGTATCCCAAATAATTTCACCTTGCCTTTGGGCTTTCTTTTATTAATTAAAAATAGAGATAAAACTTTGACTGTGTTTCTCTTCAATCTGTCTGTTGTTAGAGTCCCTCCTTTGAGAAAGCTCACTTAAAATCCAGTTTAAAATCTCATTTAGGTACAAACACAATAAACTCCACCATTCTGGCTGGCTTATGACCATAAGCCTCTCCTGGCAGTAAAAACACGTGGAACCCTGACTCCACTTTCAGCTGTTAGGAGAAAGCAGTGGTGGTGTATGGAATTACATGGTGAGCAGGAATTAAATGGTTCAAAATGCTGAAGGTGTCCTTTTTCTATTGAACTAGTTTTGGCTGTTATGTGTGACTCTTTTTTCACCTTTCATGATTCTTTATGAAGCTCTGCACAGTAATTTAATAAACTTCATAAGATTCGGTGCCCTAGATCATTCTACATATAAAGACATTTTACTATATTCAGTGTTTTCTTCAGGATTTTAGTCTCAGGAGGCTTTGAGTTCCTATTGCTGAGTTTTGTCTTTCCTGAAAAACACACAGAGGATAATCAAATAATCAGTAACCATTGCCATGGTGGGGGGCAGTGGGAGGGAGAAGCCAAAATAGGCTGTTTTCTCTTTCAGTTGCAAGTGCTCATGCCATGACTGTAGGCACCATCTTAAATAAAACTGTGATTTTGCTTTGAAGCTTTGTATGGCCATGAGCTACTGCCTTCTCAGAGCAGCTTTTCCTGAGTCACTCACATTTTCCCTGGACACAGTAAAGCTCTTCGTTTCAGGTAAGCAAGGAACTCTATCAAAGGATCCTCAGGGTCTTAGAGCACATTTGCTCAAGTGCCTTCTTACCCCCAAACACTTCAAAAAGCATCCAAATTCTGAAACCTGAAGAAAATCAAAACTACGTAATTTTTCCTCATCTGATTTTGGTACCCTGAAAGTCCAGGTCCACAAACTAAACTGGGAGAATGTTTCCATTGGTTTCATCAGTCTTTAAATAAGAACTACTGGCAAGTGTGAGTAGGAATGAGAGGTGAGGATTATTTTCAGCAATGTGGTTCCAACCCTAAACTACATCCTACAGCAAAGCAAGAGTCTGCTTCACAATCTTTCCATGCTCATAAGTGATTAAAAATGGTAATTTCCATTTCTATAATGTATTTGTAGCAACAATCGAAATTGCTTACAGAGGGAAAAAAGTATTGGGAAGAGTTTTAGGTGATATTTTAAATTCCTGATATATTAAAGTACAAGGAAAACCTCCATTCAAGCAAAAAGTCTTAACAGATTTCAAAAAACTTCCAAACAAACACAAAACAACCACAGCAAAAGCCAGAAAAGAGGGGGCAAAAGGCAGAATGTTCAAAGCTTTTGAATTTTTTTTCACAGTGTCCACCAGGCCTAAGAAGTCCCAGCAGGACTATGGCTCCCTCTTTGCCCAGAGCAGCCTAGATCCAGGTACTGTTCTGCATCAGGAACAGCGGCGGGGAAAGCAGCAGACAGGCTGGTCTGTCAGTCACACACAGCTGAACCTCAGTGACGGGCACCTACACCTTGGCATGCAGCTTCTTCTGTCATCTTGGGGACATCAAGCTTTGGAGCTGAGTTTGCATCAATTCATATGGTTATGCTTGTTACCATTAAAAGGGGTTCAGCATGTGATTCAAGTTTGCAGTTTAATAAGCAATTACACAGCGTTACTGCAGGCCAGGGTGCTGCACTTCTCTTCCTGAAGCACTGAAATGCATACAAACCACTGAACCCACTCACGCTGGTGTCTTCATTGTATGCTCTGTTCTTATTTGCACCCCCCCAAATTAAACATTTAAGAGACAGTTAATAAAACTAACAGTTAGATGAGACAAATTCAATAGAATTTGTGAAGAATGTATTAAAATTTAGTATTAGGATTATTATAAACCAAGCTACATTTTCTTCCATTTATACTAATTCCAAATATTTTTTTTACAGGACTCTAGTATTTAGCTAAATCCTGAAACAATAGCTGTATTTCCAGTACAACGAATTAAATTGGCATATTCCTGGTCACATTTTCAATGGCACAAAGATGTGAAGCTGCCACTGTTTTTGAAGAGAGAAAATTCCCCAGAACTTTAAGGCATTCAGACTGGCTTTGCTCATCCATCTCATGTCCCAGGTGGGAAACTAGACCACATCTGAACAGATCAAAATAAAAATAATAATAATAATAAAAAAACCAAACCCCAAAACCATTTATGCTGTATATCCAGCTTATTAAGTTACATTCATACACTAATTCACTAATTCTTCTTCACAACATGTAAGGGGCATTCTGTTCAGCTGACACTGAGGTCCCTGAGTCATGCCATCACTGTTAGATGGAATCAGCTAGTAATTACTTTTTTTAAACTGCTAAAGTTGATCACAGAATAGTATTTTTTTGCCATCAGGTAAACAGCCTTTTAAAATTAGTATCCAATAACACAGCTACATGGAGCTTTTTGCAGCTGCTGTCAAGCCTAAATGGTCACTACTCTAGAAAATGCTTTTCCTTTGGTGTGCATCTTCCCCTCAGCACATTTTGCACACAGCACGTGTCAAGTCTGCAATTCTGCACATGTGAATAGCAAACCAATGTCACAGCCCTAGCTGAGATTAATTGAAAAGCAAACAAACAACCAGAAAAACCCTGAAGAGAGATTTTCCCCATCTCAGTATATTAGAAGAGGGATTACTACTGACAGCAACTTGAGAGAAGAAGAAATAAAGGACAGTGAAGGGGGAAGTAGTTTGCAGCATTCCATCAGTATGCAGCATCAGCCTCTTCATTTGCAAAAGCTCTGCTGCAGACGATGTTCCAGCACCGCTGATAGCCACTTTGCTTCCAATGACTGTAGCTGCTGCAGTGTAACGACTTCTATAGCTGTGGAAAGACTTCCCCAAATGAAAGTGCCTGCTCAAACTTTGTTTCCACTCCTTGTTCAGTGAGACAGAGCACACCAAAGGAGAATCCATTCTAGATTTTTCCTGTGGACATGTATATGTTGTACACTCCTGGCTGGCATACAGCATGCTTGAATTAGCTTTACCTCTCTTGTTGTGTACAGGAAAGGCACAATAACTTAAATTGTGTTGTTAGCTCCATCTCTGAGCAACTCCCTGTGAATCACCTGTGAGGTACCATGACTCAGACACAACCCTTTCCTTCCTCATTACTCCAGCCCCAGTAGCAGGAGTGTAATAACATCTCCCACTGAGCTGTATTAGCTGAAGCTTGGTAGGAAAGCAGGTTTGTATAGAATCAAAGCTTTAGCCATCACTTGTCTACCTGCTCCTGGTCAAAAAAAAGAGGTAACCTGGCTGATTTTTAAAATAAACTCAATATCTAGTTAGCCTGTGGTAGCTCAGGGAATATTTTAATTTCCTTTCACAGGAATAGAGTAGATACTGCTGACCTCCAGGAAAAAAAAAAAAAGGCAACTATATTAACACAGTTTAAAGTAATCTTCTGAATTTACAGTAAGACAATATAAAGTAAGGTTAGAAGTCTCCCAACAAGTTTACTCAATACAGACTCAATTATAAACCTACTAAGAATGACCAAGTCCTGAAAGCATCTCGGTTGTAAAACAGCAGATGAAAGCAGGCAATGAATGCCACCCACTGCAGACAGCCGCCGGGTACCAGTGCGCTGCTGAGTTAATAACAAACACGGAATACATACCCAGACCCTGTGCTCTGTGCCTTCCCTATGCATGGTGAAGGCACCGTGGCATGAACTGAACCCGAAGTCATTGGATTTCTCTCTCCTTTTCTGCCCCAGTGGGTTTAACAAGTGTTTTCTTCTGGTGTTAATCCCAAGCAACTGCTACCAGTATCACTTCAACCTTGAAATGTCTTGCTTAAAATGCTGCTCTTCCTCTAGCTAAAATCATTTTGATCAGATTCTGTCCTCTGTGTTTCTCATCTCTGCCTAAACTGAAATGTGAAACATTTAAAACAATAAAAATCACTGTACTGGAAAGCTGCACTGTTTATTTTTCGTACACTGCATGCAAGCATACAGCAGACCTTTAAGAGTTCTAAATTCATTCTGACCTTCTTCATCGGTTATTTACTTTGGGCCTTGAGGAAATGCTTAGCTTAAATGGCCTTTTTCCCTTTCAGAAATCTAATCTTCCAGAAAAATTCCACTGGACAGCAGGTTTTGTAATGGAATTACTGTAGTTAATTCCTATCACAGCAGTTCCTTAATGAAAGGCTGGAAGAAAGTCAACAGGTACTGTATTCTGAAAACGTGCTGTAAATATGAGTGTCTTAGTTCAGAAAGGTGTGTCATCTCCCTGGCAAGATAATGAATGGTCTCTTGAGTCAGGCAATTAAAGGTTGCAGTAATAATCTATAAGATATCTCCCTTTGTTTCCCAATTAAAACTTTTCAGACTAATTAAAAACATGGTTGTGTCATGCAGTGTGGTGGTTTCCAACCGGTGCAATAAAATAATGGGTCTCAGCCAGAGAAGATAAACACTTGAAAAAAAATTACCCATTTAGCACCATCTTATGTCAACATTGATATATAAAGTTTTATTTTATATGAAGTTTTACATATAATGGAGGAAACCATCTTTTCTTTAAGGTAACGCTGCATTAGCTTCCATATGAGCTGAGAGCCTCCTCTTTTGCTATTTCTCTTCAGGGAAACCTTTATCCATTAAAGTCCTGTAACCAGGAGCCAAGTGCTTGGGTGCCATGGAACAAATGAGCTCAAAGTAATGTCAATTATATGAAAAAAGAGAGAAAGATTAATTAAAACTTTTCAGAAATCTCTTCAATATCGTTGTCTGACATGCTTGCTATCAGCAGAGCACGTCTTCCATCTGGCAGCTTTAACAATATAACACTTTTAGACTGTTCTTAAGGTAATTATGTCAAATATACTGAACATGGTGGGAAGCAATTGGTATTAGTTTCAGATTAATCTCTGCACATTCAGGCATTCCAGTTCTGTCTTCAGAGACAGGTTGATTCTTCTGTGTTGCTGGTCAATAGGTTTTTCCCTTTCTGGTTGGGTTTTTTGTCCTGCTAGCTGGGATTACCTAGGGACACAGTGTTACAGCACAGCTGGGGCTCTCCCAGAGCAATCAATGGGGCACACACACTGTGACCCAGTCTCTGACAGGAAGGAAAAAGGATGGACCCCATTACCTACACCCTCAAAGATCTCCTGTAGCCCTTTCTGGCATTAGTATCATCATTTTTAGACTTAAACTCCTCTTTGCCCACTGCAGAGATCTGGGGATTTATCATTCTTGAGGAGCATCAGTGGAGTACAGCAAAATTACATCACTCAGCAGTTACACAGAGCGACTTCTGTCTCCATTTCTATCCCTGACCTTGCTACTTAATTAGTGGTAGCTAATTACTGTAAATAGCCTTTTATCTTTAACTAAATGAATACGTGTAATTCTCCCTATTTTTCGACTAAAAACAAGGGAGGGGGTTGGTGGTATCACACAGATAAATATGCTGCATGGGAACGTCTATGGTAGGAAATTAGTTTCCATCTTTGCTGCACTCCCAGTCTCTGGTGAGGTGAGTCAGAAGCTCTGGGATCACTGTGGTGCTAAGCTGAGCTCGAGGAAGTACCTGCAATGTAGCTGGGCCAGTGGCTGCTGAGGGACACGGAGGAGGAGCAGAGCTTGTTCACCTCCACCATGCACAGCATTAGGATACTCACACAGGAGTGTTCTGAACCTGCTGGGCAAAGCCTCTCCCTCCAAGAGCACAAGCAGCCACAGGAGGATACTTCTGTGTCTCCAGACCTGAAGAGCCACTAACAAGGAGATACCGTCATTGTACGTGGAGATGCTAATGTCAGTCACCCCAACCATTCATTGCACTGAACGATAACGAACCTTGCATGATTTCCACTGAACATAATCGAGCTCTGTCTGTGTCTGAAGCTTTCCTACACCTTATTTCTCCACCCTGCAGCTCATCCCCTGGCTCCCCAGCTAACAAGGGCGTTTGGGGGTTATCACTATGTGGCTGAAGTCGACATCAGAAATCCCTATGTGCAGTACTAATGGTGTCATCCTCTGATACTCTTCCCCTTACAAAACTCCTCTGCTCATAGGTCTACTTGTCACTTGTCAGGCTTCCTAAATTTAACCTTACTAAAAAGATGATTTCCAATATATTTGGGGATTTGCATCAATGATGCTATAAAAAAATAAAAAAATGCATCAAAGCTGGACAGTATTTTCCTGTGTCAGATTCTCTAGGAAACTCCATTTTTGCCATGGATTAAAATAATTCATTGTAGAAAAATGCATTTTTTTTCTTGCTCCAGAAATATGATCTAGATAAAGGAGTCTGACCAGAATTACATGTGATTGTCAGTTTGGGGTTTTGTGTGTGTATAGCACTGAGTCCCTGAGCCACTCGGAGTTAAATCAGGTTTTTGTTACTTGGATCAGTGATATGAAGCAAGATCAGTTACTATCCACTGCAGTGGAATGGGCAACTTCAGCCTGTACTCCTTTGATCCTGGGGCACTATGCAAGCGCCAGGCCTGCCTCTTGTAGAAAGAAGGAAAAATGGAGGACTTGACAGAGGCAGCTAGTTCACTTCTCTGGAAAGGCCAGTAATTTCTTTTAATTGAGAGCTGGAGTAGATCAAAGAGACAAACTCTACCCTTGGGGTTTTCAGACTGACCATGTTTATGTATCATTTTGCCACTGAATCTATGAACAAGAATGAGGTTCACTTCTAATATTTTACTCCAGATGAGAAAACTATGAGCTTACTAGCCTGATCTATTACAGTATAAATTATCCTAAAGTTTAGAATAGTTTGGTTGGAAAAGACCATTACAATCATCTAGTCCAACCGTAAACCCAGCATTGCCAAGTTCACCACTAAACCATGACCCCAAGTTCCACATCTACACGTCCTTTAAATACCTCCAGGGATGGTGACTCCACCACCCCCCTGGGCAGCCTGTGCCAATGCTTGACAACGCTTCACTGAAGAATTTTTTCCTAATATCCAACCTAAACCTCCCCTGGCACAACTTAAGGCCATCTCCTTTTGTCCTATCACTTGTTCTTTGGGAGAAGAGACCAGCATCCCCCACTACAACCTCATTTCAGGTAGCTGTAGACAGTGATAAGGTCTCCCCTCAGCCTCCTCTTCTCCAGACTAAACAACTCCAGTTCCCTCAGCCGCTCCCCATAAGACTTGTGCTCCAAGCCCTTCACCAACTTCCTCTTTCTAATTACTATACACATTGTTGTTGAGTCTCAGCACTGGATCCATTTCGTTGTGTGAGAAGGCCAGCCTGCATTTAAAAACCAGATTTCTAGTTCTCAGCACTGCAGAAAGAAGACACAAAACCAAACCCTGCATACCCAACTACAGTGAGAAAAATAAAGTTTTAATGATCTCATGAATTTGGAGGTCTTAATCCTGTTTATCAACTGCTTTGGGCTAAGCAGAGCAGTATGAATGAACAGTCTATCAAGATCTAGATAAAATTTCAAGGCAAGAAACATTATAAACCTGTGCATAAGCAACCAACACCTTTGTGAAAAAGCTAAACGGGGACACTGCCATAGGCCTGTTTGTACCTCTGTCTCTTTCCTGGAAAGAGTCACATCTGCTACAACTAAATAATATTTTCTCTGTGTCTAAAAGTTACATCCAATATATGAAACCCATGGCCTGCTCACAAGCAACTCATGAAAACAAAAGTTTGTTAAACTGGAGAAGAGTTGTTTGCTGCAAATATCTCACTCAGCTCTGACTATGAGCTAATTCTCACCTGGTCTGAACCTGAACCACGTCCCACAGACATCAGGGAAGATTCTTAATGGTAGGAATGGGGTTTGGTCAAGTTTTAAGATTTGTTGATATGTAGTGTATCTGATGGATTGCCCAGTGCCACTTAGAAACAGGAATTTACAGATAAATATATCCTTGAAATTGAAGGTACTTTACCAGCCAAACTAAACACCTTAATCCACAAAAGCACAACTATCTCATCTTCCTAGAAAGGAGAATTAAACAAAACTTCCTGAGAAAACAGGATACTCTTAATAGTACATTTTCCAAAAGTCACCTTGGAAGCATGGTGCAATTAGCAGGGCTAATTGCAGGTACAGCATTTCTGGAATAAACAGGAGTACAAGGCCGGTGCTAGGGCCAACCCCGACTTATGGATGGGCTGGACGATGGGTACCAACACAGAACTCTGCAGAATGAGGGATGCCAGGATCTGTGCCCTTTGGTTCTCCAAGGAACATTTGGAAAGAACCATGCTTTTTAATGGTTTTGTTTGTTTGGGGCTTTTTTTTTTTTAAATGACTTTTTTTTTTTTTTTTTTTCCCCAATTTAGTGCCACTTTCCATGTTTCATATCCAAGGATGGCTGTTTATCTCTTCTCCTGGCTAGAAAGTATCACAGACAGGCTTGTTAACTACTCTGGAAGGAGATGTCACTGCAGAAGTAGACACAGTAATCTTCACTGGTGAAAATTTCCTGTGCTGCTGATGGCCTACTGATCCAAAGCTTCAGAGATAGGAAGGCATGAACACATCTGTAAAAAGCCCTGATCCCTAGCCTACTGCATTCCCTTGTATGCCTGCCCTTTACAGCATTTGGTATGTGAACTGTTACCCTGGATGTGTTTCTGGCAAGTTGTCTTGGGGCCCAAGAACTGATTCAGAGGATCAGGGTCTGACCAAGTACCTCAGGTAGAGTCAATCCAGCATTTTTTGAAGGGGATCATTGGTTTAAACTGATAGAAACATAAACTTCAAGTATGATTCACAAACTGAATCTGTCCGCTCAGGCAAAGTTAGATGCTGCTTCTAATACACTGATGAGGTCTTTGGCAAATCAGGAATTTATATCTTAAAATGTAGACAACTGAGTCTGACAACTGCACTGATATTACCAGGACTGGATCAAGCTTAAGGTCTTGAAGGATAAACAAGGCAAGTTTGTCCACTGCAGTCATTATTTACACAAACTCAGGCATACATCCCTGCAGATGTCAGTTCGGTTCCTGTTTTGAAGGTCATTGCTGTAGCCTAAAAAATAGATTTTAACTATGTGCTTAAAGAAAACCTGAGATTCTGAACAAGAAGCGTCCTCCAGAGAAGCTGTCTGACCTGTATTCCCATCTCCAGTTAACCGTCTGTGGTGCTAATCAATCTTTGAATTGAAAGCTTAGGAGAGGTACTGAGTATCTGAATCTTTCACTTCCTACGCAGTTCTGATTCCTGCTTCAGCTATGAGAGAGAAAGTGAAGTTTTCTACTTATCTAACACACATCATTAAAGGATCTGTAGGGGCTAAACATGCACACACACAGTCGATGAGGACAGGGCTTCACGTTTGAGCCCTTAAATTCAAATCCACCTGTACTCTGGGAAAACAGACAACAGAAAGATATGCACAACTCATTCAGTCACGCGCAGCAAATCAGTCATAAAGCTGGAACCAGGTCAGGACGCTTCGTTAGGAACATTTCACCTTCTGCTAGTGCTCATTTGAGAAGCTCGGGAGCAGCCTGGCTTGGGAAGGCAGAACAGCAAGCTACCTGTGCGCACGATACTGACCTGCAGTTACGTGGTAAACCACAGACTTTTAAAGCGATGTGACGATAACGAGACAGAAAGGACAATCTGTTTTGAACACCAGAGTCTTCTGGGATTCAAAACCATAACTTTTTTTATTTCCTTCCTAAAATGTTAATTCAAATGTGCAGCTAAGTAAGTGCCAAAACAACTTGTAAAACTTCTAGTAACCCCACACTGACAGAAAAGAAATATTGCAGAATGTGCTTCATTCCCTTTGATCTATGATTTATTGATGTACAGTATGAAATATTCATTAAAACAGACTGCTGTTTCCCGTTGATTTGTCATGTTTTTAATTCATATTTTAACACATTAATAAAACTGACACTATTAATTATTTTTTGAAACACCAAATATATTTGAGATGTAAAACTGGCATGGGTTATGTTTGATATTAAAATAGCAGGAGGAATTAGTTCAAGCAAAATATGATCTGTATGTGCTTGTAATGATATTCTGTATTCTATTGCCCCAAACAACTCCCTAGTTCCCTTCACTACTTTGAAACAACTCGAAATTACAAATGCAGTCTTCACTTAGGAGCAGTTGTAACATTAGGCTCAGGCTGCTTTGGCATTTCATGCAAATACATATGTTCGTCAGTCTTTGCGTTGGATGTAACATAAACATGTTGGAGGGGCATAGGAACCTGTTTTTCTGAACTGATTGCCGATCTTGGTCTTCAGTGGTGTTTTTTTCTTAGCAACAGTTTGGTTTAACAATCCACAAGGCAGCTCTGTTCTGCCACTCCATCTGCTCTGTAGTAATAATAGGAAGGCTTATTCATTTTTAAGGGCAACGTAGTCTGCCTGTAAAACACAGACTCGCCATTACAGCTTCTAACTTGGAGGAGGGCATGCTGAAAAGTGCCTATGAAAACTAAATTTCCTATACTGGTCAGAAAGACACTACTGAGGTGTGTTCATTTATGTCATCCCATCATTTGGCCCTTAGAGATGAATTGTGAAGTATTGCTCAAAATCAGAACGATCACCTTTTAGGTCTGCACTGTTAAATGGGTGGCATTTGAGATTTGGTCGGTTCTACTTATGAAGATCTCATTTTTTGGAACCAAAACAGGCTTATTAATTTTCTAATTTAAAAAAAGTTAAAATTTCAAGTAAATAAAGTATTTTAAATAGCACATAATATGAACACTCAGAAATCAGTTCTCGTTTCTCAGTGAATTTTTCAAGAGCTTATGGATAGAGAGAAAAGCTGGAAAACATGACTGACCCAAGATCACTCAAATGGCCTGAAAACCAGCCAGCAGCCCCCTTCCCCACCCTCCCTTATTGCGGAAAAATGATGTAATTAAAATAATTGCAATCTTTTGGGTTTCACCAGAGCCAGATTTGCATGTTTCCTTTAGAGGCAATTCTGAAATGTGAGAGGGGCATAGCTGTGCATTACAGCATCAAACCCAGCAACATGAGAGGTTTGAGAGTACTCAGGGTTTATGTCCAGTCTCTGACTACTGCAGGCAACCACCACACACCAGGTTAGCTGGACTGAGACCTAGAGGCACAGTTCTGCAATTACACTGTCCCTAGGTGCTGGAGCTCATAGCATACGAGGAACTGCCAACACTACAGGCTGCTTTCTCTAGTTTGCCAGAATGTTTTAAGAAAGAGATGTCCAGAACAGATTAAGGATTTGGAAACTTTTCCAAGCATCACTGAAAGATCTGTACCTGTGTCATTAGCATCTTTCTGACATGACAGAAAAGCAACAAACAAAAGAACTTGCCTGGAGATTTGAGAAAGCCCAAACCTGCTACACTGTGATCTGCCTCACACTGAGAATTTCAAAGGCAGCTGTTGCCTTGGTCTCTTGGACCATTATGTACCAACACAGGCCTCCTTGCAAACACTGGGTGCTGCACGGGATGGACTGTCCTGTAGGTCTCATGCTGCTCTAGCTCTGGCAGAGAATGGAAGAAGTGATGTCCACTCACATCACACAGACATTATCTGCCAGTCCACGTGCTTTCTACTAGCAATGTGGAAGCTCAATTTTTTCAACCTTTTATGTTCTTTTTTTTTTTGGTATTGATTTGTTTTATAGTAAATCAGCATTTCATCTGACCTTTAAAATTGAAGTATCCATGGTTCAGCAGCTCCCAAAGCCTTTGCCATAATGTAATTATGGAACGGTGCTTCAAGTCTGTTTAGCAACCAACCTCAGCAAGGAAGTTCTGCAAATATATTGTAGCTGCTTCTTTATTAACTGTTAGCAACTTCAGCTACCAGAGTTTGAAAGCCACCAATGCTCCAAAGAAACATTAAATGCTGCCTGAAAATAAGAAAGAAACAGTCCGGCAGAAGGCCAGGATCCTGCAGACCATTCAGTAAGGGCAGGCCTATGTGATTCCTGACGTTGCACTCCCCGTGTTGTGGATAAAATTTCACGGTCACCCTAACAAAAGGACAGCACAAACTTCACTTTCAAGAAGTTAATGACACTGGAAAGCACTCACTGGTCTAGAATAAACAACCCTTTCTCTACTGTGTGATGGAGAAGGCTTCAAATGAAAGTAAGACCCTAAATTGGGATAGAATGGATGCTGGTGAATTATCTTGTCGATTACCATTTTCCTTCACTAGAACTGAACAAAAATGTAACAGTAAAACCCTCAAGATGTGTCTAAATTTTATTATTTTAAATATCACTGCAAAGGGAAAACAATCCTTATTCTAGTAAAACTAGAAGCTGTACGCACACCACTTGTGCTATGGCATGGTGTAAGGACATCTGAAGGCAGTTTTGAGTAACTTACAGGAAACAACTGCACCAAGAGCTAGGAGACATAAGTCAGTTATAGGCACGGGTAGCTTTGGTTCTAGCTGTGGTGTAGCTGGGTTTCAGGGTTGTGTCGTGTGCACTCCCGAGGTATTAGCACCACTAGTTCTCTGGGTGACCCAGGAAAGCCCAGCCAGTCTCCACACAGATGGGATGAGGGACTGGCTCGAGACAACAGACCAGCTGGAAAGGAGGTGACTGACTGAACCATCACAATCACGTTTTTGAATGATTGTTATAGGAGCTCTCTGGGAGGGAATTTTGGACAGTTGCAGAAGTTGCCCCAGGCACCTCCTGCTGTGTTTAGCCCATTCTGAATGCCTCAATATGTTGGTTAACATCCTGGGTGGAGAATCTGGCCCTGCCCTCCAGGGACTCCCCTTGGTGATTTCTGCTGCAGAAGGGATCACATTGTGCACCACTAAGATGTTTGTAAACAGTTCACAGAAATTGTTGCTGCAGAAATGGTACGTGGGAAGTCATTTGTATGTAGTTAGGCTATTTAAGAGATGTTTTGTCTTTAGTTAAGATACACCAATAGCAATGAATTAAACATATGCTGGAGCGGTCCCCCAGGACTGCGTGCCAGTTGAGTTACAAGAATTTAGCAGCACAGTAGTTTGGAGAGTTGCACCCAAACCAGGGACTCTTCCTGCAAGGACACTTACACCAGAGAGGCCCATCTCAACCCAAGCAGTGACCAACCACCCTCCTTTTTGGGAGATCTGACTCCTCATGCAAGCACTACCTCATGCAAAGACTCCCAAATTACTTCCCTTTGAACAAACCCTGTCTGAGTGCCTGTGCAATACAACCCAGCCACAGATGAGCTGCCCCCTCCCGATGTGCTGGTGCACTCTAGGCCATAGTTATTCTGCTTTTAGCACCCTAGATACTCCTTATAAAACTTGTTTAGGTAGCGCCAATTTCCTCCCAGCACTCTGCATGTACACTTCCAACAGGAGCTGTGCTGAGCACTGGACAGAGTCAGGGAGGTCCAGCCTACCCTCCAAGACTCGCTGGACTATTTCCTTTGCACATGCCTCAGTTCCCTCTCTGTAAAAGGGGGTGATACACAGCACTCAGAATTTGTGGATGATTTAGGAGCTGTACATTATTTTTAGTCTTCTCGTCTGGTTTTGATAACCAGTGATATTAGGTCCAAAGCAAAGCAGGTTTTCATTAGTGAAGCATGAATCCTCCCCTAATACGGTGGGACCGAGCGGTTTGTAGGATGATTTTGTTGTCTGATATTGTTACCCTTTATGATCCCATATTTTATGGTAGTTAATGCCATTGGAGGAAAACATGATTAGAGCAGAAAGCAGCTTCAAAGCAGGCATTGCTTAGTGCATTCATCAGACTTGCAGCATAGCTGGATTTTTCCTCTCTACAAATACAATCAATCAGTGCAGGTAAAGAGTTAGTTGCAAATAGAAGCACTTTATGTGAACTACTGTGTATCCTGTTTTTATCAGTGTGCTGGTAAGTGTAGTTAGAGTGGGATAAGTTATGTGGTGTGGGCTTAGGCATTAATGAATATGAGAAACTAAATTATTGAATTTTGCAATGCAAATTATTTTTTGAGCACAAATTCTTCATTTTTGAATGTTAAGGACTCATAAAAAATGTCAATGGTTTATGAATTAGGCCATTAGCATGCAATTTGTGATTCAAACAGTACCACAGCCTCATGTAATAAGTGACTGAATAAAGAGCAGCATTCCTCTCTACTCTTGCAAAATAGTTTTCCAGGAATTTCTGAAGGCAAATGCAGGGAGATGTCACACGAGGGACTCATTCACTCCCTCTGGGGATGCATGGCTACACTGTGGAAGGGTCCTGTGTATATTCCTAAGTGCAGTGCCTTGAAAGGCTGTATTTTTTTAGCCCATGCAATCATAGTGACGGGGCAGGAGGCAGGGCATGTGTACAGTTTAAACAGGCCCAGTGCTCTCCAGTCATTCTCCCAGCTCATGGGTACACGTGTGCACACACAGGTGCTGCTACCTTGGTCTGTCAGCAATAGCTGTGCCTTCTGCTAGAAGTACAAACCAATTTAACTGCCTTGTGAAATTCCTTGAGACTTAACAAAAATAAAAATAATATCCACCCATACTGGATAGAACATTGTACCTTTCTGAATAAATACAGAAATCTTGATTAAAACCAAGATTTGTGCTGAGCAAGCCTATCTGAGAGGTAGGTTACCACACATGGGATTAGGCAGTGCAAGCAAATCTAAAGGTGTCTCAAACACAAGCATGTGCTGAAGTTGCAGGGAGAGAAGTGCTGTCAAGGTGGATAATTCCCAATGCAAACAGTAGTACACTCCTGTTCCCAGGCTGGTACTTCCAAAGGTAACAAAAATGCACAACTGTTAGGAATATAAAAACTCATACTAGCCCAGGGTGAGAGCAATTGTGGAGAGAAAATGTTAAATATGAGAACATTTCTATTCCAGGTTGAATATTGCTGTTACCTAAAAGACCTCTGTTTGCAGCTGCTCAGTGTTTCAGAATCTGTGCTGGGCTAGAAAAATTAATCAGAATCAAGAAGAAGCAGAGGAATGGATTGAAGAGGTACGTTAAATGCTTTTGATATATAATGTACACTCTTAAAATAGCATATATGTATTATACATTATACTGTGGCACATGAAACTCCATGAAGGGAAGGGCACTGCCAATTTGAAAATGCAGCTCTGCTTAATTTGTGCCTGTGGCATCAATGATCCTCCCTTTCTCCGCTTACAAATCAGTGGCACGAAGGCTGAAGCTTATTCCATTACAGAAGTTGACCTTTGATATGGTCTCTAATGAGGCAGAAGCTATCAATTCCATGGACCTCGGTAGGGGACGTGCACTTCTTACAATAGAGCGGCATTCATCACAGCGCTGGTAGCAAAAATGGACAGGGGCTGATCAGCTGGTGGCAAAACAGAGGAATGGAAAGAAACCTTTGATTCAGAATCAGAAACTACAAGGATTTTTGGCTGCCCTGCTGCTGGCTGTAGTGAGCACTTCAGGCAGTGCATCTTTTCTGTCTGCCTATCTCAGCTGTGTAACAGAACTTGCCATGGGCAAGTTCCCTATCCTTCTCTTGCTTATTGCTCCTCTTATTCTGCTCGTAGCCCACCTCTCCAAAAGGACCTCCCATCTGCTTCTGACCATTTATTTTTTGAGGGCACCAAAACTTGTTCTGGTTTCACTAGACATCTTGCTTGCTTGTTCTGTGTGGTGTATATACACACAGAGATGCAAATATGTATAAGAAACATGTTTCTTTTCTTTTCACCCTACATCTATCTTGCCTGCCCTATACCCTTTCTCTTGCAGATTTTACTATGTACACGTTTTTTCTGTACTCCCATTTGATCAAGTATACAATTCCCCATTGACCACTTTGCTGTTACAGATAATTTCTATATTTCTGCTTAGATTTTTATGTTTGCTGCTTATCCTACTATGCACTCTCATCAGATACACTATTTTAGTGTGCTTATGTCCAGGTTAATATCATCTTGCTTAATATGCTTATACTTACTGCTTGTAAAATAGTCACAGCTCATGGCTAGCCTCCTGCCCTCCACAGTTATGATGTGGTCACTGTCTGTGAGTGGTCCTTATTCTTTTTAAAACAAGGTTTAAAAAGGTATCCTTCACTCCCCATGTTTTAATAGGCTTGCTGTTATCATCAGACACAGAGAGCCTGGGCCAATGGCTAGCAGCTGAAGCCAGTGGGATATAAAACATGTTAAAAAACCAGGAATGCTGATTTATGACTGCTTTCTGTTACCTAACCATAACCACATGATCTCGTTCAGTATAACAAAAGGCAGTGTACCTGCCAGCACCTGTCAACTCCCATGACCTATGTTACTATCAGAGCACTTCAAGGACTTGCTTCTGCTGCTCACCACAATATCAGATGCTAATACAAACCATAACCCTCCCTCCATAACAGCAGGAAGCAGGGGACCGAGGAGAACAGGGTCTCTCAAGCACGAAACGTTAATATTTAGTACCTCAAAGTGCTGTCAGACTGCTTATGCCATGGGAAGAGGCCATCTCTCCTCTTCTGGCCAGTGCTGAAACTCAAGTATTGCAAAGGTCAGAAAACACAAAAAAACCCCCAAACCCCTAGAGAGGACATTAGTAGTTCTGAACTACTGAAAAACCTAAGTGAAGATGCAAATCATTGTCAAATATTACTGTACCGCTACTTGAGCCTCTCTTCAAGTAGTTAACAAAAGCTCATTAATCAGTCCCTTCCCCTGCAAACGAACACACGTGGGGACAGATCCTCTTCAAAAATAGCACCTTGCCTGTAAGAATGGTGAAACTCACAGGATGCATCCAGTGCTGCTCCCTGACTCCCAACCAAGATCCCACTCCCCAACACTTAACATGTTTAATGTGTTCAGAGCACTGAGACAAGGCCCCCCATGCCCTGAGCTGGGGGAGAGGGAACCCTGCCCAAGCAATGCTTTACTGGTCTGTGTCAGCCCGAGGTGTCAGCGCTGTCCCGGGGTGGGGGCTCCCAGCAGACGGGCTGCAGGGGGGTGAGGGGGGCTGAGACAGAGCGCGAACCACAGACTCTCACATGCTGAAAAATGAGAACTTGGAGGTGTTTGCACTGTAACTCATCACAGAGGTACAGAGTTATATTCTACCAACATTGTCTCAAATTTAGGTCAATACCTGTTTTTAAACTAATAAATTGCAGAGGAAATGTTGTTTTTTCAATAAAAGACAAAGCAATAAAACTCAGCCTATCGCTCTTATCATGATTAATAATCATCAGTGGGTTGTGCTCATGCTCTAATTGACCAGAATATGTTTGACTGAGTGCAGCTGTGTGGATTTACATGACTGATGGAGATGTGGCAGTAATTTTTAAATTATCCTTGGTGCTTTGGATTTTAGTTTCATGATCATGTTTGCATAGCATGCCAATCACCTCTTAGTATGGCATGCAAGCATTTTATTTCTTATTGTAATATGACACTGTAATATAATGTTACAGTCAAAATCTTGTTTATGGGCAAAGAGGAAGCACACCTTGTATCTTTTTGCATTTTTTTAAACTGACCATTAGTGAATTGTTTACAGCTGCTCTTTTTCCAAAGCCAAGCCTGTGCCCCATCTCTTACTCTATTGTATTGTGTCTACACACCTCCCTGCTGCATCCTGTGCCTCCCTCTCAGTGTCTCTGCTGTCGTACCGAGCCTGGATTTCTCTACACTGCACCACTGTGCTGGAGTCATGAATATCTCATTCTACCCAGGACACCTGCTTGTTACTGCTATCCACATGAAACTGCAGATGTCCACTGCAGACAAACAAAAGTAAAACAAAGACAGACACCTGACCAGTCAGAGAAATTGCCATCACAGCTAGAGCAAGGAAAGCGAAGGAAGATGAAGAAGAGTTCAGCCAAGGCAGACCTGACGTGCCTCCTCCTCAGGCCCTGCAATCTCAGGACAAAGCTTATGGCCTGCTGCCTGCAATGGCAACAGCGCAGGACAGAGCTACACTGCTACAGTACAAAACTGATTGCTTTTTGTTTTGCTGTGTTTACTCATCAATGACTGGGAAGAACTCACCTGCAAAGCTGGGTAGGATCCATGTCCCACTCTAATCAGGGTAGGCAGCTGTAGTTGTAATGAACCACGGGAAAATTGTACCTGACCTTCTTGAAAAAGGTTAACTAGAAAACTTTTATTTCCAACGAGATGAGTTTTTAGTTTATGAGAATGAATATGTAAACATAAAAAAAAAATTAAAAAAAGAAAACTATCACAGTCAGGGTGTGCACATAGAAAGGAAATCTAAAAAACCAAACCAAACCAGAGTAGTCCTTTCTTGGAAGGCCCATGTGTGAAAGTGTTTTTTTGATTAGTCACTAAATACAGTGCAAGAACTCTTTTCCTCCACTACCAACCATCCCAGCATCCTGGCCTTTCAAAACTGCAGTCACATACTCTTTCCTAGAAATGAATGATGGTTGCCTTGTGTAATAAAATATTCAACTCCACAACAATGCTTTATAAAGAATAAGGTTCATGAATTTTTAAAATTATTTTGTAAATCACTCTGAAAGCTGACAATGAAGGCTAACACCTCTGCTGGCACACCAGTACCAAGTTATCCTCATATTCAGCCTGACACTGGGATTTGTGGGAACTGTTCCCCACAGATGTGTCAGAAGCCCTCTTGTTCCCTTGATGAAAGCATCGCCCCCACTCTCAGCGTAGCAAGCCACCCCACACACCGAGCTGTTCCAGCACTCAAAGGCAGTTCTGTCATGAGAAGATGATTTGGGGGTTATCTGACAAGAGGCACCTGCCTGTGAAACAGAGCTGCAGGAAGCACAGGTAGCAAAGCTCATGAGCTACTTTCTGGCAGATTCCAAACTAGAAACAGGCAGTTTGAAGTGGATGTGTTTTGTAGTGTCTATGACTGCTTCTCTTCTTGGAAAGAATCTAGTGGGCTGGGTGACTTAGTTTTTGTCTATAAACGTGACCAGAAGTTATAGCAGCATCCAGATCTCTTTTTTTATGGAATCAGAGAAAACCCCAGCACCAACGACTAGAGCAAATCTCCCTCTGTCAGACGACAGGCTCTGTAAAGCACTACAGGCAGGACTGTACCATGTGGGAGGAAGGGCAATGCTTTTCACACTCCCCTTCTTCCTCCCACCTCCCAGGGAAGCAGCAGCCTGGTGATGGTGATTCAACAGCAAAGCAAGGAAGCTGAGAACATTCATGAAGGTGAGCAACAGCATCTGGAGGAGGGGGGGAAACATTCACACATCATCAACTCAAAATACATCAACACTTTGCAAAAAATTAGTTGCACCTGTGAAAGGAAAAACAAAACGAAACACCCTGCTAAGTTGCAAGAAGTGATTTTCTGGAGAGATCTTTTGCTTTGACTGCCCTAAACAAACTGGCCAAATTTTCATTGCATGGTGTTAGGTAGGTCAGAGACTCCTCCCTCCTCACCAGCAGTAGGAAAGCAGCCCCAGTGAGAATGGGTTTAGTGTGCATCTCTCTCCCAGGGCTGCTGCAGAAAGGGCTAACAGCCTCCCGGTGCTTGCAGCTCTTCATGTTCTGGGTTCAAACCCTGCTGGTGACCCAGATGGAGAAGTTGTTATACAATGTTCTTTAATTGGCAATTTTCTGCTCTGTTCTCCTCTGCATCTGTTATTTATGTATCACAGCTTTCCTGCATGCTGGTAGCCGACAAGGAACTACAGCAGTGGTATCCTCTCATATTTAAAACATTTAGACAGACAAAAACCCAAAATTCACATAACAGAATGGTTCATTACACTCAAAGGGAATTTTGTTGCTTTACAAAACATTTCTCTGAGATGACAAAGTAAGCCCACATGGCTGCTGCACAACATCTATTGAGCAACAGAGGAAGAACAAAGAATAAACCAAACAGCGAGATGCTCAGGCAAAGATGCTGACCCAATACAGCAGCTTCCAACGCACAGAGCTGCAACCACAGCAGTGCCTTGGAGTTAAGTGCCGATGAGCTTGGTGTTATGCCAACAAAATCATCAAGAAGCTGGATCTCTCCTTGTTATTAAATTGGGCAAGCCAACAAATGAAAGGAATCAAAGCAATAACAGAGGGCAGATAACCCTTGGGCTATCTCCTAAGCAGTGGCTGACAGATGTGGATTACTGAAAAAGTAAAGAGCTTGCCACTTGTATGTAATAAAGCCACAGGGACTTCAACAATACCCTTTTTGTTTTAAAGAAGAGCAAAGGCATATATTGTCAAAACCATAAAGCTTGCCACGGTGAACTGCTGTACTGTTTCCGAAGCTGTATAAAGACATCACAGGCTTACGGTTTTGAAAGGAGTGACAGCTATTACATGCTGAAATGTTTCAGTGAGGCACTGCGTGGAGTAACTAAGGATCATGCAGGGAAGCATCATCTATTTGTTCCCTGACAAGAACACCTGGATGACCTCTCTGAACTGGTCAGTTGGACTTACTGGCCTGGACATTTATCACTGCCACAGATTTTTTTTTTTTTTTTTTTTTAAGCAAGCTCTAGGAAAGCAGTATTTTAGTTTCATAAAGAAAAAAATGTTGTCTTGCTTGTTTCCCATTCTTGTGCTGACCAGGTGTAATTTGTCATCTGAGCAAGCTGCCATTTGAACTGGAGCTTGTCCGAATTTTGGCACAAATACTAGCAGAGCTGTAAAAGCTCCACCTGTCACCATTTTCACTGCCTAGTCAGCTTACAATGTTAAGGAAGCATTAAAGGTCTCTGAAGAGCTCCTGCCTTTGTTGCTGTTGTAACAGTCTTTAAGCCCTCCCCTGTCAAAGTCATACATACACTGTACTCTTTTAAGACTGAGATGTTCCTGTCTTATTTAACCCCTCATTTCAGTTTGTAAGTGCTATTTTTCAGTACGTGAAAAAATAAATGTGACGAGTATTGAATAGCAGTGTAACAGGTGCCTTTTTTCCGTACAACACATATGCAGTCCTTTGATACACACACATAATCCACATAACACAGGGAAAAGCTACCTGACAAACAGTATGCTGCTCTGCTCATCTATTTCCATGACATACACCTCTAAAAGCTTCAATGGAAAACATGGGAATATCACGTTTGCATGACGCATCCTAAACCTCCCATACGCCACAGAGCAGATCTCTCTCTGTTCCTTCCAAGCATTGCTGTTCAGCCTTCCACAACATAACCCAGCGGTGTTGCCACCAGGAACATTCAACAGTGCTGATTCCCAGCAAAATGCTGCATGAAACCTGATTCTAACTCTGAAACACCCCAGGATGTCCAACTGAACATTTCCCTGTTGATAGCACTGGATCTCCTGCTGTGGTGATTTGCAGGACATCTGAAACCACAACATACTGCGTAGCTCCAAAGTTCCTAAGATTTTATTTTACGTGATGTAAGTCATAATGCCACAGCTTCATACAATGCATCACAGTGAAGAATTTGGAAAATAGGTATTTAATTGTTTAATTATTTCCAAAATATATTTCTGTTGTATCGGTGTACCTATGGCCTAAGGCATTTATTTGGGATAACAGCCCATAAAGAATTGCTGTAACGGGCCAGTGTGTCAAAGCTGACACTGTGGCTTTGTTGGTGGCCTGCAGTGAGTGTTCAGAGAAAGACAGCAAAGCAGGTCTTCACCTACGTGTGTTCCTGCTCTCATCAATGTTAATTATTATCACTATCCAACCGTTCAAAATCCAGACCAAGGCAACCTTTAAACCAAATCATAATGATCTCTAGATTATGTCAATGTGCATTATTTCAACTCCCTCATGTATCATCTTCCTCCTCCTCTTGTATGTCATGCCTAAATGAAAACAAGAGATGCCACTTCTGCATTGGAAAATGAACAAACAGCAATTCAGGTCTAATAAAATTGAGCAGAACAGGTTCTGCTTAATAAGAAGCTGGAGGTTAAGAATTAAAACATTACTAAGTAGAAATCAAAGAGTAGTTTTCAACTAAATATATTAATTTTTTTCAAAATATCATGTATTATTATGTTCCTTTGACCTATTGTTTTCTGAAACCAGAGACAAATACTTTGGAAGAGGCTATTTTGATACTAATTATTGAACTGCCACAGACTGTTAGCTGAATTTGGTTACTAATCTGAGTAAAGATGGAGCTCTAAATGTTTTGAGGTTCACATATTGCTCTTCACTAAAGTTCAGAGAACAAGAAGAGATAAGAAAATAGCAAGCTATGAAATAGTTCTAATACATAAAGAAAATGCTAAAATATAATTTATAGATCCTCTAAAGTGAATGAAATATGTGAATATTGAAACAGGTATTCAGAAAAACACAGACAATTTTCTTCATTTCAAAATAAATATACAGCAACTATTTAGAAAAATTGGCTCTTGGGGAAAGAGTGACTAAACTGGAAAATATCGACATTAACTAACTTTAAAATATTTTAAATTATCAAATAAAACAAGTATTACAACCACTTTAATAGGCAAAGTCTCTTGTTTCCTCAAGTCATCACATGATAAATCTCAGCCCACACATCAATTTGTTAGAAGGCAAGTCAGAACAATAACAAAGACAAACAGCCATTAGTGGACAAGACAGTTTCATCAAGCAAGATCTTACAAATAATATATCGTTGTTTGTCATCAAGACACTTTTAATACACCAGAGCCCTTTCCAAAAGCACCTATAATCAATTCCTTCTAATTTACAAACTCAGAAAGACCACGAGAGTGATGGTAATTTCATATTTTACACACCCACAGAGGTTACGACAATTGATTCAGTTCAGCAAAGTACCGTAATGACTTTGAATGCACTTGAAAGATTTTTGCATTTGTTTTCCAAAGATGTAAAAAAAAGTAATTCAAACTCTGCCACATGGGCACAATTTGTAAAGGTTGTACAGGAAAAGTATGGATTCAGTTCTGACAAAGACAGCTCTCCTCATATCATAACCCATCTGCAAGGCATGCCGGTCCCGGCACGAAAACACCTGGCTACTCGTTGCTCGTACGTTATGCGATCTGAATAGATTTCAGAGTTCCTGCAGCAAGAAGAGGAGGAATGAAAAATGGGTGACACTTAAAAACACTTCACAACAACTAGCTTTTAGTCAATTATTTTCATCAATGCTAAAAGTAAGGATATACAACCTCTGCCCTTAGATTAACAACCTGCATAAAGACGGAAGCATTCAGAACTCTCCGTAGCTCACTGCAAGATTTCGGCCCATCAAACACGGCGGATGGCTCCCTGGCCTGCCTGCACTAACTGCTCACGAGCTACATGTAACCAGCCATGGAAGAGCCGCCCTGCTCAACAGGAAATGGCTCCATCAACAAGTTCATCAGGTAAGCGAGCTGGGTTTTGTGACGCTTTTTGAAAAGGTTTAGTGACCAAAGTTACAGCTTCTGAGGGGTTATGGCCTCAGAGCCAAAAGACATCAGTGGCTCCAGTCTGCAAGAGAAACCAAGAGCTGAACAGACCTTGAAGGCTTTGATTTTCTCAGCAGTTTAGATAAGCCTTGCCAGATCCTGGCTAAGCAGACAAGGAAAGAGCAAAAAAACTCCATCTGGTCTTGGTGGCACAGAAAGGACTTGGGCCATCAGCATTTGTTAAAGAAAAAGATAGTCAGCCATCACAACACTGCAATGTGAGACTTCCAATGCATGGGGGAATCTCCTGGGTGCTGAGTCCTACTTTAGGAACCACCTCTGACTGTTTTTTTCTCTGAGTCACAGAGAAAGAAGATTAGCAGATCGCTGCAAACACGGACTACTGTCACACCTGATGCTTCAAACAGCAGAAGCCTTCACAGGATCCTCTTGCCATCTAACAGAATCTCTTTCTGGGCACTAGGATGCTTTACTTTGGGGACAGAAGTGCTTACTTCTATTGTCAGTGCTTACTTTCATTGTCAGTGCTTGATACGAGAACACTGGATGCTCATTTGAGCAAGTTCTGCTTTGCAGGCAGCGTTCCTTGTGATGTGCCCCATCTGCTCCGAGGCCGTGAGGGAGGGAGAGTGCTCCCCTGCAATGCCCCACACACCTGCCAACTGACAGCACCGGAGCAGTTTCACTGTCAAATGGAAAGATCTACAGGTCCTACATATTCAGCTACATAATTCATTCTTAGCCCACTATGCTGAGCAGTTGACTCATAATTTCAAATGAAGCTTTTTAATCCACAGTTAGAAAGTTGTGCTATTGAGAAGACGCTCAGTGGGAGGAACTCAAAAATGGTAACAGCAGTGCTTTTCTAATAGTCCTTGTCAGTCTGTCTTGCCCATCTGAAGTGTCTTTCAGGTAGGTCCTATTTTGATACTGAGAGATGGTGCAGCTTCTGCCAGTATGGAATGGGATCTTATTGGAGGTTTTTTAGAGCTTTTATATTAAAAATGAATGCTACAAGAAAAAAAGCAATTCAGAAGCTCCAGATTTATGCTTCAAAATATGAAGTTTTGGGTTCAGGAAAGGCTATGGCAGTTCTGCATTGTGTTCAGCAGATCTAGAATTTCAAGTACAGTGTTTTGGGGTTTAAAAACTTGCCTGGTTAGACAGCTGATGAAGTGAGAAGCAGAAATTGCTGCTTTCCTCCAGACCAAGGGAATCAGTGACATGGAAGACACTGTAGTAGCAAAGAGATGGTATTGGTAAGGCAACACACTTGAATGATTTTATGATTTATATTCTCCTCCTTATCTGTGACAATATCCATTCTCAGAAGATGAAACAGGAAACATACAGCTGCTGTATATATATTTATTTTCATTGTGTTCTAGCTTTCAGAACAGTGCCAAGGTCCATGAAAACAATAACCTAAGGCATCAAGAAGCAAAAAGATGCAGCTGCACTCAACCTGCAAGGTGTTCTCCTTGCAGCCCTGTCAGAAAGCAAACTGAATCCTTTTGTTGAGCAGCGAGTGCCTCATTGCCAGCAACTAACTGCACCTCTGCTGAAAGTACAGGTTCCTCGGAATACAAGCTGCCATTCATTTATTATTTGCTCTTTGACCTTATTGACATGACATACATCTCTACATTTTATACCTCAGAGTGTGCTGAAAAAGCAGAATTGCCTGCCTGAAGTCTCTGGTGAAAGAGAGAATACAGCATCGTAGTAAATCTAACAAAACCAGGAACTGAATTTAGAAGCTTAACTTCTTCCTGCTGGAGAAGAGATACATGGCCTGCGCATCCCTGCATGTTAGGCACGTCAATGTAAGTGCAAATGGGCTCCAGGGAATGATGTCACCATCATGGTTAGTTCAAAACACTGCCCCTTATGTTTGACACACAGACTCCAAACAATCTAAGGCAGCTGATGGAAAATTTAATTTACAACACAGATGCAAAAATAATAGTATTCTTTTTGTGTATGGCTAGGTTGTGTACGAAAATAATTTCAGTCTATGATTAGATATATAAAATTTATTTAACTGAGTGTTAAATACTTAAGTGAGTAGACACATAGATTAACTGAGTATTAACAACACCAGTCTAGTGAGTAACAAGTAAAGGACACCCTCCAGAAAAGTCTGGTCCTGTTCTCAGCACAGGGCTACACAGCACAACATGCAGGACCATGTTCCTAACCAAAACTGTCAGGGCTTCTACAAGCTTGCTTTGAAACAAGGGTAAAGCAATAATTATTACCAAAACTACTATAAACAAGTACATAAAGACAAAATCTGCCTATATGGATCTCAGTACACAATCCCAAGTCTGAAAATAAGTACTGAGAATATTGGAACTTTTCTTCCTTCTTTCCCCAAGTCAGGTGTGCTGCTTGCAAGGCTTTTTTAAACCTTCCTCTCTTGGAAACTTTTAGAAATGCTTTGATAAATGAAGAACTTGAGGTATTTCTTGAGGATCATTATATACTTACCGAGTGAGCTCCAAGTCTAGTTTTAGTTCCAAAGATATTGCAGTGGCTGGAAAGTGGTAAATGGTTTTTTATTAGCCATAGACAAAAATCAAATTTGTGCCTCAATCTCCATCAATCTTAGTAAGACTCTGATACAGTGATACTGTTTTATTGGCTAGACTAATGAACACTGGAGTCAGTTCCTTCGTCCTCAGTTGGTTAAAAAAGGTATTCAAGTCCTACTCCCAGTATTTCAAAGCTAAGAGTCTGGTTTCTGCCACCACATTGATTCCAGAGAGAATTCCACTCATCTTTTCTTTCATATTCTTTCTTACCAGGTATTCCTTTACACAGAACATAAATGAATAAATTGCTAACGTTTCGCCACCGCAGCATCATTCCGCTCATTTTTACTAAGCTGCGTACGCATCATTTTCCTGTTTTGCGATTCGATCTCCTGGAACTCAGCTCAGGGCTGAGACTTGTAAGAAATGGTAACTTTGAAGAGAGGAAAATTGCCATCCTCAGCCCCCTCAAACACAGCGTAAGCCACTGGAGGTGATCTATGCAAACCTGCTTTATATTAAAGGAGCAGGTGCTGGTACATCATCAGTCACTGAAATTCATTGGAAGAGCAGCAGCTTAAAGCAAAGGAAACGGTAACTTGGTTGCTGTGACTCAAGCCCCTTCCTTGAAAGTCATTTGTTATTTACAAAATGAAGCTCTTTCCACAAAGGCTCTGTTCATCATCCTGTGTCCCAGACCGGATGGAGATCCTCTCCTTCACAGAGTATTTCAGAACAGGAACGTAAATGATGTGTTAATTCCCCCTGTGGGCTTCCAATCAAAGATACTGCTTCAGAGAACACTAGAAATAATGGAGTAGCTGAAGAATATAATGCAGAGTAAAAAAAAAAATTGAAGAATTATACTCATCACTTCCTCCAGTCACAGATATTATGTCACAACTAGTTTACCAACAGATCACAACTTTCCCAAACTAGTTTTTGTATTTTTTGAGGAATAATTTTTAAAAACTATTATGATGTGGGTTTGTAACTGATTTGCAAGCATCTGTTTTGGATACTTAAACCTGAGCTGTAAAGTTTTACAGGGCTTGTGTTCTGTTTTGAGGCTGTTGTACATAGCTTTTAAACACTTGTATAGAGGAGTGATTATAAACAATGTCTATAGGATGCTGGCTGCACACAAGGATAAGGATGATAATTAATAATGCTTCTGTGATGTTTTTCAAACACATGAGGTTTATATTAAAAAACCAAGCCTAAATATATACTAAAAAAATCAACCCAAGAAAACAGCCTTTCCTCCTTTTTTCCTCTGTTTTTGGAAGATCGTATTTACTGCTCAATTTCTTGCACTGAGAAAATGAAGCATGAGGAGAATTCAAAACAACATCCAGACTATCTATTGTTCTTTTTAAAAATATTATAAATAAATAAATAAATAAATTACAATATTCTTTCCTCCACATACAACTCAGTGTAACATACACTACTTTTATCCATAGCTTAAAATAATTACCCTAAAAATCTCTGCTTCCAGTGGAGATTCTGATGGCCATTTCTTAATACCTGCTCATCTCATTATCTCTCTCCACACCAACTCAGCATGCTTCAAATGTCCAAAACTAATGTTCTTTAACAATTTATATGGAAGAACATATGCATATGTTCAATTATTCTCTTTCTTTAGAGAAGAGCAGGTTTCCTTACTTTGGGAACTTCTTTCTTTCCTTGCAAAACAATGTATTGCCTCTATTTCATACAGAACTAGGATCTTTCCAGCAGAGCAAGGTAGACACCAGAAAGGGCATCTCTGCCCACACTCAACCAAAGACTAAACACACACAGATTTATTTTTCCTTTTTAAACAGTCTTATATTTCAGTAACAGCAATGTTTCTGAACACTTGAGGGAGAAAGATTTGCTTCAGTTCAAAGGTATTAAGGGCTTTTTACTGATCTTACTTGCACCACAGTAAAACTAGAACAACCAGGCTGAAGTACGGGTATCCCGGGCACCACTAGCAACAAAACCCGGTGGGGTGAGACACTGCTTGTGCGTGGTAAGTTCACAACTGAGCTTCCCTGGTGTTTGCACCACAGGCTGGCCCTGGTTTGGTGCTGTCGCTGACAGCAACACAGGCGGTTGGAACGGATGCAGCGAGTAGCAGCAGCACCTCAGGGTGACGGAGTTCAACGAGAACCGGTCTGGAACAGAAACGCGTGGCAAAAGCCTGCGCAGCTGTGTCACCTGTGGATAAGGCACCACACGTCACCGAAGAACAGCTGGGGTCTTCTGCATTTCCTCAGCCCCCACGCTGTGGTTCCCGGGCTCAGGACTGCCTGGGAGCTGGTCCAGAGCCAGCGGAGATGGTCACAGCAGGGAGCCCTGCTGCACCCACAGCCCTGCCTCCTGCCCCTGGCTTTGGGGGGCCCGTACAGCTCTGGGGTTCTATGGTGTGCTGTGTTTCCAGCTTCGGGCAGTTCTTTTGCTCTGTCCAGAGTAAAGAATTTGAAGAGTAGTACCCAACAAAATTCCAGGTCCTGCATTGTTATTTCTAATTGCTTTAGATAGATCCTACAAACAACCACATCCTTCTTCGTAGTAATTTATGTGCCAATTCTTTACCAGCACTTAAATCACTACTAACTACTGCTAACCAACCATTTTTTTTGCCTTGAGATGTTTAATTATTACAGGATAAATGAGACTAGTGAGGGATTCATGGGGAAAGAGTAATTAGCAGTTCCATCTATCTCAATGAAAGAAAATATTATTATTAATTAATATCCATACAAGGAAGCAGAAGGGGTTTTAAAAAATCTACAATAGAGATATCTACAGGGGCCACATTTGCTCTGAGTGTCTCTTTGACAGGTGCCCATTTATTATTTTAACAAGCTGAGATTGTCTGCATCTTCAATCACAGGAGGTCAATCCTTCATTCCTGTCAAATCTTTGATAACTAAAGTGCCTGTATTAATAACTACAAACTGAAAAGAACAAGCTAAGAGAGTTGTAGTAGGGGGTCACATTGCTTGAAATTGCCAAATGGCAGCCAGTTTGTTTTGCATGAAGGAAAGAGTTTATCACTGCATGCTGTGGGGGTGATTATTTCAGATCTGCTTTGACACAACTCTGCTATCCAGTGGACCTTTATGTCCAAGAAGCCCTCCTTCCTACCACAGCAGCTTACTTCTGCAGGGGAAGCCATAGCTACATCTGTGTGAAGGGAAGGGAGATGCCCAAATGATACTTGACCCATTATAAATATTTGACATATGTGAAATAATCATAGAATCACAGACTGGTTTGGGTTGGAAGGGACCTTAAAGCTTGTCCAGTTCCAATCCCCCTGCCATCAGCAGGGACACCTTCCACTAGACCAGGTTGCTCAAAGCCTCATCCAACCTGGCCTTCAACACTTCCAGGGAGGAGCAGCCACAGCTTCTCTGGGCAACCTGGGACAGTGTCTGACCACCCTCACAGTGAAGAATTTCTTCCTAATATCTAATCTAAACCTGCCCTCTTCCATAATAATACATCAGAGACCTTAAATGAAGTAAGGAAAAGGATACCGAATGTTACAGGTTCTCCTGGAGGAATGGGGGAGTGTTTTACCCACATTTTTAGGTTATGAAATAACGTCCCCTTAGTGAGAAATTTCCTTCCTTTTAAGAAAATGGCATGCGAGTTCCCTATCCCCTGACTGCCTGGCATGGACAGAGCTTGGGACCAAACCTGAGGCTATGAGCACGTGGAGAGCTTTGTGTACTCGCAGGTTCCCCAGACCAACTCCTCATACTCATCACACACACAGCGACTTCACTGCTCTGTCACAAGAAACCTCAAAACAGCATGCCAGCACAAGAGACCAGGCCCTGGTGCTTTCCATTTTTATACAACACAGCCCAAGCAGCTCACTCAGGCAGAGGCCCTCTCTTCCTCTCGTGACACAAACTAATGGTGTCAAAAATGATGTCAACTGATCCTCTCTCACACTGCATCCAACCTTACAAATTAATTTGATTCTCCAACTTAACTTCCACAGATTTTTCCCAAACTCTGCAGATTCCTTCTGCTGCTCCTCTCTTTACCTTTACAAGCACCACATTTTTCTCATCCATCTAACAAAATATAAAATCTTTTGGGTTTTCAGAACCTCTCTCCATGGCTGCTCTCAATGTTGGGGAGGACAAATGCAGCTCATGAACCAGAGCCCTGGCACAGGCACTGCAGAGTCCCCAGCCCTGCTGCTCTCAGACGCACAGGGGTACTGGTGAGTACCAGTGGTTTCTGAGGATACATTATAAAAAACAATCTAATCTATATAACAATACAGAAAGAGGAGGAAACTATTTCTACATTGCTTTAACCATCTAGGAATGCAGAGTTTGCAGAGGTTTCTTCATTACCCCGTTAGTCATCAGTGGGACCGAGCTCAGCAGTGGCTGTATTAACAAAGTTGGCGTGAGCAGTAAGAAGCTGTAAGTCAGGAGACAGACACGCAGCTCAGCAAACCGTGTAAGTACAAATGTAGTTAAAAGTAGAAATGAACTTGAAAACTCTTGGACATGCCTGCCTGGGTGCAGCCTTAGCTTTTGTTCTTGACTTGTCTGGTGGGCAGCCAAGTCATTTCTCTGTCTTAGTTTCCACCTTTGCTTTATAAACTGGCAGTAACAATGCTGGCTTCTGCCAGGCTATTTTCATCGTAGATCTAAAGAAATTGTTTATATCACGACTACAGGCTTCTTTTTAGTGGTATCAAAATGTGGTATTGTACAAACACATAAAAAGATACACTCCTAAACTTGAATTAATAACGTGGCAATCTGATACAGAAGGAAAGTTTATTGTTAAGTGTGCCTCAGCGTTATATTGGTAGAGGAGAAGGAGGATGAGTCTGGCTTCAAAGTGGGTGGACAAGTTAGTATAATCAGCCCCACTTCATTAGCTTACAGATTTGATTTGGCTGTCTCCTGAAAGAAAGCCTTCTGGATGGTGTTTGAGAAAATTTCCAAATTTTTGGATATAGATAAGTTAAGTTTTAATTAAAAAGTGAATTAAACTTCATTGAGGTTATTTTAATGAGCGTAGCCCAACAAAGAACAGAAACTATTCTATTGCATAGGGGAGAAAATGATAGAAAGAAAGCGTCCGTGCTCTTATGCTGCTCAGAAGGATTTTGTCCTCACAACTCTCACATTGCCTCCTCTTCTCATTTCCATGTTTTTGTTTTCTCCTTCACTTCACTCCACAGCGGCAAATAATGCTCAATACCGATGTACCTGTATTCAGTCATTTACAGATCATTTCTCAGAGTGCCACACACAAGCACTCAGCTTTTCCAAACACAAATCAGGGCTGGTCACCTTAATTACCCATGGATTTCTGAGATGCTCAGGTGAGATGGGCTTTCCTTACCCTGCCTATGTTAAAAGAAGTAGCAAAATCTACATATCCTTTCAATGACCACTCAGTGCACAGTACTAGCACAGATGAAACTTTGTCAAAAATAATTCAGTTTGCCTGAACAAGGAGTTTTAGGGGTGACGTTACTTTTAAGTCAGCAGATTAACAATAATCCAAATGATTGCTTTGGGAGAAACACAATAAAAGAAAATCCAGTTCCTTTTTCACCCAATTTACTGTTTCTGGGAGTATCAAAACAAAATTTAGACACATTATCATAGAAAAAAATTCAGATATGTTATCTGTAAAAAGACAGTTTGGTTTCTCTTTCAGTAAATTGGTAGCACTGTATTAACAAAAAAAAGTCACCAAGCAAAATGGAAATGCTAGCAATGCAGCAGCGCTTAAATTTTATGAGAGTTAGATTATGACTAGGTACATAAAAATGAGTGGGAAATCTGCAGTCGACAAGAGCTTGGTGCATAATTACTTTTCCTCTCTCACCAAATGGCTCCAGGTCGGAAGACTTCATTTAAACAGAAAGACAGTGATGAAAATGCTGACTTGTGGTAAATGCGTGCAACTCGAGCAGATTTAACACCACTAAATAAGATAAAAGAAATGTGAGACTGTAGGGGCACTTTTTAGAAAAAAATGTTTCTCTACAGAATAATTTTGGTCAGAAGGGACTACTGGACGTCTCCAGTCCAACCCCCTGCTCAAAGCAGGTGCAGATAGAACAGGTTGTTCAGGGCTGTGTTCAGTCCAGCTTGTGATATCTCCAAGGATGGAGATGCCATGGCCTCCATGGATCCCTCACTGATCACCTACACAGGGAAAAATCTCTTGTGTATGCTGTTGGATAGCATCTCCCACGTCCACCTTGTGCTTGTTGCCTCTTGGCCTTACACTGTGCACCTCTGAGAGGAACCTGGTCTCATTTTCTCCACATCCTCCCATTAGGCAGCTGCAGATCACAGTAAAACTTTCCCTGACTCTCCTCTTGTTCTCCTGAACAAACACCTCTCAGCCTTTCCCTCATACCACTGCAGAGCCTGGCCACCTCAGCAACCCTCCACTGGGCTTGTTCCGTTTTGCCGATGCCTCTTTTGTGCCCACAACAGCACACACGGCTCCAGATGTACTCTCACCAGTGCCAAACAGAGGGGAAGGATCACTTCCCTCAGCCTGCTGGCTACACGTCTGCTAACACAGCCCAGGATGATGTTGGCCTTCTCTGCTGCAAGAGCACACTGCTGCCATGTGTCCTGCTTGTCCCTCAGGTCCTTTGACAATGTTGTAGCTTAATTAAAAAGAACTGCTGTTGTCAAAAAGAAAAGCAAGTTCACGATCATTCCAGCTCAAATGGCTGGCTCACCGCTCTCTGCATCCAAGACTGGCTCAGCGTTCCCCGCGTCTGAGACCTCTCAAGAGTGGCACGCGCTTCACAGGGGGGCAAGGTCCATTCTGATGTTTGGTAAGGTGGGCTTGTCTGAGAAACAAACTAGATTCCCACCCCCACCTCCCCAATACTTCTTTTTCAGACAGAAAGGAAAGAAATACTGTAGTTTCCATTAGCCTGACAGAACATTATTTTAAGTTCCATATAAACAACTCTCTTCAGTCACATCTCAGCATTAGCAAATGCTTAAGTGCAGTCTGATTCAGCAAAGCTTTTAAGCATGTATCCAAGTGTCATTGCTTTCAGAATGAAAGTTAAGTGTGTGCTGCTATGCTTTGCTGAATTTTGGCCTCACACTATAAGAAAAGGATAATTTGGCTCATTATATTTTGTGAATGACACAAAGTCCCTGAATATTAAAGTTTCTATCTATTTGCATATATATATGCAGCATTAGGTTTGGCTCTCAAGTATCTCTGTAGAGATCAAAGTATACATAGATCCTTAGAGACTATCAGACCACAATTACACTGCAAAATAAATTATAGGCAGTCTCTCTCTACATCTCGCTATGTCCAGCTGCACATTTGCGTGGGGTCCTCTACTGCCCTTGAACATGCTTCAATTTCATTTGTCGCACAAAATACTGTTGGATGAGTGCTTATACAGAACTGCTTCACTCCCAGCAGTGAAATAAAGATCACTTTTAACCAGAATACTTTCTGGAAGTTGTAAATGTTAAAAAAGATAAAATTATTTTGTCAGGGGTTATGCCCAAGTATTTCCAAAGGTCTTGTTGGGGCTTTTGAATAACCTTCTGCAGAGGACGAACTGAGGTCAGGGGGTGGTCTCTGAACAGAGCATATCTGCACATTCCTGGGCAGATCTGATGCCTTTCTGCAGCTCTCTAGTTCCATGAATGTTAATTTATTTTGGAACTCTCTGTGTTACTGCTTGAAGCATTCCTGTCAGAGATACAGCATGCACTGGGTGTACATTTCCACTCTCACTCAGAGAAAGTGCTTCTGACCAGAAGTGTGAGAAAGTCAAGTCAGAGTTACCTCACTGCAGTGCCTCATCAAGGAACGCCTCCGCATCAACTCTTTGTGTAAGGACTCATGCACGGCACACAGATGGACTCTGATGCTCTTTTTCTCTATCAATATCAAATGGATATTTGTGACTTTAATAATAAATTACCAGTATTGGCATTGTGATTATACCTGACTGCACTTGGGATGGAAATTTAAGAAGAGACTGAAGAACCAAGATATACAGCTCCTTTCATCTGTCATTACAAGGTGAAACCAGCATTTGAAAACTCTGGGCTCAACTGATCACAAGGTTTAGGTGATTTTTTTGAAGTGAATTGTTAGTCTGTGATTGTGATCCCAGAAAACTGAAGTTATATTTTCATCTGCTGAAAAATATTAATCAGGAAAGAAACTGCACCTTTCCCTGGTCCTGTATCTGTATACCAGATCCAGAATAGCAGGCAATGGCAGCTGAGCACAGCTAAGTTTCTGACCCATCTGGAAAGACAGTCAACAAAATACAGTCTTTCCCAGTGCTTTGAACACTCTCCTCCACCCACCGAGTTCTCACCATACAGGCACTGAAGATACCAGACCTGCACTATGACTCCTGACCACACAGTCCTGCAGACTGCTTAGGTAGGCTTAGGAAACCCAGCCTCTGAACACTGACCTTTCATTAAACCATGTAATCCTCTACCAATGAGTACAGCTATTGGGAATCTGCCCAAACCGGGTGACCTCTGGATTAACTTTATTCCATCTAACAAAGCCTGGAAAGATGTCATTGGTGATGCTAGTAGCTGTCTCTAACATCTAATCTGTTATTTCTTAACATGTCAGCTCCTACCCAAGAAAGCTTTTCACCACTTCTGTTGCCTTCCAAACATTCACAAAGTTACCTCTTGAAAGTATTTCCAAACATCCCTTAGAACCAAAACCAAGCACACCAACAAACCAAATCCCTCTGTAGTCTGCCCTGGTACCACAGCGTGTCTCTTACTGCTTCGCTTTTTTTCTTGCTCTCCTCTATTTCTCCCTTAAGATGCAAATTGGAAGCTCTCTGAGAACAGGAATTTTTTTTCCCTTGCTATTGTACAATGTCTTGCCAAATGATAGGCTTTGGGGTTTGATTAGGGCTTTAAGCTACTGTAACAAGAGAAATAAATGGGACTAAGAGTATGCAGCTTAATATTTTACAGTAATGATAGTTTTTGAATTCTGCAATAAAAGTTTAACCCAAAATAGGTCTAGAGAGAACCTCTGTGAGCCTGTGGTATCTAGAAGTACCCGAACACTCACATGATTTGCAGTCCTTTACTGCAGCTTTCTGAGTTTTTCAAACTTGCACAGTGTGAATTCTTTCTAAGGACAAATATCAAAAGATGAACAGGAACGGGGTGATTTGTGATGAATGAATCTCAAAAAGTTCAGAACCTATGCTCTAATGGGCTATGCACCACAGAGTTTGAAAAGCTGTCTGAAACTGAAGCAAAATGCATATTTTGTAAAGCAGAGTTTAGGGCAACATAGCCTTTTTTGCCCAAGATGAATTTGGTTGTGTCATTCCACAGAAAGCATATCATAATTTAGATTAATGCTCATGACTGAGACAGAAACATTAGGTAATAAGAAAGTGAGGGAAGTGGATCTTGGAATCCAAAAGAAGATTTCAATTTTTCAGTAAAAGGTACAGATAATAGAAAGAATATCCACGTGTTGTATTATTTTATTCAGTTTCCTATCTATCCCTAAAAAGGTTTTTTCTTAATTTAAGAGAAAAATAAAAGAGCTTTGGATTGAACTGCATAATCAGTGAACCAGACAATCCCAAACTGCTCAAGCGTATCCGACATCTGCTTGAAGAACTCGATTGCAAATAGCAGGAGAGAGTTTCCATTGCAGTACACACAGAGCTGGGCTGGGAGAAGCAGCATTAGAAAGTGTTATTCCCATTTAGTAATTATGCCTTGATTGTTGTTTATATGTTTGCTCTACTGTAACTTGCTTGCCTTAGGGTGGCTCTACTGCTAGAGAAAACACAAAAGTAATTTAGTTTTAAAGGGAAAATGAAAGTTTTAAAGTAGTTTAACATTTCTGTAAAACTGTAATGATTGGAGATGACTGGATAGAGTCGATAAAGAGTACTAATTTCAATAGTAACTCACGCTTTAATTCTCCTCACAGCAAACAACCTCCCTCCCTCCCTTCTGTCAGACAATATAAATACCCTCTATATAACAATCAATGGAATCTGGGAGAAAAAAAAAATCATTTTTATTCCTCAGAGGCTGCATAAGGCCAAACTTCTCCAAAGCTCTTATTTACTCCTATGTAAATAGCACTGGTTCTGTGGTGAGGGATAACCACCAACACATAGTTCATGCTCTCTTCTAGATTTACCACCCAGTTTCTCCACTGGTGTCTGTGATTTCAGAAGAATTAGGGTGTGATGATAAGTCTGTTGCAGGCAATGTATTGATACCAATGATCACATTAAAAAAGTCAATATTACCAGGACAGAACTCTGCAGAGGACAGTCAGGAACACCAAACGATCATGCAGAGGTGGGAACGTGCCGTGACATCGGTTATTCCTTGCACCCCAAGATAAATGCATCCCTAGTTTATCCCTAGATAAATTCCCTGAAGGTCTTTGCCTGCCCACACCAAGGTGTTTCCACTTCTACAGCTAACAAAAACTTGAGCACGTGGTGTGGGTGGGTATACCAGTGACCACGCCTGCTGGGTAGCTGCCATTCCTCACTCTATTTTGGTGTAGATAACGGGCATTTGCTCATTTCCACAATGTATTACAAGGGTCAGCATTTGGCCCCAGAGAATATTATGTGATTAATGCATCAAAAGACTTGTCTTAAAATCCTCCTTCCCTCGCTTTCCAGCTTTTTATTCTCTCAGTTACATTTTCTCTTTGTTCTTTTCTACAAACCCTAGTGTAAATGTTTTTTGAGTAATTAATGTGTCAAATACCAGACCTGAATTTTCATGGGCAATTAGTGGGCTGAGTAAAGCCAGCAAAAGCATTTCAGTTTTAATAGTGAATTGTGGCTCATTTGCTGTTTTGCAGAAATATATCCTAACATACAGAGCACTTCACATGCCTGTACACTTTTTACTTCTATTTCATACACCAAACTCCCTCTCCTTTTCTGTCTTTCACCACATATAAGATGCTGCTTGTAGCCTATCACAATTTGCATACTGTCCTTCTGCCTCATCGATAATTGATCAGCTTAACATCTGCTATCTGCTGCTGCCAGGAGAAATATATTTGTTTCTACAGGACTGTGTAATTCCTGTAGAATTACAGGTCCCTGCACAACTGCACTTCCCAAGAGTGGCCTTGTGCCCCCAGTAAGCAGCACAAGGCACAGCAGCAAACACGCAGCGTGCCCGTGTGCGCTGTGCTCAGCATGGTACCTCCCTGAGGAGGCACGGGAAGGGCTTCAGGAGCCTATCGTGGTTTGCCAGGTTACTCACACAACTACACATCGTGGCAGAGCAATGAGAAGAGGCACAATACAAGAGCACTGTAAGTACTCTAGGTATTAAGTTGGAACCCCACACTCCTGAAGCCCTGCTGAAAGCATGAGACATTCAGTGTAAGGAGAGAAGGTGAAGGCTTGAAAGACTGCCTAGCGAGAAGAGCTAGTGTGCACTTTTACCAGTGGGACATCTACTTCCAGTGAAATTTAGAAGGGTGGAAACTACATTGCTTTGATATTACAAGAGTATTAGAAAGACTTTGTTTCCCATTGTTTCTGGGAATTTAGCTGTCTGATTCAAAAAATACCTGAATCAGAATCAGTTCAGCTTGGAGACAAGCAGTCAAAATCATTAGCAAGGTAAGGAGATGGTTCAGTCTCAAGGACACAGCATACTAGCACGACTGGCACAATCCATCACAGGTTGGAGGTATCATAATTGTACACCACAAAGTTGTAAATAATCTTTTTCTCAGCGCCTATGTTGACAAGGAATAATATATGAGAGCTCCCTTGTTAGGTTACCTTCTGTCTAAACAGCCCATCCTGACACCCAAGCGTACCAAGTGTGTCTTTAGGAGATGCCTAAGGAGCATGGCACAAAGGCGAGAGATCAAACAAGGCAGCAAGGCAGGTGCATGCCATGCCCTGAAGGGCAGCCGGATCTTCCTGCCCAAAAGAACTGCCTTTCTTGGGTGCAGGTGAAAGGGTTAAGCTTGGGACGGAAAGTATACAAGTAGGCTTTCAGTGTGCTGTCCTCTTTTCCTAAATATGATGTGCCTTTGAAGGAATATATTTTCTATCATTAAAAAGATTGCCACTATCATCAGAATCTTCCATCTTAAGCATGTGTAGATAAATTTCTATTAGCACCAAAATTAAAGTTATCAGTGCAACACACAAATGAATGCAAGATCCCATCAGTGCCACTGAACTCAATGTGCACTCACCCAGAGGTAGGTAGAGTAAGGACTGTCACACAAAGTTGAGTACAGGGGAGGGATAACAGTGCAGATCGTGTTCTGGCCATACATAATAAAGAATGAAGATTAAGAGCACAGCTGCTGACTGAGGAAAGTACAATGATTGCTGTAATTTTAGAGAAGGAGGTAATTTGTCAATAGTCAGTACAGAATGGCACATGGGATGACACAATTTCTGAATGCAATTAGTATCTTAAGGTGAACAGTCTGAGACAAAATGCAACCACTAAATTGCTTTGGAAATTACCGAGCACCCCTATTAGAGAGGAAAGGTATCTGGAGGGACCTCCACTTCGACTCACTGGCTCCAGATCACTGCCCCTGGGGTCCTCCTGTGCAGGACAGTGTAACTGGGCTCTGCTCACCTGGATACATCTGTTGCTGTCATGTGCCTGGTCTCGCAGTGTTATAAAACTCCTGTGTTTCATATACAGAGGGACAACAAGGTTACTTTGCTACATTTCACCTACTCCATGCATGACAGTATAGGTGTTTCTATAGATATTCGCATCAAAAAAACCCCAAATTCATTCTGGAAAGCAGAAAGTCTGTCTCCTCACTTCAGTTACATGATTCATAACCCATTTCTTCCTCCCCAAGGCCTATGCTGTAGGAAATAGCACCTCTAATAAGCTTAAGGGAAAATAAAATACATCAAAGAGGATCAAGCAGAGTTGCAGCAGTCAAACCCCAAACCAGACACACAGGCAGGTCCCTGCTACAAAGCCAAGAAACAGACAAAGAAAAATGAGTTGTCAAGGAGATGATTCTACTGAAGAGACTCCTCCTGGAGCTGGACATCTGGGTGCTTCACATGCCAACTTTAAATCATCAGTCAGCTGGTGGGGGGGAGGGGGCAAAACAGGAGTAAATTTTCCCTCGCCGGCGCTGGGACGGGCGGGCATCTGCCGCATCCACCACGGGCTGCAGCCGCACGCTGCGGGCTCTCCACTGTCAACGTCTGCTCCACGGGGAGGGGACAGGCCAGAGCAACACCTTTGCAGTTAACTGGCTCTAAAAGGCTTTCCAGCTGCTCTTTGCAGATCTAAGTTTCATTTTAAAGCTATAATTCTTGAGTGTTTGGCCATTGTGACAGCAGGACTCTCTTTTTTTTTTTAAATTGCACAGATCTAAGCTAAAGCTCACTTGTATGGGTAACAGGAAAACGCTAATGAAACTGGTCACTGCTCCAGACAAATCAAACCCAGATCCTGGGATAGGTATGCCTCCTAAAGAAGAGGTGCAGGCCAGTTACACAACCCTACGCTCTCCCATTCTCCCAGCTATTCTGTATTTTCAATGCAGTGCTTTTTAAAGTCAGGATATTTGGGGACAATTAAGATAGCCCAATTAAGAAAGTCTGTATGTACAAACTTTCTGCAGAGAAGCCTGCAGTTCAATTGTCTTATAAGCCCAACTTCTTAATCTACAATATAAATTTTCAGCACTTGGATACACATAATACAAGAAGGCTCTGATCATCCCATGGGTATCAGCAATGCATGTATACCTCTGGTACAATACTGGGGTCCCAGGCTTTAAACTCTTAAAACCAGCCCTTGAAGGAACCAGAAAACAAAGTATAACCTTAAAACATTAAGCAAAATGCAAGTGCACAATACTTTCTGTTTACAAGGATCTGCAAATCCATGCAAGAGTTTAAATATCCTGATTACTGCAGCTGGGGGAAAAAAAAAGTAAGTCTATAGAAGGGGAAAAAATATCATGGTTAGCAGTTCAGCTTTAAGAGAAATTTAAAGGTCTTTCTGCACTGGCGAGGTAGGAATGTCATTAATCTTCAGTTTCAGCAATAAACCTGAATTTGCTCTCTTTTCAAGCCTTGTTCATCATATATGCAGTATGCTCAGAGCTTGTGTTTTTCCTTAGTTTACTGATGGTCTTGTTATATCCTTATTCATGAGAGAAACTTTATTCCCCTAGTATTAAAATTGTCTTCTGTGAAAGGGGAGAGGTGGTGAAGTGAGGCATAACTTACAGTTTCAGAATACTGGAATAACTCTGGTATTAAATCTGTAGCATTCAGGAGTATTCTACCTAAAGGCAGGGAGACTTACAACCAGCAAAACACAGAGGCTGAGTTAACCTGTTCACATCCATAAGGGAAGACTGACAAGTGTACAACAGGGAGAGCACTGCTGCACATGAAATATGTGTTGAAGATGAATTAATGAGAGTGGCTTAGAACGACTGTGGTTTTCTACCTCAATTTCCTGCTCCACTCCAAACCAGCTATGTAAGTTTCCCAGCATGTCTATTTGCTGGTCAAGTATCAATCAGTTCAAGATCTGAACTACTATTTGAAAGGAAGGGTATCTACACAAAATAACATTTGAGTTAAATATCCACTGGCAATCTCAATGTCCTTCTAACTAGTGCAGTAACAAATCTGAAGTTTTTCAGGTGGCTCTTCAAGCCAAGAAATTACCATTACCTTCATTAAGACTAAGTATTACAGCATTTGGCATATAATCCTTAGCCAACATTTCCAATGAAATCTATGGGATGCTTCCTTTGTTCCAGTTAAAGACCAGCAGACCTTCCATCCCTGTTGCTGAAATCCACATTAAAAGGATTTTGAAATCTATTAAATGTGTCTGCCAAAAAAGAGTCAGTGAACACTGGCAGGAGAGGACATTGAAATCACCAGTTTCTGCTCACAAGGTTATCAGCTGTCTTTTCTATGAACTTTGTTTCATATGATTTCATAACCTTTAAGTTTCATTTTTGTTTGAACTCAGAGCTATCAGGCTTCTGGTCAGCTCTGGAACCCTCGTAGCTATCAGCACTTCATCCTACTGACAAAAATCCCCTGGAAGTTACAATAATATATCAGAAAAAATATCAACCTGCAGCCCACTGAAAAAATATTTCCTGCACCTGTACAGAAACAGACAAACACCAAGGCTCAGATAAAAAAGTTCAAAGACATAAATCAGACTTAACCCTCACATGCACCTTCTGTTAAGGCTTAAACCCAAAACTATGTGCTATTAGCTTGGGTTTTGGTTTAAAAATGAGCTAGCAATGGCACTAGTAACCAAGCAACAGTAATTGCTTCTCTGAGATTAAACCACAACATGGCATTAAAGCTCTGTTACTTGTAGGGAAGTTCAAGGTGTAAAATTTTTGCAGGCAAAAGTTAATTATGTAGAAGGGCAATTTCAATTTAAGTTGCAAGCCTCTCTGAGCCGTATGGAGGCAGGAAACAATGAGGTCAAGAGTTCAGGCTACCTGAGTTTTAAATCTAGAGGAGGATTATTGTAGCTTCCAATTTTTAATTGATGCATCCAGCCTCTCAAAATAATTTCAACTAAATCAAAATAAATGACCTCTAAATAACTGCTATCTAATAATATTATTGGACTCTACAGATTATACTGCAGCTGTACTTGAATATCACTATTAAAGTGACAATACTACCATGCATAAGGACTACAGGGCATTATGTTTCTTATAACCAAACTAGAAAGTTCAAGCTACCCTATTTTAAGACAACTAGCACGGCACTTTCTGTTTACAGATATGAAATGAGGCTGATTATCGTGAGACTATCACCACTTTACAAAAGATATCCATCTTTTCTTTTTACACATTTAGATTCTTTCATTTTTTTCAATATAAATAAAGAATTAAGGGTAGAAGCAGCTTTTGTATTTGACAGTTATGCAGGTCATGTGATTTTTAGGTATGAAAAATTTAAAGCCATATCTAGGTTCTAGGACAGTTTTGTGGGCTTAGCTGGAAAAATGAAAGTGACATTTCACAATCTACAATATCCTTTGGTTTGATATAGCTGGATAAACCAGAACAAATATAATCTGGAGCATCAGCTGAGTGTAAAGAAAGTGAGAAGGAGATCAAGGTGAAAGGCAGCACTTCTGTCAAACACCAAAGGCAAACTAGAACCCTGGAATAGCTAAAAGCTTGTGAATCTTGGACCTACTTTGCCTTGGTTTTCCTCCCTGAGCTTTGAGAAGTAGGGTCTTTCTATGCTGTTCTCCACCTGAAAAATATCACTACTCATTTCTCTGCCTTAGGCAACAAGGTGAAGATAAACCTCTAGAAATCACAGAAAACACTATGTTACTGGAAGTCTTATGAAATTGAATGTTCTTGAGACAAACAGGTTGGACAGAAAGACAAGACAAAGCTCAAAAGAGCTTGAGCAACAGACATATCTCAGAAATAAAGTAGCTGTTGATGGTTTCACCACTGGAATGCTAACTGACACCACTTTGGCACTTGTAAATCAAGGACACACTAGATGCCACGCTCAGCATCACCTGTAGTGAAACAGGCAGGTGTGAGGTTACACTTACTGTGGTTTATATGGATCACAGGCAAAGCTATGGACCCAAAGTCCTTACCTCTGCAACAGGCTGAGGTCATACTGTTCCCTGCTGAGGAAACCATGAGCTTCACCCCAGGTGGCAGACGTTTTTTGCTCCCCAGCCACCTTCATTGTGCTGAGTGCAGGAGTGGCTCCTACAGACATACTGAGCCATGCCAAGAGTCTGTTGCTTAAACAGTTTCCTAACACCAGAAGGCACAGAAGCATTTTTGTCACTTGCACAGCAGTTGCCATTAAGAAGTCAATGTTTGCCAACATATCAACCCAGTAGGCTGCAATTGTTCCATATGCTTAGAATACGGCATTTCTGTGGTAACCGTCAAATGCTAATAGTGACTGTTCTCCAAGTACTGTTATTTTAACTCCTTTCTCAGAGCCAAGAAGGAAACCGACTTGTCACCCAGCTCCTCCTCAGCCTCCCACTGATTTTCAGCAAAATTCTCTTCCCTTTTCTTTACAGGGTCAATGATACAACAATTCTTATCAGCTTTCATCATTGTAGCTGCTCCTTTCCACGTCCACTTTTAACAGGGCAATAAATATTTTGCTTCTGAAGTATGAGAGAAGAAATCAACGTGTGCTTCTGCCTGATAGTATATGATGAACAGACAAGACCTAGAAAACTTGCTTTGCCATGAAAGACAGCGCATAATGTCAAAAGTAAAGCAAGTGTCCAATATTTCCCAGCAGAATGTAGAAGATTATAGTGTTGAGCCTTGCAGAGATGAAAGATCTGGAACACGTCTCCAATTCAAAGCTCCAGATCACATATATTGAGCTTTAACATACTTATATCAGTATTCCAGAGTCACAGCTAATTTGAAGATCACTGTTCTGAGAGTTTGAGTTAGAAAGAAATGTGACCAGAAAAAAAAAATTTAAAAAAGTAGCTGAATGCAGTAAATGCAGCACTGCCTCGTGGCCTTGCCGGGAAGACTGAAGGAAGCCAGTCTCCCCAAGGAGTGTGAGAGATACTGGCTTCTCAGGAGGTGGGAACTGCACTGAAATCTGACTGAGTCCGAGTCCTCTGACAAGTTCTCCATGTTCTGCTGCACAGATGTCACTTAGTCCCTTACAAGCAGAACGTGGGAAGCCATGATCAGAAGCTGAACTTTTAATTTTTGCTTTCCTACAAAATGACCAGAATCTTCCTATCGATACTAAACTTATCAAATTTTAATATTCTCATCTTGCATGTTGCCTGTATTATCTGTCACATTATGTTCACAGAGTTTTGTATTTGCTCTCCTTCTTCCCACAGGTAAGCTATTCAACTCTAATTTTGAGTACAGACCACAAAAACTTCCCCACTGGCTTTATGGCCAAGCAATGCTCTTAATTAGAGATAAGCAAATAGGTTCAAACCAAATAAGAACCAGTCCAGACTTCAGACCAAAGTTTGAAGGGAACTCCTTTATTATCAAAGAAAATTAATTTCTGCCCAACCTCTCCTTTTTCTTTGACATCTCTGACCTCTCACTTATTTTTTGAATCCTTTTTTATCTGACATGCTGTGGACAGAACACCCATCTACTGAACCCATTGTTCAGTAACCTGTTGAAAATATAATAATTGTGATATATGGTTAGAGGCTTCCTGGTTCACTGGTTAGCAGTCATGGTCTACAGCATCCTGGACATTTAAATTTCTTTGAAGTTATGTTAACTCCATACATTCTTGATATTTATCTAAATGTCCAATTCTGTGTTGACTCATGCTCCTGGCACTGGTTATACTTTGTTGCAAAGGACTCCTTTAAGTGATAATAATGTGGAAAACAATTCCTTGTATTAAGGTGCTTAGTTTTTTTGTTTGGTTTTTTTTTTAGTATCACATCACCTGCTGAAAAACCTCCTGACTTTGATCCTCACTTCCCTGAAATCTGAGATCTGCAACAGAAGATGTGGGATTTAAATAAAGAACTAATATGTACCCTGCAAAACATGCCAGGCCTTTTAAGAATGGGATGGTTGAATGAAACCCTATTAATAAACATACAGAGACCAAAGGAAGAAAATATATTTTAAAGGGGTTTCCTGGTTCTGGCCAGGTGAAATAATATTTAACAGCTTGGGAGAAGGGGCAGAGAAAGCTGGCAGTGTGCATCGGAGAGCAGTGCGAGGGATGTGGAACCTGGCACACAGGTTCCACCCTCTGCTCGCTATTTGACCTTGAGAGCCTCTCCGTGCCCTCACCCCCGACAGAAAGGGGTTCGCTGTATTTTCTAGGCCACTTTAAGATCTGCACAGCAAAGTTGCTAGTATGTAATTCCCATTTATTGACATATAAGCAAAATCAAAATAACCATCAATGTCAGATTATAGTTTTATAGCATGACAACACAAATAACGTTTGCTCTCTCTCTAACACAAACCCGTAAATCCTCAGTGGATTAACCTTTCAGAAACCCTTCCCAACTGTTCCTGCCACTACAGCACAATTCAAAATCTCAAGCTGTCAAAGAGCTCTGTTGCTGTTTCCAGAACACAGCAATCAATCATGGTAAGGAAGGGAAGATGAGAGAGCAGATTAAGCAGAGACAGAAATGTTAACTTTAAAAGCAAGCATCTAACTTTGTTTTTTATTAGAAAGAACCAAATATAACTCAGAAAACTATGAGAAGCTTCCCCAATTTCCTGTGCTTGTGGAGAGGATCACTTCAGCTTCATCAGACTCTCCAGCCCACAACACAAACATATCTCTGTTGTGCAGCACAACTTGTGCTTTGAAGATGTACAACCAGCACAAAAAATAAATGCAACAGATGATAGCATCCCCTGCACAAGCTTCAGTTCCTGGAAAATCCAGGAGTATAAATTCTCCTGGAAGAGCTCACATTCATAATTGCTCTGATCCGTGCTTGTCGATGCTAAATCTGAACTATCCACCTGTGACTGTGTTTACATTAGTTAGCTAGCATTGTAGTTGTGCCACAACAAAGTCAACATGAGCTGCAGTTCCTGCTCAAGAGCTGGACAACCCCTCTAGGCTAGGCTTCTCACCCATGCCAGGGGGAATTTCCTGGGGGAACTTCCCCCAAGATCAATCTCATTATATTCTATTTTATAAATATGCTATTATTCCGTTGTATTACATGACTCTATAGATAAAGAAGGATTATAGTCCAAATCTCTGTGTGTGCATGTGTAAATAAATGCTTTAGCTTATCTATGCTAAGCATAAAACACATGCAATAGATGCACACATACAAATACTAGAGTTTGGCTTCCCATTTTTTACATAGAGAAAACCCATACATGCATATAAATGTCCACACACAGGCCTGTTACACACAAAGACCCTCAGAACACCAACGTAATTTAATCACTCTTAGGTAATGACATTCCTTTAACTGAAGGTATTTTCTTTCTGAGATATAAATACAGTCTTTTCTTGTTTAAAGCATACATGGGCTCTCCTTAGTTCCATCCAATTTTTATTTTCCTTTTTCCCCTAGGGGAAGAATGCATGAATGCTACTGTCATAAAAATTAATGGAAAGGAAAAAGAAAACAAACCAAACCTAAATCCAGCCTGGTCAGACTAATGATCTGAGTGATGTTAAGTGAAACCAGAGGAGTAAACATGCAAAGGTGACCAGCATTAAGATGATACCCCAGCCCCCAAACCCATGGTATAAGACTTTCACTAGAGATTTGCTGCAGCTCCACTCCCAAAGCAGGTTGAGGAATGATACCAGAGCTGAGGCTCACAACAATACAGCCTGAGAGCCAGTGACACCAGCACTTCTTACACCTTTCAATAGCTAACTTCTATTCCACATGCAAATGGGAAATTGCATATATTTACTTGTCTCTTGGAGGGATCACACAGTTAAGGTCATTAAAGCTCATCAAGGACTTAAAAATTAGGAATAAACATTGTATAAAAATAACTACTAAGTCTTATAGCATAGTCATGGGTGTCTGATGAAAGGAAGAGAGAACAGAAGACTGAAAGCACCTTTTGAATTTCTAGATGTGCTCAGATTATTTGTTGTGACTATGAACTATCACCCTATTCCATCCTTTCTGGAAAAAAAACCCCAAACAAACAAAAACCAACACCAAGACCATCACAATCGCTGGATAAGGGATGTGAAAACTACAGCACACAAAATAAACTTATCTCCTAGAGGTGTCCAAAGATGGTAGTCTCTTACTTGCTCCATTTTAATACCAGGGCAATTCCACGGACTTCAAGAGACTCACTAGTTGTGCAGGTACCACTTCAGCAAATCATTTACACACAAAGTACTGTCTGTCTGTACAGACCTAGATAGGGTTCTTGGTGAATTCCCCTCCTGTATCAGATCTAATGGATGTTATTCATCATTGTTATTCATCCTGTGCCACTTCAGAATATACAAGAAATCAAAACAGCTTACTGTGACCCATAAACAGCCAGACAGCCCTCAAGGTTCTACACTACAAGTGTGCCTGCTTTAAAATTCTCCTAAGGTCAAAGAAATTGCAGAGATACCATCTAGCAATCTTCACGTGCTTCCTGTTTTCAGTGTCCTAATGGCAACCCTTGCATCTGTGGACACAAGATTTCCCCCAAGGTTTTGTTTCCCTGTACTGGCAGCACACGCCTTAGCACCTGCCTGCATTCCCATTCTGCTCCAGGAGGATCTGAACGCTGCGGATGGACCTTGGGAACCGCTCTGCCTTGTCATCAGGATGCAAACGGCAGCTTCAAATTCATTTAACTGATGCATGTATCACACAGAGAATAGCTGTGGCAGATATAACTTGTTGCATTAGTAGTCAAGATGAGTAACCTTTTCATTCCAGTACGTAGCACTTATTGTTGCTGCCAGGCACCTCTGTCCTGATTTACAGTCACTTGGGTTTGATGTGTGTGGAGGAGTTCTGTTTCTTTCCGAGTCAGACCCAGGGTGTAAGTGTGAGCTTACAAAAACATTGATCCAAAACACACACACTTAATGGCATGGGAAAAGGACAGAGTATCAGCTCAAGTTACATCTCTTGCTAGGAAATAGTTTTTAAAGCTTGAAAGAAAGCAAACAAACCTCCACAGTCTTAAAAAGAAAAAAAAACCCAACAAAACAAACTCAAAAAACCCAACATGCTTGCTAACACACACACACCAAGTTGGAGCTGTGATGCAAACAGCTGGATTTCATTTTAAACATGGAAACCATAATTGGAATTTGTACTTCTAGAAGGGGGAAAAAAAAAAAAAGGTAGGTTTCAGTATCTGATGATTATGCAGCAGAAGAGGACTTGCCAGCTCACAAAATCAAAAAGACAAAGGTATTTCTTAGCTGGAAAACACAAAAGAGGAGCTAAATCTGCTCCCTGCCAAATGGCTGCAGCAGCCTGGACTGAAGGGCCTAGAGAACCACCTGCAGAAATGCAGGTCAGGAAGCTTGGGAAGGAGGAAATGAATTTAAGGAAATAACCTTGTGTTTGGAGGAGCTACATCAGCTGAAGCTGATGTGAAAGACCAAACTGCCCTGCAGGCTGATGGAACTGGAGTGGGAATTTCAGTGGGGAGCTCAGAGCTGCCGCTGGAAATGGTGCATTCAGGTGATACCCATTGATCATTGTAAACATAAGGTTCAAACACTCTCTCAGAAGCTTCAAGCATAATTTCACCATTTCAATGGTTTAAGAGGCAGGTACGACAGCCTCAGGGCCAGACTCTGTATCACCTCACTTATGTACTTCTCTCTGTTTTTTAAATGCTGATGAGCTAATTTCCATATCTAAATTTTAAGTGGACATATTAAATTACTTTAAAAACTGTCTTTTATGAAGACAAAAACATGCTGTATTTCTTAAAAAGATAAAATTGTTCTTAGTAAACCTGTATATCTCTATTTCCCAACGCTGCAGCTGCAGAATTACTGCATCCAAGACCTTCCTTCCAAAGAGAGAACCACTCTGATTTCCACTGTCCTACTCTCCACAGTGCAATCTCTGGGACCGATTCTTTATTTGCCTTATCTTACAATATCACCTTTTCCTATGCTTTCTCAATATCTAGCAAGCATGAACATGATTTAGACCCTCGTGGTTTTATATTGATGTACTTACTACAAAGAAGGAACAGATCAAGCTCTTTAAACAAGTCCTTGACCCCCACGTGCAGTTACACCAGTACGGATCCCTGTGGTAGGTACAGCAGAATAGCTGTGTGGTACCTGTGTAGTACCAGTGCATTACTGCACAGCCAGGGCAGCCACGCTTGCACAGATGTGCATATCTACTCCAAGGTCTGAAATTATCCTACTATTTTGTCATTATTTAAAAGGATTACAGTTTATCCTACCCACATCTTGCAGGTTATTATTTATGTTACTTCTTTCCCACCCACAGAGTAGGAGGAAGTGTGGAGGAAGGACAGCTTACACACATCACTTTTACATATGCAAAAGCAGCACAAACAGTTTATGCCAAAGCCTTGCCCTGCTTCTAACTCTGAGCCCCCTCTGATGACACATACACCACTATGTCTCTCCAGGTATGTCTCCTTTTTGTCTCCCTAAGTTGGTGAAGATTACTGAGGATTTATTTTCACTGCCTGCACTGTTTCATCTGAAAGTTACCTGTGGTAATCTGAGACAGATGTCAAATTTGGTAAGTAAAATAAAATTTTAAAAAAGAGAAAGAGAGAGAGAAAATAGCCACCTTCTTGGACAAATAGGCATAAATTCTAATAAACAACAGAATTACTGGATGCATGAATGAATATGATATTTTGTGGAGAAGTCAACTCAGCTTTGCCATGATTCTCAAAGTTACTGCTACCTCAAAGCTCCTTGCCAAGAGTTCTTTGAAGAAAACAGCAAGTATGGGGGTAAGGCAGCTGGAGCTGATACAGTCTATTTGTATTTCCAAAAGGTATCTGACAAGGTCCCTCATCAAAGACTTTTAAAGAAACGGTGCTGTCATGGGACGCAAGGGAATGTTCTCTCACAGATAAAGAGGTGGTTGAAAGATAGGAGACAAAAGTGGGGCAGTTTTCACAGCAGCAGGATGTCACTGGGGGATTCCCCCGGGGAGCCAAACTAAGCAAGTCCAAAACCGATCTAGTGAAGGGCACGAACAGCCAGCTGACAAAGTTTGCTCAGGATACCAAGTTTTGCAAGGAAATTTTTTTTTCTAGTAAAGTTGAAAGCCAGTTGTGAAGAGATACAGGAGGCTCTTGTGATACTGAAAGGCAAATGAATTTCAGTACTGACAAACATAAAGCAACGCATATAGGAAAAACTGCTAAGTTTTACATACACAGAAATAGGCTCTGAACTGCTTATCACTGAGACAGAGATCTTTTAAGTTATGAGAAACCGGTTTTACGAAAGCAGTATCCCAGTTCTCTGTTACACAGAGTAAGACAAACCTGCAGAAGAAGTGAATGAAGGGGTATGACAGAAGTCTATAAAATCATAACTAGCACAGGGAAGGTGCTAATGAAGGAAGCTAACAGCTGCTCTGTCTCTCTTCCACTGCAAGAGGGAGGGGGCAACAATAACACAAAGATAAGGCAAATCTGAGAGCAGCAAGAGGAGTTACTTCTCCACAGAATATGTAAATATTCTAGGATGGTGATTCTTTATTCTGGAGCAATTAACAAAATAAAAAGCCACAACAAATTATAAACACAAAGGAAAACTGAGCCAGAAGTAACTAGGAGGATATTCCAGTAAGTGCTGGCCTCATTTCAGACTCTTCCTCTGCGACCGAGCTTTGGTTGCTACAAGCTGCTCACCTTCCAGCCTGCCCTCCTACGGCCAGTTCTGTAAGGCTTCAGTGCTTATGTTTTACTGAGAACTTATACACTAGAGAAGAATATAAAGTTTTCTGGCAGCATTTTCCATTGTAGCAGGAAGGAAGCAGACTCCAAGAGTGATGACAGCAAGATCTGACTCCTCCTTCACCCGTCCCCCTCTCCCTGTGCATCTGTTCAGTGTACTGGTCACAGCACTCAGGGCTGGGGAATGGAGCATCAAGTTCTCTCCTCACTTACACCACTGAAATCAGTGGGGTTCTGTGTTTGTAATAGAAGGCTGAGCTGGGTGGTCATTGCTCCACTGAAAAATGATTTAGATAATTTATTAGTTTTAGTAGCAGCATGATGTACGGAAACGATAGAGCTCAGCTCCTTAACTTTTGGAATTGTGCTGTTCTGTAATGTTGAGATCAGAACATAAAATGAACACTTAGCAGTTTAATTCACCATAAAGAAAGAACTTTATTGTCATGAAATGTTCTTATCGGAAATGTTGTTTCTTCTTCATTTAGCAGAAATAACAATACCCCAAGGGAAATGTAGTGTTGTGAGAATATAAGCTTTAGACTTAAATAAATAATCCAAACCAAAAATAGTTCTTTATACTGATAGCTCAACTCCACAGTGTGAAGATGTTATTGTTAATACTAATTTTAAAACAAAATCTGGATGATAATTTAGTGGTTCTTAACAAATCAGATAAAACCAGATAATTGACACCCAGAGGTATCTGACTGGTCTTCACCCAGTTCTTTAATTTTTCTTCCTGTGCAGTCATACCTATTTTCATATTTGAAGGAAGTCTGATCAAGACAAAACAGGACTAAGGAATCTAATTCCTACTTGTCTCAACTATGTTTTCTTGTCATAGATTTCCCAACACATTAACTGGGCAAGTAACAGCATCAGCATTATCCTCAGGTTCACCTTAGAGTCAAGCCTCTCTTGTATGGAGACACGGACAGTAACAGAATCAATACAAATCGTACATGGACTCAAATTCAGAGTTTGATCTCAATATTAATATGCTCCTGTCTGGATCTTGCTTTTCAACTGTAATGAAAAATATTTCAGTGGTGTTTTTCTGGAATGTAGCTGAAAAAAATTTGGTTTGTGTTATTTAAAGCTGAATAATTCTTCATTTTTCCCTCTTGAATTATCAGAAGCCTGAAAATTCACTGCTGTGCTAGTGTTTTTTATATCAGAGCATTGCATTTTTGGTATTGGCCAACAAACAAGTTCTCCATACTAAAATATTTCATTTCAAAACACAAAGGAAGGTCTTGTCTGCTTCTATTATGAGCAAATGAAGAGTAATGGCAAATACTTAGCTTCATATGCTTATAGAAATTCATTGTTCTCTTATAAGTGAGCCTTTTATTGTGTAATAAACAAGGAGAGTCATTGGTATTCCAGCACTGCAGAGTTGCCTACCTTCTTAACTTCCACAGCATTCTTCTTAATTTATGTGAAGCCTTCTGATAATCCTTGAAGGCCAAAATTAATTGCTGTCTGTTTTCCCAAACTCTTTCAGGGTCCAGATTCATAGCAGTGTGATAAAGACTCTTTGCCCTTCTTGACTGAAACATATCTATATTAGTCTGCAGGTTAACACTTAAGTAAATCATTTATATGCAAGGCTGAATATGGTAATTGTAGAATAATTTTGAGACTTTCTCTTCTGAAAGATAATTATTTCAATGTGTTTAAAAATATTTTAAAACAGACTTTCACGTAGAATTCCCAGCCACTCAAAATTTTCTTTTAGAATAGCTTATTTTGACAGCTCTTGCATGAATAAGGATGTGGGGTTTTTAGCACAAGATAAACATAATTTAAACACATTCCATCCCAAATAAATGCAATTCTATAGCTAGCAAGCTTCTGTGGGTCAGGATTTTATGTTTTGGGTCTTCCTGGTCTTTCTATAAAGCAAATACTGCTCTCAAAAATCAAGAAGGTGATGAAAATGTTAGGGTCAAGTAGCGTGAACAACCTCATGGTTAGATTTCTCCAGCTGAAAGTATTAATCAAAGAGCACATCAGTTCAATAATAGTGGGTTCTTTTTCAAGACCTTTATTTGCAATTTCCAGTCCCTATATTGCAAATAATCCCATGGAAGTCACAAGCATTGGGTGGAAAAGCCTGTAGATGCTCTGACATGCAGAGGAGCATCTGTCAAGCAAAGATGAGTCTCGAAACTTCATAAACCACAGAAAGTGGGCCTTGTTGGTACATTTTTGACATAGAGCCTGCAGAATATAGGAGTTTATGGCATGGGAGCAGTACAAGACCCTTAGCTTATGTATTTAGATCAGGGAAGAAAAAAGCAATATAAGCAGCTAAGCTAAGAAATACTTTGTTACCCAAATCCTCGTTACTATAATAAGTACTCTGAACACAACAACATTTGGAGTAATGAGGAATTATAATGTATAGCAGAATAAAAGAAAATAATAAATCCGACTTCTGGTTCTAGCCTGGTGCCCCTTGTTGACAGTGGTACTGAGCTTGTTATTACATAGACATGGTCTTTTAAATTGGGTTCAGATTTCATCAGTGTTAACAGATGCACACTATGTAGACCTTAAAACATCTCAAGCTATCTTCACCACAGTGCAATAAAATCAGAGAAAGAGGTCCCATTCCCAGTAAGCTTCACAAAGTTCTCATTTGCTATAAGATTTCATTCTTCTGTTTTACAGGAGCTTAATTTTTTCTGTTTTTCAGCAAGTGAAATGCTTACTCATCTGTCATGACTACATTTCTTTTTTTCTTTTTTTTTTTTTTTTCCCCCATGAGTTTTTTTCTAAATGGCCATGCTGGTTGCATTTGTTGTCCTTCACTAGATTAAAATTAGTTTGTCATCAGGAGAAAATATGCTCCCAAGGAAAATTTAGGATGCAAAGTTAATGGAGTGTCCCAAAAGCCTCCAAGTGTCCTTTATAGTATCCATCAAGCAAACCCCAAAGGTTTTGTGCAGTTTTACTTCCAACATGATAAACAACTCCCTTGCCTCACACCATTCTGCTTTACAGTTCTAAAACTTGTGCTGATTACGAGTGCATTTTTCATCAGCTTCACATTGTCTTTTCAAAGTTCTTCAATCATTATTTTTTTCCTTCTGTGCTAAGCAATATGAATATCCATCTCGCTGCTCACAGAAAGGCTTGATACCTTTGAAGAAGCAGTCCCTTCCAACTGACAGCGACAGTTATTAGAACATTAAACTGGAAACATGATCAGTTTGACCTTTGCCAACTTTGTTCTTTGTGAGTCAGCTTTGACATGCATGTCTCCATTGCACTCAACATTATCTGTTCTTACTGCTTCTACCATTTGCTTTTTGTTGGGTGTTGTCTCTCACAGTATCTGTCCTGTCAGTAAGGTAACAATAAGCTGATTGTTTGATGTCAATCATTAAATTAACATCAGGTCTTGCTTCTGTCTGTCGGTTTTAAATATGCGTAATTTTTCTTTATACCAAGTTTTGTTACCAATAGCAGCCACTTTCTGCAAACAGAGTTTTCTTTCTCTATTTCTTTTTTTCTGTGTTTGCACTGCAGTAGCACAGTGGAAAACTAATCTATAGCTTGGTTCCAAGATACTGTCATACTATGGATACACAAGGACAACAACTGTATGGACAGCTGAAGCCTGCTCCCTATATGTAACGGTTTCATTTTTGAGAGGCACGGTGTAATATTCTGGTCTGATTTATTTAAATCTTTTCTAAGGTTGGAATTTTCAGAAGCAATCAGTCTGGCTTAACTGCATTCCCATCAAACACCCCCATCAAATTCAACAGTGGTTATATCAGACATAAGACCAGAATTAACTGCTGAAAACATTATTCACTGAAGTTATAGAGGAGTGAATTTCCCCAGTACTCAAAATGGCCACAATTTCATTCTTCTCAGGATGAGAATATGATGATCTATCCACATTGTATTGAAAACCCCCCAGCCTTACCACCATATCTCTTAATCCTGTTTCTTACAGCCAGGTTTCCCAGCTCATTGAGTAACACTGCAGAAATGGATGCTTTTTGTTCTTACTAAATCTTGCAATTTTTTTTTCTTTCTAGGAACACAGGGAGAAGAGTAGGCAACAAGAGGGGCCAGAAGAAAAGAGACCTTACAGTCTGACACATCTTAAAAGCTTAAAAGGTCTGAACTGTAACACTGCTTTTGGATTCAAGGCGACATATCTAGACTTTATCTTCCATGTCAACCACCCATTGCACTGTAAAATCTAAATACATATCCCATGTGACAAATAAATTTGACTCTAAAGAGAGTTAGGAGAAAATATGTATTAATAATTAAGTTTTAAATGTGGTGCTTTTACAGGTTCAAAGGCAATGAACATATGCAGGATGATGAGGCAGTCCTGAAACAATTTTGGGTTTTTTGTTGTTGTTGTTTTGTTGGGTTTGTTTCCCCCAGAAAGACTGTTACATAAATTTCCCTCCGATATTTCATGTCATTCTACTTATTGATCACATACCTAGTCTCATGAGCAAGCAAAAAATTTTAATCAACATACTGGACTCAATCCCGCCACCACAGACTTCTGTGGAAATTGGATCAATCCCATTATCTACCATATGACTCCACAAGGTTTCCATAGGGAGAACCTCATTTCTAGCTCCAGCCTGCAGGGCCCCCGAGGCTACATTTAAAGCAGTGAGCAATGTGAATACCAACAAGCCTAAAATAGCATTAAATGTGTTTAAGTAGGCCAAGATAATTTGGACAGCTACAAAAGCATAATCCGCACTGAAAGCCCACCAATATTTCCCACACATTTGTTACAGGAAATAGGCTATAAAGCCAGATGTGTTAAAAATATATTACATATTCTGAGAGTGAAATGCTGGCCAGGAAGATGTCAACGGCAGAAAAAAAATCCTACTGACCTACTCAGGATGAAATGCAGACCCCATCCACCCCAATGGCACAGACAGCACAAGCTAAGGAACGTCTTGTTCAGCAAGGAGAGATTCTACCTGTGATGTGACGACTGGCATTGCTAATCAGAGCAATGAACGTACTGCTGCACATACAGAATCAGGTCAGATCCTCAGCTGGTGTAAACTACCACAGTGCTCCCCTCTGGCTCAGCTTTCCAGGGGATTTTGGGACATGATAAGCCATGGTGCTGAGATGGGCTCAACACAGCAAAAATGTGGTTGTTTTCAATCCAAAGATGCTGCTCCGACACTGGCCAAGTGAGAGCTTCCTGAACCCCGTGGGGCAGTAACGGCCCCTGTTCTAGATAAGGGAGTCAGCCAAGCTCCATCTTGCAGTCAGATAACACAAACAACGTGATTTTTGCTGGAAACCCAAGAAATGCCTGTGGGCAGCTAAGCTGGTGCGGAGGAAGCACTTTCTGGAGAGTGAAGTCGGGTGCTGTCTGGCAGCCCCGTGGGCTTCTGGAAGTGAGAGCAGCTGCCAGCAGCAGACAGCAGGGGAAGCCCCAGCAGCATGGTGTCCCCAAACCCCAAATGTTTGTGGTGCTTGGAAAAAGGCTTGGAGGTGGAAACAGGGGAAACATGGTGTTTAATCCCCAATCTGTTCAGTAACTACAAGAACATACAAAAGAAACATTTTCGCTCAGTAAGTCCAGAAAAAATGGACAGATATCTGATCAGTAAGCACCAGGCTGAGAGAGACAGTACCTTGACTGATCATTAAATGAAAATGTAAAAAATGTTATGAACAAACCCAAAATCTAGTGTTCTGAGTGGCTTTCTTAGCGGTTAAGAACAGTGACACAAGAATGACTTAGAAGCCTAAGATTCACTGACACATTTAGACCTTTTTGAAAATTAACTGCTTTTAATAATTTTATTTCTTGTTCCAGTTTTCTGGAAACAGGCAACAGCAGGCACAAGAATCAGGAATTTAAAGTTCTGGGACTATATGAAACACACCTAGAAGTGAAATCTGGTCCATGGGATGATTTGGACCAGTTTGTCTGCAATGTTCTTGGGAGAAAAAGGGAACAGCTGTTTTGGCAGGCAGATGCTCCCTGCAGACTCCACTCGACACCTGGGACACCTACCACTGCTATCACTACATGGGGAAAAACAGCCAGCGTGGCCATTTACCCGACACAACTCATCCTGATGACACTAGGCAGCTCTTCGAAGGTGGTGTGGTGCTGTGCCGCACATAGAAGGCCTCACAGCCTCAGCTACAGCATCCCAAAACCCGCAGGATGGGAAGGAGGCCATGCACAGCAGCCACTGCTCATTACTCCAGATAATGGCTAAAATTAACGGAAACGCTTTTGTAATACTCTTCAGGAACCTCATTCAGTCTACCAATCCCTAGAAATTAATGGTATGAACTTGCATTAAATCAGTCTGTCATTAGCTTGGCTTTCTTCATGGCAACTCATTAGGAGGTATTTCCTGCAAGCTAGAAGCCAAAAGAACATGGAGAGACACAAGTTAAAAGGCATTACAGTTCACTAGCTCCCTGCAGAGCTCAACTGCATCTCCCAGCAGGCAGCAGTCACAAGGTATGAACACAGGGGGACAAAATGGGAACCACCATGGCTATGGACCCAGTCACAACCAGGAATCACTCCGCTTTGAGTAATTCACATTTGAACACGGTAACGTGGCCTTGTGTTTGCTGCTCTTGCTGATCCGTGCCTCAGTTATCTCAGGGACAAGGAAATAATCTAAACCAGAAGTCATTCAGGAAGGATGGGCTCCCCCAAAACACAGGTCAGTGGGATGCGAGTCCCAATGTTTCCCAACACTGTCGAGAGAGTGACACGTACCCAAGCGAACCCCTGAGAAAGCTGCAAGTGCCACTGACTTCAAGAGGGACCTGGCCTGCACTGGTAGTTAAGCCACCCTGAGCATCTGGTCAATAAAGATCAGGGTCCTTGTTATTTGTAAGGAAAACTGCTCTAGAGAAACAGTCTGGTTCAAACGTCAGATCAGGCAACAACACAGACAGTGATCCATCCTGCTCATGTCCTACACACGCATGTGTGTGTGGCTGTGTGTACATCTGTACGTAGACATAAACAGTTTTTTCCCCACACATATATTTGCACAATATTCTAGAAAAAAGAAAAGGGAGTTAAAATTAAGAGGACACTAATTTGCCACATTGATGTAATAGGAGTGGTGGGTTTTTTCCCTGTGCTTTCTATAAGAAGCACTTAGTAATCAGCCTAGCACACAACTAAAATTGTTAGGATTTTCTTTTAAGACTTTTATTTTTATTATTTATTATACACAGTGAAACTTCACTTACCCTAATGTCTTATCTGAAAAAAACACACTCGTTTGAAATGAGGTCATGTCCCTTGACATACATTAAGTGATGTGAAAAGCCCCATTTATTCTAACGCCCATTTATCCATGTTAATGCCATTTGAATAAAGGAGGTTTCACAGTACGTCAGACCTCTTTTTTTGAGCAAAACTCAAAGTTAATTAAACCAAACTCTACAATATTTATTACTCTTTTTTTTGTAGCTCAATGTGGTTTAGAAAAGGTGATGTTAATATTGACATTAATTAATGTCAATCTTAATGTACTATTACATTAATAGGCTGGCATATCATTCAGCCTAAGGCAATGTACTGTGCTGCTCAAGCTATTTATAACAAAAGGTATTTTAAACAGCTTTGCCCCCCACCAAAAAAAAAAAAAAAAATCAATTTATACTAAATGTTGTTGCAGAATCAGATTCATCACCCTAGGGATTAAGAAAAAAAGAAAGACCAATTTAATGACAGGATTTAGTTCATTATTTATCTTCTAGCATGTAAATTATAGATTGTCATGAATTTTTCATCCTTTTGGTGCCCACTACCTAATTCATGCGAAAAACATAAGTCTGTGTTACAAAGAGCGAGCTCCCTGGCTCTGTGTACGAGAAACATCTCCTCTGCCTTTTGACAGATGATAATCTGTCAAAATGAAAAATTAATGGAGGCTCCCTTAATTCATCATCTTCTGCCTCTCTTCTATTAATGGCTTTTTTTAAAAAAAAAAACTTCTCTAACTCTGCTCACAGTGAATAGAGCTGGTGGGTGGGGGGGTGAAGATAAACAGGTCAGCTGACTGCTGCAGCTTATGCAGTGCACTGTAATTCAGCTGATAGATGGATGACATGTGTTATTTATTAAATGCATTGAGCAATCCTGGGGTTTCCAACACAGTGCATACGCACGCTGAGATAAAGCTCATACCACGTGTCTTACTGCTCTCAGCTTGGCCTCAAAGAAAAACACTGGGTACAAATGATCATAAAGAAGTTGCATGAACTAAGTGTGTTGTACTACATACAACTCCAGCCATCCATAGAGCAATCAACAGAGAGAATAATCCAGTCTGATTATAAAATGAATGTCAAACCAAATCAATCCCTCCCTGAAATTTACCTTTGCTGAAATACTTTATGTTGCTGAAAAAACCCCACAGGTCTCAGACCACAACAAGGCAGAAATATGCCATTATAAATATAGTTCATAATTTTCCTTATCACAGAAATCCAAAACCAGAAAGCTGCAAAGGTTTTCTTCTTTTCACAACTCATCTACCTTTGCATGCCTGGCGCTTTAGTACAGTTATGACAAGATAAAGCCCAGGAAAACCATGCCTCATCACAAACAGGGGGTTCTGACAGTTACATGATGTGATTGTTAAGGACAGAGGAGCTTTATGGAAATACATCAGCCTACAAGTCAAATGAGTATTTGCTAGAAATAGCAGAGGGGATTTTAACAACAGAAAAGCATTTCCTTTTATAAAGTGCATGCAGTGCACATCTATACATGCTTTGAAATAATAATTTTCTGCTATGGAAATCCCTACTCAAACATCCATTTTTAACACTGCAGTAATATTGTGGGTTAACTCCAGAGCTTTTTCACAGAAAAAAGTGTAGCCTGACTCTGTGTCAAGCTGAGTGATACTTAGAATTAACTTCTGAACTAGTAAACTGCAAATTCCAGAAGGAATTAACAACTTATTGCATATTCATTTTAACCTGCAGCCAAACAGGACTATTTTCATTGAGAACTTGCTGTCCCTCACAGAGCAGTACACATGTTGCAAACAAATTCACTTATCACAATAGCTAGCATATGATTATGACACCAAAGCCTGGGCAATGCCTCACTGATGCTAATGGAAAGATATCCACTGAATTAATGAGCAAGCCCTGACCCACATCTTGCACTTTGCTCAAGCAAACAGAGACTGCTTCATTTAGGTAGAGCCAGCTTGAAACCAGAGTCTTGGCCTGGAATGACAGAAGCCAAACTGACAGCCCCTGCTACTGAACCACCTTTACTATAGCTACAGCCTGCATAGCTTAGGCACTAAATGTGGGAAAATATCTCCTTCTCCTGTGATGGGGAGAGTAAAAATGACACCTCACAAGTTTTTAAAAATTATTATTTTCTTTGTAAAAGTGTCCTGGTTAAATACATTAACTTTTGCAGACTGCTTTCAAACCCCAAAATAAAATCATAAAAACATAATTTAAAAAATTCTGATCATCCCTAATGGAAGCAGGAATAACTTATCATTTACCAAACAGCTTTGCAAGTGAACTGATTGACTCTGCACACTCAAAACCAGCTGCAAAGCGAGGCATCTTCACAAGAATAGCTGGTCAGTAGATCTCACAGAAGAAACCCCTAGGACCAAAACTCATTAAGATCTGAAAGACGTTCTGCAGCCTCCATGCAATGAGCTGGTCATCATTTACTTAATGTGTTCACGTTAACAGAAATCACCATTAAAAAAAATTAAAAAAAAAAACAAAAATCACTGTTCTACTTTTCTTTCTCAGTCTCAAAATCATCCAACAACTCTGAAGCCTGGAACACTGTAACATGCTAAACAGAGAGTTCTCTCTCACCATGGGGCAAGGAGATGAAATTTTTATTGCTGCTCTCCATGCTGTACTTGGCCTGGAAACCAAACACTTTTCTCCAAAACAGCTTACCTGCTCTTCATCTAAATTGGTTATTATTTCTTAATAAAGCATTACCATACAGACAGGATTGCACCCATGCTGCACAGCTATTTGCCTTTAAAAGCCTGATGATGGAGGATAATGCAAGGGGGAGCAACAGAATCATATTCCTACCTGCCATGGGTCATAAAAGGAGCCCCCAACACCTTCTGTCTTGATCAAGTATTAAATCCTTCAGATACCTAGAAATTATTATGCTGATATGGCTGTTAAGGTCAAGGTTTAAAGTATAATGTGGATCTTAGAAGAAATTCTAGTGATTGATGTAACACATCAGACGCTTACCTTGAAAAAGGTGTTATTCAGCTGCCTCCACTAGCAGATTAAAAGTGGAGGAAAAAGAAGTTGCAGAACTGGTTAAATGACGAGTGGTTGTTCTCAGTGGTCAATGTTGCAATGAAATTACTGTAAAAAATAGCTACTGATATTGAAACTTGCCTGCAACATCTTCTGATCTCTCTAATACATGTCCTCCAGGCAGCAGTTCTCTCCTCACCTCAGTAACCTTGTTACACCAGCTGGTTTCAAATATTAGCAATTTTCAAAATCATGTCTGAAAGATGCTTTCTGTACACTCTGCATGTGAAGTTTCTGAAACTTTTCTGACAATGAAATGGGCTCTCTTTGCATTTGCTTGGAGCACAAGCCACTCTTACACAAATTTCTCCTTTTTGCTGTGAAATTATAGCACATTATTTTTAATGGTTGCATAGAGTTTGTGACCACCAAGCTTTCAAACAGCGTTAAGAGAATGTCAAGATTTAACAATGTTATATGTATTATATAAGCATCTTCATCATCAAGCCTGTTGCAGAACACTGACATTAAATAGATGTTTTGCCCACATTCCAGGGGCTTACAACATGATCACTTCCACTGTAGAGCAGAAAAAAATAGACCAGGAGGGGCTGTAGTATCTCCCCCACTCAATGCAGCTCTGGTGTAACCCTCATCTCAGGACAGCAGTAGGAGAACCTGGTCACCCTTCAGTAGCCTCTGTCAAGTTTGCTTCCACAGAGGCTAGGAGGATAACTGAAACATCTGCTTTTCGTTGCTACATTTACACCTAGCCACAACCAACTGAAATACAAAAGCACAACAAAAATCAAGTAAGTAAGAAAAAAAATTCTTCCATTCATACAACTGGAAAAATTCAGATTCAGTTGCACAAATGTGACTGAGGCACAAAGCAACTGAAAATCAGGCCCCAGACAATGTGCTTTTCAGCAGAAAATTCACCTGTTGTCAGATACTGGTCAAACTTCTAAAGAATGAACTTGACATTAAGAGGGAGAGGCTGGGGAAAAGCAAGAGCTCCTATAGCCCCCTGAGGTGTTTCAGCCACGTTACATTTGTTCAAACACTCAGGTGTCCTCACTGCAGTTACTACTGATGTGCAGTCGTGTCAGTGAGACCAGGATCAGGCCTTCTCCAGAATCAGTATATAACCATGTTGTGTCCACAAGGATGTGCTTATGACTGAGATTATCTTCATTAAAACACAAACTCATGGAACTAAAAATATGAGGCACCTGATTTTAGAATAAATTACCTTCATGAAATTATGGTCTTTTCTTTGCACTGCAATATTCACAGGAAATTAATGAGGTTGTCAGATGAATTCTATGAAGATTTATGTGCTGATTAGGTGACATGTCTTAAAACAAAATAAAATAATAAAGAACCTCTTCCATTAAAAAAAGCAGCATACTTAATTTGAATTCAATCTTTTATCAGATTACTTCTGTTTAGTGGCAAATAGTTCCTTTGTTTAAAAACCCTTCACAAAGGCAAAGCCTCAGGAAAACATTTCGTAAAAGTATTCTGAAAGTCAAAGTCATTTTGACAGAAATCAAACCAGAAATAATTTCTCCCTGAAGGAATCCTGCTTTATTTTAATGATGTCTGGATTGTTTCCATTTAAATAGTGTAATGGGAATTTTTTTTTTTTAATTTTCATTCAAACTATCCGTTTTAACAATGATCTTTCTTGTAAGCTTAGGCAGTCATTTGTCATATACATTTTGTTCAAGTGGAGAAAACAAATATTAAAGGAAAACAATTTGACTAAAAACATCTTCCCTTCATTAAGGACCTTTATGTTCTAATGTCTGAAAGTGAAAGTCTGCTTTAATGGCTGCTGGGAGCTGGGGATCTCTCTGTCAGACACTTACTCAGGCATTCTTTCTGGGTAATAGAGGCTATTTATGGGGCTTTTCATGACCTTTCTTCTGGTACTACCAACAGAGGAATACTGTAGGCATCTCTTTTGCATCCACATATCTGCTTGCTCACAGATTATTGTCTCTATTGTTTTCTTCATTTTGAAGAAAAATGTTGCATGTAATTAAAACAAGATAACAGCACAGTACTGTGTGTTCTATCACACATCTAACCAGTCCCTGCAGTCATTACACATACTAACGTACATTACACTGTGGAGACAGATATATTGAAATAAAACCCCTTGCTTTATTGTCTAGTGCGTTATGAAGCCCGTCCCACATTCTGGAAGATACTTCTTCAGTAAGAAGTGTACTTTCTGGTTTTTAATAGTACAAAACAGACCTTCTTCTAAAAGGAAAAAAAAAACCCCAACCCTGTAATTGTTTACCCAAATCCCACAGTCTTTCCAAGTTAAATTGAAAGCCTATTTACTTAAACTAATCAATTTAATTTTGCATTGTGAGAACCAGACATACTCGCTTTGATTCAGAGCTGAGTTCCAGAAAACTCCTCTGCATACGTTTCTGATTCTGAAAACACCTCCCATCTTAACTTCAAACAGAGCCACTCTGGGTGCAACAGAACAGGAAAAAGATTGCTCATTTCGGGAACTTCTAACTACCAGCAGCAGCAAACCTCTAAAGAGCCACATCTTTTATCTATGCAGACATATGCTCTAGCACTAGCTAGCAAACTCCCAAAGAGTCTCAAATTCCTGCAGTTAGCTCACCTGTTTAACAGCATTCTCATCATGATTTCCTTTTAAAGAAGGAGGATCTGTACAGTGATTTACAGAGCAATTGCTTTTGGTTTTCAAGTTTACGAAGAAAATGGATATAGCGTGTTCTACTCAAATACACTGGTATCACATTTTAAGATTATCCATTATTATTCTGTCAGAATTACTGCTAATTAATAGCCTTTTGTCTAATGACAATAAATTTGGACCCCAGTAATGAATACCTCAACTGGACCTAGACGCCTAAGGCCACGCAATCCCATGCTACACAACTACAAATGAGTCAGGAGTTCGCTCTGCGTCAGCAACTAGCAGTTTGATTTGGAGGTGGTGATTCTGCATAATAGCACAACTAGAAGTTGAAAAAACAGGCTTCTGAAGCAACACCAGTCCGTACAGCACCAGGGATAATTGCTACTGTGTCCTACTGCCCAAGTTTCCCCTATGGTTCCAATTTGATTCAAATGTTGAAAGCTATATGAGATTCTGAAAAATAAATAACTCAGAAGGTTATTAAGGTTGCACCATACAGCACACAAAAGTTTGGAGGTACTAGGTAGCTGGCTCCTTTTCAAACCTGAGTGAGGCTGTTTGTGCACATATCCATAATGAGAAAATAGTCTTAAATTTCATGAAACAAATTATGAAATTCTAACAAGTGAGAAGAAAGACTCCTCAAGCTGGAGTCTCAGACCTGGGTACATAGCACAGACTTCTACCACTGGCTGTGATGAGAGGTCTGGCAACAACAAGCAGACTGTTATCATCACAAGGGATCAAGTGCTTAAAGTGAGGAGGGTTTCACTGTCTCCCCATTCTCTGGTTCAGTGCTTAACACCGTAACTGTCTCTGCATTTGCTTCTTCCAGCTGCCAAAGTATGTCCTGCACAGTCCCTGAAGTCTGGTGATGCAGCATGCTCAACACCATTTCTGGACTCAATCCAGAGAGCTTTTATTTTACTTTCTAGTAAACATTAGAATAACCAGACGAACACCATTGCAAATACTTCCCCATGTCCTGCTCTGTCCTGACCACACACCTCCACAAGTTATTGCCAAGAGACTTCATCCTAACTGAAGCTGCCGTTGCAAATTGCTTGCAGAGTGCTGGTCAGTGGGGCAAAAGTGTAACAGCCAAATACAAACAGGCTGGACACCTCTGAAGCAACTTTAATTTTTATATATATATATAAAATATCAGCTGCTGATTTATGAGGTGTGACTCACACCCTTGGGTTTAAGGCACAGACCAAACCCTAGCAATCCAGCAAACCCAGCTAGGGGCCACTGGGATGCCTGGCAATAGCACAGCTCAGCCCCTGTGAAGTGCTGAATAAACCAAGGTGCCCGTTCCCATCTGCTGATCTGTAGGCTGGAATAAAGAAAGAACAATTCTGGCCCTGTAGATATCCACTACATAGACAGAAAACGTATGTGAATTAGTGTCATTTCCTTTGGCTGTTTTTGCAAATTAAACAGGTTTGTTAGGTGGCCATGACCTGGCACAGTCCCTCAAAGGCCAATGGCAGAAGCCACCTGGAGAACTCGGTGACTATTCCAGCACACAGACACTGAGCGCGGCTGGGTTGAGGCTTTGCAGAAACTTGTCTTAGAATTTTCAAGGAGCTGAAGAAGACAGATCTCTGATGTTAGAGTAAATCTCTTTGCAAACTTTTAAACAAAGAGCAAACAAATCTTTCTAATTAAATCATTTAAATATTCTGTTTATCAAGAGGAAAAGCTAATCTCCCCCTTTCCTCAGGTTGCTGTACTCTTGGACGCAGCTGAAGCATTTTTCCTGCAAGTTCTCTAAAACATTTAGCCTGAAGCAAACATAAAAAGTTTTGGTTTGAATAATTAAAACCTGGCAAGTGAAAATGCCAAATGCTGGACTACCGTAAGAGTAAGCAGTGCTACCAACTCCATCTGTAACGGACACCTCCATAATATTTCATTAAGCCCTTTAGGACAGAAAAAGCTGTCTCTTTCTCTGCTGACATACTAATCACTTTGTATATGAGAGCACTACAAATCTTCCAAGTCAGAGACGTCATTGATAAAAACCAAACAAGGACTAAAAGAGATCACAGCTCTACTCAAACATCATACTATAGTTGCTGCACAAAATCTGTGTGTAAAATTCCTCTGAGAAAGGTGGAAACAGTCTATTTTTCAGACTGCAGTCAACAGACTACAGAGACGCTTTTTTTTTTCTTTTATGAAAAATTTCATGAAAAACAAGTTTGAATGGAAAGACTTCAAGTTAAAGATTTTTTTTTTTTATTTGAGCACTATTAAATTCTATTAAATGTGAATGTGACTTGATTTCTAAGTAAACAATCAGATGTTACACAGACAAGATGCATCAGAACTCTACATATACGGATAGCTCTTAATACAGCAGTGGAAGTTATTATAGATTGCCTCAGCTTATTAATTAATGGATTCTAAGCCACTGACTAATCTTTTATTAAGACAGATAGGAATAACTTATTCATAAGCAATGTATAAATGTATTCTTTCTACTATCTGTAACCAAACATTTTGTGGATGAAATGAGTCAAAAAAACCCCAAAAAAGAAGCTGTAGGGAAAGACAGAGCAAGGGCCAGGTTTTATAACCCAGCCCTCTCCCCAGAATTACAGGTTCTCTTTAAAGATGGGTTAGATAAATATCTTTCATGAAGAGCTTAAATGTCTTGCTGATCCTGCCTTAGGATAGGGGGAAGATTAGTCGACCCCCTTGAGGCTGCCTTTCATCAGAACTGTCTATAACACTATGTTTGTAAAATGTTAGGGATTATCTTGGCAATAAGACTGTCTCCTGTTAGAACAAGACTTTAAAGAGACGAATTAATGACTCTGACTAATTGGATAATGCAGCAAAGAATGGGTCATGTTCTGTATCGAGGTCAAGCTCTGGTCCTGTCTGGGCTACGTAGGTTGGTGTAGCACTGCACTACAGCTAGCTCTTGGCTATACATATTGAAACGTCGTGGCCAGCGTGGTGTTTGGCAACGTGATCCTTCAGAGGTCATCTTCTAACACGATAAATGCTAGTAGCAAGGACAGACCCTAACTGCTGCCTGGTGCGCGCAACGCCGGTCTGAGATAAGCACGATGAATTCCAGCACTTGTGGGCTAGAAATATCCGCTAGCTGTTTGATGTGCTGTGACAGGGTGGGAGGTGACCTTTCCCCTTGCTTGCTCTTCTCATCATCTGCTCGTTGATACAGCAGCATCTGACTGCAGACTGAAAAAGAAACTGCATTGACACCACGTACAGCCTGCGCTCGGAGCACGCCGCGTGAGAGGTCCCCTCTCTGGAAGCCCTGCTGCTCAGTCACTAGGGTACCAGAGGGATGCCTTTGATCAGCAGCAGCAAGAGCTCGTTTCTGTTGCCATGCCCCAGAGCACATGCCTGTCTTTAGTAGGGGTCTTCAGGCCTGACCTAGTCTCAGCAAGAGCAAAAGTCTGGCTGACACCTGGATGGGGGCTTGGGGGCATGACCCGCTCGGGCAGCATTTCACCAAGGGTGCAATTAACACCCAGATGACTTCAGGGAACTTCTCTCATGCTATACTCATCCTTTCTAAGTTTTAGTGGGAGACCCTTCTTTTCTCCCATCCAGTCCCAACCATCCAGCTTAAGCAGAGCTTGGCCTTGAGCATCCCTGAACAGTTCAAACATGACTCTGCTGTCAATACATTTTCCAGCTGGGGTGCTTGACTCATCACCTCAAGGTCCTTTTCCAGAGCGAGGTGGTCTTTTTGAAAAGATACTCATTGACATTTGACAGACTTAGCCTTATAGCAGATGTTCTGGACGGACCTCAGGAGGTGATCAGGGTGTTCCTCTATTCCAGTGCAGGCTCTGCTGGCATTACAAACACTTAGGTAAGGACATAAACAAAATAAACTTTGCTGCTGGGCCATTATTTCTTCCATTTTCAAAAAAACCCCAGAGCCTCAGTGGGACTTTTTATTTCTTACAGTCACCTGATTGCATTTAGCTGTTTATTGCTTTAGTGAACTAATTTTCAATCAACTTAAAAACAAATTCCAAATGCAGTGTCCATAATTAAAAAGAAACAGAGTTAATCCTTCGTGACAATCTGAGTCCGAAATTATACTTCTAAATTATTTGGACAATCATTTAGGGGGAAAAAAATATCTCTCTCCGAAGCCCAATAACATCAATGCTCTAAAGAAACATTTCTTCCTTAGGTCTCTGATTTCCCTGGTGGCTGTGATATAAACCCTGAACTTCTTAAATGTCACTTAATTTATATGATTTTTCTGTTTACCCTTTTAAAATGACAAGTTGTTCTGTAGTATTTATGTCTGTTTGAAAATTAGGTATCACAGGCAATCCAGTGCTGCAGTTGCATTTCTCTTAGCTTAAGCTTAGTAAGCACTTACCATAAAAAGAGAAAATAAAAATATGCCTACTCTTACTTTTTCAGCCTTTCCTTTTTGTTACAAAGTTCACTAATTTTAAAAAACCTACTCATTTACCTTCTTACTTGTTGACTCTTAAGAGTGTAAGAAATTTAAACAGATTATTACTTTGCCTTTGGTGAGTAACTGAAGAAGTTATGGACCTGCTTTTAACTCTCCACTGCTGACATGGGTTAATTAATTTCACTCCAGCATGGGGTCCCCAGTGAACTCTCCTCATGTGGCATCACCTTGCGGCAGGCACTTGCTTGCAAACGTTATAATCTTTTCAGAAGACCTTCTGACAGTAATGAAATTAAATTGACCTGTGTTGCATCTGGTCTCTGAATTAAGATGGCAAGATTTGTAGGCATCCATTTTGACTGGAGAAACACTGCACAACTCCCCAGATCACGCTGAATTTTTAACAATCTTTTTCACATAAGAATTTTAGTCTTTCCAAAAGGCTGTCCCCATTAACACAGGAAAGGCAAGCCAGGTTTATCATACTAAACAGGCACATCCGAGCTACCGTTGTGTTTATAACCTGTGTTTATGGTTATTTTATATCAGTGAAAAGACATGACTCATAATCTTGAAATGAATCTGTTCAGCAAAATATTTTTAAAGAATTCTAGAGAACACCCACATTCTAGTTGAGATGAGAAGGTCCATACTTCAATCAGCATGAGAATTTATCACAATAAAATGTAAAAAGTTCTTGCTATTCTTGCCTCAGGAGACAAGCCTTGTGTTACTGCACTGTTTGTATGCTTCTCATAACTTTTGAGGCTAACAATATATTTTAACTAAATTTATAGGATGGTGGAGATCTTGGAGATGGGCATTCCCAAAGATTTGGAAAAGAAGGGACTAAACTGACCCACAGCAAGTCTCTCTTTGCAGGGAAAGAGAGCACAGCTCATACGGCTCCAGCACAGTACAAGGGGCTGACGGGACCATGCAGAAGAGCACCACAGAAACTGTACATTCCACAAGTGAGGCTTTTCACAAAACTACATTTCTGGTTCAAAACTGGACTTCAAGGTACATTAGCCGTAGAAGGTAACAGCAGACACTGCAAACTCGGCCATAGTACTGAATTTAAACACAGAGATGATGGTTAAGATCACAAGTGAATTGTGTAGTATTCTAGGGATCAATAACCCGTAGGAACAAGTAAATCTCTAAAACCATGAGCTAGAAGAAAACAGTTTTGATAAAAATGAACCAAAAATCAAACTGTCACAAATACTAGATGAAAATACTAAGTGCAAATTTAAGATCAGAAAGATCATGCATATGCTGCTTTCTTAGGTCAGTGATCACTGCTACCAAATCTCAGGATAAAAGCAAATGGGTTCTTCCCATCTGTCCCTGCAATTTGAGACTCAGACTAACAGAAATTCCCTCCAGTGCCAACTTCTTAATTCTACTTGATTACCTGCTATATTAATATGGTGATTTGCTCATTTGAACCCATTGATCTGTTGATTCAGTTTTAATTGCAACCTTGATTTGATCACTGTGTTGCTCCATTCTTAATTACCTCAGAGATACTACCTAAGATTGGCGCAGTTATATGCTGGTTTAATTTCATAGCTCCTTATTTATCCTAAGTTTTTAATCCTTAAGTAGGACACCAGACTGCAACACAGCTCATGAACCCAAAGAAAAAGTATTTGCAAGCCACTGGTGATACTTCCAAATTAGTACCCAAGTCATTCTCATATTAATTCTGAAAATCATCGGAAGCCACTTTTATTTCATTTTTAAATAGGGGACCTAAAAGATCTGCCTGAACCTCAGCATCTTTGGGAATACATTTGCAAATTATACTTCCACTTTGGGATTCAGAGGTAATCCCAATTTTAAGCAGAGGTTTCTGAATTCCTTGAGCAGGAATCCCAAGATTATTATTCCCTAAAAAAAATAATAAATAAATAGAATTTCATTTGACATGATTTTTATTCATACTGAATTCTTACATGACCTGCACGTAACAGAAAATTAAAATTTCTGCCAAAAGAAAAAGAAGAAAAAGGATTATGAAGTTTGATAGGGGACATGTTGAAAAATGACCTTCAAGGTCACTTTTTTTGTGTAGGTGTATATGAAGAGCCAAACCCCCCAAAGGACCTAACAGGAGTCATAATTAACTTTCATTGTCTCAAACCCCAGGGCAGAAAGAAATTGAACCAAGGGTAAGAAAAGAAAGGTCAGAGATAAAGCTTTGCATAAAATGTCACACGCTACGCAGGAATGGCATGCCTACCTATTTGGCAGTTTTGTGAAAAGGCATAAATGATCATTTTTCACCTGTTGAACAGAAGAGGAAGGAGGAAAAGAATAGTAAAGAATAAAGCAATGGGAATAAAGAGCCTCTGAGAGATCAAGATAACATCCAGTATGCCTTTTCACCCAAGATATCTAAAACCCAGTAGTTAATACTAAGGTGAAATCTTAGATGTTTGAGACCTACCAGCCCTCCAGGAACACTAAGCTATTTTGGGAAGCACCAAGGAAGAAACTCTTACAAATTTTAAGGCAAGAGCTACATCACAGTTCCTTATTCTTGCAGCTGCAGGAGGTCTGGGCAGCACACATCTCCCTTTGCACTTGTCTTCTGTGAATAATTCAATGCCCTAGTTTGCTGGAAAACCAGAGAAACTGGACTGTCTAAAACAGTATAACAACCTGTACGTCTTCATGTGCTGAAAAACAGTGTAAAACAATATTTAGGTATTTGCTTCATTACAATTAACTCTGTGGCTTTGCCTCAGTCCTACAACTTGGTCTTCAGGGCTTAAGGTCATTATTCAATTACAAAATACAAAGGTGAGATCTAAGGTAGCAGCAGCTTATGACACAGGCTTAACACAAGATATTTAAGGCTTCTTCTATCACACCTACTTTTGTCTGTTCCAAGACACGCAGTGTTGCCGTAGACAGAGCTCAGCTCCATTTGAGCATGGCAGCACCTCTACTGCTTCACGCTGTAACCCTCCAGCAGCACAATGCGCCTCGTTAACAGCGGTCACGCCGCTGCTGGTTCAGCGCAGAGGCACCCACCTGCGGCAGGACTGAGGCTGGCTGTCCCCGCTTCCGAGATGGCTGGGCTCCTCGATAAGCACCAAAGACTGTCTGCACATCTGTGTCAGGTCTGTCTCCTGCTCTGTTCATACCCTGGCTGGCATAATGGGGTCTCTAGGCACTGCGTTACTGATAATAACTTCAAGGGACTTCTTTAAGTTTAAGGGTCGAGCTTGAGAACAACTCCTAAACATGACGTGCTTTAAAGACAGCAGCCAGTGGACCACAGGATATTGACAACTGCAGTACTCGGATAAGTAAACAAGTCTCTGTGGATTTGATAGCCCAATAAATATCCATTATTGCTCGTTGCCAGGCTATGTGCCTGAAAATGAAAATCAGGATAGAACAGTTCTTAATGGCTGATGGCAAAAATAATTGAGTCTTATCTAAATCAAACTTTATTGGCCTGGATGAATTATTTTTTGGCCTCCTGTAATCAAAGCTGAAAATTCACCTGTCAGGCACAGTATGGTAAAACTCATTAAAACCTCACCATGTGCTGTTATGAAATTGCTCCATATGGCAGTGTGTGATTGTTTATTTACTATATTCAAATATAGGCAGGTTTCAGAAATATATTTAAGAAGTATTATTTTCCAATTTCTTTAAGGCAAAAGTGTATATGCTGTAGTTACACGCTTCTGTAATGGAAATATTTCACTTGTACAAAGAATTTTGCCTTGTGCAGCAGTCAAGCTATTGATCAGGCAATTGGCAATCCTCAAGTGTGAGCACTCATTAATGCAAAGGTATATGAATCATTTTTTAATGACATCTCTTTGCTTTCAGCAGCTTAGCATGTGTCCTGGTTTCAGTGGATGCACTGTAATTTAGGCAAGCTGTCTACAGACTTCAGCCATTACTCTTACCATATGTTTTCTTCAAAAATTACCATGCACTGGGGCCTGCTAGCTGCATTCATGTAGTGAGGTGCACTCTCTCTGCTGTATCAGCACGTTAACATTACTTGAAAAAGCAAGAGTAATGTGCTTATTATAAAGAGAAATTCCCAATTAGCAAGTTTAGTGCATGTGCGTTAACTCGGATTAAATACATTCCAATTATGGGCAGCTCATTATTAGAACTACAGCCAGCTGTTTGCCAGAAATGTGAGATCTGGTAAACAAGCCTTTCCCTATTCCCTTGCAAAAGATCCCAGGTTATATCTTCTTCCCCTTGGTTCCCAAAGCACAAGTACGAGTCCTGCAGGAAGCTGCTCTGCCATCCCACCTGCACATTCCAAAGCAGAACAAGTGCCAGAGAGGGTGAGGAGTTGGTTAAAAAAAAGGGAAATCAGAACTCAATGGCCAGAAGAGCCTGGGGCCTCACACACAATTTGGGAAACAGGCTGCTGCCAACTTCCTTTGCTTAAGAACACTGCACTGGAAATTTTTTTTTAATTGAAACAGGAATATTTCTTCCTATTAGTTCCATATATTTGATAGCCTCAAGTCACGTAGCTGTGATGTGCACGTCTCAGCTTTATTGTGCTAAACTGATAATCATTCAGAGCTAGAAAAAGGTGAACGTGAGAAGTTATGTTTCCTGTTAAACTCTTAACTTCACTGTATTACCTAAAAAATATCTACTTAAAAATACAGCCCAGATTTTCAAGTGACTCTAGGATCCAGTTATTCCAGTGGAAGTTATCTACTGAGGTAGGATGTAAATACCTCTGGATTGCAAAATATCTTCAGAGTTTCAAATTATGTCAGTTGTAGAATTAGAGGGTTTTTTTTATTTTCAAAGCCTTATTTTTAAGCTTACATTTCTGGGAGAACGATGCTATGCCAGAAGGTCACCAGTGACATTAACTTTTGTACAATTATACTTGCAGGAAAACAGGGATGCAGCTCTCAGAGAGCACCAGCAGTCTAGGGGGGAGGAAATCTATTAAATTCGACTTTTCTTCCAGCATCAACCAGAAAATGAAAGAATTCAGAATCTGTTTCCAACTGCTGATACAACCAAAGCAGACAAACAAAGAGCCTCTGTCTATCACTCTGTAAAACCAAGGAGGATGGTGACTGCAAGGCTATAAAAACACATGTGCAAGCAGTAGGCCAAGGCACCAACTGAGCACTTAAACCCCTTGTATCATGAACAGCAGCAAACAACGCCTACTTTGATGTCTACACGTACTTGAAGCTCAGCTAAATCCAAACTTTAGTTTCTACAAAGAAAACGTATTTCTCCGACCTAGGCCTGCAAAAACAGCCCAGCTGGGGCTGTGCCAAGCTAAGCAGTCCCAAGAAGCTGCTGCTGTTTGTTGACAGGCCTTTCAGGTCTGTGATACCTTAATTACATTTGAACATCAGAAAAATCTAACAAAGACAAGGAGTAGATGCAATTAAACAGCCAAAAGAAAAAAAAAAAAGTTTTTGTTCATATGGCATATTTCATTCAGATTCTGGTTTAAATGGACTCACTGCCAGCGGGGACACGTGCCCAGTCGAGGTGCAGGCGTCAGCATGGTGCTCAGGTGACCTGCTCCTTCACTGTTCAGCCACAGGAGAAAATTAAGAACACATTCCTGGGTCCTACCTTTAGCATCCAGTTGTTATTCTTCATGGCTTCCTTATCCCTACACTTGAACTGAGAGTAGCATTTAGCATGTCAAAGAAACAAGTGGAAATTAGATGGACCTCTGTACTGAAATCTTATGAGAGAGAAGCATGGAGTATTTTAGACCTTACGTGAGGAGGGAGCAATTTCAGCTGTCCCAAGGCATAAGGAATAACCTTGGACTGAAAAAAAAAATACTGTATTTCAACCAGTGGACAGGTTAAATGCATGTGGCTATGACACGGTGCAGAGTCTGGCTTGAATTACGGCAATACCAACCCCTGTTTTATTCAAAGAAAATCCCCATAGGCAACCAATTTTTTTCCCAACCCAACAACAAAATAATCCAAGCTACTGATAACTGAAACAGAAGATACATTTGAAAGATGCATCTATTCCTGGTATGAATGTCTCTATCTTATTAAGCAAAAACACTTGGCAAAGCAAGAAGAAAGAGGATAATTAAGAACCACGAGGAAATACCATTTATAAAGTCATAGTACTTGTAGGCTTATAAAAAACCAGAAAAATAGTATCAAACATGTGCCAAAGCCAGAGAACTGGAGGGTTAGACAAGAGGTAATCCCTCTGTAGGCGTTCACACACTTTCACACTGTCATTAGGAAATTCTGTTTAGTAGACAGAGTTTACTGGCTCAAGGGATACTGCTATAAAGGTTTTCAGCATTGTTTGTGAATAATCTACATATAACATTCAACTTGGGAATGAGATATGATGTAGAGAATTGCCTTTGCAGTCCTTGAAGCCAATAATTTAGCTCTGCAACCTTAATTTATAAGGGAAAGGGATGGTAGTTGGAACATGAATTTGGATCACCATCAGATTTAGGAATGAAAGTAATTAATGCTTCTGTGAAACTCCCCTGATAGTTATTTTTGGATTCAAAATCTTTAAAGAAAAGTTTTAATGCAGGGGCAGAAGCTCATTATATTCTCAAAAGAATCCTGCTGTACTAAATCATTCTGCCTCCAATTCATAGCCCCACACTCCCTCTATACATACAGCTTCTTCACTGAAAGCTGCAAATTTTCTACCTTAACTACTGAAACTTTTGATCTCATCTCTAAGCCCTTCTGAATTAAGGCTGTTCACCCTCATATTCAAGGCTATTACTATGGAATGATGTTGACCAAAGTCTTTCTTTTCCAGCCACACCCTCATCTTCAAGTTTCCCTACAACTTCTTCCAAGCAACTAACTCAGAAAGAACCTGCCCGACAACATCCCTTGAGTCACCAAACCATTATTAACTGTCCTCACTGTAGTACCTCCAAGACATCACAGAGGTGGTAAAAATTTACTGAAGCGACATTATCTGATTGCCACCTCCGAATTTCATCTCTCTGCTTTCTCCAGCTTCCCCCTTCAACAGTTCATAATATTGCCTCACATTTTAAAATCATGGATTGTATGTTGCTGCGGACTACAAAACATTCAGCCCGTATTTGGTGCTAATTATGCTATATTAATAATGAGGCAAAAGATAAGTACATTTCTGGGAAAAACTTCAGTGACTTTCAGGCTATGTTTATTGTTTTATTTTAACCTGTTCTTTAATGCCCTCTGTGACTAAGTCCCAGATGATACCAATCAGGCAGACATTAATATTTAATCCTACCCCAGATTCCTGAGTCCTTCAGCTCTGGTAGTTTTGTAGCATTCTTCATTTTCTCTTACAGCTACAGTACCAGGGATCAGGACTGTCTGCTGAAGCCAATGGAAAGGTTCCTGTTGGCTACAACGGACACTGAAACAGGTACAAACAGGTACTTGGACAACTAAATAGAGAAGTGAGCTTAGTAAAGGTTTCATCTATTTACCTATTTTTCCTTATACAAAAATCACCTTTCATCTTTAGTTATTTACATTCCCCACAACAAGTGCTTATAACAGACAGCTGCAAACAAAACCCAGAAGTTTTGGCACTGAAAAGCAAGCAGCTGTGCTCTGCCACTGCTGCTGGCATGGGGAGGTGTTTTCAGATGCGAAGTCAAGCCTATGAGTACTGTTCAAGGTTCACACAGGGATAACCACACTTTGGAAGCTTCCAAAAGGCCAGCACAAACACCAGGGCCTTATTTGTGTTTTTAAGCCAAAGGGACTATTTCTGTGAGCAAAGTTAAGCACTGAGCAACCCTTCACAGGTTTGTGCACCAATATTATAATCACATATATGAGCTCAACCACTAATTGTCCTAATTTCTTGGCTATTTTAGTAAGAATAATGAAAGGAAAATCATACACATACTTCAGTATTAGCTTAGTCTCTCTTCAGCTGCCACTGATACCTCTTCTGAATGAGAAATGATAGTCAATGTTTGCTTAAAAGGATGGCCATTCTCATTGTTAGCCCCTGAAGAACGTATTACTTAAAAAAAAAATCTTCTTTTATTTTTGGGTTTTGATAAATGGCTCTCTTGGAGAAATGCCACTAAGCATTTAATTCTGCCTTTTCTTTTTTTTTTTTTCTTTTTTTTTTTTTAAAAAAAGTAAGATTCCTCCCCTCCCCCCGGTTTTAATAGGCTGTTATAGCCTTTAACATACCATGAAATTAAATGCCTCCATTGGGGATCCATAACTTATCATAACAATAGTACTTCTAGCACTTGTTGGAACTATGAAGAAAGTTAGAAGGTGCTATAATAATATGAGTGTAACATTTTAAAGGACTATAGAATTGTCACTATACATTACTGAGCTCCCATAGTCAACCCATGAATTAAAAGCATATAAAAGTGATAATAGCTGATTTTCTAAAGAAATGATTGATACTTGGTGAAATTATCACCTCGCTGGAATTAACCTGTGAACTGCTGGGAAGTGTAAAACACCCAAAAACTTGAAAGCATATTAATCTCATAACTGACCCTGCTCTAAGTGAGAGGTTGGACTAGATGACCTCCTGAGGTTCATTCCAACCCAAATTATCCTACGATTTCTAATCTTTTCTACTAATTTCTGTGAGTACCTGTAATGATAGCTCTATTAAGTATGCAGCAAGAACAGACCATTTTATTCTTGCTTGCAGAACGTTACAAAATCACCAGTGCAAAATTAATTAAAAATTGAAGGCCAAATTCTGCCAGATGTAAATGGCCCTCTAGTGATGGGAACTGACATGTGCACCCCTCTCTAGGTTTGAGGAGATGCACACAGTCTGGTTTATAGAGGAGTTAAGCATTTATAGTTCTCAGTGAAATTTCTTTCCTTTCAAGAAAGGAGGGCAGTTCTTCAACCAAGCAACCTACATCTCCCAAGAATAAGGCCATGATTCAGGAGATGTTTTTAGAAGTACTCAGAGCTCTGTGTATTCAAGTACCTCACCCAGATCAAAGCCTTGCTCAGTGTCCAATCCTTCAAGACTCCGATAAAGAAATGCTCAGCATTAGCCACTCCAATCTTTTGTCATGCTGGTTTATCCTGAACCACACCAAATCCTCTTTGAGTTGTGTACAATTCTGTGTTCTTTAGTTTGCAATTTCTTAAAGCCTGTAATTTACTATCTTTGTACAGCTTCCTAGTTTCCAGCACTGGCCATTTCAGACTGCTTGTCTGCCTTCACAAGAGAAGTTTTACAATTCCTCGTGAGAGAATTCGGAAGGTGCCTACCGCCTCAATGGAAGAGAGACACACACGTTACAAAAAACCATTTTCACAATGACCAGAATTTGACAAGCACAAAAACTGCCATGTTGTGAATTTAAGTAAGTCACTTGCAGGAGTGAGATTACTTAAAAAAGCAAAATCATGGACAGTGCTTATTTATCTAGTTAGATTCTGACAGGGAATAGAACTACCACAGAGAGCATTTCCACCAGCTCTCAAGTATCCCGGGGGGGAAAGGATTTATTTTGACACAAATCTCAGAATAAAAAAGAATAATTGAGGGTAGCCACAAGAGAGGCCAAAAATGCTCCTAGAAAGTCTAGAGCAAATCTATTGTTACCACAGGGAAAACTGCATGCTCATTAATTAGCGTTGCCAAAGACCTGTCAACACTACTGAAAAGAAACATTCATTTTCTTGACCTAAAATATAAAGGTAGATTCAAATAAGTTTTTCTGTAGTGGTGGAAATTTGGATTAGCATTGGTAACTTAATTTGAGCCTAGTCTCTGCCAGTCTGGATGTTAGTGAGGTATTACCAGCACCCTTAGTCTACAGCAAGGTCTTTTACATCTACTCTTGGTGCTACTCCAGGAGAGTTCACAGGATTTCCACAGGCAGTGCTTGTTCCATGTGATCTAAGTGAGCACGGGTACCTTAGCTAGCTCTGCTAGTTTACCGAGCTCTCAGATTTCTGAGTGGCAGGAGTTTGTGCTTTCAGATCTAAATTTAAATACAAATCCCAACAACAGACAACCTTGATGATCTGGAGAGAAGGTGGGAACTCTGAATGTACAAACTTGAGACTATACCTCAAAAAGGTGTTAGTTTAGGGTATAATGTACTCTTTCCACTGGATGGCTGAAAAAATGAGGACAGGAAATCACATCTGAAATATTTACATAGTCAGCTGTGACTGTAATCTTGTTTGGCATCGCATTAGGGTAACGTTAGAAGGGTGAGAAAAATCACCACTCCTACTACATACAGCTCCCCCTCCAATTTAATACCGAAAGCTTTCAGGCTGCCTGAGGAACTGCCCATCACCAAGCACAACAAACTGATGGCACCATAGAACGACAGCTAGTACTTGCCAGTATGAAGAACAAGTAATGAATAATAGCAAAATATTAATGTGCACACTGTTTAATTAAATGACAATATCGTTTTCTTGTAATCTTTCTCTAACTCTGCTGGAAGAGTACAGTGTTGACATGATAATTTTATAAACTTCCTTGACAGTTCATGTTAAACCATCCTCTATTACCTTACCTTGATAATTGGCACTTACAAAGAAAATGAAATGTCTGAGAAATTAATTAAATGTGACAAATATCTGAGAAAACCCAGTGCAATGGTTAAGTTATCTAAATCACTGTGTAAGCAGCTAAAGGGCTTAAAAAAAATAAGTCATGACTTCATATTATATTTTTAATGCCACAGAAGTGAAGAGGTTACTGTGAGACAGATTCAAGACTTCCTTCCATCAGCTGATATTGGCAGGAATTTCAGTTAAATCAATAAAGTTACAGTATTTGTCTTTAGATCTGCTCTCCCCTCTTTTCACCTTCCCCCAGGAAATAGAAAATGGAGGAAAAAGTCTTATTTCTGCAGATATTCCCTTAATAGCCTATTGCAACAGAATCTTGTCAGAAAGCCTTATTTGGAAATGTTCAAGTGATCCATTTTCACTGCAGTTGTCATTTCCCCCCCCAGTCTAAACACACAGACCATGCAGATCCCTCCAACGAACTGCAGACACCCTTCTCTTTAATGTACTTTGGCACTTAAATTCCCAGTGGCTGCTCTACCTATGCAGTTTAAGCTGCTTGAAAAAGTAGGAATATTGTCTAATTACAGTAAGTTGCTAAATATCTGAGTGAAGGAAGTTCTTGAGGATACACCAAGTACCTTGGCCTATCCCTCAAGCCCGGCCAGGCTCAGGAAAAAGTAAGAAGAAACTAATGAGGAATAATACCTCCTTTGTCAAAATTACTCTTGCTTGGCCTTTCACTGCTGAAAGAAGACTGAAGAATACTTATAAAAAATATTCTTTTTGCTAACTACAGAGAGTCATAAAGAATCATTTTCCAAGGCAAGCTAACATGGAGAGAAGGTAAGGAGACAGCTCAGCATCACAACTGCTACTTTATTTTAAACATGGCCTGATCACAGAAACATCTGTGACTAGATCATCCCTGGATATTAACCGGCCTCTTTTCATGGTGAGCAAACAACACTCTTCTATACCAGCTGAAGACGAGGCTTACTTTGACTTGATGTTACACCACGCATTAGGGAGCACATTCAGTAGCAAGCCCTCTGCCACAACAACGCAGTGAAATTCTGGACACAAAAGTGGACAAGGGACAAGACAAAACTGTCAACTGTCTGATGCTCTTGATCACAGTACAACCATTTATCGTAATAAGAAACAGTAACTCAATTGCAGATATTCAAACTAGCAAAATCCCCACCTATCTTTATGTGCAAATGAAATTACAGAACCTGTTCAACTCTTTCATGACAGAATTTTTCAGTTTCTCTTACTCTCAAATGATAGAAAGAATTAGATAAATTAATTATCCTACCTACAAACGAACATTTTATGAGGCTCACTTGCTTCTTTTGGTTGAAGTCGGATACTTGGGTTATCAAATAATTCAATGATGGATCAAAGACGATCTTCTGCTGTCACTTCTGCACTCCACATGTGGACTAATTGTTAGACCTTCACCATAATTGACTTTAAAATGGCTTTCTGCCCTCTGAAAGCACAGAAAAAAAAATTTACATTTCTTAATGTAGTTAACTATTTTCCAAAACTGCTTAATTGATCTAATGAAGCAGAGAAGGACATTAAACCTATTACTAAGACACATTATAAGGTAAAAGTGTGATTGATTTTTTTTTATATTATATGAATAAACTATAGGTGAAGGGAAAACAGTATGTTTGATATATATGACAAAATAATTTCTGACATGATTTACAATTGTCTTTCCCTCAAATTAAGCATAAAATCTTCTCATTGATAAGAGAGATGCAAGATACAAAAATCACCCCTCAGAATATTGGCCCAATTCCACAGATTTTTGACAAGTCTCATTAAAAACTTTACTGTTGCAGTAAACCCTCAAGGTTTATAAGACAATAATCACAAGTCTTCACTAACATCTGTAAAGCATGGATGTCTGTGAAAATCCTGAGGCATAACCCCAAGGGATACTAAGCACCCCCATGCCTAGCTCTTAAAGAATCCATTTCTTCACAGCTCTAGAATAGTCTTCTAGGAAAAAGGCAGTAAAAGTGGCAGCTCCACAGAAGGCTGGTTAGATGCAGTGTGAATTTATATTTTAAGGTGTCCTAGGACCTTGTAAAACCACAGAAAATATTATTTCCATATTTCAGCTTTGACCTTACTGCATAGCTTTTGCTCTATGAATAATCCCATTTCATTACTGCAAGGTTGCATTTCTGAAGGTTGGTTATAAATTATATCTCTAAATAATTTTCAAGCTACTGCTTGCAAAGTTACTCGTTACCTTTATCTTTAGGAAGGCCTGTCCTCAGACCACCTCAATTCTGGTCTCTCACCTTTGCTATTAAATCACAAATCCAAAACATTTACTAATGGCTACTTGGGTTTGTATCTGTTTTATGAATTATCCCTTTAAATTTCTTATTCACTTAATGACAACAGAACTTGCACAGATCAGATGAACTGTAAAGCTACTTTTTTGGACATCATATTTTTGCTCCAACCTTTCTCTTCTCGGAGTGCATTCTCTGACTATCACAGACTCAAAGGAATAGGTGGGAGTAGGTCAGATATCTGGAATCTAATCCTTTATCACCCTGTAAAAAATTTAATCGACTCCTTTGTGACTTGTCCAAATCCCATGGAAATCAGTGTATAGACTCCCATTGATTTGATAGAGTATGTGTGCCAGGCCTTTAACCTCTCTGAAGCAAAATGTAATAGGATGCCTAATTAGAGACTTAATTAATGCCTGTATGATGCTTTCTAAAAAAGAAATGAAATTAATGTTCATGGTTTCCACAATTCTCAACACCAGCCTACTGATTCTATGCTGATTAAAATCTCCTGAATGTATTATATTTTTATAATTACAGAAATCAATGTTTATAAATCATAGAGCCTGTCCATCCAAGAGGGGTAAGAAAAAGGTTTACCTCCTTTCTCCACCTTCTAGGTGCTAACACCATACTGTAACCACCAAAAACCAGAGGAACTGATATTCTTATTTTCAAAAGGCTGCATGCTATCAAGGATGCAGTTCTTTTTTTTTTTTTTTTTGACCCTGGTAATAAAGCTGCATCTTTTTTCCTTGCTGTAGCCTGAAACAAAATAGCTGATTCTCAGGTGGAAAAATAATTAGTGACATGGGAGGTCGAATGAATTTTGAGATATTGAGGAAAATGTAGTTTGAACTGTCAGGTTTACTCGCTTACCCACAGGAACTACAAAGCAGCAAAGAAATAAAACCCTCTTAGAACTTACAGCTTTCATCAACCTATTCCCTCTGGCTGACTTTTTTCCCCAAATCTCTTTTCCCAGTAGCTCCTATTAGAAACACAAATAGTTTGCCTCTCTGCTTAGCGACAAATGTCTTACTTGCCTTTTTTTTTAATACTATTAAATTATTATTCTTTTTTCTAATACAAGGATAGAAAGACTATGCAACACGTTCAGTCAATACACTTCACAGGAGCACTTGCACTGCACAGATTTTCAAAGGAAATTGAAGTTATTGGTAGTTCGACTCCTGTCTATTAGGCCTAAGAGAGTTGGCCTCTGTGACACCCCACCTACACGGTTATAAGGCCTGCCACCACCACGGGGAACAGACCCTGCACATACATTTAGAACAGCTGTGATCAGCACAGGAGACTCTTACAGTTTCTCCCATACTTTACTACGACCAGATCATGAAAAATTTACGGGTAGAAATTGATCCTTTATGTTGCCATTACTAAAGATAAGGAAAATCAACATCCACTGCTGGTGGCCCATTGAGTCTTTCATTGTTCATGATTTTTTGTGCACTCTCCAAAGGCAAGAACTCCAAGTCCAGTCACCTCTAGTGCATGTACACCAAGGTACAAACACGAGAAACTGAAGCTCCACACCTGGTCTGAGAGTTATGTGGTGAGAGGAATCACAGAAACCTAGTAGGAAGACTTGCATGACTGGAAGACCACAATCAACGACTACAAATTCTTTTGGAAAGACAAGGAAGAAGAGGAGGTGGGGCTACACTTTACGTAAAAGAGAAACTCGAGGTTATGGAGGTGAGCTGAGATCACAAAATGTCTATCAGATACCTTTGGATCAAGATTAGAAGGGTCATCACCAAGGGGGAATCTTATGTTTGGCACCTGTTACCAACCTCCTAATCAGGATGATGTGGCTGAGGAAACCTCACTTTGGCTGATCAAGGAAGTCTTGGGCCAACAGAACCTGGTCCTCAAGGGTGACTACAATTACCCAGACATTTGTCATGAGAACAACACAATGGTTGTTCACAACAATACGGCAAGGCAGGAACAGCTCCAGCTGTGGGCTTTGATACACCCTCTTCCTGTTTCAAAGCTAAGGTGGTGGTGATGGGGAGGATCATGACCCTCTAACTGAAGTGTCTGCTCCTCTGGAACGGTGCCTGCATTCACCAGTCGCTGCACTCTCACCAAAATGTCTTTGTGATTGTCAAACTGAATTTTCTCCCTCCAGCACCAATGGTGTAGTGCCTCTCTCTCCTAACAGCCCTGGCCCACTCATCTGCTTCTCTGGCCAAGGGGCACTTGCACCCATTTGTTGTGTCCTTAGAGCTCAACACCTCAAGCAAAAGAACAGGTTATGCTGCTCTCTCTTAAGGGCTGCCTCTCCCCTCTTTCCTAATTTTATTGTCTCCAGCTGACCTGCATCCATAGCTACATTTCTAAGGCACTGCTTACATTAAGTCCATGTGCCAGGAAGCACAGAGACCCCGTACGAGAAGCTGCAGAACATATTTTGCAAAGACAACAAACTACCACTGGCCTTGTTCTGAAAGAGAAGGAAATTGCTGCAAGTCAGGGTACATGGGAAAGCACAGGAAGAACAGGACAAGGTCCTGTTTTCTCCAGACCAAAGTATTTGCTAATTATTTTGTAACAACTCCCATCCCACTTGCCCTCTTAGAAAGACTGAAGTGCACAAATCCTTTGTTAAACAATGAGAGTTAAACACCCCAATTTCTTTGTGGATTTGCACAAGTGACTTGTAGGTGAGTGGCAATCCTCTTCTCCTTCACTACAGCCTGTTTTTCCCCGGGGGATGTAAGTGTCTCTGACTGCAAATTCCACTGCACTGTAAGTGCACAAGTTTCAGTGCTGTACTCGTCCCCTGCCAGAGTGGGCATGAAGGCTCTGAGCAATGTCAGCCTAAAAAAAGATAAGCACAGTACTGCCATACAAGTCAGAACTCTATTTCTTATTTTCTGTTGAAACAGATATAAAGTATTACAAGTTAATGTTTTGAGAATATACTGCTGTTTGTCTGAATGATATTTAGCAAATCTAATTCAAACATGTGCTTTCCACTAAACACTAAGGTCAAGTTTCTTCAAGAAGAAAAAGAGAATTCAAATGCCATGCAATAGAAAGAAAAGAGTGGGGTGGTTTCACTTGCCAAAATCTAATCTACTTCAGACAAAGAAGTTAAAAGTACAAGAAACATCATGCTTGCCACAGCCTTCCATTGATAGATACTGTTCTGAAGTTTGCATAGAAAACCAGTAAATGGCAAAATGGATAAATGGGTGTGGAAAATCTTCAACTTCACTGCCCAGTTTCCAAAGAGTAAAGAAATCTAAAGCAAAAGGCTCCAGCAAGTAGAATTCTACAGGAAGGATAAGAAGGAAACTTGTCATAGGGTGATTACAGATAGTCTTCCTACCAGAACAATGTTGGGAAAGTAATTACAGAGAGACTCAAGTCTTGGCAGCTAGGAGAACAGTTTTAACAGGAAAGTCATGAGGGGACTTCTAGGCACCATGATAAGCATCAGTTCTTTTCATGGCACCAGAAATGGAAAGTGTAAATGACGTCCCCTAATTACTTACTGCTATACTTAAAAAGATTAGAGGGAGCAGTGGGCACGGAAAGCATCAAGGCAAGCCCCTAAGTTATTCAGAGTGCAAACTCCATACTGTGCACGGAGGAGAAATGCGGGAAACACATTTAAGAACAAACTTATTCAAAAGCTATTAAAACATCCAATCACTGTTAAATTGTGTAAAGGGGGAAATATGCCCTAGAGGGAGTGCAAACCAGAAAAGATTGACTTCTTCAAATTCACAGCTGTGGTAGAGCAATCAAATACTCCAATCCAGCCTTCCCCTCAGAGACAAGACAACCTGGGGCCATACGACCTCAACCTCTGATATGCACAAGGAAAATTTAATGAGAGATTTGCTATAGGAACTGATGTCTTGAAGTGACAAATTGCAAGCTTCGCTGACCTCTCGTGAAGGGGAAGTTTCAAACTTTCATCAGCAAAATTGAGCAACTGAGACAGGCACGTGCAAGGAAAGGAAAACTGACTCTAAGCTGGAACATTCACAGCCACTGATAAAAGCAGCTTAATTTCACATTCTTGCTAGCCAAAGTGAAATGGCAACACAAAACAGAATAGAACACAAAACAGAATAGAACACAAAAGCAACAAAACACAACTGAGGTGAAATCCTTGGCTGGGGAATTGATTTACTTCCCCCAAAATCAACACTGCTTGAGAAGACACGCTCTGTTGGTTCAGTCATTGCTAGACTCAGTCAGAACCAGGAGGTACCCAAGTGTCCACAATCACAAGAAATTAAATTAGATTAAACTCTTCCAAGCTTTCACAGCTTCCAAAAAGGCTTACTTTGGATTTTGACTACAGGGTGAAGCATGGGCATAGCACAAAACAGAAAGCTTATCTTTAAGAGCTTGTATCTTTGTAATTGCCAGAATGTTAACTGCGGGAGATCGCAGTACTGCAAACAAGTTAGTTAATATTTCCAAGTGCCAAAGATTTTACCCCAGATTTCCAACACCATATCTCATGCAGTTAATAGGTTTCATGCTGATTATTAAACTGAACAATACAGAATATCATGCTGTTGGCAAAAAACCATTATCATTAATAAGATTATATATTTGCCTCTAAAAAGGAAGAAACAGCTCTGGGCAATTGATCTGTGCCTTCAGAAGACTAATAATGTGAAAAGTGAAGTGATTTGTCCCATCAGCCTCTATCCTAGCTCCTATTCCAGGAGCAAAATAAGATTTCTGCCTATTAAAAGCCTGTACAGATGGAGAAAATGTTAACTTTTGGAAGTTCTTTTCATAGATCAGAGCATGATATCTGAAATACTGTCCCTTACAGCCATCATCTTTGGCATCTTCAGAACAGAAGGTATCAGGCAGTCAAACCCAATGATTTGGGGCATTCTGTTTGAAGCAGACTTTTTCTAAACAAGCTGAATATACATATGCCAAGAGTCAAGCCCCTCTGGAATGTCAGGTTGGAATACAGAGACACCTAAAGTCACTAGTGACGCTTAAAAAGTGTAGGCATAATTCCCAATGCTCACAGAATCGCTCTCTCAAAAAAGCCCACACTGGCAAATTGAGAATAAATCACTCCTCACAGAAAGTCTTAAATGACAGAATTTGGCTCTGGTGCCTACAATTCTTCACTGAAATGTTACATCATGTCACTTTTTATTGCCCTGTGCGCATGCCAATGTGTACAAGATTAGTGCTGCTGCTGCAGATGAGGAGACGAACTACTGCTGTTCCTATGCCTGCAGCCTTTTTTTTTAAAAAAAAAAAAAATATTATAAAATCTAATTAAGAGCAATTTTTTTTTTTTGTAGGAAAAGGAGAAGCAGAACTTAGAAAATCATGTACCAAAGGAAAAAAAAATCTCCTAGAAAAAGAGGTCCTGAAAAGGACTGTAAAGTGTCTTTATAACAATAAACAAAACCTCAAGAAAGGAAAACGTATCAGGAGCAGAATGATTTAAAAGATCTCACACTAAAATCCAGAAGCAGAAACCTAGAAAAAAAACCAAAAGAGACAAGGGTTCTGGGTCTGCTCCCAAACCGAGACCAACAGGGTTAACAATCAATACTCTTTAGGCGTGTTAAAGCTTCACCTTCTAGCTAAAAGAAATCCAATGGTGGCTCCTGTGTTTGTAAGTGGAATTTTGACAGCCGAGCAGATACATCTTCATCAGCACTTTGTGTCTGCCTGCCCCCTCACTTCAGTTCTTACTGTCATTTTGCAATATATTAATGATCCAAATCATCCAGTGATTCTAGTTAGGCTGCAAGACGTTCTCTGAAGTAGGCAGCACTCCTTATAATGATAGATTACAGGAATAATGGCCTCTTTACTGAAAGCAAAACATCAGAATATGGCTTAAAAATGGCAGAAGAGAAGGGACTGAAGATAACAAGTGCTTTATTAGCAAGTATGGAGTCAACTATTCAAGAGGGCAGCGTCATTTTATATTCACTTTTGCAAGGCTACCTGTGTACTAAAGACAGATGATGCTCATGTAGGCATAAAGCATAAGATACGTAGAAAAGTACAGTGTAAGAAAAGATTATCAAGCAAGAAAAGGATATATATGATTGTAAAAGTCAACTCTTAGAGGTTTTTCCTCACACCAGAAAAATACACGGTACTTTTGCTTCATTGCAAATCCAAAACAGAAACACATAAGGTTAATAAGTTAATTTCAGGCATTCCAGAAGCCAGAGAAAATTGAACAGGTACTGACATGATTTCTTGGGCAACCACTTGACTCTCCACTGTGTAGAACTGAGGCTGTAAATGGAAACAAGTTCTTTCAGCTGGAGGGGTAATGCGCACCAAGCTCCCAGCAACTGCAATGGGGAAAGGCCCTGTCAGCAACACCACCACACAGGCTGAACAAAGTTCTCTCGTGGCACTTTCATACCATGGCTTTTCCCAGAAGTTATCACTGCTATTTTACCATTCAAACTATCCAAGCTGCAAAATGGTTGGGCTGTGGTGTCCTGGAGCCAAACATGTGGTTGGAGCTGGAAAACAGACTTCTAATGCACCTGACTCACAGGGCTACACACGGATCACTGACAGAACACCACACTGCAAAAGATATTAAGATAGAGTGGTGTCTGCCTCTGTTCTGACCCAAACGCATGAGGAAGCTAACAGAAAGGTTCTCATTCACCTCTTTGATGAGGTCTCTCAAGCTCAAACTGGTCAGTAACTCACCTGGGTTTAGTGTATCTTGGCCAGTCTGAAACTTGCAGCGTTTAATATAACCAGCTTCATGCACAGGTCCATTAACACAAACAATGCTTTTCTCCCCTCCTCTCCCATTCTCCCTCCATTTTACTTCTTTGGACTTGCTGCAGAACTGACTAAATCTTACCCACTTCAACTGCTCTGAAAAGCTCGCTAATTAGCTTTCTGCTACTCCAATTAGTAAATGCAACACAGTGGCCATTATTATATTTCCAGGTGCTCTGCAGATTTACTGACAATAAACTAGAAACCATGAATACACAAACAATCTGTAAAGTTTAATGCTTCCATTTGTTAGGCTATCTGAATAAGAAAAATGCCGTTAATATGGATAAGTCCTTCAACTTTCCCCATTAATAGCTGGTCTTAATTCACAGGTGCCTTTTTAATCTCTCCTGAATTCCTCTAGAACCTAATGAATACGTGTAATAATAACAGCAATTCAGAATTTAATCCTGATTCTAGTCTGTCTTAAATTAGACCTTAGTCATTAAGAGATTACAGGATAGTGAATGATAGTTAATCAATGTGTTTAATTTGGCCCCATTATTTATTTGATATAGTTTCTCACAGAGTGGCTATAAATCTTTTTTTCCCCCAAGCTTGGCCACCAGAAGCAATGCTGAAATATTGAGTGAAAAGATATTAGATTTGATGATCCTTTTAAGTGCAGGTTAAACTATAATTAATCTCTCTGCATGTGCTCAGACCAATACATATATGCACATATGTAATTCATACACAGCCAAACACTTCAGGTAAGATTTAATGTGCTTTATTTTTTGTCTCTGTTAACTCTTAGCACCATCAGTCAAGATTTCCCAGCATTTACCACAGCATTAGCCCTAAGCATCGGGAAATCACATTTCTTGGTGCCAAGGGTTTAAAAAGATTCTAATTCAGCTATTAAACTGGAGGCAGCATGTGCCAGCCCCACAGCACATTCACCCATTAATTCTGTCCCCTGGAAAAAATTACTACCTCTTGCACCAGTCTGATAAAATGAGGAAACGCACTGATTATGTCTGTGGCAGCTATTCTTGACCCAACCAACAGTGACAGTCATCAAAGCGCAGTACCTAGAGCGCTGCAAGCTGTGCGAGCTAACCCAAGACATCATTAATTCTAAACACCAGAGCTTTCGTCCAGATACTGGAGTTCACAGAAGCTTAAAAACAAATCCCTTTGGTGGGCTGAAATTCTATATGCTGTTCATATTAACTTCTCTGACAGTATTTGGAACTTTTTTCCCTAGCTGGACAGGTCAAATGTGTGAATCAAAGAGCCAGTATCTTTCACTGAATTGCTCAAAATTGGACCTCAGGTTCAATTAATAATGTCAGATGGACAGAAATCAAACTGATTGTTTATAAAGATTTTTTTATCACTTTTAGCACAACAGCATGGAGTAAACAAGGTAGCTGTGAATGCTGTAGACTGGGTAATTTGTCCAGCCAGGATCTGAAAGCATATTCATGTTCAGCGAAGGAAAAATGTATGGAAAAAAACCAATACAGTATTTAAAGAGCTCTTGCTACTCAATCCTGTCAAGTCTTTGGGGATACTCTGACTATTCAGAGGGGTCCTGGGATCTGGATTTCTGAGAATTTACTGTATGAGAAAATCTAGGAGGTGTCCCATGGGACTACTGTAAGTTAAGTTTACATTATAGCTTATTGAAGGACTCCTGCCCTGAAAGAGCTGATGTACCTTATGCAGTTGTGCACAGTGTGGCATTACTCTTATCTGGGAGATGATGGCTTACAACATTGTCATCAAGCTGCAAATGACAACCAAATAAGACTTCCCCTCCTGCTCTCTAAGCCTAGGAGGCACAGTCCTAACACTGTCTATACCAGGAGTAGGAAGAGATGGGAGAAGAACCAGCCCAAAGCTAGTGGCTTTCTTCTCCAACCCTTTGTTTCAAAGAGGCCAGGATTTGGCTGTATCATTATCACACAGGTGGTACTAAAGCCTTTCCTCAAGAAAACAATGAGACCTCCCACCTGGTTCTGCACATTTTGACTATTTCCACTGTTAGGTCTGATCACAGTTCCAAAGCATTCAGAAAATGGGGGATCTCTGCACAGCCCTCCCAGAAGCAAAGAGTATTTTGGAAACAAAATGTGTGGTTTTGTTATGTGCTACCTTAAAAATTCTGCTTTGTGCCTCTTTCCTTAACTGCAAAAGAACCTCCAGACAGACACACATGCATCTTTTCATGGAGGTGAGTACACAAATAGTACCTAAGAAAATATTTAGATTATGAAAAAATTACCATGGAAGTGCATTATGCACTTTTCTCCCAGTTTGTGTTTCTGAAGGTAGCAACCAAACATGCTAAAAGTTATTGGCTGAGTCCTGCACAGAGGAAGACCACAAAATGTTCATGAGTAATTTCTCATCCTCATCTTCCTTTCAGGCATAAAGAAAGCAACCAGATCTTCAGTAGAGCTCAGGACATTTAGTTTGACAGGCCATCCTGAAGCACTGGCACTGATTATGAACTAAACAACATTAAACTCCCAGGGTGACATTTTCCACCATCCAGGGCCTACCGGGTACCCCACCAGTTTCATCTTTGGTTTTTTATTTCAACAAATACATCCTGAACTCTTTCAAAAAACTGTCTGGTTGGGCTAGAAACAGAACTAAGGATTTAGTACAGAAACATCTTAGCTAAAGTCAGACAAGTCCTTTGAAAATTTGCAACCAGTAATCATTGGTACACTGCTTTCCCCAAAATTCTCAAGGTGTTGCTGTCCAGTAGCAAGTATTTTAGTTCTTGATATTTGTCAAGTGCTATTCACATCTATGTTGACTTTTCAAAATGGAAGAACTTGTGTTGCCTTAGCACTATAATTTCATGCTGTGTTATTGTAACAATTTCTGCATTCTTATTTATTTGTCCACAGTAGCAGAGCTAAGAAATTTTTGCTTGCTCACTCTCCTTTTAAGAAATTTTACTAGTTAATAAATAAAGCTTAGCCTTGTTCCAGAGGTCTGTCCCTCAATAGTTACTTTTCTCTTTCCGACTCAAAGACCAGCTGCAATGAAAACAATGCCCTCTCATTCCTCCTAGCACTTAAAAAGGTTTATAGATCTCCAGCCTCCTACAACTCAGCAGAAAACTGCTTGCACTTGACAGTCTTCAGAAATCAGCATTGTTTCCATCCTCACTAAAACTGTCAGCCACACAAGGTCACGAAATGAGGAGAGCTGATGTCACCTGAATCATTACTACCTCTACTCAGACCTCTCACCACACTCCTGTCTTCCTGAGAAAGCTGGAAGCTGGTATACCCAAGAGTAAAATTCTTTGAAGTCTTTTAAAACTGTCATAAAATAGTTTCTGGAAACTGTTTGGAGAACTACAAAGAAATTGAACCATCAAAATCGTAAACTCCTGAATACTTTCTTACCATAGTTGTCAAACTGCGATAGTGTTTTGCAGGTGGCTCATGGATACGAGCACCTCTGCAGTAGCCTCTAATAGGTATTTCTATTTTTTTAGATATGATTCTACGAGGAGAGCAATAATGAATCCCTTCAAACTATCCAGACTCCTCCTAGTCGTGCCAATTAAAAATCACCATGTAAGTCTGCAAGACAGCTCAGAAGAAACAGTTTGCTCTCTGAATACCATGGTACGTGCTCTTGAAAACGATGTCCATAGGGTAAGAGGAAAAGGAGTTCTACCATACGCCTGAGAAAGAAACATTGCTTCTGTTCTATTTTAAAAACCATAAAAGCTGTCCATGACAGAATACAAGCAAAATGCTTTTAGTGAACAGAGGCACTTTCTGCAAAGCCAGCAGCTATTTGAGATGGCCTCATGGACAGTCATAATAGCCCCAAGACAATAAGATAGTTCTAATTAAACAAGTACTTGCCTACTGCATACTGTTGTACAGCAGAAACTATATAAAATTTTGTTGTCATATCCATAACATCAGACACACACACACTTATATATATACATGATGTGTGTATATATTACACTTGTCCCCAGCTCACCAGTGGCATCACTACTCACCTTAAGCCCTAAGCCTACCCTCGCTATCACTAAGTCTTCACGCCCACAGGTGATTTTTGTAACAGGGGGATGTGGTTTCCATTTCACAGTTGGATGTGGACTTGCTGTTGGGCGTGTTCATTCGCTGTGTGTACACCTTACCATTAATGAGGTCACAGTGAATTAAAGCAAAGCAAAGGCCTGGCCCAGCTGGTGTAAATCAGTGTGGCTCCACTAACCTTGGCACAGCCTAAACCGGCTTTTGCAGACAGAGGCCAGCTCCTCGTGCCTGAGCTGCAGTCGGATGGCTGTAAGCCAGCTCTAAACAGGGAGCTATTTGGCTGCACGAATGTGGTGCCAAGTCTGAGCTTATCCAGATGAGCTTCTTCTCAGCAAGGCCTATTGGGCTGGATTTAGTGTCATGCTAACATGCAGAACTTGTACCAAACATCTGGTCTGATCTGGCACCCCTGAAATCTACAGAACTTTCCTATTGACCTTACTTTTGCTAAATCAAATCTGTATTGAGACAAATCCTCTCTTCATTCAAGGCAATGGGAGTTTTTGAACTGATTTCAGCTGTGATAGGTTTAAAAAACCCCATATTTAGTTTGGTCAGCTACACTGCTCCCCTCCTCGCTCTAAGCAGACGACTTCACAATAGAGCATTCACCCTTTTGTTAATGATAACGTTAAAAAAAATCAATGGCTCAATTAACAATCAGGAATGGAGCTTCCAGGCAACAAGCACCATGATCAATAACTTGTGTTCAGTGAAATTAAAGGCACTTGTTAAGTCAAGTGTTAAAAGCTGCACACATTTAATATGGGAATATCAGTCACGAACACTTCGGCAGTTTAACTTGAGAAAATCAGTAAGTACAAAGTTCCCATACTATGTTCCACACCAATGAGTAACTAATGAAGCATAAATATGCACACAAATTCATTTCTGTAGGAAATTCTCAAATCCCTCAATACACAGCAGTAGTGCTGAGTCAACAGAAGCTTTCACTTTTGTTCTGAGCTACACTTCTAACACAGGAGTCCAAAATGAAGTTGGCAAAACCAAATTCAAAGCTTGCACAAAGGCCGATCCCAGTGAAGTAACACCAGAGCATAACGGCCTCATTGCTATGAATGACAAAATATTCCACCTGCAGAAAGGGATGTGCCAAGATTTCTTCCAAAAAATTTCTCCTAGGTCACCAAAACATCCTCAAATGAAATAAAACGCACTCATCTTAACACAGGTTCACTAAGGGGAAATCATACTTGACCAATCTGGTAGAGCCTTCCATGATGTCATCACCAGCTGGGTAGATGAGGAGAGAGCAGTGGATGTTGTCTACCTTGATTTCAGCAAGGCTTTTGATACTGTCTCCCACTACATCCTTACAGCAGAGCTTAGAAGGTCTGGGATAGATGAGTGGACAGTGAGGTAGACTGAGAACCGGCTGACTGGCAGGGCTCAGAAAGTTGTGATCAGTGGCACAGACTCTGGTTGGAGGCCTGTAACCAGTGGTGTTCCCCAGGAGTTGGTACTGGGTCTGGTCTTGTTTAACATCTTCATCAACGACCTGGATGTATGGGTAGCATCCCCCCTCAGCAAGTTTGCTGGCAGGAGTGGCTGACACACCAGAAGGCTGTGCTGGCATTCAGCGAGACCTGGACACACCGGAGAGTTGAGTGGGAAGGAACCTGATGAGGTTCAACAAGAGCAAGTGCAGAGTCCTTCACCTGGGGAGGAATAACCGCGTGCACCAGTACAGGTTAGGGGCTGATCTGCTGGAGAGGACCTCTGTGGAAAAGGACCTGGGTGTGCTGGTGGACAGCAGGTTGGCCATGAGCCAGCAGGGTGTCCCTGTGGCCATGAAGGCCAACAGTGTCCTGGGGTGCACTAAAAAGAGTTTGGCCAGCAGGTCGAGGGAGGTTCTCCTCCCCCTCTACTCTGCCCTGGTGAGGCCACATCTGGAGTGTTGTGTCCAGTTCTGGGCTCCCCAGTTCAAGAGGGACAGGGAACTGCTTGAGTCCAGCAGAGGGCCACAAAGATGATGAGGGGCCTGGAGCATCTGCCTGATGAGGAGAGGCTGAGAGAGCTGGGGCTGTTCAGCCTGGAGAAGAGCAGGCTGAGAGGGGATCTGATCAATGTCTATAAATATCTGAGGTGTGGGGGCCAAATGGATGTGGCCGGGCTCTTTTCAGTAGTACCCAGTGACAGGACAAGGGGCAATGGGCACAAACTGGAACACCAAAAGTTCCAGACAAACTTAAGGAAAAGCTTCTTTCCTGTGAGGGTGTTGGAGCCCTGGGACAGGCTGCCCAGAGAGGGTGTGGAGTCTCCATCTCTGGAGATGTTCAAACCCACCTGGACACTTTTCTGTGCAACCTGCTGTAGGGAACTTGCTTTGGCAGGGAAGTTGGACTGGATGATCTCCTGAGGTCCCTTCCAGCCCCTATGATTCTGTGATCTTATGGGACAGGCGAAAGCAAGGGTTCACACAGCACAGGGTAAGTGACACGAAAACATTTGAGTCCTTTGGAAGAGTTATGAACATGCACTGCGATATCAAAATCAAGAAACCTGTTCCAATGTAACTTGGCTTATCCTGCTACTATATTCTTACCACATTTTGTAAGATGGTGGTTAAAGGGAAGATTTTTCAAAGGCATAAAAGGACAGTGAGATGCTCAACTCTCAGTGGAAGCCCGGGTAAATCAGATGTCTCATTCTCATTTATGCAATCTAAAATCTCTCGCTTAACTTTTATACATCTGCTCTCAATAGAGCTTTTCTCTGAGAAGAGAACATTTAGAGCAATGTCAAAACTGACTCCTACATCAAGCTTGTGACAAAATTCATCTCATGGTCAATAGCCTTGTTTTTAGAGCTCCACTGATAACAGAGATGATTTAACAGCATACTCCTGCTCTGGGAATAGCCAAATTGAAGGCTGCTCTTCCAATTATATTGAACTGCTTCTACTCAAAGTAGGGAATTTTCATGGGGTAATTTATGCTTGTTCAAAACTTTTAAAAATAAATAAAATAAACGAAGAGAAATCTTTGCATGCCTCATTTTGCATATCAAGGACTCTCTTATTGCTGTCTGGTATATATACCATACCCTGTTCCAAATACACAGAGGTCCTGCGAGGCCTGAATTCTTTAAGCTGTAATAGAGAATATGTGTGGGGGCATGGGTGATGGGATGGCAGGATGATTTTCTTCATTTAATGAGCTGCCCCTTTCTTCAGTGTATTATGATCATATCCTGAGCACTGCTGACTGCTCTTTGATGGGTACATAATCAACAAAAATCAATCATCTGAAATTGCACAGACAACACTTCATCTCCATCAAAAATCATCTTCCTACAGAACTCCATTAATCTCTTCATCATTGTTTAACTCAAAAAGAAACTTCTGTTGTAAAAGACACCATACTTTGGTTTTAAATTATAATTAAAGCTGTGCAATGTTTGCTTTAAGGAAGCAACTAACACTACAGTAAGTATTTGGTTTTCTAGAGCAATTTTCCCACGCAGAATTAACCGATACACCTTGGCTACACATGGGAGGATGAGCAACTGATGAATCTGAGTGTGAATAACCTTATTTGCTGACAGAATATGACCTTACCCTTTCATCTCACTCACAAGGCAGCACATTCTCAGTCCTCATGACCAACCTGTTTGTCTTGAGTGAACCAGAAGCCCAACCCTAACTGCTCCCAGGCGAGGTTGGGAAGCATACCCACGGCAGAGGCAGGCACAAGCAGAGGAGCTGAAAGCTTCCTCCACAGAAAATTTTTTGAGTAGGGAGCAAAGACTCCTGCTTCTGAAAGCACAGCTCTCATACCTCCCTCCCCAGCAGGTCCCTACAGCCTGGCCTCAACCCTCCACAAACTTTGCCTCCACCTCTACTGCAGGAACACTTCCAGCCTATTGCCCTGACCATGTCACCCAAACCCCAGTGCCCCTAGCGCTCTTCCCTTCCTTCACCTTCCCCACCAGCATCAGGCGTACTGCAGAGGACAATTCCCAGTGGGTGTAGTGTGTTAAACTGTAAACAGGGTGAAAAAGGCACAGCCGGACACGAAGAAATACATTTATGGTGCTTTCTTGGTAGAAAGAATGAGACTGTTCTCCTTGAGAACACCCCATCTTGCTTAAATAGAGGAAATATTTGGCAAGCCGGTAGTAAAAGACCCAGAAACCAGCACAGTTAAGGCATTAGCAAAGACTGGGACAGCAGCAGGAAACCTGCCACCAGCAGGGAACAAAACCTCAGCTCATGGTTACTGCAATCCAGCACAAATCCATGCTGCTGCCCAGCGGCAGGGCAGGCTGCACTGGGGCCTCTCATCACAGCTACCCTCCCTTTTAGCCATACCTGAGTTGTCCTGTATGTCATCGGGAATTATCCAGACAAAGGAACCTGCTCCAAAAATCAGGATCCCTTAATTGACCTAGCTAAGAGAGGTATTTTCTGTTCTTCCACCCCAAATTAACACTCACAGAAATGCTGCCTGCTGCGCAGTTCTACTAGGGTGTGGGCTATCACCCACAGAACCAGTTCTGACTGCAGCAACTCTGGAAAGATGGTAAATCACACAGAAAGAAAAAACAGCCTTGTGATGCAAAGCTAGCAGTGGGGCCGGCTGTTCTTTGCACTGGGAACAGCACTGATGCTTCCTCTCATGCCTCTTCTGCTAACAAAGAAATGGGACTGCAGCTGCTGTTATGACCTGCCCTCCCTATTTTCAGAAGCACATGACAATATGTGGGCTTGTCATAACTCCCTGCACTAAATATTTAAAACAAGGCGAAACCATTGAACAATCAAACAAAAATACTATAAAAGCAGTGAAGCCTAATTCACAGTAACAGGATGTAACAGTACCTCTTTCCTTGCCTCCATAACAGTACTGTACTTTTGAACTTGGAACCAAGAGAGAAGGATGTTAGACAGTTAGACATTAATACATCTGATCATAAGTTGCAGAGGGGAAAAAAAAACACCATTGCTGTTTTGGGAAACAGAGACTGCACTGAATCCTGGTTTAGTCTTCTTGATTTGGTCCAACCACAACTATTCAACTGCAGACAGAAATTAATTCATCTAAGTTCTATATCCAGGGCTATACAGGTCAGATCAGGATCACCACCCAGTCCTTTCTGAGCTTAGAACTCTCACCAGCCCAAGAGAGGGTTTATAAACACTTGGGAGCAATCCTCTACTACCATGATCATCAGTCAGGCAAGGCACCGCTCTTGTGTATGAAGATAACATCAGGATCTGCGTGTTGGAGCTGTAGCACACCTGGGGACTTCAGCGGAGTTTGACAGTACGTTTCAGTGCTCAGCATCTATTGGTGTTGATGATATACCTGTACCAACATTGTTCATGCTTTTCCAGGTCTGATAAACTTCCAGGGAGCACATTTCTCAAACGAGAACTTCTATGGAGGCATGTGAAAAGTCATTTCATACTCAGGTCATTTCAAGCTCCTCTTAATTGTACTTTCAAAAGATTTCTCACAATTGCTACTGCTTAGCTTAAAAGTTCTTTGAAAACTGTGGTTCCCTTCTCTTCCTATCTCTATAGTTCTAGAGAGCAGAAATGTTACTCAGATATTTTATGTATTCATATCTATGTCTCTCTCAGGCAATCTGAAGGAAAGTGAGAAGATGAAACTTGGGCACTATCAAACCTTTCTATGGTCCTTTGTATTGCCTGCCTTTCAAATGGCAAACAGTAGATGTAATTTCAGTTTTCAAAATCACAGCTGCTTTTTGGGCTTGTCAACACAAGATGGCATATACTTTACACACATCTGACAAGCATGATGGATACTAGAAAGCAAGTAAGATTTTTTTTTGTACTGCTATTAGTTTCATGCTGCCCCCTTACAAAACAGTCTTACTGGTACTGTATTATTGGTGCTCTGTTAGAAACTGGAAAACCAGATTAACAACATGCATTTAAAGCCCAGGGCAGTCTCAAACTCATATAGGTCCCTTTTTGGCAGAGCCTTTTCCTACCCCTTTGCAGAACAGTCCTAGGCTGTTGGCATAACAGCCTCCTTCACATACCTTGAGAGTGAACAAACACCGTTCCTGGCAAACCCCTCATGTCACAGAGACAAATCAGGATGTCAGTGCAGGAAATTGAGACCCAAGTACAGGAGTCATAAATCTGTCCCATCCTGATTGAATGAGCTGTGCCCTGAAGGATTGCAGAGTGCTGAATGGCTTTTCCTTGTCAACCAGTCGATGAAGTCTCGGGGAGGGGGGACACAGAGTTATGGAGAGAGGGCAGAGGTGAGCCCTGTTAAGGGTCCAGTAGAGAAAGGAGATGAAAACTCCGAGTCTGGACCAGACTAGCTGAGAAGAGAAATCAAGTAATTGGACAGGCTGGTATATTATTCAATTTGATATACTTCAAGATGTTTTAAAACATTTAAGGATGCAAATGTGCTACAGAAAGGCATAAAAAAGGAAAGGAGAACAATTTCCTTTCACTGACAAAGTTAAGCAGAACTGCCTAAACAGTGAAGTCTCCAGAAAAATGATGTGGCAGTGCAGCTGTGAGTTAGAACAACAGCTACAGTTTTTTCACTATAGAAGAGGTATTGTTTATTTTAAGCTACTGTTTGGTAACTGATGGTTCACAGAATGACAAAACTGCTTAATAACAAAGAGCTTCTAGGATATCTCCTGAAATATTTAGTGAGGAATGCATGTAGAGTGCGGATATCTGTTCTGGCGTGGGTAGTCAGAGCTGATCATTTATTTATTCGGAGAGAGGAGTGGGAAAAGCAATTTGGATCTGTAGGAGAAAATGAGACTTAGGCCTGAAAACCCTTGAATCACTTTCGAAAATAAGGCTTTAGTATCTACGTGACATAAGGCAAAGACAGACACGCTTGTACAGCCCTGGCATTTCTAAAGCTGCTGCCAGCCACCTGCACGAACACTCCCAGTGTCCTTCAGGGCAAAGTCAGGCATCTTATTTTAAACTTTTTTCTTAAGTGGCTCAACCTAATCCAGTCTGACAATCTGTTATGGTGGCATAGATAACACAGACTGAAACTAACAGCAGGATGTTATAACGTCTTAAACAAACGCATCTGTTCCCAAACTGAGGGATAGTATTTGCATGTAATATTGAAAAACTGATCCTACATTCTTACTCTGTGGGCTATGAATTTTGAGGTTGGTATTTTGTGCTTTATGCAGCCTGAGTGATGCTAGGCTATTTGGATTCTTCTCCCACAAAAATATGAAAGCATAATTCAAGAGATGATCTTTTTACAAGTTTAAGGAAGTTACTGCTTTCTCTGAAATCCTGTATAAGTTACCTATGTCCACTGGGGTGCATACACCATCTTCACGTTTTTTCACAGCAAGAATAAATATATGCACTATCAGCTCAGAATACAGTTGAGACAGATCAAACCTTGAACAATTTCTCTCCAGGTAGAGTAGAGGATGTTTTTTCTCATCTCAGGAAACACCAAAGGCTCAGTCTACTCAAGGTGAGCACGGCTGGCCCCTGGCCTGGCACTGGAGAACCACACACATGGTCCTGTTGTGGTGGTTCCCACCCAGTCTCTGGAGGTGTGCTCACTCACACAAGAGAGCTGACCCCCTTCCCTGCACCCAGCGTGTGCTGGGGCATCCCACTGCACAGTGCTGGTGCAGAAACAGGACCTGACCACTGCCAACTTGTGTTTGGCTGCCGGCTGCGCTGCGCAGGACAGGTACAGCACCGGGCACCCTCCCAGGCGCCTGCGAAGCGCAGGATGCGATGTTCAGCGTTATGAAAGAAGAGAAAGATAACGGAGGGGTTGTCAGGAGCAATGTGGAGTAGTAAGTAGAACATGGCAAGTTAGTATTGTTTAAATTATTCCTAAAGGAAAATACCTCTGGAAGCACCAAAGATCAAGCTTCTCTGCATTACAGGTAACAAGAATTTTGCCATTGACTTAACTGAGAAAAGGATGCAGGTTTTAGTAAGGCTGCTGTGTATTATGCATGTATTTAATGGAGAGTGGAACTGGCTGGAACTGAAAGATTAGAAAAGTTATATCAGATCTATTGATTATCCAAAAGTGAGACAATTCATGTGAGCAGCTGAATTTCATTAGTCCCACTGAAGTTCACAAAAGTTTTTCCTACCAGCTCACACTCTCACTACAAGGCTCCTCTCCTACACACATCTGCACTGGAGAATGAATCCGAACTTGGCACCCTTGGGCTCCCAGGAGCTGAATTTCTTTATTTCCAGAGAACCAGGTGCTCTTGAAGTTAGCAAGCTTGGAGATACAGTCCATCCAGTAGTCAATCAGTTAGCTAAACAATATAAAGAGCATCTCAGAAACCTCAAACTCAAACAAAGGAATGTCTTAATGATCTGAAGCTGATGCTCCTCAGGATTTCTAGTCTCCCAGACTGTTAACCAGAGAAAGGAGTTTCTCAGGTTTTCTGGGTAATGCTGTAAAACAGAAAAGCACAGGAACCTGGGACTTTGTTCTCTAAGAAGTGCCAAGACTGATTAAAATGTTATTTGTATGGCACATTAATGCCAAGTTCAAGATGCTTGTAGTTGGGAGATGAACTGAATAAATAACAATATTTAACAGTCATATGACACTATGAAAACATTCTCTGGTTACAATATTTATGTCAGTCTCTGCTTATCGACACCAATTCTTTGTTACACACACGTTGCTGCTGAGTTCCAGCTGAAGACACCAGTCACAGATCTGCTACTACTGGCTATTTTAGTAGTTGCATCAACAGTTTGCATGATAATGCTTTGCTATCAGCACCTCATCAAGATCTATTTGACTGTACAAATTCTTTTCCTAGGTTAAAAAATAAATGTCTTGGGTCATTCAGCATTAGCAGGATCAATTTACTAAAAACAAGCCAATCGCTGGGCATAACAGCAACATTTCTGCAATCAACTCAGTGCTTCATTTTCTGCTGTTATCTCAGTGAACCTCATCTCCTCCACATATATGGCTACTGTAATGAAATGAAAATTTAGAAAGCAAAAGCCTTTGTTTTCAAGGAAAAACAAGCAGAAGCTTCTTTGTACACAGATTCTGCCTTGCGCATGGAAACGAAAGTCTTGTGAAGTACCTGCCAAAGCTTGAACACTGTGAAGGTGAGGCTGGGATCAAAGTGCAATGGAGCTGAGCACCAAAGCATATGAAACAAGATGATGTTCCCTACTTTGGCTGCTTTTCTGTTTTTACCCTCCTCTCCACTTTCCTCCTCCAACTAAAACTTTGGAAGGTTGCCTTGTGGGAGGTTTCTAGTTATTTTATCAAAAAGATACTGAATTCTGTGAATTGTTGTTTACTCTCATACATTTTTAACAGGACATATATGCAATTTTCTTGTTTTGAACAGTGGAAAAGCTGAAAAAATCTGAAAGTATGAGTGTGCATGTCAGGGGAAAAAGAGAGCAGACAGACAGAAAGATCCCTCAAGGCCAAAGGACTCTTCCACTGAGCAAAGAGATATTATCTTTGAAAAGCAGGTCTTACACCAAGATATTTTTATGTCAATTTGGCAGCAGAAAGGGTTCTCAACACAAAGAACTGGACTCCTGAGAATAAATCCTACAAAAAGGGTGCTGGTAACTGATGTAACAAACTCTGAAAATCTCCTCCAGCTCTGCAGCTGGTAGAGGAGCTGGATTAAAACGAGGTCCGAATGTACTGAGCTACAGCCTTCCTTCTTACCCCGGTAGTGACATTCCAGCGAAGGGGCAAGCACACATGACAAGCACTGACATATTACAGGAGGAAAAAGGGCTCTGTGTTTTTCCTTGTCCAAGTTTAAATCACAGCACAATGTTTTGATTTGCCATGTGTTGCTCGTTGGCATTAGCACTGCAGTACTGCTCAGGAGATTTGTACGGTATCTAAGGTGTAGAGCACTGCTGTCCCCATCCCAGCCCCACTCCAGCTGCAGCTCTAGCCTTCCCCTTTCCAAAGGGACTAGAAGTGCAATGCCCGGCCTGCAGAGCTTTCTGTACTTTCAGCAGCAGAACACACAGTAATCTCATCTCCTAAGAGACTCTCCTCTGTGTATGGACTCTGCAGAACACTGGATAAAGAGCACAAGAGAGACAAAAGGAAAACTTTCAGTACTAGTAAAATGATTAATATTTAGTGGGATATTTTTAGAATTATTTTCTTTATAGGTATTTTTATTAAAATGTCCAGGAAAAACAACTGATATATTATACAACCTTTAGGAAACTGCATTTCCTCAGTATTGGTCTTGCTTATTCTTTTTAAAAAACAACACATGTCTTACAAGGTCTTTTTTCCTCTCCTCTAATTCACTAGTAGCTCAGAATAAATCTCTTCCCTTCAATTAGTTCCAGGAGTGAACACACTGATACAACGGTTTGTTTTGCATGCATTAAAAAAAAAAAAGTAAAAAAAAAAAAGTTGGATTAAGGGATTCTGCCATGACTTTTAGAAGACTCATTCACAGCAAGTACCCAGCAAATCCAAAGCTCTTTTCTGCCTCAACTAACCTCAATTAGTTCCTGCTCGATTCTGATACAAAGATGTGATGAAGAGAGGAACCGGAAGGTTGTACTTTCATCCTAAAGTTCATACAGCCATGAATCTGAATGAAATACAAACCTCCTTCAATATGGAAGATACAACTTAAAACAACAAAACTGTGAATGTTACTTTGATCTTTTTTCTGCCATGATCTAATTATCAAAACACAGTTTCAGATTCCTGTCTTAGTCACACTGATTCAAACGAAGACCTGAAGTACATCCCATAGTTCTTTACTGAATGATGGCAAGTTTTGTTTGCAAGATATGCTGGTTATTTTCCTATGACATAATACTGGAGCAAAGCATTAACTTTTATTATACTACAGCTTCAGAAGAGATACTAAGCCCCTCAAAACAGTGGAGAATGCGTATCTGTCACTGCACAGAGCTATGCCTGAGCTAAGCAGTCCTGCAAGGAAGCACGACAAATGACTGTGGGTTGGTGTCCATGAAAACACAGCTCTCACTTATAATTTGGTAATTTTTTTTTTCCCTCCCTGTCATAGAGCTTCTGCAAGATGAAAAGGAGATTTTGGAATCAACTTTTCTTGGTGGTCACCAATGACTTATTCCTCTTCTGGAGGAACCGCAGTCAGTGCGGGCTTGCTCTGAATATAAGCAGCACAATGCAATATATTCCCTGAAAAATCAGGCCCCGAAGATCTCCAACTGGGAACTGGTTGTTAGTTCAGTTTTGGACTGAGTTCAAAGTACCTTTGTTCCTTGTGCATCACACCTACGCCACCTACTCTAGTCAGGCTCTTTCGAACACGAGGCTAAACCGAATGGTTGATAACCTGCCTCATCTTCTGTCCAAGCCCCATCTCAGCTGTAGACTCAGCAAGCTCTGGGAACATTCATGTCAGGTGACGAAAATTTTTAAGGCTTTAGATGTGGTGGCCATCCTTGCTCCATTTGCAGTGTGCTTGATGCTAACCATCTATCTTGCAACAGTTATTGTCACAAGCTTTCTTTCCCAGTCACAGCCTTTGCTATATACCTATTTTCTTTCTCCTAGAAAAGTGTAAGAGCGTGTTTGTGTTTGGGGTGGGAGGGGCAGTAACAACATGTGTGCCTGGTTCTCAAGGATTTTTTTTTTTTTTTTTAAGAGTCTAAAGTAGAGCTTTTGCATTTTAAAATAGACATTTTTGTTAACCTTGTGAAGGGAACATTTCAATCACTTCACCTTCCTCTTCCGAAAATGTCTCCAAGTTATTTCTTCTACAGAAGAGTTACATCAAAACTTTCCTGGAACCTCTCCTGAGTACTTTACTCAGAAAAGCAACTATCAGATCAAAGAGAACTTCTGTTTATTAGTTCAATCTCCTTCATTAGATTCCCTCTATCGTGTGTTTTCCCACACAAACAGTGATAAAAAAATCTGCTCAAACCTACTGACAGCTGTGGCTGTGATAGACTTTTCCTTAATCCGATTAGCTGCCGCCTCCCTGTTCGCACCAGTTTCTGTGAGCAGTTACCATATTACACTACAATCTGCTGATTTCATCTGCACTGGCATCAGGCAGCATTCAAAGAAAGTCTGGCCTCATAATAACAGGCTTTGAGAGCTGGGAATCTCCTCTACACACATACACACAAGCTGCTGTCTCACAGTGTACAAACCAGTATGAGTTCGGAATTCAGCTCTGAATGAGCAGGGCATTCCCACAAACAGCCGCCTTAAACCAGCGCTATCCAACTGTTCTCTGCTCGGTTTTGTCTGGTTTTCAGCTCTTGCATTGTGATGCTTAAATTTGCTGAGATGCTAAAAGAAAACTCATCTTTGCTCAGTATTTGCTCACGCAAAAAATTGAAAAGCATCTCTGGACTGGAGAAAAATAAAGCAGCCTACACGTGAATGCAGAAAGCTTATTGTAGTCTGGTCAGCCCCTCAGTTGTCAGAGCTTGCAAGTGCTGCTGCCCAGCAAAGAGAAGCACTGGCTGCTCCTTCCCTGTGTGAGTGAGCCAGCAAGAAAGGGCAGGTTTGCAATTCCTTCATCACTCACACCAAGTCACAGCTAAATTTAGGGGGAAGAGGTCTTAAAACACTTGAGAAGAGGGCTTGAGGAGACCTTGACTCTAAGCAAACTAGGTGACACGTCAAGGCGCCTAAGTTTAAGATAGACATTATAAATTGAAGGAGGCTCTTAGAAGGAGTTCTTGTCTTCTGATCATAATAATTTTTTCCTTCTGTCCTTCAGCTAAAAGTCACAAGGGTAGCCATCAAAAAACAAGGCTACTTAATTTCCTTTCAGTTCCTACCAAAATTGCAAGCAATGTCTTTTTTTTTTTTTAATTGCTCAAAGAAGGGAAAGAAAATGGCAGAACACTAAGTCTCAGGGGAATTTTTGGAAAAGATATGGAAATTGAGTCTCATAATACAGGATATAAAGGCTGGAAGATGCCAATTTAATGGTTAGAAAATAGGCAGCAGGGCCATTCTAGAGAAAAGATAGTGTAGTCATTGTTCCTGAATCGTGGAACAACAATTTTTTAGGCTGTACGTGCTCCTGACCTCTGGGCAAGTAGTTTCCTTCTGAGTAAGAGGAGCAAGGTGCTGTCAGTGGGCATATGCAAAAGATGCAAAAGTAGTTTTGCCAGTGATTCCAAGATTACAGCATTTGCCTCGAATCTGTTTGGGTTTTTTAACAAAAAGAACAACAACAAAACCCAACCCCAAACCTGTTTAATCTTCAGACCTATAGGCTTATAAAAACTTCGGCTTTGATAGTTTGGGTTTCTGAAATGTTTCCAATTTAGGTATGGCAGTAGGTTGAAGAAACTGACTATTCAAAATTTCACCTGCAGAGGAAGAATAAGCATTAGAGCAAGAAGGTACAACTGTGCTCAGAGGAACATTTAATAGTTTCTTTTTTGCCTTTTTTCACTTCTTCCACAGCAAACCCCAGCTCTGAAGAGAATGCCACCTCAAAATTCAGGTCCAAGTCTATACTATCAAACAGGAGGGTTTAACTCTGTCAGCATTTCCCTTGTCCTAGGGTTTTTTTTTTTTAATACAGATGCAGAATTTCAGCACAATTGACAACTTAACAATCATTTTACTTCTGATAGAAAGGCAAACTCCAGCAGAAAATGGCCCTACCAAAGCTTTTCCAGCTTAGTCCTAGCTAGTGGTTTAAGAGCCTCACAATAAATATATAATGAGGCCAAAATCTCCTGCTTTACACCCAGCAGTAGGTAGGAAAATGCATATAAAGTACAAATATAACTCACTCAATCTTTTGACTAATATAGAATAATAACCAGATTTAGACTTGATACTGAGAATTCAGAAAAGAAAAACTAAGTGAAAATTTCTGTTACATGATCCATTGTCCTTGGAAAAAGACAAAAAACTTCCTTATGACTTTGATTTTAGCTCAGGATTTGAACAGTCCCACTGAAACAACACCAAATCTGTACTGGAGTTACTGTGATGGCAAAAACTAGAACACTGGGAACTTATTCCCCATAGAGCATGGAAAACAAATGAGAGAAACTCAGAAATAAAAAGATATGATTACAAAAAATAGTCACTAAAACAAAATGTTGCTCTGACAATGGAAGGTTTCTAAACCCTTTGTTACTTTTTTAATTCCATAAAACAAATTTCTATTTGAGAAATTAGATTCTCTGAATAATCCAAACAACTCTTTCAATGTAGCAATGATTATTATCCTTTTTTAAATAAAAGACCTGTGTTTCTGTAGTAATTATCATACCATATCCCTAATTAATTATTACTCAAAATATCTGTTAAAATTCTTGCCAGCCATTTAGAAACAGGCACAAATTATTCCCTTTGATCAGACTTGCATTGCTAAAGGCACATTAAAAATACAGAGGGAGTCTGGAAAAGCCTTACAAAATTGTCCATAAAGCCAGAATTATGTTAACTACTGCAGCAGCCCTTACTCGGCACACTCGGAATTTGATTGCACATGAAGAGAATTGCTCTTTTTGGACAAAAGGTCAATCCACTCCCTCAGCATTAAATTGTACACAGTTCAAAAGAAAACAACTGCCCTCTAATTTGAATACATAATGAAATAAAAGAAGGACAAAAACCACCACAAGACTTTTGTGAGCTTCAAATCACATCACAGTTAAACAGACAACACCAACTGAACAGATTCTGAAAGGCCGAATCCAACCTCTGGATGTTTAGCACACTGCCAAGGAGTTAATGAAGAGAAAAACCTGGCCAGAGAACACGATGCTAAGCTCTTGATCCTGAGAAAAACTCTATGGATCTTTAATTCCCATGAAGGGAATCTCATTTTTTTTCATGATTCCTGTGAAAGACAGTGAAGATAGATGCTTTTCATAATTCAAATTTGTGATGCTCCTGGACTCGGGTCTTCAATCTCTGACGTGTCTTTCACTAAACCTTCCCCGGAGTTGCAGTTTCTGTGTCAGAGTCCTCATTTCTAAGAAGAAATACGAGGATACTCTCTGTACACGCTTTCACTGGAGCTTTGAAACCAGTTTTAAAAGGTACTAATAAAACAGATGGAATGGGTATTGTATAAGAACTCAGTGTCACAAACCTATGACCAACATATGACAACTTTTTAATGCAATTATTTTGCTCATTTCCAGATAGTCACAGGTAAGTCATTAAATAATTTCTTGTACTCTTTTAAGTGAGCATGAGTAGACTGAATTTAAACATGACATATGCTAGGGATGTATTTATACCAGAGAGCAATTACATCTACCTGGGTCAAACTCATTTCGGTTCAGAGCATAGAGAAAAGGCTGAGGCACTGGAGATGCTTTCCTGCCTCTGAATGATGCAGCTATGGAAATCCAGGAAAATGTACTTTAAACCATATGGTACCCTTTCACAGGAAAAAAACCCCTGTTTTTTTCTTCAGATATCACAGTTCCTCATAAATACCCTCACAGTCTCTCACAGAACCATAGATTAGGTAACACTTAAAAACCCCCAAAAGTACAAAGAGTACTGAGCCATGGTGATATCCCCCATTCACTTGTTCCATCTGAAAATTAAAAAAAAAAAAAAACTAGTGAAAATATGTTATGGAAAATTCCAGTGAAATTCAATACAGGCAAGAAATTACTTTCCTACAGTTTATTAGAAGCCAGCAGAAAGAACTCTGCCTTGTATCTAGTTCAACAAAACAAAGCCAGGACACCTTTGAGGTTGACTGGAGGTCCTGTTTAATTACACAGGTATTTCAGGTTCTATGACTAGCTCTGTACTTGCACAGCACAGCATGGTTGCAATGGACAGATCTCTATTTTAAACCCAGAAAGGAGATGTTAATACCAAAATAAATAATTTTTTTAAAAAAATCAGCTGCTGAAAAAAAAATTGGTTGAGAGTCTGACCTGTTAAAATAACTATGTACAATTTTTAGAAGGAATATCTTCCTCTAACAACACTTACATTGCAACAAGATAGTCGTGAGATTTCTTTCAATATAGTCATGAATCAATCTAGATGCATGTAGGACTGCTCTAAAAAACCAACAAAAATCACCCTAAACCTAACACAAATTAAGGGGCTTCTCCCTCCTCCCGTCCCAATATGTAACATGTGATGCTAATAGGAGTTTTGTGCACTTCAAGAAAAGCATAAAAAGTAATTCCCATATGCTGCACTTGCCACAGGGAATTTGTTACATTCACTGATGTTAAATTAGGCCATTGTGTATACACTTTAGAAACAGAGTCAGGCCATAAAAGCTCCTACATGTTATTACTTGAGCATTCATTCCTCAGATTGTCTCTTTGCTGATATTAAAGTCTGAATGTTGTTCATCAGAGAGTGACTGATAATAAAGAAGTGATTGACAAACTTATTACTTGGCTTTAAAAATAAGTCCTCCCAATTCAAAATATTCTTCTGAAGTCCAGGGAGAGGTAGCTTTCTATGTAGCAGAAGACAGGAAATACAGGCTTGGTTTTTACTTAAACTGTGTAAATAACTAGATATGTAGTTCTTAGTTGAATGCAGCTAGCATGGCTTTGAGAGGGCAGCATGAGCTGGGCATGGGGCTGAGGAGACTCTACAACTCCCTGTTCTTTTCCTTATCTCACCACCATTCCGGCAAGTTTGAGCAAGAGGGGTCACCCTGTGTCACTCTCTTTGGAGCTGCTGGAGCTGTAACGTCAGCCATGCCTTGTTTGTAGGAGCAGTCCCACAGCTTTGACTGCAGAGGTGTAAATAGTCCTTCAGTGGCAAGAGCATAATTAAAGGCTGCTTTTTGATTCATTAGGCTCTAAATTAAGGTCAGATTTGCTCATTTTTTTTTACCTTCAATGAACTTTTGCCTTAGATACCAAAGAACAAACACACCCGATTTCAAGCACGTAGGCTACACTTCAGCAGCAACTTCTTTTTAAGCATCAGCCGCTCTTGCACCAAGGTCAGCTGGATTAAAATAGAGGATGAAGAGTCCTGCTTGGCACAGCCTGCAGCCTGGGAGTCAAGCATGTGCTATATAGGTGTTTGCAAAAACACAGCCAAAGCCTTCAAGTCTCCTGACCTTGGGATATTTTGCTGTAGTTTGTCTCTTAATAGTTGTAGGCACTTGAAAGCAAAACCAGATGAAAACAAAAGTTTGTTCTGAGGAGCTGTGCTATGGGATAATGCCAGCTGGTTTCATGAGCCTGGCTCTATGTTTGCATTCAAAATAACTTAACGAATAATCTTTCTTAAGTCTCTTCCCCAGCTCCCGCTTTCTTTGACTCCTGGGCCAAGCCAAAATCCCCCGTGAGTCTTGTGCTGCTAACCTTCCATTTCTGTCAGCACGGTTTACCATCAGGCTGAAATCCTCAATCAGGAACTTACACACCATACCTGAAACAGCTGCTTTTTGTCTAGTTGACCTTTTAATTATCAAAGCTGATTTCTGAGTTGGGGTCATCTTTTCTCTGCTTCCCCTTCCCTTATTCCTTTTTCTCCCTCACTCAATTACTCACATGTGAGCTTAAAAACATGTTAGACATATTTATTTGGCTTACCCTCTTGGGCTCATCTGTTTTTAAATAAACAGCAAATGTTTTGTTACTTAAGATAAACCACTGCCTTCCTGTATCTATTTGTCTACTTATCCAAGTGTATTTTATTTTCATTTTGGATTCTAATTCTCATCTTGGTACCTGATTACTTAGCAAGAACTGAATACATTTTTTTTTCCTGTTTATTCAGGATTCTGAAGCTTTCTGATTCAATGGCTTTTGAACAGTGCCTAGCCACATACACACACAAAATTACCAAGGACCTTGTATTTCCTCAGAGTGCAGGAATATAAAAGCTATTTCTAGGAAAGTCAGAGGCTAGACCAATATAATGCTGTTTAGGACTCCAAAATGGTGTCTACGTCTCAGCAGCATAATTTGGATTTTATTCACCTGAAGAAGAGTCAGGCTAGTGCAATGGTACAAAGTAGCTTTTCATCTCTACAGGTTGTGGTGTGAACTGGATTCCTAACAATTTGACTCCAGTGAATTCACTCTGGAAGATTTTATTTTTGGCTTGAAAATCAGTACAGATGAGTACTTCCCTTCAACATAGGTTAAATAAAAAATTTCCTATTTTGAAAGAAGAGCCCATTTCCTGCTTTATTCAGAAAGGGACAACAGAAGTCAGTGCTTTTCTTCAACCCTTGCCCAACCTCTGACTTGTCTTTACAGGGTTTCTCACAGTAATAAAAAAATCCACTATCTTAGAATTCAGGTACACAATAGAGATATTTCCAGATGGTTCAATGACATTCAAAATAAGTGGAAAAATATGCATATTGATTTCCTATTTTGGCAGCATTAAGATTTATTTACTCTTGATGTTGCAGTGACCTCTAGTTTGTCTTGGTCAATACATACCTCTAGGGTTGATAAACCTTAACATTCACCTCCATGAGAGTCAATATCCACTTTATAATATAAAAGCTATCCCATGGGACAAACATTAATATTGTCGAATAGCTTCAGTCACTCACTTCTTTCTTCTCTTAATGTGAAAAAGGACCAAGCTTCAATAGTTGGCAAAATTGAGGAGAAGAAAAAAAAAAAAAGCCAATGAATTCTAACAAACTTAAGAATGTGCAAAATGTACCATTGACCTTTATCTAAAAGGACTCTGGATTAAATAATTGCCTCAATTTGTGTATTAGAAAAAAGTCAGGCTGGTTTTACAGGATAACCTCAAATTCATCCTTGCGGAAAGTCACCTGCAACTAAAAACTTGAGGTACAACTTGTCTATTTTTAACTGTCTTGTGATGCTCTCCCCAAAAGACACCAGTAGTTGGAACGGGATGTTGATTTCCTGGTACTGGTGTTAACTTCTGGCGGATCACATAGCTCCAAAAACCTGGTCCTGGCTATCATGAATTCTAATTACCGGGGCATGCTAGGGACCTTCCTACAGCGACAACCACAGTCCAGAACGAATTCCAGGAAGCCTGACATTACGTTTCTCTTTTCAGCATTCAGGATGGCTGCTTTATCACTGAGGGTCCCCTAGGCCCTCCTGGCTGTGCTCACTCCTCTAAAGGAACTTAACTACGGGGCAAAGTAAGTTTCCTAATAATACAGAAGAAGAGTGTGGCATGAGTTTTGACTGACTGCTATTGCCATTAAAATGTCAGGGTTTTTTTAAAAAAGTTTACTATAGAAACACTTGGGGTTTTGGAGTCCCTTCTTCATCCATTCAGGTAACAACTACTGTAGGATGAGGTTTTTTTTCTTTTTTCAGCAACTGCTGTCTTGGTGTGCAATGAACTGGCACTAGGCCAGGTCTGTGCACACACGTGTGTATGTGTCTGAAGCTGAGGAGAGCTGGCAGTGCAACTAAACTTTCTAATGAGCAATTTCTGTATTGGGATCTTCTGGTGGGAAAAAGTCCCCTGCAACTGCAACAGCTCCTCCAGCCCAGAAAGAACCTACTGCAGCAATGTGGACAAGCTGAAAATGTGTTCTGCTGTCCGACAGGAGAGCTCTGTAGCTATTAAGAGATTATTTACATTAGGGTGGTTCTAACATATACTGGGAACTGGACCAGTGCCCAAGACTTCACCAAGTGTAATGAAAAGCTATGTATATCTACCTGCACATCGCCCTGTATAAACTGCTGTCTTCATGCTTGAAAGTGCAAGATTTTTAATAAAACACACAGTGTAGAATCATTTCCAGCTCTGAGCCACCACTGAAAATCTCAGGTACAACACGCTACATTGTTTTATCAAATATTCTTGCAAATTATTTGGGTTGTTTCCAGATGTATTTTTACTGTACATGTTAAATCAGATAATTTATTTCCCAGATAAATTAAACTACTAATGAAGTTTTCAGAAGGGTCTATTTTAGTTGTAATCTTACTTTTCATTTACATTAATAATATAGTGCAAGAAACTCTTCAGTTCATCTTTATGCTGATTATGGCATTAGATACTTGATGGGTACCCCTTGGTCAGCAATAATGAAGACATAACAATAGAAGTTAAATAAAATTCAGCAAGAATTTTTAGGTATGCATTCTTTACTTGTAATTAAAGCTACATTAATATCTTTTAGAAGGGGCATTACCTGCAATATTGCTAATACCTCACCTAAATTATAATAGCTGTAAATCTCAAGAGTGAAGTAAATCTTGGTTTAAAACTTTGTGATTTAAAACTATGTAACAAGAGTAACAACAAAAATAATAAAATCTGAACTGCAGTTTAATAATAAGTCCCACTGCACATGGCTGAAGCAAAGTCTTGCTCTTTAAAACTGCCAAGCCAATGCATAAACCTGCTCTACGGCCAACAGCTGGGGCTGTGCTCCACTGCCACCACCTCTGACTGATGGCTCTTCCAAAATCATCCTTGTGACCAGAAGCCCTCTATTAATCTCCAGTCTAAAGTTACTGATAGTCACTCCAGATCTATTTATTTACCACCAGGATTTGGTGCAATTTTTCCTTTCCTGGAACAGACTCTGAACTGTTTTGCAGTGTTGTTATTTCTCCCATTGCCTTCATTTCATTACCCTGTACCACAGAAGCAGTTCTAGTCTCATTTGGAAAGGGGAGCTATCCATCCTGTCTTGTAGCAACACCTTGTGCATCTGCTCCAGTTTCTGCCTTTTATTTGAGGGCACGGGTGACCAGAGTCACAGGGAGCATTCCAGCTGAGACAGCAGCTGTACCTTGGGCACTAGTGCTAAACCCCTTCCCCAAACATCCTACAAACGCATGGCCTGATGCATCCGAGGGTCTCACTGCTGTCTTGTACTAGCAGCTCCATGCCAGGTTCTCCTCCTTGTCACCAGTTTTTATCATCAGGCTTCAAAAAGTACAGGTTAATTTTTGTCCCCGTGTCACTGATCAGACTCAGAGGTATCTAAACTCCTAATACAAACCTGCCACCTATCCTATTTCCCTCCTAACAAAGCACACTCTTAGCACTGCCTGCACATGCCAGTTACAGAGCGTTGCTGATGTTGCTGAGACTTTTTCAGTTGAAAAATAGGAGCTTTTGGCTGATTCAACTGTATGCCATTGGGCTAGGCTTTTTATATAAATAAATTTTACACAAATGAAAGAAACTACTCAAAGTTAAAAAACATAGAATCATAAAATATAATAAAGTTAGAGAAGCATTATTATTCCTGCTTTTCCATGGAGAAACCAGCATATGTTTGCGTCTGAATACAGATTTTAATTTTGTGTTACTTTGGAAATCACCAGGTCAAAACACAACATAACACAACTGAGAATTTTCCATGGAGATGGGCGTGTCACTTAAATATCCAGTACCTCAAGAAAAGGTGGTATCTGGTGATTTGGGTTAATTTTTGAGACATAGGAAACAAGTTCAAGGTTTTCTATTAAAACAGTGGGAGCTTTAGTAAATCATGACAACGTGCCTGGGATAAGATACCATTTCTTGCCCAAATTCAGATCCACTTAACATATTCTCTTTCTAGCACAATAATACAGGAGTCTGAAGAAACACTTGTACCGTTATTTTTTGTGATGTGTATTTCTGAGCACAAGCTGTGACATTAATCTAATGTCTGTCTCGCCGCATTAACCAATCAGCAAATTCTTCCTGAAACATTGCTTTCCCAAATCCGAGTACTGGAGGTTGAATGTACCTAAAATGGCTGCTTATCATTTGTTTCTGCTCTTATGCTTGTGTGGGTAGAAGTCTAAATATTTACACTATTTGCTACATAAGTGATACTGTACTTGGAACCATTCCTAAATTCTGCAGCCCAGATTTGTTCTAAAAAGTTATGATACTCAAAAAAGTCTACAGTCATGCATTAACAAAAACTCAAACAACAGTATAGATTTCAGTATCTGAATGCTGGTAGTAGTGCTCAAAACTTAAGAAAAAGCATAATTAGATAAATTATTTTCCCAGAGCATTTTAAAAAAGAGCTTGGAGGAGCTCAGAAATCCAGTAACCCAGAAATCTTCCGCCTGTGAAACTGGTTTCCTTACAGATCTGCTGCAGCCTGCTTTTTCTCTTCTCTCAAAGCAATTTTTAAGGATCCCATAAATCCAAACACTACTGAGAACAGCCTCAAACCTCATATTGAAGTCAGAACTGTTCCGAGGAGGAACAGGTAAACAGGGGAAGACAAAGGCTGCATAAAACCTTTACGCCCCCATACAGCATCTCTGTCAGAATGTAAAAAATCAGGAATCTGGACCAAAATAACACTAAAAAAAAAAGGCAAAACAAAAAAAGCAGAGTATTTTACTCACAGTTATCATTTACACTAGATAATTAACAAGATAAATATTAATCAAGAGCCTTTAGAGAATTCACCCACATCTTTCCATAGTGTTTCACTTAGAAAGAAAAGCTTTCAAGACAGATGTTTTCCACCACGGTTTCTCGGCGCTCACTGCTTGGAGCACAGGCACTACAGCAGGGCTGTCCTCCCGTTTCCCTGGCACTCCACTACGGAGCACAACTCTTCCACCCGTCATTCCCACAGTAGGTAAATGCCATGGGGGTATGAAGCTGAAGAAAATTATCCTCCCATCCAACCTTTCAGACTCATTTAGAGACTTTTCCTAAATCCCCAAGTGAGTAAACCTGTTGAAATATTTCAGATGGAAAATTGATAACAGACAAATTTTGAAAATATGATCAACTCTGGAAGAGGCCAAGAAGTGCCACTATAGTAAAAGAATCTCACCAGCAGTAACTACCAATCCCACCTCATTAGAGGAAAATAAGGAGGAAGAAGAGTGGTGATGTGAGTAGGATGGAAGGGTCAATGTAAGGAAACATTTTTCTTTAGCTATAGTTGCTTAGAAAACTGGAACCCAATTATGGTTTATTTCATTGACATTAAAAAGAACTCACAGAGGAATCAGGGAAGATAATTCCTTGTTCCCAAGCCATAAAAAGGGGCTCCATCTAATAAATATGTTGGCACAAAACCACAGCAAGAAGAAAATATAATTAAAAATTAATCAGGAGTTGTTATGTAATGTGTTCATAAAGCCAGCCTGGTGAGCCACAGCTGAAGGAGTCAACAAGGTTTCGTACAGTACTAACCTCTGCTCTGCAGGGCTGAGAGAACATGGCGAGCAAGGGCTACAGGTTCTGCAACGTGCACTGCACAACAAGGAGAAAGGTCACAGCGTTCCCCTCAGGACAGGTCACAGCTTTCCCCTCAGCACAGGCCACAGCGCTCCCCTCAGCACAGGTCACAGCGTTCCCCTCAGCACAGGTCACAGCGTTCCCCTCACGACAGGCCACAGCTTCCCCTCAGGACAGGTCACAGCGTTCCCCTCAGGACAGGTCACAGCGTTCCCCTCGGCACAGGCCACAGCTTCCCCTCAGCACAGGTCACAGCTTTCCCCTCACGACAGGCCACAGCGTTCCCCCCAGTACAGGTCACAGCTTCCCCTCAGGACAGGTCACAGCTTCCCCTCAGGACAGGCCACAGCTTTCCCCTCAGTACAGGCCACAGCTTTCCCCTCAGCACAGGCCACAGCTTTCCCCTCAGGACAGGCCACAGCTTTCCCCTCAGGACAGGTCACAGCTTTCCTCTCACGACAGGCCACAGCTTCCCCTCAGCACAGGCCACAGCGTTCCCCTCACGACAGGCCACAGCGTTCCCCTCACGACAGGCCACAGCTTTCCCCTCGGCACAGGCCACAGCTTTCCCCTCAGGACAGGTCACAGCGTTCCCCTCAGGACAGGTCACAGCTTTCCCCTCGGCACAGGCCACAGCTTCCCCTCAGGACAGGTCACAGCTTTCCCCTCAGGACAGGCCACAGCTTCCCCTCAGTACAGGTCACAGCTTTCCCCTCAGGACAGGCCACAGCGCTCCCCTCAGCACAGGTCACAGCGTTCCCCTCAGCACAGGTCACAGCTTTCCCCTCACGACACGCCACAGCTTCCTCTCAGTACAGGCCACAGCATTCCCCTCAGGACAGGCCACAGCTTCCCCTCAGCACAGGTCACAGCTTCCCCTCAGCACAGGTCACAGCTTCCCCTCAGCACAGGCCACAGCGTTCCCCTCAGCACAGGCCACAGCTTTCCCCTCAGCACAGGTCACAGCTTTCCCCTCAGCACAGGTCACAGCTTTCCCCTCAGCACAGGTCACAGCTTTCCCCTCAGCACAGGCCACAGCGTTCCCCTCAGGACAGGCCACAGCTTTCCCCTCAGCACAGGTCACAGCTTTCCCCTCAGCACAGGTCACAGCTTTCCCCTCAGCACAGGTCACAGCTTTCCCCTCAGCACAGGTCACAGCTTTCCCCTCAGCACAGGCCACAGCTTCCCCTCAGCACAGGCCACAGCTTTCCCCTCAGCACAGGCCACAGCGCTCGCCTCAGCACAGGTCACAGCGTTCCCCTCAGGACAGGCCACAGCTTCCCCTCAGCACAGGTCACAGCTTTCCCCTCAGGACAGGCCACAGCTTCCCCTCAGCACAGGCCACAGCTTTCCCCTCAGGACAGGCCACAGCTTCCCCTCAGCACAGGCAACAGCTTTCCCCTCAGCACAAGCCACAGCGCTCGCCTCAGCACAGGTCACAGCGTTCCCCTCAGGACAGGCCACAGCTTCCCCTCAGCACAGGTCACAGCTTTCCCCTCAGGACAGGCCACAGCTTCCCCTCAGCACAGGCCACAGCTTCCCCTCAGCACAGGCCACAGCACTCCCCTCAGCACAGGCCACAGCACTCCCCTCAGCACAGGTCACAGCACTCCCCTCAGCACAGGTCACAGCGTTCCCCTCAGCACAGGTCACAGCGTTCCCCTCAGCACAGGTCACAGCGTTCCCCTCAGCACAGGTCACAGCGTTCCCCTCAGGACAGGTCACAGCGTTCCCCTCGGCACAGGCCACAGCTTCCCCTCAGCACAGGTCACAGCTTTCCCCTCACGACAGGCCACAGCGTTCCCCCCAGTACAGGTCACAGCTTCCCCTCAGGACAGGTCACAGCTTCCCCTCAGGACAGGCCACAGCTTTCCCCTCAGTACAGGCCACAGCTTTCCCCTCAGCACAGGCCACAGCTTTCCCCTCAGGACAGGTCACAGCTTTCCTCTCACGACAGGCCACAGCTTCCCCTCAGCACAGGCCACAGCGTTCCCCTCAGGACAGGCCACAGCGTTCCCCTCACGACAGGCCACAGCTTTCCCCTCGGCACAGGCCACAGCTTTCCCCTCAGGACAGGTCACAGCGTTCCCCTCAGGACAGGTCACAGCTTTCCCCTCGGCACAGGCCACAGCTTCCCCTCAGTACAGGTCACAGCTTTCCCCTCAGGACAGGCCACAGCTTCCCCTCAGTACAGGTCACAGCTTTCCCCTCAGGACAGGCCACAGCGCTCCCCTCAGCACAGGTCACAGCGTTCCCCTCAGTACAGGTCACAGCTTTCCCCTCACGACACGCCACAGCTTCCTCTCAGTACAGGCCACAGCATTCCCCTCAGGACAGGCCACAGCTTCCCCTCAGCACAGGTCACAGCTTCCCCTCAGCACAGGTCACAGCTTCCCCTCAGCACAGGCCACAGCGTTCCCCTCAGCACAGGTCACAGCTTTCCCCTCAGCACAGGTCACAGCTTTCCCCTCAGCACAGGTCACAGCGTTCCCCTCAGCACAGGCCACAGCTTTCCCCTCAGCACAGGTCACAGCTTTCCCCTCAGCACAGGTCACAGCTTTCCCCTCAGCACAGGCCACAGCTTCCCCTCAGCACAGGCCACAGCTTTCCCCTCAGCACAGGCCACAGCGCTCGCCTCAGCACAGGTCACAGCGTTCCCCTCAGGACAGGCCACAGCTTCCCCTCAGCACAGGCCACAGCTTCCCCTCAGTACAGGCCACAGCTTCCCCTCAGCACAGGCCACAGCTTTCCCCTCAGGACAGGCCACAGCTTCCCCTCAGCACAGGCCACAGCTTCCCCTCAGCACAGGCCACAGCGCTCGCCTCAGCACAGGTCACAGCGTTCCCCTCAGGACAGGCCACAGCTTCCCCTCAGCACAGGTCACAGCTTTCCCCTCAGGACAGGCCACAGCTTCCCCTCAGCACAGGCCACAGCTTCCCCTCAGCACAGGCCACAGCACTCCCCTCAGCACAGGTCACAGCACTCCCCTCAGCACAGGTCACAGCGTTCCCCTCAGCACAGGTCACAGCGTTCCCCTCAGCACAGGTCACAGCGTTCCCCTCAGCACAGGTCACAGCGTTCCCCTCAGGACAGGTCACAGCGTTCCCCTCGGCACAGGCCACAGCTTCCCCTCAGCACAGGTCACAGCTTTCCCCTCACGACAGGCCACAGCGTTCCCCCCAGTACAGGTCACAGCTTCCCCTCAGGACAGGTCACAGCTTCCCCTCAGGACAGGCCACAGCTTTCCCCTCAGTACAGCAGTTCCAGAGGCTCTAAGAGCCCCAGAGAGAGCCCTTGCAAATGTCCAAGAGCTGCTCTGTGCCGTCAATGCAGGGCTAAGAACTCCGGCCCGGCGTTACGGGATGTATTCTTTTCCCACTGGAAGGGCACAGCACAGCAGAGAGTTGGGAGATCTTTTTTACAGCAAATTCCAGGGTGCCAGTAATCCAGGGAAAGAAATACAGCAGTCTGTAAGGCAGGGCTCTAGAGTAAGCTTTATCTGCAGCATAACCCATAGGCAGGGCAAAGAAAATTTGTTTTAAGGAAACAGTCAGAAGTCTGCTTTTGTACTACAGATCCAAGTCTTTCACACCAGAAGGTACAAAGGTGACTTCAAGACACTAAATAATTTTTGATTTATCTCTTTGAAGCATAATACAGACCAGATTCAAATGCCTACATTTTCTTCAGAGAATTTTCTAGTTGTAAGACACAAAATAATAAATAAAGTAGCTGTCACAAAAACCCAAGCAAACAAAAAAAGGTCCCAAACATCCTTAGGAACAAATCTGAAAGAAAAATATTGAGGTTTATTTCGATTCACGCCCTGTACAGTATGCTCAGTTCATGCTGGCATCATCTCTGCTGCTGAATTATAAACCTCTCAGAAACCAAGGCTATAATTACAGTTGGGTGACACTTGAACTTTCCATGGCCAAACATTTCATGGGACATAATTTCTGCATGAGATTTCATGGCACACTGTAAAGCTTTGAACTTCTTCCATCAGCTTGGAACTTTGTGATCCTCTTTTGCCAAGACTTAAATGAATACTTATTGGTAAGTAATGATAAAAATGAATTACTTCCATTTTTAACAGGAGAATCAGAAAGATAGCTCACTCTATATTCCTGGTACTGAAGGGAAGGATAAAGAAAAGTGGCCAGCAGTGTTATCTGCAACGTTTTGTTACACTGAGTGATAGCTACTGGTTTAGAGGAGAGGGTATTTCATATCTTTTGCTTTCAATCACATCTTTTCATTAGTGATGACTGAACCTCAAAACCACCTGGAGATGGTGCAGATGAGCACTTATAAGCTTGGATGGTTATCTGGAGCTTATCTGAACAAATTTTATCAGCAAAATTGCGATGGGAATTTCACAAGTGCAGTTTTTGTCGTTCTTCCTTTTCCTGATTAGGTACTGCAAGAGCTTGTCTGCTGCTGCATTCAAGACCCAGCCTGCTGTTTTACTCCAGACAGAATGTGAACCAAATCAGATTATTTCATCTGGTTTCCCAAGTGTCTCAGTGGATGCAAAATTAGCAATGTGACGAGATGACAATAAAGCAAGCTATTCTTAATTTCTAGGCAAAAAATCAGGAAGACAGAAAAGCCCACAAACTATATTGATTTGTTTCTATATTTTTTTCCCCCCTCCTCTTTTCTTCCCTATTTATATCACAAAATTAAGATAAGGAAAATTCAGATCAGGTACAGGAAACAGCTACTAAGATTTAGCACAACTGGACTGAAAAATAGAGGAAAATGTAAGCCTAGTTATTTGGGTCAGTTAAAATTGGACAAGGTAAGTCACTGGAAAACAGAATAGAGAGGAAAATTTTGAACTGGCTAGAGGGCAAATAAGATGACCTAGTGCAAGCATCCATTTCCAGCATGTTGAATTCCCCCGCACAGTAAACAGCTTTTACTAGCACGGATGTGGACAACTGAAAAACCAGATGTCCAGTTAACACTGGTTTCCTTTCCTGTAGCTCTGCCCACCAAAGGCATCTCCATCCATTTGCAGGTGCTACCAGCTGGCTCAGGTTCCTCTGAGAGAGGAAGGGGCTGAAGGGCTGCAGCAGGCTCCTGCCACCACCAACCCCTCTCAGACATCAGCACAACCCAAGTGGCTGCTATGACTCATTCAGTCCCACTTGTCAAGTCAACACAAACTGGATCGTGCTTCTGACAAACAATGGCAAGAAAATTATTTTTCTTAAATACTTTTAACAGGTTTAGGTCACCTAATATATTTAGAAATTAAACACCTTGCAGTACTTTCCTTCCTTTTTCTTTTTTTTTTTTGTTTAGTTTTGTTGTGGGTTGGTTTTTTTGAGGAAACACATCAATTAACAGATATTGCCAAAGGCAGATTTTTTGCTCAACAGCTGTTCTTTCACTATAAAGCAAGCAGTAGAATACATTACAGACAGAAAAAGCATCCCTCACTATATGCAGGACTTAGATAACAGAACAAAAAGAAGTTCCAAGAGTGATTGGCCCCCGATACTCATTTTGTAAAAGTTCTTTTCCCTTTACGTTGATTTTCCTACTCTGAAATGTGAAATGTAGTTCAAAATATCCCATGTGGCATGTCAACTTCATTTACCCACTGCATTTCTAATATGTTTTCACCGTGCTCTTCTATCCCATCACAGCAATTGCTGTATGCCACAGCATGCTATCATGTTTTATGCAGAATTTCACAGTGAATTCAATAGTGACTAATGTCTAAAAAGAGCTGCCATAACATAGCCCCATCTTTTATTATAAAAGCATATACCCAGGGTTTTAGATCTAGTCCTTAAAGAGGAACACTTCTAATTTCTGCCATTCATCTACAAGTGTGGGAGGGGGTCCACAACAAAATCTCAGTTCTGAGTACCCATCAAACATTCACATCCAGATCCGAATCTAGATCCAGGATTTATAAGAGCTTCTTACTTTTAAACCATTCAGAAACAATATGCTGCATTCATATATCCACACGTGCAGATGTGTACATGCAGTGTAGCACCAGTTTGCCTGGCAGTCCTCAGAAGCTCACTTAATAAAGTTCTTAATATGAAACAAAGTCAGTGTGAAAAGTTGTATTACTCCCCTATGTAAGAGCAGAAGCTGACAGTCTGTTGCTCATCAGTTAGCTGCTAGTTAGATCTACATTCAGCTGAAAACCAAGCAATCATAATTAAACTCCATTAACACTACCCATCCAATGTAAGATGTTGCAAACAATATAATCCCAGTTTATAAAAATATTAAAACCACTAAGAGAACAAACATTTTCAGAGTTTGTTAATCATATCCACCAAGATTTGCAGCAGAGTTTTGCAATGCAATAAATATTCAGGAGTTGGGAACTGGCCATATTACCAGCTCTGCAAACACACTGTACTTGAGAAACATCTTTCAAAAATGGGATGGAGGTGGCAGTGTCTTTTCTTTGTTGACTGCAGAGGGAATACAAACAATTAGCTCAGCTGAGGATGAATCATCCTTAATGCTTCCAAACAGGAATTTGCCAAATTATGTACAACACTGATTCTGTTTCCTAGTGCACGAAGATACAGTTTTAATTATACAATTCTTTTCCATCCTTATTGCACAAAATTGTTGCTTCAGACAAAGACTATCAACTTCTATTGCCTCTTATTTCATATTAGCAAAGACCCCTTAACAAAGGGAAAGTGACTATTTTGACTTTTCTTTTACATGCAGCAGTATTTAAATAACAGGTAAAAGATTAGTGCTAGATGAATTTAAACAGTCTCAACAGGTTCTCCGAGTTATGTGAACACTGAGTATATACTTTTCCATATTGAATTCTACTGTGAGGGTCAGGTGTGGGTCTTTCTGTCTTTCCCTTTGCTTTGACAAAACAGAAAGAGTTAATACTGCATTATTTTCTACATTTCTGGTTTGGATGTGTGAGGGGAGGGAAGAGCAAAACTTGTGGGCTACTCACATTTTTACTGCTTTTGGATTTGAAAAGCAGGTGCTCTGCATAGTAAATAACAGCTCTCAAAACAGTTCAGTCTGTTGGCAGGTAAAATGAATGACATCTTTGGGTGAGGAACTTGCAAGGTAAGGAAAGGGCTGGACTTCTGGACATCACAGAAGGCAAGTAGTGACCATTATGAATAACCTGTAGTAAAAAAGAAAGGAGGCACTGTCTGTATTCCAAAAAAGTGGAAGTAGATGACAGAGAGCTGCCACTGGCATCTGAAGATGCGGCAAAAGGCAGACATCAAGAAGGGGCAATTGTGAAAGAATGAGCTAGAATATTATTCTAGGAAGGAGAAATAATCTCGTCAAAGAGATGGAAGTTTGAGAAAGACAGAACTGAATGAGAATGTAGGCAGCATGAAGATGGGATCCACTTCTAATCTGGGCTATGCTCTGCCTGCTGCTTGTATTCATCAAAAAGTGAATTTACTGAAGTTTTCACATGCAGTTGGATGAGAAACAAGGAATGACTATGTCAAACACATTCACCCATTCCTAAACTGCTTTTAGATTGGTTCGAAACGACCCTATAATGTCAAACACCACATGGAAGACATTACTGGCATTCACATATAGAGATGAAAACATACATAGATGACACACATCATGCCTTGTTAACTTAACCACATTTGTACCTGCTGCCTCCCCGTGTGAAATCAATGCCTGAACTCCCACAGAGTTTGATGGGAGCAAGATCAGATCTGCTATCTGTCATATCAGTAATTGCTACATGCATTAAAATTAACAATCTAATTTGAAGGAGTGGCTTGTGGTCTGAAACTTTATTGGGTTAAAAGCAATACTTCCAGCTAGAAACTTGCTTTATCTGTTGCTAAATCCACTGCTTCCTATTACTGCTAAAATGAGATCTCTGTCTCCCATCTGCACTATATCATCTACAAAGTCCCTGATCCAATGATATACTCTTAGAATTGAAAGTTTAGAGTAATGTTTTGCTTGAGATAATATAAAGCTTTCTATTCCCTTCACTAGAAATTCATGCCTGTCAACACAAAATTGACTGCTAATGTACTCAAATAATTTAGTTGGGAGAAAAGACAACTAATGCAATTATCCCCGAATGGTTTAGATATTAATGTCTCTAGAGCATACTAAGTGCCCAAAAAGCCATTTGTAGCTTCTCAGAAATAAACCTTTAATGCTCTGCACCCCTTTATAAGGAAGAAAATCCACCTGTGAGCTTACAAAACTTTTATCCAAATTACTAGAGAAGAGCTCAGTTTATAAAGACCATTATTTTCTCCCCGTTTCTGAAACTCAGCAATGCATTCAAAGGTAACAAAATGCACTTCTCTAAGACATTTTACAGTTTTATGATCATGCCACTCACAAACCTAGATAACTAGTCTCTAATTAACATTCCAAAACCAAAATCAATATAATAATGACTTAAAAGATCTCTTTGCCTTCGGTATTTTCATGTTGCCATATTAAAAACAGAATCTTGAGATCAGATCAGAAGGTGGAGTGCAAAAGGAGATAAATCAAGTTCCTTATTTACATTGCTAAAATATACCCTTAGTTTTACACACATGTATGCACATATACGTGCTTGTGCGTGCACTTAGGCAGTATCAGTAGCTATGCACAGATATTTCAGATACGAGCTCCCAGAGTAACCGCTCTAGTACTTAATTTGCAGTAGGCAAAATAAAGTGGAACCAGGCTATGTGCAGGTGGTTTGATTGAATCAGCTGCTAAAACTCACAGCCAGTTCCCAAACTGTCTATTTAACACTGCCTCCAACAAGCCCTGCTGTCCCACAGTGCCATGCCATCTGTGCTTGCTTAGTGTGCAGCTTTTCCTCCTCCTCTTTCACATGTTTAGATTGTACCCCAAAGCCTATATTTCCTGGCCCTCCTCCCAGGGTAGCTTCTTATTACGGCAGCAGCACACAAGGACAGGATAAAGGTATGTCACCCTCGTACCCAAAATAAGATTTCTGTAATGAATGCATTCCTTCAGGCAAATCCCCACTCTCAGCTGCTCTGCTAGGTTTTAAGACTACTAAGTTGCAGTATATTAAACTGTCACTTAAAAAAAAAACCCTACAAAAAATGAAACAGCTGAAATTGATGAGCAGTAATAATGGAGCTAATCACCATGAAGATTAAAAAAAGTCAGTGGTAATGCTGGAGTATGGAGTACACCCTCACAATTTTGCATACTCAGCTCCCAGTGCTGTAGATGAGGGGAGAGGATTCCCAAGATATGATCAGCTGTTGAATTAAAGGAACTGGAGAGGTAAGGATTTAATCTGCTTTACACAGTCTGTACCATAAGCTACTGTCAGTGTTGACTATGGAGTTTTTATAACCCCAGCAACGTAGGTTCAGCTTCTCACTACCTGACATGTCAGGAAGGATACTAGAACTTTGTTTCCCAAAGGAGACACATACATTCACACAGTATTTGTGCCTCTGTCTTTAAGAATTTTGGATGCATTGCCCAATTTCAAACAAATTTGATAGAGTCCTTAATGTTTCATGGACACAGAAATCTTGAGTAGAGAGTGGAGGCCCAGCAGGGAGAACGGCTGCAGAGTATGTCCACACTTCATCAGACTCCAGAAAGATCTGCAAATGTAGCTTCAAGTGGAGCTCACCTCAAATCACAAATCAGCCCCAAAGCGGAATTCCAGAGGAAACAGGTTTCAGTGCAGAGCGCAGCTAGAGGCTGTGGACCACAGGAAAAGGAGTGGTCCCAAAGCTCAAGTCTGGCCTCTGAACTTCCCAGAGTAGCTGATTTGGGAAAAAGGCCAGATCCATAGGATCCAAAAGGATAGAAGTTAAAATTTCATTGTATTTTTCCAGTGCCATTTTTCCTTATATGCAATGATTATGTATATGCCCTCTGGAAAAAAGCGTTTTAGTTGGGCATAGACAGTAAGAAAATAGCACCTCTGAATTAATCTTGGGTTCTTCTCTCCTTTGTATTTTCTCATTCTTCCAGCAGCAACAATATTACCTTAATAACTACAAATGCCATATAATAACTCATCACTCAATAGCAGCAGAAACTTTATAATTATATAGAATGTACGCTGAGGAAATGTAGACCTCTCAGTAAGGCTAAACAAAATATCAAAGCAGATGAAGATTATCCTGTACATGCAGAAAGCCACTCCAATAACTACGTAACGATTCACTTTCCTGTGTAATTAAATTCCGGTATTAAATTCAGGCAAGCAGAATTCTGAAAGAGTTAAGTGAATACTTATGAACAGGTTTCATTACACAAGACTGAAATATAAGGAGAAAGCCAAATGCTTAAAAGACATTTGAATATCCTAAAAAAACTTGTGAGTAAAGTTGCCCATGAATTAAACTGTACTGGGCTTTAGGAGTGGTAACGTGCAAGAGATCACCTATTGACCAAACTCTGCTTCTGTAAAATCAATGGTGGACGCTCATTAAAGTCAATGAAAACAGGCTAGGATTAATCCTGGCTATTTCTGGGTTTCTTTGCATGTGGCTTATTGCTTGGCTGATTAAAAATAAAAATGCTACTGTATCATTATTTGTTCCAGAAAAAATTGAGAATTTTGGTGGCAGTATAAACAAAACAAAACAAGTTTATTGTCAAGAGAGTTGATTTAGCCTTTAAAATAAGGGTTCAGTCCTTCAGTTCACATGAAGGGGCAGAGAAAGCAGTCTGCTACATCCCTATCTGCAAGATAGGGATAATAATGTTCACATTCTCCTGGTTTCTGTCTCTCTTGTCTATTTAGACTGTAAACTTCCAAGATAAGACTTGTTTCTTTTTGATGGCAGAACGGACCAGATAAAGATTATACTGTTAGAATAAATATCCTTTAAATGCTTTAAGTTGAAGGGGCATTTAAAAAGTGTAGCTGTACTAAATTTCTTAGGTTTCTAAAATTGTGCTGGATACCTTGTGAAAACAACTTTATCTAGGAGATAAGACATTTCTACATTGGTTCTTGAGTAAAATCTAGATGTGCCAGCTTTATAATCCCTACAGGATCCCATGTGTCATTTGCAACCTCTGGAGAAGATCAAGTAGCATTAAAAAGTTAGAACAATTGTCACAAACTCAATTTTCACACTGTCAAATCTCATAATGTAACCAAAACCTCTTCAAATCTTTTCTGTCCACATTTTTCTTGTTAGAGAAGCTAAAATTTATTGACAGTCCAATGACTTTGATTTGAGCAAACTTAAACAAAGGCAGTAGGAGGTTTTTATCATGCAGTCTTGAAAAGTAAAACGGGTGCTCCAGTTGAGTTGGTTCCAGGCAGTAAAACCAAAAGGACAAAAATTGAAATGTTAAGACCAAATATAATGCAGCAGAGGAAGTCACAGATCTGAAATTTACCTCTAGTATAAATATAAAGGAAAGCAGAGAAAAATAAGCAATGTACAGCCAAAACCTCACTGTACCTCACAGCAGGATATCCTGACTTGGCAGGCTATAAAAAATACAAGTAATATTCATTCTGTGCAGTTCCTTAAGTTAATCTGTGCTATGGTTAACTTTATCTTACTTAGATAGCTACGAAGAGAATGCATTAAAGCCTGATGGCATTTCCATGTAACTTCATGCACACTTGACTTGAACAATATGGCAGTTAAGTTACTCTTCAGTAATGCTATTTGTGATCTTTTGGGCCAGAAGATCATTCTTCTGAACTGCTCAGCTGAGCCCACAAAGACAGTGGCTCTGAGACTTTTGTTCCTGTAAGGAGCACAGCAGCTATCCCTACTTGAGGTCAGTGTTTGCGTTCTTTCTGAGTTCAATTAAAAGTCAGGTCTATGAAGAATGAGGTATTGAAAGCAGATTTTAAATCTAATTGAGCATAAAAGGTTTGCCAATTTTCAAGACTGAGCTGAATCATATGAAATTCAACACCCACTAAATATTATTTCTCTCGACAGGCTGCAGGAGAGAGTTTTAATGATTTTACTTCTTAAACAGAGCCAGCAGATACCCAGAAATGATCAGTATAATTGCTATTTCTAATTTAACAGATTTTAAATTATTCCAAGTATTAAATTGTCTTTCACATTGCCAACCAGAGGATACAAGGCATAGGGAAGTTAAAAAACAAGATCCTCTTTGTGAACACGAGTCTTGATTCTTTGCTACTCTGCTTCTACTTCTGGGATACTGGCTGGAGAGAGAACCGTTTTAAAATAATTTTGCCAGTGTGCCAGGCTTCTGTATGGAAAGCAAAACAGAGTGAAGAAAGGGAAATATTTGTGATACTCAGAGTATTTTCTCTCATCAGTTTATGGGAGGAAAAAAAAAAACAACAAACCAAACCAAACCTAAAACAAAACAGAAGAGTCTTGAAAATCAGAGGATTTCAACTCCACACAAATACTTCATCTCAGGGACTGGAGAGCTTCTGACTTGCAAGGTGCCTGCCAACACCCTGCCATTCCCCTGGCAGGCCACAGGGTGCTGTTACTGCAGATCTTGGTTCTCCGAGACGCTCAGTTCTTGTCAGCTTCACTGAAGCCAGTTACTATATATAAGTCACCTAAAGACAGGAATCTGGGGACTTTCAGATTCGTCACTGCTATCTAATGGCTGGCAGAAGGGAAGTTGGTAAGAACTGTGCAAGTTTCTGCCCACAGGTACTAAGGCTTTACAAATGCCTAGTTCCATGGCAGCCAGCTTTGTAGCTTTCTGAGGATGGCCCCAGGCAGCACAGGACGCGCTAAGTCCTTGTCAATAATTGAGCCTGTTCTGGGAGCCGAGAGCCAACAGAAAGGCTGAACTCCCTTGGAACATGACTTGAAGTCCACCAGGAAACGGTGCTACTCTTGCCATTTGTATGAGGGTAGTTTTCAATTAACTGGGAAGTCCAAGATTCAAGATGTTCTGATTTTTTGAGTCACTTCTGCTTGTAACTTGATGCATCAGCTTGATAATATTAATATTTAATAAGCAATATGCTTATCATTCTGGGCAGAGAGCAAATGGGCAATATTCTGAATTTCTTATGCCTATTGTACTTGGGAAATACATTAGAACTCATCTTTTCTCTTATGGCTGAAGAATTGTATACTCTTCTCAGCACTCGGTATTTCACTTCGCAAAGGACAGCACTTTATAACTATTAAATGCACTGCCTTAGGGATGTGGTAACCCATTGACTTGACAAGTCTTTTAAAAAAATGCTATAGTCAAACATCAAGGCAGGATACATAGGATTTATCTGATAAGCTGAAAAGTCCCTAATGACCCCAAGCACTTCAGGCAACACTAAGTATAAAAGTCATTTTGATGAACCTGCAAATCACATATAAATCAGGAGAGAATTTTTGTGTCCAAATATTTTTAAAGGCATATATTTCCATTGTGTCTTCTTTTTCACCCTCTACAATTCCCTTGACATGAAATTGAAGAAATCATCGTGTTAAATGATCTGAATTAAACATTTTTTTCACTTTGGGTCCCTACCTTCTTTTTTATACCTTCAGTGGGAAAATAGCAGCCTTCACTCATTGTCCTTTCCCATGCCTGTGATAGTTTCACAACAGGACACATTTTTGTGGGCTACCTTACATTTGAAAAGGGGTAGACAAAAACGCTGCTTTCCCACATGACTGTCAATACTACGCTCGCACCGAGGATAATTTTAGCTATATGCTACATTCTATGCAGAAGTGACAGGAGTCAGCGACATACTCAGTTCAGGGTGCTGGTGCCTTCCAGTCTGCTATTCCAGCAATATTCTGTAATTAATGTTGAGTGAGCAATGAAGAAAGACCCAAGAGAAAGGCAAATCTGCTTGTTTTCTTTTCATTATGGATGACTATGCAAGAGGAAACCAGGAATATTCTGACAGTGCAGCTAAGATCTGGAAACTGTACATCTGTTTTGATCATTTGGATCCCAGCATTCATAAAGATGAGCAGTTTATTATGCTCAGTGCCATTTGTCAATACATCTTTCCCTATTTGTCCCTGCTGAGATTATGGCTGCTACAAAGTTAACAGCTGGCACCAGTATTGACAGCCCAGGGCCAATTTGTGGAACTCAGCTGGTAAATACTGACCACTCCTGACACAAAAGAATGTCACTCTCCAAGCCATCCAGCTCGCTGCCCTTCTGTTGCCTCCTTTTCTCCTTTGGCAAGAGCCACAGCAGCGTATGCTGTTTGCCAGAGCTCTGAACTCCAGCAAACCAGCAACGCTCCCACTGCCCCCAGGAGCTCAGAGGCTTTTGGCCACTCACCCCATTAGTTTTCCTTCTGGCAGATGGTCTGCTGCATCTCAGCTGAGCTTTGTGCCCTGGCTACACCACGCTACACTGAAACTGCCCACTTAAAAGGCAGGCATAGGCACAGAAGAAGTCAGTTTGATTGTTGTGAGGTGCTGGGAATAAACATTCTTTCTATTCCCCCCCACCCCCTTACAAACTGCATATTAAGTTCTAGACTTTTCCTGCTAAAGGAACCTGTTTTAACTTGCAAAAGGAAGATTACACTTAAGAATACTTTTTTTATTTTAGCCTAGCAAGCTTAAAAATAGTGGCAGGATCCCTCCTTCCTCCCCACCCCATCCTTACAAGTAGAATATCACTGAGTACAACAGAGACTGTCTCAGGGGTGAAAAGGTTCCTCCTCCCCTCCGTATGGCCAAAGGGACAGACCTAGGGGCACCTCATGCTCCAGTCTGACTGACTGCAGGGTGCTGCTGCATACACTTACTGCCACACGCGTTACCATTAGCGCCACTGAGTGGGGCATGCAGTTGAGTTGTTGCCAAGAGAACAATTTGCTATATAGACTTTACAGGCCTGTGTGGTGTTGGGATTTTATGACTGCAGATATCTGATAAGCCCACAATTGTGTCTATACTGGTCCTTCCACCCTTGCTGTGTCAAAATTGCAACAAGCAGTCAATTGCTATGCTGCACCTTCTGTGTTCTTGTTCTGTATGTCAGCATCTTGTATTTTTAGGAGTCTTAACAGACCATTTACTGGCACACACAAGCAAACAAGACACACCAAATGCCCTTGGCTAGCACAGTTTATCACACTTTCTGTTGCCCACACTCCAACTGGAGCTGTGTGTATAAAGTAATCTGATCTCAGGACTAGTCCAAGTCTACAATTGCCCAGATTATCTCAGAGCTCTTTTATTAGATGAAATCTTGGTCCAAGTGAACAAAACCACAACAGTTCCAATTAAGGGAACCAGTTAAGGGTATTAGGAAATACTTATGGTCCCCATTCCCAGCAAGGTTTTATTTCACCTCTCTTTGGGATGGAGTGTTACTTGTTCTTAAACTAACACTGCCAAGACAAAGAAAGGACAAAATTAAATAAATAAATACAAAAGGGCTTCAGTTTAAAATGACCTGTGTTATCTGCTATAGTAAACAGCATCTCCTCAAAAGAAGGAGCAGACCTAACTGGCTAACACTCCAGACTGAGGAAATCTCCAGCTGTCACTAACACATGTGAAACAAACAGAAACATGTCAGAACACCTATATAGCTATTACCAGCACATGCTGCTTTTGCTGCTTGTGGAACATGTCCATCATGTACCACACACATGAATTCACAACTCAAGCTCTTAGGCTATTTTCTCCAATGCCTTCTCCTTCAGGCACTATACACCTTCAAGTGGACAGGGCACAAATAGGCATAACTCCCCCATCACTAAAACATTTTACACTTGCACCTCACCACAGTAGATAGGAAAACATTCTGTAAGGCAACAGCAAGTCGTGCTGTTTCTGTTAGTCATCGTACTCACGGGGAAGGAAAGCGCTCTTACGAGGCTGGCGGGACCTGAACGCCCTGTTGGTTCCTGCAGGATCGCATTTCTGCAGCGAATCTTCAGTAGATTCATGCTTGTGACAGCTTTGCATTGCGGCTTTTGGGAAAGTTTCACAAGCTCAACTGTTCAATAAATAATCCTTTGGAGCCACAACAGTGTTCAGAAAAGCTTTACAAGTTGGCAGCTAGCATGCAGTGCAGCCATTCTGAAGAGATTTTAGAAGCTGCAGATCTTGCCTGGGTGGATAAGAAAATGTAATTTTACTGGGAAATGGTGTAAATTATAGACCTAAGATGTAAATTTCCCTAAACCACTAATTTTATGTGGTTAAATCTATCAAATACTTCAAAGCAGTGGGATGTGCAACTAAGGCCTTCCAGGCAAGAGAACATAGATTGCATTTACAAATACAATCTACAAGTATCGTTTTGCAGACCTGCATTGCTAGCAGCCTTTGGGACATCGTTTACGTGGATCGTTTCACTGCTGTTGGTACCTGAATACTGTGTCACCAAGGAAGAAGGATTTACTTTGCTCCAGTGAGGTACATAACAAACAAGGTGATCTCACTACCTTCCCAGAGAAGAAAATCAAGAGCTGAAGTTAGGATAATTTGTCCCACTAACAGTCTGTATTTTCACCTGAAGTCTCTGCAGAAGCTGAAGGGATTCTGGAGACAGCTCAAGAGACAGCACAGAGGCAGGAGGAGCTGGGGCTGGGCTGCGATTCAAACAGTCCATAATAATCAGTTTTATGGCAGACAATGCACCTACAGGGTGGGCAGTACGACATGCAGGCACTGCACTTGTTACACTGCTCAAGGGGTACAACCTGTGCCAGCAGCAGTTCCTTGGACAGCCACTGAGAGCCACCTCAAAGGAAAAGAACAGCAACACCAGACTAATAATCAGCAAACCAAAGTTTCAAACCATGTCCAACAAGCATCTGTAACTCATAGTGTAGGTCTCCAACTAAATACACCTAAAGCTTATTTTATATAGATGCTGTTGCTGCAGCTGAAATCTATGAAGCTTCTGAGAAGTTGGGCCTGTTTAAGCCTTAAAACAGACTTCCAAGACTGAGCAATCCAATCACAAAGGAAATGTGTATGCAAATTTCAGATGAAATATGACAGCCTTGCTTTCTAGGCTTCGCAGAAAGATCAGTCCATCACTGACAATTAGCTTAGGTTAATGCCACTAGCACTTGGATTGTAAGAAAAAGCAAATTGCTAATTGCAAGATGAAACTGGATACAGGCATCAGCAATCCAGTCTTTCTGAATGCCTTCTAAAGGTGAGAAGAAAATAATGTGTTAATCTCTACAAAAACAAAAGATACCTTAATTAGTGTTCATTTCAGTAGTCACGGCGTGACACTACTACATATGAATGACTGAAGAAAGCTGCTAATACAGCAGGACCAGATTTTGCCCCTGTAAACAAATTCTCATCTCAAGCCCAACGGTGTGGAAGTTGCCTATTTTACACCTTTCACTATTTATTACTGTACAGATGATAAACAGTAAACACATCTGACATTTTTCTATTCCAATATTTTAAAAACTACTAGAGAAAAATTTCAAAACTCTGCTCTCCTCACCATTGCTGCTCATCTATCCCCTTTATTTGGCTTATGAACTACCAGCATAAGGTTTGGCAATGCAAATTTTTAGTGGCATGCAGCTGCACCACAGGTAGCTACAGAAACAAACAGGTAGAACGCTTTTCACAGCAGCATTTCTGAAATTGCAGTAAAAATACAGCGACAGAAGAATTCAGGCCCAGAACCCAAATAGCCTGTTCCCTCGTTACGATTATTATTCACATGAGCAGTCCTACAGGCAGCGAGGAAATTTCCCCAGCAGTCAGCACCGTGGGTGTGATCAGGTGCCCTCAGACGGCAAAGATCCCTGTGTGGAATTAGCAAAGGGCCACCAAACACAGCCCTCGGCACCTTCTAGTACAAGTGCTAAACAATCCACGTCGCTTCTGCCTTCTTTAGCAAACACTTAGTAGATATGTACACGTGAAGCATGACACTGTACATACAATTTTGCTGTTGGGAACCGAGAACAAACCATTTGTGACAGATGGTAGTCGTGCTGCTTAATGCAATACTGGCAGACACTTAGTTACACACACTTAAGATACAGTGACGGAAACAGCATTCAGACCTAAATGGAATAGAAGAGGCATTAAGCTTAAAACTTTGAAGCTTTTCCTTTAAAATGGTCTTTTTTTACCAGAGACACTTACTAAAGGCAAAAACATTGTTTGCACTGAGCCCTAGAAAAGGATTTGGTAATTTAGGGGAGAAAAAAAACCCCCCACCACCAAACAAACACCAACTAACCAACTCACAACCTGACACACGCTTTCAAGACGAAAGTGTACAGCCAGCCTTCAGGTTTTTCATGCTGCTCTACACTCCTGATACGTCTCCTGAGCTATTTTTTAAATGTATGTACATCTTAAGGTCTAAGATCTAACATGAATAATAGCTGAAATGATACATAATTAAACATTTTGCACATCAATGTGTGATATTGATGGTTTAAATATTTCATGACTAATATGTTCAGTTAGTTTTAAGCCAAGCTACCAAGTTATTTCTCCCTCACCTCTACTGCCCTACATCTGAGAGTATTGATATAGCTCTCACCACAAGTTGAAAAGAAGATTTCAAATCTGCTTCCTGGAAGGGTAGTTAAATAATTGCTGTTATGCTAAAGTAAGGAACATCCAGACAATACAGGATAAGGAAAAGGCATCTCTTTCTACTAGCATGTAATCCACAGCACTGTCACTTGTGCTCAGTTTTCAAGAATACAGATGCTGGTGATGGAGCTATTCACTTTCAGGACTAGTAGCCCAAGGTACCAGTTCCCCCAAACTCTCATCCTATACGTCATAAAACATGGTGCCTTCTGTAATGCCAGCATTTATCTGAGCCCATTTACTGCACTCGGATTAGTCAAGTTCAAGGCCCCCAGGTTGAATAAATCAGTGGTTCAGTGTTCCCTCTGTACTGCTCTACTGGCTGATACTGGGCTATTAAACAGAGAACTGCACCTTAGGCTCAGTGAGCAGATCTTTATTTTTAGTGTTGAGGACAAGAGGGTCCATCCTTGCTGATGACTCATGTCTTGGGGTCGTTACATTTGCAGCCTGTCAGAGGATGTACAACACATGAAGAGTAGGGAAAAGAGTCCAGTGACAGCAAAACTCCTCTTTAGGTCACTAAAAAATTTCATTTCTACTCAGTGAAACTTTTGCAAGCATTTCCTTCTGGCTTTTTCTCCTCTCATGCTGCATTTTTTATTACCTTTACACTTGCAATGTATTTTGAGGTACCACTCTGAAATGCCTTTGAACTATCACGTCTGTTATACTTCAGTGTATCCAAAGGATTTCTCTTTAGTTCATAGATGGAAACACTTCCCTTTCTTTTCTTTTCTCTTCTCAGTTTCTTCCTAAAAAAGTGCCAGAGCTTTTCTTGTTGTCCTTTAGAGTCCAGTAAGGTGATATAGATACATCTATTACCTCTGCTACAGCATAGAAGACACTGAAGGCCAAACCACATCATCACTTGCACCTCTACAACCCTCTTCAGAAGCACTGACACAAGGCAGACTGTTGTGAAGATGAAGTTATACGCTGAGAGAGCTAATAAATCAACAAAATCCTTGAAAAATACTAATATCATAGTTTTGCAAATGTTTATATTCAAGACTGGTATTCATAACAAAACTACTAATCCCAGGATTTTCAAAGAAGTTTGAAGGAGGGAGGTACCTAATTCCTTTTGACAATAGGATCGAGGAACCTAGTCCCTTGGTCGATAGTTTTACTTAACATGTCACCTGAAATACCCACAGGTACAGCTCAATAAACAAGGAAAACTGCATCACACAGCCATTCTTAGCACTAGCTGGGGAGATATGTATATTCCAAAGGGATTAAATGGTCTATGAACTGTTGCCAAAGCTGTGCTGAGTATGCTGTCAATTGGTGACCATAAATATCTGTTGTTGTAAGGGAGATACAGTCAGTTATACAGCTGGGATAGCAATAGAAGGGCACATTCACTGAAAAAAAATCAATTTTAATTAGGAAGACAATTATATTTTCTCCCAAAGGTTGCCAAGGTCTCAAGATTTATCTTTAAGATGATGGAAAAGTAATCTTTTACCATTCTATATCTACTGGGTAGCACTGAACTTTGGAAATATTTCAGGTCCAAGGGAAGACCGTAAGGTCCCTCAAGGTCTTATGACCCAAGGTAATAAAAATCACTGGCGCATCATTAGCCTGCCCCTTGCAACAACAGCTTATGATTATATCCTTTGACTTCTCCAAGCAAAGGTTTGAATGAACCAGCTTATTCTTAAACTACGTAGCAGTGATTGGGCCTAAACTGCTGCCTTCATTCCTATCTACAGCTGAGCTTCATGCAAGTAGATAACCCTGGGTAAGGTACCACCTCCCCTTAAAATAGGGACAAACTATAAAAAATCTCAAAGGGAATTCAGCTGCCTACCTACTGCGAGTTACTTTGACTGGGACTTTTATTAAGAAAAAATGCTGTAGTGGCTGGGAAAAGAAGCCATCTAGGTATTTCTGGAGCAGTAAACCAGCTGCTGCCAAGCCTTTCCATTTTAATGAGGAAAGGTGGGCAGTAGAAATGGACAGTATGTACTCACTGAACATTTCTAGATGTCAGTGCTTTCCTCTCCTGCTGCTTCCTGCTTTCTCTGCTCTGTTTCACCTCTCTGCTATCCTCCATGATCTCTCACTTTGCTTCTTGGACAAAACATCAGCAGCTGCTATAGCTTTGTGCTTCCCCAGGTCATTCCCTCAGTACTTACCTTTGTCAGGGAAACCCACCAGAGTTGCTTTGTCAACTTAATAAGGTGGCCTGCAAACAGCACCCAGTCTAATTTTTACTTCTCCTTCTTGACTACTTGCATGTAAAATATCCTGTATGTCACTAACAAAGCTGTACCAGTACATCTGGGATCATCTGGAACATTCTCAACCTTAACCCTTTGTCTGCTGCACTCTTTTCACTGTAAGCTTGCCAGATCTGATTTTTTTTTTTTTTTGGGGGGGGTGGAGTTGGGGGTCTATACACTACACTGAACCCCTGGTGCCAGATACTTTTGTATTGTGGTGCCTACTCTGTCTAATAAGGGAATGGAATACAAATTCCAGGCATACTACCGAAAAACCATAATTGGCCAGAGACTCATCAGTCTGCTTTGATGAACTTCATTTGTAATAAAAAAGACGAGCACTGGATCTTTCGAAACACTTTGAAAAAGATCTGTCAAACTTTTGCCAACATTCACATCTTCCCCTTCTCTCTACAATAGATTTCTATTACAGACTTCAAATATGTTCTGCTCTGAAAACACCCCATTGATGTAAAGATGTCTTCAGCATACAAAACAAGCGCAAGGTACATGAGAGAGGCACAGCACGGCTCGGGAGTTTTGCATATTCTTGCGGCAGTGTTCTACTTTTTGAGATGCTGGAATTGCCAATGAGTGCCCCAAACCTGCAGGACCTTCCAGGGTGATAAATCTGCAATTTTTACATGTCTTATTTTCTCTCTGAAATATATCCTATTATATATTACCATGGTGATACTGCTGTGGTTTTGTTTCAAGTTGTAGTCGAATCAAAGAAGAGTGTCTCAAACAAAAAAAAATATTCCTGGGGCTTTTTAACACCACAACTTTAAACTATGCAGTGCATACTGTTCTATAGACTTATCTCCCAAAACCAAGAACACCTTCTGTCACATATTTGATCCCAAAATGTGAAAAATATTAGCACTGAAATTTCCTTACTTCCACTGACGCAACTACACTGGATCAGAACCCCAAAAGCTGTGATCTATGTTTATCCAATGTAAAGGTCCAGCCCTGGATAGCATTGCTGTGCTCTTTGCGAGGCCTCTGACGAGCTTCAAAGTCTTACAATAAGTATAATGCAGCCTTAGTGTAAATATACTAATACTGATCAGATATATACAAGGAATTTACATCAATCTGAATTATAATGAGCGACAAAATGAAGCTCAGGACTAAGACTGAAAATACCCGAGTTTTGTTTCTGTCTATCTTGGTGATCTTGGAGTGGACAAAGTGGTGTGAAAGCCTTTGAAGTAAACCCATGGAGGGAATTTGGACTCTGAAGGGTCTTTTAGAGATTAATTTCAGTTGTAAATAAGAAACATGCTTATTATTTCTTTTCTGTAAAACAGCAGAATAAGCCTTCTTTAAGCAGAGTATTATCATTATAAATGCTGGAAAGCTTTCTGATTAAATGTGATTGCATTCAGGGATGTTTTTATTACCCGATTTCAACAAACAAACTTGAGAGTAAAATTCAATTTAATTTCAGGAAGCAATGAGAGAGGGTAAATTTAATAGGAACATATTGTTCCAGGCATGCTCTATGCCAGCCTGCAGACCCTGAGCAAAGCAAGCCATCTGAGAGCAGCAGGGGAGCGAATGAGAGAGACAGAGGGAGGTAAAGAATGAGAAGAAGGGGGAGGAGAGCACAGAGAAAGAGATAGATAAGAGAGGAACGTTCCTGTCAGATTTCTCTGTGATGAGAGGGAGGAGTTGAGCACTGTGGGAGAAAGAGATATGAGGGAGACTCTGAGCTGACTGTGTACAGAATAAAAAAACAATACATACAGCACAAGTCCAAGACGCTATCCAACTTTCACAAAGTCAGTGGAAAGACTCCTCTGATTTCTCTGGTGGCACTGCCTCAAGTTGTCAGTAAATAAAAACCAGTCTCTGTCCTTCTCTTCTGCCAGCCTTCACAAGAGGAAGGGGCTGTTGAACTCAGAATAACTCAGTCTGATCTTTGCTAATCAAAGCCATTAGATAACTGAGAGGGGCTCCCCTGGAATTAAACAGAGCTGGCTTTCAGCCACGTGGGTGCACCCCATGCCATGCTGGCACACCGCGGCTGAGCAGTGAAGGGGAAGTAGCAGGACAGAACTGAGCATACCTAACCTAACCAATAACTCTTCCTAGAGCAAGTTGCAAGATTTCAAGGCCTGCAGACAGAACTACCTCTTTCAAAAGCTTTAACAGATATTTTTCAACAGGTTCTAGTGAAAAGAAGAAAATAAAAATTCCCCTAAGCCCTCTTAGGGGAGACACTAGCTTGTAAATAGAGCTTCAGCATATCAGGTAACAATCTCGTTGCTGGTTTTTTGTCCTTCCTCCCTTCAGCTCCTGTCTTCTGCCCATTTTGTTTCCTGGACCAGATTGTAAGATCTCTGGAACAAAACCTGTGGCACTGCATTTGAAAATACACCACCTGCATGTTTGGTTTTAACAACACTGAGAATACCAAGCAGAAAGGTTTCACCCTAACGATTCCTGAAGCTCAGCTGAAATCGCTGGGATGCAGGATGTTCTGACACGCATGCCAAGGATGGGAATTAATTTTGCCAGGTGTATACCAGCTGAGCACTCTTCCTCTAAACATCAATTGGTACAGCAATATAGAAATTGAATTCCTAAGGACGAAAAAGGGCTCTATGCTTAATGGGGCTAGTTTGTGTCTATACAATTAGTGTGTGGCTAGCTTGTAAGAGTTTGTAGGCAGGATGTCTTCGCAACAGATCTCAGCTCTCACAACATCTCTATATGTGAACTTGGGCAGATAATTCACATCTATGTCGCTTCTACTCATACCATTGTTCGTTATTCAAATTGCCCAAATCAAACACTTATCAAGGTTACAGAGCCCTCTCTTTCTCAGAAATTGTTTTCCTAAAATGCTTCTACTAAAATCTAATTTCTCTGAAGAATGGTGAAGATCAACCAACTTCTGTAACAAAAAAAGTAGGTATATAAATAATATAACCCTTTAAACTTATGTTTATTTAACTGGCAGGGAATTTCAGGCAGCTTTACAACCTTTTGAAAATCCCTCCTTTAAGCAAGGGAACTTTCAATGCAGAACTCGTTTTCTATTAACATGTTCTCAGTTGCTATGTGGTTATCCTATGATGTACAATGATTTATGAACATAGATAGGATTAACTCTGACCTTGTGAAAACCAGCAACTTCCCTGTTCCTTTTCTCCTCACCTGAATAACTTACTGGACCCCTTAAACAAATTAAAGAAATAAGTAAGAGTGACTGGAAACACTGCTGGACTATTTAAGTAAGCCACAGAGAACTACACTGGATAATTTATTCTTGTGAGAAACATAATGATCACCCAACAAGTTTGGTTAGGAAGGTGGTTTATCAGGCCACCTTGATATACTAGGGCAAAAAAATACACAGAACACCTACTGATGATGGATTGCAAGATATATTAATACAGAAAAGGATTGAGATTTACTTTCAATAGTAGATTAAGGTGCTCCAATGCAGCCAGGACTAGTTCTTTTAAAACAACAGGGACTGAGTTTCTTCTAGATAAGGACTTAATTTTTATTGAAAACCTACCACCTTCAAACTGCTTGAAAGTTGAAGCACTATAAAACTGTCAAATAACACCATTATTAAAAGCTTTATTTGACAAATCTTCCACTGCTGGGATAACTTGTGTGTTTGCCTTCTCTTTCACATGAAATAAAATCATTCACTTATGCAAACTGCTGACAGGAACGGAAACAAATGGGGTTCTCAGCACAGGGTGAAACACACTATCCCCTTCCTGCAGCTTAATGGAAGCCATAGTTATTCATAAACTGTAAGGCTCTCGGAGCGGAGAGCTGCTCTATGCTTGTTGCACAATACTTTGGGAAATGTTTGGGATGGGCTCACAGGAAGCTCTATACAGTGTTCTGGAGTAGTTGGTAATTTTTCAAGAGCAGCCTACAGGTAGAACACATCTGCATGAAACTGTTCAAGGGGAAGAACAGTGACTGAACAATATCTGACAACCAAATCTAGGATTTATTTTAACCTCCTTGTAATAAAAAAGTGTTAGTAGCTCTGCTAGATGGTCTGATAGCTACTCTTTTATCTGTGACCAGTGACCTTTTGCCAGTACTTGTTATTGATTCATAGGTTTTTTTAAGGCCAGTAAGGACCTTTACAATCTTCTAGGCTGACCTCCAAATTAACACTAGCCTGTATGAGCTTTCTCCTCTGAACAGTTTGGTATGAGCAGCTGATGGATAAACACTTCACAGTATACCTCCCATTTAGAAAGGAGTGACTTGCAAGTAGGTCACAAGCATTTCAGAAGATTTATCAGCTTCAAACAACTTTAAAATACTCCCAGACTTTGGGAATCTTTGTATCTGGAAATGCCTGGGGAGGTTTCTTGTTGCTTCCCTTTTTAAATAAAGCCTTTAAATAAATAAAGAACAACTTAAGATTCCTGGCCAACCCTCCTGGAAAACTGCAGGATGTGCCTTATGAGGTAAGTAGGCAAATCCTTTTTTGAGAGATCTCCCCAAACACTGCATCTCCCAGTGCACACTTTGCCATTGCTAAGAGAGTTGCCTCCTCTAGGGATTGATTTTGTCATGGTTTTGGGTGTCATCTTGGAACAGCCCTCATGGGTTGTGAAAAATCCTGGGGATTCTTAAGTAGATATGGCTAAATTTCCTGTGGTGCTTCCATCTATGAGCTGGAGGAACAAGCAACAACAGGCCCCACTGGGCTCTGGAGAGCCTCCAACCTCAACAGGAAAAGGAAGAGTGAGAGCAGAGGAAATAAAGACTATTTCTCAGATCAGGCCATATTTTGACTGAGATTTAATAGAGAATTTTGAACCAGCAAGGTTTTGTTTAGGAAAATAATAAAAATTAGTTTTCTGTGTTGCCACATAAAGACTGGGGGGGAAGAATCAGTACAGGGTGGAGGGGGACCTGAGCTGAATCACGTTTAAAGTCCAGCTAGGCAGTTGCAAGAGCACGAAAACTCTAACACACCTTCTGTAAACAATTCTGTCAATCACAGCAGAAAGTGCTGCTTCAAGTTAATGTTCTCTGAATATTTTCCCCATCTATTTTAAACTGTGAAGACTAGACCGCTCCTTGGAGATCTGGGAAAGATTCTGCCTATCAAAAACATTATGGAGCACAAATAATAAAACAGTGGCAATAATAAAATTACATTTTCAGGACCCTGAGATAAAATAATGGCAACTCACAAACCTTTGCCATGTTCCACTGCTGCATCACTCATGTCATTTTCACTGCTTAATACCTTGAGTTTTAATATTTCTAATTGTTGACTTTCTTATCAAATAACACGTCTTTGCTTTTTCCTTCTATCCCTGTGACATGCCGTTCTGGTTCTGGCTGCACAGGATTAGCTTCAATGCCTATCATCAATTGGCAATCTAAGTTTTATTTCTGCTCTGCATTGCATCTCTAAATAAAAACTGAGTGGCTTTCCATTTGCTCTAGATTTAGTGAGTCCTGCAGTTTTGATAATATAAATTACATCTCAGCCCAGAAGACAGTTTGGGTTTTGGTTTAGCAGGGAAATATATATTTACTTGTAAACACGATCCATCCATAAAAGCAAGAGAGCTTGTGAGACAGAGTCTATAGCATTTCCAGCACAATCAGATTATGGGCAGCTTAAAACACACTTCAGTGTATCATGTAACAACCTACATCCATGCTTTTCCCCTTTCTGACAAGCCAAACAAGCTTTGGTTCCCCTAAGCCTCAATTCTCTTCCTCAGAATTTACTAATACAACTCCTGCCCCAGGAACATATTCAGTGTAATACAAGTGATTCCTTCCATTTTAATATTAACAGTTTATTAAGGAGGGGGGACACTTAGGGGATGAGCTGCCTGATTTGTAAGTTTGACCAAAAAAAAAGGGAACATCACTAAAATGATAAAATGTACTACTGTGTCTCAAATGGTTCACAAGTTGCAGTAGAAAAGACAGAGGGTAAAACGGGGTGGGGGGAAACTGAGGTGCAAAGGGCTGAAACAACTAATCAAAGACAATAAAACCAAGAGATCACAGGTGTGCCGAGCTCCACCACTATCTGTGAGTCATCCTGTTTCACAAATCATTGAGGAAGTTGATGAAATTAATAGACTTTTTAAAAGACAGTGAATTTATTGGCATAATATTCTCAAAACATCACTTAGGAAAGAATATTTTGCCTCAAATTGCTATTAATTTTATGTCTCTTCTGGCATGATTATAGCCTGCTTGCTTTTCCTTTGAAGCAGAGCTACCTTCTCCTGCCTCCTCTATTCCCCTGCTGAGTTTTCCCCTCAAGAATACTGGGAAACCCTAAAATCTTACTTTCACCTTTCACTGCAAGCCTGAAAGGACCCGATAGTGTTCCTGTAAGCCAGCCTTCTCTGAAAAACACCAAGAGCAGTATCATCTACCCAGTCAGCAATTCCAGCTCTGGCACACTCAGGAACCCTTCTCTGGAGGGTGATCTTGTTTTGTGCTTTTTGTCCATGCTTTTGAAATACATGTGTGTGTGAGAGAGAGAGAGAAAGAGAGAGAGAGGGAGGGAGAGAGATAGAAGGAGGGAAAAGGAAAGAAGCAATGAAAAATATATGCAAACATTAAACTGCATTATTTTAATGGACCTTTTCACTCTAAAGCATTAGATTAAAATAAACAATCATGATGGAGAAAAAGAAAGGAGAAACAGCGTGCAATAAAGTGTTCCTTGCAGAAAGTCTTACTGCAGCAACTGAATATTTCATTCTTTCATTTATTCCAGATCCATGAGCCCCAAACTACTGTAGCACTTTAGGTGCTTCCTTTTCTACTCTTTGTTGACTTTAATTAAGCTCATCCCGAAGGCTAATGCACTCCTTCATCTTGCACAAGTGCCTGCTCTCACACAGGTAAGAGCTAACAGAAAACCTCCTCCTTCCAGCCCCTGGAACAAGCAGGGACCTCAGTGGGGACAGCAGCTTTTGCCCCAGGATGGATGGCCAGGACCTTTCTCATGAGGCAGGCTGGCTGGCAAGTGTCTGTAAGGAGGCTACAGGGCAATATACAAGTCTCTTCTGGAGCAGTGCGGCTGGGAACTCTACCATGAGTTATTTGAGCGATTTTGTCTGTGGTATTCCATTGCATATTACTAGTGCAGTCAAGCTTGCACAGAATACAGATTTTCTTAGCCTGATAAAAGAGATGGAGTGGTAACAGGAGCTGAGTGATGAAGATGAGAAAGTGTTAAGAGTAGTAGCACTTTCAAGAAGCAGAAGCTTATCACAAATTACTATGGAGCTTCATGATGACTGATTGAAAATTCTTACTCAGATATAATATCATGTAAAAAGAAAAACTTCTAATAGTTACAACATTGCTGGAAGCCCTGTGCCAGACTTTGTCAAGTGCTGAATAACTTCAATTGGAAAAACAGGTAAGAGGATTTACAGGTAATCAGCATTGCCAAAAACCATAGACTACAACAGCTGAAATACTATAGCACAAAGTTCAAATTCCAGAGAAATGTTTGTTTCACAAATAACGTGACAACTGGTACCTCTAAAGAAACAGAGTGAATATTGTTAACCATGTGCAGAGCTGTATCTGTGAAACAATAAAAAATCACTGTACAAAGCAAAGGGAACTGATCCTTTTCTGCTGGGCTTGCATTCAGTACAGCATTTGAATACCTTTGAAGACACTCAACTTCCATTTCAACCCTGCAATCCTTGGGCTATAACAGAACCTTTCACAGGATGTCGGTATAATCAGAAATTAATATACAATGAATATTTTAGCACTAATAGCACAAAAGACAGCTTGAGTAACAATTCTGAAGTGATAGCTTCTCACCTCAGTGGGTCTGACAAATGCATATTCCGGGTCACGCTAAAAGGTATGATTTCATTTTTGCTACATAACTAGGGAATGCTGGGCTTCCCAGCAATTACAGGTTGATACCTGCATAGCAACGTGAGAGATCAGAACGTTGGTGGGAGTGGATTAAGCTTGAAATAAGGAGAGTTTGCAAAGCCATGCTTCTCACCCTACCATTCTTTCATGCAGAGTGGCAGAGCGGGGTCTGATGTTACAGAACCTACCACCTTTTCAGTCCTGACTACAGCACAACTATACCAAGCCATGCTCTCTCATCCAGGCTTTGGTCTAGTAGAGAACACTTAATCCCAATGCAAAGGAATAGGGAGCATAGCTAAGGGAAAGGAGAAAACAAACAAACAAAAAACCCCCCAAAACCCCAACTTAGTGTCACAATTTTAGTGTGTCTCTATCTAAGGTGTCCTCTGCTCAGGAAGGCTATCCTACAGTTAATTTCATAAAGATTAGCACTGTACTATTTCAGAATGAATGTCACCTGTGAAATAACTTTATTGATGCTACTGTTGTATTTATACAGATTGAGCATCATGGGCATCTCAGGGAATTTAATTGGTTCTATATTTTATATATTTATCACTAGGAAAACACCAAAATATAATCTCTTTCCCCTGAATCCCACCTTGCTTCACCAGTCAGGATTTTATTCTATAGTTTCCCTGACTATGTTGTACAGATTCAAAGGGATTAAAACAATTCCAACATGAGCCAATGCCTGTTTGGTTCTCGTGTTAGCAGGAACACCAGGAGCTCCACTGGAGAAAAGCACTTACAGTTGTCCACATTTTAAGCACCATGCCATCTACACTTACTCACCGCAGGCTGAACTGATGCAGCACTAGCAGCCCTTCTCTGGGAGAGCTCCCCTCACTGCCAGTACCACTGGAACTGCCATGATGTTAACCAGGATGAGAGCTTTGAGGGCACTCACAGATTTTCACCAGCTAGATAAAGCTTTACCCAAGATTTTCAGCCCTTGTGTCCCCCTTGTGCTGATTCTGAGAGAGAATGTCAGCTGTTCATGTTCAGTACTGTGCATGAGGGTTTGAACCTAAGAACGCTCCTGCCTTTGTGCTTGGGCTACTAAGCCAAAAGCTTCTACCACGGAACAAAGAAAATGAATATGATGGAGATACTCAGCAGGTCAGCAATATCTTTGAAGAGAGGGATTTAACTTAGACATTAATCAGTATATAATCGCTTACGTAGCATGCCTTTCTTCACTGTTAATGATTTAACATGATGATTTACCAAGGCACTGAGAGAATGCCTGGATGGAGGGAGAAAAATTACAGAAATATAGCCTGTGGTATTCCCTGCCAGAGAACGAATCTGCCCATGCAGGAGTGTCAATTTGATAATGAAAGCTAAGATGTATGGGGAGCCCAAGAGGGTACTTTACATATTGCTATGAATAATGCTGCTGCTCTTTACCCATTAGACTGGATCGGCTTCTTGCAGACGCAGACAAAAAAAATATGGCGACTCCACTTCATTCACAGAAGTTGTTATTCACTCAGGATACCATTTCCAGTGAGCAATTTCTTATCCAGAATTGTGCTAGTGAAAAAAGTGAAATAAAGGCAAATGCCAGGTGAAAACAAGACTTCAATATTCCAAGAAGGTTTCCTATTTTAATATTAAGATCAGAACCCTAATTATTTCCCTTTCTAGCAATTACTCTGTTGCTGGTTTGGCTGAAAAAAATGAGGTTATCATAAATTTACCAGGTCTGATGAAAGAAATTACTCTTTTAAACAAAATATTTTCATCTGTTGAGACTATTTTAAGCCATAACAGTGGTTTTCCAGTGGTTTACTCTTAGGCATCTCAGGATTATTTGTAAGGAATCCATAAAAGGAAATGAAGAAACTCAAGCCTACTATGAGTAGGTTTAAATTTCCTTACAGGAGTGTGGGCCTCCAGACTACAAAGCTTTTCTAAACCATATATCAAAAATGTTTGAAAAACCTTTGATCTAGGAAAATACTGTGTACAAAAGATGCTGTTAAATGTGATGGTTACTTAACAGTGGGATTGACAGTTTGATGGCTTCTGGGAGAAAGGCATCTGAACTATTAATTAGCATCCTGAAATGCTGTAGAAAAACTTAAAAATATGCCACTTAACAAAAGCAAAGAAAAACATTTTCAAGTTGTACCATTTTGATTAAGACAAAATTCTAAAGCTGTGAAAAATTGCCCCGCATTTGGCATTAGTATCACATTGAAAATAATAATGCTCAATGAGAATGTGAGTTTTCCTGTCACAAGCACCATTAGACTCCTTCCTTCCCCTTTCTAGAAAGCACAACAGAAGCAGCAATAATATTGAATAACATTTTTACAGTGTGAGTGAACAGACTTCACTCAATTTCTATTTGTATAGAATCAAATGTAATTATACTGGCCACAAACTCTGTGCTCCCATAATCCACATCAAACTTCTATTTCATTTTGGAATAAAACTTAAGATTACCTTTTTCTGATTCATGTCTGCACAAAAAAACCCCCAACCCAAAACCCCAAAGAAATACAAAACAAAAACCCCTAAACAACTGCCAAAACCATCTACCAACCAAAGAAGGTTGGTTCACTTTTAGGCTCAAGTATTACCATACAGGTATCTATGGAAAACTATGGTTCTCCTTTTAAAAAATTTATCTTTAACATGGTACTGAAACAGTGGATTGCAGAAAAGAGTCACTATCTCCAAGCTCCTTTGTTTGCAAATTTGCATCCTACACATTTATGGATTAACAACCACAAAATTCTAAAGTAAATGGGGCAGAATTGTTTATAATGAACTAAGCTGTTGTAACATCCTCCTGTAGGTAGGCACAAAACACTGTAGGAATTAATGGATCCAAAAATTGTGAGCATGAGGCAGTAGGTGTTTGATACCATCTCAATTATCCATGGTCCAGTTTCTGATCAGTGGAGTGGTACAAATTGTGTGTGGGTTATTTTCTTCAAAGACAATTAGCTTTTCATTCCTAACAGCAGAATTATTCTAACTACCTGCTACTGTGTTTACTGAATCCAGTATGAAATCACTAATCAACAGATTTAAGTTGGGACTGACAGACTTCATGCAGAAGAGCCTATAAAGCTGCACTGTCTCAAGAGCGAGGCTACGCTGCCATGGAGTAGGAGCCAGCTACAGCCCATTGGCAGTACTCAAACACTGCAGTATTGCAAACATCAGACAATCATCAGAGATTCACAAGGACCCAGAAGTGTAACAGCTCACAACGGGACAGTTAGCTGGACACAGCTGAGCTGAAAGGATCCTTAATGAATTCAGAAGGAAAGTCTCTTCCTCTTAAACCTGCCATCTCAGCAGTTCAGTCTTGGTATAAACAAGCGGGGCTTTTTTCTGTGGACTGAGTTTCTTTCCAGAGAAACTGATATGAAACAAATGGGGCCTCCTCTTCCACACACATATACAACTGAACACAAAGAACACATTAAATGCAAGCACCTAGTGTGGGACTCCAAAAGTTGACTCCACATTGATGCTAAATACCACCTCACGCTCTGCCTGCAGGCAACACAAACTGCACACGATCAGCTCTCTAAACTCCACACAAACATGGATGTAGCTCCACACTTTGTGCTCGGACACTGTAACTCCCAGAGATAAAAAGAAACCAACTGCTTGAGGCAACGGATCGCAGGCTTTTCTAAGAACCTGAGTGATGCTGGTTTCAGTTTTCCCTGTTTCCTTAGACTGAGATTTATGCTACATAAGAGAAAGTAGAATTATTGCCTGTACAAAACTTGGTACTGATCTTTGCTATGCTTTCACTGATAAATGTGAAGCCCAGTTCAGCCAAAGTCAATCAAACTGGGCTAGTAAATAAGAAACACATTTGACCTGGGAGAGGTGCTGGGATTATGAGCTTTTCTGACAAGAGGGAGTCGGTGATCTTAGCTTTACCTAAGAAGTTATAGCACTGGAAGTCACCCCTCACCACCCGAGAATGCTTGAACTCCAAGTGCGTTTGACAGTTAACTCTGGAAAAGTCAGGACACAGTGAACAAAAGCATCTGGCCAAGACACAGGCCCTGGTGGCCTCTTCCTCTGTAAGACTTTCATCTCAAAGATATGGAGAAAATGGAGAGGGAGAGAAAAATGGATATAAAACTGCTGACACTTCAGAGTTGATATTTCTAACTTATGAAATACTAAAGCTCCTTTCTGCTAATACACTCTTCAGTGGTTAGCATTAGATCCACCTGGGACAATGGACAAAAAAGAATTAACATAGCTGCTTTTTATTCCATTCACACAATCTGTTTCCATTTTAAAAGCAATTTTGTAAATTTCTCACATTCCTTTTATTTAATCAATTGTGATGTAGAATATTAATTTCTAAATTGCATGAATCTTAAGTATTTGAATACCCCTGTGGTCCTAAAGCCTCTACATCAGCCCTGTGCATTTATCTTTGTTAGCAAGTGACACAGTGCTTAAAGAGTACAGTTAAAGAGTAGAAAGATCACAGCTGCTGTCGTATTAATATTTAGAGAGCAGATTTAATAAATACCATACCTCACTCTATGTTATTATCTGCATTAGTGCTATCAGGTTTTAAGGGAATTCAGGAGATGGTTTCTTATCCATCAGCTTGTCAGAAGCAGACAAAAGGAAAATCAAATGTTCATTTACTCACATCTGGTGTTCCACAGGGATCTGTGTTTAGACCCCTACTGTGTTTATCTGTATAAATGGTTTCTATCTATCATCTAAATCAGAAGAGTTTATGTGTAGAGCAAACAACATCAGATAAATATCCTTATCCACTAACTCAGTATAAAAGTACAAACTAAACGTACACAGCACATTGTAATTTCTGCTATTTACTGAGGTTATAAAGCACTTTTCCCTCCTTCTTCCACTTTTATTTTTGCTTGAGGTTCATAACTTGATTTGCAACCAATTATTACTTTCCCCTTTTCCTCATGCCTTTTATCATTCCACTGATACATAGCTTCTGTTTCTCTCGTACCATATCAAGAAGCTGGAAAATTGGTTTAAAAAAGTGTTATAAATAGGTAATGCTGAATATAACATGAAAGAAAAGCAGATGTACCCCTGCAAACGAAATATTCAAACTAAGAGATATATTGCATCTTGCTTCAGGGAACCTGCTAGGGAGGACAGAGGTAGGGTGGCAGAAGCAGTGGTACTGCGCAGAGTTTCCTGCTAATGCTGCCATTATTATTCTCCTCTTTATCTGATCTTTTTACGATGGCAGCTTCCTTCCCCAAGGAGGAGTCGGTAGAATTGTATATGGGAAGAAAGGAGCAGAGAGGGACCATAAGCAGGTGGATCTTTGATATCAACAGCCATTTTGGCTTATAGGGGTTTTTACATGAGTTAAATTGTTTTACTTTTATGCACATCTGAGTAATTAATACATAGATATTGAGACCATGAACACCTGCAGTTTCACTTCCCACCTCAAAAACAGTTACCCGGTACTGTTGCTACCCTCTCCCTCTCAGGCAGCGATATGAAGTGCTTGTAAGAGAGAGATCCTGCAATGACACCTGTGTGAAGGACATTTAGGTACTGTCCTCTTTCAAAATACCTCCCTATAGCACGAGTCTTGTCCAGTGTTAATGGAAAGCCCAGCTCTGTCAGAAGTGACTTCTGTTTATCCTCTGTCCTCTGCTAGTGCTCTTTAACCAAGCCAAACAATAGATGTGAAGCAGGAGTATCCTGTTTCTAAAAATATCGATGTTAAAAACTTCACATTGCTCTCTTTCTCTCTGCCCTCCAATTCCCATGCATTAGACTCATTCCATGAGCTGCATTAATACAAGCACCCTGGATTTGGCTTTAACCAGCACAGCAGACACTAACCAGCTCTCTAAATAAGAGTTCCCTGCTGATTGCATCATATCAGTTAAAATAATAAATGCCTGATTCATTGTTTTCTGCAACCCTGGCAACACAGCTGTACATTTGTTTTAACTTTCAATTATTAACAGTAGTGCTATTTTGAATGTCTCATCTGCCTTAGTTAAACAGAAATTATTTATTAATCTCCTCCAACAAAATACATATACACTAATAAGCAGTCTGTGACTTTCCTTGAATTTTGTTGTAAGAAGGATGTAGTTTCAAATAATTAAAAAGCAATAAATTTTAAGATATCTATAGATAAGAGCTGCACATCTGCACATATTTTGCTATGAATAATTCTGTGGAAATCAGAGTAGCTCCTTAAAACACTGGAGTTATCCTTGCTCTTTCCAAAATGATGCACAAAATCATTTGACCATCTATGGGCAAAGACTTTTAAACTCACGTGCTGTCAGTAACATTTTGCTACACATACTTTTCATTACTATCCCATTGGAAAGCATCACAAAATGAGCAAACAAAATATAGAACACATGTTCATTAACATGCATAGGATGCATAAAGAGAAAATGATGTTAATATGCCTTTCTCTCTGTAGTGAGAAAAAGATGATGGAGAAGAAAAAGTGTTTATCTCAGCAAAAGACATGTAGCTGGATTTTTTAAAAAGGCATTTAGACTGGCAGACACTGCTCCCTCTATCAAACTCAAGGGTGAAGACCGCTTGAAGGATGGTGCAGGGCAAACACAGCCCATATCACAAATCTGTGCTAGGGATGTACACAGTATTTTGGAAGAAGACAGAATCTTACCTGCTTATGCTCCAAGATGGCCTTAAGACATTAAAATGTATTTTACAAACATGTTTTACAGGGTTTCTTGGCCAAGCTAATATGCCAAACAATTAAGTGATATGGATTGGATGGGCTTGCACTTCACATACACAGCTAAGCCAAATTAATACAGTTAGATTAAAGACATAAATTGTTCACAATTACGACAACTCTGTTTTTATTTTATCATTATACCAGTCATATAGTTTAAAAGAGAATCTTAAAAATTGAATTTGGAGCTTTATTTACCTTCGAAACCCCCACCTCTGAAGTAAAGCAATGCTACTAGCTCCCTTAATGTGGGAGAAACAGAGGCTCAGAGATCTAAATGACTTGATCAACAGCCATACAGGAAGGTTAGGTACAGAAACTGGTCTCCAGAACATCAAACTAATAACTGGACTTGATTGTCCTGTTCTACCCCACTTAGTTTTATTCTCCACTGCAAGAAAGCTCCAGTGACCTTGCCACTGAAGCTGCACACCATGTTACCTATCATAACTGGACTCAAGGATTGTCAAATAACAGGAACATTCCAAAAAGCACGAAGACTGATGCAAGCTTTTCCACTGTATATACATACGAGCACACACCAACTAGCTCGCTCTAAATACGCAGAACGTTCAAAAGCAGTATCAACCCAACAGATTATTCTGCTTTCATTCCAAAGCCTCAGGAATTACCAAACTTGATAAAAACCCAGTCTCTGTATATTCTAGGTGAGAATAAGTAGTATATAACAAGTACTTTCTGTGTATTAAAACAATCTGATGCCACCACACTATTCTGCTTTTAGCAGTGGGCCATCTGTGTATTGCACTGATGTCCTTTCTCACTGGTATTTAGTTGGCCACATTTCCCATACCTCAGGGACTCTCTCCAACTCCATACCTTCTTTAGGGATTGAGCCTAATCAGTGCTTAAACTCCAAATCCTCAATTTTGATGCTCATTGTGTGCAGTGAACAAAAGTTCCTTTTTGTTTCGGTGCACCAAATAACCATCAGGCAAAATCTGGCTCATCAATGCTTTTAAGTTCACTGAAATCTGCTGTGTGTTGAGATGGGGTTGCAAAAGGGCAAGCAGTCTTCAGGAAGTAAGGAACAGCGCAGGCACAACTCAGCTCCTCATTCTGCCACGCTCACATGACATAGTCCTCCCTTCCTAACATATATTTTACAGCTGGTCATAACCTACATAATCCGCAGAAAAAGAAAAGAAACCAAGCCAAGCTCGTAAAGAGACAAGAAAAGGTGATGGATGGTACAACCAACCGGTGCAGGTTCACAAGGCTGGGAATCTCACTACTAAAAAAGTTTCAGCAGAAACACTTCCATTCTCTAACACTCACAGAGAACACTACAACCATGAAAATGGGCCTAAGCTTTCTCATTTACAACGTCCTTTCCCCAAAACTTTCTATGAAACACTGTGTTTTCCCTTCCAATGAATGGTATCAACAATTTCAAGGACACTGCAACAACAGTGGAAATAAACAGGCATAAAATATTAACTAACGGAAAGGATCTGATATTAAAAATTAAGATGAAATTACAGTTAATATTAAATTTAATAAAAAATGTTGTAACGGTGCTCTAAGAAATTGATAAAGAATATATCACAGTAAAACATACACAAATTTAAAATGTTATTTAAAAGCAGAGCACAGTAACGACTACATTCACAAACAATTATAAACTATTAGATTTTATGCTATATATTTGGATGAATCCATGTTTAGTGAGATGTGCATCATCACTTTTACGCCAAGTGGTAGATTTTACTTACATTTGGAGTTGACATCCCATTGGTAGGATCTCAGATGTCCATGTTATGAGAAAGTAGGCTAAACTTTACAGCTTACAGAGTAAGTATGGGATTCATCCTCTATTCAGACATACCTGGTACAACGTCACTTTACACAAAACTTTTCAAGTAAATATTTCCAGTGTAAATAATTCAAATTCCACTTCATGCACTTAAACAGGCACACTAAGGTCTATCTGTCGAGATACAGGCAAAACGTATTTTTTTAAGTAGATGGCAAATTGCAGAAATACAAGACAGCCAGCATTCACCTGGGCATCCTTTCCAAGTTACATGTTTGGGTCAGGCTGTAAGCAATGGCCAGACTGAAGTGAAGTGCAAACAACTCTGCTGAGGGTGCAAACCAATTCCTGTAGTATTTTCCTTCCCAGACCAGATACAAGCAGATTTAGATATTTGCCACTTAATCAATAGATGGTGCAAAAATTTTCTGCAGTGAGAGTCAGGTTATACCAGTTTTGAGTGTCTCTGAAGCTTCCCCTGCAGTGCCCCGAGTCTGGAATGCTCAGCAACAACACAGCAAAACACCTTTCATCTCCTGTGCCCTGATTCACACGGGATCTGTCACTGAAAGCAATGCACCAACACTGGGGAGGAGCTGCAGGAGTCCAAAATGACAATGCTAATGCTGCTTCCTCACAGACCCTCCTTAAAGTCACACAAGGGGAAACCAATTTGATACGTCAATCCTAAGGGAAAAAGTGCATTCAGGGGATCTTTTTCCAGGGACATTTAATCCACCCCTCTTTGAGAGCTTTTAAATAAAGTTTTCTTCAGAGGCACATCAAATCATACATCAAGGAGGCAAACTGGCTTTGCAGCCTTGCAGTAATCAAAAGAAAGACTCGGTAGTAAGCACCATCTCTCATGCACTGATAAATTGGTTTCTCTCCTGTTTTCATTATGCAGTACCAGAGTTATGTTCATTGAAGTTAATGGGAGTATTTCCATGGACTTTGGTGTGTAGTGGGTCATATAATAAGTTCCTCCATATGTTGTAGTCTGAGGGCCAGAGCAGCAGTTACTCATTTTAAGCACTATTTTAAGATTTGATGGATGACTTCGCTCTGTTTTCCCAGTTTTCCAAGGACCCAAGGTAAAAACAAAGCTAAATACAAAACACTTCATGGCATCCTCTTTTTTTTTTTTTTTTCTTTTCTTGCTTGGTCATGTTTTTGTTGGGGAAAAAATGAGCATTCAGTACAGCCAATAAATCACTTTGTCACCTTAATCTTTTATTGATCTCAATAAAAATTGTATTTTGTTTCTTAACAAAAATTCACCAAGAAGGACATCACATCCAGGTATGTGTATAATGTAGGAAGCACTCATCATTTAACATTCTTATTTATAGGATAAGATATGGATTTTTTTGGGAAAAAATCTTCAACTGTTTTTGTAAGGTGATGTATCATATTTTTAAAGATGTGCTTGACTAAAAGGCAGGCTGTTTACCAACTACACTAAGAAGCCATATCTTATAGTGAGGCTTTCTGTAAAGAGATTATAAAAGCACTTTTTCTGAAGCAGTAAAGGTAAGGGAGTATAGTACTTTTCCCCCACTAAGTCTGTTCTGTCACTTCAGTTTAGTATATCACAGTCATTTAATTTTGTTTCAGAGAATCATGTTGGGAAATATGGGGGGAGGGAGGGGAAGCAGCAGTTGCTAAGGGAGCACTACACTTCCCCATGAGGATCAATTTGAAATCACACTCCCACAGAACACACAAGAAACATAAAACCCTGACTGCCTCCCATGTTGGCACTTGCTTTCTGATCATCTCTGAGAGTCCAAAAGCCACGCTCGAGCACCAGTCTGAACTAATGTCAGAAGCACACTGGTAAAGCAGGTGCCCTGTCTCTAGCTCAGCGCAGGACGCTCTCTAGAAGAGGTGGAAAGGGAGACCAGTAACTCCTTTGCACAACTGTATGCTAAGTTACTGAATACAGATACTATGAGCCACACCAATAAGCATCTGACATTTTCCTACCTTTCATGCAGATGAATTGCAACTGAGTCCAATTGCTCTTCACAATTTTTTGAAGAATCCTCAGGTTTCTCCTTTCTACACGGTCTAGCATAGTCTTTACTGGAGAGTAAAGGCTTTAGTGCACCATAACTGTTTGCAAGCCCTGAGCTGTATAAAATTAAATATGTCCCTCTAGTAACTGATAAATAAAAGTTTCCCATTTTCACCATACCATACTGTCAAATGAGGGCCAGAATCCTTTCCATTTCATCTTACATAACCTACAGAACTGCACCCAAAACTGGCTCCAAGACCTCATTTGCATAGTTTGCAATTTATCCAGGCTATCTTCCTGCCAAGAAAGGCAAAGCACAGAAAAAAGCCCCTGTAATCCCTTCTTTGCAGGAGAATTAAAAAAAGAAGTCTGCAAAGTCACGACGACTCTTAGGCCTAAACTTTCTCTCCATCAAATACAAGTCAGAGTCTGTACCAAGCGTCCCTTTGTTCTCTTACCAAAGGAGATCGTGTGGCCAAACAAGCATGTGCCTAACATCAAAGATTCACTGCTCACTAAAGTATCACTGGAACCATCTCTCACATGAGATAATCCACTCTACTTAGCAATAGTTACACCTCTGATTTTCTCCAATTATGGTATGTGCTGGTTTGGAAGGCTTTCAAAACCAATATTCCAAACATCACAGCCACCGGCTTGCTCATCAGATAGTGTCTGTGCGAGACTACCCCATATATAGGGGGGGTTTATTTTTTCCTTTTAATGTTAGTCACTAAAGCATTTTTATAACACACTGTCACTATCAAAAGATTAACCTTAAACTGAAGCAAGGACTATTTCTTTTTCATTAGACTTGAAATTCTCCAAATATTCATCTAAATTTAGAAATGAGAATAGAGATTCCTCATGTTTTTTGTGTTCTTCTATTCAGTCTTCTCTGCTTCTTTATAGTCTGGGCACATACTTTCTTAGACTTTAGAGAAAAACAAAGTTCTAGCAGTGCCCACAATAAAGCAGACGGCACTTATTCCCTGCTCATTCCTACAAGAAGAGAAGCTGAAGAAACACTTTCTCTGTTCTTTATTTGTTTTTCAGGGTCAGAAATTCAAGACACATTGCACAGGCTTCTTATATCATGGCTAGAGGTCAAATCTCGTAATACATGACTTGTCAGTATCTTTTAGCACAATTGATAGTAGTGTGCTGCTGACTCTTGCATTTCAGACCCAGAAGAAAATGTCCAGAGCAGCTGGGGTTATATGATAGATTTTGTAAAATATCACCAAGTCTCAGGAAGAAAGATGGTGTTGGAGGCTAAGAAAAAGGGCTGCACATCAACCTTACAAAATGCCAGAGTTTTGATTGATGTCCAAAACTGGTCATTAACAGTAGTGACTTCTGCCATCCACAAAAATCTCTACCTAGTTTAGGAGGACCTCATGTATGCAGTAGAAGCATTTACAGGTAGACGCCCCTATCCCAGATTCAAACAAAAAAAGACAGAAAAGCACTGCTCCTTTATTATATTTTGTAAATCTGTATGAAATGTAAAGGTGTTATTCTGGCCCCACTGGAGTAAATAGAGAAATTCTATTGATCCATAACTTTACAAAATGCTACTTACGAGGGGGTAGGAGGAGTGTGTGTGTGTGTGTGTGTGTGTGTGTGTGTGTGTGTGCGTGTTCAAAGCCCAGGATGAGTATAATTATTAATAAATAAAAGGAACAGATATGATCACTGTTATGGAAAAACAGTCTCCAGTATCTTGCAGTTGATCTACTCTCTGTTAACACTACATAAAAAAATGTTTCCAGCAGATCTTATGAAAAAGAAGGTAAATGTAATCAGCAGACTAGGCTACAATTAGAAACAATGATTGGGAAGGGAATTCAAGCTTTAGTGCTAGGAAAAATGATAGCCATTATTTCTTATTTTGAACTCAGTTTCAATTAGCTAATGATAATAAAATCTTTTTAGGATTCTGAAGGCTTACTAAGGACATATGAATACCCAATAGCAGGTGTTCTTCCATTAACTGCTCCATCTATTTCCCTAGCAATCAGTGCTGTAAATAAATCACACACACACTTCTCGCCTCTCCTGCTTATTTTCCAGTTCTGTTCAGGTTGGAGCAGTAAGAAGGATGGTAAATAATCATCAGGAAAAGGTGAAGCTACATACACACAAAACCTATGTTCTACATTAAAAAATAACGGTTTTAGGAAATTATGAGCAAAACATTAAGTAAACTACACATGAATATGGAGGATTAGTTTCTTCTTCTCTTTACCCCACTGAAATCTTGGATTGCCTTCACTTGCATCAGGACAGTACAATATTGATTAACAGGAAAGGAGACAAGATCAGTCAGCCCACACTGAAAAGTCAGCAGGGAATGTTCTTCAATGCTCCCTGCTTAGATTCAAAACAAATAATCTTTTGGGTATAAAACAAAGCCTACTATGATATATGATTACAGATTAGTATTAACATTTCCTTTGTCCACATCCCTGTAAATTCAAAGAAAGAAGGTTAATTTTCAGCACTACAACTTTCCTTTTATCATAATTCCCATTTAACATTACTTTTCAAGAAATCACTTTTTTAGCCTTCCATTACTCTTCAAAGACTCTAACTTTTCTTACAGATTATGTTATCAAATATTATCACAGATGTATCACGTCCTGCCAGCTTAAGTAGCTGAAAGGAGATTTTACGCAACATACTGATATTTTTATATTTTTTTAAATTCAGATGCCAAATGGGGACCAGTTTTCCATTACATATACAGTAGATAAAGTTTATAAAGAAAAAGATATTAAAAAGTTCCTACATTTAGATTTGAAAAGGAAAGATATACAGAATCCTTCATAATTTCACAAAAAGATGGATCACAACTTTTATCATCTGATTTTAGTGCAATTTGCAACAATCTAAATTTGAAATGGGAGATAGAAAATTTTGCATGGGTGTTTCAGCTTGCCTCCTGACTTCCTAGAGAGAATAACGGCCGCTGAAGAATTAAGTGCCCAAGGTCAGATGACGGCAAGGCTGGGAATGGCAAGAGACAATACAAGAGGAAGTGCCATGGACTCTAGCAGCAGATGCTTGCACTTTGCATGGGAGGAGAGGTGTAAAATGCAGCATTTTATCAAAAAACCCTAACTGTGTTAAACAGGCCTACAACTGTATCATTTGCTCAAACTTTCTGAGAAGCAATCTGGGAAAAATCTAGAGCTGACTCTACTTTCTACCTCTCAAGCCAGACTGAAAAGTTTAAGTGACTTTTGATAATATTGAAAAGTGCTATCAGGGTGAAATCCTACAGCTAACTCAACCCCTGTAAGTCAGTCAATAAACTCACACTGTATGGCAGAAACTAATATAACATCAGAACTACAAAAACATCAAGGTCTGAAAAGCATCTGTGGTCCCACCTGATGATGGCAAAGATCTACCAGCAGCGCTTTTACCAAAATTATAGGCACAGCCCTTGTGAAGATTGAGCCTTAGGTGGTTCTTTGTGCTAAGACAAAACTTTTATCCCAAATTAATTTCTTTATTATGGCCTTCCAACACAAGAAACTTACATATTTTAGAGTAAAGTTCCTGTGCACAGGCAATTAATAGGAAATACATATAATGTCTTTTTACAAGAACACAATTAAAGAGTAATCACACTTTTGTCATGGCTGACAATTAGCAGTCTTCCTCCCCGAGAGATACAATACAGCTATGTCATTATCATTATCAAAATCTTAAGCCCACTGAGGGAGTATTAGACCTCTGCAGAAAAACAGACTGGGAGAAATCCTGGCTCCACTGAAAACAACGGCAAAACTCCCATTTTCCCAGCTCTAATTAGCAATGGTTAAATTACAGTGAACATATAGTGTACTTGGCTAGAGCTGATGAAAGAAGAAAAACAGATCTTAATATTCAATGATCCTTCCTGAGGAGTGACTCTGAAGCAAGAAGATCAGAATGCTTTTCTGAGGCAGCAATCCTCAGTCTTCCACCACCTTCTCCAGGAAGACCACTGGCTCCAATCTCCAGTTAAAAATGACAGAATCACAGTAGTGAGAAGAAAACAGTTACACAATCAGGCAGCACACCACATGTGCTTATGCAATATTTTTTTAGTGTGTTTTTTAATCTCTAGTATTGTTTTGAATTTATTTCCATCTATCCTTGTTAATACACTAGAAGTTTTAATTATTCTTTTGCTGCATTACATATTACCGTATTCTCAACTAAATCATACAAGTTTTCCTTTTTCAATTTATTCAGGAACAGCTAATGGAAGCTGAAGTATGTTCTCATTCAACATATACTGAAAGATACCTATGTTAGCCTTGAAAGTATTTCCTGCAGAAAGGTAACTAGGAAAGAGTTGCTTTGGAGCCACCACGCAGCAATCAGTGGCTATATGGGAATGGCGTATTCAAGAGTATAGCTCGGTATGTCTGATGTTCAGCTCTGCTAATGACATTGCAGGAAACATCATGCAAATTAAACTCATCACTTCCTGGCATACACAACACTGGTATGTCACTTTTGGTGTGCCATGTGCAGAATTTCAGGCTAAGTTTGTTAGACTTTGCCTCTAGAGTGCTCATGGCAGAGCGAGGGACTCAGGTCAGTCAGTTCAATACTGCCATTGTAACACAACGCAGGCTATTGCTTTCTCAAAACAAAATCTTTCACCCAGAGAAGTAGTACCTATCTATAGCACAAACAGTGTAGTTCTGCTGTGAAAGTCTGGTGTAGGGGGTGTCCCTGTCCAGGAGTTCACTGCAGGGCCTCTGAGAGGAAACAGCTGGGGCTGCCCACGCTGGACACAGCCGCTTCCAGCCAGCTTCACTGCCGGACACAGGCGAGCCCTGCAGTGATGCTGGTGGTGATGTTTTGTTGCTCGCCTCTCTCTGCACCCCAAGTGCGGCGCAGCTCTCTTCTGCTCTATCCTTTCTCTGGACAAAAAGTAGCACCAGGCTGAGTTGAAGGGGATAGTCTGGCTCGCTTCAGACTTCACCCTTTGTACTGGAGCTATGATGCTGTGTGGAAAGCATTAGTGGGGCACAGAAACAGAGCAGGACTACATATCAGTATCATAAACACCTTGATAATGCTGGTATTTTACCCTTTCAAAACGCATGCTTTAGTAGAAGTCCCAAGAAGTAGAATCAGAATAACACAGTATTGTTACATTGCCCACCTCTGGAAAAGAAAAGGCAGAGTAGTTGAGATATGCACAGGAAAAAAAATATTCACAGTATTGACATGAAGCCAGTAGTGGACAGGGAGGAAGCAGATGAAAACCAGTAATGACTATTGTGATATCAAAGAGGAACACAGCAAGAGTGATGAGAATTCTGGTATTTTTCCTCTCCATCATATCTCTCTGCTCTTCAGCCTTAAAAGGTTTTAGTGGGTTTACACTGTTAAACAGTTAACAGCTGACTTTCCACATCCTCAGAACACTAGACTCAAGAGAGTCCTCATCTGTAACAGAGACTTCTGCTACTCCTTACAGCCTGCAAGAAAGAGATGCTATCCCCATCCATCATTTTTTGGATAGAGATACATGCTGAGAAGATTTGATTGTTCATCTCTCTCTCTTTAAATACATTGGCTAGTTAGCACAGCCCGCTGCTTTATCCAGCTGCAAGTCTAATATGTTCTGGCACAGGAAAAGAAATAGATTGGGCTCAGCAGGACCCTCTAAAGAGTCTGCTGTCTGGACTGTCCATCTGGGAGAGGAATGATCTGGTCAGGAGGATCAGACTGCACACACAGCATCATATAAAACTGGAAGAATGCCACTTTGTGGCCGTGTGTTTGCCCAGTCCTCAAATATTCTGTTCTGTGTTGTCCAAGCAGATCTGGACAGTTGCCAAAAGACAAAAGGCAAATTTTGGAGAGAAGCCAAAAGACAAGAGGCAATTGACCTAGCACTCTTCTGTTCTTTCCTGGGAGTTGCAGAGCTACAACAGGCCACAACTGCTTACAAATGTTAGGATTGTTTTCTCTACCTGTGCATTGTGCAAAGAGACTATTGTGCTTTGACCTGCAATTTGCAAGGGGGTTACAACTACCATGGGAGAAGCAAAACTTAGTGCCTAGGTTCAGAAGTGCTCGGGAGGAAGAAATGGAAACAGCTGAATTTTATTGCTCTCCACAAGAGAAGTGATGCTCTTAAATCTTTACTTGTACACAGACCCAACCAAGGCTAACAGTATCAGAAAAGTCTTGGACTGATTTACGCACAATGCTGTAACAAAAACCTCAGAGCTGGGCAGCCTGGCCTCTGCTTCCAAAGTGAATGTGTTTGTCTGACACCTGAAGGCCTACAGGTTTCTGTGAGCTGGTTCTTTTCTTGAGCCCTGCCACAAAAAGGACATGGAAAACAGGGGTGCCCAAAGCCCCTGCTTTGAAAACAGACATTTGGGTGGGATACATCACCCAGCAGAGGACGTACAGGCAGCTCAAGCTGTCAGTAAACATAAAAAGGGCAGAGCAGTGCAGTGCTCACCTGAGTTAACACTCATCCAGCATAAGCATCCTGTAGCTGCACAGACACAATGTGGCTCCTCAGCTGTTTACCTTCAAGGTCCTACCTTAATTTTGTTCTGCCTTCGACTGCATAAATGTATGGGTGCACCTTCACCGCCACTTGTCCCATTATCGTCCTCCGGAACCGCTCCATCAGGAAACGGCACTTGACAATGCCACCTCAACTGAGGAAGATCTCTAACACATGGCATTCAGTGGCAAGGATACCTCGCACACAGAGTTAACAGTGATCACAAGGCTTTCTCAAACTGTTTAATTTTGTTGCCCTAAATGCAAATTAAAAGAAATTATGAAATAGTAGGTAATAAGACCTGAATTTTTAATACCGAGCAATCACTGAACCTTTGCACGTGAGTATGAAGGACTAAATAATCCCATTCTTTCTCACAGCACAGACCCAGGAGAATTTCTTTCTCTATATTGCTTTTATAACAGCTATCTATCTTAGTCTGGTCTTGTTGATATATTTTAAGGCTTTTAATTTGGAGGCTGTTATTTGCTCAGATGTTATCTTGAGCATATTAAGTACAGTAAGCTTTCATCAAGTCATACGCTGGACATCTGAGCTGAGGCAGAATTTCTTACTTAAACACCCATGTACAATGGCAGAATAAATAAAGAACACCTTCAAGGCTTCCGAGCACCTAGTAACAAAATCACTCTCTAACCTTACAATAATGCTCTGCTTACAGTCCTCCCAAAATGCAAGTCATTTGCCAGATCCCAAATGATATTTGGTTGATGGATTGCTGGTGATTTCTACATCAGAGCACCTTGGAGCCCTAGTGCTAAACCCCTGACAGCGTTAGCATAAAAGATTTACATTTATGTTATGAGGGCCACACAAGAATAATAATTTTAAAATACATTGCCTTGGCTCTGGTGCACCATGGGAAATCTAGCAGCAGCAGGCAGCATGCCTGCGCTGTAATTACAAAATGGCAGCACGGGAAAGGCTTTGGAGACAAGGAACTAGAGACTACAGCCATCTGCATGCCTTGGCGAATTGAAATTACAGTAATATATGAAGACATTACCTGAAAAGCCCAGCACCATTTAAATGATTTACTATTACGCCCCAGCAAGCTTTAATTTAAGGATAAAGTCATTCAGCAAGCTAATCTGATATAGGAGGCATTATTTCACACAGTTAAGTTAATTTACACTAGCTGATTGTTGTTGTTGCAGTTGGCATTATTATCTGCACAAACAGCCGATCGGCCCTGACAGAAGCAATATACTGTTTAATACAGCATCTTAATTCAGCAGGCTAGCTATCTGTGATAAAGGTTTGTTTATAAGCAATAATGGGGAGGAAAGTCATTTTGAGGCTAAGCTGATAACACTGATGAGAACTATTTTATTTTTTTTGGTAAGAAAACAAGCAGGAACTATCTACTCATTTGTCCGCCTGTCTAGTAACAGTAACATCCCGACAGATTTCTCCTGCATTGGCTCTGCTTTCCTACCCTACCTACAAGGTAGATCTCTGGCACCACGTGCTGCATATATTTCCTTTGACTAACAGCCATCACCACACAGCACTCTGAGCGCTCCTCTTCCCCAGTGAAATACAGGCTTCAGGAAGACCTCCACAAGCTCAACTCTCTGATGTGAGCTCATTTAAAAAGCTTCTAATACATCACAGAAAAGGCAAACTACACATGACACGTTGTGTAGTTTTGGTTGGCTTTCCTCCAACAGCTAATGGTGAGATGCACTGTGGTACTCTTAGCAGAATAAGATAATTCTAGGTTATAGGAATAATCTGAAGGCAAGGAATGCCAGGTGAGGCAGGGACAGCCAGTGCCTGGGCTGGCTGTGTGCCACCTTTTGGGCAGGGCTTGGATCAGGTTGGCCTCATCCCCATAGGCATATGCAGGATCTTTTTGCTTAGAGGTAAAATCGAGGGAGAGGCAGAGAACAGTGGTAGTTGTAAGCATGTTTATTCATTAAGAACTGTGAAACACTCTACCAAGAATATGAGCAGTATTTTTCAATAGAAAACCAAGCTACAAAGAAAAGGCTGTGAGAGAATTGTTTCCTGGAGCCTTCTCTTCCCAACCCCACCCAGCCTCAGCTGGTGAAATCACCTACTGACTTACAGACACCAAGCTGCTTGAAGGAATTTATTATCTCTGCTATCTTCCCTCCACATAATATTTAAAGTTCTAGGAACATGCTTCTCAAAATTGCCCCTCTTCCCCAAAACTGATTACCCAATGAAAAAATTTCTCTGTTCATAAAATCAGAATGAATATAATTCAACTGCAACCACAAAAAGAAAAACTACCCAACCCACCCTGAACTTGCAAGCAGACTTTCTGCATCTTCTGACAGAAATATGATATAATATTCTGTAATACTGTTTCAGAAGCAGTAAAAAGAAGAGGGTGTTCAGAGACTTCAGCATGAGAAGTATCTTAAAACCACATCATCAAAAGTAGTTAGAGGGCTGAGTACCATTTAGATGTCAAACCCCATTGACTTCCACAGGAGTCAGAATCCTAAACACCTCTGGAGGCCGCTGTCTTCAGACGTTTCTGGAACACATCTTTTTCACAACAGAGCTTAAGCACCAGTTTAAACAAGCTACAATAATACCACTAAAAAACAAGTTTATGGCTAGCTTTTCTGCTGGTCTAAACAGCACACTTCCAAAGAACTGACGCCAGTGGGCTATCTGTTTGTACCCGTGTCCTGGTTTTTAGCTGGAACAGAGCTGGGTTTCTTTTTCAGTAGTTAGAAAAATGGTGCATTTTGCTTTCAGCCTGGGACTCGTTATGAGAGAAACACTGATAACATACCTGTGTTTGCATTTCTGCCACTGGAAATGAAGGACTTCATGTTTTGTTAGTCTACAAGCACAAGATAAGGGGACGAGGAATATTTAAATTAGTAAGTTAAATTGGCATTTGGCTCTGCCAATGGGATATTCCATATCATAACACATCATGGTCAGTATATTAATGAGGGGCTCTTCCTCTCTTGCTCTCTCTGGCTTTTGCTCCGGCTCTCGCTCTCCTGGGATTGCGGTTTCAGTATCACTTATTTGCATATTTTGACACTGTTATCATTATTACTACTATTTTAATATTAGTATTATTTTAAGTTTTCTTTTATTTCTATTATTAAATAGTTCTTATCTCAACCTACAAGTCTTATCCTTGCCCCCCAGTCCTCTCCCCTACCCCCTGGGGGTGGGTGGGAGTGGGTGAACAGCTGTGTGAAAGTATCACAACGAGCCATGACGAAGCCTTAGAGTAGAACACAAAGTACTACTGCACCCAACCAACCTTTCAAACAACAACAGTTGTTCTGGCAGCTAAGAGAATGGGCGCTCATTGGTTGAACTTCTTTGGGTCACAGCATTTGGTCCCAACAACTTACAACTATGAAGGTACTGTAGTATTAAAAGTTCTTTCATCTATTTTTAATACACTGAACATGGTGTTACGTAGCCTCTGTCAGATGCCATCAAGCAAGCCCTAGCCAAGTGTAACGTGGAGCACACTCCGCTTTGATCCGTGCGTTGCATGAACGCTGTCCTTTCCACAGAGCACCCGTCTCGCCAGGCGCTGGATGAAGCTACAAAAGCCAGCGGCACTTTGCTGCCCTGGCGTCCCAAGGCCACATGGGAGCCAACACACCAGGGCAGCTGCAAGAGGAAACGACTGCACGGCTCACAAGGCTCATTGGGAAATGAGGGTTTTGTTATGACTGACAAAAAACCCCCAATGTCACAGAAATTCTTTTTGATGGGTCTTACATGCTCCGTGTTTTGCAAGCTCTCTGAGTAGCCTGTTGCTGTAAATTTTCTTAAGAATTACATTATTTAAAATCTTATGGTAGAAGCTCACAAAATCTGCACTCATTTCAGCCACTCAGTAAGCAGTGAGTTTTGGTCAGAAATTGCCAAAAAGCAGCATGAGAGCACACAAAAAGTAATATTGAGCACAGAATAGTGTAAGGGATTTGTTCCCTGTTTTATGGTAATAACTGGATTTTAATGACATGCTTTATGCCCTTTCCCTTTTTCTATTTATTTGATTTGTTTCTTCATTTGTGTTTTTCCCCCTTGCATTTGTTCACAAAACTATGTGCATGGTGCAAAATAATAACGAATACCAAATGTTTCAAACCATTCAGTTAGAAGTTAATTGTTACTATTCTATAGCCCCTTTTAATTGTATTTTAAGCAGTGTATTTTAGTGCCTTAGATGGTGTAAAAAGAAAATCACACCTCAAGCAATTTCTCTATTTTCAAGTCAAACATAATAAAGGCAGCTGAGTGTGTGTCAGCCATTATAGCACCTTAACAGAGGAGTTACATTGGATCCCTGAGTCTGCTTACATTTGAGTATCGGGGTTCTAATGCAGAACAACCTTCAAAAAAGGGATTATAAGGCATAAAAAGAGGGAAAATAAAGACATCCAGTTTTTGTGCTTCTACTTTCAACAGCACAAATACAGTCAGACACACACTGAAAATAAAGAGGAATAATGCAAATTAATTTGAAATTATTTGGATGAATTAGGCTTATGGTCTGATAACTGAATTATGCAGTGTATGGGAGTGTAAGGTAATGAGACTAAGAGCCGAAAAATAATCAGATATGCAAGAATAAAAGGAAGGAAATGCACTTTCACAGATCAGGAGATAGATCTGGTGCAAATTCAGGATAAGATGATAAACCAGCCAAAACGTTGTAAATAAAAAATGATATCAAGCAAGCCAGTAGAATACAAGACTGCATAAATTATTCAATATTAACTCATGTCCATGTTTCCCTATTTACAACACTCCTTACAGGGAAAAAATTCTTCCTATTGTAACTACTAATTTAAAATAGAGACTGATCTTATAAACCCTTGAAAGTCTATAACAAAATGACGGCACCAGCCCTGCAGAGTTTGAGAGCTCATTTCTAAACTAGTCTTAAATACGTTATCCTATGAGTTGACTCACTATTAAGCATTAAGCAATTTTACTCCACTGTGATCGCTTAAGTAAGTCACTTAGTATTAGTATTCCTTCTACTAACTTGAATGGCACTGGTAGTCCATCAGGGATGAATTTCATCCACATGAAGGATGAATTTCGTAAAATATTTTGGGGTTCTTGCATGTCTCATGCAATTTATATTTAAATATTAAAATACAAATACAGAGAGAGTATATGAAGGAACTATATATATATATATACAGATACAGACAACTAGGAGTATTTCTAATTTCATAACTTATTCTATGGTCAGTGAGGTATGTCATTAACCTATTTTATTCCACCTAATAAATTTATTAACATTTATTAACTGGGGAAAAATACTAATTGATTTTTCCTCTTGGACACAAATACCTCCTAGCCATGTTTAACTGCCTAGCTAATTGATGGAAAATATAACATACAGTTAGGTAATTCATGGAATATGGAATTGATGCTTGACTTCCCCATGCTTGAGATCCTGTATTTCATAGGAACCATCAACCTGCTCCCGCTCCCTTCCCTTCCAAACTGGAAACCCCTGTTATGAGTCAATGGTAATAGATATTACAAATAATGACATTGTGTGTAATAGACACCACAAAGCTCACTCACCGTCAGTTCAAAGGCATGTATTTCTAATGCAGGAGCAAGAGAAAACAGCACTACAGGAAAAAAAATTGTTTAGCACAGTCCCTCTATTTGTAACTTCATTTTGATCTTATGTTTAATAGAGAGGACTAAGGGGAAAAGGTAGTGGCACATATTTTGTTATTTCAACAGCTAATAGTAGACATACATTTAAAGAAAGCAGGATGGCTTTTGGATTGGACTACTAGATTAGGACACAAAAAGACCTGGGTCTCAAAACACACTTTACTTGAAGAATCTCTGTGGCAACAACAGATGGACATGGCGCCCAGAGGTGGTGGGCTGAAGTTAGCTGGTTGCCAGGTGCTGCACAGCTGCTTCCTCACTCCCACCTCAACAGGACCAGGGTAGAAAGTAAAACAGAAAATCTCGTGGCTCGAGATAAAGACAGGGAGTTTGGCTCCCAGTTACCATCATGAGCAAAACAGACTCAGGTAGCATGGGAAATTAATGAAATTTGTTGACAAATAAAATGGCATTGGATAGTGAGAAACAAGGACAAAAAACCACCAACCTTTCCCCACTCCCCATCCAGGCCTTTCTCTGCAGCTCAACTTCACTTCTTCATTCCTGAATCATTTCCCTCCTGCCCCTCAGCCTACAGTGGGGCCCAGAGGGGCTGCTTCAGCCCACACCAGCTCCCCTCTGCTGCTCCTTCTCCTCACCCTTCTCCCTGCTCTGCCATGGGCTCCCCTGGGGCTGCAGCACCTCCCGCCCCTCCTCACCTGGGTGCGGGCAGGGCTGGTTCTCTCCCTGTTCCCCTCAGTCCTCAGGGCCCGGGCAGGGCTCTGCCCTGTCACCAACATGGCTGCCTGAGGCACCTCCCGCCGCGCTGAGGGGCTCAGCTGTGCCCTGCGCTGAGGGGCTGGAACCGCCCGGAACCGGCTGGAACCGGCCGTGTCCGGCTGGGGGCAGCTCCCCCCTCCCCTCACAGAGGCCCCGCAGGCCCGGCCCGCGCCCGGCACCGACACCCTCAGGCACAGGTTTCCACTCTGTTTTACTTTTTTCTTCTCACTTTTTGTCAGTCTTTTTACTGCAACATTATTATTTTAAAAAATATTTGCACATCTTGTACTATCAAACCTCCTTCCATTTTATATTTCCAGAATTGTTCTAAAACTATTTTTAAGAAAAAAAAATCACTAAGAAACACAAAATTAAGTGATATATTATTGGATTAAGACAGTCTTAGTCAAACAAGCTCTTATTAAAATGCTGCAACTTATGTGAATAATTTTCTGTAAATCACATAGGACATTTAGCTACGTTACTTTTATGAAACAGGCATAAATGTTAGACCAGCAGCCTGACAGTCTGAGCAGAATGAACAAAAGGATATGAAAGACCTATATTCATTTCAGAAAGTAGATGTATGTTACACTAAAATTCACTAAAATGAACTACACTAGATTTTGGGGATGGGTTTTTTTTGTTTTGTTTTGGGGTCTTTTTTAGCAAATCTAAAATGACATTCCTATTAAGAGGATACAAAAAATGTTGCTTTCTAAGCAAGCCTAGGCAAGATAAAAATATTTCTACTCTGCAAGATGATGAGGTGGTATTTAGGCCAAGAGCCAGAAAAAAAAATTAACGTAATTTAGAAAAATCTATAAGACCATGTCTTATTAGTAGACATTTTCTGATATTAAACTACTTTTTTTTTTTTTTTTTTTTAAGGTATGAAGTGCAGTGAAGCCTTGAGCCAGAGTCACAGCTAAAGCTGAAGCAGTCTATATTAAGTTAAAAAAACAAGAACACAAAATATCACGAGGCTTTGCATGGGATTGAAGAGGATTTGGGAGCAGCACTCCTCAGCCCTGCACTCCAGCTTCCACGGGCTGCAAATAGCCTTGTGTGATGGCAACTCACCAGAGCAGTCCCAAGGGTACCAGGCCATCCTCCAGCAACATAGCATAGGCCAGAGATTTCCCAGCTCTCCAGAACTCGAGATGAACCTCTAGAGCTGAACGTATTCGTTTTACACAGACTTAATACACAAAATCACACATTCTCCCACATGAGGTTCATGGGTAAATCTGTTCTAAAGGGTTACCCAAGATTTCATGAGAATACAACTAAACAAATTACTTGAATTTGAGCACTCAGTAAGAGGACAAATTGGACTTTGTGAGATTTTTTTCTGCAACAAGCTAAGTATTCCAGTCCAGCAAAAAAAGTCAGGCAGCAAAGCACGTAGACAGTCCAGAGTAGTATGGTTGTACAAGCTAAGCTCATCAGTTATAAGAGTTCAGCACACGTGCTCCTGAACATACATCTCGGCCATTTCTTAGGGGTTTGAATTCCAAAGAACTTGTGAAGCCACAGCATTTCTGAAGATTCCATAGAGAATCAACAGTGGGTAAGAATTTCTGCTACTGTCATTCTTGCCACCTTTCTGGAAAGATTTTTAAGGGAAAATTTTGTGAAATAATTGAAAGTTGTAAGTTTTCAAGGTTAAATGCTTAAGAATTTCATTCACTTTTATTTAGTTTTTTCATTTTGCTAATGTATCACATGCACACATGTGCACACACAAGAACAAGGAAGGGATTGAAGGCACTGTTACTCATTAGATCAACTGAAATAGCAAGGAAAGAACAGACAAGCTGTCAGGGGCACAGGCAAGTCACACCAAGTAGCCCAATAAAAGATACTGCCTCTCCCCACAAACTCCAGCTCACATATATTCTTAAAGCACTATGTTTACAAGAACCATACTGTTACACACAAAAGAGCACTGCTGCTTGGATGAATCAGATAAGAACCTTACCAACAAAATGACCTAATCATTAAACAACATAACAACAACACTTGAAATTGGATTCTACTCTTAGATGTCTTTAAGGCCTCTCCTACTGTATGACCAAGTAATGAATTCTGAAATACGCACTGACATCCCTAATTTGTGGCACACTAGAGATGTGATTCTGTTTTCACATCATTTTTGTGTAACAGTGAAGCACCTTCAAACTAAATAGATACTTCTGGTTTATAAAGAACAGAGTTAAGCTTTGTTGTTGTTGTTCAATATTCAACGTACATTGGAGATATCCAATATGGGATATAAACTGTCTTGCCCCTGCTCCTGCAGCTTCCATAAATTTCAATAATTTAACATATTACTTTAGCACACAGGTATAAATATTTGGATTAAATCATACACACACTGTGCAGGTCCTCTTCATACTCAACTTTGTTGTCTTTCCGTATTTTAAATCACATGCATCAAATCTTCACTCCTCTTAGATTTAATATGCAGCTCTGAAACTGCAGTTATACATCATTTTCATTTGTTGGAGTGATATATAATCTGGGCTGAAATGAAATAATGTCATCCTATGTTTAGTATTTATTGATACAAATTTAACCTGCTCATATTTCAACCTCCAATCTTCCCCTGAATAATCTGTATTTAATTATGCATTCCACCTCTCTATTGACCTTTGAAAATATCCCCCATGACTACCAATCAAAAATGTTATAAATTAGAAATTCTTTTGAATCCTTTTGCAGTATTTATCATTCCACTCCCCAAATTATTCAGCACTTTAAGTTTCTCAAAACCTGCCTTCTTAATACTAAAAACTCAAAACCCCCAAGCCCTTTGATTTCCCAAAACTTTCAACTAATCTTTAACATATTACTATCCATTTAGAAAATATAAGATAATTGAATACCTGAAGCAGTACAAAGTTATTATATAATGGCTAAAAACCAGGAACATATTGGGCATATCATTCTATCTAGTGTCAAACAAGGTTATTCTTAGACAGAAGAAACTATAGCTGTACTTTCCTGTCTTATATATTACCATCTAGTAGAAACATTTATTATTTGATTAAAGAATCAGTTAAAGAGAAAAAAAGAACAAATAAAGTGGGCAAAATTCTAGCCACATACGGTCCCTTCCCTAATTTATTTACTCACTCTTATCAGCTATGTAAACAACTAAGCTGCCATTCATGCTACAAAGGAACTTCTCTTATAGCTACCTGACTTAATTTATTACAGCACGAGAGTTCAAATTTAGAACCAACTCAAAATAGTAATTTAAAATGTTTTTCAGCATGTAGAAAAGAGCAACTATTTTGCTAAGTAATTTCTATGCTCTCACCATGAAATTCACTTTACTCTCCTGAAGCTTAAGTATTCTGACTCTGCTCAGAGACATGGCTCGAGGGAGTGAAATCCATCTCTTCTAAACTGTGGTCAGGGTATGATATAAGACACAGATATCACAAACAAGTGCATGGGTTCTGGCACTGGTAACAGACTAACACCTCTGTACTTGTCTGAGGTTGGGGGAGATACATTAAAGTGAATTTCAGCAACTAGTGCTCTGTGCACAGGTGAGAAATGGTAGTGATTCTCTACAGCCCCAGGACTGGAAAGACAGACTCATGTAATGGACAAGTGACTAAGTCATAGACATTAATTCCAGGATACGCAAGACTTCAACTCTTTTACATGACAGGAGGCATAAAATATCTTCCAACACTTTGCAGTGTAAGACCTATGCTGTAAACAGGCAAGAGTTTCAGAACTACAATGTGCCACAAAGAAAAAAGCACAACTTTGGGCATATTTCACCTAAAAAGCTCCAGGCATGTAAAGAAGCCTAAGGACGTAAATCAATGATTTACCACACAGTGGCAAAACACCAGTGGTGCCAGCAAAGCAGACTGGAGTTATTGGAGTTACAATCCTTTCCTCCACTGGATGTGCTAATTGAGTTAATTCTACTGTTTGAGCAAGGAACAGTAGGTATATACCTCAGAAACTTCTCAGTATTGCTTAAAAGCTCATTGTCTGACAAACTAAGAGCAAACAGTGTCTGATGCCCCAAAGATTACTCCAGCTTTAATAAGCCAAAAATAAAGGAAGTTTTCAGCCTGCAAGAGTGACTGGCAATAACTCTGCCATTTGTATGAATAACAGTGTGTGAATGGAGTGCAAGTACATTGGAAACATATAGAAGTCCATTTTAACGTGGACTTCATTAAAACCTGCCCAGAAAATGAATAAATAAATAAATTGGACTTCTTTCTATATTACTTTGTTTTCTAGTAGTTCTAGAGCTTCATTTGTGTGATTGATCAAAAGCTTGGTCATTTAAAATATGGTCTGGTACTGGTATTGCTATTTAATTTAAATGGTTCTCTTCCCAACTTGGCACTAACTTTTATGCTTGTCATCCTCATAAAAGAATAATCATATTCACATACAGCTTTTGTTTGGCTAAGCTAAACCAACCGAGTTCTTAAAGTCTCCTAATCTAAAATGGCGTCTTCATTTCTCTGGTCATCCTTCAGGTCTTAAGGGCATTCTTTCATTTTACATTCATCTTTTCTGAATATAAGACTCGGGTAGTTATGCAATATTTTGCATATCTTCAGACCAAATCTTTCTAATAAGCCTATTCCTTTTTAGTTGACCTGCAATTTTCTAAAACTACATTAATTTATTTTTATATTTCATTGTGCTGATGGTTCACCATCATCCTGGAGCTCAATGACACACATCCTGATTTTTCTTTCCACCTCTGCTTTCAGTTTTTTAGTCTTCTACTCAGCATTCTTACTCATTCATAAGCACACAGCCTACCACTTTGTAGTCTTAATTTTTGTCCTGCTCTAATTCTTCCTCAAAGAAACTCTGACATCCTCAGTAATGGCAATACCAACCGCCTAGGTCATCTCCAAATTTCCTAAGTATAAATCTGCCTAGTTCTTACTTGATGGTTAGTCATTAGAATAATAAACAGCACTTACAAAACTCACAGAACCACAGAAAGGTTGAGATGGAAAGGGACCTCTGAAGGTCATCTGTTCCAACTCCCCTACTCAAGCAGAGTCACCTAGAGGAAGCTGCCCAGGACCATGTACGTCCAGATGGCTTTTGAACATCTCCAAGGGTGGAGACCCCCACAGCCTCTCTTGGCAACCTGTCAACCTTCTTCTCTCTAAGGTCAACAATCCCAGCTTGTTCAGCCTTTCCTCACAGGAGAGGTGCTCCAGTACTTTAATCATCTTAGTGGCTCTTTGCTGAACTCTCTGCAGTATTCCTGTGGTTTTTTTTTACTGGGGAACCCAGAAGCAGAACCAGCACTCCAGGTACAGTCTCAGCAGTGCTGAGGAGATGGGAAGGATCACCTCCCTTGACCTGCTGGCAATACTTTGTCTAATGCATCCCAGGACACCATTCACCTTCTTTGCAGCAAGGGCAATAGTTACTCCTTACAATTTCAGTTTGTACATTAGCTTCCATTTTAGACAGCTTTAATAATCTCCCTTGTATCACTTTATCATGTGTTTTAGATAGATTAGCCCATATATTTGATAAAACTGTGTTGCTAGTGAGGTTATGCTGACTCTCCATATCCTCTGTGAATTTTAAAGAAGAGGAAGCGTCCTGTAGCTCTGCATTAGCTTACCTGCCTTTCTTTAGCTCAATCCAGGACACAATGGTGGTACTGCAAGTCTTTATTTTAATGCACATACAGGCACCTACATGTAATACAGCCCTAGTCCTGAATAAAGATGTCATACTGTAGATTCTCTTCGCTGGCCTCTTATTTGATTTGGACAAATATGATTACGGGAATAAATCACATTATGAAACAGCACCTTTTTTCTTGGAACATAACCAAAGTTTCCACCTTTCCTCCAGGACTTTCACGATGATGTCTTTCACTGCGCTTTAACTCTGCCCATTACACCACGGAGGTCCTCAGCAGCATAAGCTGGCAATATCAGGCGAACATATTTAATGCATTTAGTAGCAGCAAAGCAGTTAATTAATAGTGCTAATATACTGAATATGCTATCCCCTTGGCTAATAATAAATACTGGGAGGGGGGCGGGGGAGAAGCACATCGAAGTTGTGTAGGTAAAAGTTTTGATTAGGTTTATCTTTTGAGACAGTTCGATTAGATAGATTAAGTTTCTGTGCATCTCTCCAAAGACCACAGTAATAACCAGTGTCATGACTTCCAAATCCTTTGAACTGCAGAAGGGAATCAAACATGGTTGTCTTTTTATCCCAGCTTTTACTCTTTAGAATTCTAAAAGCTTGCTTTGCTCATCTGTCAAAGGGATGGCATTAAGGGGATCACTGTTGACAAGTGATAGTACAAATTATGCAACACAAATGACATTTCACTACCTCTCCTCTGATCTGCAATTCCCACTCTCAATCATTCCCTATTCTATGAAAATATTAAACCACAGATCCAACTGCAGAAAAAGTGAGAGTGTAGGCGTCTCTTGATATCTTGCTACTGCACAAAAATATGTTCTGAAGCCCACACCTATAATGATGTTTGTGAAAGTGGGTTCCACTTAAAGTCCTTGAATTCCTGTGGGGATCTTCAAACACAAGCATATAGATGTCATCACAGGTTCAGGGCTATATGGTCTTTTCTAAATAAATGTTAACAGCTGTGAAAGGTTTCTGCATTAAATCCAATGGAAACCAACAGCCAAAATGATTAGGCTGTACTTGAAAGATGATGCAGGGAGAAATTGGAAAAATTACATGCTCATACAGTTTGGCCCTTGACAAAGCCTTATCTCAGATCCATACAACAGTTCCTGATGACTTCTCTGATATTCTTACAAGGTTTAGATGGAGAGAAGTTCAGTGACTTCACTACATGCAGAGATCTGAAGAGGATTGTGAGAAATCAGGTTGCAGCATTGAAGCCACTCGGGTCACAGGGATAGCGACTGAAATGCCAGGAGTATGTCTGCAGTCGTGGTGGTCAGAAGAGCAGCAATTCCAGTAGCTAGGACACAGCCACAGTCAGCATGACATAAGTCAATCTGCACACCCTGGCTGCATCACACTAGCTAGGAAAAAAAAAGGGCTTCAAATTTTAGTGTTGCACTCATCACTACAGCGAGACAATTTAATCCTCAGACATTACAGATCAGACTAACAGAAGGTAAGACAGAAAGTAAACTAGCTTTTGGACTGCCTCAGATGAGGAAGACTGGAGGGGGTCTTTTTAGAGTAGATGAGATTATTCCCTTGTCATCAACATATGTTGATGTTCCTGTAAACTGGAGTCACACAGATGGCAAAATAATTTCGAGAGTCACCTGAAGAGATTGTATGGGCAGCATTAATGACGCTGTAACCAAATAAGTCTTTGTACATACAATTTGCAACCACAATTTTTGTTTATATTCAGAGTCAACAGTACAGAGGAGGTCCATTTTCAATAGCTTTTCTTTTTGGAACAAAATGTTAACCAAAACCACTGTGTGAACACTTTCAGAAGTGTACAATTAACTCATTTTGGCACCTGACCTTAAGATGCTGTCAAAGCACAAAAATATTGAAATGAACAAAAAAAGGTTGTAACATACATAAAAGAAAGATAAATGGGATTAGAAACAGAATTTTTGCCACAAGGCTGTATTTAGACCATAAAAGCAAAACAAAAGAATAAAATTGTATTAATCTATTTTTGCCCAAAGCTTGAAAAAGCTCTTGTGTCAAAAATAGCCCCTCTAAGTTACACTTGGTATTCTCATTATATTATATTAACTGCTTTTTCTTAGCAATCTTATTACTGTTGATGTACACAAGAATAGAAGCAGTGTACAAATGAACAGAATTGGACTGCAAACAGTACAAACCTTATGAATTGTTACAAGTTCTTTACTGGCTTAGTATAAATCTGCATATAGATTGAGGAACTCGCTCGTAAAGCACCTTCAGGTATGCCTCAAAAGATACGATTATGAAGGTACTTGGGAGCCTTGTATGCACACAATGGGCTACTACAAATGCAAGGAAACACTTCAATTTGTCCAACATGCTTAGGCATCTCTCTTTATTTGGGAATTAGTGTATGGTATGTCTTGGAAGAAAAGGAAATACAGACCTTGGCTTATTGCTAAAGAGTAAGCCACTGGAGTTCTTTGTAAAGTAGGATTATACTGAGTTTAAGGAGAAAAATCCCATATTCTAATGCGATTTAGGACACAAAACTCCCTATGCAAGTTTTCCCAACCTTGATCACTTTTCAAAGCTGATTTTACTTCTGCTGAGTAAATTATCCAAGAATCAGTCAGATTATGAGGATAAAATGAAACCAGAGGGAAAGATAGATGTGCTAAGAGCATTACAACATAAAATCTGCAGTGTAACTCAGACTTTAGCTGCATGCCGCCCGTTTGAAAAAATGATGATAGTCTCCAAGGATGCCTTCTCACCTGCTTGTGGAAACCACAGCTGCTAGAAGGGAAATCAGAAGTGCTTCTATTTTTTGTGTATGGCACAGTGATTTCTTAAATATGTTTCATTTTATATTTGTTTGTAAGAGTTTTCAACAACTAGAAAATAGTTGAAGGTAAGCTAAAATTTATTTGAAACCATGGCTCTAATTTATGCTTTAATCCGAGTAAAGCCTGGGAACTAATAAAAACCAAGACCATGCATGACTTCTGAAAACTAAGTTGCTATATAAAAAGACTAATTCTTTACAATCAAGCGAAAACTCCTTAATTAAGATACAAGTGTTCTATGGCTATATGAAAGAGGACAGTTAACCCAAATACATTTAATTTTTGCTATCTATTGTACGATCTATACAAGGCCACGTCTCTTATATGTTTGCATCTCTGAGAAGATATTTCTCAGGGAGATGTATTAAAATAAGTCTTCAGCTTCTACTGATCACTGACTCTTACTATTATTCATGGGAGTTCTACTGTTAGTGTCACACATAATGTAATCTCTACCTATATTAATTAATGTAATTTTGGAGTGGTCTCCCCTTGTTGCTTCTCTCCTCTTTCCTCATTCTGTCCCTTGTGTCATTTTGTCACCATGTTCAGCATGAATAAAATTGTCCTGTGGAATATAGTGTTTGACAAAATCAACCTTATTACCTCTTGGAGTGTCTCCTAGCTGGAGCAGCTAGCCCATAAGGGAATTATTCGTTACCATAGCTGCCATTAAGGAGTCTGAATCCTCTACAAGTCCATAGTATGCGAACTTACGAAAGTCAATAAACCTCTGAAGGAACCTTAAGCTGTGATATGAGTATTTAATCCTTTGTTTCTTTTGGAATCTTTACACAAAGTACTTGGGAGTTGAATTCTGATAAAATGAAAAGGTAAGCTCTCATTTCATCGATGCTGTTCAGGCTTTTACGTCAAGGTTGTCTCACCATTTTCAATATAAAAAGCAGTCTTTGAGGGCTTATAGCTCAGACATGAAAAAGTTTCTACGGCCTTAGCTTGTCTAGCAAGGTCTCTACACTCCATAAACCCCATTTTTAGCCACATTTCACATAGAAATAAGTCTTGTTCAAGCAAAGGGTACATGTTCATACTGCATTTGCATGAGAGTATGACTAACCTAGCAACTTTGAAACCTATTGGCTAATTCCAACTAAGTTAGACATCAAGTGTTCTATGGACACAGGCTGTTAGGTAAAGAAGGCACACACCAACACACAGAGAGGAGCTGCAGTACCACAGTCATTCGTTAGAAGATCAAACAGAATCCCCTGGAGCTCGCTTCCTATTGGCAGTACTGTCAATCATAAAATGCACAAATTCAGAAAAGCTTGTTTCAGGTAATTTTGCTTGTATATAAAAATCCCCACAAAACTGGTAGAGTATAATAGTGTTTTAACCATCTGGTGATATAGAATCGTAGAATCATAGACATAGTTAATTGTCACTATTGACATATGACAAACAAAAATTAAAATGAAATGCATCAAGACTTTAACACTTTCACTGGGGGTAAGGGTTAAACTTTTTTTCAAGGTAAGTTCTGGAGCTCCAAAACATAATGTATGTGTGCAAAAAAAGAGATTCCTTTCTCTTTTGGAAAGCTAATTTTCTATAGACTAAAGCATGAAACTACTCAATAATACACAGGATACATCCATAACAAAGGTAAATTACTTCCTAGCAGTGCTTTTCATCTCAGCCTAATTGCAATGTCCTAAAAATCATCTGCTGAAACTCACTAAAATTCCGTCCTAAATCTATTTCCCTTTAGGACTAACTGCAAATACACTTTCCTAGGACTTTCAAAGTACTATAAACAAGCCTTATCAGCAGAAAAAACAGCAAATAATTATCTAGATCCTTTTTGCTTTTCCATGTAGCTCTAGAGCTCTAAAAGTCCATTTTTAAAAATATATATCTTTAAATAATACTGTGCTGTGTCATAGTTGGTTTATAATTCAGTCTCTTGGGTAATTTGCTTTCCTTGTCTTGTTTTGAACATGCAGTGAAAATTTCAAGAAATATTGATCACTACTGCCAAGACTTATGATTTGAGGACAAGTATTAAAACCAAAAGATTTGGTGTAAAACTTTCACTAAAATTATTCTTAAGAGGAAAAAAAGATAATTGGAGAATAATAACGTGAGCTTGGGAAAAGAAGAAGGAAAAGAGATTAGGTTTAGTACTGTTTTACATCACATGCAATAAAAGTGAAGCATCACCCTGCAACAGTTAGCCTAAAAATGTTAGGCCATTAAATTCTTTCTTGTTTCATCCTCACTCTCCTGTTGTCCTCTGGCTGTCCAACTATGTTAAATAAAATACTTCAAAGAAAAAAGTCTGAAGTGCTCAACAGTTGATTTTTCTCCCAGAGGTGCTGAACTGGCAGAAGTGGAAACATGTGGAGCAAATATAATTAGCCAGAAAGGGAGGATGGACTACTAGAGCATTTTAGAAGCAGAAAATAAAATGATAATGAATACGACTGGAAGATGAAGGTGAGCATGAGCTAGGCTTAATTATAAAGGCAAAGGAATGGCAGGGATACAAATCTACAGCTTTCTAATGTGTGTCTGATTTATGAAGATACAATTATATACCTATGCATAAAAAGAAACAATGCCTTTCTTCTGCCACTGATTGTGAATAAGGGGCCTCTTCTTTCAGAATTCAGTCTCCACAGTTATAAGGGCGCGGTAATAGTTCTGCACAGCCCATTCACAGGTTTCTCATGTGGTTAAGAATCTAGGCACCTGAACATCCTTACCACAGTCATCCACCATCTCATAATTTGAGGGGAATTCCCTCATTAAAAAAAACAATCAACTGTTTATTTTATACCTTCCTATGCTGAAGGTTCATAACTGATTCCCCATCAGATGAAAATAAAGCTACCCACAGAAACTTAAGCATGAGGGAAAAATATTGTAACATTTCCTCCAAAACTTCAAAAATAATCAGCTGGTGAATGGGAGATGCCTTTTGTCTTATGCTTTAGAAAAAGCAGAATGTGACATCATCCTGTTTGGAAGAGACACTGCAAAGTAAGTCTCATTCGGGGTTCCAAACCAAGCCACCACACAAAACAAATCACCCACCACAAGTAATGATAAAATCAAACACATTAGTTCTATGCAGTAGCTCTAACTTCAGTTTTCCAAACATGTAAGTTGATACAACTTCAACACAACAGATGGAGATCATGCTCATATAAACTCAAGTCCAGGCTTGTTATGAGTTATAAATGTTCTTTATATTACAGCATATGATGCAATGAACTAGTTTCCGAGGATTTTTGGTGATGGAAATTTCCACATTGTCTTATGTGGTGGGCTGACTGCCAGGTGCCCACCCAGCTGTGCTCTCACTCATCCATGCAACAGGGCAAGGGGAGAAAACAGGATGGAAAAGTTCATGGGTCAAAATGATGACCAGGAGATTGCTTCCAAACTACCATTATGGGCAAAAGAGACTCAACTTGGGGAAAATTAATCTAGTTTATTGCCAGTTAAAACGGCATTGGATACTGAGAAACAAAGACAAAAACAAACACACCATTCCTCCACCCTTCCTTTCTTCCCGGGCTCCCCTTCCTTCCTTCCCAGACTCCCCTTCCTTCCTGACTCCTCTACCTTTTCCCCTACCCCAAGCAAAGCAGAAGCATTGGGAACAGGAACAGGGTTTGTGGTCAGCCCAGAGCAGCTCCTCGCTGCTGCTCCTTCTCCTCACCCTCCTCCCTGCTCTGCCATGGGCTCCCCCGGGGCTGCAGCACCTCCCGCCCCTCCTCACCTGGGTGCGGGCAGGGCTGGTTCTCTCCCTGTTCCCCTCAGTCCTCAGGGCCCGGGCAGGGCTCTGCCCTGTCACCAACATGGCTGCCTGAGGCACCTCCCGCCGCGCTGAGGGGCTCAGCTGTGCCCTGCGCTGAGGGGCTGGAACCGCCCGGAACCGGCTGGAACCGGCCGTGTCCGGCTGGGGGCAGCTCCCCCCTCACAGAGGCCCCGCAGCCCCTGGGCACTGACACCATGTATATGTTATTAGTTCTACATCTTCTCAGGATCTGTAAGATTTAAGTTCCCCTCAATCCTTGCACTCTTATTTCCAATTACTACGCAGCATTTTGTCTCCAAGCAGTTTTATCAGCTGTTCTCTCTTGTGTTTGCCAGGTAACTCGCACCTCCACGTGCACCAAAAAAAAATGGTGAAGGAGCCAGACAGCACTTTCCATGACTGTGTCAGTCCCCAAAGCCTCAGTCTTTCCTCAGCCCTGACATCAGATTAGGTTGTTCAAACAACATCTCCTCCCAGTTCCATACTCACATTCACTTTCACAAACACAAACAACTCCATATTATCGACAATATTGAATCACACCTTTCCTGTTCCCTTAATAGTCATCCCTGCCCTCCAAAACTCCTAAACCACCCAACCAACACCTAAACTAGATTTAGTCATTCATGGATATTCTGTTAACAGAAACATCAGTGTATCTCGGCCAACAGCACTGCCAAACACCAATTGGTGACGTGTTCCCACCTTTACTGCTGCACTTTGAGTACCAAAAACTCAACTGGGGGAAGCAATTTCTTACTTCACACCCCACGTTTCACTGGGTACAGACAGGACCAATACACGTTTCTGTTGCAAAACACTGTTGCTATGGTGTCAGAGCGTATTAGGTCTCCTGGACCTTATTTATTATACATGTCCACATATTGTGACAATTGGGTTGTATAATATCCCATGTAGGCTAATGTGAAAATCATTTCTGCTGAATAGAAATTAGTTATTTTGATTCTACAGAGATTTGTTTTGTCAAAACTCATGTAGTATTTCAGGAAACTAATCATTGTTCAATTGTGGAGCACAAGTGTAAAATTATCATAACAGAAGTGGAGAGAATGAAAAGAACAATGTATCTGACCTCATTTGTTTGATTATTAATGGTGTTTCATCTAATTTACAAGGCCTAACCTTGTGTGATACAAATGCAGAGCACAAATGTACCTTTTTATCTCACAGCCACTAATTAGTTATGCTATATATCATACTATTTTTGCTCCAGTTAAGCAATGGGACACAGAAATCGGCAGCAAAGAGCCTCTAAGAATCATTTTTGCAAAATACTATAAGCTTAGGCAGATTGAGAAAAACGGTGAAAATCAGTTAATATGATTTTACAATTTGGTATAGCTCTCCTCAAAAAAGTCATTAAAAATTAGAAGTCAAAGCTTTCCAGAATTGCTGCAATTTGTTTAGAAGGCTTTTGTTTCTTTTCCTAAGACTTCACAGAGGCACCAGCCACCAGGAGGAAATGGCCCTGTATTACATCAGGTCAGTTCTGGGAGCTGTTCGGAGCACACGGGACCAGTGGCACTGCATCCTGCGCTTCAGAGAACACATCACCCCTTCTAAACACTTAAGGAAAGGAGATTTCTGAGATAGGAACAGCAAAACAAGCCTCACTTGATACTTCAGGTAACCCATGTCAGAGATAGAGCAGAACCTGAACCTTCTTCCTCTGTAAGTTACATATGAGAACACCCAGATGGATTGGCTGGTAGATGTGAGTGGGAACAAAACGCACTTCACCGAGTTATATGCACAATCAGGAGTCAAAGGGAAGGGTGTTAGTACCTCCCTCTGCCCCAGATTTTCTTGCATCAGACTTCAGGTGTCTTTCACAGCTTTTGTTTCTCCAGAAGTTTTGTAAGGTAAAAATCCACACTTGCTCAGCTGACGGATTTTGTTCCCTTGCTAGTTGAATTGCCATAACAGCAGAGCAGAGCACATGCTGGAATCAGGCCAGCAAGCTCAATTTGGGTGGCTTCTATAACACGTCGGCATATTAGCAGAAGAGAAAACACATCTCCACAAAACAATTAGGTAAAAATCAGGTGATAAAATGGAAAATTAGTGTACTTGGACAGAATTTAGGACTAAAGCTTTTCTCCTTCCCATTAATCTAGTGATGGATTATACCACTCTGTCCTGAATACATTTGTTTTAATTAAAGAAAACTGAAGGATGGACCATGCTCATTCAATATTTCAGGTCAGTACCACTGTATAACTTTGCACAAGTATATATCCTACCTATCTCTTCCCTTATACTCTAATGAGGTGATAAGTCAGTGAAAAGGGTGAAAACTCTAAACCTTTCATTTTAAAACCAGGGGGGGGTTTTACAGTTTTCCTTCTGAAAGTGAAAGGACTCCCCACCCTTACACCCCACTAACAACAACAAAATCATCTCCTCTCATTTTGGTCCTGTCTTACACTGCCTACACAACCTCAACAAGGGCAAGATGGGGCTGACCAAGAATGCCTTGTTGCTTCTTTTTGCTCCTTATCAGTTTGATTTTCTATTTCTGTTTTATGTTTCTGGAGTTTCTAGCACAACAGGGCATTGGCCCATGACAGTAACTCTGAGACACAACTGTAATACAAATAAATAAGAAATGTTTAAGAATTTCTTCTATTCAAGGAAAACTGAACAGCCTGAAAGGTCCCAAATTAACAGTAATTTAAAAATTTTTGAAGATTTTTTTTTCTTGTCCCCTGACAACTGGCTGTTACCTCAATCCCCAGGTGTGTCTGGGCTACCAGTAATTTACTGCCAAGATAGCTGTCAGCTGTTCTTCATAGTTTCTATGGAAAGGGAGGTGTCAAGGCTTGCCAAAAAACAGTGAGAACAAACTATTTATAGTTGATTATATACAGGCAAACTCTAGAACCTGCTTCTAGCATACACTCTAAAACCTAATTGGTTTTGATAATGTCATTTTCAAGTAACTATCATTACTAGTATTGCTTTCATTAAGTTTATGTTAAATTTATCTCCCTAGTACTACATCATTATTATTTACATGATGCTATACACCTCCACAGCAACACATCAAGTGAGGGGGCTGGATGAGCTTTCTGAGCACATCAGACTAAGCTGAGCTCTCACAAGGAGGTCAGAGGTGGAAGGGTAAGAGGGAATGCAGAATAATACAGAGGTGATCTACAGTCTGAAATACTGCACAAAAAGTACCAAACACTAGTTACAGTATCACAAGTGTAAAGAAAGAAGACATGTTGTCAACTGAAGTAGAAAATTTCTTTAGTATTATTAAAAGAAGTTGTGTTATAATGCCAAAAGATAGAGTTGTTGAGAATAAAGTATCTGTGGGAAAAAAAAAAACAACACAAAAAACCAACACTCAACCTCCAAAAAACCACCAAAATAGAAAAAACAAAATCCCCAAACACCCTTTGCATCATGTTTTGTTCCTGTCACTGTAGGTATCTGCACCAGGGCTATTCCCTGGCAAAGGGCTTCCACAGAAGCTAAATCTTGCAATATCAGCAGATCAATACTTTGATATTCAGCAAAACCGTATTTTACTTTCTCCCCTTTCCCTTCCAGCTCTGTTAGCCAGCATGCTCAGGCTTCTCTTTTCCTAAGCAGAAAACTACAGAATGCTCCTATTCTGAATTCTAATTTTTATTCAGACACCCAAGAGTCTCACCTACCTTCAGATTACAAATGCAGAATATAAGATTAAATTTATTTTTGTTCTCCTTAAGCACAGAGTCATTGAATCACTGTTCCAGTTATTTTGTTCTTATCCTTCCAGGTATGCTCTCTCCTGTAGCTCCTTCTCAAGCCTACTTCAGTCCACTCTTAATGAACAAGTCATCAGCCCACTTGTCATCTGTTCATTCATGAGGGTGCTGCTTTTCCACTGAAGAAAACAATCCTCTCTTCCTTTTGAAGGGCCCACCAAATGCTAACTATACAAACATAACTAACCAGCATTCAACCAAGGGAGAGGGAGGATAAGGAACTTGTAGCTAAAGTAACACAGCTCAGCAGAAGCTTGGTATCCTTTCTGCTTCTGAAATAAACACCTTGCATCTGTCCCTCACAAAAAATTATCTGTGTGGATTTGTTTTCTTTTACCCATCTGTTCACATACTCGACCCGTGATCCAGACAGCCTGTCTTAAGATCACACAGTATATCTTCCTATGACTTGGTGACATGCAATACTTCTAACCAGAGTCTTCTGGATGCCAGCGTTCTTGGATGCTTTAGCCACTGAGTTTCATTTTGCCAACCCTTCACAAAAAACACATCACCGGAGTCTCAGGAAAGTGTCTCCTTATGAGACAGAGCTTACAGAGAAGCAGCACTGCGAAGGTCATCAGAATATACCCACTTATATTGTAGCATTATAAAAGAGATAAAACAAAAAAAACACACAGGAAGAAAATATTGTTATTTAATGAACAATCTTTGGTTCACAGTTGTCTAAATTGTCTCTAATGTTTTGATTAAAATAATTTAAATAAATTAAACCCCAGGCAAAAAATAAACAAATGTAAGGAAAGGAAATTTAATTTTGACAGACTGTCTAAGCACAATGGTGCTCTTTTTCAGAAAGGCTTTATTTCTAGTGGTGCAACTTTACAAACAATAGCCCTTCAAACCCAGGCATTTTATAGCAGGCTGCTGCGGTATCCTGGCTGCTGTTGCAACTTCAGTTGCATTCTAAAGTTCAGATCAAGGTTCTGCTTTTTATTTCAAGGTCTTTGGTAAAACATCTGTACAACATACTGCTGCTTAGTCACATTTATTTGTGCTTATTATCTTATGCTATTATTTCTGCCAGAAAGACTTGACAATTATGCATTTGCAGATGTAGTAGATCAAAATCCCCTGAACACTCTGGTGTTTGCTCTGGGCTTATTATTCCCTGATACTTTTGCTATCAGTAGAATTTGCTTGTTTACCATTTCTATCTCTATTTAGATCATTTATATAGATGAGAAACAGTGTGAAGTCGCAGTGCTGACTCCTGGGAGGTCTCATTTGTTGTCTTCTCCCAGATGAACAGCAGCTACTTTTACTACTGTTTGCTATTTTAAGACAGAGCTCCACTCACACCTGTGTTCTCACTTGCACTTCACATGGATTTGGGTTTAAAAGAGATTAAGCTATGCTGGCTCCAAATTCAGCAAAGGGGGAAAAGGTTTCCAGAGAAAAGATAAATGTTAAATTCTGGGCCAGTGACAGGGAGAAGGATTTGGCTTTTAGAACCCAGAGGAAAGTGATTATATATGCTAGCAAAGAAGGAAAAGAAAGAAGGAGGGGAAAAAATAAAAAGGAAAATATCAGCTTGAGATTTTTCCTGTGACAACTTTTCTTGAACACCTGTGTCCTTCTCAGCAGAGAGAAAAGTGATTAGGTAAAGCAAGAAAGTAATTTGGGAGTCCAGGTACAGTTCCAGGGAAGTGGGGGTGAGTTGCCTCTAAAGTTTCAAGGTCTTTTTAGAGGTTGATTTTACTTCACTTTAAAGGAAGTAGGTGAGTGCACAGAAGGGTTAATAAAGCTCGTTTCCTATAGATTTCTATTTTATGAAGGGATTTTATTGAAATTTAATGTAGTTTAAACTCTGAAACTTTTATGGAAATCTTGCTATGGGAGAAAGGAAGCAGAAGGAGAACTACTTCTCAGTTCTAGCAGCTGTTTTCAAGAAGTGAATATTTTTAAACTATTAATTCTTCATCAGCCTTGGCTGTAACAGGCTGATGCACTCAGAATGGATCTTATTCATCGTAACAGATAAAAGTCATGACTAGATAAGACATTTTCTTAAGAAAGAAGACACTTTGAAATGAAAAGAACTAAGCAGGAATGCCACAAAACACTGAAATCAAAGCTACTGTTTTGGCTATGAGTCAACTCATTCTCTCAAAAAAGCTTTTTTTTTTTTTCTCCCCACGTTGACCAGATTCACTAAGCTCGACTGAGGATATCCTACCCAGAGCTAACTTCAAACCCTACAGCTGAAAAGCCAAAAGCTGTTGTCTGGAGGCAGGGCTCTTGGCATTTTCTCCTGATGTGCCCAACTCTACCCAGCAGTCAAATGATTTTAAACTGGAACTTACATCTTCTGCCGATCAGACTTGTAGGAATTACATTCACCTTGTCTTTAACCCAGGCAATTGCATCATCTTGCTGTAATTTTAAAATTATAAACTAATGGAAATGTTTGGATTTTGTTGTGAATCAAGAAAGGGCAAGTAATAAGTATCACTTACTCTTTTATTCATTGGAGTTTGCAAACCCCATTTACCTTATGCCTGGCCGAATATAGAAGGGGGTTTAGTTTGTTTAATAGCAAAAATTTCTAACATTTAGTTTCCCTCTTCTTCTAAATTTAGTTCTGACAACTTTTAGAGGTCTTGAAATAAGAACTCTATGAACAGGATAGGACTTACCCTTACTCTTCATTGAAACCACTTCGGTGAAATCAGTGAGGTAACTAAGAAGAGGCAACCACTCCTTTGACTGCTACAAGGCATTCTGGTGAGGGGTTACCTGTCAAGCACACCGGTCTCCAAAACAGCTGAACTGAAGAAAGGAAAATCTCCACAGTTTATATTCAATATTTTTCCAGTCACATCCTCAAGCGTCTCTGCCAAAGAAGCAGATCTTGGTTTACATGGCCCTCAGTGAATGTGGTAAAACACTACCTCCATAAATTGTAACGAGTGAAATAATGAAAAAATCTGGCACATGCAAAGATCTTGGCTTAAAAGAAAGCCTTGATGTCCAACTTGGCCTCCATCTTAACTGCAAATAAGCAATTTGCTCTTCCACCCTTAAATGCATTACCTTGACCCAAACTCTATCACAAGACCTCCACCTGCCATTGTGGAAAGCGTATTACAGTATTAAAAGATTCTTCTTATTTGTGGCAACTCTTCGGTAAAGTATAAATCACACTCCCAGCATTAACACTGCACTGAATTTTCTGTATAAAAAAAGCCTTTTCCTTTATGCATATCAAGGATTATCTCAGTCTTTTGTATTTTTGTGGGGCTACAAAACATTGAAAAAAGAATCACATATACCTACAATATTCCCCTTCTGTTCTGCATCTTTACTTAATTGTTACTGAAGACCTGCACACAGTTCGCGCTCGTCTGTCCCAGTGCTGGACTTTTCAAAAGGTATTTCAGCAACATGAACAACAGGGATGTTGTCTGCAAAACTGCTGAGTAGATGATAATAGTTCTCGAGGCATTTTTAAAGCCTGGTGAACAGACTCTTAGGAAACTGAATATCTCTGCACACCAGAAGCACTGTAAATATTGTAACACACTAAATGGTGTTTGGGATACACAAAGTGAAAACTTTAAGCCCTCAGGCCACAAGGTCCCTGGTGCTCCTTACAGATGCTTTCCAACTTTGTAACTGTTTAGAGAGCATCAGCTCAACTGTAGGGCATTAACATACACCCAGATGTTCTCCTCTGATTTTTGTTTAAAGACTTTCTAATCTTCATAGTGCAGTCACACTTTATGACAAGGATTGCCTTAATGTTTCAGCACTTGAAACCAAAAGTGGAAATACTTTTCTACAAATCTTCAAAATATTGTAGGAAAATAGAATGGGCTGTCCCTAAAGGGCAGAAATTGCCCTCAGGCTAGGGGCTGGCAAATCTCTACAGTTACTGGTGAAACAGAAATAGATAAGTTCTACCCAAAGAGGCACACTTATTGTTGTCAAGATGTACGTATTTATGTATTTTAAACTCTTCTCTGTGGATAAAGCAGATGAAGAGATGCATGGCATACGTTGGCAAGCTACAAAGCTTTCAAGCAGCATATGTCCCCAGAACAAGGAGAAGACTCTGCTTCCAAACTTCTTACAGAAGGATGAAGACTGCAGCTAACTGCAGTACTTTCCACAGCATATCACCACTGACTTGAAATCATTACTGAAAGCCATGCCATTGACTTTGCAATAACTCCATGTCTCAGCCTTGGTACAATGGCAGCCTGGATCGACAGATAGTAGCTAAAACTGGCTCCAGGCTTTTGTATCTATTGGTCTTTGTTAATTGCATTTCTACTTTCTTTATCACATTTGCTTCTAAACACTCAGCAGCACAGAGGATGCTGACAGGGCAAGTAAGTTTTGTCCTAAGTTCACACAGAAGCCTCTACAAATAAGAGTCTAGGCTAGATGCTGCATTATAGCTACTACAGGAGTAGACAAACAAAGCAGTACAGTTCTTAGCAATGATCTGAAGTATGTAAGAAAGAGAGACAACAAAGGTCTCCAGGGACTCACTGATATACCCAGTTAACTAGCACTTGAAAAGCCCAACATCTGTGTTCCTACCATTGCTAGAAGCAGCACTATGTTGACTCATAGCAAATTACTCAGTCACAAGGGGATTCATTTCACTTAAACTTAGGTGCTCACAAAGTAGATGTTGACATCTCAGTTATCCTTGTATAAGCAGTGCAAGGCAACTGACACTTCTACTAGAGCATGGATCACCTTGTCCAAAAAAAAGACAATTAAAATAGGTCAGAGGAATCACAGCCTAGAAACAATGATTTTTCTCCATTTTCTGTGAAGAACTCTGGATGAAAAGATGCCTTGAGAGCTACAAGGGCTTTTCAAGCAATGAAGTAGAAAATGGAAGCTCAAGGTGTCAGGCCCACTTATGTCAGTAACTAAACCAGACTATTTTCCATACATCATAGAGTATGGAACAGCGAAATCCTAATGTTACCTCAGTTCGTCATTCTTCAACTTCTATGCGACATACAAAAACACCAGCCCAGAACATGCCTGTCACGGAGCAGGGAACAGCCTCCCAGCTTCACGTTGTTTTCTCTGAGAGAAAAAGAAAAAAACTCCATTCCATGTCTCACTGCTTTTTCATACTCCTGTTCATGCATAGCTACAGTAACTACCCATGAGTATGAGAAAACTGCTCTTAGAGATTACAAAGACTGTCAAGAATAGGGTAAATCTGTGACTACTCTGAAGTGGATACATGTTTCTATTTCTCAGCATTGATATAAAATCTGGAAGTGTTTCACAAAAATACAGCCTCTATCTTTGAGCAGAAATTCAGTTTGAATCTCCACTGCCATACCCTTTGTGCAGTTGTTCCTACCTGTGCTAATCACAATGTCAGCTTCTCAACTGTACACTGCACATGAATACCTGAGCTGGCAAAGAAGGCAGCCTTCAGGATCCAAGGGGGCTTTGAAGCTGTATTTCAATATATATTGTCTCTTCTAAATTGGATCAAATTTGTTTCTACTGAAAAGTGCATCACTTCCTAACTACTCCTGACACCTGAACAGACTATTCAATAAAGTCTGCCCAGGTAAAAAATCTAAGCTATATCTTATACCATCAAGAGCATTCCTGAATAGGTAGATGATGTGTGGTTTGATCTTATCAGTTAAATATGAAAATAAGGGGAAGAATGGTATTTCTAATAGTATAGCAGGCCCCAGAAGCACAGTGGAATACTGCATTCAGGATTAAGTCAGGTGCTGCCTATGAAATTCTCAAAAAGTTCTGCTCTTCCCTCTCTCAAAAATTCAAGTGCACAGTTTTGTGGTGATGGTGAGGAGGATAATGACTATTTGGGTAAAATTTTCCATCTTTTGGAAAGAGTTACATAAAACAGTAATTTTTGTCAGACATGCATGTTGCAAGTAGATATGGGAAAAATGGTCTACAAAATAACTGGTGCTTTTGTTTAAACAAGGAAAACTGTCATCTGGGCACCTTCCAGGTGAAATGTTGCCATTGTACACTGAACTAAAGGAGTCTGTGGTGCCAATATAAGACCTCTGTCTCTCTCAGACCTGTCAATGATGTATCAGCAGTACAGCGTAGGCATGCACGTCACACTACAAGGACAGCAATACTTGTACTGGGTTATACAACGTGTAGCAATATGTAGATTTTTATAAAGCTTTGCTTTAGAGAGGGAATACTGACCACCCACTCCAATTGTCTGTCATGTTTCATCCAGATGTCCTCTTATTCCTAAAAATTTAATTCCTCAGAAGTCTAAGTAGCATGGCACAGGTGGAAAGACTAAAGGATCAGGATGCATTACTTAGGTACGATTCACTGCTTGAACTGTGGTGTTTTCATACTCAGCATACAGCAGAAAACACCTCTAAAGGTATTTGCCTAAATGAATGGGTTGAACTAAGTTGTTCTTCCCCATTTTTGTGAAACAGGAAAAGTACTGCAGCTCAGCTGCTGTGAAATAACCAACAAGGATTTGGGTATCTGAGCACACAGTGACAGGCAAGCGATGGGGACAGATACTCCTACTGCCTGAGGGGATGTGGTGGTTGCAGCCTGCCTTGGTTCCCAGAACTTGATCATAGTTCAGTCAAGTCAGAACTTTAATATTAATCAATGTGTTCTGCTCAGGTTCTCGTTTGTTAAACTTCAAGTTAAACCTAAGAGAGACAAACTTTTTAGCAGAGAAATGAAGCACATTGTCATGGTTCAGATTTCCCCCAGTCTTTCTTTACTACATCCAGGCCTTTTTTGTACCACCACACTTGTCTTTGATTATATTCCTGGTGTCAAGGCTTTTGGAAGGCCTTCCACTGAGCACAGGTCTGCCCTGAGCACTGCACAACCAGCACAGCCCTAACCAAGTCACAGAACAGCCTTTTTGAGGGACTAGTTGCTCCCTAGCTCATCAGTTTCATAAGAATCACATAAAAGTTAATGTTTAATCTCTTAATAAAGCTATCAGAAGTAAACATCTTTTTACTACTTTCTTCTTAAGGACACTAAACACACTCTGAGGGAGGGATACAAATCTAAATGAAGTCAGCTCTTAAACTACTCTCCATCTTCCGTAAGAATGAATCTCCCTCAGAGGGCTCTGACAATATAGCTGGTGTTGGGGATGGGGGCAGAAAGGAGGGTAAGAATGGGAGAACAAAACAAAATCACCTCCCAAAACCAAATAAAGCTCCATTCTTGACCTCAGACACTAAGGGTAGAGAGTTCTCTGAATTGCTTCAAAGCATTTTCCTGTGGTACTCGGTGTTCTGTTCCCAGCTATAGCTGACTGTTGTTGCTTCAGATGAAGGGATAAAAACAGAATACATCTAGCCAAGTACACACTGGAGAAAAAAAAAAAAAATCCTTCTAATGCCTGTAGGAGGCTAAGGGGCAAGTAACTGAGCAGAGACTCTCAGCCTGAGTTTCAATGGCTCAGTGCATTGTATAATATTACACAAGTGAAAAATGGGTTTAAAAAAAAGTTCCCACTTTTTGATCAGATACAATTGTTTACAGCCACAAGGCACTAGTGTTTATTTTTGCACAAGATCTTAAGCAATTAGAAATCTGGTCTGGTTCAGCACATGTTCCCTGGATGAACTCCTCCTCCTTGTGATGACTTCTAAAGCTCCAGCTTTTTGAGATTCGCCTCTGAAGTAGCCAGCTGTCTCTCTCTGCTACTCATTTACTAAACCATGAAGTTCTTTCATGCAAATGCACAAATTGCATTTCCAACAATGCACCAAAAAATACTCCACGACTGACAAACAGAGGCATATGCAACACAGATAACACCCCAGTTTCAGGGCTATCAGGGAAAGTGCACAGCAGTTTCTGTCCGCACACATTAACATCCAAGTCATCTAAGCACTGCTGTGCCTCTGAGCCATCTCGATTGCAATGGATTACCATCTCTCCGGAGATTCAGGATGGCATTCCCATTATCCACTTAGCTACGTGCTTTTACTGTATCATCTACTTAACCTAAGCTGATGCTACTACCTGCCATTACTTCTGTGCTATGAATACTGGAGGTGATAGACATCAACCTGCCATTCCTCCCTCTTCTAGAAGATGCAAAGTGAGGAAGCACTGCAGAATTCAGCTGCAAATGGTGTGACAAGGTTATAAAATTAGTCACAACAAGAGTTTGCATTCAAACAAAAGTGCAGTATCTACTTTATTAACAAAATCTATTTCGTTAGAGCCAGTCAGATCAGATTATTAACACACTCCACAGCATTAAAGAACATGAGCCACAGTGCCAGACATTCTACAGGCAGTTTTATAAAGTTATTCCAGTTTCAAGACAAGGAAGCCTGGTTTTAAAATGACCTACTAAGTGACACTACCCCATCAGGTTTTCCATAAAAATCACCTTATTACCTTCAAATGCTGTTCTCTCCTTTATGTCATAAGTCTTTGTCTTATCATGAAAGATATTCAGTCTAAGTTATTCACTATTTCAAAATTTTATTTTAATATTACCTTCATGGAAATTTTGACAAATTTGATAAAGTCTTCATCATATGTATTAGCATGGCCTAAGGAGCTACTAATAACAGCCAAACTGTTCCAGGCACTGTTTAAAAAAGCAGAAAGATCATAACCTGAAGAATTTTAATTCAAAGAGAGGAAAAAAAAAAACAAACAAACCAAGCCCACACATAGGACAAAGACATGTACCACAAGCAGAATGAACAACATACTGATCATCCAACAGCTTTTGGAAACAAAAAAGCAGCTAGGAAGGTACAAGGTGCCGGGGGAGGCATGGGACATGAGGACATGGAAGGAAAGGTACAGATCTAAACTGGGGTGAAGAGCGGTGAAGCTGTAGGAACACTTGTGGTAACGCCGAGCCAAGACTGTACAAGACTGTCAGTGCAAGCTAGGTGCTCACTGACACGGAAGAGGAGTTTCATCCTGGGGGAGTGCACCCCTTCCTCCTCCTTCCTTGCAGCTTTTCTTGCCGAGTATGATGCCATATGTTATGGAATATCCCTCTGGTCAGTCAGGGCCAGCTGTCCCAGCTGTGTCCCCTCCCAACTTCTTGTGTCCCTCCAGTTCACTCACTGGTGGGACAGCACGAGGAACAGCAAAGGCCTTGAGGCGGTGTAAGTGCTGGGCAGCAATAGGTAAAACACAGGTGTGTCATCAACACTGTTTTAATCACAAATCCAAAATACAGCACCATATGAGCTACTATGAAGAAAACTAACTCTACCCCAGCCAAAACCAGTACCGATGTCCCTGCAAGCCAACAGTGTACGTGCTGATCCCACAACCACCTCAGTAAGGAATTGGCACACTAAGGACTGTAGTCTTTTCTTACCCCAAGAATGCACACTAGCCCAATGACCTGTTTTATGGACTCAGTAGGGACAGGATGCAATCTCTCTTGTCCCCAGTGATTTGCTTTGAAACCATACACACTGACAAAAGGAAGAGCAGAAGTTGCCGAGCACTTTACAGAATAGATCCCGGGCTCTGTGTGTGTATTTATCTATCTGTAGTATTACTGCTCATTAAAAAGTCTGTCCCCCTTTTAAGTGAAAAAATATTTAGTTTCCCTGGCTTATGACAGTCTTTGTAAAGAGCAGTGCTATATTGATTCTTTCTTCTGTGTGTACACAAACTCATTTATAATGTTATGACCTGAATTGTAGAGCACAAATTTAAAATGACCTGTACATATTACTTGGTAACATTTGGATTGCAAGTTAAATACTCCCTGATTAAACATGAATGCTTTTCCCTGGGAGTACGAGATATCTTATCAGAAAAGCTTTCTTATCAAATTCACCATCCTGGAGGCAGCCGCATTCTCTTGCGGTGCTGGGAGTTTATAATGATAAAATTAACAATGTTGTATTTCCCAATGAAGTCAGCAGCAGTGCACTGCATCCTACCATTAATCATTACAGCCAGTTCTCATAACAGAGCCACTTGCTGGCCCTCAGGCACCTGCATCACTCCCCAAGCAATTCCAGTCCCCAGCAATAACTTATCACAGAAGCCAGGGATCAAGATTAAAAACCCAGTGAATAATGGGAGACTGTGTGCACCTCTATTCCTCTGGTAGATACAAGCAAGCTAATAACCTCCTTAAAGGGGAAGCAAATCATTCCATATTTTTCACTTTATAGACAAGCCAGAGAAGACCTGTATCTGTGTCTCAGTAAAATTTATTGTATTGTTTAAGTTACTTGTTTCTGTCGTGTGGAAGGCATCGACAAGTGTGAAACGCTCTGGGGGGGCTCCCCTCTATAGCACTCTTCTGAGTACTCTATATTCTGCACCCTGCTTACAATCGGAATTGCAGGGGAAGGAAATTTTAATTTCATTCAGAAAATCAGAAACGTTACCCATTTTGAAAAGCACATCAGCAAGTGGTATAATCAGAGGCCAGATTTCCAGCTGGTAAAAAATGGCTTGGATTGCCATTTGTGCCATAGAGGTGATAAAAGAGCCCTTGCAAACAGATTTCAGCCCTGGCTTCTCCCCCTCTCTCATTCCCAGTCACAGGGCACAGTACTAAAACACTGAGCATTCTGCTGCTGATGCAACTCAGCACAACTCTCTGGGAAAGAGCCTGGGACAAGCAGTGCAGCTCACAACTTCCTAACACATGAGAGGCAGGTCTGGAAATTCTAAAGGAGTATGTTACAGAAACCTTGATGGGAACCTGACTTAAATGTACCTGATAGGAGAAAAAAAAAAAGCACGTGTACATACACACACGTGTAGATATGTAAGTAGTTAGTCATATGCAGAGAAAGGTTTTTCTCTCATTCAGTTCAACATCAAATATTATTCCACTTTCTATTCCATATGCAATCTTACCCCAGCTATTCCTGGTTTCACCTACAGAGCATAAGGAACTTTAAAACTATGATTCTTATACTGTTTATTCAAAAATTAATCTGGAAAAATATCTGCAGCCCTAAAGCAGTTTGAAAGGAAGTGAAGTAAGTAGAGTTGGTCTAAGAGACTGAGACACAGTATATCATGCTGCTCCTCGGTGTTCTCAATTTCATATCTCAAGTTTGGGGTTTTGGTTTTGTTTGTTTGTAGGGGGGTTTTCTAGGTTATTATAAAGGGGGTGCTTGAATTCCTGAGTGAAAAACAATAATTACTGCGCTTAACACAATTAATACTTGCTACAGATTTTGTATGAGGTAAGCAGAGAAAGAATTTCAATTTCAAGTACGGTGCTGAAGAGGAAGAGAACACAGGGAATTTCAGAAAGATAAATGTAAAACTGCTGTGTTAAAAGTATCCAGTTTATATAGGGATTCCTTTGCTACACCTGCATATGATGCCTTAGTCAACAGCTATTTCAGACAACACACTGTGCTGAACCAGTACAATACATAACACCACAGCTCTGAGAAAAGTGTGTGAAACTGTAACTGAGTCACAGCTGGGCTCATCTCATAACAAACACCACACGGACTCAGAGGATCTAATTTGCCAATTACAGTAAATGAAATGTTAAGAATCATGGAGACTGCAATTTAATCTTTAAAAACTGAAACATGCCACCAAAAACTCTAAGAGAGAGAAAGAAATGGATACCAAACATGAGCACAAAAATTTGTCAAGTGAGATTAGTCATTGAGCCTAGTTATAAATTATATAAATCAACTGTTTTCCTAAGAGTTTTCATAAAATAGTTATTTTCAATGGACAGGTCTCAAAAATCCTGCCTGATTTCCCCACCTACTAAAAATATAAGTTCATCTTGGTTATAAAAGCTTGATGCACCCCAAAAAGCTTTCCAAGCATACAGTCAAATGAGGTAAAAGTCATTACTACTTATTGACATACATGTAAACCTGCATAAAAATCACATTATGTTTAATGACTTAGAAATAAATAATGATGTATTAATGTAATTGATGTATTTCTGAACAGATGCATTTCTGAACACATGTGATATGCTGGAGTGTCAAATGGTTCAAGCATAGTGCTATTCCCATTACCCTATGAGTTAGGGTAATTAGAAACAGGGACAACATTGGACTTAGAAATGTGTTGTGATCACTCCAAAATATGTAGTAAACAAAGAAGTGTTACTTGAATCTTGACTGTCATAATATTCTGATCATAATCAATCCATAGACAGTTATTTCCACCCAAAATCACATAAGAGGCCATTATTCACTTTTTCACATTTAGTTTGTGTCCAGGGTGAGGAAACTCTGAAACTGAATTGAATACTTCTGCTGAATGATTTTTCCTAATTAACTCTGACAATAATTAATTTTCCACAAAAATTTAGTCTTTCCTTATTAGATCTTTATTTTCGATAAAAGAATTAAAAAGTATAGTATTATACATCAAGCTTCAGCAAAATATCTCTGCTGAGTGTATCTTGGGATCCTGTGGTTCTTATTAATATTACAAAAGTCTATTGTAGTGGGGAGAATAGAGAATACAGCAAGTATTGTATTCCCATACAATTACTGGGATTTCAAAATATTATACCCATGAATGCATGTCATTCGCTTTACAAATGTCAGAACTGGTGTCAACTGGAGCCTTTAGAGATATGATGCTATTAGCAGCTTCTCCACGTGTTCCTGAAGGGGGAAGATCAATGAGAGAATGCTTCAAAAGCTGGGTACAACTGATGTGCTGCTGATGGAAGAGCACAACAGCAGAGGTATTTTGGTTGTGTCTCAAGGAAGGCAGACAACAGTCTGATAAAAATGTTTCTGCTGGATTATGTTTCAGAGAATGCAATCTGCAGGTGGATGAAGAAAGCAGCAGCACAAACAGTTTTTGCAGGTTTATGGCTTAGTCTGGTAGCAAAGGTTTTTATTTAACAAAAAGAACTGGCTTTCTAACCATGCACTTGGGATCACAGAGGTTTGTAAACCAGATCTTTACATCGTGCCAAATAGTTCAGTAAGGACATAACCACATAGTGGAATCTATTTTCCACTCTTGAGTTGGTCCTTACCACGTAAAATACAGGCAACTTGGGTGCCAGAAAATCCTCTACCATTCATTTCAACGCCTGTCTGTTTCTCACTGCTGTAGTTGACCTCTGTCGATTCATCAGCCTGAAAAACTGTCCTTTTGCTGACTGAACTAATAAATAATCAATAGACTTTTTCTAGTCTTGCTATTAATTCCGTATTCACAAGGCAGATGGAGCTCAGTGGTATCCACTGAAAGGACAAGGGATGGCAGGCACAAACCAAAATACAAGACATTCTATTTCAGCATCAGAAAAAGCTTTTTTTTTCTCAGATGTGATTGAACACTGCAACATGCTGCCTAGAGAAGCTGTGAATTTTCCATTCTTGGAGATATTCAACACCCATTTGGACATTGCCCTAAACAACCTGCCCTACTTGACCCGGTGTTGAGCAGAGGGGGTGGACTAGATGATCTCCAGATGTGCCTACCAACCTCAACCATTCTGTCATTTGTGATTCTATAAAAGATTATATATGCATAGCTGACATCTTTTGACTCGCCCCGGTCCAATGCCTTTGATTGCAAATCTGAGAGATACCAAAATGGGCCTTCCTGCCTGCAAGCACAGCTTCAAAGAGCTACATCTGTGATCCATGTTGTACAAGGTGCTGAGGACTAACACAGATATGGAAGCTGTTCTCCACAGAAAGTGTATGCGCGGGATAGTGTCAAGAGGGCAAGTCTGAGCCCGCCAGTAGTGACCTGCTTACAATGCATGGTTTGTTAAGAGGTCAGTTAGGTTTTCAGTGAGGAAGAGATTCATGGAACAGTATTGTTGTGAAGAAAAAGTTCAGTCTCCCTTGGACACAGAATGGATAAATTAGGGATTTCAGAAAGAGTGATTTAAGAAAATGAAGCTAGTGTAAAAACACAGTTCAAGTATCTCCTAGACTGGACTTAAGACTGGAAGAAAATAAGTTTTGATTTAGGGAAAACTGAGGATGTGTCAGTCTTCTTTCTAAAAGCTTACAAGGTGTTTACCTTTAGGTAAATGCTCAGGCCTTGTTTAAGATATTTTTAATTGTCTTCCCAGAAAGAGGCTCTAAATCAGCATTGCAGGTGGAGACAAAAAAAGCACCAGTGGAGACAAGAAGTAGTTCTACCAGAGACAGTCAAGACTTCCAACACTTCTGAAATTCAAAGGGGAAGAGGCAGGCTGACTCTGTGTTATGTTATGGAGAGAGTATTAGATATGAAGTTGTACAACAGACCAGAGAAAATGTGACACTGACTGCCCTTGCAAAGGATGTAGCATTGGAGATTCTTAAATATTCCACCCCCCTCCACCTTTAAGAAAATATTTTTAATCCCATAGCTCTTAGCCCAGTACAATTCATTATTACTCCCTCTGTTCTATGAGAACAGCAATTTCCCTAAGATCAGGTAGCAGAAGATTGTATTTATGTGCTAAAACTCAGAACTGCTAGACTCTTAGAAAAGTTTCCCTAATTGGGTTATTTTTTCTGCAAATTGGTCTAAACATAACAATGAGTCTTTAGTATTCTTGTAGCACTGCTCATACAGCTTTAAATAAAACAAAAACAAAGAAAATGCTGAAGCAAAATAAACTGAAATATAAAGTAATACTTCACATTTGATTTTTCACTAGGAAGCAAAAAGTTGGAATTACACTACTAGGCCTGACTGATATGTTAAGAAATAAAAACTACAAAAAAGAATGCAAAGGTTCAATGCTGAAAATGCTCATGCACATGAATACTTAAGAGACTGAGTAAATAAATTCAAATTATGGACTTCATGCAAAAGTGTCAGGATGCAAAAAATCAAGTTACCATCTCATACTGAAATGCACAGCTTTATATTGTCTATTTAAGCTTCCCAAAATTCCTGCTGATTGCACTGAGGAGTTTGTAGAAGATGATCAGTACATGATCATGCCATTCAAATCTTGCCTGTTTTGGATACAGACAGAACACACATTTGTGAGATCATCTGCATCTTCTAAAGTCCCACCTTGTATTTATATATAATCAAACCCAAGATATTTATCATTTAGTTGCTAAAAGATGGTATTTTTTCTTAACAGTTACTTTTGAATTATCTCATCTGCTAATACATCCCTTGAAATTGTGCTTAGATTAAAAACACCTCTAAAGGAAATAGAATTGGAAATAGAATAAGATGTTTCAATAGATCCATTTTTTTAATGGTCCCTACACAACACATGCAAAAGATCAAGCTGGTGAACACACGTCAGCATCAGTTTCTGACAGCCCTCAAATGTGTGAGCAATTCTTATGAAAGCAAACATATAGACATCAAAAAGAACACAACTACTCCCTATCCTTGAATAAAAATATTTCTATTCTACCAAAAGTGCTCAGGTACAAAACACTATTTGCCTTGTTTCCTCTGTCAGGTGGCTTAGTTTTACACCAACTTTCTCTTCAATGTAGAATGTAATGTGACTTTGGAGAGAAGAGGGATTTGGGAGGGGGTTTTTTTAGTGTTTTATTAAGCCATGAGGAGTCAAACATTTTGCTGAGTTAAGGTGATTCACTACATTACCCTGCTTAAGCTCAATATCTATTTCTGTGTTGCCTATTTTAATCTTGGTTGCAAGTTAAACTGACATTGCTGAAGCTTTTTTCTAAGGGTTTCCAACGTATAAGCTAAATTGCAGTACCTCGTAAATGGGGTTTTGTCTGTTCAGCAGACAGAGAGCGATTGATTAAGCTTCAGTGACTTGTCTGTGGATATGAATTCTTAAAGACACTGATCTGCAAAATCAGAAACCCAGTGATAGATTACATTGGCAGAATATTCCAGTGCAGTACTCTGGAAATTAGTGCAAGTTGTATGCCTGAGACAGAAGGGCTGATCTAGCACGCCATGCTTATGTAGCTCTTTAATATCCCACCAGTTGGAAGGGTGGAAATGTGCCCCTCTACCAATCTGATTTCATCAACTGTTAAAGATCTACAATCTCCAAAAGGGCAGATCTTTTTAGCAAAACTTTTTTAACTTGAATATATTCTAAAAATAATGCCAAAAGTATACTTCTGACACAACTTAAGGAAATAAGGAAACAGAAATGAGAGTTTACTGAGCTCCCACACAACCTGATGGCTGATTAAAGTCAATGGCAGAGAAAAGTGTGCTATGAATTGCTTTCCATGGCTCAGTATGTGAGTTTCAATTCAGTATTTTAAAGAGCAAAGCATATTTCAGAGTTGAGCCAATTTACAATGCAAATTGAGACTCTGTGCTTTCAAAATTATCATCCTTAAGAATACACTCTGGAGTGTATTGTTTTTGTTTTCTCTTCTGAGCAGCAAACTTTGACACAAACAGCTCGTGGATCAATAAGCAACTTGTTTCATGGTCTCCACGTGCATTGATTCATGAACCATTTGTCTCCTTGTAAACACCATAATAAAATAATTATTACTTAATAACACACCATTACATCATCAGTAACCAATCAGAATGCTGAGGAAACTTGCCCTTGTATATCAGCTATATATTGTATTTCATTCAATTTCAGAATAAATCAATGTATTTCTTTCCATGGCCTGGGTGTTTCGGAGGTGCTCATGTAATTTCTCCCTCAACAAACAAAGATCACCTGAGACCTGTTAGGTCCTGCCGAGCCTTCTCCTGTTGAGGTTGAACGAGCCCCATTCCTCCAGTCTCTCCTCACAGAATATGTGCTCCAGCCCTCACCACCTGGGGAGCCGTTCACTGAACCTCCCCTGGACTGTAGGACCTAAAACTGGCTGCAGTGCTGTTCTCACAGCCTAATGACTGCTGAGTTAAGGGGGATAATGACTTCTCATGATCTACTGCCTATGCTCTGTATAATACAGCCCATGATACTGTCAGTCCTCTCTGCTGCAGACACACTGCTGGCTAGTGTTTGCTGTCCACCAAGGCATCCAGATCCTCTTCAGCAGAGCTGCTGCTCTTCAGGCTGTGGTTTCACAAGGGCTTCTTCCTCACCAGGTGCAAGACTTCACATTTTTCCCTGTTGGATCTTGTGAGGTTCCAGTCAACCCACTCCTCTGGCCTGTCCAGGTCTCTCTGGATGACAGCCCTACCTTTGCTCTATCAGCTGGTCCCCTCCAGTTTTTGTGTCATCTCCAAATTCAACCTAAGCATATTCCATCACCTGTTGCAGTTCGCTAATGAAGATGTTAAACAGGATGGGTTTTCACACAGACCCTGCAGTGCTCCACTTCATACCAGCCTCCACTGACCTCTACACTCTGACCACGATCACACAACCAGTTTTTACCCATCTGGTTGTCCACCTATCCAGACTTGAATATCCTCACTCGAATACAAGAATAGTGTGGGAAACTACATCAAACACCTTGCTAAAGTCAAGGCAAATGATTTCTCTGCTCTCCCTCATTCAGAAAACCAGTCATTTTCCACAGACAGCAATCAAGTTGGCCAGCCATGTTTTACCTCTGGTACATCCATGTGACTGCTCCCACTCATAATCCTCCCTTTCATGTATACCAGGAAGACCAAAGTGAAGCTGACTGGCCTGTAGCTCCTCACATGGTAATTCTGGCTGTTCTGAACATGGGTAAAGCTAAGTAATGCTGAAAAAAAATATAACCCATGGCACTCTGAATACAACCTTCTTGGCCCTTAATCACGTATTGCAAATATTCTCCTGTCAAACACACAGACACAGATGTCATCTATGGTTTGTGTCTGAAATGCTTTTGGCCCTTCTGTTCCAACAACAACTCGCTTTTGTGTACCAGTGACTTATTTTACAATGAGAAATTGCTTCACAAAAGAAAAAATTAAGTCTTGAAATTTCTGTGGGTTTTTTTTCTTTTTTAACTAATTTGGTCATTTGCATTCCTATTTTTTACTAGCAATGTAAGGTTAAGAAACAATAATGGTAAAAATTAAATGTGAAATTTAAAACTATTTCTTTATGGGAAAGGAAACTGCAAATTTAAACTTCTCCACTGAACTCAACATTTGGTAGGACTGTTGCCTAAAAATGCCTGATGTTATCTGTCAGTCTTATTTTTCTCATGAGTTACTGATAAATCCTCCTAGTCCAGAGTACACTTGTTCCTTCTGTGTATTTTAGAAACCTACATGTTGTAGTTTGTTGATAGCACTAAGCTGATAGTAAAGGCACCCATTTGGTCATTTTTAGAGCAGATTGTCAGATATCATTGGAACTTCTCCAAAAAGGACCTTTTGAGGTCATTAAATCAAACCTCCCCCTGACAAGGTACATAAATCTTGCCTACTAAGGTTCTGATAATTTTCTTTAAACAGAATAAACCTTATATTAACAAATTAAAAACCCCAAAATATACACTTGCAAGTCTCTTCTCCTTTACCTAAAGATGGTGAAAATCCACCTCTGTTATCACCTCTATTCTGTTTATCCACAGCTTTTGAGAGGCATTTAATACTACCTCCCTTAGTCCTTCAGTAAGGGATTGCAGTGGGCAGGCAGATAAATGGAAAAAGGTTAGGAAGTGAAGCCCCTGACACAGAAAGGTCAGTAAAGGTCAACAAGCAGGAGTTAGCCTGACACAGTTGCAAAAGCTGGGGTTTTATATACATACATGTAACAGATTGTCTCCTGGAATTTTTAGATTGTGCTGGAACCACAAATTGCAGCAACTTTTGATTGATACTTTAACTACTACACAAGTATTTGGACAAAAAAAATTGTATCCTGGGAAGGGAGGTTAAGTCACCTTGTAAGTAAATGGTGTACTTAAAGTATTAGAATAAATGTCCTTCCTGTGTACTTGATTATAACTAACGGTACTTTGCATCTTGTGTTTCAGAACTAATTCTTCATGCTATTTTGTGATGGTCATTTTGGTATCTATAAGGAATTAACTTCATTCCTGTGACCAAAAAGCACCTATTTTTGTCAATATTACCTGCAGTTGCCCCCTTGTCTAGTGATCTGGATTCTGAAAGTGGCAGGGTACACTGCACAACCACTCTTCTGAATGCAATTCCTTCTCAAGACAAATGAAGCCTTCTCACAGCCTTGGTATGACAAAAACCTACTATTGCTGCTTCTCCTCAGTGAATTGCACTGCCTGCTTTCACTGCTGCTGAAGATGAAATTTCTGTTTCCACCTCACACCACAGTAACCTGCTGCCTCAGAAATCAAAGTTTAACTCCTCACAGAGAAAAATACGTGGTCAGAAGAACAAAGAAGGGCACTGACTGCAGATTCACACCCCCCCACCCCACCAACTCTCATACAAAAATTGCACACACTTCTCAGTCTCCAAGATAACGACCTGCAAGGTACCCCCACCGCCAAGGTGACAGAGGAGCCTAGCTGATGCTCACAGTGTAATGAATTAGAATATTCCTAAAGAATAATGGTCCCTAGAGGCTACGTAAATGCTACAGCAAAACCACCTCAGACTTTGATGTCTTGCATGACCACGCAGCATTCTGTTGTAATTATGACCTTTCTATTATGCCTAATGACATTTAAAGCCTCCTTCTTTCACTAGACAGCTATTTCTGTAGTGCTGGGAGGTGACCAGAGCCCCACATTTCCAGGAACAGATAAACTGTCCTGGGTTCAGTGCTATCATGTGCTGCATTCACCTAACAACATTACTACAGATATCTCTTAATAATGAAATGTCTATATGCTGTTTCTGCTAGTTCCACCTTGAGAAGATGAGGCCCTCTGAGGGAGATTACTTGGGAAAATAAATGTGCTCTTAGTGAGGTCCAGTTCTTTGAGGGCAGGACGCAGGAGCTCCACACCACTGAGGCACAGCCAGAGCTTTCTGTGTTTTCTGTAACATTTACTTAGATTGTAATCACTGTAATTTTTAAAAGTTAATAAATATTATTCTGTTAAACTGTAGTATCTGCTGATTGTTGTATGCCCATTTGATTGCACAAGCTTTTGAAATCCAAGATCACATTAAGGAAAGACTGTGCTTATAAAGCCATAATTAATAGTGCATGACAGACTGACTAAAATCAGATGGAATCTGGCCATTACAAACCTGACTCTCAGGGGAGGTTCACCACATTCCCAAGACCTTTTGGGGACCACAAAGGGTACCAGTGATCTATGGCAGGGGAATTTGCATGGTTCTACAGGATTTAGATCCTCTGCTCACTGATGAAAAGAAATCAAGCCCCATGTATAAATGCTGCCTTGAAATAAACAGTCATGACATTGTTTGTTAAGCATATACGTCTAAGCATATAGTCAGACACATTAGATGGTGATCAGCAACACTTGGGTTTAAAAGACATTAAAATCAGACTTCAAAATACCACACAAAAATGTTTGTATAGCAACTAACCAGCAAATGATATGAGTTACAGAACCACAACAGCAGCAGTTCAAAAACGACTATGCAACAATGTGCCGTTATGCCTCTAATATTGCATTTTTATCTATTCAGACAACTGAATGATTATTATTTTGTTTGTCAGTATGGTAGACTTTTGTGAGTCTTTAACAAAATAACCTTCCTAAATACATAGCAATGAGTGTTAAATTCAGCTGGCCTGGAAATGATGGCATCTGCTTCAGCTCTGATTTTGTGCTTGCAGGGTTTCTCCCACGCTCCACATCAAACATTGCATTCTGCCTTTACATTTCACTTTTACCAGTGCCAGTATCAAAATGATTAAAATTTCTTTTAAGATGTTACAGGGGAAGATGTCAAGAGGATTACTTTTTTCTTTACACCAGTTCTGCAGACCCAGTGCAAAGTATTAGGCTTACTTAGATTCCTAAATACTTGAAATTACCTAACGTTTCTTGCCATACATGTCATCTTCAGTTGATTTTGGTTTAACCATGCAATAAACCTCCCATCTCCCCCCAAAGAAATTTCTGAAAAAGAAACTTTACACCTACCCATAAAGATCCCTCTAAGAACTGTATAAAACCTCCACACATCAATAAGGGAAAGCAGCTCATCAAGATGATGGTTTCTAAAGCAGAAGAAAACTCTCTGGTGCTGTCTGAGTTGACCGAGTGTGTTGGCAGGACACAGGAGCTAGCCTGCGCCTGGCCCTAGATGGAAATTAGATGTGACACGGAACAGCAGGCCACATTAATGAAAGTGTTTATCAACAGTACTTGTAGGGAGGTGATGAACTCGTCTGAATATCCACAGTGTCTGAGATATCTCTGATTTATGATTTTTTTGTAATCCCCCCTCCCCCTCTCTTGAGGAACAAGCTTACTGGCAAATCTGCATACGGTTAAAAAGGGGAGGGAGAGCTCTTCATGGCTCGCTCTCTGTCATGCGATCAAACCTAATTTCCTTCTCAATTTGCTGAGCCACTATCTCTGGTAATTGCAATTGGAGTGTCAAAACCGTTGGCATCTTAAAATAATGGAATACTACCCAGTATCAATCTCATTTCACATTGCTGACAGAAAGCATGATTTCCCTTTGTCTGTCCCATTTGCAGTAACAAACTGCATGATTTGCACTAATAATTTCGACACACGCAGTTGGCTGACCAACACTTCAGATCTATTCCTTTATTCTTACATTGACATAAATGTTCCTTCGTATCTGAAAAAGTACTTGAGGCCTCCAACACTTTAATTTTACATTTAAAGCAAAAGACCACAAAGGAGTTTATTTCCTTAACCTGGATCAATATAGAAAATAGTTGCTGAAAGCTTGCAGAGCCATCTTATATCGGATAAAAAACAAATGAGAAGTTGAGAATAACGAACTATTTTGTTTTACTCATAACTGGTATTAAATAATACTTGCCTCTTGCAGCTAACAAATCCTACCATGACTCCAAATATCTCAGATTTCTATTCTGCATACTTAAAATGAAAACATCTTTTCAATCCTTTTGCATATGACCTCACAAATCCATTTTGGAGATATTTCCCTACAGTCCACATGCCAAAACATTGTGTCCTTTCCCCATTTAAACCTCCCTGGTTTCCAAAGGGAGGCTTCACATCTGAAGTAAGTAGGAAATGTGAGGTCATACCATGCAATGGAACATTTGGGAAGAATATTCTTCGAAGTGGGTTGCGGCTGGTTCATCCAACAAGAGAACTCCAGAGAAAGGCTCCAGCTGTAAATTTAAAGCCATGTTTAACTTTCCTCTTTCCCTTGGCTTCCCTCCCTCCTGGCCCCCGACTGTCTCGGGGTCCATCTTTGGGCTCGATCAGGTTTATCAACATCTCGCACTGGGAGTCCAAAACTGGACAGAGTGTCTTCAGAGGTGCCTTCACCCTTGTGCATAAAATACCCCTCAGTTTGTGGTGAGCCTGCCTGGACTGAAGGCACTAGCAGCATTTTGTGCTCCTGTGCTCATCAACTCCCTGAAATGGATTTTTTCCATTTAGTTGTCTTTAACTACAACAGATAGACTGCAACCTAAAGAAGCAGATGACCAATAAATTGAATTTTTAAAACATGAATCGATTTTCAGATTCCTTTTCAGCCACCTTTTGTACAAAATAATGGGAAAGTGACCATTAATTAAGAATATATTTTCCTGTTTCCATTTGTATAAAAAGCAATCAGATATTAATATTTGCTGGCAATTTCCTTGTTGACTGAGCAAATTTTGTTTTTAACATATGAATATACCTTAAAGATAACCACATTGTCTATACCTGAGGAAAAAGAAAGCTTGAATGACCTATGAGATCCTTTTATTAGCATTAAGACTGTATCCTCCTGAAAGGAATCTGTTTCTACTACATCATGTTATTCCTCTTTGGTACAACAGTAACCGCCACAATATTCTCCTAAAACTGACTTTTGGAAGATTTACAGACAACCATCCCACACTCCTTACTGATCTAAAAACCTTTGTGTGATTAAAGCCACCTAATCAGATTGCTGCTATGACTTAGATTACCCTGCTTGCTCTTCTTGCAAATACCATGGCTCCTGTAACATGCTACACGGAAAAAGACCAGGAAAATTCAGAGCCAGCCGCACTCCGTGAATAGTTACGTGGTGGCTTAGACACTCGAGTTCAGTCTGACAGACCTTTCAAGTGAAAAATGTTCACCAAAATTAAAAGAAGTCGTTTGCACCCCCACATTAGAAAATGTTAAGTACAGATTACCTTCCTATTTTCAATTTTAATGACTGCATAAATCTAACATGAATCATTTGGGCACCAATTTTGTTCCTTCTCTGAGCACAAACCACTGCTAAACAGTGATTGCCAAGCAATATTTTTCATTACCTCCAATAAACAAAATTATCTTTCTCCAAATGCCAAGCTTCATAGAATTTCATGAATATAACTTGCACACATCCACAGTCTTCTGTTTCTTTTTTGGCCAGCAAATCTCCCCCATATATGATCCACTACCTGTACCAAACACAGCCAAAACACTCTTTTCCCTTTTCTTATCATATTGGTTAAATCCCCAAGTGACACAGAACATCACCTCCAGGGAAGAAAGCTGCACAATGCTCAGTCATAATGAGCTGCCCCTGAAGAGCCACTGCACTAGTTCAAGGTCTTCTGAGGAAGAGGAAGCTTTTCCAGCCTCTCCTCCTCAGTCATGTGCTGCAGCCCCCTGACTGTCTTGGCAGCCCTTAGCTGGACTCGCTCCAGCTTGTACCCTACACCGCACACAAGCCTCCAGATGTACTCACTGGAGTACCCAGCAGAGAGGAAGGATCACTTCCCTTCACCTGCTGGCTACACTCCTCCTCACACAACTCAGCATTTGGCATTACTGATGTCTTCTGTGACCTGGTTTCAGGTCTGGGAAAATGCAATATGGTAATATAGATCAAACTCCTCCCTCAATGCAATAAGGATTTCAGCACAAGCTCCATTTGACTGGAACTTGCCCCAGACCTTGAATTTAATAACCTAAGTTTTGAGGGGGCCCCTGCAGACCTGGGAATGCTTTAGAGCTGCCCAGGTCAGACACATTGGGAACAAACACAGCTGCAGTACACCTCTGATTTGTTTTTTCCTCCCTCTATATATACAGTACTGTCACTGTATGTGCCAAGCAGCAAGATGAAATTCTAGTGGAGACACTAGAACCAAACACTGAAGACCTGCGTATCTTCTCATCTCTAAATCTCATCTCTGCTACAGACACAGGGAGCTCAAGGAAAATATTCTATTTCTCTGCACTCAATTCTCCATCTGTAGAATTAATATAACAGTATCTCCTCCTTTCCTAATTTTTGTCTCCTGTATTTCAATTATGAAATTCACTATCTATATTATTTCTATTCTGTGGCTTTACAAGGCTTACTGGAATAGAAGAATTAGAACAACAATTACTCAAGGCAAACAATGCAAAGAAGGGAATTAGTCCCACGCTGCCAGTGATTTTATGAAGTTTTAGCTGGGATACTACACTGCACTGGCTACTGTCTGCTCAGGCAGCATGCTTACATTCCTTTTGATAAACCTTTGCTGAAAGAAACATGTACGTTTTTCCCTATGTATCTGTTGCCATGTTCACAATTTTGATGGAATGTCCTTTTTCAGAAAGCACAGATTCATCTACAGTTCCATGTGGCAAATTCTCTATGTGCAAAATAGAGACTTACAGGAATAAGACACAATTTATCACCTCCTGTCCTGTTACAATACAGCTAGATATTTGGAAAAATACTTTTTCTTTGTTGATAATTGTTTTTATATATTTTTTTCTACACATATTTGCAAGTGTTTTTTTTGTGAGGATACAAATTTCATTTTGATGACCAATCTTGTAAAGAATATTGAAAAATGCCTTCCTAAAAATATTTGCCTTTTTAATTGGAGAAAGGGAGAAATCTACCAAAAGTGTGTGAAAATGAAGTGTCCAAAACAGATGTTCAACAATCATATTAGATAAGAACTTTGGCCATATTTCATCACAGTCACCTTAGATCATAGCCTTGTAAATACATCATGGTCTAAAACTGGCCTACCTGCTGTGTCAGTTGTGCTTTTGGTCCAAGGTTGAGAGTATCTGGAGTTTGTCAGCCCCAGTGTAAACTTCTGTGTGATTTGGACAGTTCACCTGATCTTCATCTTTTTCAGTTTCTCACCTATAAAAGAAACACGAAAAGACTTCCTCAGCAAAAGCAGTGAAACGAGTACAGTTCAGTAAGACAATGCAAGAACAACAGATGCATAATATCAGCAAATGAAAGTGTTGATAATCCTATTCATTTGGGGGAAATAACACAAGAGTTTATCTAACAATTTACACAGCTAGCTTTCAAAATGGTTGATATCAATTGTAAATTCAATAGTTATCTTAGCAGTTATGATACTACACAGAACAAGATCTGCATCTCAAAATTAAAATGGTAATTTGCTCTTTTTTTTTTTTTTTTTTTCCCCAGGACCCAAAAAATTTTGCCCCTACTACAAAGGAAGATTACTTAACAGACATATGTATTTCACAACTGAATTATTCTTAGGAGCATCAAAGATTCCTCAATATATGGTCTTGTAGCTTCAAACTCTAAGTGATGGCTTTGAGGGGAGAAAACAATCCTACAGAACTAGTGGAAAGCATTCTAGTGAGCTTCTGGAGTAAACTCAATGTCCAGCAGGTGCCACGTGCATCTGCTGCCGTTGGAGTCTCCCAACTTGATTGTTTGAGCACAACACTCTATGCTAGAAATACAATTTTAGTATGCCTATATAAAATTAAATCTATTTTCATTATCCATGCAAACATGCAAGTATGAAAAGTGATATATAAGCCTAACTTTATGACTAAGTGACAGTGAACGTGAAAATACATTTCAAAGAGCTCTGCCCAAAAAGGATTATCTGCCTGCTGACCAGGTGCTGGGATAGAGAAGTCAACGGACTTCGAGCCAGCACACCTAATGAGACAATTATGCCTTCACAGGGTCTTTGTCTTGCATCTCCTTGAATGAACGGTGGGGACACATTTTGTACTGTAACAGAGTGAAGTGTTCTCTTCTGCTTTCCCTTCTTTCTTGCATGACAGCACCATCTGTTTATAAATACATCACTGGAATGACAGTGCTCTGATGATGTACTAATATAATACATCATCAAAGTGCCATCAGTGATGATCTAATGATGTATTAGAAAGCTGTTTATCAAAACCCTGTTGCTTTGATGATGTATAGGTGCAATACATCACTAGAATGTCTTGCACCGGTGGCACTGTACTGATATAGACCTTGTGGGGAAAAATGGGTCCTGTTAGGACTCAGCAAGAGAATGAAATGCAGACAGATAAAAAAGGACAATGGAGGAAATAAACAGACAAACGTGTAAATGAAGGCTATTAAAGGTGAGCAGAAGGGGACATCGGTTTCAGAAAACTGAGTTTCTAATGAAATCGGATTAATCAGCTGGAGAGACAGAAATTTGATCACATTATAAGTGGAATGAAAAAAGAATAACAAAAAAGACCAAGTTTGTGTATAAGAACTGTTTCACAGATCTAAATTCCCCATTCTCTTCCACCCTTTGCTATTCTGCAAGGAGGCTCCAAAAACAAACGAGTGGCTTTCAGCTATGAAGCAGAATAACAGTAATCTATCAAGACAGGCCACATGCCTCACAAAGCCACTTTTAGGACACTTCATTTAAGAGATTCTGCATACTAGTTTGGTCGTTGGGTTTTTTCCCCAAACTGGTCCTGTGCTTCCAACTGCTACGCACTTCTCTGTTCACATGACCTAGGGGTATTACCCCAGAACCTTGCATTCAGCACAGACAAGCTGAGATAATGAACTGTACTGGGGTTGTTTGGGGTGGAGTAGGTGTCTTTGCAGTGCTGCATCTTGCATTTGTGACCAAAACAGCGTTAATAACACCAACCAATAAAACAGGGGAAGCTGAAGACACTGCTGTGAACTGCTGAGCAAAGCTAACTGCCCTTCCCTCCACTTTTATTGCTGAGCATGACATTGTATGGTACAGAATATCTCCTTGGTCATTTCAAGTCAGCTGTCCTAGTTGTGTCCTCTGCCAACTTCTTGTCCACACCTACCCTACCTGCTGGAGGGCTGCAGAGTGAGAGACTGAGAAAGTCTTCACACTGTGTTAGCACTCTTCAGCAATGGATTAAATGCTAGCATGTTATCAACACTGTCTGGGTCACGAATCAGAACCACAGCACCACACAGGCTGCTATGAAGAAAGTCAGCTCCAACCCAGTCAGACCCAGTATAGCTATTTCTATGATAGCAGTCAGCATGCATGAGGTACTGCAGCGCTGAACACCATATCAACACTGTGGTGAAATCAGTCTCAATTCAATAACCTTCCTTAAAGGCTATAGACTACCCCAGATTTTTTCAGTGGGTGACCTCTGAAGCAAACTGATGTTCAAAAATTTCTAAAGCACATTGCCATTCTCTGTTTTACTTGCAATCCCCAGAAAGAGTTTGTGAATGTGACAGTCTATCTGAAAAAGAGTAGTGGCACAAACAATGGCAGAACTGAGTTTCCTTGCTTTCACCACTGTGCCTCAACCCTGACAGTAAGGGATTTTTTTAAAGGAAAATAAGACAAAAATACTTTTAGAATAATTCAGATCTTGAATGCTGTGGTAAGTGTCCACTGAGGAGAATTAAAATGATAAAGTAGTATTTATGACTGCAAACATGAATGGAACTGAGTAAACATGCTGACATATACATAACGCTTTTCACTAAGGAAAAAAAAGTACCTCTTCAGAAGACTAGGTAACCCCATAAGAAAGACATTGACTAGGGTTCAGACAACCTTCAGCTACCAGCTCTCGCACAAATTCCTGCTATGACCTCAAGTTTAAGTCACTTGATGTCTGTACACTTCCTCCTGTAATCATCCTTTCCCTCCCAGTCCATTTTGCCTTCAAGGACTATGCTAGGATGAGTTTATGTGGCTCTTCACACAAGAACAGCCCAATTTCCACAATATTCCAACACCAGATATAAATGTATTATCATAGAATAGGTGATCACAGAATACCTGGTTTAGGTTTTTATCAATCAATGCAAAACAGTTTTGCCCTGCCTCCCCCCAACCCCTCTCTCTTAAATGAGCAAATAGATTCTGATAGATTTTTGCACAGGCTTCCTTCAAAAGACAACCAAAATCAGAAAGAGCTCTTTAATGGTATCTGAGGAAAAGGAAAGGCTGAAGCACAAAGAGACTAACAGCTGTTCCAGCTGAGAAGTTCCCACACCTTTGCACTTAAGCAATGTAAGATTTCTTGGGTTTGTTTTTTTTTTTTAAGAGCATTTTTCTTGCAGATAGGCAGTAGGCAGCTGAGTTTGTTTTGCTGGCACAAAGCAGGTCTCATAAATTTTCAACAGCCATCTTGGTAACAAGCTCATTTTATTTCTTTTGACCTCATTGTTATTCATTTCAGAGGTGCTTTACAGACTCACAGAGCATTTTTCAAACAGTAGGGAAAAAAAGGCTGCACATGACCTCCAACGGAAAAACGACCAAGAAACGGTAACTCAGCAGCCCCTTTTGGCAAACCCAGGCCACGTCCCATCAATGATAAGGCCATTTCTGTGCTGAGTTGCTACAAAGCTTAAGACCAATTGTATGTACACAAGTCTCACAGCACGTTATATTTTCAGTACCTTCCTAGGAAAAGAACATATAAGTTAAAATTAAGAAGCCAGTCTAAGTTTTGAAAGCTATTAATTAACTTATTGTCCCTGCTTTTTGCAACTCCTGGTAGGAGGTTATCAGACATCTAAGCCTTTGAGAAACACACTAAAGGTACACAACTGTCAGAAATCAGTTTGGTAAGTATACCCACTGAGAACAACCAGTCTTTTTTGTATTAAACAAACACAAAGAAGATTTGCAACAGATCTTGTCATTTTCTGTTCATGAACTGTCTTGCAAACGAGCCTTTCCCGACTTCGTCACTCAAAATTACCTGTTCTTTCTTTCAGCAAATTATTCTCTCTCCATAGACTGCTTAGTTACAAAGTGCAAGTAAATTACACAATCTTCTCTGCAATTTATTTGAATAGAACATACCATTTAGCATGTGCATATTTGAAGTTCTTTGCGTGACAGCAAGGTACATAGATCACACCATCAGGAAAAGAGCGAACAAAAATGTCACGTCTTATGTACCCAACGTACATTTTACGGCAGAGTACGCAATGCTAACTTACTCAAAGGTCATTCTGTATCAGTTAAGATTTATTGTTTCAGGCTCAAGCTTCCCACACTGATTGCTTTCAGGCACTTACAAGAGTCTGATTTTTCAGAGGCAAAGTCAGTTCCCTTCCACAACTTGGGACCTGACAACTTGGACATCAAAACCAGAATGTTGAATACGAATACTGAGGCCTTGCTGCTCAGAGAAAGTGAACACAAAGAGATCTTCAACTTTGGAAACTGAAATGCAAGTGCATACACATCTGGAAATTCAGTCAGCAAAATCCTTACCACATGTTTAGTCAAGTCTACTTCCAGCAGCTACATGTATCAGTGACAGAATAGCCCTTAGTGTTCAAGATACTGGGGAGAGGTAATATCTTCTATTAATCCCCTTGATTTAATGGAAGAAGAAAAACCAAAGGTTAGTCTCCCATCAGCTTTGAAGTTTATCATGCAATTGCTGTTTCAAACGTAAATTCTACCATTGTACAGGCTGTAGTACCGTGCTGACTAACCCAGCTGCAATACTAGAAGTCATTTGGAGAGGCCAGCACTACTGAGGTTTGATGGCAGAAAGAGGTTAGGCTTTTTATGCCCTATGCTCATCAAACTTTTTCCAAAGACAGAGAGTACCATTCTGGTTTTCCCCTGGGGCCACTACCACAACAAAGACAACGAGCACTTTTCACAGAGGAAGTAGGTGTTTCTTGGTTTAACTTCTTGGCTCTTTGACAGCAAGTAGGATTTAAGAGATGTCTGGAAGACACAGGTTCCAGCAAGACATACAAATTTGAAGGTTGAAGGAGAACTACTAAAGAGCTACAGCAACTTGCCTGGAGAAAGCACCAGCTGCCCAAAGAAATGGCACATTGCTTCTTCCTGTCAGTGTCACCTGCTGTAGCAGGGTCCAGTACGGTATCTTGGAAGTGCTGAAGCTGAAGTAGAATATTAGCACAACAGCAGGGATCTGAAGAAATAGGTAGGTAGCCAGTTATTAAGCCTGGGCTTTAAGACGTTTTCCTACCATGCTATGCCTAACCAGAAATTCTGAACATCGGGCAGCATCAAGGCTTCAACACGTTGACTACGATAAAATTGTGTGAAGTTTCCGTTTTAGTGCTCCCTCTGAATAACCACAGCATCAGCAAGGCCACAGACTCTTCTTGAAAACAGACCCAGGGTGCCACTGTGCCCTCAAGCCCATGAAGAATTCAATATTATAGCAGCCAGTCCACAGGGAGGCCCTAAGGGATTTCCAAGAGACTAGAATTTGAAGAAGAAATGAGGTTTTTAGGTAAACAAAAGGAAACAGCCAAGCTGAAGGCAACACTTACAGAACAGCTTAGCAAGATTTTTTTTTTCCTTTCAGAAAAATCCAGAAGCATATAACAACTTCACATACAACCAAATCAATGATTTACCACCTCATTTCATTTTTAATTTAATGGTTCTGTTCATTCATAAAATAGAAATACTACAAGGTGAAACATGGACTGAAATTTAAACACCTCATTAGAGTTACATACTATTTTGTCTAGTAAATATATTACTTTGTCAATGAAACATGGTGGTTTATGCGAGATCTCTACCAGGCTGTTGCTTTATAGTTATTTGTTTGGGTTTGATTTTACTGTGCAGTTCCCTGATCTACATACATATGATTTGGTTTACATGTAGCACACTCAATGATATTATAATGATTTGTAGGGTATTTGTATTGATTTCATTTTACAAAAAAAGTAAAAATGAAATTAATCATAACAAAAACAGACCAAATGCAATCTTTAGGTTTTTTCTCCATAGAAAACTTATTGAAAAGAGATGTGATGCAGAAAAACACTTCAGTTTTCACACTTCAATTTTGCCCGAAAAAATTTGATTGCTGAAAATATTTGATCAATACTTGTCACTTCTGATTTGTCATTTCACAATAGTTGCAGATAGAATTCATTATAACATGGAACTGAAAACTACCGAGATAATTAAGTGGATGCATCTAATCCATAAACGTACAAACAAAATGAATTCTTGGGTTTCTAAACCTTTGAATATAGAAATTACATTATTAAAGAAAATCTGAATCTAATGAAAGCAGCAACCAAGGCTGACTTCTATCAAATTAATCTTCTTATGTTCAAACTACTTTTTCTTCAGAATTTCTCAGCAACTTCCCCTTTAACCCAAATGCCTGGCTGACTTTGAAAGATCATGCCAACCTAGAACTTTCCATACAGGGAAAGAAACCATGATGGAATGTGTCATTAAGCCTCCATTAAACAATAAACAAGATTGCTAATAACTCTGCTAAATTATCATGTGGTTTACATAGCCCTGTGCACTGGCAAAACCATGAGAGTGGTGGGGCAGATGCACACAGAGCAGCCAGAGCCCACAGTCAGAAAGGACTGGATCACTGGATCACTGGATCTCAGCAAAATTTCTTCTCACAGAAAAGAAAAATGGTAAAAATCAAAACCAAGCACTCAGACGTTGCCCTTCTGTTTAACAAAGCAAAGTTCAGGAATTCACTGAGGTTTCAATGTAGCTCTTCCAAATGACCCCCATTGTCTGGCCAGGCAATTTTTTTCCTCAGAGAATGCAATCTATTGTTATACAGGTTATTGTTCTTTTAAACTGCATTTGCAAAGGGTGCAGGGAAAGGAACTTACCACCATGTTAGCACAACACTGGGAGAGAGCACAGTGCAAACATGGAAAGGAGAAGGGCTTTTGCTACCAAGAGATGATAATTTAATTTTAATGAAAATAATATTGCACAGTATCCCACCGTTCCCTACGCCCAACAAAAATAAAATCCATTAAAAAAGAAAACAAGAAATGGAACAGAAAACAGAAGCAGGCTATTTTTCCAGGATTCATATTGCTATGATGGAAGTCCAAAACTAAGGTAAATGAATCAATTTAAATAGCTGGTTGTAAGTTCACAAAAGTTTAAAGTCATGCCAGAGAATAAGCCAGAAGACCTGTTTTCCATTCATGCACTCCTCCTGTAAATTCCTGTGCTCTCAGACTGCTCTCACAGTGTTCTCCAAGACCCTCTCTCAGGGGGCAGTGGTGCCTCAGACCAGGCAGAGGAACATCTCTCCTACACCAAGTTGATAAATGCGAGTCAGCATGAGGGACAGGAGTTGCATTCCTTTGTCACTGCTCTTTCCCTGTCCCCCACCTCTGCCTTGCTCTGCCCTTGTGCAAAAGGCCTCAAAAACAACAAGAGCTTGAGCCCACGCCATCAACAAAGAGAGACAGTTAACTTATAATGCCACCATCTCCATAAAGATACATATAACTGAACAAGAAATAAAGGATATTTTAAAAAATAATGTGTGGACTATATTTCCAAAGCTCCATTTTTCCTTCTTTTTTTTAAAATGGAGATTTGCCAGGCTTTTCTCTAGGTTAACAGGAAATTGAAATATCAGTACTTGAAAGCCCAAAATATGTTTAGCTAGTTAGGATTGTGTAGTAGCAAGGTCATGTTAAATTTGTTTTGCTAGAAGCATTTATTCTACTGAAAAATAATACGACAAGACTATATTTGCAACTATAATAAGAGCAATAATAATGCTGACAAGTTCCCCCTGTTCCACTTCTCATAAATTGGAATCTGCATTAGCCTATCAGAATAAGATTACATTCTATTTTGTGACTTTTTCATAAAAGCAATACAATTAACTGCTAAATCAATAAATGAGAGATGATCAACTTCTTTTCTTTTTAATACAAAACCCAATATAAACCAGTATTACTGGCATGCGCTATGGAACAACACTTTTTGGTACATGAAAATCAACATAAATCTAAAGCTTCCAAGTGCCCTACAGATTAATCCATATATTTATGTAGAATGAGTAATTTTCACTGAAAATACACTTAACAGAAACCAATACAGCTCTCTGACATAACAATAAATTATACCTGTAAATCAACGTACCTTCTCTACTGTATAATTTAATAGCATCAAACAAGGAGAATTCTATGCAAACTCCAATTTTACCATTAATATGATCTATTACAAACAGACATTGATCCGTCCTGAACAACACTGAGTACTAACATGAGTAACACTAAGCATATGTTTAAAAATTTGCTTTACAGCAAAAGAAATTCATCCCTGCACACAGTAGGTACATGATTCCTATTCAACCTTGGTATCTTACTGCAGTCCTATCGTTATTTTGGGATTCAAATGTCCTTTGGGTTAGCCACCTACTGAACTTCTTTGCTAATTGACTTGCCTTGCTGCTGGAAAGGTTACAGCTAGAAAAATACTGTAGCTGGAGTCATTACATAAAGCAAAACCAAAACAAAACAATGTTTATTTCTTACGGATAAAAAATTAAGCCTTGAACAGCCTCAAAATTCTGATGCATTGATACACTAAGTGAATAGCAGAACAATCAAATAGACACAAGAACTACAAAAGTGTAACAAACTCTCCTCTGAAAGGTTAACATCACGTTCATTAGCAGTCAATGTCCTTCCTATTCCAGCTTCATCTCCACCCACTTTGACAGAACCCAGTAAGCCTCTGAAGTGAAGCAGCAGTGGCCATGCTTGGCAATCCGTGGTCTGTTCACTTTATAAGACGTTTCTCCCAGAAAAACTTACCTTAACAATTAATTTCAACTACTGCAGGAGATGATGGAATCAAAACTCAGTTAGACACACCTGGCAATGCTGCTGTTTGATTTGGCACTAATTTTAATGGAAGACATATTTACAGGTAGTAGTAGATCAGTGTCTTCTTGCCTGGGGCCTGAGCTTTACAAGCCTACAAGACTACCAGGTCTGCTGCTTCAGTTCCCCTGTTCTCGCCCGACGAGCTGCCCATGCCACAAGAGGCTTTCAAGGAAAGGTCTTCTTGTCTTTTACCAAACAAAGCTGCTATAATGACAGTTCAGTGAGTTACCATGCTCCTAGTTTGAGTCCTCCGTAATACATTTCAAGGGAGATACCAAGTGCCTCAGAACATCCATCAGACTGAAATTCAAGAAGTGATACTTTATATGCATAGAACAGACAAGGCTGAGATATTTTGAATATTTTTTTCCTGCCAAAATATCTTTACATTAACAATGTATCTCAGTATTTCTTCACATAGCCTGTATTTTCCCTTATTAAAATTAACAAAGCATTAGCTAAATGCTTACATTACTTATTTACTGATAAATATATTTTGATTCATTAATAGAATAATCAAAACCATGTAATACTTAGTTAACACTTAGAGTACCTTCCAAGGAGAGCACATGTAAATATCAAATTAATACTTACTGAACTGAATTAACCTTCCTAGGATCTCAACAAGCCCACATTGGTTTTGTGCTTTCACCAAACCAGCCACTAAATTAGTTTTCACAAGCTTCAGGGCAACAACAAAACAAGAAATATTTTTAAATGGCTACGTTTAAAAAACACAACAAACAAAACTAAGGTGAAATTTCAAGCACCCCACCGTTATTTCAGACAAGCTGCAAAACACTAGGGAGTCTCGGCCGAGTGAGCAGCACGGGGCACGGCAGGCTCAGGACCTTTCCCCTAGGTGTGTGGGTTTGGTCAAACAGAACATGCTCCAGTGTTACCTAGAGCGCCCTCCCACCGGCTGCGCAGTCCCAGCCAGCAGCTGCAGCCAACACACCCTTTTGTCACTTCTGGCCATGGCTGAAGGCATCCAAAGGGCAAAACAGAGAGCACATGTCCACCAGTTCCAATTTCCCAGCTGAGGTGACCAAGCAGTAGTTTTTACACCCAGATCTGAAGGAGGAGGACTTTCACAGAAGTCTGTAGCAAACCTCAGACCTGTGCTTCTACATCTGTACTGAGACGCCAGAAGTGACCAAGGGCCAGGAGCCACTTGCTGCCTTTCTTTCATGCCTCCTGTTTAGGCAAGTGTAAACGCTGATCAGAGACAAAGAAATCTGGAGAGGTGCTCTTAAATGACCCATCCTCTAACCCCAGATTTTCAATATGAGTATAGGACCTTTTGCTCTGGTAAGTTTGGGATTCTCTCTAATGTTTTCTAAACCAATTCTTAGACTTTGCCCTTTCATTCTTGATTTATGGTTTCAAAATTGCTAAGCTAAGTAATGAGGCAGTGCAATAATAATAAAGAAGTTATTCTTGCCAGAGTAAACATCTAAGCTTAATTATTGATATTAGCTTTTAGTGACATCAAAATGAAATTCTGATTTCTAGCAACAATCTAGCATGTGACTGAGTGGTGGAGACAATTTATCATGGAAGAAGGAAAAATGGTACACGCTGTCACATCATGTATCATCGAAGTATCAAAACTGCTGCAGAAACTGTGCACTTTTTATAGAGTAGGCACATAAAATTCACATAATATGTCAGAGAATAAGTTACTACTGTCCTGAGGCTGTAATAAGATCTACACCCTTATTAGTGAAAAGATTTGACAGATTTTCGTTATAATGAATACTTGTAGCCAATGAGTTTGAGTCAAAGTCGCCCTATTTTGACCCATCCACTTGCTTTTAGGTTTCTGTCTCCCTTAGATACAGGGAGAGTGCAAGTAATATAATTTCCAATGGTTATTAGATTCCATTATATTCACTTGTGATACGACAGGGAAATTGGCTGTACTGGGTACACTATTCAAAATTATTAGGAGAAAATACCTAGCTTTGGATTTTTTTTCTTGCATTATACAGACCTATTCCTAGCATTGTTTACAATTTGTTGTTGAAGACAGAGCAGATAAAAATTTAGACTTCATTTGATAAGATTGCAAATAGAAAAACCTAGGTTTTAACACAAAATGGTTGAAAGTATTTCCTGTGAATAGCGCAAACACTGCAGCCCTTTGCCACCCTGATCTGTGTGCGACATGTTCCTCACTGATTGACAACATCTCTGATGGGTTAGGCTGGAGAAAAATGAGCTTGTTTAGGAGAGCAGAGGATACTACAATTAGGTTTTGCAGTCCAGTGATATACTGGCTGGTAAAAGAAAGCAAAGTGGAGAAAAATGGTTGTACAAGTAACACCCTAGGGTGCAAGGGTACATTTATCACCTTGTTTTATATGACACACTGGATGAATGTTGATGAAGATTGTCAGTATCAATGTCAGTGAAAGCAATTGCACAAGTAAGAGTTTGTATTAAAAGACTTTCCACTGGAGGAAATTCACATGATTACTTCATAAGTAAAAAAACCTACAAAATAGAGCAAAGCAGATAACTGCTGATTAAAAATCTTTTTTTTTCCCTTTGTTCTAAATGTGGGCTCCCATTTACTGAAGATGACACACCTGCAGCAAGTATACAGCAATCAGACCAAAATCTTTGAAAATAATATAAGCATTAAAAAGCCCACTGCATTAAAAAAAGAGTGCATTACTGGCAACAAACAAGTGCAATCTCTGAAGTGTGCAGTGAGAAGAGCAGGACTGCACTCTATGTAAACACATGATATATTACACTCCTTCACAGTGGTCCATTACTGTTAAACCACAGCATATCAACTAACAAGAGACCGAATTCATATACAGCATCTTCAACTGAAACAGGAAACAATCCCTAGACATTACAATTGTTGAAATAATTACTGACCCCTACAAACAACCCTTCATCAGCTATTAAAACAACAACAAAAAAGCAAGACTTAGTAATTTTAAAAGAAAAAAAATTTAAAACCTAGTACAGAATTAGGATGTACTCCCAAATATTTCCAGCAGAAAAATACCCCCCAACATGTAAAACCCAAGTTTTTGAAAATAACTGTAGAGTGGAGTGGACCCATCCAACCTCAACCACACACTCATCAAGCAAGGCTCCATTACACACTCATCTCGGCACAGGAACTACAGGGTAGCATTTTCTGTGCTCCACACAGAGCTCAGCTACACAACATGTTCCTCCTTGTAACGCCATGAAATGTCAGTCACTACCTCTGCTTCATTAAAACCTCAACCTACAGTCATCTCCCCTCCAGGGCATGAAGAGAGTTGTGTCTTTTGGCTGAAAGGGCCTCCACGACATGACAGTGAAATGAAACCTTCAGAATCTGTTTCCTTCAAAGTTATATGGTGACAATAAGGAGGACTCAGGTACCCCAGACTGCTTCTCGCCGCACCGAGCCTTTGCTGAAGCGCTGCAGTGGATCCCTCCACATTTCAATCCAGAAACACCCAACACACTCTCTGCAGGGGCTTCCTACAGGCCAGTGCAAGCTGTGGGGAGACAGGGAGGTGAAGGTGTGGGAGACAGGGAGGTGAGAATAAGAGCCACAGCCCTTGCTCTCACAACTTGGAGTTTTTCCTCCAAGCTGCAACTGCACGCCTGAAGGGACAACTGCTGAGGAAGTACAACTCTGCATTAATGAGGAAGGATTGATTTGTTTCGACCATGCAATCATTAGAACTTGCACTGGGTGAGGATATCACCTGTGCCCACACAAGGGCAAAAACATAGATTTCCTTTTTCAATAAACTTTTGCTATTAAATTCTGAAAACTTATCCTATTTTCCATTAGTTATAGAAAAACAAACTTTTGAGGAAAAAGTGCTTCACTGAAATTTCATTTCAAGGATTTTAATTTTTATGAATGTCATCCTTGCATGTATCTATACCCTCTATTAAATGCACAGCATTCATTTTTCAACATATTTAAGGAAATTTAATGAGTTTAATAAAGTTAAAGGGATGTTATGTCTGTTCACTCCGTAAAGATTGTTTATTTCAGGAAATAAACCATTTTGAAATGAGTAATATGACTTTTAGAGTTATGACTATCTCATTCAATTAGTTTCTGTAATTATTGTCATTCCACACAGTATATGCAGTACTAAAGGAGAAAATACATTTTCAGGAATTACAGTGTAGGTGTACAACTGTTATTGTTAATGAGCCATAAACTTTAGTCTCCTGCTCTGTAAATTCATGCCAGCGTAATGCAATTTGGCAAAATAAGTCGACAGCTACAGTTGGACAAATAATGTTGTATTTTAATATTTTCTGTGAGATAGTTATTCTCTAACACATTTCACATAATTTATTTTTGCTCTATATTTCAGAACATCATCCTACTTTAAAAAAAATATATTGCAATAGACTCAAGCGAGATCTGAACAATACCGAATTCTCACTGCTCGGGTACATGCTCCTCAACTGCAGACAGGGAATTTATAAGACTTTTCACCTCTAACTAGTTTTCCCTTATCTCAATTTCAAAGAGATACTAAAAAACACATTAAATGTAATCCTAGATCTTCACAGCTCATGGGCTTAGACTTTATTTCCATTAGGAAGTAGCACAGATCAGCAGGAGCAGATCTACGAATGAAAGAGTCCGGAGGCTCAGCACACGCGTGTGCAAAACTCCAAACTAGCTTTAGCCTCATCCCATGGCTCATGGTGCATCATGCATGCTCCTGGAGAATATCTTCCAGTAAAGCTGCATTTCTAAGGCACTCAAATTATGTATTCCATGACAAATCCAAAGCAAAGCTCATTAAGAAAAAAATTGGGAGCTGTCCTTAATAAGCACACCCCGATGTGAACTAAAACAGTAGCGTAGCTGCACTCTTAATGGCCCAACTCAAAGTGCCTCATGGCCAATGAATGAAATTAAAAGATTTTGAATCATTTGAATTCTCATTCTAAAGTGCCTGAGAATAAAGAACAGGTTTTGGTGTCGCAGCTTCTCCCTCAACAGCACAAGAGGCCCCATGCTCAGGATATGACATTTTGGGGGAGGAAAAAAAGAGCTGAGTAAACACAGGTACAAGCACCAATAAATAAATAAATAAATAAATAAATAAAATCACTTTAAAGTTAATAATTCTGATGAATGATTTTTCACTTGCAGTTCACATTATCCAATGCCTTACAACTGGGAATGCTCCTCACACCACAAGATAAAGTTTGTTATATTTTCCTGACAGACCCTCCTAGGTTGGCAATACACATGCCTGTTGGATTTGGGACGGGGAAAGTCTTACAAAGAAAGAGACAAAAATTGTTTGCAAGTATCATTATTTGCATTCTGCCTCTAAAGGAGGTAAATAATAATAATGAATGTTCTTTATACAGCAGAAGTTTGGAATTGTCTGACATCTCCAGAGCCTGGCACTGAATAGCCAGACTCAATATGCTGATGAATGTGTGTCGGCTGCACTGTGAATAGGTGTTGTTCTGTTATGCACAAATCATGATAAAATATTCATCATCATCAAAAAAAAAAAAAAAGACAAGAATCAGGCTGCTGTCATATCACTGAAAGGAAAAGATTTCATCAGTAGTTTCTTTGCTTCAAGTTCAGGAAATCATTGTTGACAATTTAGAATTAGCGAAGAACAACCACCACATTTTCTGTTTTGATATACAAATTCCAGTTACATTTTTTTATTACTACACACCTTTGTGTATAGTATACCCAGGGCTTCAAGTCAATAGAAGACAAATTTCACTGGATCTTTTACCCTGTGAATGTTACAACAAGGAGAAACGTGGTTAGGAGTGTAATTGCCATATCCTGCCTGCGCTCAAGTTCCTCTGAAAGCCCACTGCTGCTCACAGTTAGCTGGTTCCTCACCATGAATTGTTTTCTCTCTCCTCAGATTGTGGCAAAGCAGAATAAAGGCCACATTTCCAGCACGTGCAGTGTGCTTTGGATGCTACCTAAAGAAATGATGGCACATTCTCTAGCAGCAATACTACAGAACAGGGTAGGACAGGCAAACAAAAACATTCAAAGTAATCAACTGATTCAGAATGACTCATCTCTTGCGTTCATGATGTAGGTCACATCCCGAAGCAGACCCAGCTTCTGAGGATGGATACTCAGCTCTCCTTGCTAATCAATCAATCAGAAACATGAAAATAAAAAAAAATAAACCACCCATCGCTTTTGAAAAGCTTAGTCATAGTGTGCATGTTAATATATTCATGTGAGACCTTCACTTAACTGAATCCCCTTCTTCTCCTGGTTTTAATGTAGATTGTGATGTTGATCTCAGATGTTACTGAAGTTGAGATAAGGCAAAGGCACTGTCAATGTCACAATTTACATGGCTACACTTTTGGTAGCTCCTCAGGGTTTCAAAATCTTAGAGTTTGGACTTTGTTTAAATGGAATGATTGACAGAGTAAGATTAAATTTCTATGCTTTTAAAATTTATTAAAAAAGGAGAAGGTAGGTTGGAACATTTTTACCTTTATCATGGTTTAGTTAGATTATTTCATTAAAATGAATATCTTTCTCCATATGTTACACAGTTTCAAAATGATACCATTTTAATGTAGTCATTTCTGTGTTTAAGGCAATTGTTAAGTCATTCAGTAGCTTTACCTAGAAGTACAAAAGACCCAGCTGTAGCTTCAGATACTGTGTCTGAAGCAAAAAGGACCTGGCTTTTACTAGATGATGCAAATCAAGAAAGTATTTATAAGCATATGGGAGGAGATGGAACAGGAAACTCTAAGATAGCTGTTTGTTGTATGATTTTTAAGCTATCCTGTTATCATCAGAAAAATAAACAATCCCTAACATCTCAGTCTTCACAACAGAGCTGATAAAAGCACATTTGATTTCAGTTGTCATTATATGATTAGGAGCTGCCAAAGCCTCATGTCAATTGCCACCCTGTTCACATGGAGCAGAGACTAGTCAGTCCATTTGCATGTCGAGGAGATCTGGGCTTCAGTCATTTCACAGATACAACTTCATTCCATTTTTTTCTACCCAACACTACCTATTGCTACAGCATTTAGTATTGGCAACCCTATGCACACAGGAAAGAATTATAGCACCTAATTTCTTTTACCTGACACAGTGGTACAAGATAAATGCTTCTGATCAATTATCTGTGTAAATACATTGTTCAGCAGGGGCCCAACTATTTCAGGGATGTTTAGTCAGTTGCCATTAAAAAGTTCAGTTCAAAGTTAGCATCCAAGAACAGTAGAGATCACATCCAAGAGAAAAAAAAAAACAAAATAGAAAATTCCAGTGAATCCTCAATGTCATTATTTTAATCACTTTAACAATATCTAATTGTAGAGCGAGCTTACAGAGAAGCACTAATGCAAGCAGCACACTGTACCCCGTTTTTCCTGCTTGGCAGATCAGACATGGATACTCAAACTAACGAAATGCAGGACTCACAGCATTCGTATTTGTGATTTTCCAGTTACATTCCAACCATAACATGCATGCAGTAAGTGCAGAGCCAACAACTTTCAGGCTATAAAATAGTCTACATTTTCCTTCTCCATTAATACTACTGTTTCCACTGAGATGTATTTATTGGCTTGTCTGGAGTATAATTTGAGTACATTTCAGCCAAGTCTCCTTAAGAATTTCTATCACTTTAAAAAAAAAGATCTATTCACCTTAAGCTTTACACTCCTACGAAATAATTACTGACATAACCTATTGAAAAATTATATCCCAATTGTTGTTTAACTTTTTAAAAAAAAAGGAGATGGAAACATTCAACATTTTCTGGGTGCTTATGAACTACATACACTCTTTCTTGAAGGCCTTCCATATTTTCTTATTGCAAGCTACCAGAGATAATAAATGACACATTTTGAGGATGACTGAACACTCCACAAACGTTAATGGAGGAGCATACAGTTGCTCAGCACATCTGGCTTTGGAATTGAGAGGCACTGGAAAGCTTCTCAGTATTCAGGGGCCCTCATACTTTCACAGGAGCACTGCATTTAGCAAACTCTGCTGAACCAAACACATCTGCAAGAGCAAGGTGAGCGAAAGGCTTTGTTCAGGACTTTTTCCCCTAATTATGACATGATCACAAAACCATAGAGCAAGACAGTTCTCTCCTGCCCTCCAATTAATCATACTGCAGTAACCCCTAGAAGCCCCCTCGCGAGGATCAGGACTCACTGTTAATGCAGAAGGACCAAAGACCTGTTGTCTATCAGTCAGTCTCATTTTTTCTCCTCCCCACTAGTTTCCACCAGGACCATGAAGCAGACAAATTTTGCCCAAACTACCTAGAGATGCCAAGAAAAGTTTGCTAACCTCTTAGAAGAGCAGCCAGTTGAGATCTTATACAGAAACACTCTTCTACTCCCTCCATCCCTCTCTTTCTTTTTGGATACCTCTTGAGTAAATGAAATTGCTCGTGGCACTGGCAGGTAACATCTGCCCCTGCCTTCCATGCATCCCACATTAGGGCCACCACAGGCCCAAGCAGGTAAAGTAGGACCCAGCAGGCTAGAAAATGGGAGGAGAGGGCTTTGGGAGCTTCACTTACACTGGTCTTGTAACCCCCAACATGTCACATATGATGAAGGAGGGAAGGATGGCAGATGTTCTAAGCCACAGGCTGAACTGGCAGCTGCTGAGGGGCTTTGCTACACCCATGGGGCTAAGACTTTTCTCCAAGCTGCTTCCCTGCTTCGTTTTCATGCTCCACACTAGGAAAATATGTCAGCAGCAATGGAAAGCAAGCTTCTGATGCTTGTGAGGAGGGAGAAGAAAGAGGGACTTGACACACTGTACCTATATCACAGTCAGGGTGAAAATTCCCAGTTTGTAATTTGTCCTTCCACTAAACTATAATTCAATAAATCAATTAAACTATAACTCTGTAAACAGTGTAACTGAAAATGCACCAGTACTGCTTTCCAGTGCAGAGCTGCTATTCTTTATGGATTCAGATCTGAAACACCACCATTTGCATTAAACAGAGCAAAAATTTCAGTTCCCCTCTTGGACACATCACACATCTTCGTTTGTAATCATTTTTGTTATTTGCTGAAGTTGAGTTTTCAGCCATTCACTTTGGTAGCAGACAAAGTGTAGAGAAGGCAGAGAATTAATATAAATGAAATGATCACACACTGTGTGCCTGAAGGACTCGGCTCCTAAAACCAAATTCGCTTTCATCTAACAAAGCCCATTTATGATTTCTGCCATAAGATCATGTGCCTCCCAATCCCCACCACTTTGTTTTATCTTCTCATATGAGGTCTCTTGCAAGTTTTATACTAAATCTGAGTATAGATTTAGTATAAATCTACATTCAGAATACAGAATAATGCATATATCCCATTAAATACAAGTGCCTCAACAAACAGAAGCTCTTGTCAGCTAAAGCTGCATCTGTATGTAAATATATCCACAAAGGAGTTTTGTAGCACCTGGGAACCTAGATTAAAAAAAAAAAAATTAGCCCTGTTGAATCATAAGTGAGAGTGAAAATGCACTTGAGTCCTACTTGAGACAGAGCTGGCTTTTGAGAGAGTTTGGAGTGAGCCTAGGAACAGTTTTGGAAGAGATCTGGGCTGGTTTGGATTTTTGTGCACACCCAGGGAGTTCCAGGCAGCAGCATGCCAATACACAGAATTATCAGCACATCAAAGGCATTATATTTATCAAACCCTGCCACAGCACATTTACTAGCTGTATGATGGATGTTGTTGTAGCATACAAGGAACACTTTGATGTACATGGCCTTCTTTGATTAATGAGGGCTCTTGCTGAGAAGCTGCATATGGAGTAAATTACTCTTTTCAAAAATGGCTGATTTGCACTATTGTACTAATTATGTCACAAGCTCAGCGTCAGTTCCAGATTCAGCCACCCAAAATAAAGAAATAAAAACTCACATATACAGGTAATACTTTTGTCACACACATGCATGAGCTCAAAATCCTAATTGAATTAACCTGGAGTTTCTTTCCTGCTGCAAAGAGAGCACTGGTAAGTATTTCTTCCCTCCACTGAAAGTTTCCAAAATCTAGTATCTAGCAATTAATTCATTTCAGAATGCAATTTTTTGTAAATTCTGATGTATTTTTAAGAATAATATAAGACCTCTAGAAGCATTTTAATTCTTCACACACACAAAAAAAAGGCAGACAGAACCACAATGCACAAAGCATGCCTCTTAAAAGCATTTCCTAGATTAATTCTACCAGATAGAGAAACATTACAAAACTGAAGTTATTCCATTAGCCTCAACTCTCGAAGCATGTGGTGCCTTAAGCAATTTATCCACTTAGTTGTAACAACAACAACAAAAGTATTTCTTTTAAAGCATCAAAGCAGTGTTTCTCAACATTTTGAACAGTAAATATTTTATCATGTTAATTAACTATGTTTGCAGACTCCAATTTGTTATTACAGATGGCAGAACCAGTACTTTGCTTAGGATCACACAGAGTGCACAGATCAAACTCTGATTTTTATCACTGGACATATGAGCAAGACTATAGAGAGCACAAAACCAGTGTCCCTGCCTGTGGTGTGACACAACACCAAGGAGGAAATGATTTCTTTAAGTGCACTTTGTGTTAGGAAGCTCAGATTTAATCCAACTTTGGTCTCATAATTCAACACCTTTACACAAGACTGTTCGCTATAGTTGCATTACAGCATATTAATTTAAAAAAACAACCAAACAAAAAACCACCACAAAAAAAAACCACAAAAAAAAAAAAAAGCAACAGAGAAAAAGCAGTAGCCTGCATTAACTGTATGGCTTAGGCACCAAAACATCACCAGATACCCTGCCAGGTCACACATCAAGCTGAAGTTTAATAAGCCTTCTCAAATCTACGTGTGTAACATTCAGGTGAGCGAGTGCTTCATGTTAACTGAATGGAGGCGTCACCTTTCCATAGCACCTGGGAGGTTCCCATGGGCTCTCGTCAGCCAGCTCGGAGATCTGAGCCATACCCGAGGGGTGCAATGTGTTTAAGTACAAATAGATTCCTGTGCAAAGTCAAATGTTTAGGAGATGACAGATCACAAATCCGCTGTGCCTATCATCTGCACGCTTATTCTGAGCGATGCCGGCCACACTGCCACTCCTCTCTAGAGACTTCTACAGAGATTTTGGAATCACTGCAAAGAAGAGAAAGAAAACAGATTCCATGAAAGGTACTGTTCCCATATCAACAGTAACACTGCTTTCAATTTTTTTCCACAGAAGTCTTTCACTGAAAGCAAGTTCTCCAGGTATATAAAATACTGCTAAGTTTCCTGAAAACATAACCCTGTACTAGTAGATTTCCTGTACTAACAATAAAACATCCAAAATTATGTGTTCCCAAATTCCTTAGAAGGCAGCGAATTAAAACTTTCAAAGCTCCTCTGAAAAGACATTTCTCTTGCCATAGAACAAGCTGGAAAAGTTTTTTTCCAAAACTGTATGGGATTTGATAGTAATATCCACAAAGGGAAATTACAGGGGGAAAGGAGTTGAGGAAGAAGGACATTCAGATCTTTGACAGGTCTCCCTGGGCATGCTTCTGAAAGGTTAGGAGCGCACTCTGGGAAATTGCCACTCACAGTGAAATACAGTGCTGTCACTGGACAGCCCACAAGGAGTTCCATGAACCTGCTCAAAATTCCTGTAAAATGTCACTTAGCAGCACCAAAATAATTCTAAGCCTCTTTACAAACAGAACAAGCAGGTGGAGCCATACAATGTGTCATATTAGAACAGGGCAGAATTCCTAGCTCAACAGCAAACAGGACAAACCTCCCTCTTTGGTATTATTAATAGAGAAGAAACACAGTAAAAACAGGGACTACGTATTAAGCAAGACTGTTCTTGGCTCTCTTTTTGGTACAGTTTCACTAGCTGCTTCCTCTAGGCCTCCTGGATCTGTTTAAATTTAGAATATGTTATTTTTTTAAATGGATTTAAAACATTATCTTATCTACCACCATGAAAATAAAATATTAAGTCTAAGCAAGCTGAAGCCTTTCAAGCTTCTTCAGAACACTCCGAGGTTTGCTCAATTTCTCCTCCATATGTGAGCACAGCTCCCCAGAACAGTTGAACATACTCCTCCTTCCAGGAGAGCTCAGTACAGAGTCTGACTATTTTAAGTACCCCGAGATGGGGAACAACCACACTAACTAAGAATAGCCACATTATAATGCCGTTTTAGGTCTGCTTTAGAAAAGCATTTGTAATGCTTAGAGGTTTGGTTTAAATTCAGAAGCTGATCCAAAACTAATGCATGTACTCTCAGTATGCCAGTATTTAACTTCTGGTCAGTCATATCAAGAATTTCTGTATCAAGCTGTTCAAGGTAACAAACAAATTAAAAGGTTTTATTAAAACCTTGCTTAAATTTCCAAAGAAAGTGAGAATGGTTCCTATTCACCATAACTAATAACTTAATCTCCAGTTTTCTCCAACTTCCTTCCACAGATGCTATGAGCAACGCAGACCACATCATCTGCTACAGATGACATTTTTTTCCCCAAGGATTTTCCAGTTTGTTTGGAATTCTGCCAAATTTGAAGTTCAATATTTCATCTGGTTCTAATTCCTAAGCCAAAAATGTCTGCCCATGAAAACTTTCCTATTACTTTATAAAATAAAACTATATGGTGCCAATCCTTTTGTAGTTTCCTCAAGAATTCTTACCATTAATATTCTATATTAGGTAACAAGTAAATTAGTTTCCAAAGCAAAACTGGAAATACTATAGGAGTATGTTCTCAGACTATAATATTCTCTGTAGATAAAAGTCTGATTTCCAACCTTATTCTTGTATTACAAATGTTTTAAAATAATATATATGAAATAATGAAGAACACAAGTTCTGTCAGAAGACAGCTAAAACTTGTGCTGAGCCCACAAAAGCCAGGAAACATAATATGCAATAGACAAAAGGATCCAATGCTGACCTCACATCAATTCCAAACTGCTGGATCGGCCCACTCCTTCCAAAGTCACTCATCTGGCTTCAGGGCATTTTAAATAAGCCTGTGATGTTAGAATCGCTGCTGTACAGCTGGAGAATAGCAAATGCTGAATTTTAAACGCAAAAAATAAAAGCAAGTTGGGTAACTGCAAGCTGGTTAAGTCTAACAATGGAACAAGTTCTGAAGGGAGAAAAATCAATGATAACAGTTTAGAGGATGCTCCCTAAATATACCGGGACAAGAAACCTGTAAATACTGAGAAGGAAAAAATTGACACCTGAAGGCACTTACAGAAGGACAAAAAGGTATAAATCAACTATAAATTTAGGCCAATGATTAGAAGGAGTTTTTACTGATTACAGTTGCAACAGTCTAAACCAGCTTTACAATTAATAACAATAACAAAAGCACTAGCAAAATCTGTGAAAGTATTGTGAGGATGGCACACTGACTCTGGGGTTCACCAGCTACAACAGCACAGGACCAGAGCTCAGGAAGCATCTTCCAGCCACGTACTCCAGATTATAATCTGTAATTTAGGTCAAAAACATACAGTTAATGGTTGTGGCTGCCTACCTGTGCAGCCAAGAATAAAATTCTGTCTCTCAAGGAGTGAAATTATTTTTGAGTACAGAATGGTATTTTGTAGATGTTGTATGTACTCAGAGCAGTTCTGGTGAGTAACCAATATGACATGTGGCACAGATGTTAATGGTACAGTTAGTAAAACAGAATTTTTAGCAATTATAATCAGTATTTACAGACAACTCTGAAGAAAAAATAAAGGGAAGATAGCTGGGAACTGTCAAGAGGTAGGAAAACAATTATTTCATCCAATGGTCTTTTGCCATACTAGAGCTAAACTGCAGAGTCCCAGCACCTAACCCAGAAAGGAGTCTGAACACTATTTATTTTCTCCTGGACCTTCCAATGAAAATGTGCTACTGCAGTGCCTGCAGAACTACAATCAAAAAGAGTTGGCAAGCAGCCCATCAGCCAAGAGCAGGACAGAGTGCAAGGCTGCCCTTTGCATTACCACATTGATAGTAAGCGTGGCTGGGCACAGCAGCACCTCAGTAATGCAAGCACCTGGTTTTACCAGGAAAACGGACAATCGCGTGGCTCTGATCACAATGAACGAATAAGCAAAAGGTTGAAATTCTGACTGATTTACATCTTTTCCAAATATTCCCATTTTCCACCACATTCTTGTGTCAGGACAGTCTCAGCAGTGCCATGCATCTCCCACAGAGCTTGATTTGCTATGATGAGAAGCGTAACAGGGTTCCTGCTTCAGCTCCTGAGACTTAGCCTAGCAAAGACCTGGGCTTCGTTCCAGTACTGCAAGGAAGTTAATAAGACCATTTACAGTTTACAAACTACTTCCACTTGCAATGACCATTGTAAGCCTCAAGCAAAGCTGTCATGAGGCTTTTGTAGGGGAAACCTTAAGGGCTTTGGTTAAGGCTTGCTGTCAGAAAACTGCCTGAAATGAATTCAAATCACCGGGCTCCCTTACTGGAGGTCAAACACAACATTTGCAGCTGGAATTGCCAACACAATAGCAACATGAGGGGAAAAATAAAGACCCATCTGAGAGGAAGACACTGGCTGCTTTGTTAGCATTTTACCTGCAGCTGAGGAAGAGAGGGAGCAAAATGGCAGGTGCAGCTGTGGGAGGGGGCAAGCAGAGCCACAGGCTGCCTGTCAGAAAGGTGAAACTGTGAAGCCTCCTACCTTCACAACAGCAGTTAGCCCGAATGGCTGCATTTACTCTGAAGGCTGAAGGGCAGAGTCGGCCTGTGCCAGTGCTGCAGGAGGAAGCAGGCCCGAGGACCCCCTCCCTGCATTCTGTGCCCCGCAATGGGCAGGCTGTCTCCTGGTGAAGGGAAATCTCCACAGCGGCAGATGAAGGGGAGCCCTGACAGCTCCTGGCAGGGCTCCAACTGGGCACCTCCACAGCCACCCCCCAGCAGCCCCCACCATCTAACAGCCCCCACCGTGCCTTCACACAGCCGAAGAACACACCATGCTCTCCCCTGCCCCAGAGCACGTGGCAGTGGGGAACTCGCTGCTCACAGGGGTTGCTGGTGAGCCGAGAAGACCTAGATGAAGGGCTGTACGACATGAATGCCTGCACTCATGGCCAGACTCAAGACCACACGAGGAGGGTTCTCTAGGTAAACTTCAGCTCACAGGGGGGTGTCAGAGGGCTGGGTGTGACCCCAGTGCCAACCATGCCCTCCCTGACAGGCTGCAGCCCCACAGACTTTGCCCACCATGGGCAGAGCTGGGTGACCATCAACAGCCCCAAACAAGGTGGTGAACTGTCCCGCAGCCTGTCCGTGCAGGGCCCTGCCGGGAGCAGCAGGGAGGGAGAACTGGCGAGGGGCAGGTCCCGCGGGCCCCCGAGGCAGGGCTGAGGGCAGACACCCCACAGGCCCAGCCCACAGGCCCAGCCGCCAGGCCAGCTGCCGCTGAGCACCGCTGGGCCCAGGGCGGAGGGTGGCTATGGCCAAGTGAGGTTGCCCAGGGCCCATCAGACCCATTAGTGCCCTCAGGGCAGGCAGCTCAGAGCTCTGACAGCCGCCTTCAACTTCAGTATGAGAGCTCATAAAAAAACCCCAAACAAACAAACAAACCACATTTACTGGAACTCATCATCTTCCTTTGTTTCTTAAATAGATCATCTTTTGGCTCAGCTCTGGCCAAAGGCCTAGACTCAGGACGTTTTTCCCTTTTCCTACTCCAAATATTACAGTTATAAAGAAAAATATTAAGAAAGATGTGGCCAATTTTGTCCACTCAGAAGTTCAGCCCTAGTGAATACATTTTTGGGCATCTTTCTAGAAGAGACACATCTTAATCATTTATCTGAATTTGTATTAAAGATAAAGATTCTCATTTGCACTGAACCAAGTTTCAAATCTTACAAAAAACCCAAACATGTTGAAAGAGCAACAGAAAGCCCAGGACCTGTATGTGCAGGAGCAAGCTGACTCAGCAAGCTGCTCACACCCCTGCAAGTGAAAAAAGACTAATAAGATTGGCCCCTGGGACCAGAATCAATCTATTAACCAATATGATCTGGAGACCTGTGGTCTTCTCTCATATTTTCTACAAATTGTATTGTTTCTTGTTGAAAGCAAAATCCTCATGGCATTACTATCTCAAGATCACATCAGCATTTCCCATATTATATTAGTGCATATGAAACTAAAAATATTAAAATGAAACCAGATACTAGCTCACAGGGGAGAGAAAAAAAATAAAAAAAGACAATTGATCAAAGTAAAAAATAAAATGTATTTTGACAGAAAACTTTCTAGTAGTGAAAAAACCCTAGAATCTTATTAGATATGATTAAGACAAAAAGATACAAGGAAAAGCTGTATAGGCATTAGTAGTTATATTGAAGATCTCATGTACTACAGAGAAATTATAGGGTAATACATCAAATGTTTACATGTAGAAGGATGAAAGCTAACTAGAAGCCAGCTCATAACTTTGTCATCTTCCAAGTGCTGCAATTCAACTGACAAACCTACACAGATGGATCAGGGTACACTAACTACTCCACAAGACAAGAAGCTTCTGTTCAGAATGCAACATTTAAAGTGGCTAGGAAGAAGATGGAGAGGAGAGTTAGCTTCAAAAAAGTCAAGCTTCTAGTTTTGAACTTGAAAAGCCTACAGGAAAATTCCTGAAAGTCATACCAGAATGATAACAGCTTCTTCACTGGCAGTGAAGAATGGCAGTTGGTCATGATCCTGAACATAAACATTTAAGACACTCAGAATAATAATAAATGCCACAAAGAATGCAGAAAGCAAACACTTTTGATGAGAAAGCATTACAGCCCTTTAACATGAAATAGCTGCTTAGAAACACTAAACAACATCTAAATCTCTCATGCTTGTCCAGGAATCTCCCAGAATAGCCTTTCAAATAAAACTGTGTATTTGATCTGATAACAAATACTATCTTTTTCTTTCCCCTTTCCTAAAAAAAACAAAACAAAAAAAAAACCAACACCGCCCCCCCAAAAACATGTTATCCCATTTGATGTGTTTTGGAAGCAGAATATTGAATGTTTGATGTCATGCATAATACCCTTTATCCATTTCAGAGGTGCCTATCATTATTAGCAGTATTGTGATACAAGTAATAAAACATTAAAAAGTTTAACACCTCATTTTTCCATAACAGTTTCAAACTTACTCTTGTGAGTGAGCTTTACCTTTATTTTTATCTTCATTTTATCTTTATTTTTTCCAGTTAATACCACTGCATGCATTTCCTTAAAAGAATGACCTGAATGTCCTTCTCTTTGATGTGAAGGTAAGAAATAGGAATCAAAACCACGGACCTGACCCATAAATTAAGGAAACTAAACAAAGAGAAGGGTGGGGGACCGGGTCTCAAGATGGCAGAAGCCGTGTCAAATGGGAATTTTGAAGGGTTACAGCTTAAACAGATGGAAGATGAGGCCTATCCCATTCCCAAGGCAGTATGCATACATGCAGCTTCAAAGAGTTGTTCAGCATTTATTACAGCACTAACCAGAACAGAATTAGTTATCCTTATTCCTGAGAATAAAAAGGGTTGATCTAATGCTACTGGAAGACAAACCTAGGACTGTGAAACCAGGTAATTCTATTTGAACCTGGCAGCCACTTCACTGGCCAGCAATCATTAGCTTTTATCATTGATATTCAGTGACCACAAGATTATTCAGGAAAATGTTTACTTTTGCCTTTTCTCTCTCTAGTTCTCACCTAATATCTTAATGCATAAAATCTAAAACCCAGGAAAGATCGTTTATTTTACTCGTTAAAGTAGCCACAGGTTGCCTTCAAACAAGGGAGCCTTCCCTTAGCACTGCATTTGTTTTACTTTAATAGGAACAAGAGCCTAAATACCACATTTGGCTATGTTGCCCTTTTGCAAATAAACCCTGAAGGAATATGAGGAACAGATACTGTAGTTAAGGGCTCTATGACGCCTGCAGTAACACCAATCTATGCATCTTACTGAACTGTGCCATTTAGCAAAGGGCAGATAGAAGAATAGGCAAAAAAAAAATCATGCTACATCCAAGCTTACTTAATTAAAAAAAAAAAAGAAAAGAAAATGAAAAAGCCCACGACTTGCTTTTGCCACTTCTTACTGCTTTCTTTTTAGTACCCTTGTAGCTGTTGTGTTGTCTTTGCCAGCTCAGTTGTCCAACTGAGTTTTCATGTGTCATTAATAAAATACAAGTCATGTTCAAGGAACACTTTATGAAATAAAAAGTAGACTATCTATTAAATTCTGTAATCCTTTTCACCTCACAGGTGGCCTGCAGCTTGGAAGTGTATCTGCCCATCTCATGAGACTCACCCCTCCTCAGAGCAGACGCTATAGTTCCTTATTGCCAAGCGCACGGTCAGTCCCACTGGAGACAATTCATCTCAGAAGCACTATGGGCCTGACTCCGATACCTTTAGTTGTTCTAGAGCATTATATCATACCATCAGCATCCCTGCTGAAGAAAACTAAACTATCAAAACCTAGAGAGAACTAAAAAGACCTACTAAGATTCAAGCTAGAGCAGCCCAGCTTGAGCAGAGTGCTGTGAGCACAAAGAAACCCTTCATTCTTGGTTTGTTCTCCTCATAAGACTGAGCAACCAAATTTTATAATTAAAAAAAATACTTTTAATAGTTTCTGAGAAAAACAGTAATCCTTACATCACAAATTATTTTAATAGAAACAAATATACAGCCTCGAGCTTAGAAATAGAGCCTGAAACCAGAAGTCTCATGCCTCCATACTTAGCTCAACCCCTGCAACAGAGGCTCTCTTAAGCAAACCCCAGCCTTTAAAAGCCACATAATGAGCCCAATTATCAAGACTGTCATTTCAGATTGAACTTCCCAGGGAGCCCCGTTTTAGTTTTATAGCCAACAATGTGAAATAGCTTAACTTTGGGATACCATTTTCATCAGAATTTTGCAGAATCCTGGTATCTTTTGTAGCACTGATTTATACCAAACTCCCACTTCTGGGAGGGGAAAACAAAATAAAGTAGTAGTAAGTGGCATATGGTGTTTGCCCATCACCCCTCTTGGAGCATCAGCTGAACTCAGAGGCATGATTTTAAAGATGCAGTACCATCCACTGCAACAGCACAACGGCTGGCCTACACCTGGGTAAATCAGGCCAACCTCCTTTAACATAACTAATGAATCTTACCTCTCTAATCTAATGCAGGAAATTAAAATGTCTAGTCCAAAGCCTCAGAGGACTACGGGCCTCTGGCTTTTAGTTCTGTCCCGCTTGTCTCCATGAACACTGCAGGGTGAAGGGAGGCCGTTAGCTCCCTTTGGCAGAGGCCACCATGAAGCGTTCCTGCTCTTACAGGTTGAGGTGACTGTTATGGGGCAAACAGCCCAGATGTATCTTGTCCTGTAAAAAGGCCTCCTACTTCCCTGGAGAGAGGTAATTTTAAAAGACATTTTGCATTGTTTTCTCAGGCTGCAGGTGGGTCATTGTAGTGAAAATAAAATGATTACACTGTGTGTGATTGTGTGCCTTTTCCCAACTAAAATCTCTGTCATCTATTTCAGGAGATCTCGCATGTCTCTGAGCTGTCAGTTCCGATAAGTGTACAACTGTTCTGAGGACGCTGTACTGCTGTATCTCCCTCCATTAGATCTGGCTTTGCTAGGGTTTTTTCCCCCCTCCTTCTTTGCACAAGTTGCCTTAGGTGCCAGGAGAGTTCCCTCTCAGAATTTATTGTAGTGATCTTAATTAAATTAATATTCCTGAGTGCAAGGCTACTGGGATCTGAGGCTGGTATGAGGTTCATCGACTTTCACTTAGAGGGTAAAGTTTCCAGTTTTCACTCTCATGAGACAACATGAAAAATTTATGACAGAAGCAGGAGAACTGTTGCTAGAGGCAATGACATCCCTGTGCAATTAAAACACTTTCAAGTGTCTTTTTTTTTCCCTCCCTTCTCCTTCTACTCATCTTAGAAAACAATATACAGAGCAACTTTATTCTGCACCATACAATTTTAACTTAAAGATCTGTAAGCAGTTGACAAATTATACCCTGATCATAAAAAATTTCTTACAGTTTGAAATGTAACATATTGTACAAGGTTATGGACAGATGGTAAGGAGCTTTTTTTTTTTTTCTTCAAGAAAACCAGTTCTAAAGCTTTCAAGTAGCAGAAGAAACTCCCTCCACAAATAGGAACAGAGATCCCATCTTGCATTCCTAGGAGATCACAGCAATTTCACTGAACCCCTTAAGAAGCAGTTGTGGGAAAGAACAAGGCTGAGTACGAGGGCTCCCAAGTTTTATTTCTGCTCTGTAATTCTGGTGGGAGATGACTCCTGGCACAATCCTGAGAGCAAGGCTGTGGTGTTTAACCACACCACACAGTGTCATCCTGCTGTAATCTGTGCACAAGCAATAACCCCTTTGAGAGAACCAAGCATTTAAAGCAGCAGGGAGACCTCGGGTCTCTCTTGACTGCCCCATGCTCTTGGGCAAGCCACATGGTTCTTGGAGAGCTGTGCTTTTGATTCTGAGCAGCTCCAGGATGGGATGCCTTTGAAGAAAACTTCTTTATTCTTTCTCATTTTGCACAGCTGTATAAGTGCAAGCTTTGGGGCAGTCAGCCTCTTTGTAAACTAATATTCAACTATTGCTGTGGCTGCAAACTATAGGGAATAAAGAAACAATAAATACTTAATAACCAACATAACACTATGGTCCTTTCCTACCTCACCAGAGGACATAATTTTTTTGCCAAGTGCATTGCAGAGCACACTGCAGTAACAAGAGCTAACTGTGTAACTTGGAAACAATGAAGACCATTCTTTCAATGACTGTGTATAATTCCCATTAACAGCATGTGCCCTGAGAGAAGAATTTACTTTAATATCCCATGCTTAATTCTGAACATGCTGTCTCTGTGGATATTTAACACTGCTGCAATGCAGTAGTCTTTAAAAGAAAATATTATTTATTATTCTTGAAATCGGTAAATAATGAAAAAGGAAAGCTATAATTTCTTAAACTCACTTCAGAATTTAGACTCAAATGGTGTAAAGAATAAATATTATAGATAGCCACCAGCTGATCTAAGAAGCAGAGCTATATCCTGTTAAATGCCATCTTACTCTGATCATAATGGCAGTAATATAAATATCTCTTGAATTATAGTTGCAGAACATTGCACATGGTGAAAGATTATGAGTCTAAATTCATTTTCATCCTAAGGTAAATCAATTGATTCATCTTTGGAAAACTTTAAAAAAGCCCTTCATATTAACTTTGTCTCTGCCCTGCCATCGCTTCCTTCTTCCTCTCTCTCTCACTGTAAAATCTTTTGGCAACATTTCAGAATCGGGATAGCATACACAGTCATATCAGACACCCAAAGGAACAACCAACCCACACCTCCATCCTCAGCCACAAGTCCTATGGCACAGCAAAGCTCGTCTAGTCCCAGCTAGGACAGCTGAGCAAGGAGCAGGTTCTGCTTTGAAAAGCAGCAAGAGTGACAATACACTGCCTGGACCCAAACCTGTACCTGTGGGGCCAAGGCCACCATGCTCTCTACCAGGTCGAGGCAGCATTAATGACTACTCTACCTCTCATGTAAGTGCCTTTGACTGTTGTAGGAAAAAGAGTTTGTGCACCCCCTGAAAATAGACAGCAAAACATCTTTGGTATCTACTAGATTAACAGCACTACCCAGGCAAGCGGCTGTTCATCACACCAAACAGAAATGCCCCTCCATTCCCTTCTGCAGCAGCAATTGACTGACATCCACGTGTTAACTCCCACCATACATTTGGATCATTGGCTCTTGCAGCACTGAAAGCTTTTTACAATTTTCACTACCACAGGCCCTTTTCTCACTCTAGACTCTAGTCTTAAGACTCAACTGTTGTGCAAATAATAATGCACAACAGACACCAGAATTTGCTTACCTTGGAAGGTGCTTTCTCAGTGCTCATAGCCCATATGTGACAAGAAAAGCTCAACAACAGTGCTAACAGCTCTGACTTCCTATGATAGAAGCTCCTCCTTCAAGAGGCATTCTTCCTGATTTTCCACAGCTGCATTGACTAATACACAGCTTCAGGTGTGTAAGACTTTCAGGTGTTATGCAGGACCCTAAGAAAGGGCAGTAGCTATTGAGACATATAAAGGACATATTGATAGCCCTCAAGCCAGAGGAAGACAAGGTGTAACTGCTCATCACTAGAAACCTCTTGTGAAAGAAACATTGGTTGGTCACCAGGATGGGGCTCAAGACCACACAGAGACTGAGTCCCTTCTTAAAAGCTGAATATTTCTGAGTCTGTGCTTCAGGCAGTAAAAGTGTGGTCTCAAACAGGCATCCCAGCTTCTGGGAGACAGGGAGCACAGCTTTTCAGCTGCAACTTTAACAGGTGAACCAGGGTGAATCATCATTCAACCACCAAACTCATTAAAAAGAAGCAAGCAAGTATGAGACTACCATAGAGCCAAGCTCTGAGTGTACCTGATCCCACCTCATTTTCTCACACCACATACGATGATCATGTCAGTCACAGCATTAGTTTAAACATATGCACAAAAAGTAATGTGTGAGATTGTGATCTGGTCATTCCTGGCATATGGTATAACTATATTACATTGCTGTACATGAAACTGTGCTAAACTCTTCAGTTCATACAAAAGCCTGTGCTATGTACAATTTCTAAAACTCTGTATGGTTAATTTTTTTAAAATGCATAAAGAGAGGGTGGGGGGAGACTGCACTGGTCATTGTTAGCATCACAAGCAAGCTCAAATGTCAGTTCACTGGATAAGAAAGAGAAGACTGGGGTATTGCCTTTCTTGAATGCACTCAAGTACCATCTAAAGTAACTTGAACCAGTTCTAACCATGCTGTCAAGAGACTCCTACAATAAAGACACACAAAGATAAACAGAGATATCAGCTCAAAGCTGAATTTGGAAGAAAAAGATAACCACTGGATAAAGTAACTCATTAAGGTATAGATGGAGATGACAACATAAAATGTGAAAAAGCAGGATCTCTTTTGCTGTCTCTAAAACAGTTAACACTTCATGTGTCTGTGTAGTGGGAACTGCTTTGCTTATCACAAATTCAGCAAGATTTTGTTTAATTATTTTTTTTTCCATAAAGTAGAATTCACATAAACAAACTCTGAATGTTTCAACATCTCCTCCTGTCTTGTAAAGATAAAAACAGGGTTTTAAAACACACACACACTCCACCTCCTCTATAAAATACCCTCAGCTGGAAGTTATCATCCCCACAGCTTGAGGCAATCAAGCCTACCACCTTCAGTAATTGGGCAAATTAAGAAGCTTTATTCAACAAGATCTGTGTTAACCTCCACTGAACACACAGATACAAAGCAGGAATCTCCTGAAGTGCTTTAGCTGTTTTCAAGGTGAATGTCTATTTAAGTCCCAAATTAGAAAAATCTGGGGTTAGAGCACCAAATTGGTCAAAAAGTCTGGAGGCACATACTTCTGTCATGGATGTCATGGCAAATCACGCACCTTCGCCATGCTTCCATGTTTCTATGTAAATGATGAACACAGTCCTACCGTACACTGTGAGGGATTTATGAAGATAACTGCTTTAAAGCACATAGGCACTTTAGATAACACTGCAGTCAGGAACTACACCAAATAAATAAAGGATAAATTGGACAAAACCCCAGACAGGCACCTTCACTTTTTCTGACATTCTTTCCCCAGCCAGTGGACGGATTAACTTCAACAGTTGCTGCAGCATAGTTAACAAAGGCAGGAATTTGGGGCACCAAGGGCAATTGATACTGCATTATAAATTTTGCCAATTTAGCCTCAGTGCAGAAATCTATATTCCCCATCTGCACAGTGTTTTGCTAACACAGCATAAGACAAATAGTAACCACCAGCTGTAATAAGTGAAGTGAGGGATGAAGGAATTCATGAAGTTCAGGATAGTTTCCCAAAGGTCAGAAGCTCACATCACCAAAACAACACTGGGGGAGAGCTGGGACTTCACTGTGAGAGCAAATACAAGCCTGAATGGAAAAATTCTGTGTGAGAGAGTGTATCATAATTGGTGTCGTAGAAAAAACCCTCTCTTCTTAAGGCAGAAGAAATAGACAGGATGATGGAGGTCATAAAAGGCATCTTGCACTGTAACTGACCTTGAAACCCTCCTTTTCTCTCAGCCTGATTAAGGGAAAAATACTTAGTTAGACACTCTCTTTGTCCTCCACATGGGTAAGCACAAGAAATAAAAAAAAAAGGAGGAGGAGAAGGGGAAGAAAAAAAAAATCAATACGAGCTGTCTTCAGTTCAACCAGAATGTTACAGTGAATAGGTTTATGAAACCTCCAGTAGGGAAGAGCACAATTGCTCCCACAACAGCAGAAGTTGCTAAATTTTAGTGTAGTGTTACTTTCTTAGGTGTCATATAACAAAAAGAAAATGCAGAAGGTGTTCTTACTGTCCAAGGACAGTACTTGTATTAGAGTGTAAAAATTACTAACCTGGAATATACTCATCTGCTCTAACACAGCGGTTGTGACAGCAATCACTACTGTATGCTACACACATAAAAACTGCCACACACGCGGGAACAGGAATAAATACGGATAATAGGAAGTACCTCTTCCCATCTCCCTTAGCAAAAAGATTTATGCTCTTGGAGAAGACTTTACATCCCATCAACCCATTTTGGTTAAAGTATATGGATTCAAAACTACACAAAATCATAAATGTGTACATTATCTTGACAAATCGCCCAGTCAGCTTAATGAGCACTGGTGAATTCCCGTCCTTGCTGGTATCTTGCAGCAGTGAGTGCTGTGGGGAAAACCCACGTTGTACGAAAACACAGTCCAGCTCTTGATTTCTCTCCCTTCCGTACATAGATACATATATATATTCTCACCGAAACAGCTACATGATCCTGTCTGACAAAAACGAGACAGATACCAATATACAGAAATAGGGGTAGGGAAAATAAGCAGATGGTCTTGCTTTACTATGCAGGTGCTGTTCAGCAATTTTTCCCACCAGTGAAGATGCTGTATTTTGCACAATGTTTTCCCAATTCACTAGACAATCAGGAATAGAACAACATGAATGCTCTGTTCTGCTGCGATGTGCTGAGACAGCAGGTTATATCGTTGGTGACTCTGAAGCTTGCTGACATCTGACATGAATTCCTGGCATGCTGACTTTTTAAAAATCGATGGGGACAGACCTCAGAGTAACAGAAATAGCTGTGAAGTTTAACACTGCTGAAACTGTTCAGGCTTGATTGGCTGGTGAACATGGAAGGTCAGAAAGAAGAGCACTGGATCCTCATCAGTAGGAACAGAAGCAGATTATTATAGAAAAAAATCACTCTGAAGTTTCATAGCTTACTGTTCCTGTGAAATAGCCGAGATCAGGAGATGCATAATGTGCAGCAGACCTCTTCTTTATTAATACAACCTTAAGCTAAGGATGAAAAATGTATATTGCCACACAGAAGGGCTCAATGGAGTGTTATAAAGCCATTGCTTGACCTCCATTTTTGATAATTTTAGAGCACTTCCTAAAAACTTTTGTTAAAGGAAACGCTCTAGCCATAGCCAGATTGTCGATGCTTACTGGATTTTACTCTTTGGAGTGGAAGTGAGGAGGGAACTGTTAAGCTCCAGGGCAGAAGCCTCTATAAACTTAAGTTTTACTTAAAACATGGATGTAGCCTTATTAGTTGCCTTGTTTCAAATAAATTAATAATATGAGTGCTACTTCAATCTAGACCAAATTACACACTAAAAACTGCAAATGGCTGTACAAGAGAATTCACTAAGCACAATTTCTCATTCAACCTGATTGTTTATACATGTTAAGGAGGCCCACATTGAGGGAAATATCATCCAGGCAATGAAAATTTAAAGGGAGGCCAGCAAACCTGTTTGAAAAGGTTTGAGAAAACACAACAAAATTACATTGTTACTCTCCTCTCTAAATACAAATGGGAATAAATTATAACAATATAAAGAAATATAGCATGTTTATGTAATTGTAAAAAGTAGCTAAAACTATGCTTGCTAAATGAACAGTTATGGTTGAATAGAATAATATCTCCCTAGTACCTTCCATCCAAGTGATCTGAAAGCACTTTAAAAGCTTTAATGACACTCACTTGACATACAACTCAGGTTACATTGCTTCAAAGTAAATCAAAATAGCTGAAAATTTGCACCTTAACTATGAGATTGGTTAGCAATGAGTCCCACTGCTGAAGAGGGCTTCCATGGCAGTATTAGATACAGTGGTCTTGGTGCTATGAAACTGTATTAATTCAACCTCATGACAATATTATCTTTTTGATTATGCAAAAATATGCATTGCTGAAAATAATTAGACATAAAGAGGCAAAGCAGGTAGTTGCTTAACACAGAGTCAGCCCCTCTCTCCCACTCGTTCTGCCCCTTGCTGTAACCAAAGGCAGGATCGGGATATGTGGGACAGCCAGCTCCTACGGACGGGTCCCTGGTCACAGCGTCCTGCCCCAGCACAGCAGCAAGACCTTCTGCCCAGGAGGTCTGTAGCCCTACAGAGCTTTGTGCCCTGCCCTACATCTTTCCTCTTCTCAAGGTAGACATAAGGCAGACGGAGCACTGGATCACTCTCAGCAGCCATTCACTTAACAGCAGCAGGGTGAATAAAGCCTGCTCCCGAGAACTGTTCTGCTAGAATGCGAGGGGAAACCACGTACAGCGGCAAAGGGAATGAGGATTGACAAGGGAGATGATACTGCAGGGACAGACATCTAACTGTGCATATGTCTGTGTTGGAGGAGAGGCTGCAAGGCCCAAGAAGGAGATAGAGTTAATGCTCTGGTAGGTGGGGAAGACAGAAAATAAATAAACCTACTCCTAGTCCTCTGGTGCAACTCACTGACTCTCTTCCAGAAACCAGCAAAGAACAACAGACTGCTTCCAGCCCACATCTGTCTGCTCCTCCTGTCTTCCCCTAAAGCTTCTTCAGACTTTGCTCCTGGACCTCCCATCGACAATTCCTAGCTTCCTAATCAAACCCAGCAACATCTCTCAGCCTTCAGGGAACTCAATCCCCCCAAAAGACAGTGATCTCACTCAGTCTTGGTCTCAACTCTGAAATCTACCAAACTACTCTTTGTAGAGTTAGGCCCCATATTAGGTATAGTCAAGGAGACAAATACAGTGCTCAGACTTCAAGCATTATATCTGTAAACTCTTTTAAGGGCCCCTTCCAACCCAAACCATTCTATGATTCTGTGTAAAACTGAGTGTAGCAACAAGGAAATACTGCATAATAAAGCTGTCAAGTGCATCTGAAGTGGCTATTCGACTCTCCTAGTAAATTATCTTCATCCATTCCATACATTTGCTATTTAAATACCTGATGACTGAAGATTTGCTGTGATGAAATTACCTTATCTAAAAATATTCCTAGTAGGGAAGTGCCTCATTTATTTATTCTTAAAGAAGTTTCCTCTGAATGTTACTTTGTTCAGTACCATTAAGCCAAAGCATTTTAAAGGGAAACCAGCATAAGTATAGAAAAGCAGAATGATGATGATTTGCCACACAGAAGGTAAGTCTTTTGAGTGATTTACGAATGCAAAGAAAATAATTTTTCCCCTTTAAAATATAACAATGTAATTCAGAGAAGTCTATCCTATGTAAGTTTGCCCCAAGTAAGTCCTGTTGCAGTACACCTCTTACTCATCTACATTCTGAGCTAATGCCTGTGCTTCCCCCAGAGCTCTGGGAGGACAGGGAAATAGCAAGCTCCTCTTTCAGATGTCACATCTCCTACTAAAACAGAAAGATATATTTGTGGCAGACATCACTGAAATATAGCACAGAAGAAAAACAATGATCTAAACATGATTTAAAAATAAAATTGATTTTGGAAAGACAAAATCACAAAGTGTAAGTGTTCTTTTCTTATTTCTGCTTTGGTAAGATAGTTGATGTTATGCATAATACAGATTTTTGGCTCTGTGCAGTTGACAGCATTTAAGAAAACACAAATCCCAGGAAACCAAGAAACTTACAAGATCTGAAATTGTAGGAAACCCTCCAGATGGACTGCCTTAGTGTGAGAAAGAAAGTGACTATAAATGTCATCATTTGAGGCTTTACCTCAAACTGAAAGCTTAGAAGCAATTGAATTCCTCTGTTTCTCTGTTCACCTCTATCTACACTTGTAAGAATTAAACAAAGAGGACCTATCAATCTCCATGATTTCATGGATGGTGGGTTATTTCAAGAGTGGTGAGTTCTGAATGCTTAGAGGCATCAGCACTTTTACTGTCAAATGATGATTTGTAACACATGGGCAATGAATAAACCCAGTGGAGACCTGGATTGAGCAAGAGCAGATCCTCTTACAAGATAAAGACCCAGGTTCAGTAAAAGCCTGAAACAATGACAAAGTTTCTCAGCTAGCAGTAATGAATGTGAAAGTGAGAGAACTGGAGCAGCAGTCCTGTGCAGCCTTAGGAATGTTTTGGAAATGTACATTACACAGCATGCAGTGTTCCTAGCCCTGCCAAAGGTGCAAAACTTCAAATTCTTCTGATCCACCCCGAGAAGATTTCGCAAAAAGAGCAACCCATGCACACTTCTCAGGTAGGGAGGATGCTGGTAGTGGCTCCAGAGGTACCACGTGGTGCACAGAATCACCAGGGAAAGGCAATGTGCCTCAAACAGGACATCATGAACACCCAGGATAGTGCTTGAGTCAGTCCCAGTCCCAGAGCCCTTTGCAATCACAGTGAGACGAGACAGTTTCACGATACATACTCTGCTCTTCAAGGGCTTTAAGTCCTCAAAGCACATAGCAAAGTCAGTCCCTTTAAGCTCACAACTCCGTGGTCCATTTGTATCACCCTCCAGACCAACAGTGACTCCAGCAAGACATTTTTGCAACTTTCTAAACAGATTTAAAGGAACATAGACCAGAAAGGTTTCATATGAGTGAGTTCAGGTAAAATAACTTTTTAGTACTTAAAACTGAACAAGGAGGTAAAATTAAATCTGTTCCACATGGTTATTTTTTTTTTAAACTTCATTGGCCTATTTTATTGAAATACAATTAGTTTTCTTTAATTTGGTTACTTAACAAACATTCCACTATTACCTAATTCATTTAGGTTATGAGTGCATCCTTATAATCCAGGTCCTTTCTACAGAATACTCTGTATAATGAACGTCCACACAGCAGCTCAGGGCACTATAAAACCTCACTATAAGAGAGTCAAAGCTCTATATTTTGATTTAAAAGGTGCTAATCACTGCAGGTAGCCTTCTGAGAAATTATGAGTTTTGTGTAGCTCTTTAACAATCATGAATTAATTTACTCTAATATGTAACAAAATTCAGTTACCCAGAAAATGACTATTGAGGTGGCCAGTGCACAGCTCAATCTCAGCAGCCATCACTGAGGTGTTACAGCACATTCACCATCTCGGCCAACCCCCATCTCATCACCCAGGCTGTGTTAGAGAGCAGGATCAGAGCCCGAGACTCAGCTCCTGCTCCCTCTTTTCTCAAGGCTAGCTGGAACGGGCTGCCTGTACTTCAGCTCCCATCTCTCAAACAGGGACAGTGCAGTGACAAGATCTGGGGAGTTCACTTACTCTGGAAAGTGTGAGAACAGAGACATCCCTGACACTGAGGACAACCTCTGATCTCAGAAATCCAGGGACCTGCTGTCCACAAGCAGTGAATATCCGTTAAGAAACCACTCTCTAAAAGAAAGCGAGAAAGGATTGTCCTTTACTGGCCCCTTTGATTTTATCACCTGTCACAGGATCAAGTGGTCCTTTCAAAATTTGTGAGAGGTGAAATATTATGGCCCCACAACAGCAGACAAGAAAAATGACCCTTTCTCTCTCCCTCTTTTTTTTTTTTTTTTAAACAGGTAAGCAGGATACAAGGAGAAAATAATATCACATTTGTAAAAAGCTTCTTATCAAAATTAATTCTGAGGATAGAGCTACTATAGGTAAAAGGTAGTCTCTGCTGGTTTGTTAGGTTCGTGACATTGGCTCATTCTCTTTGAAGCTGACTTTAGGTATTAAAAACATCAAATGTCAGCCTGCTATCTTTTCAGGACTCTAATTCTGCTACTGACTCAGAAAAGAAAATATCCTGATTATGTAGTTGCCATTAGTTTCTATTAAGAGCTGGACTGGAAGGAAGAAAGACTGAGAATTAAAGCAGCAATGATATTAGGTTTTGCTTTATGCCTTTTCTCTTACAAGCACTAGGATTTTCATGAGACTGTTCAAGGGTATGTAACAGCAATCTTTTTTTTTTAGGTCTGTCTAATGCAATATCTATCTATACAGAATTGTAATGTGAATTATGTGAAAATATTACTAAAGCTGGGGTTGTACAGTCAGCCTTCCTCAGGATTTTTGAAAAGCAGTGACATTCCTTTATAGAACATTTTTATAAAGCCATTCATTTGTATTATTCTACTGCAGAGAAAACTTGCTTGTGGATCAGAACTGTGCAGTGCCAGGCACAGAACAAAAGACAGTCACCATCCCACAGCCTAAGAGACAACCTGTTCCCCCTGGACTTGAGCTATTTGTCCTGAAACACACATTTAAGAGAGAAGACTGGATATTTGGAACTGCATGGATGGAAAACACAGATTCAATTAGAAAAAGCAGTGGAAGAAGCCCAGACACAGATGAAGACTTTGTTTTCAGAACATGAAAGAAAGGTACATGACAGAGCTTTTGGACAAAACACAGCCTGGAAAGGTGCTCAGCTTTTGACAGAGTCAAGGCATCAACCTCTGAATACTTTTAATCAATAAACAGGTTAGATACATCCTGTGCAACAAACAGGTTAGATCTATCCTGTATCTTCTTCAATTTTTCCTCCTAGTAAAAATAACTCTCAAGACCTCACATTTTATCTTAAATCCTAGGACAAAAGGTGTGTTGACATAACAGAACAAATCTTATCAGAACAAAACCACACTTACTCCAGCTCAAGAGTTACATAAAACTGTTGTCTTCCAAGAAGTTCTTCTGCATTTTATATATACATGTAGAAATACATATGATGGGAAAATGAAGACTGCCACCCAAATTGGACATTTCATAAATGTATGATTGCTATTGCAGATTTTTTTTTTGTCTTTCTGGTCAATGGCTGTTATATTCCAGAAGACACAGAAAAAAGTTAATGAAGTATGCCACTTCCAAGGAGCTGGTCTCCACAAGAGCAATGCAAGGTGACCTTACTTTATTAACATTTTGCAGATTTAAAGGCATATCACAAGATTATACACTCACATTAGAAAGATACTTCTGTTTCTAACTTAAAATCGAATGATTCACCTGATAAATCTCCAAGCCTTTTACAGCACTGAAATTCAGTTCTCTTAACAAGGACCAGTAATTGTAGATTCAAAGACTGCCCAAACCAGTCAGCAGGAGATAATGTGTAATATGTAACCACTGGAAAAGCAAACTGGAAAAAGAAAGACCACTGGCTTTCATAAATCATTTTTTGACAGGAAGGTTATTTATCATGGGAAATAAGTTTAATCAATAATAGAGTGAAACAACCTTAATAAAAAAGGGAATCAAGTTCTGTTCTATTAGAGCATTATAATTAATGTGGGTAGGGGGAGCAAGAAGAAGCAGAAAGAATTGTTACAGAGAATTGTTATTATCCTGACAAATGGATTCTGGATTGTTTCTAAAAGTTCATTTTCACCTAACACGGCTTTGAATGAGAAAATACCAAGAATCACATTTTGTTTTCCAAGTAGTAATGAGAACTTTTGAGGGAGGTGCCCAATTAAGGAAGAATTATTCATGTGATCAATGTATTTTTTTTTTCATCTCAAGTGAATGACATAACCAATCATGACTACATTAAAAATCAGTTTCCCTAAAAGACATGGGGAGACCAATTTTTTTTCAATCTATTGTTAGATAAAACCCAAGTGTTACTCATTGAAAAGTCACAATTTTTGTTCTGGGTTGATTAATTTTACAAGTATGAGAGGAAAGGAAAAGTACTCTAGAAAAAATTTGGAAGCATGATGAAAAGAAATGTTTTCACCTACATGAATACACAAATTGTTGTGTATTTATAGTTACTGTTTGGTTCAGTCACTTTTCATTTATCTTTCCAACTATTTTCCTAGGTAGAAGATAATTCCATCAGATTTTCAAAACATTTAGTATAATTTTTGAAAAAACATTGCATAACTTAATCTGCAAAAGCAAAAATCTACATATACCTGCAATGGCAATATGTGCCCAAATTATATACCATTTTTCTCAATCTACTTGGCCACAATATTTACTTACAACATAAAAGAATGGAATTGTTAATGTTTAATAAAAGAGTCTAAGACAAAAATCCTATCTGAAGCAAAATTACAAAATGAAAGAAACACCAGCTCCTAAAGGAAGTTCACAAAGGATTTTGTTGTAATTTTTTGTGGCTGACTTACAGTAACCTCAAAAATACATTCATAAGGAGAAAGAAATAAAATATATGTAAAAATAAGAATAAAAGTAGGAATGGAAAAATGAACAAGCTTGCTGGACTGACTTAGATCCTGTATTTCAGTTAAGAAGTCAAAAATTCACAAATCTCAGAGTTTATCCTAAACTATAAAGGTAACTCTCTCCCAGGAACCCACCCCAAAGGGTTTAGTAATTTAATAATTTCAGTAATTATTTTAATAATTTAATAATTAGACTTCTGAATTTCAGATGAGTGGCTCTTTTGCCAAGCTTCTCCTCTACAGAAGACATTTTGTTCCTGTTCCCAAAGCCCTTCTGAGCTCCACTCAGTATTCCTCTATTCACACACAATTTTCAGACAAACCACATCAAGAAAATAAAAAGCAGCAAAATAATTCTTATCATGGAGATCATTTGAAAGCCTCTTAAAATGTTCCCAGACAATTTGTGAAGGGAGAGAAAAAGATTATCAGGTATCTTACCTATGAGAAATTATTCAGCAGCTCAAAGATCTGGAAAGCCAGTTGGTTTTAGAATGTAGTTGTTGGACAGAACAGAATTTTTCATGCTTTAATGTAAAATTCTTAACTTTTCATTTTCTCTCAGGATTAAAAAAAAAAAATATTTTCAGGTAGCTTTTTACACAAGCCATACCACATACAAATCAGCTTTTATTCTGCTTGATTCTACCAGGATTACACTGGCAATGTTCCTGCTGACTTCAGAGAAGCACGATCAGGATGCCTATTCTTCAGAAACGAGTTATTTTTCCACCCTCCAATTTACATCAATACAGTATCTTGAAACTGGTGGAGTAACATAGACATGAAGTGGCAGGAAAGTAATATAAATATTAGATTCTCAAAGTGTTGTACCCTAGGCCAAATCCTTCTTCAGGATCCACTGGGAATAGTTTCAATAACCTGATGTATAAAACAACCCCAGAATTCAGTCTGTTTTTATTTCCCCATCTAGCATTGTCACCTAGCTGGAGCTTCTTGCTTGAAATTAAATGCTCAGCATTTCTTTCTTCATATTCTGTTTTACTACACAGTATCTATGATGTAAAGTTGGGCAACTGTTAATTTAATTACATGGTAGGATGGAGAACAGAACACGTTTTTACAGTGTTATTGATAGTCAGGAGCAGCATCTACTGGTACCCTCATATATTCCCTCTGGAGAACGTACCACTTTAATCACGCATACTGCAGCCATGGAAATGTGCTTTCCACTCTTTTACAGCATTGCAGTTAAGCATTTTCTATTTATCTCTTCTAGAAATGAATGGACAGTACTACCTACTGTAAGTGTGTGACAGTCACAGAAATGGAACCCAGTTCTACATTAGTGAGCACTCTTTTGCAGAAGTCATTACAGCTGCAAACAAAGAATCTTTATTCTGCTGGGAAAGACATGGCAATAGCAACTGACCATTTCTTTTCCCGACTTGCTTGCAATAAAACATTTATCCATAATACATATTTAGTGCTGCAGGTGGCATTGTTACTGTTCAAAGAACCCAACTCAGCATATAATGTGGTCGGCACTTCATCTTCCCGAAAATGAATCTTGAAAACTTCGTGAATTATACATCTCCTCCTGCTTTTCAGTGGATCCATAATTTTCTTCAGAAGATGAATTGCGGACAGCAGCGCTGATGAGAATTAAACTAGCAAGGTTCATGTTAAGAACATAGTCAGTAAATCAAAAACTGAAAGTAATGCCTCAGATCCAAAACCACAGACTGACAAAAATATCCTGAGATACCAGGTGTGATGGAGTCTGGTAATGAAGTCATGAGGTTAAAAATCAGCCTGTCATAGACACCCACATGCTAAAGTACCATATACCTCCACTCCTAAGAACAATGAAACCACCCTTACTGTGCACATGGAGGAGAAGGACGCCTCAGACAATTCATTCTACAAGGAAGATCCTATATACATAAAAAAACAGAGAGCTTATCTCGTCAAATTCTAATAAAGAATGTCAATAACCACAAAGAGCTTTGGGAAGTTACCACTGGGGATATTCCCCAGCATGACAATCAGAATGCTGTCTTCAATAGAAAGAAAACTCCTTAGCTTTAGAAAATAATTTTCCCAATTTTTTTTTTTTAAATAATTGTCCTAAAAACATAACAAAAACTCTCACTCCAAAGCTGTCATATTCACCTTTAGGAGCAATCGTATTGATCCTATTTAAATGAAATCATTCACTAGTTATGGTACATATATCAAGTTATTTTATAAACATTTTACTAACACCTTCTGTTTTCCTGATGAATAACCCTGCCAAAATAATTTGTATACTAATCAGCTGCCTATGAGAAGCAGATATTCTGCTCCAGTGGCTGTTTCCTTACTATAACTGTAGGATAATGAAGACCTCCAAGAAAGATAGAAAAGAAGATTCACATCCTATACATTTTATATTTCTGCCTTCAATTACATGCACATTCCTCTCCTTGTGTCATAAACATATCTGCTTCTCTGATGACAAATAATTTGCTGGGGAGAGACACATGTAGAGGGAAATATTTAGTAGGATGTGCAGGGATTTAGCGGCATGACTGTGTTAAAGTTAATGGGAAGTCTGGCAGCTACCTCTCTGTGCATGCATGGACTCTGCACATCCGTACAGTGCTTTAGGCTCTCAGAGTGTCAGGCTCAAGGAAACTGATGGGCTATATTCTCCTTGGTGCACTCAGATCTCTCTGTATGGGATTTATGTGCAGAACCTACATGTGGCAAGATAAGACAGTATTTTTAGTTTATAGAGGTAACCATATTAAATCATGAAATGCTTGACATTAGAAAACTCACACCTATATGCAGGAATTAATTTCCCTCTATTTAAATGAGATCTTTGAATTTGCACATTAATCTAGTCCTTCTGGAAACAGACTGCCAGCTCTAAACATCACATTTCTCATTTACCTCCAGAACTGATACAGGACAAATGGAAGCACCGTGACTGTCCTCCACAGACCTCACCAAAATCTCTCAACCTTGGCCAGGATAAGAGGGTAATTCAAAGTTCGCGGCAATAAAATCTTCACATGTTCACTGAAGTTTCCCAGTGCAATGGTGAATTCTGTGGCATGTCAAATAGGGACTAAATCAAATCCAGCAATTTTCCACTGCTCTGACACATGCTTCCAAAAGAGGAAGAATCTAACAAACCAGAGCTCCAGTTGATATAAATCAGCACCATTCCACTGGAGCTAATGCAGCTGCATTGATTCACAGCCACTGAAGTCTTGGACTCTGGTCTCACAAAAATGATAGAAAGTTCTACTTGCTAATGTAAATATATACTGATGGTTTATCATATAAATTCATTCAGCAAAATGCATGAATCAGTACTGCTTTTTTAATAATAAGTTGCTGTTACAGGTAGGACTAAGTTTTGAGCTTTTAAAGAACCCAGTAATACATGCACTTCAGTCACAGAGTAGTACTGCAAGTACACCGTTGCCTTTTAAAACACCTTTTTTCAGAGTGCCCCTCTCCTGATGCAAGACCAGAAATTGCACAACCATTCCTACGACTGTAGACAACAAATTTAAAATACCCTTAATTGGAAGCTGAAAAAACTAAGCGTGCAGCACAATGGCTGAGACACAAGACTTATGGTTGTTTACTGTAACACTAAGACAGTCCCATTAACAAGAATGATGGGGAACTGCATCCTGGCATTATTCTTAGCAAAAGACTTGACAAATATGTTTTGTAAATGAAGGAGCTACAACAGAGAAAACATATAATACACTTTTCCCCCCTTTTTCCCAGTGAAATGGTTGCATGTTTAATGCTTTATACATTATTCAAGGCTCCATTTTCCAGGGTTCATCAATACCCCAGTCCACAGCAGCTAGAAGCTTGTAACAACTGACAAATGTAGACAAAACATGCTGCTTAACCCAAGAACGGTGGGTCAGAGAACAAACAGGAAAATTTATCGTCTTCGCTATATTACTGTTGGAATGGAGAAGTAAATGAATACCATATGTTATAGCTTATCACTTACAGTATGAGTGTATCATGAACAGCCCAGCATGTCCTACTTAAATAATACTGATGGATAACATGCAGGCAGCTTTTGTTCACTGCTGAGGTTTTGTCTTGTCTACATGTTGTTTATACTTATTTAGGGCGAGAGGGAGAGACAAAAGAATAGCAAGAGTCACGCTAAGGGCTCACGCGACCCCCTTCCTCTGCGTGTCCATGACGAATCCAGACTGTGCCTGCCATGGAAGTTACTGCAAAGAAATAAACAAGTCTTCTTGGGATAAAAAGTGGGTTCCACCATATATTCTTAGACCAGACATTACATTATTTCCCAGCTGTACCTGTAAGCAGCTCTGCAGAGGACAAAGAAGGAAAAAAAAAAAAAAAGGTGTGTGTGGGGGAGGATTAGCAACCTGAGTTTTATTGCCTCTGCCTGCTGGAGAACTGTATGGAGATGAGCAATAATTTTTATATTCAGCACAGCACCTCTGAAGGTGACTCAAGAACTTGTGTGAACTAGAATTCCAGTGGAGCAGAAGCAGACACCCGAACTGCGGTGCTGTTTCTGTTGCCCTCGGTATATTGTACCACCAGACCACGACACCCCCGCAGAGCCAGCCACAACGTCCCCTCCATTGCAATGGCACCGTCGTCTCCAGCAGGACGTTCCAGGTCTCCAGTGTGAGATCAGACTGCTTGAGATCTCATCCTGCACTGTCATCGCACTATTTCAGACTTGATGCCGGTGCTGTGCCGATGGCAAATGGGTAGGAAAAGGCACTGTCCTCTCAAAAATGTAATTCAGAGCCATTTTCCATTTGCCCTGCTCGTGTACCACAAAAACTGCAAAGCCGTGTAGAATGACACCCCACATAAAGGAAATAACTGAACAACATGAGGGATTCTTCTAACTTATTAAGCTTTTTGCTATTCAATGGGAAAACAGAAAACAAAACATACAGCCCCAAAAAGTAATTTTTCCCTAAATAATCAAAGGTGGTTGTGATCAAAGGGTCAGATGTATAATTTTTTGTAATTTAATTAAGTCACTAATATTAACCACAGGAATTAATTAGGTCTGATACATTTACAAGTAGGTTTTTACCAATAGAAAGAAGATATTCCCACTCCAACATGAATTACAGAGAGCTTGTCTACTCACAAAACTGTACCATTTTAATTAAGATTTTGCAGACACCACTTATTAATTTAAATCTGACCTATATCTCAGTAAGGGAATCCTAACAAGTCAGGTTTGAATAAACTGGAGCTCCTTACACAAATCACACCTATTTTAATGAAGCAGCTCGATATTCCATCTGTACATACTCTAGCATGATTTTGTGATGCAAGGCGAGCCTCCAATGAAAAGTATTGCAAAAAGGAACTCGCTTTCAAAAAGGGAATAAGACAGCTTGAGTTCAAAATGGGACTCAGGTGTCCAGTCCTCAGTGGTCCAAATCTCATACTGGTCAAGATGATGTACCCAGGAAAATATCACATGCTGGTGATTTCTGTGCATGCTTAAATCTCTTCATTTAATATATACTGCCTATTATTATTGGTAGATTTATGATGGGTATAAATGAAGGATACAGACATTTACTGAGGTATTAAAAAAAAACAAAACAAAAAAAACCCCAAAACATTCCTTGGAGCTTCTTTACCTAGTAAAGAATTTTATTTCCCACTGCTACTTCTCAGCACTCATTTTCTTCCCAGTTTCCAGAGATCTGTAGTTCCTTAAGGCTGCCAGTGGCTTACACAGACCACAGTAAGACTCAGAAGCATATCTGGAATTTAGTTAGCTTGGCATAGTAAGTTTTCCTTTACAATATGAAAACTGAATTAGCAAGGCTGGCCAACATACCTCTAAGTAACTACCTGATGAAACTGAGGCTATTGGATGATAAACATGAAGAACTTGTATCAATGCCATTTAAAAACATCCCCAGATCTCCTGGGGTGCATGCTTCCAGAGACAAGCTGTAGGTCACTAGTAGGCACTTACTGTATAACTTCAAGTTCTTGCTTTCAGCTACTAAGCAGCCTTTATTCCAGAAACAGGGAGGGCAATAAACAAGATTTCTGATTCTGCATTAGCTACAGCCTTACACGCAGTTCCCCGGCATCAGTCTGACTTGCATTTGTGCTCAGTACTTTTAATCCATTCTTGCTTTCCCTACACACACGGCTTATTCCTTCCTTCTTCTGGAACTCCACGATTACACAGGTCTGTACAGGATGTGTTTGGAAGTTGTAAGATGTCCTGGAACAAGATGTCCAGATTACAGGTGTTCCTGTTTTGCCAGCAGGACTGCGCTACACAATAGATTGGAGAAGACTGTAGGATTGAATCTACAAGATATGGTGCCAGGAAGCCTTCTACCAGAATATCAAACATCTTCTGCCTCAAATCAGAGATAATAAGAATCCCATCATCGAAGCCAAGCACTTCCAGCACCACAAGCCAGCTGTGGATGTCGGAGAAGATTTAGAAAAAGAAACATCAGAGACAGAGAATGGCTGCTCGGGACTTTGATGTAATATGGAAAAACTTATTCCTATTATCATGTACTTTTATTTTAAATTACTCAATAAAGATCTCTAAAATATACCTGACAGAAAAAACAAGCCTTACTGGAAACACACAGGGAGAAGATTTAGCCAGCTCTGACACAACCAGGCTCTGCTGTGACACAGCAAAGGCCAGCCTGTGTCACATCAAAACTTTTGGAGTACTTTGGCTTATTTGTCCCAAAAAACTCATTTTATTCTGCTATAAACTGAGAGTAGGAATCACCTAAACTGTCTCTTAATCTCAGGCCAATGATCCTACCAGCACTGTAGGTGAGCCTCCAGGACAGTCACTTGATCCAAAAACCTGTTTCTCAATTAAGGGCAGATTTGTCTGGGCAGCTCAAACACACTTCTAGCTGGAGACACTCGCTCTTGGTACCTTACACGGCACTTGTTTGCCTCCATCTCACAGCACCTCCCACTGCAGCTGATGTTGTGAGGCTGACTGAGACAACTCAAACAACAGATCTGCATTCCAGAAATCATCAGACAGAAACCCTGGGACATGACTGATAATCAAGAGATTGTTGACATCTGCAGCAGAGCCTGGTCCTGCTGCAGGGGCTCTCTGCTATCAAAGCTGTTCTTGTGAATTTACAAACTCTGATCTGTCATCTTTGCTATCCTCTAGCACTGGGGAAGATCACATGGATAGCTAAGCACAAATATGGATCTTCAAGCACAAAGAGCCTGAATTAACCCCTGCAAAATAACCAAGTGATAAACCCTCACACCCAGCCTGAACTTTCCAAGCCGCAATACATGAACAATGCCTCTGGCTGTGTCTTCTGGTGCTACCACAAGAAGGAAGAGTTCAGCTCTGCCACATTTGTAACTACCTTCAGAGGCAGTTATCAGATTTATTCGCATTTTTGCTGGACTAAACACGGGCAGGTCCCTCGACCTGCATACACTAGTCACATGCTCTAGGCCCCCAACCATCTTGATGACCCTCCTTGGGTCCAGTTTCTCAGCATCCCTCTAGAACTCTGGGTCTCAGAACAAGACTCACGCCCTGGGTAGCGAGACAAGCACCACAGAGAGGGTTGTAACAACTCTCCTGAACCTGTTTGACCATACTCCAGAAGTCCCAGATAGGTGGTTCGTGGTATTTGTGATGAGAGCACACTGTCTGCCCTGCTCTGAACCTTAGCTCCTTTTGAGCAGGGCTGTTTTCAGCCGATCAGCTCCCAGCCTGTACCAGTACATGGGCTTATTATGCCCTAAGGCGCAGAGAGGAAACCAAACACAAATCTCCTGACTGCAACATAAGACCTTACAGGTCTACATGCAAATATTATCATCAGATATTAAATAATGTTCCTGTTTCCCCTGTGATGTTCAGCCAGTAAATGTCAGTACATCTTACCTAGTTGCAAGTTCCATCTAACTCGGTACTAAGAACAGCAAAACAGCAACTTGAAAACAAACCAGAACCAATCTGATTGAAAGAACTGGCAAGCTTGACAGTGACCCAGGTACATTCCCTTCTGTCCTTTATGACATTCTGATATTACCCCTAGCTTCTGCAATTAATTTGCCTCCTACTCTAAAGCATTTACTGATAAATAACCTTGAACTTGACTTGTCACTGTTCCCCAGGCAAATTATTATGTCTTCTTTAGATTCCTTCACCCACCCTACAGTATTTAACAATTTTGGTTTCTTGTCTGGGTTCATTCAGGGCTTCAAACCGCAAAACAAACAACAACAACAACAACAACAAAACCAAAAAACCCAGAAATGTACAAGTAATGCAATCATTTTTCAAAGATGTCCTATGTGGAACGTAGCTAGAGCAGGGTAGAGGAGAGAAAAATGACAATGTTAAATGTAAAATAATAGTAAGGGTGCCATTTTGCTTTATAAAATAATTTCTAGTCATTAACATCATCACCAATTGGAAAACATGATTAGTATACAGGGTTAAACATATATTCAGTTTAGGAATTCTGAGGCTCAGACATATCTGCAACACACAACCACGCACACAGAAAGCGCCAGTAGATGGGAAGCACAGTCAAGTTCTGTTTCCTTGCTGAAGTTTCTTTTTAAAAGGAAGTTATCTGATAAGGATTGGAAGTCTGTTCTACATGGTACTTGTGACAGACAAGAGCCATTCCTTTGTCCACTAGATATTTAAAAAAGAGACAGCAAATCTTTTCACTGTATCACACACAACTGGATAGAAGAAAAACTCCAACCATTTTTATTAAAACTATCACTATGTGAATAATGGGGGGTGGTGGGGAGGGGAGTGATGGATGAATGATGGACAGCAAAACCCCACACAATAGATGTGCACCAGCCAAGAGCAAACTATAGCCAGTCTCCTGCAGAACTGGAACTTTTCCTTTACTACCAACCAGCAAAGGCTAATGTCAAACAATGGATACAGGGGGGAAAAGTCCTTAAAAAGAAACTGCTTGTTGTCTGAAAAAAACAGATTCAGGCAGTCACTGCTACAGAAATATTTAATAAAACACTTACTTGACATTAATTGCTGTTTTAAAGTAAAATTATTTAACCTTTTTTGCTCTTACTTTACTTACTTTATTTACTATGATGTAAATCTGAACAGCTCTAGAAGTGTGGGGGGAAAACAGAATAACAACCTTATGTTGCCTGGAAGTTATGATTCACTATATTTTTTGCCTCACTTTTTTATTGCACGTAAGTGTGGCCTTATTGTTGCTTACCAACAGATGTGAATCTCTTCCCTACTATCACACTTAAAACTGCAAGGGAAAATAACAGAAAGCTTGTAACAACAACTGCAGTGACACATTATATTTATTAAAGAGATGCTGTGAATAAAGCTAAAAACATTGACTTTTGCTTCACAGAATACTCTAGCCAGGTAACAACTTGTTCATTTGCCCCCCTTCCATGTATATATTAGCAAAAGTTCCAGTTATTGCCTCAAAAAGCAGTAATGTCTTCTCTGAGTTGTTCTTATATGATCCAAAAGTCCATCAGAAGACATTCTGCCTCTGCTTCCTCTCACTTTCCAAAAAATCTGTCAACTGACTAATCTTCTCAGTCCCTCAAAATCACTGTAATGGACCTGCTTAATTCTGAAGGTCTAATAAAATCTCAAAGTACCTAAGGCTTGGATACCTTACTAACACACAACGTGTGTTACGTGACTAAGTTGCAGTGTGCATACAAACTTAGGTTAAGCCAAGCACCTGAAACATTGCCATGCTGCTCTCCCTGACCACTAGATACACTCACAGATGATGGCTGAACACGTCTTTGGTTAATCTTCACACTCAAAAAAAAACCCAAAAAAAAGAGAAACAACCCCCCTCCCCCAAAAAAAACCATACAACACTTCTTTTTCAATAGCAAACATTCTCCCGAGTTCAAATCAGATGAAATCCATAGAAATGTAAGACTACAGCCTAATTTTAGTGTGTTCAGTTGTCCTGCATGCACCTCTTCAGCCAGCAGCAGTTGGATGGGTACAATATGAACACAATGCAGTTGCCTGTCTTACTTCTCTCCATGATGAACTTCAGGCTGCACGCTGTCTTCAGCCCTTGCACAGAGCTCAAAGAGAAGTCAACAGATCTGTTAGATCAATGGCATTATATGGCCATCTATAAACAGAAGTCTGCAGGTGGAAAAACAGTCATTATCCTTTTGGTCATGAAACTCTACCAGCTTGATATCTGAAACTAATTTTTCTGCAACCCAATTATACCTTTCCCAGGGCTCCAGATGACACTATGCAATAATGGAAATAAATTTACCTTACCTTCTTCTAAGAATGTTAGAGACAATACAGTGTCTTTGGCTGTACACACAGATTGGTTGGCACTGAGGAAATTGGTGAGCACTTTAACAGCCTGACCCTAACTGACTTTTCTGATGCTGAAGCAGCATCCTTTATTTCCAAATACTCTTCCACTGTGTGGGTGTGATTACACACATGTGTCCACGGAGTCTGGCTACCATGTTAGATCCAGATTTCAGTAACACAGTAAATGTCCAGCTCTGGAGTTCTCAGCACAAGAACAACATGGATCTGTTGGAGTGGGTCAGAGAAGGCCACAAAAATGGTCAGAGGGCTGAAACACCTCGCCTATGAGGACAGGCTGAGAAAGTTGGGGTTGTTCAGCCTGGAGAAGAGAAGGCTCTGGGGAGACCTTACTGCAGCCTATAAGAAAGGCAGGGACAAACTATTTAGCAGGGCCTGTAGTGATAGGACAAGGGGTGATGGTTGTAAAATAACAGAGGGGAGATTTAGACCAAGAAATCCCATAAAAAAGGAAAGGTTATACTGGATAGTTTTAGTTAGAAAATGAGCAGAGCTAGTTATGGTCTCAGCACTGTATACACACGGAATACACGGCTGTGTACCCTCATTTAAAAGAATGCTATCTCCAGCCTCGATTTGTTTTGCTATTCTCTAAATGAAACATTCACTTTCCAAATTAATCTTCTGCAAAGAGAAGGGGAAGAACACAGACACTATTGGTCTGAGAAAGGGTATATGAAGGAACAAGCTGATGAATATTTTATTAGAAGAGAAAAAAGTATATGAAAATAAAATTGAATCCAAGAGAAAAAAAAAAAGAAAAAACAAAAATGACAAGATAAAGTCCTTACATAGAAAGTTAAAATTCTCCACTTGCTTTTGACAGCTGCTGTTTTTATTATTAAAGGTTTTGCTGAGAGTCTGCATTTTGATGTTAACATATGAAAATATGTTGACTGGCATAGAAAAACAAACTCATAAATTTCAACCTTAAGTATCTGTTTTAATGTATTATTGTACTTTATTGGCAATATTCCACTAGCAAATATCTTTTTATTATTGTATCCCCTTTTTGCAATAAAGAGGAATGCTGTTGACTGGCTTCCACTTTGGGAAATATTAAAATAAGTGTTTCTTGCTAGCTTTGGGCAAGAAATAGTTTTCAAACCATGCTAAAGTTACAGAAGTGTACTCAGAAAAAATATATAGCAAGAAATATGTTAGTATCTTTCATAAATTTTCAATACACAGATACTGCAAGATAATTTCCAAGCATAAACAGACCTAGCAAAGAAAATATGTCATCTTAAATCAGGTATCATTCCCCAGGATGACAAAAGATGGGTTGTTTAATAGCATAAAACTAGTAGACTTCAGCCTGGTGTGGTATGGTACTTGAACTAGAAAGAGAAACTTTAATATTTTACATAAATAGTCTACCATCTCTGGCTAAATCCTTTAACCCTAACTGAAGCAAAACTCACACTGGCTTCAGAGAAATCTTTGCCTGTCTACAGGGGGACTGTTGAATTAATTCAAACCTTTAGAGCATTTCAGCAGCTGAAAAACAAGTAAAAAGGAGAATTGAGGCATTTATCCTACACTGCATAAACAGGAAGCAGTTGTGAAAACTACAGTCTTTGTGACGGAGAGGAAGCCCCAAGCCATAGACACCACCTCAGATGCTCGTGTCAGCAATGCATTCAGCAGCCAAGCTCAGAGCATACAGGAGGAGCTCCACCAACACACAAGTGCAACATCTTATGCCCTTTCTTTAATTTTCTGTCTTTTCTGACGAGTGCAGCATCTGCTTAGGGGCTCCAAATATATCTTGTAAACGTACAAATAGTCTAAAAACCAGCCAGAATTCATGTCTCGAATGGACAAGTATTCCAGGATGCCACTTATGCACTGCAGAATCTGATCCAAAAATTGCAGTGACTTCACTTTGGGCACCTCCTCATACCTTTCAGAGACCCATTTGGATTGGTTCTGTTTAACAGTAAGAGGTGATCCACCCAATAACTGCAGGCAGGCTAGCTTGTCTGGCAGTCTGCTTTTACTGGCATTAATGAGGGAATCCTCCAGGCAATCCTCTTCACTTACAAATGAAGAAAAATACTGTGATACCCTGTCCTTCTTGGCTAGAATTTGTTATTCTCTGTATGTGAGGGCTGAATGCACAATGACCTGCCTACTTGGAAAAAAAGTTCAAACAAGTTTGCTCAAGTCTGTCAGTCAAAGACAGAGAACTTCACCTGGAACTGGGATTGTTCACAGGAATTAAGATTAGGTAAAACCATTTTCCTTTTTATTACCTTGTTACAAAGCAGGAAGACGAGGTGACATTAAAGAATAAATAAGACAATCAAACAAACCTGCTTTTGATTTGCCAAAGAGCCAAATCTGCAGGTGGACTCTTGCTGAAAAGATAAACTCAGTTTATCCTTTGGAAACTTTTACTTTCATTAAGATTATTTTAACAATAAGGATTGAGGTGGAGGCAAAAACCTAAAACTTGAACAAAATACAAACAGCTTCCTTCCTGATCCAGCACATTCTACTGACAAACAGGTAAAAGGAATTTTTAATGCAACTTTTGGTATGGTTAGATTCTGTGTTTATTTTTATTTTCTCCAATATTCTGTTTCTAACAGACAGATGAATGGGATGACTTCACTTGATCTGTTGGTACTGCTGGAGCACTAACTTCTTTAACAGCAATCATAAATGGTTTCAAGATATGAAACAAGTGTTCCAGCATGGTCCATTGAGCAGGATGGAGAACAATGCCTTCCCCAGTGTCACTGCATATGATATATTTAATGATTGCTACCATACATTCTGATCAAAAGTGCTTTTAGTCATGTACTACATGAGATTCTGTCTTGTTTATATTCTCTGAAAAAGCTGCATAGACAGTAGTAGTTTGATTTTCTGGATTCAAAACTCTGAAGTAAACTTTTATATGTCAAATCTTCCTAGCTCTTTTTATTTCTTTTAATTATTATAATATATTTATAAAAATGTATTAAAGAACAATTAAGTATTCAAAAATATTAATTATTGGCTGTAAAAGATCATTGTGTCTGCAAGAATTTAAGTTTACTATAGCTCTAAATGTATTACACCACCATTCTGCTTGCAGCTGTTCATGAAAGCCACAATACACCACTGTCATTCTCAGTATCTTGAAACATTTTTCAACAAATAATATTCAGAGTTGATAGAGAAAAATGAAATTTAGTTTATCAAAACATTTCAAAATTTTGTATTTATTTGTTCAAAGATGAAAGCCAGAATTTTTAAAATTCCTAGAAAACAGTTTGAATAAATTTTGATTCATTTGAAGTGATGTATTTGACTATGTGGTAACACTTTTACAGAAAAGAATCCATTTCAAAAATGTTAAATACTTCAAGACCGTATCAAGCAGATATCTATATAAATTGAGAAGTTTATTTGTGGAGATAATATCTTATGACATAATGACATTTTCCTTGAGCAAATTATTTAGATGTTTTTTCTTTCCCAATATCTTTATTGGGCTAATGTAGTTGATTACAAACCAAAATAAAATTCAAAATAGAAGTGAGAGTTTAAATATAATCTACATCCATTAAGGAATATTAGTCTAATTTCTCATTTGCAGGAAACACTATTTTGCCCAGTATTTAGCTGCTGAAGATTTCTCTGAAGAAATTCAACAGGTAATTGATAGGAGAGGACGAAAGCAAATGGCCTTGAGTTGCACCAGGGAAGGTTTAGGTTGGATATTATGAAAAATTTCTTCACTGAAAGGGCTGTCAAGCATTGGCACAGGCTGCCCAGGGCAGTGTCTGAGTCGCCATCCCTGGAGGTATTTAGAAGACCTGAAGATGTGACACATCTTGAACTTGGCACTGTTAGGTTTATAGCTGGAATTGATGGTCTTAATGGTCTTTTCCAACCAAAATGATTCTGTGATTCTATTTATAATTGAAAATTGACCCATAGGCAACAGTATGGAATAAAGAGATCTCAGAGTGACCAAGAAAACTGACCCACAGGCACACCCTGTGCAGACCATCTCCTGGCACCTCATCCCTAAACTTTGCCAAGTACTGTCTGCTTATTTCTCCTTCAGACTGAGGCACAACCATGGAACACACTTCAGAGCATCTCCCTCCACTGGTTTTGTGCTCCGGGCCTGTACCTTGCAGGGAGAAGTTCTGGGCAGTGAAAATCAAGTCTAGGTCAACTACCAGCCACCTCAGACGCATACAACGCTAACCAGCCCCACCACCAGTCCAAGAAGGTGCCTCTCTACACCTCTGTGGAGGTATTAAAACTAGATGAACTTTCAAATTGCTCACAAAAATGAGGAACAATTTTAACACAACCACTTTACACCAGGGACCATGTGGATTCAAGCATCTTTCCCTGAGTTCTGTGTACAATACAGTATAGAATTTACAGTGTTATTCTTTTCAAACATATAATGATTCAGTTTAAGTCCCCTTCTCTGAGCAACCCTTTTGCAGACTATTTCAGAACTTCTAGAAAAAAATTCTTCATTCCAAGTAAAGCAGATCACTTCTGTCTGAACGACGGCTTCCGCTTCCAGATTATGTACTGTACCCTTGATTGTGCAGTTTGATAAAGGTAGTTGATATCCTCAGGATTTCTCTAACCTTTATTTTAGCACACTCCAGGATAGTAACACTGTAATCAATTAAAGCATGCTGATGGCACATGGGGAGCCCTAAATCTCCTATTGACAGCTCATCAGTGAAGTCAGCACTTTTTTGTAATTTTCCATTTAAATAATTCCTTGGTAGAAAGCAATCTCAGAGACTCTGCACTGTTTGTTCACTGTCCTGTGATCCTGAAATGGGAGTTTAACACAATTTTATACATTTTTATGCTTTTTTTTTTTTAATATCTTCAGCTTTCTTGGTTTTAAATTTTTAGTTTTGTTCTCTTCACAGAGATATGCAGGCTCATCTCCAGACAAGAAAAATATTTGACAAAACACAAAAATGAGTAGTACTCTTATTTTTCAATTCTGCTCTTAGTTTTTGTACTGTGTTCTCCACATTCACAGAACTGATGGAAAACACAATTCCCTTCTTTAAATGAACTTCTTTTCACAGGATGCAGCCTATAGCAGTAATTCTTACACAGATATCTGCATGAATTCAGCCACCAATCCATTCCGGTTACCAAATTAATTATATTTAGGCTTTCTAAACCATTAGATACTACGTGTGAAACTAGTTACATAGTTTATTTTCTAAAAATACTACATGACTTCCTCTTGATCAGTGATAAGTTATAGCAAATATCAAATTTGAACTATCTAAACTACAAGTAAGGCACATTAACACAAGAAAAACAGCTGTGAAAGTTCTTTCTAAATGCTGAACAGTATTGTACAGAATGTAGCCTTTCCCCTATGAGGAAACCTCATCAATATATATCAGAAAAACTTGGAAATAACAAATGCTGTTTTATTAGATATTTATTACAAAGTACTGCACAGAGAAAGAAAAGAAAGGTGAAGCCTTTTATTAGCTAAGACTTACTTTCCATGCAACTGTAGTGCTGTGACATTTGCAACAAAGCATAAGAACACAATAAATGTGATATACTGAGAGCACTTCCTGACATACCTTTTCTACCCTTGAACTCTAAACAAGGACTCCTGCCTCCCTCTCTGCCATTATAGACACTCTCTAAGTATTAACATACAGTAATTTCAGATGGATTTAGATCACTGTGCAAAAATGAATTGATATTATTTGGAAATAGCTATACCTATTTCAAAGTGAGGAATATGAACTATCAATCTAGAGCGTTCACTGAGCCTTATGTAAAGGTCAGTTAGTTCCTGCTGTAAATGCAAACATTCTACGTGGTGCTTAAATTTCATTTTCACGATTGAAAATAACACTTAGGGCAGGTGAGGAGATTTAATTAAGTAAGAAAGGGAAGAAACTATTACAAAGACAAGAGCTGATATAGTAAGGGTTCTTACTTTAAGATAGGAAAAGAAATAAAGCAAAATAAAGCAAACAAATGCTGAATCCTTACTGCTTGTCTCATTATCTCTAATGATGTCTTTAAATCTCTAAAACAGTCAAACTAGTTTTGTTAATTCCAAATGGTAGCTTCTTACTTAAAATAGCTGCTCCACATTTGGCTTTTTATGTAGAGAGACTTAAAGAGAATAATTTCTTGACCTCAGAATGCCCAGCAATTATGAATGCAAAAATTAAGGTGTAGATTGTACCAAGAGAGACCAAAGAGAAAATCATCTGATATCCCTCAGGCTTATTCATTTGAGGCTTTGGGGATTGACTGATGGTGTTTGTTTAAGTTCAAAGCTACAAACTGAATCTACTTTTATAAAACTGGATGTGTGAAACAAATCCAACTAGGTCTGAAAATTCTAAGGAACTCCAAAATCCAGTGAGTTGGACAAGCTGCAACTTTACTGGATAAAAAATTATTTCCATATGACTTCCACATTTCCAACAGCATGTCTAGGTGTTTGCATCGTACATGGACATACACACTGGCAATTAAACCTCACATGAATAGAGAGTAATTTAACAATACCTGAACTCTTCGTGTTTCATCACATGGAGGGAAGGGCAGAAGGTCTAGTGGACACTGTATCGAAGGAGAACGGCTTTCTACTTCTTGTTTGGCCACTGCTTTCTTCCTCACACATAATTCTGCAAAGGAAGGGGAAGAATCATTGTAATAAATGTTACATTTGAATGTTTGTGCAGAATATATAAGCTCATCTGTTGTTGGCAGAGAAGCTGAAAGAGTTTCCTGTCTGTAGTGAGCGTGTTTCCTGAAAGGGTTCTGAGGCATTGGAAGGGGTTGCCCAGGCAGTGGTGGAGTCCCCATCCCTGGAGGGATTGAAGAGTCGTGTAGACACCGTGCTGAGGGACATGGGTCAGTCGGGGACTGGTCAGTGTTGGGTTCATGGTTGGGCTCCATGATCTTAAAGGGCTTTTCCAATTGAGACAATTCTGGGATTCTGTGATTTTGGGTTGTACCATAGCTGAAATAGCAGTCAGGGAAGGCCAACAAATATCTAATAAAATTACAATTTTAAACAATTTCAACTCTTCAGAGACAGTGAAAGTCTCAGACTGAAGAAGAGAACAATAGTTTTCCTATGTAATTAAGGCAGAAACCCAACCTAGAAATCAAGATACAATTTATTTACATAAAGAAACCTTATATACACAACCAAGACTTTATGTCACTCATCATCATTCTTTAAAACCATGGATTTTACAAAAAAAAAAAAACTAAAGGCAGATTTTCTAATTACTGTAGATTATATTCTCAGCTTCAAGAGCACTTAAAAACACACTGTTGATTAAAAGATGGGTTACATTTTCAAACTATGTTTCTTACTGTTACTCTAGTTATACTTAATCTTTAAAACAAGTAAAGCCAGTGTCACAAGATCTGACACTCTATCCATGATTTTTTCTGTTCACTATGTTTTCCATTTTTTTTTTCCCTAGTAGAGTTTTTTGTGGTGTCATCTTGCTTTACAGCAACGATTTCACATAAAAATGAGGTCACCAGAGTGAAGCACAAGGATGTGCTGACAGCCTTGCAAGGAAGTGTGGTATTTATTGTAAACTTTAAACGTAACTCACTAATAAAACTTCCTCAGACTGGAAAAACCAAGTCTAGAAAAACTCTGGTATGTAGCTCCACATCTGACTTCAGCCACAATCCACGACTGCTGAACAGTTCTGTCTTTCTGCTGATAAGTTACAGAGATAAGAAAAAAACCTGGAGATTACAGAGTATCAATAAGCTGAACTAACTTTATTGCTTTTGATAGAAAACTCTCCCAGGGTTTTACAGAAGCTTAATAACTATGACCAATGCAATCTTCATGGTGCAACACAAAACATATGACAGGACCAGAAGATTTCCCAGAGCACAACTCCTCCATGAGTTATCAGGGAAGTAATTAAGTGGTTAAAGTTTGTTGGCCCTGATGAAATAGTCCCACAAGGATACACTGATGACCAGCAAATAGGAAGAAACATGTCCCGATTCTCTTTCCATTTTCACTGGGGTATTTGTAGTGATTTTCACCGCTTCAGATGAACAAAAACTTAACAGCAGTAATTGGACATTTACGGACTGTGCTTAGCTCAGCGCACGCATCTAATAAATCCACTCTTGTCCATAATTCTGATTAGTGAGCACATATGAAAAGCTTTCATTCTGGGCAGCCTCATTCACACCAGCTTTCCTGGATTATTATGTCTATCTGCACTTCTTTCTTAATGACTCTCTGTTATTATTATAGGTAATATAGTTACTCTGAGAGTGATCAATCGGTCACAATGATCCTATACAGTCCGGATATAAAGCCTGCAGATACAGAACTACTACATTAGCACTGCTGCAGTACAGACAATTAGTGCCAACATGAGTCCACAAACTTCATTTTAAATCCCTAACATATTCCAAAAATGTTCCAAATATCCTTGCTACTTAGATATCAACTAATACTTTTCTGAGAGCTCTGAACATTATTTTAGGAGTTTGTCCAACTCAAACAAGGTCTTCTGTCTTAACCACCATGTAATATTTTCTACTTCAAGATAGCTTATTTAGCTCAGACTGTGTCAAATCTCTCGATCAAAACACACAAAATATTACTAAATTCTTTACTATCAGGGATTTATGTCTTACTTTAAAAACATTACCTACAATTATTTACACAGCACTATCTGACACAAACAAGATGTTATCTGTGAAGCATACATTTTACCACGTGAAAATCCATTAGAGCAATTTTTCAGAGAACAGCTTAAATATACTGTTCCCAAGGTAAACTTCTTTGCTATAACATAAATATGAATTTGTAAAAGCTTCTAAGCAATAATTCACTACCTTGCAAGGCTGGCTTGGTACACAGTTGTGCATTAGTTCTAGCTGAAACACATTTAATTCCAAACCTGCAAGATGACATTCTCAATAAACTTTGTTCTTAACTCACATTCCGAAGACAAGCTTGCCAAATTCCTGCTACATATTCAGCTGATGAGAAGGAAAAGTAACAAAAAACCAAACCAAAACAAAAAAAGGAAATAGCTGGGGACAGACATTAACAAAATACTAACTAAAGGCAACATGGATTCTTTGGAGTTCTGAACAACCAAATAATCTGGCAATTGTTCATCTGTTATGACCAGGAGAAAGGTTGTGAGAAACATTGTGGTTGAACTTTCTAGTGTTCCATGAACCAACCTCAAGCTAGTGGGAATTCTCCAAAGTTTCCACCACTGAAAAGCATCAAACCTTGATAATCTCACCAAGCTTTTATAACAGCATTGTCCACTCTAGTGATTCCACTGAAAATCTCAATTAGCTTTTGGTGGTATTTTGGAAAGCAAGTGGGGAGGGAAGGGACATAAGGAAGTGTGTGCTAAAAAGCAGGAAAGCAAACAGATTATATTTTAAAGTGCTGTGGAATTTAACTCACAACTTCTGCTCCTTCTCCTTCTGGGGAGAAAGGACACAGCAAAACCCCAGAAGCACCGTCTCATGTGGGGTCAGTGCTGGTGAGTAGGTAACGTGCAGACAGCCTGTGTGCATAGACAGCTTCCTCATTCAGACAACAGCCCTCTGCTCCTCCACTGCCCAACCTCCTTCTGAAACACCTCATGCATCTCTGCCGTCCCAGGTGGCAGCTGAGCCCGGCTCTGTACCCAGTTCATTTCACCATGGTTTTTTTTAGCAAAAGATAACAGTGTTCACATAGATGTCTGTTCTAGAGCAGTGTAATAAATAAGAATTAAAGCTTGTTTCCTTTTTTCTGCTCTGACAAAATACATTTGGTGAGTTTCTCTACAGAAATCCTACCATGAGCAAACACCAGGTCTTTGAAAACTGCAATCACCTCCGATGATGGAAGCAGTAAATAGCAAAGAATCCCCAGTCTTCTAATTAACATGAGAAATGTTTGCATTTCTTCAGATATGCTATTGCAACGTGACTAGCAAAATCAGGAGAGGAAGACTGAGTAGCTGAATATTCTGACAGTTTAATAGGAATTTATTAGGAGAAGTACTGCTGCATCATCCAGAGGATTCATCACAGACTGAAAAATGTAGAAGTGCCCAAGTTTTAAGTGTATTCTGACAGTCAGTTCATTTCTTTATTTTCTCTCTGCAAATAAAGGTAATACTTACAGCATCTACTTCCAACACAGGTTAACAACAACAAAATTCTATATAATCTAATTAATAAGGTAACCTCATAAGGATAGAGAGATTTTATCTTGAGGCTAAAACATACAAGGTTGGTTTTGTTTTGTTTTTAGTTATAAGAAACCCTATTCCAAAATAGATTCTGAGATGAAAACATTCAATCTTCTTGATCACTGGGCGCAACCACCTTAGAAACAATCTCAGATGAACAGAAGGAAACTAAATTTTAACAACATTCTGATTTGCAGATTTTTAAAATTATTTTTTATTTTTTTAATTCTAATCTACTGCTAATACCACTGTGGATCAAGGACAGTCCATGCAGCAGTGTCTCTTTATATTTTTGGCACTGTATTAACACCTTAACTGAACAAAGCAATTCTCCTGGAATACACTTTAAAACCTTACTACAAGACACAAGTAAGAGAGACAAAATTTAGATGAATATTGCTGAAGCAGGAGGAGAAACCCTTCAGATCTCCAGGATATCGAACCTGGACTCCAAATCCAAATTAAGCTCCAGAGATAAGGTCATAACCTAATTTAGATTTTTCCATGTCTTCTAAGCCCTCCCCATCGATACAAAAAGTACAAGACAAAAAACAACCAAAACTTCTCTCTTTCATAATTAAGGTATGTCTTGGTCCTGTACATAAGTCTTTTCACCTGCCTGGTGGTTTTTTTTCCTTTTTTTTAGGGGGTAAGGGTGGGAAGGGGAGGACATCTCCTTTTTTAGAGCACAGTAACCTTACCTACAGGCAGAATGGAAGAGTGAAGCACAGTTTTAGAATCTGAAGAAGTTAAGGGTATCCAGACAGAGTCATTCATGTAATGGGTCACTCATTTCCAAAAAGCTCAACCAGCACGACAGCAGTGCATTCTGTTAATTTTGTTAACTAGGTAGAGCTGCAGGATACAAAATTCACAATACTGAGCCATTGGCATTAATGTGATAAAAGATTTAAGGGCTAGCATGGTGGAAAGAGAGAAAGCAAAGCTTTTAAACCTCATTTAATGGATGAAAGAAAACCATCTTTAACATTCCAGTTGTCTTTACTTTATTGTATCGATTACAAACGACAAGATTTTGACTTGAGGTCTCTGATGATATAAATAAATGCTGAGCTCTCAAAACATTTCCAGGAAAAAGTTTCTATGAGAAAGGGATGTAAAACATCCTAAATGTGACTGTACTTTTGTAATTAGGTAAAAGTTAGTTAAAACTCTCATCCGAATAGGCTGCTTCATTGTTTTACCAATTGATTTGCTATGAGGATTAAATGTCAGAATAACCTATAACAAAGTTGTACATGGTCAAAAAAACCCCACTAACAGCTTTTGTCTAGATTATTTCAACATCCCCATACTTTATTACATTAAGATTACAGACATAATATGCAAACAAATAGCAGTTATACCTTTCTCTTTCACAGTTACTACAGAGTTTTCAGGATCACTGCTACTTACTTTGTATTACAATTTTAAAGCACTGTCACGTCTTCACATAGCACTTAGATTAAATTCTTTCTTTTGTTAACTTTTGACACACACACACACACACTCTCACATCCTATTAAAATAAATGCTGTTAGGAAGTTCAGCCACTGAGGTCAGCACCATCAGGCTCCAGTGGGGTCAAGGTTTTATCTTGTGTGCTTGTTAAGTGAATTTCCAAACAGGAATGGACTTCTGCAAGTTAAATTAAATAGATACTTAAGCATTTTACCAAAGGGGGATCATTAAACAAGAAAGGAAGGAGGAAACAGCATAGTAAGCTTTCAAAACTGTAGTCTATTGAGGTCCCTAATCCTAATGCCATACATATAAAAAAGATACAAATAAAAATAACAAAACATGTAACTCATTCTCAAAAACACCTCAGAAGAAATATTTATGATATTCAACCAAATTATTTGATGCAGACAAGAGAAACAGATTGATTTAAAGATGAAGGGACCCTTGGCACATCAGTCGTGCTCTCCCAGAGCTCTCCACCCGCAGCATTTTGGAAGGGCTGTCTCAACAACTCACCTGCACAGGGAGGGAAGAGTGGGATGGAGAAAGAAATCCATGTGAACTGTTCCCGGGCATGAATGGGATGAAGCAAGCCTGGGCAGTATTAAGGGAAAGGGATGTTTGGCTGGATGTCCCAAGCCCCTTGTGTTACTGAGGAAATGCTATTTTAAGGGGGAACTAGCACATCACTAGAGAAGAACCTCTCTATTTTTCTTACTCACAGAATAGCTATCTGAAAAAAATCAAAACCACTTATGGACATGGCTTCCAACCTTCAGGATTCAGCTCAGAACTCCTTTAATGGTTGAACACAAGTAGTTCCACACACAATGGTTAAAACACAACTTAATCTCTACTGAAGGAAAACAGGTCATGGTTACAAGTACAGTCCTGAACAGATTTTATTCACCTCATTCTTGAATACATAATGGTAGAAGGTATTTAAGGATGAGTTTCCTAGCCACTGTCCAGGTTTGAGAACTTACTGTTGATGACCATTTTACATTTCACACTGGTCACAATTGTGTTTAAGGATGTGATATTCAAAATAACCTAGTGAATCGTCCTTTTAAAACTTAGGCATTAAACTTATCTAGTTAAAACTTGTTCGCTAAATAAGAGCTATCTTCCTATTTCAAAAAACAGACTTAGTAACTGGAACATTCATTTTCCTGATCAGAAAGGTAAGGTGGTCTGCATTTCTCTGTTTCCCAAGCTTGCCTTGCTGCATTTCCACATTTTATTGCTATGTAATGTTCTTCTAAAAGGAAATGTTCAGATTGCTTAAAGGCTTTGAACTTAGTACACTTTCTTCCCTCTTTCATTGTAAATAAATACATACCAGGGCAGCAGCTGTTAGAGGTGCCAGGTACATAAATCAAACAGACAGAGCCTGGAGGGGAAAAGGCCTCAAATGATAAATAATTACCAATTCTAGAGAGCTTGACTACTGCAGAAGTAATGTCTGATTAAAACAAGACCAGGATTAAGGCAGAGACCTGAGCAGATGAAAAAACAAAGTAGGGGGGTGGGGGGGGAAGGCAACTTCAGTGCCTGAGCGGAGTCCCAGCACAAGGCTTCTGGACTCCGCAGTTCTGCAGACAGACAGACCCCAGTGCTGTCCCAGGGAGCCTTTGCTGCCAGGGACTCACTTTGGCCATTTGCAGCCTGGGTGTTTTAACAGCCTGCAAAGCTCTGGAACGTTTCTGGGTGCTGGTTAGTTCATGGATTTTTTCATACCACCTTGTCCTGGCTTCACTAGGATAGAGTAAATTTTCTTCTCAGTAGCTAGAATAGCTGTGGTTTGGTTTCAGCATGGGATTGGTATGAGAAGAATGGTGAGAACATACTCATGTTTTTAGTTGTTGCTGGAAGTCTGAGGACTTTGTATTTTGCTAGTCCATAAGGGCAAAGGACTTGGGGGTGGGAGGAAGCATAGTCATTAGCAAAACCCCAAACTGGCATTTGGATGTCCCTATGAGATATTCCATATCATGTTCTGTATATTAATGAGGGTTAACTGAAAAGCTGGGGATTCTCTCAGGGATTGCTCAGGCTCACTCTTCTGCAATTCTAGGTTTATGGTTTTGGTTTCAGGACTGTTTCTGCTCTGGGATCACTCACTGGAGACAGGCTGGGCATTAGTTGGCAAGTGGTGAGCAACTGCACTGCACATCACTCGTTAATATTTCACTATCACTGTTATTATCATTATTACCTTAATTATTATTTTATTTCAATTATTAAATTGTTTTTATCTCAACACATGAGTCTTCTCACTTTTACCCTTCCAATTCTCTCCCCTATTCCCTGGGAGGGGCAGGGGAGCGAGTGAGTGGCTGTGTTTGGCTGCCAGCCAAGTGAAACCACCACACACCTTTATTGCTGCAGTACCCAAACTCTAATGCACTAAAAGGCTCAACATTAACACAACCGTGGCTCGCTCTCTGGAGGACTAACTTAACTCCTATAACTTGCTTTTCTGAAGCATGACAGTTGCCAGGTATTTTGTAGGGTTTTTTTTCCCTCGTCTTTTTTATTCTGTTAAAGAAATAATTTCACAACCTGGCTTTTACAGTACTGAACCAATAAAATAAACTTATGACACAATTTTAGTCAAAAATGGCTCTGAATAACCCAGATGTGTCTTAGGACAACAAACAGTTACCTAAAATGATTTGGTGATCTTAAAAGGAAAAGGAAAGAGAGGTACCAGAATTTAAGAACACAACTCTAGAAACTCTGGCTACTAAACAAATAACATGTTTTTCAACAGGATTTTCAAAAGCAATTAATACTAGGAAGCAATTAATCAAAAGCTGCTCTGTGATCAGCTTTTTAACTTCAGACTGCTTATTCAGAATTTTTAACTCAATCTTTAGGTGTTATGCTCTTGAACAAAATTCCAGGGAAAGATGGTGAAGGGTATCTGATAAAGCTAGACATATCACTTCACATAAGGATGCATAATTAGCCCAAATTAATGTTATTGCAGACAATCATACAGTCAGTGGATCATGAACTTTATGTCAAAGTTTAGAAAGAAGTGGTGCACTGGTTTTCATGCACATGATGCCATAGCTGTATGTGAGTTTCACTGAAGCAAGACAGGATCACATCTCTCAAACTTGAAAAAGTGATACAAAACCTCCTAAGCCCACAGATAAATTTGAACTATGCCTAATCAAACAAGTGATTAAAGCTCAGGACCTAATTTCAGACAGAGATATGGGGAAAAGATACCCCAAAGTAGTGAGTTACAGAAGGGCTCAGGAGCTGCCAAGAGCAAAAGAACAGATTGCTACGAGAGCCATGTTCAGGAGTTGGATACACAAAATGTACAGACCTCAATTTTCTCACCTGAAAGACAAGATGATTCTGCAGAAGGAAAAATGCTGAAAGACAAATAAATATGTAATGAGTCTCCCTACCTCTATATTCTGAAATTTTCAGCACATTTATCCATAGAGCTCCCTAGCCTTTAGAGATCTAGTATCAAGGCTATCGGGGAAGGCTGCTAACAGCCTGGTGCAAGCATCCTGATCTCTAACCGGCATCGGAATAAATCCATTTGCTGGAACATCTTGGTTGCATCTCTTAACTACTAAATCCATGTCCAATATCAATACAGAGACATTACAGACATCCTAGCAGCCCTTTTTGTGTTAAATTGTAAATGTAGACTTTTTTACTAGTGTCTTTATAGATATTTGAGTATCCAACATAAAATATTCCATTACAAAGGGGAAAGCTAATAAGAAGCTATAACACAGCACAGCAAGGGCAATGATCGGGCAAACGGAGAGAATTATGAAAGATATATAAATAAATTTGCTTTTTTACTCTGGAAGGTTACAGCACATACATGCATACGATCTATAATTCTCCCATTTGCAGCACTGACTGCAACATTTGCTGATCTGTGTTACCACAGCACTCGGTTTAGAAGAGATGAGCTAAACTCATAGCTATTACAGATAAAGCACAGTCTGTGTGACAAGGATCCAGAGCCCTGCCACACATTTTGGTACTGTTTTGTTAACGCTGGACTGGCAGAGTTTTTACTTCAAAGGAATGGGTTCCAGTGAAGATACTCCTGTGATGCTTTGCCTGGAGTTCCAGCAGAATGGAAAGCTATATAACCACACAAGGATTTTATGACAGATGCCTATAGGAATATGCACACATATAGAGTCAAAGGAGAACTAAAGCAAAGTAGCCTCACCGTACCCCAAATTCTGATGCACTTTAAATACTAATACATCCTTGTGTGCTAAAAAGGGTAGATAGAAAAAATACCTCTCCAGAATTAGCTGATACATTTCTGCATTTTTGAAAAACCAAATTATACATATTTTAAAGCTCAACCATGCTTTGTCAGTACTCTTCCACGGGAGAAAAAAAAAACCCAACGTCAATATAATGCAGATCAGCAATAATTTGGAGCCTCACAGTAGAGAAGCCCGGGAATAACATGTCCCGTGGAACAGACCTTGCAACCCCTGCTGCCATCATGTTCCCCTATGCTGGAATCACAACGGGAACGTTATGGCATAGGTAATGTTATCTCCACTTTAACGGGGTGTCCAGAGAAATTTGCCTCCAGCTCCTCTATACGTTTTTAGCCCAAGTGCCCCCAGACTGACTCACATACAAGAACATGGTGGGACAAAGCTTCTTCTGGACTATAATGAACAGAACAGCTGCAGCGGTTCCATACAACAAAGCAGCAAAACACCAGAGAACACTAGATTTTCCAGAGGTGCAAAAGCCTAAATTCTTCCAGAGTCAGAGTTACACCCAAAGGTAATTTGGTCAAAACCAACATTTTGAAGTTCAGCAGTAATTCCTGCTATATTTTTAATTGAGAGGAAAGCCAAGCAAGCACAATCTGTGAGTGTAAAGTGAAATGAATCTATTAATTTACAGCACAGCTAAACTGAGTAGCCGTATTATCCCAAAGGCAGCCTGCCGACTGAGGAAGGGTCGGAAGTAAATAAATCATATCTGACTGTGATAAACGATCAGTGCAGGATGTGTCAGAGTGCAGGCCTGATCAGCCACGGTGCTGAAATGCACTGAACTACCATGGGAGGTCTGCGGGCTTGCAAATATGAAATAGACCCTTGTTAGTGTCAGAACCGGGCAAATGATTTGCCAGGAATTAATACAGAAGCAGAGCATAGCCCAGTTCACATTTCTGAAGGATGAAAAAGCAGGTAGCGGGTTTTTTTCTAATGTTGTTGCTGGTGTTGTCCTACTCTCTTTTCCTAGAATTATAAATTCCAGTAATTTTTCCTATGCTTACCTATTAACAATGTCATGAATGGTTTAACTCAAGACACATCATTTATTTTATTCTCAAAGTCCCAATGCTTCATGCCAATGTTAACAAAAAATTCATACTGAGAACACTTTCAATCCAAAATAAAATATCATTAAGATAGCCTATATGTCAGAAAGAGCTATTTACTATGGGAATGGATCCCATTCCTTTTACATTCCCAACCTTAGTAATGTTTGTGTCACGTTTGGGATCTTTGTCACACATTGTATACCCTTGACAGGTGCAGAGGCATATGACTCTCAATTCTATGCTTCAAGACATGTGCAGAAGAACAGTTTCTTGTCTGTTTGTTTGAGGTTTCTTTATTAAAAAGACATTAACAAGAAAAACTGCCAAACCAGAAAAAAAAAACATCAATATAAACACTGAAAAAAAACCCAAAACAGGTGACATTTCACAAAATTCACACAAAGATCAATAATGAAAGTAGATTATAAACTGCCTTTACCAGAGTACATCAGAGAACAGATTAGCACAACAGCAGCTGTACCACACCCGGAGTGGGACAGAGCTCACCACCCCGAGGGCTCTGGACAATTGCAGCAGCATACATCCACGGACGGCTGCTGCAGACCCTGCTCTACACCACCAGCTCAGCCCTGCTGCAGTGCCAAGCGGGGCACTGCCACGCATCAGAGCACTTGGCACAGGAGACATGAGATTCAGAGAGGATGAGAGGGGTCTGAGTTTCTGATGGGGCTGGTATTCCCAGGCCTCAATAAAAGATTTACTGAATTTGCCAAATGAAGTAGGCAGAGATGAATGCCATGGGACCATGACTGCTCAGTGGATAACTCTAGTAGCAGATGTCAGTTGACATTTGCAAGCTCTTCTCAGTTCCACTCTTCTTATAGGTCTACTAATTCTGCTTCTCAGTACTCTGACCTTAACTATGAGCTGAGACTAATAACTCAGGACACTATTCCCAAGGCTGCACAGAGAACATACCCATTAGCAGCCCACATCTGACCTTGGCGAAGCCAGCCTCACTATAAGGCTCCCATTTCTCTTTCTCTGAACCCCAAGTGTAAGCCACATCTCACAGCAGTCCCAGACACACAAGCCTACACAGGTAATAACTGTGCTCCCCCGTGGGGTCTACACTGAGCCTTTTCAGAACACCAATTCTGAGTAACGTGACGTATTCCAGAAGAAGAAAAACCAAATCCTCTAATACAATCAGTTAAAATAATTGCGGTTTGTGGATTTTTCACCTGGCCACGCAGCCAGGTGATGTCCAAGGCTAAGACTGTACAAAGGATATGTCTAACATCTCTAGTCTCTTTCTTTCTACAGGGCTCCCATGTCCTCTTCATTGAACCTTAAACCTAGCTATAGGCTGAACTGACGTCACACAACAGCCGGTGCTCTTGGCGAAGGAGCACACGGGCAGCACTGCTGCTGATGTGTACAGCCACTTGTCAGATACACTCTTCCTGCAGGACTCGGTTTTCTTCTTCAGAAACAACAAGTCTTACTCTAGGCTTAGACAACAGCCATGGGACTCCCCAGTCCCCGAACTTCATTGTTTCATAGAGTGGTCTAGTCGCACTCTTGCTTTGCTGAAGCAACACCTTCTGTTCCCTGCTCTCGGTACGTATCTGAGATTTATTGTTCTCAGAAGTCTCACTCCAATCTCGTCCCCAAGCACAGCCTGAGCCCCAGGCCAGCAACTCACCCTGTTTAATCAGTGCTGAGTGCACAGTTCCACTGACAGCTGTCAAATTACCTTGGCAGCCCTTCTGAGCCCCACTGTTACTGCGGGTCCTGGATCGCTATTTTTCAGCACCATACTCCACTGGCTGCTGTTGTTCTTTTCACCCGATGGGGATCTCAAAAGGAAGGCACTGAGTCCTTCCTCTTCTAAACCTTGTGATGCCGGGCAGGTTATTGGCATGCAATAGTCTGCCTCTGGCATCCTCGCCAAGTGCAAGAGACAAGTAATTCACAAAGACTTTGTTGACGTGACTCTCGATAAAATTCTCAGAGGGGCACACCCCCTTGAGACCCCTGAAGAATCAAATCTTGTTTAGCAACTAAATACATCCATAATATCTTACCTTGAAGACAACGGTTGAATAATGTCGTGGTTTTCTTTTTAATGATGTGAAAATACACATAAAGCCTGTTAAAATTCCTCCTTCAATCAACCTTTTTAGGGTACCAGACAAAGAACCACAAAACAGATCCACAGATCCATCAGGGTGTCTTCTTGATTAATAATGCTTTAGACTAAATTTTCTTCACAGTTTATCAAACTTACTGTTATCATTTGATTGTAAATGTCTCCCTTCACTTTGATATTATTGTCAAAATGAGAAAGTTAGGGCCATAAAATTAATTAAAATCTTAATTATGTGGCTTCTTCCTTGCATTCTGTGATTAGATAACGCAGTAAGTTATCATAATTCCCTTTAAAAAAAAAAAAAGAAGACTAAGAGGAAGAGTGCTACCTAGCAAATTATGGGAAAAGATAAAGGATTTGATTTTTATGTTAGATATGTGGGCACACAGAGCTGTATATCTTGTAGAATCAGCTAATGCAAACGCACTCCCAATTTGACAAGACACGGCATAAAATAAAGGTATGAAGCCATTTGTCTTAGATGCCATCACCGATTCTAGGCTTGGTTTATATTCCATATATCCCTGAAGTTCCAAATTATTTAGACCTGGGGTACTGAAATATATGAAATGTATCAGAGAAAACAACATCCCAAACCTTTCCTTCTAAGTTAATATGAAAGAGGGTTTTTTAATCCTTTCGGGAACAGAGCAAACATTCAAAACCCATCAGAATATTTTTTCTAGTATTTCTCACCTGTGTAAAAAAATTGGAAAAGCTACAACAAATAGTTTCACTATCTCTTGTGACCAAACTGAAAATCTCATTACTCTTGATGCTGGCTAAAACTACCATTTTCAGATGCTATGGATAACACGAGAACAGTAGTTTTTATTATTAAAAACAAAAAAGTTTCTAAGCTGTCATATTGCATACAGAACCACGATAACATCATCAATAGCTAAAAAATCATGAGAAAAATCATTATTTAAAATAAAATTGTGACTTTGATGAAGAATATTAATATTAAATAGATATTAAAGATCGCTTAAGAAAACTGGACTAAATCTTCAAATGCAGCATCTTATATTCAACAAGTAACAACAGAATAGTTAAAATTGCACAGAAATCAAAATGCCACAGACTCAGTAGAGATAGGAGCAAAGTTATCACCAGGGTTTTATATTCCTGCAGTAGCAGGGGATTTGGTAGGCAAAATTTCTATATAATCTCCAACTGCACCTTTTTTCTGTAGAAGAACAGAAAAAACCTGTAACAGGTACAGCTACTCTGAGCGAGGCAGAATTTCTATGCATCCCAAATGCAGGGATTAGTTTAAGATCTGGCTCACCATCAACCCACAGCAGTTACCTGAACGGCACAAAGCGTAACAGCACATCAGATCACCTGTTTGATCCTACTTTGTCTTCACTGCAGTGCTCAGCGTTTCCCATTTAGATGGAGGAGAACAAAATGTCAACCCAAGAACTACAAGAGGTAAAATAGTTTGTTACTCGTTTATTCAAGTATACCCTGCAAACCTCAAAAGCTTAATACAATGTAATGTGGTGCAGGCAAACTGAATTTTAGTGTCTTTCTAAACCCCCCTGGTGACATCAACATGCTGAGTGCCCGAGGATTCATATCCCACACACAATTTTCTCCTTCTAAAAGCACACATTCTGTGTTATAGAATCCTTTCTACACACTTGCCAAAGTAGTGGCGAGATAAAACACTGTTGAACTTTGCCAAGATGGTAGCGAAGTTAAATGCTATTTGTAAGTCATGTTTTTCTGTTGCATCAAATTGACAATGTAAAGAATGAGAAACAAGTGATGAAATGAAAATTAAAGCAAACAATTTACTAGCAATTAAGAAAATGCGTTCAACTGTAATTCTGAACAACAGTCAGTACACACAGACAGATACCAGCGACTGAAAGGATGCACTAAACTCACAGCACCAATCACCCCCTAACAATTCACCCTGCTCTGAACCTTTTTGGGTTCACAGGCTGCTAACTAATATTCAGCTAAGAGGCTTTAGAAATGTAGATTAATGTTTCATGCTCTAGGGAACAAGCTCATCACCAACTGTGTTGGGAAACTCTTTTTTCCCCTCCAGGGAACAGAATTACATAATCAGTTAAGTACATTATGGTTTCTTCGCTCTTTCTAAGCCCTTGGTACAGGCAACAAGCAATAACCTTTACAGGGGCAAGTGGACAAGTGCTCTTTGTTCCAATGCCAATTACCCACCAGTGTGGTACAAAATAAATATCTAAGCAGCATTCCAGCCATGCTATTCTTATTCCATTTAATTTCATCCATTAAAAAGTAGCACCTCTTTTCTATATGTGCTCCTTGACAATTGTCAAATTCCCATGAAACAGACCATGCTTGCAATCACACACCCCAGTGCTCCCCCAAACAACCAACAAACCCAAGAGCAAAAGCATATTTCAGGACTCCCACCAGCACTTTCCCTTTGTCATAAAGGGATGGCAAACAGAAAGAGAATTAGGTTCCAAAGCTACATTCATTATTACAGTCATATCTTACAGGAGATACAGCTACTGCAGCCAATTCTTGTTGCAACTTAAACTGAACGTGCAGCCATGTGATGAGAGATATAATGAGATTTTTAACAGAGGGCTGCATCTGAGTGTTTGACAAAAAAACCAACAAAAAACCCAGTCATTCAGCTGGGGTACAATGAACTGAATTTATTTCCATTTGAGTTTAGCAAAGGTTGTCCTAACACAACTGTGAAACAATTTTACACTTTTAAAACGTATTAGCTTTGAACTGAAACAGTAAATACACTATTTATTTGGAATTTTTTTTAGTATCTCAAAATGGATTAACAAGGGTGTGTAGAGAGTATACCACCACAGAGAACATTTTTTTGATGGCAGGGTAATGGGATTGCAAAGGGTTATTTTGCTAGAGAGAAGATTTTTCAGATGCTCTCTCTAATGAAGGTTTTGTTCCTCACTTACAAAGTGTTTTTTGCCTTTCCTTTTCACCCTTCTTTTTCTTTCTTCTTTTAAACAAGTCGGGGAAAGGTGAATTGCCTTGGAGAACCACGTTGTCATTGGACTAAATTAAACCTTAAAAGATCAAAGCTTTCAAAATCATGCTGAGATCAAACTGGGATCTCTGGAAGACTTAGAGGGAAGAAAAACACTGATCTTTATGGTTTATCTGCAAACATGTTGTTCTTCAGCTACTGAAAATATGCAGGAGGAGTATACTGTGTAAAAAAACCAACCCCAAACCAATCTTCAGTGATAGCACAGCAGCTTTTAGAGAAATCGATCTTCCCTGAGAACAAGTGAAATTCACCTCTGTTCCAAGAGTCCACAGGTCTTGTCCTGGCCATGTAGGCTGCTCATTTAATTCTCTAATGGCTCAGCGGTTCTGCTAGAAATTTTATCCCATATGACCTTCTAAATCTCTTCCCCCTACCAAAGAATGCTAGGAATAAAATAATAGTTTGTTTTTGGGGTTTTTTTTAAAATAAAAACAACTTGCACAACAGTGGAGAAAAGTGTTATTAAGCCAAATATCTGTTATCTTCTGGTGCTCAAAAGCTCTAGTGACTAAAAAGGCCTTTGGGGCCTAAAAGTCCATGGGGTCTAAAATTGTTTTTCTGAGTTTTGATAACTGTCTGCCTTTACCTACCTACTTTCTTAGTAGTGGTGCATCTCCCGGACAGCTAGGATAACTCCTGATCTTCCTGACCAAACAGAAAGGCCAGGTGTACTTTGGTCCGCTTCTACTTCAGTGACTTTAACAAGGTCAGGCCATGCCAGTTTTAAAACGAGCGACTATGTTTTGCTACATGAAAGATCCAGTTGCACAGGAACAGAAGCTGTCTGTCTGGAAACATGAAACAACAAAGCTTATAACAATTCACTTTTATTACTATCGTACCTGGCAACCCATGTCCCAGAATTAGAGAGGGCTATATTCTTGGGCAGGCACAAGAGATGAAGAAGCCTTTCATGCCCCTCACTTCCAGCCTATTTGGTCAGCACTCACACACAGTACCTGCTGAATTAAACCGGGCTCAGCTTTGTGCCCCTGCCGGCAGCCAGACCCCAGCTCATGCTGCTGAGCTGCTACTCACTCATCAGCTGGGGTCCCCCAGGCTGCCAGCCCTTCCTATTGCCATTCCACCCATCACATTTCTGATAGCCGATGCTGGGAACTGCATCCAACGCTACCTTCACAGCAGTCCCCTCGCAGTACGGCTTTCCCTGGCCTTCAGAAACCTCGGGATGATATTTCCAAGTGGCACCTGTATCACCAGCAGGTTAAACACCTGGGAGCACAGGGGTCTGCCCATGTCAGCACAGCCCTAACCCGGTCCCCAGGCTGGGCCTGTCCCTGGGGGCCACGCGGCCCAGGGATGGAGGGAGGCACTGGGCTGTAACAGCAGCAACCACCTTGGGAACAAGCCACCTACAGGTCCCCATGAGAGCGGGGTTGGGGGACAGTGGGTGCCAGGCAGCCACCAGGCCCTGGGGTAATTTAAACAGGTCAATTAGAAGCAAGAGTTCCCTGCCAGTGCTGTGCCCCAGGGAGCCCTGGGCCCCCCAGCACCCACACCCCAATGGGAGTCTGTGTGACCCATACAATTGCATCTGCCTGTGAGTCAAGCGTTCGGGGGCCCAGGCTACACTTGATGCCCACATTGTCTCTGATCTTAAACTGCAAGGTGGGTGCAACCCCCACCCCTCCAGCCCAGCACCGTACAGTGAGCTGTTGCCTTCTGCTTAGCTCCAGTGCAATGCATGGACTTCAGTTTTGGTGAGGAAACCTGGCTTCCAGGAAGGCATTCTGCCTTTCACGCAGAGGGAGCCCCCAGCCCGCCTCTGAAATCCACCATGAACCTTCATCTCCCTCACTGCTGACGCCAGCAACCCAGTGGGGAAGGGAGGCCAAGAGGCCCCGCGTTCACCAACATCTACACGCTCCCCTTCTCCTCTCCTGGTGGGAAGTGCCTGAAAACTGGCATCCATCACACCACTTTTCCTCTCATCTTTCTACCCTCCCAGGCACCGTGTCATACCAGAAGACACAAGAGGTAGTTTGGTGGGGACATTAAAAAGAGGCAATTGCAAAGATGACCTGTTTGTTTTTTTCCCACAGGACCATTTTGGGTTTGCAGCCTCTTTTCACCGGTGCCAGAGGAGAACACTGACACAGTGTCAGAAAGCTGGTCTCGCCTGCAGTAAGAGGTGATTTCACCTACAGCAATTTCTTCCATGCTTGACAGGCTAAGCAGAACCGCCGTGTCCATTGTGAGGCTGTTATGATTAAGCCTTCCTTATAAAGCTCATTGCCTCTCAGCAAGGTACCAAGGATACCACCTGTCATATGCTTTTTCAACCTGCAAACTGACAGGAGATCCAAACTAACAAAAACCTCACCAACCAAACAGAAAACCCCCACAACCTAGTCTTTATTCCTACTTTGAATGGTGAGCAGCAGTAGTTCTAGGAAAACTGTGACAACACTGAAGACAATCAGTGCTGTTTATAGAGCCTCATACATTTTCACATACACTTGTGAAAAATTGATAGGAAAACTGCTGCAAATGTCAAGGCGCTAGATGTAGATAAGGGCAAAAGATTTAGATTTCCAAATGACAAAGAGCCAAATGAATCAGATTTCAATATTGTACAGACACATAAACAGCACAAAGCCAAATTGAAATCTGTTTGTCTTCACCATATCCATAAGTCTTTTCCCTCAAAACCTTTATTCTCAGAATTCGTTTTCCAGTGTGAATATTTAAACATGATTTTCTCTGGGCTTTCCTTTAAAGAAATGATGATGGCGAACATTCCTGGACTAAGTTAATTCTTTACAATATTGAGGGAAAAGTAGTGCAAGTTGAAATACATTCATTAAAGTCCTCAACTTTTGATTGTCACAATGAACTTAAACCATTTACAAATAATTATTTAGACTTTAAGATAACAAAGATCAATCTGACAATTTGTACTGGGAAAAAAGATTATCTTCATCAAATTATTTCAGCAATATCCTCGATGAATTTAAATTACAATGATGGAACAGTCACATTTTACAACACTGTAGCATATGTTCTAAAAGGAATTCAGAGTTGTAGCAATGTCAATGAAGAATTAAAAGCACATACGGTATTTTAAAGAGCGATTCACTTACCTATGATAAGAATAGGACAGCAGTTACAAAATTATTCTGTTTCAAAAAGCCATAAACTGTAATATTGACCAGATTTAATCACAACTTAATTCAAAATAATTGTGTTGCACTAAATTATTTTCATTTCTAGAATGGTTTCATGTCACTTTAAGAACAACATCTCAAAGCAATACTCTCCATAAGAAAAATGGAAAACCACATTATTTGTAGCAGAATATTAGGAGGCAGAGGGAGGAACAACTGGATCAGCTCAGTATTTCTGAGACTTCAGCAACTATGTTTTCTGCATCCAAAAGCACCTAAATTATATTATGTTTTATTACAATGAATCCACAAATGAGTCCAACAGAATGATGAATCCGAGTGTCATTCATGCATGAATGCTACTGCAAAGCAGGATGAGAAATTATTTGACATCCAAAATACAATAGATGGAGCACATAAAAAGAAAAAAAGGCAGGTTCAGTCTGGGATTTTCTCAGTCTACGTGAACTATGGTGCAGGTAGCGAGACATAAAAAGAAGAAACAAAACCAACCTAGAAGCTGCTAAGAAATACTGAGCATGTTCTTATGTATACATTCTCACACAGAAGCACTATTGTTAATAGCAAAGAATAACGGTTTACACTCTGAAATGTTGATTTATCAAACGAGAGAAGTAGAAGAGACCATTGAAGTATGCAACAGATCATGTTTTCCTTCCACCACTTCTTTAAAAATGCAACAAAACGTGTAATAATATTATTCTCTGTTGCAGCATCACCTCCAAATAACTAATAATTAACATTCCTAGACATACTGTCAAATCCAAATCACAAATAAAAATCATGTTGTATTTACCAAAACCAGTTTCTAAATTCCCTGAGAAGTTCTCACTAATGTTAAGAATAGTGTTACTTGAAACACTTGCACAGGACTTCAGCAATCCCCTTTGGGAAAAATCCAACTAAGCCTTTAAACACATGCATAGTACATTTTATGTGAACATGAACATCTCCACCAATGTCATCAACTCTTCAGCAGCCTTAAAATTAAATATGGGCTTAAAGCATTTTCCGGATTAGGCCCTCTCTCCTTTCTTTATTAAAATGGGACAGTGGCTATAAGCCAGCAGAAACTCTAGTGATAAAGTAGAAGACATAAAGTTGGCGAGAGATGTGATAAAATTCACTTCTATACATGAGGAAATGACTTCCATAACTCATTCCAGGCTTTACTTCTTGTAAATAGCATAGCACTGTAAAAAAGCATAGTCTGTATCCTTTCTAGATGCACACTGCACTGATTACTTACTGGTTTTAATTCAACATAGCAGGGGGCATTCTGAAGGGTTTTTTCCCTTTTGTTTCATTATCTTTACTGGATTTTTTTTTCCCTTGGATTAAAGACGAGAATACAGAAAAGCAAAAAAAAAATAGTTTCAGAAGTGAGACAGATCTACTGAAGAGGCAAAATTCACATTGCAATTTTTCTTCTGTTCAGTGGGCTGGATGGATGATCTACCTTTCTTTCAACTTGCCTTTGCTGGAGGCAAGAATAGTGACAATATGTTATAGGACTAGCTGAGGTGCAGAGCAGCTGGATTCCCCAGCCTTCTATAAAAAGCCCAACAGGATGAATTTTGTTAAGGTCTTAAACTATCAATTACCTTTACATAGCTCTTGCAACATTGACTGCCTAGATATATAATCTGGAGAAGGTTCTGCTGGCCAAATACACATTCTCCATTTTACTGTATCGTGTAGCTGTCAAAGAAGTATCTATCCAAACCTTTGAAACACATAGCTGCAAACAGATTTTTATGGGATGCACAAAATCCCAAGGCCACAGTGACTTTGCATTGGTTGGGGGTCATTAATTATTTGTCATCCTCTTGTATTAGGCACTGACAAAACAGAAAAAACAGACTCCCACCTTATGGGATCAAGTCTTCAGTGACAATAAAGGCACAGAAGACAACTTGAACAAATTTATTTTTGCTATAAAAGAAGTTAGGGACTTTTATTCACATCGAAATGTGGAGTGCTCTGAAACTAGAGCTCTAAAAAAAACTAACAAAGACAAAACAACAAAAAAGAGAGATATATTTCCAGAAGAGGTAATCTCCTGATGAGCACATTTTGCATTGTTGAACCATAGGAATACACAGGCTACTGTACCCAGAACAGTACTACAATATAACTTCAGTCTTGGTCATTTGTTAGGTGTAAGAGAGGTAGGCAAATCAGACAGTACATAACACATTCTGGTGTTAACTTGGCTCTTGCAATCAAACACAAGTAACTCTGAGCAATTAAATCTTCAACATCAGTATTTACTGCTACTCAGTAGAAATCCTGTCAGCATATTATAAGGCTATCCCATAAAGATTTGAAGGGATAGAAGAGTTTGGTGTGCATCCAGCTTCACAGAGAAAATATGAAGATATGGCGAGATACAGAAAATCCCAAGTGTCCTTGGGGGAGCTTATAATGTCACAAAGCCTGAAGATTGTCCCCAGGAGACCCCTCTGCATTTCCCGTGGAGGGCAAGTATGACAGACTTATTGGTCTAAATGCTGCTGGCTAGAAGTGCCTGCACCATAAAGTACACTGCTGTGGAACAAACAGCCATAACTTGCAGTTATAGAGAACCGTTAAACCAGAAGCCAGAGAACAACTCAAAATTATCAGGATTCAAGATAGCTTAAAATTATTTGAATCCTCTGCTAGTCTGCATGCAAATTCTCATTTTATACTTGAGCTAGATTTTCCACAGGAAGCAGTATCTGCACAACAGGGAGAGACAGAAATTACAACCTAGAGCTGTGGGATCAGCATCTACCACCTTTTACACATCTGCACTTCAGCGTGGTCTCACAAAGCTATTTGGGTAAGGTCCTGCTCCAATTTACATGAACCTACAACAGTACTGCATTTACAGTAAATCAGGGATAGATTTATTGCCAATGTCTTTTTAATACAGGATTACAGAGGGGAAGTATCTTGATTTTTTTTTTTTTCAATACTGTAGTCTATGCACAGAGTGAGGGTTAACGGCACAAAACATGGTCCAGGAAATTTCCAAGTATTTATACAAACAAAGCCTCTTGAATTTATGAAGTATACCAATATATGATAAGAATTACCACACTATTTTAAACATCAAAATTCACTATAAATTATTTAAAGAGAGATCTTTACATTGAATCCCACCTCCCTTCCTTCTCACGGGCAGCATTATTAAACTAAAAGAGAGAAAAAAATATGAGAAATAATATACATCTTCAGAACTGAATCATCTATATGAAAAGTTTTCTCTTTTCAGGCTATTACCCAATGGAATATACTGACTTGAATTCAATAAAAAATTGGTTTACTGATTTTTATTTTAAAATTTTATTAGAATTTTTTTGAACTATCTTATCCTGGTTTCAGACATGAGAGGCCACTCTTTAATTTAGCAGAATGCTGATAAATCCAATGAGTTCAATATATGCTTTTCTTATCCTGCCTGAGAAGACAAATAAAAACCTGTTCCAGGAAGAAGAGTATTTAGTCCCAAACCTACAATGCTGCAACATAAATTTCTACTTATTTATTCATAAAGTTCTAAAGAAATTACTTTAATGGGCTTGATTCAGAAGGGTGTTAAGACTTGGCAGTCTCCTGGAGACATTTGTGGTTTCAAATGGCTGAGCCATGGATGCTCCTTGCAGCTTTGCTCATCATGATCTGTATTTTTCAAGAGACAAGAAGTAACAGTCTATGCCCTTAGCAAAGAGAGTAAAAACAGAAAAAAGTGAACAGTCAGGTTTGATGGCTAAATGTAAGGCAAGTTTTGCTAACTAGAAATGCTAACCCAAATGAGAATTAAGCTCCTACTATAAAGTTTTCTTAGCATTTTTCTAGAGATATCTATCCTAGGAGTGCGTCAAAGCCTGTAGAAAAATAAGAAAGGTAAAATTACAAGTAGAGGTATCACTGGGGAGACTAGGAATTGTTAGTAACTCAAGGATTCAAAAGGAAAAAATACCAACATGGAAAAGTACAAACTCCTGAAGAAAGAAAACCAGGGAGGCTGGTTGGGTCATCAGGTCAAGTTGTCAGTGTTACAGTTCTGATGAACCTTGTGGGAGACAGGGACTGAGCCACACTGAAGACTCATTGCAGCAAGCCAACGCTTCTTCTCATGCCTGATGCCTCCTGTGACAGCACGTAGTCTTTAGGTGCCTTACCAGGGCCAGGGAGCAATCTGGTACTTCAGCAAAGTCCTAGCTGATTTCTGTGTGCGCTACCCAACAAATAATTACTTTAAATGTTTTAGTTGTGTTCTACTTGCAGAGTAACTTTGTGCCTGGCTAAAGGTGACCAAACAAACTAAATCAGCTGTGGAATGGTAACAGCCACTGATTTCAGTCACTGCTCATTAAAAAATAGTAAAGTAGAAATTTTCTCCACAGATAGATGTCAAAACTGATAGATAGTCAAATTTTACCCTGAAAATAGATGGATCTAATCCATGGCCACTACCAAAGAAAAGCGTTTTGCCAAATAGCTAGTTACAGCCTGAGTGGCTGTACCCACAGCTCTGCAGTAATGTGACGAGATTATGGGCAATGGAAAACTCATGAGAGGAGAGAGATAAAGAGCGGATTTTGTTGTATACAAGTTGTGGTAAACAACTGCCACACCCACCTCTAGCCTAGCACAGCCTTTCTGGCAATGACACTGCAGAGACAAATCAACCCTTTTTCTGCTCCAGACCAAAACACAGCTGGAAATGAGACACACGACAGCACTTGTTGCTACCCATCCTATACCCAGGTGATAACAAGGAAGGGAACAGAACTTCCTTCATGGATGCACAGCAAATCACCAAAAGCACATATAATGAAAATAAAATTCAGACTAACAGTCTATTTTCTGTTAATGAAAATTTCATGTATAATTACTTGCATGACCAAAATCCCATTGATTTTAATACAAGTCTCTGAATACGGAAATGTCCTCTAATCACCTCCAAGGCTTGCATGCATGTATGCATAAGAAAACCCACTATCAGAATTTCACTGTGGGCATAAAGACAACGTTCAATATATGTTGATTTTCTTTTCTGTTTAATTGGCTATCAGATAGTTATATTATTATCAACCACATTAAATTTCCCCATGACTATGCTAAGAAACAACATTTCTTCATCATTCTACATGAATCAATGTACATGAGAAGAATTTGTGGTTGAAACCTGTACCATGTTTGTAAGAACTAGGAAGCTGATGTTCAAAGTCTCTTAAATGAGCCTATCCTACATGATTTTTTTTAAAAAAAAACAGCTTTTCAGTCTTGTCCTTGATATTCTGTTACATTCTGTATCAGTTTTGACACGAGTATGATTTTATTTTTTAAATCATTATGTTCCTTACATCATCTGACACACTCTTTACTATTCATCTTAAAAACTCCTTTCAACATCTGGTGGAGCCAGTTGTAGCTGGCAGAGCTTTTTAATTCAACAATAAAAGCAAGTGCTAAGGCAGTGAATTGACAACTGTTCATTTTCTGTTCTTGTTCTTGATTTCTGCATTCTTTAATTGTTCTGAAATTATTATCAAAGCAGTTCAGAGGAGCTAAGTTCTGGCTACATTACCCAAAGACATTAGAAAAAAATTTCTTTTAAAATATTAATTGAATAAAGTTTAATTGTGGCAGTGTTTGCCTGGGCTGAAAGAACAGCTCCTCGGAGTGCCCCATACCAAGTCATTCACCCTGGCACCTTGGAGGTCTCAGCCTGGGTGGAGTTCCAGAGGGAGGATGCTGCCATTCAGGTAGGGGCTCAGCAAATGAAGCTTCCCACCAAAAAGGTTGAAGAATAGCAGTTTAACCTCCAATTAATAAATTCAAAAATATCAGTAGAATATTTAAGCACTCTAAGTTTTAGTCAATTTAATGGTAATAAGACTTAGCATTATGTGCTTTAGGATTAGAAATGGACTTAAGCATTTGCTCATAAGTTTCAGTAAATGAAAGCCCTGACATAGACAGAAAAGATAAATCATTAGCTTTGTATTTGACTTTTTCATCACAGCCTCACAACTGACTTCAGAATAAAGTTCAGAACTCCTCCCCTTTCATATTTTTCTTATAAATGTCTAGTCAGACTGCAGAAAGAATAATTCTAAAGATAATTAACAACCTCAATTATTACTGAATTCTGACATCCAAAAAACCCAACTGCTTACATCCCAGTCCTGGGATTCCCCACCCCATCATCTCCCAATGACAGGAGCCGAGGTGAGCTGCTGGTTCTCTAGAAGGGGTAATAACTTTCAGAACTGCTCCTCATATCCAGACTTGGCTCTCTATCATCATAAAGAACCACCAGAATTAATAACTACTTTATTAATGTCTCTTAAAGTTACAACTTGACCTGCTTGTTATCAGTACAAGTTTCTCAGTTACAGGAAAGGACTGGCCTAAATAATTAGATAAAAGACTGCCAAGCACTGATAATGCATAATGATTTTTCTATTTAAATTACAGGGCCAGTGAATAAGGGAAATATTTGTAGCTTCTCTTTAAATCCCAGCAGGCAGTGAATAAAGCCCTCAACTTATACCTGTGGGATACAAAGGAGCCAGAAATTGCTTTCATGACAATAAATATCTGCATTGCCTTGTAGTTCTACTACATTCTGTATTGATTTTTGGTCATCTCTTATCTGTACTTAAAGTCTGAATTTGAGTCAATTTACATACTCCCTAGTACATCCCAGATGTGCATAATTTCATTAAAAATAAGAGCAAGTGTGTCAGTCCTCAATCTTCCTCTGACATTCACATCTATTCCTCAACTATCCTATTCCCCACAAGCACGGTATGTGTAATCTAAGTGTTGCTACACTGGTGGAAGTTCATTCAGCAGACTCTGGAGGGATTTTTTTTTGGAGTCGGGTTTTTGTTTGGGTTGGGGTTTTTGTTGTTGTGGTTTTTGTTGTTGTAGTTGTTTGGTTAGTTTTGAATAATGGAAACCTAAGATGAGTAATGATTAAGGAAACAATGAGCTTTGTTTTAAAACAATAAAAATATGGAACTTTAAAGCTTCAGCAAACAAGCAGGTACCTCTTTCAGGCTTATGGGATATTCCAAAGTTGCAAGTACCTCAATAAAATCAGATTGTTAGCTCACCTCACAAATAACATCACAAATAACATAAATCCACCCTTTCCATCCACTGTCCTATCCTAAAGCTACCAGCTGAACAAGAAGTCCAATCCTGAAAATTCTGAAATCCTAATACAACAAGGGCCTTCAGGCCAATGGCTTCTGCAAAAACCAGGACAGAATCAGTGCCAAACAGGACTTATCTGTAATTAGAGAGGACCACATACAAAATAGCTTTCAAAGACTACATGTCAGCATAGACCATAAAAGCCAGCCACAACGAACACACACAATGCCACCCTACCCACATCACAACTCTTACCTACTTAGGAAATGTGCCTCATGACCATCCACAGTGAATGCAAAATCCCATGCCAAAGACTGCTGAGGGTCTGTTGATATCTTCCCATAACAGGGGATTACACACCATCACCTTTCCTTCTGGGATTGCAGTTCCTGCCACTCCTTTCAGGTTTCTTAACTGTTGAGGTCAGATGGCAACAATTCATTTGGATGATCAGAAGATAGCTGAAACAAGTCCCAGGACACCAGTTCTCAATAACCCGAGGCTATCAGAGCCTCATTAACATACTAATGATGGGTTTGGAGCAGCAGAGTGAAAGTTTGTCTCCTCATTGATCACTGGAGTGGACTTGGCTGATCTGGCTGGCTGGCTAGACGAATTTTTCATCTCTCCTCACATCTTTCTACAAACCTCAAAGCTACACACTGAAACTGAGTGCCATGCTCTGTGCAAGGAGACAGCAGTGTCTCCTTCTACATTCCCCAAACACGAGTAAAGCCCATTTGTAGGAAACAGAGCAGCCAAGACTACAGATCTTGAGACATGTCCAAATGAAGGTCTGTGTACTGCAATTTGCTTTTCATTGCTAGCATCATTTGGTTCCTCAGTTTTTCTGTGGCTTTCCCTTTTTAGATAGCTCTCAAGATTGTTTGGATGGGCTAGACACATCCCTTGAGAGAACCCAGTGGAGCAGAAGGTCTCTCAGTTAGCTCAAGGCTAAACAAGCCTCCGCACAGTGACAAAAACTCCAAGGTCTGAAGGCCAATAGCAGGAGATGCTCAGTCAAAGAGGAGCATCCATTGCCTATGGCAAGTGCAACAGGAATGTTTTCTCATTCCATTTTCTCACCTGTCTGTAACAGGTCTCCTGATTGCTACCGGATCTCTAGCCACACAAGCAATGTAACAATTTACCTTTTCTATGTAATTTTGCCATGTGACTGACAACACATTGGCATGCTGAGAACTTCAGGTTAACAATGTCTGCAACGAACTAATGGTCGCACATCCCTCTAGTTTCTCTCCATTTCTTACTGCCTAAATGTTTGGAAAGCTTGGCAAAATACTCCAACAGAGCTTTTCAATTTTCATGTGGGTAGGGTTTTTTCCTCCTATTTATGATTAATAATTAGATGCTTTTACTGACATGACTAAATCCAAAATATATAGTAGACTTTGTAATTAGCAGAATCATACAAGAGCTTTGCAGTATCATGCCTGTACTTTTTGGAAACAAATTAGTTTCCTATCTCAAAGCTTGATGCGAATTTCAGCCAAAATCCACCCAAAACAGCAAAAAGATTTTATTTTAAAGCCCAGAAACGAGGTAGATGTTTCATGCAGCATACTTCAATAAGGAAAACCATTACTTTCATGTCTGCCTTTTTGCCAATACTTCAGAATAGTCAGAAACTAATAAGCAGCTTTGGACCACAAGGCAGATTCACAGATAATTCAATGAGAAGTCCCGTTAATCCAAAAGAAAGCTTGACAGTTCTGTAGATCTGGCATGCATTATTAGTTCATTAATATTTGATTAATCTCATAGCAGGAAGTGATTGTTAGTGCAGGAATATGTCTAGAGCAGTGCAGACAAATTCCATTTTGGTAATATTTCAGCTGTTTTTTGCAGAAAAAAGACAGGAAATTTTAACTTACGAAAGACTTTGTATGATTGATATGCTCCAATGCCTTAGCAGAGGGAAAAGTACTAACGACGCTTAAAGAATCTCTGGGGTAAATTGTAGCATTCACCAGCATGTGACAATGTCTGTGTACCTTTACCACATCTAATATCCATGCAGTGTGGGCAGCAATCCTAAGATTGATTTTTTTACTTTTAAAAAGACTAATTCAGCCCACACTTTACTAATTATTATCAACATTATAATCCACATGCAAAATGCAAAAAGTGAAGAAGATTCTTCACTTCTTTCCAGAAGAAAGAATTGTCTGTGACTTCAAACTACCCAAAACAAAATGCCATGTTATGAAATTTAAATCTTTCCCTGACTTACAGGTCCAGGCCTTCCTCATAAGACTCAGATAAGTACTTGCTTTGCAATATTTAGGTGCCCAGAGGTGGAGCTCCACAAACCTTTCTGGTACCTGCAACACTAATAGTAACATCACAAGTGTATTGGAAACCATGCAGAAAACCTATTGCCTAACTTACACAACAGGCTGAATGTTTCCTGCAATGGTTTATTACAAAGCTTTGCATTCCCTTACAAGGCATTTACAGGAGGTACTGCAGGGGAAAAAAAAGATTAAAAACTAAAAATACCATGGACTATTAATTTAAAAATTAAATAAATAAATTGAAAATATTTTCATACTATTGAATTGGCAACAGACTAATGCTGTGCCTGAAACTATCAACACAAGAAGTTATATCAGCATGTGTTACAGCAGCAGGGTTTCAATGAAAAACGGGAAAAAATAGGGCAATAGGACTGAGAAGAAAAAGTTTCTCTCTTAGACTGTCGTTTCAATTTAACATGAAGGGTATAAAGGGCAAAGAGAGCTTTTTAGGAGAGATTTTCAAAGCTATCTCAGAAATTACACATTCATAGATTTTCAGGGCTGACAGAGGCCACCATGACCATAACTTCCTGTATAACAAGCCAAAACTCATGTTCCACATTCACACAACCCACAAATCTTTTAGCATTCCTGGAAACTCTTCAGTCTTCCCTTCCCATCTACTGCCACATAACTTCTTTCCTATTCCAGTCAATAAAATCTTACAAACACAGCCATAAATATGTGAGCCAGCTCTGCCAACTGTACATGTGCCCTCCGAGTTTCTAACATCTTCAACAACCTCCTTCAGAGCATCAGTTGCTTGTGCCTTATTTTTTTTCCAAGGGCTCCGCACCCACACAGTGTGTGGCTCTTTCCCTGGGCTTTCTTTGATCCCACCACTTGTATCATGGAAGTTGCACATGACTGAGAAGTAACCTGTCCCATTCCTCTTATTCCAAGTTATGATGATCCATACCCATGTTTTAAAACAGCCTCAATTTAAAAAAGTTCCACAATGTCCACATATCTGTTGGCATTCTCCGGTAGTCAGAGTAAACCTTCCCAGGTACAATTTTTAAGCCCATGTTTTACATGGATTACTGGGCTTTCTTTTCCAGATCTCTGATCCTTTTCATTGCTCTGCTCCGGCCTCTCTCCAGGAAGTCAGTTCTTCCCTCAGCTTGAAGCCAGGAAAGCCTGAGGAAGTTCAGAGCATGCATAAGCTCTCTTTAACATGACACTCACTGGTGTATTATGTTGATCTTTCACCATTTTAAGTTATTAGCCAAGATATCATGCCACAAAAATCAAACCCATATAGATCTACATCAATTATGTCAGTCTTTATCAATGACATTTAAAACTTCTTCAAAAGCCCATCACATGAGTCTGATGATCTATTTTTCATAAAGCTGCACTGACCTGTATTACCACCTTCAATCTCCCATTTATCATGCTTTGTATAATTCATACCATTATTAACTTTGGGATCAATGTTAAAGAGAACAATGTGTGTCTTTATAACCATCATCTGGCCCTCATGGCTGTAAAGTCCTGCTCATACAGCCCAGGAAAGATCGGTTCCCACACAGTGGCATTCACTGCAGCTGAGCAAAGTGCACACAAAGACAGGCCCAGTGACAGACCCAAGGCATGATCCGAAATGTCCCGAGCAACAAGGGGACAGCGGTCTGGGAGACTTTCACACACGCCGTGCTCTTCGAGCACTCACCCAGGCAAAGTTCACTGGGAAGGACTACATGACAAACTACATGAGATGCTGGAACAGTATCTCATAAATCCTTAAATGAGCAATTTATTTTGCTGTGCTAACCAAGGGTAGTTTTTTATTAAATTTTGGTATAATTTTTTATATAATTTAGTGCAATAAGATTTTAGCAATCTCCTTGCCTCTGTCTTCCACAGTAATTTTTTAATGTGCAGATGCAAACTTTTCAAGAAAGGTGGCAAGTTGAACTGTTTTCTATTATTTTGTCAATGAGCATGACTATAAGCCCCATGGAATTCTTTCACAGCCAACCAGACTTCCTTTTCATGTAGCAGTAAAAACAGAAAGTTCCTAAAGCTGGACCTGGGAGAAGCTCTTTCTGTCATTTTTGCAATCTACATTTCAATTCAAAATAAGAATTCCTAGTGAGCTGTGGGGTTTTGTGGTTTTTTCCCCCCAGATACTGTATAAGACATAACACTAAATTACACTGATTCATTATTCCTATTAAAACAAACAATAACCTCAAACTGCTTAGCAAACCAAACAATTGCAAACAGTAAATTTAAACAGTAAAACAGGGAGCACGTTGGGTAAATGTTATTTCCCTGAACAAGGAAAGCTTTCGGCAAAGTGCTTAACTTGAATACAACAAAAGGCAATTTAATTTAGTAATACAGCTGGATGAAAAATGGAGACCTCAGGTTTAATAAGAAGGGGAAAAAAGACAAGCATATATCATCCAAAAGGATAATTATGAGAAACTATTTTGTATGATCCAGCTAAATCAAAGCTTTTAATGCTTTCTTACTCCTGTCAAAGGAGGGAGATTTAGTGCTTTAAAAATGGGGATTTTGCAGACTCCACTGCCAAGAAAAAATGATTTGTCCCTTGATAAATTACTATTGGGTTTTCTACTTGAAAAAAAAAAATACACTTACATTGAAATAAATGCCAAGGAATGGCTAGAGAATTTATATTATTCACTCGTATCTGTCACTGGATTGGTTGAAAAGCGACAGTGCTATTAAAAATGTCTTCTTGCTTATAGACATAATGGCACAAAGGGGCCATGCGAGTCTTTCGTGAACGGGAAGGATGTGCATACAAAAATAATAGTGAGCAAATCCTTATTCCCTCCACCCTCCTGACATACTGGGCTCCAAAGAGAGACTGGGGGCGTGGGAAGGTGGTGTGTGCTGGAAGGGAGGGTGTGTGGATTTTGTGTTTAGAAGCTGTCAATTCCAACGGAAACTCCCCTCCCACTGGGAGGGAAATTACCTGTTCATTTTCATAAGGATTTTCAAGGGCTCCTAACTAAATCCAAGAAAACTTTTTGCTTTTCTGAAGGAGGGCAAACACATGCATGTATATATGGCATATCCACAGGGAGGTTAACTTGAGAGCTGCACTGCAGTAAGTTTACCCCAAAGAAACCCCTCTAAGGGTCTGTTCTGCACTTTTTAGCTGCAGAAGCTCACTCTGTTTTCTTTTTGCCCAGCCCTTGGACAAGAGCTATACGGGTCATCAAGGAGCAGAAAAACCAGGCAGTTCCAGACACTGGGAAGAGCGAGAAACACTTGCTGGGGAGCAGTCCTCTCTGGTGGCAGCTTGTCTCGGGGTTGTGTGGTGACCAGAGGGGTGTCACTGCAGGTAACAATGCCTGGCAGTCCCTCACCTGGCTAAGGAAGAGCTGCCTTTGTGCACTGCAGCTGGGCTGGAGCCGAGCGCGTTCCCAGCAGACCGCAGCCCGTGCTGAGTGTGCTCATTGCTGCTGACAAGCTGCTGCCCCACGGGTGCCAAAGCCACCAGAGCTCTTACCTGTCAAGCTTTAATCTCTTTAACAACGAAGGTCCCAGTTGCCAAGAGGCTGGCCTTCTGCTTGTCACCAAAGCAGGGGCAGAATTTACAGAGTGCATGCAGATGGCAAGCAAACAGAAATAGCCATTAATAAAGCTGGGACGCCAGTCTGCAAGGTTAATAGAACCACACAGGTTTGCAGGACTGGAATATTAGCTTTACTTAGTACTTAAACTGTGTTTTGATTATATTTCATTACTTTTCATTAGAGTCTGAGAGTCTACTAAAAATTTCTTGATTTATTTCTGAATTTGAGGCCATCTGGATATACTTTTTGTTACTCTGTCCCATCTAAAATATTTCCTCTTTTCTGATTAATCATAACACCAAGTTTCTATCAATGTACAACAGTTCTTTTGCTTATTTAATCACTGACTGACATGGGCATTTCTCTATCTCCTGGGAGTCGTTTTGGTTAAGACATTTTCATGGAAACCCATAAAAATGTTTCTTTGGACCCTGAACAACTTTTATGCCTATTAGTTAAATTAGTATCAGTGAGAGAGTTCAGAATGCACAATAACAATCAAAAAGCAAGAAGAGTTTTTCTATTACATGCACAAAGTTATATTTCATCGTAATCATTTAACATATGAAATGCAGAGCATAGAACTAGCTGGAAAGAAATAAGTTTGAGAGGAGTTTGACTTAAATGTAATAGTTTTTCATGTAGAATGCTTAGTCTATAAAATCTTCACAACACAAACTTCTTTCTCCTCTAGTCACATGAACCTGCCAGCATTTGACCTGATTCATGCACCGAGCATTTAAAAACTGCTGGAATATTAAGACAAAACCAAACAGGAAATTCTAGCATTAAAAGAGAGATTAGAAAAAAACCTCTACGTAAAAAAAGAACTCAGTATCTCTAGAAACCATCACTACAAATCAGCCAAAGTTAGAGGAATTTTGTGCAGTAATTTCAAGCCTATCTGGCTTACAGTGTTGAAGTGCCTAGTGTTGAAAACCATATGGGGCAATGCCACCAAACCTGACCTCCAGATCTTTAAGCATATTTTACAAGGTTGTGTATGATTATGCCAGGTACTAGAAATTTCATTTTTGCTCTTTCTTCCATCAAAACCCCAAGACGATTTCACTAGAAAGCTGCTATTTGCTCCAGGGGTTGTCTCACTTTTAAATGTAAGAAAAAGGATTTTATTTTATTTTTGTTTTCACTTCCGAAAATGCAGTTCTGTTTTGCAGTTCAGTAAATGCAGCATTTGTCAAAATCTAGTGAGTTACAAATAGTACCCAAGCCTCTCTTGGTAGGAGGAAAAAAAAACCCAACAAAACAACACAAAACAAACAACAAAAAAAACCACAGTAAGAGTCGCAAATCATTTTCATTCTCATGTCTCAATTCTTTTTTCATATGGATTACGCTAACAAAAAAAAAAAGAAGAAAGTAGCAAAATTTCAATCTATATCTTTCTTGTGACAAGGGCCTCTCATAGAATTCATAATTATATCATCTCTAGCCATTTATCTAAAGTCAATAATCCCATGGCCCTTCTAAAACTGGCATTTTGCAAATACTCTACAGAAGCTACTTGAGGCAGTAATTTATTTTCAAATAACATCTTTATGTTATCCTTTGGCATGCAGGCTTATGTGGATTGTTTTATCTATGAAAAATGAATGTAGTAGAAAGTTTACCTCCCAAAATAAGTTTTTTAGAAAAACAGATTTTTTTCCTAGAAAAATCAGTTCTAATCACTAATTAGCATGCAAATATTAATACTGCATTGAGAAACAAAATAATAAACAGGGATTATAGTAGAAAAATCCTACTAGAGCTTCTTCTAATGTTTTCATGTTCCTAAATCTTTGAAGAATTAAAGAACAAAGCAACTCACTGTTTCTCTATCTTTTGCAGGTGTTCACTCACAGTAGTCGTTCTTCAGAACTATTTCCAAAGACACATCCATCGCTACTAGAACCAACAACTCCTTTCAACCTAGCAGTTACAGTTTTGGTAGAAGACACTAACAGGATGCATCATAACAGGACTCAGTTGTTGGAAGCCGACGAGGAAAAAAATAAACCAAGACATTTTAATTGTTACGATAATTAACCTCTAGGAATTCTCTAAGGTGTGGTAGAGTCCCTGGCCCTCAGTGTCTTTAAAAACTGAAGATAAAAGAGCAGACGATATGGCCTTAACAGAAAAGATGAGATACAGTCCTTTGTTGTGTGCCACCACGGATCAGTGTGTCTCGTTCACATACTCTCCTGGCCACAGTCATAACCTTAATCCCACTTCCTGTGCCCCTTGATCTAACAATAGTGAGGAGGTTGGTATCACCATAAGGCTTCTGCAATTATGGGAGCTCTGTATCACTGAGGAGCTATCAACACTCTAAAGACATCCTCTTGGGTCAGCTCTGTTGTGCACGAGTTGGAGGAAGAGACCAGGACCTCAGCGAGGCTGTTCCCAGGGGCTGGTGGAGACTGATGGTACCGACGATCAGAGAAGTCCCCGGCCCGGGATCCCTGATAGTGCACCTTCACTATTGCTCTGAGTGCACCACAGAGCTCACAGCACCTCCGAGACAGCTTTCGATCTGTGCATCATTAAAACAAATCAGCTGATGATTGCACTCTCGATTTAGTGATCTCTGTTGGAATTTATGGGGCTGCAGGACATTTGGAGTTCAAAGACGTTTAATCTTCAAATCTCTTCCCCTTTGATCTTAAACTGCTATGTGTGCTGACAGTCAGAACAAAGGATAAATCCACAAAATCAAAACGGTTTTCTAAAGCTATCTTTGTCAAAGGAGCCAAGAACAGAGGACACCGTCAGAGTTTCTCTTACAGTCCAAGATCAATTCTGCAGGCCAAATCCTCAGCCAACATAAATCAGCACAACTTCACTCGGATGAAGTTGACAGGATTCTATACTACCTGTGCAACTGGCCCTAACTATTTGTGAGTTCCACAATTTTGTGAGACTTTAATGTCTGCAAAGACTCTTAATGACAAATAGCCAATAAACAAACTAAATGTGCCTCCTCATAAATCTTTCTTTAAAAATGCTAATAATCTAGCCCAATACACATGCAAACAAAGTAATCAATTAAAGCAGACTAGAGATATAATTTTTCAAGAAATGGTAAGCTCAAGAATAGGTAGAATATATGGAATACATTCACAGGGCTACCATTTACCTTATTTTTTAAAAATTATAGCCCTGTAAATTTTTCTGGACTGTTTATACAACATGCAAAAAAGGCAGTTTGTGCATGAAGTAGCCATTGTGACTTTCCTCATTTCTATACCCATTAGCTGAAAGTATACAGCCAATTCTCAGCCTTGTATTTTAGGTCATAAATCTGCTCCCTCTGTTCCTTGGGCAAATTAAAAGCTATATATCTTTTGTCAAAGTCTTTCTGACACAGAGCTCCTACCTTCACAGCCTAAGGCTAGCTGTGTGTCTAGGAAAATTATATACAATAGGCAGTGACAGCCATGGAGTCTAGCATTTAGGCACTAGTCAACATATTTTTATACATGTAAAAATCATTCTACCTTATAACTTGAGCACAATTTATACATATTTAAAAGGATTACAGGAGTATGAAATAAGAAAATGCTTTCGAAAGGATAAGAAGGTGGTCCAAATTTGATAGCCCAGCAGTCTTTAAAACTATGCTGCATTAAGCATATGCATTAACCTCTGCATCACACTTACACAGACTACACTGTCAGAACCACAACCCATTTCCTCGTGCTTTAACAGTTGCCATGCTTCAGTTTCTGATGAATGCGTGGGCACCGCTTTTGATTTCAGCTGAATGTGCAAACAGTATATGTGTTTTAATTAAATGCATACGAAGTTATGTTGTTTGGGAATGCCAGCTTTGTCATGTATCACAGCAATGGCTTGTCTAGTTATATTGGAGTTTTATGGCCTTGAAATGAGGCATTGCAAAATGGCAATATTTCAGATGCCCCATGTGAATTGCTGCATTGTGGAAAATTTTCTAAGCAATGGACTCCTGCACATCTTTTAAAAGCTGCAAGAAGCTTGCAAAGAAGTCATTTTAGCTACAGCACATAGAGGAAATATTTACAAAAAATTCAAGCTTTCATCTAATTATTTGTTCAACAACTATGCCACTTTGCCCAAGGCTGTAGCTTTTCACAGTATACACTTCTCGTTCTTCTTACACTGCAAGTATCCCCTTGTTTCATACTTTTATCTGAAACACTACCTGCCCTCCTCGGACCTCTTTGGTTTATAGCTGTGATACCTCTTACATTGTGATCAGGTGTTCATCTTTTCCTTTCCTTAGTGATATTGCTGTCATATAATTTACTTTCTCAATTACTCTGATTGGAAAAGCTGGAAGGCCTGTCTTCTTTACGTTTAACTCACAGCCAGGTTCTGAATAGAGCTTGTAGATTTGATCTGCAATTTCCATTTATTGTCCATTTTGATATAAATACAAAGTAGCACTACTATCTAAAAATACCTCTTATTCCTATTTTTTAACACATGGTTTATATTCTTAGGAGAGTAGTCGACTTTCCAACTGTCATCTTTTGTCCTGTCTCAGCAGCTGTAGGATGTTTTTATGGGTCATTCAATTTTTCCTTCTCAATGCTGATGACGGTAGTCAAATTTGAAGATGTGATGCTGTCATTTAAAGCAGCACTACAGGAAGGAAAGTCATATCTCATTCAAGAACAAAAGTTATTTACAAAATAAAAAGTGACAGAGAACAGCATCAGAACTGTTTGCAGAGAGTCCTGTAGTAGGACACGGTCACAGGACAGGAAGGCACCCTCAGGTCCCTCTGCCTTCCCATGGTAGTTAAGTGCATGTCCAGGCCTTGCCAGTATTAAACTATTTACAGTCTCTTATCGTGTATTTCACACCAATTCAATTTCAAATACCCAAGTCTGATTTAATTAGAAAGGCAGCACAATCTGGGAAAGCAACCAGGCACCTAAAAGGGCTGCACTGTGTAACTGAAGTAGGTGATGTTTATTGGGCTCTCAGAACATATAAGCTACTAAACATTGCCAGCACTGCCAAACTGATGGCAGCTTCCCTAATGAATTAAATAGCACACTTTTAATAATGTAAGTCTCCAGTAAATGAGGCTTCAGTGGGCCCAATACACAGCTGGCACAGCTGCAACAAAGTCATTACCACACCTGCAGGGACGTGCATGCTTCTGCCAGCACTCACACCAGCAGAACAGATCTTAAACAAATGGATATGGACAGCAAGGATGTGCAAGTGTGCAGCCCCCCCAAAAAATCCAGTATGAAGTCAAAGCTTCATACTAAAATCTGTCATTTGTTTCTGAACATCTCTGCATATGTAGATGGAAAACTTAATGTTGTTTACCATGGAAAAAAAAAAAAAATATATATATATATATACTGTTGTGCTACACTGGTAGAATTTTATGCATTTCTTGTGGAGGCAGTATTTTAAAACAAATACCTTCCTGTTTGCATTGCTTAGTGACCTTACATTGCTAACAAGCCTCCATTACCTGTTAGTGTCCTGGCCTTGTGACTTTGCTCATCTGACCCACACTTTGTGTCTTCAATAAACTTCCTGGTCTTGGAGGGAACATGTAAGTAGTAACGCATTGCTCCAAGTGAGAAGGACTATCAGATTGCAATCCCAAGCAAACAGAAATTGTTCTCTTTTTATGTTGCTTGAAATGAAAAACACAACACTGGTATATCTGTTTGCACTGTTTTAAATTATATACACACAGCCTCTTAATAGAAGAAATTATATGCTCCCTAGCCGACACATTTCACAGTTAGAAACAGATTTTAAAACTGTTTTCAAATAACAAATTGACAATCTTACTCCTGCCTTCTATGTGTGCACATTCCTTAGAAGCACAACCAGAAGGGGGAGTACCAAATTTGATTTATTATAATCCACTGCTTACAGAATTTGCAATAGATCTTTTTTTTTAATCACTCAATAGAAAGATTTTTTTTTCCCAATTTCCTTTTAAACTTCTGCTAGAGGTCACAAAATGAAGAAAGGAAGCTACAGCAAACACACAGAAGATATTGATGCATTTTAACTGCACTTAAAAAAAAAGTATCCTTCTAAATAGCTTGCCAGTTTCTAAATGTTTTTTTCTAAAAGATTGCAATCCACATTTACACTCAGAAAGAGTGCATGTCTGCAGTTAAAAGTTTACTAACTCTAAAATCTCCAAAGCTGAAAGGCTGTCAGATACCGTAGTATAAAACACCAGGGCAGCAGCTATCTTTGTGGCATTACTTCAGTTTGAGAACACAGGAAAAGAGTAAATAAAGTTTAGAAGAAATTTAGTATACCGTATAGCTTTCAAAGGGAGTGAATGCATCTCTCAAACAGTGCAGTGAAGTGGCTGTGGATTCTTGCAATTACACAAGTTCTCATTTACTGTGACTTAGTGGTCCAAACCTCTACCAGAACTGTAACAGATACAAACAAAGTGTGATGGCAGCCACCTCTGAACTTACTGCAGCCTTTTTTTTTTTTTCTTTTTCTTTTTTTTTTTCTTTTTCTTTTTCTTTTTTTTTTAAGATCTGTACATAAATAGGACTTTCTTCCTCTGTCAAGACTGGAAAGTTTTCTTGCAGAAGTTTGTTCCTTAGTGTATTGCTATTAAGACACTAGTGTTCTCCTTTTTCTACCAAAAAGCAAGATTTTTGTTTTCCATAAACTTTGAAAACCCAGTCCATAACCTCCCTAGAACAGTGATGAAATTGAAAGCTCATTTTTTAGAAATGAATATTTCAAGATAAAAAGCAAGGAGCATAAGAATATGGCTAAAAATCATGGGCTGCTGGCTTATTTGTTTACTTGACAGTAAGGTTTTCAACAATGCAACACTTTTTCATTAAAACTGTGCACTTTCCTTGAATTCAGAAAGAACTGTCAAAAATAAGTCTCAAATATTTAGATATGGAAAAACAGCAGTGGTGTCTCTTGGGAATTATAATCATTTCATAACTCATGCTGAGATCTGCCTAAACAGTTTCTTCTGTGAATTTAGAACTCACAAAATGCAGTTTCTCTCTACCATGAATTGCCCCCATGACAGAGAAGTGTTTGACCCCCAGCAACTCTGGAGCATCATGAGGTTTACAACCTGACCAGGGAGCCTGCTCCATACAGCAGAATGTCAGCATGAAGTAAATAAAACAAGAACATAAATTTAGTTTCACATTAAACTAAAAACTGTAGGTTTTGGAAGTGCATTCAGAAATTACGTATTCCAAACTGGTTGGTATTTCTGATTAAAGATTTCCAGAAGGGGACATGATTTCAGCCAGTGCTGTTACTGACAACGTGTCTTCTGCAGTATTTCACAGGCAAGAAGCACCTGTAAGATTCATCTCTCAGAAGTTGGGGCACATAAGAGTGTAGGAACTAAGTGTTGCAGCCAATGAGCATAGCAAATTAATATATTATGTGGATTGAACACCAAAGAGACAGTCCTTTCCTTAGAGAAGCTGGAAATGGGAGCAAAGAGACACTATAAACTCAGCCTTGCGGATGGAAAACCCAAGGAATACAAGGGAAAGAAACCCAAACATTTTCACCCCCACTAGCACAGGAAGCCTGCAGCAGAGATAAAAACTGAGTACAGCGCTCACCCTTCACCATCTCACAACTCACCACTGCTACCACCTTGCTTTCCAGTTGCATAAAACCAGCACCTTTTGTTGTTGTCTTTTAATTTTTACCTGCCATTACTTAGGTAAGTTAGATTTGAACATGTTCTATAATCGTAACCTAAAAGATAGTATTGTCACATTTAAAATATGTTCTGGTTTTTAATATTATTTATTCTTAAGCAGTTAAAAGGAGCCATTTCAGCTACTTAGAGCTTCAGACATTTTTTACATAATGAGTAGAAACAGTTTCTCTGAATATAACACTATTGTCATTTAAGAAGAGGTTAACTATGATAGGGAAAGAAAAAAAGGAAAAAAAAAAATTCACACTCTGCACTTTCTCCCAGCCCTGCTTTTCTCCTCCTTCCATATTTGAACTTGGATGGAATGGGCTCCAACTAAGCAGGGAAATCAGACCCTCAGTCAATCAACAAGTTGCAAAATGAAAATTTATACTTAAACACTCTAAAATGAATAGAGTGCAATTGGAATGAAAGGCAGAAATTGTCTTAAGCTAAGTGCAGCAGATTCTCAGGAAGATATGTTCTTGTCTTGCTTGCAGCTGAAAATGAAAAGGCATTTATATATTTCTGATAAATTAAGATGATGTATTAACATTATTAATGAAGTCATTCACCATTGCCAATGGAATTCATTGCAAATGCTTAGAGATCCTATTAAGTGGGCTCAACAAAAGGATTTTCAGATTTTTCCTGAGAATTAAGCCCGGTCAGAAATTTTACAGTATTTGTTTTCCTATGGAAATACACCAATTTATTTTAGAACTTGCACATATAATTAAACATAGTTTGGGAATTACCTTTAAAAAAAAATTTATTTAAGAGAAGTAATCTTGGAAGACAGATTTGTATCATCCTTTCACATGTGAGACCACTGTGTTTTCATTGGTGATGTTAACAGGACTGCTATAAGATTCCTGCTGCAAGAGCAGAGCTCTCCAGGACATGCTGTTGGTAGAGCATCATGCACACCTTACCCACGTAACAGACAACCAAACACAGGTGCAAACAAACTGCTTGCATCTAACCCTAAATAAAGGTACACAGTCCTCACAAAGTGCTGCATATTCAAACCTGCTCATAAAACATGAAGCAGACAAGTATCACCCCTATAATCACACTTGCATGAGGGAAAGAGCCTTCTCCAAAAGGCAAAACTGGACTAAAAGAAACAACTTTTGTAGCACCATGGAAATTCTGTCTTTTCTGACACCAGCCATGAAACCCTGATATTATTCAGTATCATCAACAATTTTGATCATATTTAATAGCTATCAATATACCTCAACCAATGTGTAGCTCATTGCTTGGATAAAAATGTGCTAACCACTGAGTAAATCAGTCAGAATCTATCATAGAGTTGAATTAGAAAGAACAACTTCATTAAAACAACATTAATCTTCGCTTCTTTGCAATTCAAAGATCGATTTAGATTTAAATACTGAATAGTTATGCTTAATCAGTAAGGAAAAAATAGATTCAGGTTCCATAACATTAGCAAGAATACTGCAGTACTTCCATATGAACGCAGAGGCAATATCCATTACTCCCATTACTTATATTTATACTTAATATAATAACATACTGAATTATAAAATTATTATTTTCTCCATAAGATCTGCATAGAAGTACTCCAGAATGAAAGTAACAAAGCACTAGAATCATAATTCTTGTTACAAGAAAGACGGACAGAAGGAAATTAAACAGAAAACTGGGGGAACCTCCTCGTATTTCCAGACTGAGGAGCTCAGTCTTATTCAAAGAACAAGTAACAGTAAGCTTTCCTCTGTCTTGCCGAAGTCCAGAAAAGAACACCAGCAAAGGCAATTAGTTTAGGGAGCAATTATCTCCCTTGAATGTCTTCACAGGAGGGAACTGTGAGACAAGACTTGGAAAAAATCAGACTTTGATAAAGGTCAGTGACATATAACCTATTTTGGCAATGACTTGTCAAATACATAAATGGTTTCAAATACGTTGAAGGAACTCGGCAAATGTGGTGACAGTACTGTTTTAAGCAACGTGTTCAGTTATTCTTCAAAGATAACTCTGAATTTAACACTGGCAACACTGACACAAAATGGGGTGTGGGAGAACGAGGAAAGAAACAACATGCCTTCCCCCTGAGTTTAAGGAGTTACTGACACAGATGTGGTCTGTAATCTATCTACCGCTGGAGCTCTGTGCCAACTGCCACTCCAGGCTCCATTCCTCGCCCTTCTCTAGTCTTCCTTCCGATGTGATGCAGGCGCATCGGTGGCCTGTTTGCACGCGAAGAGGACTGACTCCTCGCATGCACCGCGGCAGCTGGAAAGCTTTCAGAAGGAATTCTGCAGCACACTGAACAGCCCGCTATCAAGCATCCTTATTTTGTTCTGCATTGAATTACAATTTCCTTCCCTGGAGATTCTCCCTTCTAGATCATCATGTAAAGATATGTGCTGTTTGGGGTCAGATCTGAATTGTTTGACCCACCTGCTGTTCAAAAGCTACACAGGCTGTGTTCCCCCCACCGGTTCTGCCATTGTATGATTTTATCTGTGCCAGTGATGGAGGCTGATTGAACATCAGGAGGGAGAGAGAACATTCTATAAAACTCCAGGCAGAAAAGGTTTGCCAATTATTTTTCTTCTCATGACTTTTAGGATGCACAGATTCCTTTTGGCAGTTCCCCTTGTTTTGTGCCCATAAAATAAGTTTAATGGCTGAATTTTCTTTAAGATAATCAGAGGCTGTGTAATTTATGCATCTGAATAGCATTGTAGCCAGATGTAATTTTGCTTGAAGTTTCAGCATTACAGTTAGTAATGACTCTGCTGGCTGTGTTTTGTAGAATTTGCAATTTATTTAACAGTTGACTGAACACTGACCCCATATAATATCACCATAATCAAAGTGTGGTAAAAATTAAAAATTAAAAATGAAAAAGAAAACTGTGCCTTCCGGGAAACATGCAGACTTCAAGGGGACAGGGTATAGAAACAATCTCTGAAAATGACAGGTAACTAACACGGTCTTTGAAGTTTATAGCACAAACTAGCCAATCAAAGATTTATCTGAATTAAGGTCTGAAACACTCTCTCAATAATAACTGTGGCTTGAGGCATTTGTTTTGTCAGTCTTTGCTGCCATTCAACTTAAATCTCTTTCCCTGATTTGCAAGAGTTGATTATTCTCTGATGAGACAAGGGAAATATCAGAGGGTATCCTGTGCTTCCAAAGAGCAGGGGGACCTCAGGGGAAGAAAAGTTAAATTTCAATTAGCGTCTCTTTCTGCCATGGCTTCACAAAGAGTAACAGAGCAACGCCGAGTCAGGAGCGCCCTGTGATACACACACAGAGATGCCCTTGCTCCTCCCCACTCTGCCAGGCTGGCCCAGCCTTCCCAGGCTCTTGCCCACTCTGCAGAATCCCTCACTGCCCCCACGGCTGCTGTTCCTGTCCTGCTCACCTCTTCCAGCAGGTCTCACACCAGACCCACAAGTCCCTCTTTGGGTCGTTATTTATTTTGGCCCTGTTTATAATAAGGCTTGCAGTTAATCCACCTTTTCAGCCCACCCACTGGGTGATGTTTAATAAATTGTATACTTCATTAACATTTCCTTCTCAAGTATTATAGATGATTAATGGCAATAGAGAAATACAGTGTCATCAGCATAAAACAATGATTTATGGTGATGAAGAAAACAGCATCATCAGCATAAAAAATATGAAGTTACTTGAAGAACTGAAGTTAACATGGGAAGGAGTGGATCCAGAATTTGCTGCAAGTTCAGTTTCTCTCTGCTGCATTCATGTATGTCCCTGTTTTGTCCCACTGAAATAACAGTGTGACTGGGACTTAGACATTTCTATGTTCCCAACAGGTATGATAAAACCTATATGAGACACTGCCCTGCAACAACAGTGTTACAAAACACACAGGGAAGACAGTTTTCTCTCAAACTCCTCCATGCTGTTAGCGAATCCTAACTGTATTCTTAAGGCAATTTAGATCATAGGCCATTATTACATACAACTTGCAGCAGGCTACACTGCAATTTATGTGCCATGTGGGATACAAAGAGCCATGAAAGATTTCCTTTCAAAGCACTCAAAAGGCTGAAATGATTTCTCAGCTGGTTGCCATTTACACTAGTAATCCAATTGGAGTAAGAGTGTTTCTAACAAAGTTAAAAAACGGCAATACAACTGAAGACAGTGTCCAGAGACAGCAACTCAGCATTTTAAAAAATGTACAAATCTGTGAAAAAGTTTTGCATCATGGCACACAGTCACAGCCCACTTGATGCCATGTGGAATGTGCATGCAAGACCACAAAGCTTTAAGATCTATGCAACTTCCCAAAGCTTCTCAGATCAGTGATTTTTTTTTCCCCCCAAAGGAAAAAAATCCTAATGATAACAAAAAAGAAAAAAAAAGTTTTAAAAAAATGTTATCCTTTTGATAGTCCTTTAGAAACGGGCATCTGACTCTTGGGATTCTCTGAAACTGTGATGGCTACACAGCATGATACCTGCTTTATATCTAGGCCACAGAGGAAACCTAACACCACCAGTTTCATAAAAAAAACCCTCCATAAGTCTTTGTATTCTTCTCCAAGCAAAAATCACTCAGTCATAATATAATAAAATAAACCCCTCCCAAATACCCAACACGATTACAGAAGGCTCATTATTATAGGTAGACCTTGGTATGAAAGCCTCTTCTCCTCTCTCAGTAAAGAGTTGTAAAGTTACTCAGTGATTTACAGAAGATTTCAGCCATTCAAGTTATTCTTGGGTTTGTAGAGGAAGAATTTCTAGGGGCTTTAAACAGTTTTCACCCAACAGCTCATTTTAAGCAAACCAAAGACGGCATAAAAGCCACACTAATGTAATGTTATTCATCCATCATGAAGAGACAATGACAATAGCTGGGTAAAGATTATCTGGAGGTTCAGCAGGTCAGTCACGGAGAGTTGCCCTTTACCACAGAGCAACGTGTTGGGAGAATTTCTACCCTTCAATATCCACAGGGCTTTCAAGGTTATTTCAAACCTCTAGCAATCTTTTCTGTAGGTCGCTAAATAGCAAAGTGAAATGTTTCCTTTCTGAGCACTGTGTAACACAAAATATTTCTTGAGCACCACCAGTTAAGTTTTCTGCTTACATGCTCAGGAAGGTCAGGTTCAGCCTAGATATGAGACTTTAACAGGCTTGTTGGAAGTTTCCTCAAGCTTACCCTATTCATCTATGATACTGTCCATACTCTTGGATTTCTTTTTGCCAGGAAATTACTCCTCCTCTCTCCCCTGTATCTACTGAGGCACAAATGTCCAAACTAGAAGTGTTCAGTCCTGTAAAACAGAGGAGGGAACATGGACAGTTCTCATCAGCTCTCATTCACAGCCCAGAAGCAGGCTCTTCCTCTTCCCACATGCAGTCTCAGAGCTAGAGCTAAGGAGCCAGGGAGCAATTCTTGTAGCATCCTTCACACCCTTTAAACATGCCATGTCAGAGCCACCTACATTCAGAGACTACTCCTCTTGTCCCTGTCAAAGTTCCCTTCTTCAAAAAGCTCCATGGAAGCAGCATAGCAATGTTCACAGAGCTTACTACCTTTCCTACCACTTTTGCTGGAGAAGAGACATTTCACCCAAAGCAGCTCACTGAGCAGATTCTGAGCAGCTGTAACTCGATGTTAGTGGCAGTGTGCAGAAATCACTGGAACTGCAACAGCCCAGACCAGCCAAGGATCTGGCCCATAAGCTTCATGAGAAACAGCTGCACGGCTATGTCCTGTCAGTATGTGCACTCTGAGACTCTGAATATCATATTTAAAGTGTCCCATAGCCTGGTGCTCTGCATACTGGTGAACTACAGCTAGTGGTATAAAATGGTATCTTCCAATTCAATACAGAGGTTGTTCTCAACTCAATTCTACAGCTTTGTACAGGCAACTTGTACTTGGAGCTTCACTTTTAGGAAAGAGACATGTTTTATTTCTCAACTGCAATAAAATAAATTAATGGCTATACAACTCCTTAGACAATATTACCATAACACTAATAGTTTAAGGGGGAGGGGGCTGAATACTAATAATTGAAGGGGGAGGCAGATGGAAAGGTAATCTTCTCCTGTTTTCATTCTATATCATATTCACTGTAGTTATGGGATCAAGTGTGACAGTGGTCAAAGATTATTTACCTACTTGATAACATTGTTCCTAATTATTTGCTGTTCCTTCCCATTAATTTTTCAAACTTGATTATCTTGATTTTGACACTACTAAAAAAGTCATTTAGAAAAAAATCGAAAAAATTGTTCCAGTGCCAATTCATGCTGTCCTCTTCCATAAATCTCTCTCCAACTTTAAACATTTCCATTTACAGCTACAATATTTTTGACCTTTATGCTGTTTCTAAGCCTCTTTCAACTATCAGCAGCAGGCTGACTAGTGTGAGATTTTCCTCCTGCATATTCTGAGTATTCAGATACAACAGCTGCTTGAAGGGGAAAGATAAATCTGAAACAAGTTCTCTCCTCTTACAAAGTGAAAGCATCATGATGTCTTCAGCATTAGCACTGCACATTTAAAGTTACAGACTGAAGGTGAATATATTGCACTTATTCAAAAATATGCAAAATGGAGGACAAAGAAACAGGGATCCTTCTTTCCTCTCTGTTCAGGTACTAGCCCGTAGTTAAGAGCCTCTCCTGAGAGAAGTACAGTGAAAGCATTGACCACCACACTAGAAAGGAGCACACACATCAAGTCACTACATGCAGATATACCTCTCCATAACTTCAGAAACCATTTTTTATAATCAAATAAAAATGTCTCCTAGAGGTTTTATATATGTGGGTTTGCATTTCACACACAAACACAGAGTATGTGGTTTCCTCTACTGCCACAAATTTCAACACTGCCCATTCAAGTGAAGAAGCAGTCAGGGCCTTTCCACCCGGATGAAGAAATGCTCCCTGAGTAGACTAGGTGAGTTTAAGACATCCATCAGTTACATGAGGGGAGGGGTGGTAAGAAGTACCAACTATTTTCTATACATTTGTATTTAAATACTTGAAACAACTTGCTTTGGCTGCCTCCATCGTGTTTAAAACTAGAATATCAGTGACAACAGAGAATTCTCAATGAATAATGGAAAAGGTGTGCACACAGGAAATAATTAATTCACTCCAAGTGTACGTGCTTGCCCAGCATGTACAGACTCAGGGAAAACAGATCAGGTTGCTTATGCATACAACGAAATGAATCACATTTATAGATCATGAACTGATTTGTAAAAATCACTTTGTGAATCGCTTCGAACAACAAATTAAGCTCCATTCACTGTTGTGTGGCCTGTCTGGGGTGATTCCATGTTTTTAACTATTTTTTCTAAGTTGAGTTAAAACATACTGCCCCAAAAATACTGCTTTCACAGGTGAAGCAGGAAGGAAAAAGACCAGAGGCTGAATCTACTTATTTCTTATTCAGCTGGGAAAGGCAGAATTGTTTTACTCTGCCTATCGCACTTGCTGGCTGTTTTCTTCTTCAACTCTGAAAGCAGTTTTTGTAATAGCAAATCAGTTCTTGTTCCTCAGACTGTGTAGAGATTTGTTTAGGCTTGGATAAATGCCCAAAACATACTCCCAACTATTTCAGTTCTATTGAGTTTCTGAAAAAGCACTATATGTATCTTTTCAGAATTTAAGTCTTTTTATTTTAGTCTCGGATGAAAGCACACAAAGCTAAACAAGGAGAAAGGGAGGAAAGTGATCTGAACTTACAGAGAGATAAAGAATGGCTCGTTTAGAGTTTGGCTGGAGTTCTGGATGAATGACCATCTTAACTTCTGCCTTATTCCAGCAATTCTTGCAACAATATTTTTCAACCCTGGGTAACCAAAATTCTGACTTTTGTCAAGTAAAAGTGTACTATGATGATGTGCAGAAACCATGTTTAAAGGAAGAGGAGGTGTATGCAAAACTTATTTTTGCACTGAAAGTCAATGGCAATATATTAACAGCACAGTCAACAATCAAGTATTAGCTATGTGAGAGATGGGAGCAGTCTCACACCAAAGAGGAAGGTTTTCACCTTAAATTTGGTGTAAAAGTTAAGCAATAAAACCATCATTCAAACTTTTTCTAATAAGAAATATCTTAATAGTTAGTATTCTAAAATATTAATAAGATTTTTTACTTTTCCTTCACAGAGCATTTCTCATTAAAGATATTCAGTAGATGATCTGGCTATCTCCATTGCTAACCTGCTGATGAATGCAATGCCAGTGTCACATGAGTCAGCAGCAAGCCGGTAGCTAGAGCAGTATATCATGATCATAAGTGACCATCCCAATATCAATCATTCTGCAAATATGAAGAAAAAATTCCTTGTTCTCATTAAAAAACATGAGCTTGTTTTCAGATGAAATCCCCTGTTATTGCCTCAAAATGGCTTTATATGAGATCTGGATTGCTGTTTAGGTTAGTAGGCATGTTCTATTTTGCAAAACAGAGAAGTCTGCATTGTGATTACTCACATTTAGAAGAGCTGAACAGCCAAAGAGCACAGGCTTCCAGGAATATTCACTCGTTGTTAATGTTCATTCATGCTTAATAAAAGTTCAGTTCATTCTTGTACATCTTTCAGGTTCTCTTTTTACAAAATATCAGAATGGTCATGTTTCCAGATTTCAAATTACCTACTGCTGTGCAAGAGGCTAATAAAATCCCTACTCTTCATTTACATACCTCTACAATAGCACTGAAGAGGAGGAGAGGCCTGTCTCCCCAGGATACCTGTTCAAGCACTTGTGATGGGAATGGAATAAGATACTCTGCTAAAGCACAGGTTGGGATTAAAAAAATCTCTTTTAATAACCTCCTCCACTCAAAGCCATTAAAACAAGCCAAGTATAGGTTCTACTGCATCATTTCAAGAAGCAGCAACTCAAACGAAATTTGAATAGTCCTGTATGACAGTACAAATCACCAAATGCAGTAATTCACATTATGCACCTCATGCACTGTCCAAAAATCACAGGAGGGAATTAAGAACTTGGAGGCTACTGAAAGATATTTCTGAGCAAGTCAGTCCCACATCTGCCTCCACTGCGTAGAGCTATGCTGCGTGCAGTCACTACACACAGGAGCCTACTTGATTCTGCTAAGACAGTTTGCTTACATTTGCCTCAGGTTATGTTTATGCCATGACATAAGAGGGCCAGGGAATGTATTTGAGCATGGGCTTGTGATAGTCCACCCCACCGAACTGCAGGTTTTCTTGTCTGGGACAGCCTGAGTCTGCTTTCTCCAGCCCAAGCCCTCAGCAGCAGGAACATGAGCCAGAGGAGCCTCCTGGCCCTCTTCTCACTCACAGGAGAAGGCATGCCCCTGCTGTTGTAAGAACTGACACTTCAGAAAGGCCTATGAGACAACACACAATCACCTTTTTCCTTCATATATACTGCATATATTGTCCATCCCCCTCCCTTCTTCGGCTGGGAGCATCAAGTGGTACGACCACAAGGCTACGTTCACCTCTGCAGTCCAAAACCAACCTGTCATAATCCAGGTATCCTCAGGTGCTCTGTCTGGGCTCAGGTAACTCTACTATTCATGCAAAGATGCCAGCAAAGCAGCCAGGCTGAGAGAGCAGTATAACCCCACTGCACAGCAACCTGCTGTGGATGTTTCAGCTTCTGCCACTTTAAGCTCAGGGGTCTCCAGGCAATTTTGTCATATGCCCCTCTCTGCTCAATCCTGCTCTCATGTCATGCTCTTCTACACGAGCTCACACAGGCTTTGGATGTAGTGGGTTGCGCTTGGCAGGACACCAGTTGCCCACAAAAGCCACTCTATCACTCCCTGCCCTCAGCAGGACAGGGGAGAGAAAATATAACAAAAGGATCATAGGTCAAGATAAGAGCAGGGAGAGATCAGTCATCAATTACTGCCATGGGCAAAACAGACTCAACTTGAGAAAATTATTTTAATGTCTTGCCAATCAAATCAGACTAGGTCAATGAGAAAAAAAACCAAAGCTTAAAACACCTTTCTTAATTCTGTTCTCACAGAGATGTTACTGATTGGCTCGGCCTTGGCCAGCAGCAGGTCCGTCTTGGAGCTGCTGGCATTGGCTGTGCCGGACATGGGGGAAGCTTCTGGCAGCTTCTCACAGGAGCCATCCCTATGCCCCCCAAAAAAACCGGCCACACAAACCAAATACATCGGATTAGCAGTGTTATTTGCTTTATATGGAACACTCCATAACTTCAACTAATGCAGATAATCAAGAATTGTATCAGCTTCATTTGTAAGATAACTCAGTATGAAAGTCAATCAACTGTACAAATAGAAGAAAAAACACAGGTTTAGCTCCAAAAGTTTTTGCATTCCTAATAGTTGGTACATTCAATTCAATTCTATTGTAACACCATCCTCTGGCTGGCATTCCAGGAGCTAAAATGTAAAAGAATATGCATCCAGAAAGAGATATTTATTAACTGCTGATTGTGAATTTTTCCAAGTTGCCAAAGACTGACCGGAGAGACTTCAGGGAGGCAACGTAACCTTTGTTTCAAGTGAACAATATTGTAGGCATGGTATAAATCACTGAATGAGCACCAAGGAGAGGGATGCTTGCAGACAAAATGACAGGAAGTCCCAACAGTATCAGGTATTTGGTTGATTTGGAAAACTAGATCATTAAAAACTCAGATAGTTTGAAGGATTTAAATATTAAAAGAAGAGAGGAAGGAAAGGAGCAAGGAAAAGCAGATGCAGTAATTCAAAATCAAACAAAAAGAGAAACAGGAACAGAAAAACTTCAGTAAACCATAGAAAAATCTCTGTGTTTACTTTCATTTGAAGCTAATGGAAGAAAGAAGTCCTAAAGGCATTGGAACAGTTTAATTTTCATAGCTGGTCTGGTTGACATTTTCTTTTGAACACCAGATTAAATAACACAACTCAGCTAACAGCATCTTTGCTATAAATGCTACTGGGCTAAAGACCAGATAAGCAGCAGCTTTTAAAGGCTTCTTCCCTATGCAAATAAGTGCTAGTAAATACTATCAACACATGCATATTTTGAGCAAGATGAAAATACAAAATTTGTTGTTCAAGTCTGTTTTTCAACTTCATAATCCTGATGCCAACACCTGACATACATCAGCCTGAGGTTTACATATGAGATGACAATTCCAAAATTGTCTTAAAACAGAGAAATAGAAAACAGTAAATATATTTAACTAAGCATGTGTCATTGCTTATTACTTATACTAGAGTAGTGTTATGATTTCTCTGAGTCAGGACCCCATAACATGAAATATGAACAGACTAACATGAATTTTATGACACTAAAACTTATTGGAAGCTCCCATTACCAAAGGCAACAAATTAACAAAAATATCAGCTTCTACATTAAGGTTAGACTACAGGTCCCAAAGTTATTAAATAAAGCTGGAAACTATAACTTCATAAGAGTCCAAAGTTCAAGGATCACCAAATCTTCACGAGGAAGCATCAAATACTCAAAATGCAGATGTTTATTTCAACCTTTTTATGTTAATGTCATTTTTATATTACTTACAGCTTTTTTATTTCACATTTTGATGTTTGTAGTAATAGAAAAGTGCACAGAGTAAGCAATATTTTGATTTGAAAGAAAAAAAAAGTAAAATCTACAGAAATAAGGAGAAAAAAAACACAACAACCACCTAAAAAACCCCACAAAAAACCCAGAGAGGAGGGAGGTCAGAGAGAAGCAGTGATCTGGGGCACATCAAACAAGATGTCATGCTGTACATTTGCAAACTGGGCCTAGGACCGCTATGCCCAGTACCACACATGCCCAAGACAGGCCTGTACGCAAGTGAAGAAGTTGGTGGATATTCCCTTGGGAAAACAGGTCCATAAAGAGCCGGTTCCAGGGAAAAGGATCTAAATTTTATTACCATTTTTGAGTCCAGACAAGTTTTATACTCTACTCTAACTGCTGTAATGTCTAATATACCTGACTTAAAGGACAGAATTGTAATGAAGTTAGAAGCGTACAAAATTGCAGAAAGGACAATTTAAACTGAAGCTCTCAACATTAACATCCAGGTTTTGAGCATTCAAAAGTGAGCTATGAAACAGCAGAAAAAAATACAGTTAACTTGAGGCCTTTGGTAAATGTCAACCAGGGGAAATGTGACTTAGATTATTAGACAGACTCAAAGAATATAATCCACAGCAGATCACTTCAGCCCTGGCTAATTACTAAAAGCACCAGTTCATTACACTGCTCTAACTGTATCTAATTCAGTTTGCTCTGCAGTTCATCTATTATGTCTTTTTTATGCATTACTGTACTGGCTGTCGCAGTGTACAATCTGCTCTAAAGGTGCTTCTCAACCCCTGCAGTTCCCACTAAGCAAGTCCAGAAATCGTAATTGAGGTTTGCTCCATTTTAAGTTGGCTACTAATCAGTAAAAACAAGGAAAAAAAAAAAAACAAAACAAAACCAAAAAACCACCACAAAACCCCAAACCACCAAAAAAACAGTGGGAGGGAGCAGGGACAAAGATAAACTCATGTTTAAAAACCAGGACCATGGTTAAGACATTTTCTATAATAAGAGCTAAGTAATTGGAGTTGGTTAATAAGAAACCATTGTCAGATGGAAATTTGAAATTCAAAAGAATAAAGCTATTTAACCTATGATCAGACCATTTAAAAGATATATTTCATTATCAAGGGGTATTGAAATTTATTCCCATGGGATTCTGGTGGTGTTGAAATTTTACGCGTATCCAAGGTGTAACTATATTCATACATTCGGAGACAAAAAATTAAAACCTCATCCAGGGTTAACAGCTACAAGTATCCAAAAGTTTGTAAGTCAGAGATGATTGGAGAAATATCTTAAAAGGTCTTTTTTTATGCTTGTCTTTTTCTTGTTCTCTGCCCTGGACACCTTTTAGTGACCAGTGCTGGTTAGCTGAACCTTTGGTACGGTTTAATATCGTCAGTCAGGCAACCCCCTGTCCCCCTGATTCACCCAGTAAATGTTCTGAACACAACACTGAGAACTATTTGCACAATTTGTACCTTTTCACAGGGTAAGCATAAGACAGCTATTGCTACACACATCTCACAAACCTATTCAGCAATTAAAAATACTTCAAGCATTTCATAAGCAGCAGCAAAACATTTATTAACAGGAACAAATATTTTAAGTAGTGCTGTATGAAGTGTCAGTTCATGAAAATCCATACTACATATCAAAGAATATTTACTATCCATATCTGACTTTCCAGTAGTTAATAATAATGAAAAACAATTTTTTAAGTGACCATAACAAATTTCTTTTACACAGTGAATGCCATTCTTGTCACTTTTATGGCTTGGAAATACAGCAACATAACGGATATGAAAACTGACACAGTTCCATATTTTAAATAGTTGTCATCTGCTCATATTTTTTGTTTAATAGGTTCTCAAAAGTCATTCACGGCTAATTGGTATTAGTTTTAATGGAGTTCTGTGTAGCTACTAGAAGGAAAACTGAAAAACCAGTTTGCATTAATTTCCTGTACAGTGAATCAAAAAATGTAATGTCTTTGAAGACATTAGAAATTTGTTCTTATATAAATTAAAAATGACTGAAAGGCATGGGCAACTGTCAGGATGCTCAATATCCACACAAATACAACCTGTGAGTGAAACAGGTCCCATTTTCTTCTGTTTGTACAGTGGGAAGACAGGCCAGCTATCTGTAGCAGAGATGAACAACACAATCAGGTGGCTTAATCCCTCCCTTGCAATAAAAAGTAAAGCCCAGGCTGTACTGGAGTCATGCTGAGCATGCTTAAAGGGAGCAGCCACTGCCGACACCTTTAGAAACTTGCCTAAAAAGTAAGTTACCTAGAGCTGTACATCCATATCTTTGGTCCACTACTACTTTAACTTTCAGCAGTAAACTACTAAAAATAATGTTTTCTAAATTCACCAACAGAACTGTACTCTAAAAGTTTCTGTAGGACCCAATAATAGAGCAGCTTCTAAAAACGTCAGTTCAGGAAAACACAGACAGAAGCAAGCGCATTCAGCCCAAGAGGAACAGCACACAAATTTGAGACAGAGCTGGACCTCTGCCCTGGCTAAACACTGAAGTGTGGTTTTGTACAGAACAAAATTATGTAATAAGACAACTTGGTACCCAGCAGGACTCTCATCACATCAGCTGCAAACACGTCCACAATTCTTAATACAGCTTTTTAATGCTGCGAGTTGAGGGCAGCAGTCAGAGCCCCTAATCTGGATGAACCCTGGACAGAACCAACCTTCCAAAGTCAGCTTTGTTTTCCTGTTCTGATTACAAAAGAACTGCCACAGCACTGGTCCAAGGAGATGACACTTACCTACTTACAGGATCTGGTCGAAGGGGTCACAACTGCTCCCTGACCAGACCCAGAAGATTCACACAGTGTCTGTTCCCTGTTGGTGAGTCTAGATGGCATTTTTAGGAATGTGATGGTAAACTTGTGAGATATATTTGATCAAGTTTTAACTTGTACAACCCCAAGCTGACTGCAAGCCATAGGTATTTAGACAGCCAATGAACCTGCTATTGGGTTTACCCTGTTTTTTAACCTGTATCAGCTAAAGGAAGGCAAGCTGAAATATGCCTACTCACTCTTCAATTACGCCTTTGCCCAACACAGCATAGACACATCACTAGCTTTATACAGCAGCAAATACATAAAGCCTTCTTGTGCCTCAAAGCCTCTTAATCCAAAGAGGAAATAAAAAACCTAAAAAAACAACTGCATCACACAGAGCAATACAGCAGGGTATTGTGTTATCACCTCCTCACTCACCAGAGCTCACTTTCATGTATGCAGTCTCTTTTGCTCCTGTTAAGCCCCAAACCTTCACACCAGAAGACAAGGAACCAAGGAACATGAAGTAAAGCATTTTATAGCCTTATTCTATATCTGTCTGCACTACTGGGAAGCCAAATGCAAGTGTTCCTACCTGTGGCTGGAAACCAAACCCCAGCACCACCTGTTAGTGACCTTCATTCCCTGCCTCAGCAAAACCATGCCCCACAGCTGCACCCAACTTGGGTGCCACCAGCACCAGGAGCTTAGGCATCACACAGGCCTCTCATGTCCCAAATTCAGCTTAAAAGTCCCCAGCATTGGGAGATTCCTGCATGAAGATAACCCTGGAAATTACCTCCACAGCTGAAGTCTAGGAAAAAGCTATATGGCTCAGGTTGTAACCCTCCACACTTAATTCCAAACTACAAATTAACTTATCTTTGTTAATAGTCTCTTTCTACATTATACAAGCATAAAAAAGACTTAATCAGACGTTGATGTTTGTTTTTTCCAATCACCTTCCTAAGTTTTTCCATGTATGAAGCAAGTCTGTTAGTAACTCATGGAGTTATTGATTGCTGTATATTAAATCAAGCAGGATCATTTGTCCTCCAGGCTCTCCCCTCAATACCATAGGCAAAGCTCTGTTCTCTAAGGACAAAACAGCTCAGATGATGAAATAAAGACTTTTTCTTAAGGCAAGATATAGAAAACACACTGACAGCTGAGGGCTGTGTTGTAAAAATAAAAAATGTTCAAACCCAAGTGTTTTCATCAGATAGCTCTTTTGCCCATGATCTCAGTGCAGATACCACACATTAGAGAAAGTAATTAGTTTATTGGAGTAATTTCTCCTAAAGTATTAAAAGGCTTATCCATCACCATGTAACAAAAAAGCCATTTCACAGCATTCAGAGAAAAGAAACTACCTTGCAAATGCATTGAAACACAAAAACCAAAAAAGAACCGTTCAAGGTAGCTCCTGGGTATTGGCAAGGGAAGTAAAACGCTTAATAAAGAGAGATTAAAATAATTTGTAAGGAGTGTTTCACAGTACAACACCATCAGCAATGCTCTGTGACCAAGGATTCATTAAAGAGACTGTAAAACACTTGGAACTGAGGTTTGAAGTGCTTTTGATCTTTGAGCAAAAAGTTATACTATTTACAGTTCATAAGGCTACCAACAGGTCTCATTGTAACTTGTATTTCAAGTGTTCATTCTTTTCATTTGAACTTCTTTTCCTTTGAATGTATTTTCATTCTCAATTCAGTGAACAGAAATGACCTGCTATATCTTTCTTTTCAACATTACTTTTTTCTTTTAATTACACGTGTCAAAATGTTTACATTGTCTTTTTTCACCACACCACAACTGCAGTGTGCTCGCATTGGTCCTCCCTAAAACTGAATGTTTGGGGCACTGTTATTATTGTGATGTCAAAAACTGATTTTTAGATTAACTTTCTGAAATGAAAGACTTGAAAAATTTTAGTTTAGAGAGACTATATACCTTCCAATCCAAGTAAGAGTTGTGGCTTTGTCTTCATGTTTTTGCATATTTTAATGCCTAATTTCATCTAGTTATTTTTCTTTTTGAAACAAATGTAATATTTCCTTTTAAAACTGAAAGGCCTAATACTTGTTTTCCACAGCATTCCACTCCTGCAAAACTAGTGCAATCCTGTAAAGTAGTTTTAGTGAGAAGATGACTGTCTTTTATGGTGAATAAGTTAGTGTTGTTATTTTTTGCTCAGTTATAATTGTAGTTGCTAGTGGATTTCTGCTTCATATAGATTTGCATGTGCTAAGTTGCCTAACAAGCAGAGGCATATGAGCTGGTGCATGTCCTTCCAAGAGCCAAATAGTGGATGTCTTCTAAACTACCCAGAAATACTGCCTTTCCCATTTTGAAAACTATCCAAATTTTACAAAACCTGACTTACATAAGACAGATATTTTCCCACACATTTTTCTCACGTCCTTTAGCTGCAACACAGCTGCAGCTTTGCTTCAGCATTACAGTGGAATAAGGAAAACTCAGTTGGAAAGCGTTAAGCTTCTGAAAACGACTGCAATTACAGGTCAGAATTAGAAACCTACTGAATACAGGTTGCCCTGGAGCCTGCTGTACCTGGATTTGGCACAGCTTTTGACTGATGTCACCTCCCATTAATATCAGTGCTACTTAACCCTGAAAGAGTGCCAGAGTTAGAAATGGAGCTGACACAACTATGTTTTAATGGTCTCCAGCAACAATGTTTACTGCTCCAAGGTAAAAGGTGAAGAAAATATGTTGTCCTTCCATATACCATTTTAGCAGATCTAGGTAAAAAGCCTTTTGACACATGGCCCCTTACAAAGAAATTGAATAAAAGTGTAATCTGCTAAAGATATGTTACCACACACTACTACCTGCAAAGGATATTTTTGTTTCTTTTCTGATTCAGTCACTTGAATGAATGATCTCTCACTGCAGAGAATTTTTATCAGAACTGTAAAACTGGGAGAGCCAGTGGCATTTACTTGGCAGCATAGCCCTTGTTCAGGAGGCCAAATGCAACTATGAGGCTTGTGACAAAAAACACACAAATGCCTCCCAGCGACCTCTCCCCCATCTCCCCATGCCTGCAAATGTTGCCACTGCAGCCAGTGACAGGTGAGCAACTGCTCAAAGGAAAGCAATGAGGAGAGCAGGTGAAAGGCAAGAATGCAAAGAGAATTGCCATGCACCCAATTAAAGAAATCGGCAGGGAAAGACTGGAGGAGAAGGGAGAGCAAAGCAGCCCAACATCCAGATGTGCAGCACTGCAGGGTAGTCCAGAGGCTCCCAGCCTTTGATGCCGAGACTGCTGCAGGGCCTCACACGGCATCTGCATGCTCTCGCATACAAGCCACAGTGGGCTGATGACACCATAAGGACCAAACCCAAGAAAAGGAACAAAACATTTCCCAAAACAAGAAAAGCTCCTCTCTAAGGAGTACTTTTCTCCACCCCCCCCCTTCAGGTATCAGAAAGATAGATAACAGAAAAAGAAATAAGGGAGATGGAAAAGAGCGAATTTTGAAATTAAATTCACAGCAAAGAAACTGTGCAGTCACAAATAATTCAAGATCTCATACTGTGACTCTCTCCCCATTAACTTTTACATAACAAGCTTGAAGCTAGTCAAGCTGGTGAGCTGGGAAAAACTTTTAAATGCCAAATGAAGAAAGCTTGTTCAACACACGACTTGTCTGATATCACCCGATCTCTAGACATTCCTATTTTTAGCTGCAAAATAATTTGTATACCAGCCATCTCTTTCCTCTTCAAGAGAGTTTTCTAATTACAGATACATGCCAGGAGACAATATTTGAATTTAGTTTAATTTATAAATTACCTTGAAGCAGGTTTGTCCCTGGTGAATTTAAAACATTATCTAAAATTTCGTGTTTTATCCACAGCTGTCAAGTGAGCAATTTCCCTGCCTTGAAATATATAGAATGTGAGGTGTTAACCCTGAAGAGAAGGGAAAAAATTAATCAAAATCTCTGTCCTCAAGAAGTAAGAAATCTGGTGGTCCTCGTTTCCATCCCACTAAATTATAATAAATTACTGATCCAAACTGTATCCAGTATCGAGCATACAGGGTGGTAACACTGATTTAACCATTCTGGAATCTGGACAACACCATGCATGGCATTGTACAGTGTACAGAGAAAAACAGCTTCTCTCTGAAAAAGCTTAGTCTCCTTGCAGACAATACCAGCCAAGGGTGAGCGAGGAGGAACTTTATTATCTCGGATTTGCAGAGGCACCCCGAGCACAGAGCGTGTGAGCTGACTGCACTCTTGAAGCCTTTGCCAAAAGATGAACCTGTGTGTCTCAATCCCAGTTTAACACTTTACCCATAGATCAAGCCTCTCTCATCCCGCTGACTCTTGCCTGCAAATCCAGGCTGTCTGAGCCCGTGTAGGATCTTTTTCCTCCTCCTCTGCACATCCTTCAAATAGTTTCTAGTTTTTACTTTCATTGTTAGGATGTTTAACTCAAATGTTTCAAACCCTTTCAGGACAATGGACAAGAAGACAGGCCCCTGCACCCTTCATACTCACTTATTTCCATTATGAGGGCAGGTTGACAACAGCACAGTAAGCACCAGTAGCTGCTTTGCACCAGGTCTCCCCAGGCTGCTCTGGCTGCAATTTGTGTAACAACTGCTCGGAGAAGGCACAGTTGCGTCCCCACTCCCTGCTGTTACTCTTGTTAATGCCACTGATAATAATTTATGCCAGTCGAGGCAGACCAGTGAAAAATCCCAAAGCAATCAACACAAAAATTACAGTAGAACTTCTTTAAGACTCTGACTTTAGCTCTATGTGTTGTGGTGTTACACCAACATAAGGCGTGACACAAACAATTAGTGGCTGACCATGAATGAAACAAGCTGTCTTATCACCAGAGAAGACATGAGAGTTTGGGGTTTAATGAAACTTTGAGAAAAAAAAAAATATATATTTCCTTTGGGGGCACATGAAACATTTGCTCCTAATGTAAATTAACTTTTCAGTAAATAAGTAAAATTACTTACAAAGAAAAAAATAAAATATGGAATTTGAAATACTTTAAAGTAAGGCTACAAACAATCATAAACTTGTGATCATCTGCAAATTTTACAGTCTCAAAATCTTTAAAAATTCACTAGATATTTAGGTGCAAATATATCACCCATCTTTTATCATAATAGAAATGGAGAGACAGTGGTGAGACAAAATCTGACACAGTAAATCAATGGCAGAACTGACTAAATATCAAAATCCCTCAATTCCTACAGCAAACATTTCTCCACATTACCAACATTATCAACTACCTTATATATGTACTCTTATTACCAAGTCGTAGTCATAAAGTAACTCTATTTCATCTCTATAAACCTAGAATGAATAACCTTTTCTGTTATTTTAACTTTGTGGGATATTTTTTATTTCCTGGAAGTAGAGAGCAAATCCTAGTCTTCAGCGTAAGGATTCCTTGCACGTGCCCTCAGTTTTTGCCTTCTTACTGGTCTGAATATCTCCTTTTATGCTCACACCTCAGCTGGAAGCAGAAGCACGTCAGGCTGCTGGTCACAGATTCACTGTAAGCTGTAGCATGTGGCATGGCACCAAAGATGCAAACAATAAGAATTTTCCAAGATTTTTCACAGCTCTTGAAACAATGGTAAAGTAATAAGGGGCAGTACTTGGTGCTCACCAACGCACTGCAAGGCTCTGGGCTCCACCCATTTCACAGGGTCCTCATAATTCCTGTTTTCTTTACATGAAACCCACACTAGCACTTTCCACTCCCTGTCACAGTATTTCTGCGGTTAGGTACCTATAGCACTAAGTCCTTCAAGTTTCTGAGACGAGGGAATCATTTTCCTCAGTTTCTAAGCCAAAAAGAGGAACTGAGTTAGCAAAAGTTGAAGTCATGCTTTATCTTCCTCCCAAACTTACCTTTTGTGGGAGATTTTGTGGTAAGGGGATAATTCTTCTTAATCCCGTATCTGCTTCAGTTTAGCTGTGCTAATTACAATATGCATGAAGAAAGGAATAATAAACAGGCCTTTTGCTGGGATAAAAACCCAATTCTGGACATTCATAAAATCCATCTGAAATCCACTGGATTTTGGGGACATTGGTTTCAAAGATGGGAACATTGGATTAGATGGAATGGAACTGTTCAAAAACACAATACTTGGTGTTTCTTTTGTAATTTGCTCACATACGGTGCTTTAAAGTGCTAGAAAGCAATTGATGCACTTCAACAGCTAGAAAACCTCTTTACTACAAATTCTCTGTATTAGGGAGGGCTTGCCTGTGCAATGGATAGTGTTATGGCTGATGCACAAAGGAATGAACTACGAAGTTTATCACTTAAGTACTGTTGTACTAAAACATAACCATTGCATACAAACTCACTGCAAGTGGTGCAAAACACACAGATCAAATACACACAAATACTCTATTCAGTCAATGCCCATTCACATTTCTGATGAGGGAAACTCATACATTTCAGGTTCAGTCTAACAGGCCTCAAAAATGCATTACTGACACCAGAGGAGTCTCATCTCAGGGACCAGTAACATTCCTCCACATTCAAGCTTTCTCAGTATGCAAGAAGATGGCTACACCTATCCACAGTCAGGGAAAGAAAAAATAACCAGGAGTAACTTAAGCACTATAAACTGAAGCTATTGGATAGACCCTGGGACAACCAAGAAGAGCAAGACTGTTTCTGGCACTGTTAGACAGACAAAACAGCTCTTCATAAATCTTGGCACCCACTGCTACTGCTGATACTTTTTGTTCATGATGACTCACGATTTCCAAGTGCAGGGAACAGTGCTGGCAGGCTTCTGTCTGTGTCTGCCCTCCTATCTCTGTGACTCAGCTGCAAGGACTTCTGTATCAGAGATGCTCCTCCATGCTGTGGTGGCCTCTACTTTGATATATAGTATTACCCCAAGCAGCTGTTTGTCCCATTTTCTGATGAGTGGCTAAAATAAAACCAGGAACTCTTCTTCTAGAGTTTCATATACCAGCTGTATCACTATTACAGGGATCTTGCATGAGCAGTTATCACTGCAGCAAAATGGCAGAGGGCAACGATGCATTGCATAGACAACCACACCAACTATTCCTTTCTGATTCGAACGGATTTTAAAAAGCAGTGTTTTCCCCCTTATTATCAATCCTTTAAACCAATTTACAAAACACCCCAAAAGCCATTCTAGCAATGAATGCTGTTGTCCTCAGTACAGCCGTGCAAGGCTGGGGGTTTATTTTTCCCTCCAGTCTAAAGGCAAAAGCAATAAATTGCTGAAGAAAAGAAGTGAGTGCAATGTCTCCCACAGATGGTAAGGGAAGATTTAAAAATTATGTGGCCTATTTGCTTCTTGGTATTCTCTTATTATTCCACTGTCTACATTTTTTTAAAATTAGTATTTTGATTAAATAAAAATTCCTAGTGTGTAGTCTTAACACTGCTGATTTTAGATGTGAGAGCTGATGCTTCAATATGTTAGGCCCATAAATGCAAATTGAAGCAATCACACAAACATGGGAGCAGAGTGAAAAAAGAGCTGAAAGGTTTTTAATCCAAACAAACTCAGCCACTTGATTAAAGTTCTTGAGTAATTTGCCCTTTGTGATGTTTTGGGGAAATCTACTGATACACAGGATATAAATTCCCTTTTCTTTTGGGTACTATCTATTTCCGTACTTGCAATACAGTGGAAATATATCCAAGCTCCCTGTAGCATTGCTGGCTGTACTCAGGCTAACTTCATTCTGGGAGCAGTACAGGCAGATGAGCACAGTGCTATGCCCAGCTGATTTTCGCTTGCTTCACAGCAGCCTGCTGCTAAGTGTGCTGGAGAGAAGTTTCATTGGCATTCTGGCACAGTTTCCTCAATAGTCAAAGAAGCTGGCACTTAGGCTTCAAACTCTGAGTGAGAAGCCAAACACACCCTGTACGTGTGGCAGTGTATGTGCAACACATAAGCTACTGTTCTGTATAGCTGCATAATTATGTAGGCACATCCCATGAACCACTGACAATTCAAGCTGAACGAGCATTCCTACTGATACCCATCCACTGCCCTTTGTTGAGGCTCTATGGCTTTAGTATCTGTTCTTGTAATTTCTGTCCCAAGAATCTTGGATCTGACTCACCTCCCACAAGCTAAAAGCAACTCCTACTGATTAGTACTTCTTGCCATTCCAAAACACTCATGAAAGAAAATGCAATAAATACTTGAAGTGTATCTTGCAGACACATGTGTTTACATATTCTCATACAAACACATCACACAATGCTATAGGATCCTAAATCACTGAGTCTGGAGATGAAGCTGTATTTTTTTTTCCCTAAAGCAACCACACCAAGAAATACCATTGGCTTATATCTCAGGGCAGGTTTTGCAAGGCCACAAACAACTGACTTAGAATAAGTCAGTAATAACTCAAAATAGAGAACTCAGATTTGCTAGTGGAAATAGACTAAAAGAAATTGCAACCAAAGCCACCAAGTGCCCACAATATCCCTGTAAGGCCAGTCCTTTTCTTAAATCTTCCTTTCCGTGCAGTGACTTCCAGCAGCCTCTCGAGTTAAAACAAACACTGCAAGGTCCTTTCCACACCCAGGGAAATCTCCTTCTTATTTCTGCCTTCAGGTGCACAGTACAGGGTTCTCTTCTGCTCTATTCAAAAGTCACACTGCTCTGTCCCCCCATCTCAGCCCCGTCCTTCCCCTGCAGAAATCCACCCTGCTGCCAGCTAAACATGCCTCATCGCTCTGAGGAAACACCATTTCCACCTCCTTCCACACCCACTAACAGCCACTAGCTCAAGGCCAGCATCCAAGAAAAGAATTCATTCTCAACAAGCTCAAGTTTAGACGAAAGATAACTGGGGGTTATGTAGGGGTTTTTGGCATGGCTATCAAGTGGCAGTAAAAAGCAGGAATCTTTTATGACAGTATGTAGAACATACAGCTTATCATCTGTCAAAAGTAAATTAGTGGGGACCATTTCCTAAAATTAAACCTTTTTCTGACTCAACAAGCCTGGACAATATACACCAATGACTTAAAGGAGTAGTTACATAGGTTTCTGAATTAGTAATGCTCATTTTTTGGCTTCTTCTGGGTTTTTGTTAAAATGTCAACAGACTGAGGAAATTCTGAAAGATTCAAGGATTGTCAAGGTATTTCCATTTTAAAATTATTATTATTATTTTTAATTATTTACAGACAACTAGACATGTTCCTCTCCAGTTAGTGGTAGAGAAAGCATTTAAATTTTTCATCTGAGACTATCAGCAATGAGAAGAAGTCACTCAGCATTGCTTTCATAGGAGGTAGGCGCTATTGCAAATCTATCATTTTATGAATTCTGGGTTAGTTAGAGAGGCAGCTACATTGATGCCATATACCTTGTGTTTCAACTTCAGTTCTGCTTAAGAAATTGCACTGTAGGGTGTAGACAAGACATACCTGCAAAACAGCTGAGTGACTGGCTGACTCCAAGTGGAGTTGTTAATAAGATGAAAGCAGAGAGCTGGTCCTTTTCCAGTCATAGGCCAAAGAAAGAGCCTGGCCCCTCATCGTTGCAGTTTTTGTCAGCAGTAAGGACACGTTATGAATTTTTTTGGTGGTACATTTTCTTTGTGCTACAAATCTTCGTGGAGCAGTAAATAGCAAAGGCAGGGTGCTATTTCAGAGACATCTGAATCACTTGTAACCTAAAAAATGCATTTTCATACAGCCAAATGCAACATAATACATCTGGGAACAGAGTAAATCTACAAACAAATCTGCAAAGTAAATCTACAGGCTGAAAAAGCTTGTCTTGGAGAGCAACAACACAAGAAGGTTTAAAGGTCACCATATAGAAAGTTTTGCAAATTTTTGTGACAAATGGGGTCTTTTGCTGAAAAATACACTTAACAGTGTAGTTTAGGGAGGGTGCTCAAAGTCTAGAATAAAAATAATTCAGGCTGAATTTAAGAGTATCATTCAAAGGTGAAAAATTCAGATTTTCATTCTACCTAATATCACTTTTCTCTAGTTTAATAATAAAATGCATGCATGTCATACATATGGTGATATGCATACATTTAACAAGACCTGTGTGCTAAGCTGAATATACTTGGAGCTAGCAGATAACGTTTCACGTGCTACTTTGGAGCTGAGGGCTGAAGTACACTACACTTTCTTCCATGACAAGACTTACTATGACAAGTCTGCTTTCTGAGGTGCTCTGGAAATTAGATGCAGCAGTTCCTGCAGAATTTCTCCTGCTACTTTGAAAGTAATTTCGTGGGCATTCACATGGTGTTTTTTTCAGTGGCCTTAAATGATCTGTTCATTCACATCTCAGTTCCCTCATATCATCCTTATATGGCCTCACAGAATTAATTGAGTGCAAGAGTCACTGTCACACTCTCTGCCCCTTAAAAAGAGGCTCTGTTTCCTACCCACTTCACAACTCCAGCAACATTCAGGTATTATTAGTGTTTGATGATCTTTTGTATCAAGACTTTGATCTCTTGCACTTTGAAATTGAAATCCTTAGCCTGCAAGGGCCCCAGAATCTCAAAGCTGGCTTCTTGAACTTTCCTAAGCTGCAACAGCAAAGAAAGTAAATCTATCAGTTCTGCCTCTTACAGTAATAGCATTTGCCAAATCAAACAAAAAACCCACCACCAAACCAGCAGTACTGGCAATGTCTACTGTAACTACTGTCCTCGCTTTTTTTTTTATTCCTCCATTAGTTAAATTAAATCTTATCTATTTACATACTCTGTTGAACAGATCTGTTAAAGCACTGGTATATCTTTCCTGGATTCAGCAGTTACAGACATCAGTAAAATTAGAGAAGCAAAAACACTTTTGCAGCTGCATTCCCATAGCTTTTTTCTTTTTCCAGAGAAAGAAATATCTGCCATTGTTCTGCTTTCTCTTCTTTACACATTCTCTACTCAGCCCAAACTGTCCTAATCCACTCCCTGAGAGGAAGGGGAAAAAATGGAATAAGCTGGTAAGAAAAAGTAAATATTCTTAGAATCATAGAATCTTAACACAATGAAGAATTGTACTACCAGACATCATTTCCTTCGAGGTTCAAAATTCATCTACCCCTTTCCATTGGTGACATAGGATAAACAGAATTATTTATGGACACTAAACACCTTTTAAACAATGTCAAATCACTTCTCTAGTGCAGCCAGAGTGCCAGGGCATGCACAGGGGTGAACAGATCATTTAAAGCTCAGAGCTGAGGAACATTCATTAGAGCTAAGAGCAATTGCTTGGCTCTTGCATGTCTCTCTCCCTATCCCAAGCATTCACACAAAAGGATGTGCATTCATAGAAACGTTTAGGATGTGTTCTTTGCACATAGGCTGAAAGTCACTTGGAGACCCTTGCACAGTTCTGTGCAACAGAGAGCTAGGTAGATTTCAGTTTGATTCCACAACCAGCTAAAGTTGCAGTGACATACACCAGATCTGTTCCTGTACCTGCCACTTACTGTTCTCCTGTTTAGTAAATTCAGGGAGAAGATAATGCTGTGTAACAGACAGCAATAAATAGGAATACAAGCACCTCTTGGACTATACTTGAGGCCTGCCTGTTTCAGCAAGATGGCTCTTGCAGCCCTCAACACTAAATATTTTAGGAGAAGCAGCAAAATCTGCATTAGGCAGAGAGAAGATAATCCTCCTTCAGAGTGGATCTCTTCTAAATGCTTGGTAGAACCGGAGAAAAATCCCTGAACAGTGGAGTTTAACAATGGCAAGGTTAAATAAAACTGTTTTCAAGAAACTCATAGGATGAAAATAAATCAAAACTATTTACCAAATAAAAAATATTATTAAAAAACATTTAATGTGATTGTTTGGTGGGGGGTAGAGGGAAAGAAAATATACATTTCCTCTCTACCTCACCCATGAAATCTACTGCTACTATCTTCGTTGTACTGAGAGTAAGGTAGAGAAGATTACAGAAATTTCTTTCCTTTAGTGATAATGTTTCTGTGCAGCTGCATTGCTATGTTAAGTCTAAACGTATCAAAGTTGGTTGAATCATTAAAATGATTCTAAGGTACTCTAGGCTCTAAAATCTGTTGCATGCCAAGCACAGAAGCACAACTGGCCAACTGATTCATAAGCAGAAAGATTTTTTCCTCTCACACAGATGCAATCAAACTCCAGCAAGACAGCTAATTGTAACCTAATCTTGTCAATTCTGTGAGCAAAAACAATTTTAGGTATGATTGGAAAATGTGCAGAGGGAATAACAACAGGATATTTCTGGCACCCTCTGGGATTTAAAAACCAAATTCAGTGGTATTAAATAAAGTAGCAGAGCTACGTTTGCTAAATCAAATAATATTGGACTAATAAGGACATCTGGAAACAGTCGGTATCAAACAACATTTGATTAGCGCTTCCTTCGTGACTGCAGCGCGTGGCTACAACAGGTGCACTCGCCTTTGCAGCGGAGGTGCCAAGTGCAGGCACCTAAGGGGAAGATGGGGAGAGGCAGCTGTGGATAAAATTGGCAAGTGTATCTGAGCATAAATAATAACACTGATTCAAAGACATCACATTAGTTAATAAGAAGAGAGAGTTTTGTCCTTATTAGCATATTCATAATTACATTCAACTATATTCTCATATTAGACTCAATAAACATCTACCAGAAGTACAGAAAGAAGCATTGCATGAGCTTCCAAAAAGAAAGGAAGGACATGAAATGAGGCTCTATGTTACCACACTCCTTTTGGATAAAAACAGGGATTGGTGTCTACATTTAGATCTAGTGCCAAGCCTTACCTGGTACCTACAGGAAGCTTACCTAACAAAGATTTGGGGATTCAAGGCCTTGATGTTTAGTCCAACTTTATGCCTTTATGAAAACTAACCTTTTTCTTAGCATCATAGTGGAATTTTAAGATCAATAAATAGGACTGCTATGGATGAACTCAAGCTATCATAAATACATAAAAAATCCTGCCTCAATGTGCCATAAAGTTAGCGTAATGAATCTGACCACTCCTCTTTCAGCAAATAGTGCCTATAACCATTTCAAGGACAAGCAGCTTGGTCTCAATTAATAAAAGTGACAGGATTACCCAACAACTAGAAGGGAGCCAAATGCACACAGAGTGAAGGGAAATGAAACTCCCCATGAAACTTCTCCTTTTACATCAGCTAGCAGAACTCGGCCAGACACTGCTAGTATTATTCCTAAGAGGCTTAGCTGGGAGATGCTTTCCAGTTTAATATTTTACCTATGTAAATGAAAATCTGTGTGTTCTTATGATGATTCTTTTAAAGTGTTTTAATAACAACAAAATACAAGTTTTTAGGGGAAGTGGAAGAGGCAAAAAACAACAGTGTGTTTTAAATGTAAGGTTTTGTGTTTTCCCTTCAAAAGGAAAATTTGCATAGTTCTATGCAAAAAATCTATACTTTATTATTGTAATTCATTTCTCTGAGCACCTTACACACAGACAGGATAGTCACTCTTTGGAAGAACCTACAACAGGGACAAGCTTAAGGAATATCAATGTGCAACAGAAAAATTATTTTCTCAGGGTCATACCAACTAGAAGTGGTGCTCAATGTCTACAATAAAAGATGTAAATTTTCCCAGCTGCTGCTTTAATCTTTGGACCATGCTTCCACTCCCAACTCAGACAGATCATATCACTGAGCCCCTCCTTCCGGTGCATCAGTTCAAGACTGAAGAGGACCTCATTACACACATTTTACCACTGCTACTTATTTTATCAAGAGGATTGATAATTTGAGTGGTCTGGAATATGCTATCTGGAATTTAACTGCTGTGTTATCTACAGCAACATCAACCATATAGTACTTGGATACCCAATTACCATAACAGTAAACCAGTTATACTACTTTAGCCAATCTGACTATATTATTGATGTCTGCAAAGATCTGTATTGCTATAATAAAGTTATTTCCCAGCCCAAAACCAGTCACCTTAGAAGGAGGTTTAACTGTCTCAATATCAGGGTTTTATAGGCACTGCTAACCCACCGAGGAACTGCAAGTCATACATAGTGGATGTAGCAAATATGGCTGTTCTAAGTCTAGAGGGTGGTAGAAGACTGTGTTTGTTATAGTCTTACAACATCAAGATTAAAGTAATGTTTTCTTTGCTGGGTCAGGGGACTATTCATCATTTCAACCAGCACAAACACATACTCCCACACAATGTATGCAAATCAGTGAATCAAAAATCATATCAGCAAAAGCAGACACTTGCAGTGTTGGCTGTGCTCCGACCTCTCAACAAACATTGTATTCCTGATAAAATTATAAACAGCAGCTGCTCTTAAGCTTGTCCTCTACCAATGAAGAATCAATACAGTATGGACCTTGGCATTTTTCCACACTCTCCATGGATTCAGTGTAGTTTCTTCAGATTTTGACTATGTGTTCTCCTCCTCTGTTACTGAGCCATGTGTATTGGTTAAGGTACAGCATGCCCCAAGGCATGAGGTAGGATAATGCTTGTTTGGATAGCGGAAGTCAAGAGGAATGACAGCTTTCTTCTCTCTCTGCTCTATGAAAATAAGAATTTAATTCCTGAACTGCCTATAGCAATGCCAACCCTTCCAACTTTACAACCTGTATTAGAACAAATCCGGCATGTTTTATCTCTATCTTTCCCCTTCCCTTGTCTATTTTCCTTTGTTCTTACTTCTGTATTGTTTTCCCCTCCCAAAAAACACAGGTTGGACCCTTATAAATCTACTTGTCATCACATACTTAAGGAGAATCCTCCTGTTATACAGAGGTAAAACTGATACTGAATAAGCAGGTCTGTCACAAAGCACAGTAGCATGCAAAGGGCTGACCTATAACTAAGCCAATCTGCTAAGCAAAATGTTTTGTCTCTTCTATTAATGGCACTGATGTAAGAGCAAAGCTAACCTCAAAAAATGTTCTTGGTAGGGGCAGCTGTAGTAACAGAAATGTAAAATCTGTGCTGATGCTGCCAACCTTGCTTCACAACTGTGGCAAAACCACAAGCTGTCTCTTTACAGGCATTGGGCATAGCCTCACCAGTGACCAGCAGTGGCTGCCACGTGATAAGTTTTGAGACCAGGAATCAGGCAATATAGAAAGATCATCAGCCTGCTCAAAAAGAAAGAAGACACAGGCTGGCGGGAACAGGAAAGTGCCTGCAGGAAATCCCACGCCAAGTAAAAGGCCCAGGAAGGAATCCCCTGTACTCTCTGAATGCGGCTGGAGACAGGTACCCCCCAGTGTAGCTCCAATCAGGGTCTGAGCTTCACTGAGGCTGCTGGGCAATGGGTGAGGGCAAGGGGGGGTGATGCTGCTCAGAGCCATTCAAGCCTGTTGGTGTCCTCAGGGTCCCAGCAATGTATCCCTTTCTGTTTTGATTTGCATTGAAGGGTTTTTTGAGAGACAGATTCATGTCCTCGGATAAGAGCTACAGCTAAAATAAGCTTTATGTGTTCAGTTTGGTCCACTGATTTACCACAGCCAAAAAGGTTTAAAAGTGAATTAATTCCTTTCAACTCGGAGCTGCTTTGGTGGAATCTCAACAAACTCAAGTTATTGCAAGATTAACCATTGTACTAGTAAACAGAGACTCAAAAGACATCGGGTTTAGTGCACAGGTCTGTTAAGCATAACCAAAAAAGCTAGATATGTAACAACTGTATTACTTCCTCATCTACTGTGTAAGAGGCTACTAACAATTCTGTGGAGCCTGTTTCTGGGGGCCTTTGCATTGGGAATGGAATTACCATGAAAGTTACACTAGCAGAAGTCAACTGAGCTAATAATAGAGCTGAGTTTTATGCAAAGGGATCTAAGAAGAAATGGATAAACCTTAAAAGCAACCAAATCTAAGACAAGTAATTTAGTAGGCTTTGTTGTTCCTATATTGAATTTTATAATCTGAAGTTTATCCCTTTTCCTCACCAGATAAAAAATAGGCGTCTGTTAATAGCCTGAAATCTCACAAGTTTCATTGCCCTGAGGTACCAGTCTGTTCCTTGACAACTTCTCTATTAGCGCTCATAAGATTCTATCCTTTTCTGCACAGAAAGGATCAGATCTCCAGGTATGAGATCAGACTTGTTTTCTAAGAGCTCTACACTCCCACAGATCAGCTAATCCTGTCAGTGGTAACACTTCAGAGCATACAAAGAACTATTCTGCATGTTATTTTTACATGATCTCTCTTAGCATCAAAACTACGCCTGTGTAAAGGGGAAAAAGCTCAAATACACAGGCAAAAAGACAAGTTATGCTCTGCAAGACACTAATAATTCAAATGCTACTTGAAGATGATTCATTACCTAGAGTTTTGACTTTACATTGTTTAGAGTTGTTAAAGAGATTGCACTGTACATTGAGTCTCATTTCAAAAATTCAACAGCTGCTTAAAATGATTAAAAAAAGAAAAAAAGATTAAAAAAATGCAACCATTGCTTCCCTGTTAGGAGAACAGATAACAGTCTTTCATAAGATTACTCTATCCCATATGCCCAGTCTTGTCAGATTCATAATCCTCTCTTTGTTAGGTACAGGATAACATCTGCTTACATTGCCAAATTCCAAGCCCGCGCCATGAGGCTGGAGCTCCTCTCCTGCAGTCTTCAAAGACTGATTAACAGCACGAGCAGGTGCAACTCCTACAGGCTTCACTTGATGACTTCCCCCTCTCCTGTAACTCTCCTTCCACCATCTCCCCAGATATTCGGATTAAAAGGCTTCAATATCAACACATCTGAGGCAACTGACTTTTAGATCAAATATATTTCCTGTTCTCAGCTTCACTCAATTATTTCAGTTTTGCCTTCATGGGATGGCATTCTGCTTGCAAGCATGCTCTGCACTTTGACGACACCACAGGGTCTCCAGCACTGAAAGAAAATAGCAAGCAAAGCTGAGTATTTTCCCTGTCCAAACAATCCCAGTCCTGGGGATCCTGCCAGTGGCCACGCACAGTAACGCTGACTGTATCCTGGCCCTGACACCAGAACAAAGTACAGAAGGCAATGATTCCCGACCAGGCATGAAGCATGCAGCCTTCACTGGCAAGACATGTCAATGAAGGAATTTAAGAGATTTAGCCATTTTCATATCGTGTGAAATATACCTCTATATGCCAAATTCACCCTTGCAAAGAAACACACCATAACTGTGCAGCCTAGAGACACAGGCTGGATCAAACCTCAGTGACAGTGAACACAGCATTGCTTATGTAAAATCTGATGAAAAATATGAGCCTCAAGCTAAACAGAGGAGCTTGTTATCATTCGAAATAAAAGGAATGTTACAACTTAAAGTGAGGTAGAGATCTTCTGGTCATTGTTTTAAATATAACAGAAGACAAAAAACATGCAATAATAGTATCAAACAAATTGAAAGAAAAGAGGAAGAAATCAAGAAGAAATTATTTAACTGCTTTGCTATTGAATAACAAGCAAATAAAAAAGACTTTTTGGTGAAATGTTGTATGATGAAACCTTAGGGGAGCAGTCTTTCCTTTGTGCTTTTTAAGTAAAGTACTACTATCTAGACAGTTGACTCCTTTACCAAATTTTCACCAAAACCACAAAGTCTACAAAAACCCAGAATTCTTCTCCAAGAGGACTAATTATAAAGAAAATGAGGTGTCAAAGTAAAACAACAAAATGAGGCAATTCAAGCATGAAAAGCTTGAAAAGGCAAATGTTGATACTACTGACAGACAAAAAGGAATTAACTTGAGATCATATCAACTATTTTGTTGCCCCACATATGATTCTAGCCCCTTTGTCCATACCCTGGTGTTTTTAGCCTTGATTGTGCACAAAAGATCTGTTAACATTAACTCTTCGCACTATAAACTCACATTAATTTCAACAGGACATTAATCTCCACAAATGTAGTATTCTGGCAATAAAGACCGTGATTCAGAGTCCTGGAGTTCTGATGACTTCAACAACTTATATATTAAATTTAGGAGTGGTGTAATTCTTTGCAGGATTGGGACCCAATATTAAAATCTCTTCAGGAAAGAGACAGTTCCTTCCTGTGTTTTTATACCAGAGCCCCAGTCTTTATTGCAGCTTTTATGAGACACTATAATTCAAAATCCAACTTCCCTAGATTGCTGCTCTTTTTTTTTCTTCTTCTTCTTCACCTTTGCATTTCACTTCACGTGCCCTGCTCAATCTCCAACAAATATGAAAGACTATTTTTGCAAAAATAAAGGAAAATGAAAAAATACCCTTGTCTAGAGTGGCTACCTTTTCTGCTTGTATTGCCATCGATCCAATGATATTTTTTCGCATCCATCCCTCCAGATTTATTCTTGAAAAAACGATAACCAGTCAGAAGAGTTATCACCTTGTCTCCTTGTGGAAATGCATTGCCACCCAAGTCACAATTCATGCAGCGAATATCAAGGCCAGCAGCAGAATATCTAGGAAACTAAGATGTAGGAACATTTCGCCTAATGATGAAACGAAGCCCACAACAAAATTCCATTATGTGTTTGTTGCTGAGATAGGTTTTTTTCTAATAATTTTGTTCCAAAGGCAGTTGCAGTCCATGTTGTTCACACCTGCATAATGAAACAAATCAGACAAAACCTACTCTTTCCTGCTGCTGTTATTCATCCAAAACTTGCATTATAGATCAACATGTTTCAGCAGTCAGCAGTGTGTTATGTGTTGAACATTTGTTTCAAATGGAAATAGCTAAACCAAAATCAAACGAAAGTGGCATGTCTTTGATGCAGTTCCATACATTTGTTATGCTGCAAGGGCTAAGGCTGCTAGACCCAGCTGATGTCAACGGATTGGTTAAATCCTCTTTTAGACTTTGTGGAAGGAACAATTAAATCCCTATAGCTACAGCCACAAACGCTTTAGAGATGACATTTTTTTGAGCTATTTGAGCCTGGTTTGTTCCTTTTGTGTTTCTGGGAAAAGGCCTAACGAAATAGCTGAGGCCAAGAGCCAGTGATGAGAAAAAGAGATCTTCCAAACTAGACAGTTACTCACTGTGTCAAATTGGGGTACCTGAGCAAGAAGACTTCCTGATTGTTCTTTCCTCCTATAACAAAAAACTACAGCATGCACTGTCTGTGGAAAGAAACATCACTGTATTACTAGAGACCTGGTTTTGAAGATTATTTTAGACAGTGACTAAGAACTAAGTTTTTAAACATACTAAACTCATAGCTACATCATGGCCAACCTAAGACTATTGCAGAATATGATCAAAATATTTGCCATTTCACTTCACCCATAACACACATGAACATTTGCCTAGGCAAAAAGAATCTGAAGCTTGGGAACCTGTAATCTCTTCAAAGGCAGACAAGCTCCTGTCACACATCATTATGAGGTGTAAAAAAACCAGCCACACAAAAACAACCAAACAAATCACAAACCAGCAAAAAAACCCCAGCAAGCTGTGTAGGCTTTCCTAGAGGAAAAAATAATAATTCACACAAGTGGCATAACTGTATATAATATGTAACCACAGGAAATAACTACTTTACCATGTTCATCCATTCAGAAAAGAGAAAATGGAAGTCACTTAAGCTAATCCTTTTCAGACTTGCACAGACTGCCTCCTGTTACAGCAGCTCTGGTTTTGTACTGCCAGCTGCGAGCGCTGCCGAACTACCTCCTTGAAAGCTGGTTTTAATTCAGATGTACGGAGCCCGTGCACACCATTACAAATGAAAAACGCCCTTCCAGTGCTGCATTCAGCGTTCAATGGCTGAAAATATTTTGTCTCTGATGCAAGAACCACTTGTGCTTCCTTAGAAAGGAACACCATAGGGGTATGTAAAATAATAAACGGTATAGTTCAAGTTGATTAGGCTCCCCTGTTCATCCTGAAAAATAACACCAGAACAATGGGGAAACTCAAGCAGATGTGCTACACAGCAAAGCAGGAAGAAAGGTAAAAGTATGTAAAAACAAATACATGTTGTGGAGTTTTTAAGCAATTGACAATTCAGATAAATATTTTAAGGGAGTTAATATATAAATGAATATGGTTTAATTTTTGGGTTGGATTGTTTTGACTTGGAGTAACAACAAGACTACTCAAGACTCCTTCCACACCAGAATTACATGTAATAAATTACACAGGGTGTTTGAAGGCACAGATTTTGAGAAAGAGTAATTCTGAACAGCATTTACATTACTATAATTAACTTCATTGATGTCAACAGGGTTAGGAGGAGGTAAGGCTCTCCCCAGTAATGGTAGCAAACTTAGATGAAAAGTAAACTAAACAAGTGGAGATGTGAAAACTCATTAGGGTTTAACCTCCCATTGCTCTACGCCACACATGCAAAACCACCTTTCCCCGTGCATGAAAGCAGGTCAGCACTCAATTCCCATTGAAAGTCATCTATCACGTAAAATACCGTTGGATATGAGGCGCAGCAGACACCATTTGCTCAGTTAGCCAACCCTCTGTGTTCAGTGTGCCATCCTACATCAGCAAGCAGAGCAGGGAAACATAACAGGTTTTGGCTGCTCAGGTAAAATCCTGTTCCTGGTAACATACACCTGGAAACTATCCCCTGCCAACATCTGCCTTAAACTGCCCCTTCAAAATGTCTCCAGACAAGCTGACTAGACAAACTTCACTCGAACCATACTGTAACAGAAAACCAAGTTCCTTCAAAATCAAAGCATTAATTGAATTTCCCCAAAATACCTTTCAGAAAAGATGCAGACATTTTGAAAAAGTTGAAAGCAGCTTGTTTTGACCTGATGGAAGGAAGTATTTCTACTATTCATTTTAAAAGGAGTCGGTATTGAGGGTAATGCACTGTAAGCATTAAAATTCAAAATTAAAATGTTTAAATTCAGTGAAATCTACTAAATGACCTTTGGGATCAGTAGAGGAGGATTGCAGGATATAGAAGTTTGTTTTTCTATTATTTTGTTGTTGTTGGGTGAGTTTTTTTGTTTGGTTTGGGTTTTGTTAATACAGTTTGATGGATTTTTTGTTTCACTCCAGTCCGAGTCTGCAGTTCTGACCGAGTCAATTTTGAAATGTGAAAATCTTTCATGTATGGAACATTCTCTACCATAGAGCTCTCATCAGGAGCAGCACATCACAGTGCTTCATAGTTTGGGATCTCACTGGAGTATCCAGTAAATGGATCCATTAAATGGAGCTGGTTTTGGTGCTTCAGAATCCTATCGACAATCAACATACACTTGCTTCTGACACAACTACTTCATTACAGAGACTGCAACTGCGTTTGCACCAGAGCAGTGTTACCTACAAACGCATTAGTCACTGAAGCATTTTGCAACTCAGGTGTGGTTTGTTAGGAGCATGTTGGTTCTGTCCCTCAGTGTACAGAAAATCCTGCCAGTAGCTGTAGCTTTCTCCACGAGTTTCCTACACTGAAAGCCAGAAATCACCGAGCAGCTGTGCCAGGAACTCGGTCAGCATCAGCTTGAAGCTCTAGATTGCCAAGGGTTTTATTTTTTTAAAAGCAATTTTAAAAGGGAAATTTATTATCCAGTATTTTAAAGCCAGGAATTTTTTTTTCTTATTTTTAACAGACCTTTTTTTTAAAAAAAACCCAAAACATTACTATTGTGGAGGAAAATAACTTATGCAAAATAATTTAAAGAAATAATCATTTGAGTTTTTGTGGTTCTATGATTTATAAAAAAATAAAAGAAGTGATCTTGACATGGGAATGGATGGTCATGACAGCAGTCATATGCTTTCTCAGTAGTGATAAGCCTGGTCTGATAACAATAATTCCTTTACACACAGAAAGAAGTCAGGAAAACAGCTAATGAAAATAAAACAACCTTTAAAGTTACACATACATAGGAGAAGTAAGGAGGGGGAAAAAAAAGTAACTAACTCCCAGATAGATAGAAACAACATGATTGTACTGTAGATCATTTACAACACTAATAGGAGAGAATCATTCGGGCAATAGCTATGTCAATTTGCTGAAAGAATGAAGATGGCCAATGTTGTTTTTCTATTTTTATACTGCAGAGCTGTCCATTATAAACTCCGTCTGAAATATGATCACTTGTAGTTGTTCACAGCTAACATCATCAAAATCCTAATCAGCAGATCAAGGCATCATTGAAACTTTAAACTTAAAGCATCAAGGAAGGCCACTGCAACATTAAATAACATACAGGAGAAGATCAGCCTCCTTCCCTTAAGAGACTTTTTTTTTTTTCCCCTGGAAGTCCCCTGAGAGGTTATTTAATACAGACTTCAGTCCATTTATCATTTTGAAGAGGATTTCACTTTTAATTTTCTAACTCTAGAAGTGCAGCTTTTTAAAAGCTGTGGATGTTTGTGCTTAGCTATCTGCTCTGCTACATGTTTCATGCAGAAATTTTGACTTTGCTACAACTTCAAACCCTTTAAACTCTATGAAACTCAAGTGCTAATTCATACTGCATGATCTGAAAGCAAAACTCGTTCACAGATGGTGAAGTAGATCCATCAGAATCTGGTTTCTGATCTCTACTAACTAATGCACACTGTAAGATGACTGTATTTCTTGTTTGTGGGAAGAATAAGCCTGTCTCAATGTGTGCATGCACCCCACGTAACAATATTTAGCAGTGAGCAACCCTGTGTACTAAAACAGCCACGTCCCATCACCCACTTACTGCTTCCTACCTAGGAGCAGCAAAATTGCCAGCTTTCCTTTCTATGCCTAATTTTTGCCCCACGGCCACATCAAAGAATGAGGCAGCACTTCCAAGTGTCACCTAGTGCAAGTAATGTCTCTCCAAACATGGAGCAATCCCACATGGACATTTCAAGCTAGAGCTTCTCGGGGTTATTACAACACATTTTACACAGCAAGTGGGCTGCCTCAGAACCACTCTATTAGCTACTATGGATCACAAAAATGATTAATGCCTATTATCCTCAAGTCTGAATTCAGATTATATCATGTTGAATTAAGAGGATACTGAAGTTAGCCATAGAATCATAATATAACTCAGACTGGAGGGGATCCTCAAGAAGTCATTACGGTCCAACCTCCTGCTCATAGCAGGGCTAACTTTACTGTTGGATAAAATTGCTCAGTTTTGTTCCAGTTAAGTTTTAAACTCCTCTGAGGATGAAGATAATAATCGATAAGTTTATTGCAGACACGAATGAAGTACAAAACTACATAGAGAACTGAGGGATTTTAGTTAGTATTTACAGCTCAGAATGTCTTTTCTATGTAATAGTTTTGACTAAAAGACCTGACTCTGTCCCATACTTTGTTTTAGGTGTCTATATTGCCCTTTCAGTGATTAATTGTGTGTCTTGGATTTTTCCAGCTTTAATGTCTACTGTTTTGAAATAGTATACAAAAGGTGAAAAGGAAAATTGTCTTGAGCTTCCAAAGCAACGTACATCTGTAATAATCTTATTTTGACAGATCTTCTCTATTTAGCTTTTTCCATAATTAAAGATTTACTACTACTGCATGTCTTAGAGGTATCTATTTTCCTTTTAAAACCAATCATCAACTGGGTAAATCTGATAGGAGTTGGTTTCTATTACATTCTTTCTTTGCAAAATTATTTTGTAGGCAAAGAAACACAAAACGTCTGCCATGCCACACGCCTGTTTTCCAGCAAATGGAAGAACGTTCTATTGAAGCTGCATAGAAATGATCCTATTATATGTGAACCATTTAGAGCACAGTGGCTTCCTAACAATTAGAGCTTTATGTGTTTCATTCACAGCTTACATAAAAATTCTCAATAGACTATTTGCCCTCTCCTTCTCCCACAGAAATTTTGAAAAGACATCAGTAAAGATCCTTTATGGTATCTAATTTATTCTCTTGAAATTACCTGCAATTCCTTAGTAAAAGAGACATTTGTAAATGAATTATCTCTCTGCCAATTACAATCTCTCTCATCATGTGCTGGCTCTTCAAGAGCACCAACATGACAACTCTTCCTAGCTCAGAAAAAAGGCAATGCATTTCTTTCTTAATGGCAGTGTGATTTTGTTTTCAAATTCACAAGTCAGCCTGGTGAACTGTATTCAGAATTCAGATAGAAGTGCTTTGGTTTACAGTCCTGTATAAAATACCTTTGAAGACCATAGAAGCGTGGAAATCGGGAGATGGTGGTGATCCCTCTCCCATAAAGCAGCTAATTACATGATCATCTTGAACTCTCTGAAGTCAATTACTGTAATTACTGCAACTATTGTGTTGTCATATTTCATTTGGAACAAAATGGTAGCATGAAAGGAAACTGCCAAATATGGTGTTCCAGACTTTTTTCACTTTATAGAAATGTGTTTAAAATGAAAGCTTCTGTCAACCCCAATAAAGTGTTCCTAAACTCAGGAGGCATAGTCACTTGTTACAACACTCCCTGTTAATGTAAACCACAGTAAAATGTAATAAGATTAAATAGAGGGAGAAGGCTCAACTTCAGCATTAAAACACAGCCCCAGCAGTACAGAGAACACACAAGAGGTGTCAGCACTGTCCACAGGACAGCCTGAGGACCCATTTCACTCTCCTCCAGAACTTCACTGCAGCAAGCAGAACAGCATTCACAGTGTCACCTTGCCTGTTCTGTTTCACGTGCCTGTGTACACCAGGAGACACTCAGCCGTCGCTTTAGGTAACCGATGATCCTCAAAACAGAAAATTGCACCTGGATAAAAACTTTTCCATCCTCAAGAGATTTTCAGGAGTTTGCTTGGCTTAAACCATAGCTTGAATAACAAAAACATTATAATACAAGGTTAACCTCAACTTCATCCTGATGGAACTATTTATCTGTCACACAGAGATAGGTATATTCTCTGTGGACTGCTTTTTTAAGGGCACATACACAAGCTATTTTCTCACTACAGCGAGGATGTCTAAATAAATCTCTTACAGGCAAGTAATAGGAAATATTTCAGCTCCAGATGACTACACCCAACTATTTCCCAACCTTCAGGAAAGCCAGTGAATATCTAAAAGCATTAGCACTTCTAAAAGAACAAAATGGAGCCAGATTTATAAGACACAGTGGTAACAACCTCCACATTAGCCCTCAGCTCTAACTTCATGGCATACAAACTCTTCTAATACTTGTTACCACACACACAAAATGTGCCACACTGTATTGTGATTCTGTTTTGCTTCATGATACAGATGGTGATATAGGCAGTTATTTTTCCACGGTTTAAGGTGCCATAAATACTTAAGCCTCCCTCCTGTAACTCCCTATCTCAGGAAAGACTGAGCAGATTCTCCAAGGACCAGTACTGAAACAGGTACTGAACTGTGAGCCACCCTTAGGGATGTGAGAGCTGCTTTTTGTTTTTAATACAGCTGTGGTTGCTAGAAATTTGCTAGGTCTATATTCATGGGGCCTAGCAAAAAAATCTTTGAAAAACTGTTGTAAAGAGGAGTCTTTATGCCCCATCAAACACTACACCTCATTCAATACAACGTAATGTCCTACCTTTTGAGAAAAACCAGAATAACTGTGCTTCAGACTGGCCTACTCTCTGCTAAGGCAGAGCCTTGGGTTTGGAGCGATCCACCTTCAGCGTGTCACACACCTATTACAGGAGTCAATGCAGAAAAAGAGCAGGGCCAAAACCCTCTTCACTTCTTAGCCTCTCTCTCCTCATGAGGCCAATGTGAAGCAGGTGTGTCAGACAGCAATGATAAGGCAATAGATATTAGTAGGCCTTAGGTAACAGATGGCCTTATCCAAGACTAATGAAGAATATTATTTTTTAAGGATTTATAGAGAAACCTCAAAATTGATAATGGGCTTTTTTTGTTGGCTTCAAGCAATTCAGGATTTCTTGCTTAAGATCTCAAATATAAAATATTTCTTTAAAAAAAATCAGAACCATTGCAAATTAACAAATACTGTAATCTCAAATGAGGTTGTGCAAGACCATGCATCGATGCCTTGACTGCAAATAGCCAACTCTCCATAAATAAAAGGATTAACCCGAGAATTTCTATCACTGAAGTTTTCACTGTACCGCTACTTTTCTTACGAGGCAGCATTACTATTTTTTCTAAGAAAACTCAGGAATTCACCTGTGTACAAATTTTTATGCTACATCCTGAAGTAATGCATACACTGGCAGTAAAAGGGCTACTTTGTTGGTGGGTTTTGTCCTTTTTCATGTCAATTTATTTTGAGATTAACTCTGACTCAACTGTTAAAGTTAGCTTCTGAACAGATGAAGTACAATGCAGCACTTTCATACTGTTATGGACAATAAAATAAATAGTTTTCATTCCTCAGTGTTAAATGTATTCCACATTCTCACAATGCCTACTTAATAGTTTTGGGACTGTGTATGTGTTTCCCTTAGAAAAGAAAAGCAGAATGCACTTCACCATTTTTTTCTCCTCCTGGATCTAATTATTCTCTAATTTAAATGCAAAGGCCAACCCAGGTTGCTCCTGAGACACTGTGGGACTCTATTAGGATCTTTTACATTAAGACTTTTTATGATAACAATTATATGATAAAGAGCATCTGGAGTCTGACACAATATTAACATTATTTCTTAAAGGTGCAACACAATTTTTCACCAATTTAACATTCAACTCCACTGTGATTACACAGCCTATCTTAAGGGAAGACAATATTTTCTTCCAAGTAATCTATATCAGGTTATGACAGAGAGTATCAGAAAAGCCTGGTGCTGGGACAATAAGACTAGTTTAACATCCATTAGAGAGGAAGCTCTGCATCTTCAGGCTCCTCTTTAGTTAAGTTCATACTGTTCCATTATCTTCTACACAAAACTGACCTGCTATTTTGCTTATATAATTTGAAAAAGAACAACATTAAAGGTTTGAAGACAGCCCCAAACAAACAGAATACCCTGCCACACATGCTGTAACATAGTATTAATTACACCCCTTCATAAAAGCTCCATGCAAAGAAGCGAGACATTGTCTAGAATTGTATTAATTCGTAAAAGGAATAGGGCATATCATTATTGTGTAAATCCTATAGCTGTTCTGATGTGTGATGAAAACTGAGCACGTCCACTGATTTAGAAATCGGGTAGTCAGGTAGAACATATGAAAGGTAAGGTTCTGTTTTTATTAACCAGATTCCCTAGAGTCTAAGACTTACCACTAACACAGTTTGGGCTTTCACTCTACTATGCTGTATTACAATTTAATGGAAACAGATTCTGCTAGATTAAGAACAATCTGGCTTAATTTTTATTTATTTAACAAGTAGAAAAAAACAGGTAGAATTATGATCCTTAACTCCTTCTGCAAACAAAAAGCTTCCAGATAAAGGAATAAAAAATGGAAGGCAGGCCATGAGAGGCAAAACCAGAGATTTTCATCTACAATGTTTAAAGTCCAAAAGGTTAATTGATTTATCCACAATTTGCTTCTTCCTATAATTCTCTCTTATATTGCACACCACTGCACAGGTATCTATGTACCTACCCAATTAACAGAGACTAGCACTCGTAAGAACAGATTTTGAAAGATCCAACTTCAAAAAGGGCTTGAAATACAGTTTTTACTCTAGACAGTTGAAAAGGGCTAACTCTATTCCTTACTCTTTTTCATGTATAGTAAGAACTTTTTGTTTCTCTTTTTGATGAAATATTAAACATCTATATGAAGGAAAGGATCAAGAATACGAAAATGCTTTAAGAATTTTTTTTCTAATGGTTAGATTATACAACTTTAATCATCATCTTATGCTACCACACTACTGCAATTGCACTATATCTGTAAGGAAAGCAGCAGGCTAAAAGAACAACAAAGCCACCTTGTGTTTTTACATATGCTACTAAACTATTTGTTCCAGTGTTTCACCTGTGGTCTTTTTGCTTTACTAATGAGCTGGTCATCTTCACACTCATACACTACCTGTTATATCACCATAAAACTATCACAAACAGAAAAATACAACTAACTACTGACTGAATACAGTGTCCATATACAGAAGTAAAGTGTTTTTCTGCTTTACTGTAACTCTGAGATGAGCTCAGTAGCCCACAGGCTATATTATGAGAAGAAAGACACTTTCCAATCTGAGATATAGTTTCAATTTATAATTAATGCACACATAAATGCCTCATTATTTCTGTGGAGACTTGCAGAAGAGACATTTTAACTGCACATTTTTAACCAGATAGGATCTATTAGTTAGCAAACCGAAGTACAATATCAAGAAACTTCTGTCCTCAGTGTTCTTGAACTGAAAAAACTATTGAAGCCTCTCCTGACAAAGAAATCAATGAGTTGAGTACTTACTACCATGAGAAACAAGGTGCCAATTGTTGGCCCATAGTACATTTTCTGATTCTCTCATTGTAAGACCAACTAATTCACATGATCTCAGATTCATGTTCCATGTTTGCACCTGTTTTGTTCAGTAAATAAAACCATTTAATATACATTTTGATTATTTTTCTAATGCTACTTTGTGAGGTGGTTCATACACTTCCTGAGGAGGAGCAAGACAAGTGATCTCTTAGGAATGCTTTCAAGGGAAAAGAGAGCTAGGACATGAGACCAAGGACTACAAAAGATTACTAAAAAAATTTAGAATTCTATACTAAAGTTATTATGTCATTTGACTTAGAACAGCAGAAAAAAATTCATCAGTTTGCAGGTCCAAATTATTTACTCAGTTTAGACTATTTTCATATTCTAAGGTAGTGATAGGAAGAAAAACAAACAAACAAACAAACAAAACCCACAAACAAACAAAAAAACAACACCCCACCAAACCAAAACCAAGTGTCCTGACAATATCTGACCACCATTTTGGTGCAGTCATTCTCTGGAGAAATTAATGTTGCCTCAAGACAAACAAGAGTACTCTAATTTATAGGTGTGCTTTGCTTTCCAAAGGCAGAACAGGCAGTTAACTATGACCATATAAAACCTATATTCAAAGTTGCACTGTTACTTAGAGAGGATGGAACGGTCCTCTGGAAAAAAGAAAAAAACCACCCTTTTTATACTTTTCCACTGCAATTCTTCATGTCACTAGATTTCAAAATGACTATAAGTATGTTTCAAGAACTAGTTTTAACATATAACTAAAATGAAGTCTTGAGGTTATAAGTAGGCCAAGGCCCAGCATTTTTAGTTTTATTTTCAGTTAAACTGCTTTCTTGATGGAAATTTTTCTCAGACATGTTTGTTCATTACGATACTTACGTAAACCAATTCACTGAATTTTTTTTAGAAGGAAGACACTAGAAAAAGTACTTGTTCCATGACTTATATAGTACTATTAGAAAAGCGATCAGAAAACCAGCTCATTCTTCTCAATATATCTATTATAATTCAATATGTGATCAAGGAGTTACTATTCCATTGCCATCTATAATTATAGGCAATCTGCTTCCCTGTATTGTCCAGTAACTGGTTGATACGATCTGACATCATTCCTACACTTGCCTTTTGTATCTGTTGTAGTTCTCATGCTTACAGGACTGCGCAGTTCCATGAAACAGAAGACATCTTATTGTGTGATTCTGGCTTGGGACCATTGCTGCATTGTCCTGAGTTCGGCTGGGGTAGAGCTAATTTTCAGAAGAAGCTGGGAGGGGCTACAGCCAGGACAGCTGACCCAAACTAGCCAAGGGGACATTCAATACCATATTACCATCATGCTCAGTATATATACTGGGGGAGTTGGCCAGGGAAAGGAGGGAATGTGCCTTGGGGATGGACTGGACATTGGGTTTCAGGTGGTGAGCAACTGCATCATGCATCACTCGCTTCATATATTCTTTTATTAGCATTATTATTATTATTGTTATTTCTTCCCTTGAGTTGTCCTATTAAATCACCCTTATCTCAAACCACAAGTTTTACCTCTTTTCTCTGATTCTCCTCCCTATCCCACCAGGGCAGGAAGGAGTGAATGAGTGGCCACATGGTGCCAGCTGGGCCTAAACCATGACATGCCTACAGTAAACTGCAAGGTCTTTGAATTTGAGAATCAGTTGTCAATGTTCTTGAAAAATTTTAAGGAGCTTTTTTTGTCTTCACTTTAGTCCTACCTGTTTAAGGAAGAAAACAAAACCCAGAGAACTACTTCTTAAAGCAAAGAAAAGAAAAGGAAAAAAAAGGGGGGTGAATTACCCATCACTGAGAAGTACAGTAATATGTAAAGCCTCTGGCAAGGGACTCTCAGAGACTAGTATATCCTTTAGGGAATCAAGGGAAATCTCCATTACAATATGATGCATGATTGACTAGGGACTACCAGTCAAAATGATGACATTATCTGCCAATCAAGGTAAGAGGCAGTTAAAACAGAAGTCTTCTTCCAATTACATGCCAGATCCATTAAGAGTGGGGCTAGTGATATGCTTAATCCTTCTGGTGTCCTATACGAGGCAATCTTCAGGTTTTGTCATTTCTGACAGTTTTGCAACTGCATGTGGCATATGTACAGACTTTTAGGTCAAAAAGAAGGCATGATCAAGATATATGCTTCATGCCAAACTACAGTGAGGGGCTAAATCTAAGGCTGTGTTTAAGGAGTGATTATACTGCATGGAAGTTAGAGCCAAAAGCATTCACTTGGGTGTTGGGTTTTTTTTAGCCAGTTACCAGTTGATTTCACAGGAGCAGACCTCAGAATTAGGAGACAACTCAATCTCTAGTCTTCCTGATTCCCTCATAGCTCACAGCTTTCTGGAAAAATGATAATAAACTCTGGGACAAGATTCATAGTTGTTAAGACCAAAAGAGATCATTAGACCATTTAGTCCAACTTTTCATAAGCCAGGCCAAATACTTTTCACCAGTTACTCATGCACTGGAGCTTAATAGCTTACATTTGATTAAAACATGGCATCTAGAAGATATAAAGACATAAAAAACTACCAGCTACATCAAGTTATAGTAGTTTGAACAGTTAATAAGCCTTTTTGTTAACAGTTATGACTTCTTTCTAGTTAGATACTTTTCAGTTTTAATGATAACCCTAATTTCCTTGGCTCTGTGCTACAGATGACTGCAGTATCATAGATTGAGCTGATTTAATGGGCAGAACAAGCTACATGCCTATGAAACTTGGTGGGGGCCTGTTAAAGAGTTTGACAGCTAAACTAGCCAAAGATTTCACATGCCTTGAGCATGTTCCAGTACATCCCAGCTCCTCAGTGCACATGTGAATAAGCTAAGTGCATTTTTCAGAGATTACTACTTCCACAATAGCTTTTCCTTCCTCATATGAGCGACTGTGACAAGATGACAGTGATGTTATGTGTCTCCTGGCTTCCAAACAGGGATATTTTTGAAAAGCAGAAGGTGCTGGATTAGGAGGTACAAGTCATATATATATGAAGAACACTTCAGGAAACAACTGAGCTAAAGCAGGGGAAAAATCAGAAGGGTTTGGATTTGCATGTGGAACCAAATACAGGAAAAAAATGTATCAGAAAGATTTATTCAAAGACACAAGGCAAAATATCCAACAGTTTGGGAAATAAATCTTATAGCCATCTTAATCTTAAAGCTCCTAGGAGAAACTCGATGTTTCTGAAACTGGAATTCAGTTAGGATCACAAAGTAAATGTTACTACTTGTGGTGGACTGGCTTCAACACTACTATAAAGCTGAGCATCTTTTGATATGTGGCTAAAAGTGCCAGTGGTATGAAGCAGCTTTTGGTAGTGGAAATACAACTCATGGTATTTTCTTTTCTTACTACCTGTGGTTACAATTGTATATGGCAAATGCTTATGATTACTATAAGAAAAAAAGTTTAACCTATCTGCATAGCCCTTACAAATAAAGCAAGGCTTCTGCTCATAGAGACCAACAATTTGATATTTAAGGGATATTTATGCTATGGTATGTTTCCATAGCTGGTGAGGCCACTTCATGACTCAGACTCGTTCCTATAATATTATCAGAACTACTCTACCTTTTAATGATGCTACATGAAGCCATGTTGTTTGGTTTTCCACTTATATTAGACCTTAAGGTAGAGCCAATTTTTGGTGTATTGAGAAAATGTTGTTCTTTGCAAGTTGCTTATTCAATTTAAAAATAAATGAAAACTAGGTTAGAGTAGCTTAATGCACTCCTCTATTTTCTGGTTGGGTAGCTATTTTCACGGCTAAGACTTTTATTTCAGATTAGCACACAGAAGTTAGCTATTATAGTCTGTGCACTGTAACAGTTAGGGAACAATTTTTTTTGTTTCGGTTTTGTTTTGTATGGCCAGACAAAGTCCAAAACACAAGACATTGCTGCACATATTCTAGTCTGACACTATGAAAGTATGAGGGCACCTTTTGGTGCCTTTGGTATTGTTTGGTACCTTTCCCTTACAATGGTAAAAAAAAACCAAAAACCTTTAAGAAGTAACAATCACATAACAAAAAGTCCTTGCACATGATAAGGTTCCATACAGACCATGTGCAGGGCTTTAGACAGGAAAGTTTTACAGGTAAGAGCTAAGTAACCAACAATCTAAATACTTTCAGCCAGCATGTCTAGAAATACAAAATAATAAAAAATATCCAAGTTCATGATCTTCTTTTCTTCACTGAAACTAGCAGATGGTTCATGCAGTGGCATAGCAGCTATTTACCTTTCCTTTATGGAAAGAGTAGCTGACGTTCTCCCACAGCTGAACAGCTGCTTCTCACCTGTCACTAACTGAGAAGCTAGGCTGGCCCTGGGGACTAACACAAAAAGATATGGTCAAAGATCTGTTGTGACATCCAGAGAGCTTTCCTGAAGAAATGCTGAGAGTTTACTCCAGGTATTGAAAAAAAGAACTGTTAACAGAAGTACTTGTCCTCCCCAAGCTAGACAGTCACTACCAAAGCATCATGGAGTGAAAAATTAAAGAGGCCAGCAGAGGACTTTTTTAAAAGGCCTAGTGAAGAGCAAAACCTGTGAGGAAAACAAGGAAGAAATCTATTCAGAAAGGGAAAAAGAGTTGTCTGACAAAAGAAATAGAAGAAAAATCAAAGATGCTTGAACCAATTTCTCAGGGTTAACAAACAGTACTCAGGAAACAAAGATTTACATCTGCCATGGAGATTGCAGGCACTGTGTTACAGAACCGAAGAAAAGCAGGGTTCAATGGGACAACCTTAGATCCTGCAAATGTACCACTTTTCCTCGACACCTCCTTTTCCTTAAAGACTTCCACTGATGGAGAATCCCTGGCTGGTAACCTATTCCACTGCTGCTTTATCCTTAACATTAGGGGCTTTTCCCAACAGCTGGGCTGACACTTGGTTGCAAAAGTTTAGTTCTTTGCCATTCAAGTAGAACCCAGACTGTTCCTTTCTTCTCATCAGCAGCTCCTTACGTACTTGAACACTGCCCTTCTGTACTCTTCAGAATTTCTTACCTTAAAAGGTAGAAATAAAAGAAGCCCTTGCTTTCTCAAACAAATTCTCATAAATGCAATTTAGCATTCTGCTGCAGCATATATGGCCTACCAAATAAATAAATAAATAAAGACATTACCCAGCCACATCTGCCTTGTGACTCTGCAGTGACATGCTGACCTCATACACTACGGACTGTGATGTCTTATTGTGGTATCAGGTATGTAACTCGTAATTATTTATACAGAACAAGATGCTAAAGCCACCAGCTGCTAACGCTATCTGGAGACACCTGTGACACTGTCCTGTGCTCTGCTATTCACTGCTCGTCACAGCTTGACTCCACTGTCCTGTCCCTTTGCCTGAACGTAGACAACAAAACTGAAGGGTCTTTCCTGCTCACCCACAGCGAGAGCTACAAGCAAGGCGTGCTCCTCCTTCCCTTCCTCTTCCCGCTGCCTGCTCCCACAGGACAGTAGCACATCCCTCTGTCTCCAGGAAAACGAGGGAACAGGAGCAGAGTGGAAGCTGAGATTCCTGGCAGGTGGCTGGAGCTGGCACCAAAATCATGAAAGATTCAAATGCTTTGTCCATCATTACCTAATATCACCTTATGCTGCTTCTCTTTTCACAGTAAAAATTTCTAACCACCCATTGCTTAAAATATTCTCAGAGCTTATAGAATTACTTAAAATTTCTCCAAACGACTGCCAGTACTACTAGATTATTAATTTTTCAGATTTGAAAATATTCAAAAAACCCCTTATGATCAAAAGCAAAATTTGGTTTCTCTTTTTCTATTTTGCATGTAAAAATAGTATTTGTTTTCTACTTTTCATGTTTATTTGCTATTTTGCTTAAGATTTTATTTCAGTTTCACCTCCTATCAAGATGGACTTTAAAATGTGGTCTGAGATAAAATTTAATATGCACAATAAAATTTACTATGTAGCTGAACAAAAAGTCGCTGCAACAAAAATGGTCCAGTCCAGCAGTTTTCTAAATGATGTAGGAGAAAAATAATGGGGCAGAGTAGCAGAAGCCTGACCCTATTCCCATAAGACTGTAAGATTTATCACCTACATAAGCAGAATGCTACAGAAAAGAGATCTATTGACCACAGCAATAACTCACAGCCCAGTAAAGCTAGCTGAGATGCTAGTCTGGTATTTGCTGATAGTACCTTTATTATGTGGTACTCAGAATCTTTTTAAATAGCTCTGCTCAACAAGCTACTGTTTTTAATATTATGCACCACCTACTCTTTTTTCAGATCAGCCACTTATTTACAGTACTGATATTCGGGGAGGGGGGAGATGCGGGGAAGGATTTATAGTAGTGGGGATTTACTGTTTGAATCAGAAACAGTGTTGCCGCAATTCTTGTGGATTTCAGGAGAGGGGGAGCTACAGGCACATGCTATCCTGGTACAACAGAAATATTACTCAAACAGAAATATGTTTGCATAATGCCTGCTATTTGAATAGAATATTTACTGGGGAAATGAAAAAAAAAAAAATCAGAAAACTGCTGTCACTTGCAATGCATGGACTGAATTTTTGTTGGTTTGGGTACATGTAGGGAGATGTTCAGCAAGCTTTCTGTTTTGCATAGCATTTCTTCAAGGGCTTGCATAGCAAGGGTAACAGGTCCTTAAGAAGTCATCCAATACTAGAAAATGGACCCAGTGAGCTTGTGTCAGAGCCCTGAGCACAACTCTTGCCCCAGGACTTGAGCTGCCTGAGCTGCAGGCCAGCGCTGATAGGTGCCTCAGACAGCTGTGAGGAGAGCTGTGAGAAGCAGGGCCCTGGCCCCCTTTGCTTCAGAGCTGCATTAACTCAGACCATCGCCCCCGATCCCTGCCTGAGCTACACAGCAGCCGTGCCTGTGCCTGGCTGCGAACCCCACTGATCTGCACCCTGACCCATGGACTCGACTTCCTGCCTTGAGCTCAGATCCACCTCTAGAATTCCCCTAGAGAGAGATAATTATCTGACAGCAACCTTTAGCTACAACTATTAGCTATAACTATTTTAGCCCAGCAAGAGAGCCCAAAATACACTCCATAGGCTGAAGAAAGTATTTATTCCCTTCTCCATTTCACAACCTCAGTGTCAGGCATGCTTCCTGTATTCTTTCAGGATTTAAACAAAAGTGCAATGTTTTTTGGAAATCCTAAGCAATCCCAAGTTTTAAAGAATCTTAAAGAGACATTTTATTATAAGCTATTTACATTATTTTTAAGGTGACTAGCTCAAACATCAAATACTACAGAATTCTAAGTAAAAAACAGAAGCTTTATCCAAAAGGATTTTTGGAGTTAGCTGCATGAAAATATACCATCAACTAACCACAAATAAAAAATATGCTATCCACAAACAAAGGAACAGAAAGTGTCAGTGGTTCAATTCAGCCCCAGAACAGCAGTTCAGTTGTTCACCCAGGGATCGGATCTCACAGAAAACCCCACCAGGAGGTCACAAAACAGCCCAGGTTAGATGGGACCTGGACAGCACACCCACTCCCACCCTTCATGGGGAAGGGAGCCTGGGGGAGATTATCCACACCCTGTGAATATCCAACCACACCACAAAAACCTCCAGGGACAGACACCCCACCACAGCCCCGGGGAGCCTGTCAATGGTGGCTCTCACTACAAACAAATTTATTTCTTATACCAAGATGAAACCTCTGCCAGTGCAACTTGTTCCCGTTGCTCCTCGCCTTCTCCAGCGGCTCCTTGTGAAGGTCCCTCCTCGCAGACACCGCCCTGCGCTGCCCGGGACCCCGAGCGCCCTCAGACACCGCGGAACCTTCGACGCTCGCGCTGCCCCCAGCACGCGCCAGCGGTTGCAGAGCAGCTGCCCGCCTCGGCTTCCCGCCTTTTGAACCGCCCCCCAACTCTCGCGAGACCTGCCGCCGCCCGCTCTCTCACAGGCACGGCGCGAGAGGGCGGGGGGGCAGGAGTCCCTCAGAGAGCGCGGGGACCTCGCGCTGCTCACGGCACCGGCACGCGCTGGTGCGGCCGCCGCTCGCCTCGGCTCCCCGCCCCGCCGGTTCAACCGGCCCGGGGCCGCCGGCAGCGCCGCGCTCTCACCCGCGCCTCTAGCGAGCCCTGCCGCCCGCCGGCCTAGGTCTCCACAGACGCGGCCCCAGGGTTCCCGGGCCTAGAAACTCCTCAGACACCCCGGGAGCCTTGCAGGCCTCCCACAGCACGGCAGCTGCTGCTGGTCACGTTTACCCCACAAAACCCCCTCGATCCCTTTGGATGTGTTATCTCCAAGAGAAACAACCGTATCTTGTAACTGGGGTATCTCCAGTGGCCAGGGGGCAGCTGGTCCTTCTCCCTATCTCTGAGCAGGAGAGCTTTCCTCAGACGCTGTCTGTGGAGCAGAGCCTGTCTTAACCTTCTAGGGAAGGACTTACAAGTGTCAGGGATTACTAAAATACAAGCGCTGAGAAAAGACTGAGAAAGAGAGTTAAACTGATTTCTACACTTCTTACTGTTGCTCAGAGAAGCCACAGCATTGCTCTGGGTTGTTTTGGTTTTTTTTTTGACTGGTAGCAATCTTGCATACTGCTTTAAAAGTCTGGTAAAATTCGTGCCTGGAAATCTAAGTCCATGTAGCAAAATCCATCCATGGAAATACTTTACAGAACACACTGAAGACACAGGCTGAATAGATGTATTTATGAATACACAACCAACCTTCAGGGATTTTCCCTCTGTATTTGCTCCTATAAGCCCAGCACTTTTTGTCAGGAATCATTTAAATGTCCAGGAGAAAGGGGCACAAAAGCCTGAAATTATTTTGTTTGTCCGTAGGATGCTTTGTTTTCAGAACTCCTTTGAAAAAAAGTACAAAGACAGAATGAAATAGGAAAACTTCCTCTCTGAATATCGAAGGTAGACTAATTTCTAAATTAATAACAGAAACATTTCCATCTCTAGTGCAGCTTGGTTTCACACATTCTAAATTCTTCCCAAATGTCGTGTGCAGTTACCTTTACCAGACAACAGTAATCCTCATTAAGAAACAAACCCCAGCCTCTATTCTCTGAACCTCTAAAGATCCACTTGACAACACCAGTCATGTATGGGAAAAGATCAATGCTTAGTAAAGGGTAATGTGCAGCTGAGTAATGGCCCAGCTCTGCTTTGGCCTATAACAAGTTTTGAGACCAAAATTTCTTTCAGCACAGAGATTCATATTTCACACACAAAAAAATATCCCAAAACAAACAAAACAAACCAGCAACCAAATCTTTGTTCATGGAAATATAATTGCTTCAGGTAAAATCAAGTTACATAATTAGAACAACAAAGAAAAATTCTACCACGCGGTACATCTGTTGCCATGTGCATAAATTCTCTATGACTTGCCAAAGTAATTTATCCACCCAGAACACACATCCAAGCCGGCCAATATCTAGTGCTGAGCAGAAAGGAAATTTAAAGAAAGGCACATCATTTATCATTACAGACAGCTCAGCAATATTGTGAACAGGGAGCACAATTTCAGTGGAGGGGGAAGAGGGAGTGGGAGAATGAAGATTGGAAATGCTTGCTGAGCTCAGAGCCTGCTGCAACAGCAGCTTGACATCAGGATCTCAAGGGCTACTTCCTCGGAGAAAAGAGGAGTACAGAAAGCCGTGTCTTAACTATTCAACCTTGTCCCAACACACATTGTAATTCAATGAATTGCTATTTTCTGATGGAAAAACTTGCTGTTAGAAAACTTCTGACCACCCTTGTATAACTCGCAGTAGAATTTAATATGAAGAATAAACAAGCTCACCCCTCTATGGCAGTCTTATGTTAAGGCTGAAACCTTCCAGAATTAACTGTTTCAAAAAGTCCATTTTCATATGCTGCATGTAAAATTCTACCCCTTCCCCTCCACACTTAGGGGAGTTCTTCACAAGGGTTTCTATGCAGTTATCCTCTACAAAAGCCTGTCTCCTGAATTTTTCAACACACTGTTCACCTTTCTAGGCTACAGGATGGTAGGGCAGGGTGAGGCAAGGATACGTTATTTGTGGTAATTTCACTGTTTGACCCCCCCAACTTTATGAATGAATCCAGTTTAGGTAAGAGGACGTACTGACGTATGGTATCAACTTCATCCTACACAAAAGAAGCCCTAAATCCATGAGCAGGCTGTAAACAGTGTCTGTGAGGTTTCAGGCTCCCCAGAGGTTATACACAAGACAGCTCTTGATGATGCATCAACAGCGATGCCCAGTGAGATACTTGGAGGAAAGGAGCACCCAATGCAGCTCCAGATAGAAGAGATGATAGGAGCTGCAGGGAGTAAATTTTACTGGAGGCAGATTTTAAACAAGTAGTTTGGGAGATATCTATATTTTCAGGAGCTATTTCAACTGAACTGCCTGCAGCAGAGTCTTGGATGAAAGCACAATTGCAAGCTGCTGAACACAAGCCCCAGTTACTCTGTTCCTACTGCACATTACAAGTCTTACTCAACTGTGTAAGCGAGCACAGACCCTTCCGCTCCCACCCTCCCTTTGGAGATGCTATGGCAGTAACACGTCTTCTTTCTAAAATGAGACACTTCCACCTTTCCAGGCTGTGGACTAGGGAAGAAGGATCTGCAGTCATTTTAGCTGTGTGCCCAGTCAGGGATACAGCAAAGAATCTCCATTCTCCTGCACACGTACCAAAGGAGTGTGTTTTCAGTTCTTAATTTCTGGGAGGTCCTTGATTTTCCTGCTTCAGTTTCTGAGACACAGAAATTACACAGTCATTTCTCTGCCACAGAGCTAAGTTCAGAAAAATCAGCTGGCTGCACAAGAAACACTAGATAATTAAAATACACGTCTCTTTCAGTCATGCTGGAAAACTTAAACAACTGTACAGTAAATGTTTTAGCTATCATGAGATCCTGAAAGCCTGCAATAGCACTTTCAAAAAGAGAGAACAAATTAAGGAACAGTAAAAAAAAATGGACTAAGAAATAATCAGAACCCATAAATATTCCAAACAGAGGAGTGAAGGACGTTCTGCCAACCAAATGTTCCAATTAAAGGGCAAAGACTGAAGACAGTCATTGTTCATGAACCAAGACTTATATCTGTCATTGCTGAAGGATGAAAGTAAGATGAAGTTCATTGTCCACCTAGATTATCCCTGACACACCAGAAGAACCAAGTGAGCCAAGATGGCATTCCTTTCCTAGATGCCATCAACCTGCATCAAGCAAAATGGAATGCTGTGAGATAACTCCGATGAAGCAGCCAAATTAATCCTAACAGTTTCCTGCCTGCACTTTGGGGAATTCCACTCTTAAGATCAGAGAGATGTATCTGTACTGAAAATGTTTTACTCTTATTGAAGAACAAGGACATTTTATGAGAACCCACTTCACCAGTGAGAGTTGAGTCAGACAGTCTGTTTTAAAAAACGGGAAAACAAACAACCCACCCTCCCAAAAACCAGGGGAAAAAACAAAAAACAAAACAATTTTAAAAAACCCAACCAAACAACAATTAAAAAACTTCAACACCCCACAAAAAAATCCTAACAACAACAAAAGAAATCCAACCCCAAACAAACAAAAAAAACCATACTACTTTCATCACATCTTGATTCCTTTTCCAATGGGATGTTCAAAAGCTTATTAATCCAGATTATGCATAGTTTAATCAAATGTCAAGAAAAAATAAGATCAGAACACTATTACTGACAAGAAGAAAAATTGTCCCTGACTCTAAGGGTCCTAAGTTCAATGTGGTGAAGGTAGAAATGGTATGCACACACCAAAAAAAAACCCCAAAAAACATAAGCCAAATGCAGAAAATTTCAGTATTTTATGGCTTTCATACAGAGTCAGAGATCAGCCTGGCTTTGCCTGAAATAGGATCTAAGTTTTCACACCACTGTCAGTTTGTTAAAGAACACATGGAAAGGTTCAAACTGAAATAATGCCTGAAACTAGATAACCCAACTCCGTGTCTGGACTGTGTTTTAGATCCTTCACGTAGTTCTAGTTAAGACTCTTTCAGCTGTTTTTGCTGTCTGATGGGTGATTAAATGACGTGTTTTTAAAAACACAGAACATTGGCCATTTTGTGTTTCTGGTGCCATCCTTTTAAATTTCATGGAAACAGAGTGAAACCAACCTAGACTGGGTTTGAAATTCCTATCACTAACTGTACTCAACATATAATGCCAATTCACGTAATACGTAAACATGAAAATTTTTATAAGGGAAGTTGAAAAATTGTCAAAGAATTTGGGGGGGGAGGGAAATGGGGTGGTTTGTCTTTGTTCATCTCCTGACTGACCTCCTCGGGTTCTTGTAAAATGATATTGATTCCTCAGATCAATGTCATAACATAACACAAAATAGTAATATTTTTAATTATTTTCTATTGGGCAGGAGGAACTTAGCTGGTGAAAAGTGGACAGGCAGAGGGCATGTGTTACTTTTTAAAGCTGCTGTAGGCAAGTAGAAAGCAGAAAGTTCCAACTGGCTGAATAGCACATTATGCACAAAAATTATTTACAGTTCCTTTATGGCACATCAGGTGCAAGAATTCCTCAGTTGCTTCTTCTCTCCCAACACTACAACTTATTCTCCAAATCAGTGGTGCTGATTCAGTTGTTTCTATGGCTGTATTTCAAAATAGATCTGTTTAGTGATCCATCTGGAGTATTTAAAAATGTTACCCCCTCTGCAACTCACACACCCAGCTGCTCAAAGAAAAGGATTGTTTTCTAGAGTGGATCTAGTGCATGGCCACATTAAACACCCATTCCATGGCTGAACCTGCCCTGTAGGATCGTATCTGCTGTCAGGGCAAGTTCAGACAGGAAAGACTCCTGTCCTAAGCCAGATTTACTGCTAAAGAAATCACACTGTAGATCCACAGGCTGAATCCACATTAGGGCTCGTTATGGGCAGGTCTCTCCCAGAAACATCTGCGCAATGCCATCCCCATCACCCCCTATTAAAGTTAACTCATTTGTTACATCACACCGGGACCTGGCCTTTTGTTCCCTGTCAATAGTGCAATGTACCCTGTACGATCCAAAAGCCACACAGGGCAAGTGTCCTTTCCGTGTTATTAAAAGAGAAGTGGTGCCAATCAACCTAGGACAGTGCAGAGGCTGAGCCCTATCTCGGAAAATTCTCAGATGCTGACACTCTTATAACAAAATTAATTACTACTCTGTATAGCCCAATTGACAGAAACCCTGGGCCCTTTGACAGTGACATGTCAAAATACAATCAGTGTGGATGTAGTAAGGCATGCTGAAACCGGCCTTGTACTGTAAGTATCATCATCAACTGCGGGGAAAAAAAAACCCCACAACCTCCTCTTTTTTGGTATGGAGTCACATTTTTATTTTCATAAAAGAACAGGCCACTGAATTTCACACAAAAAAAAATTGCTGAAGCAAGTCACTATTCTCATGTAAAATACACATCTCTAAACTAATGAGTACTTGCAATGAAGAGAGTGAAGTTAAATTATTCCTACATATCCTACAGATGTTGTAGGCAGTCTGAAGCATATGTGTTCGGTTTAGTCATTTTAGGAAATGCAAAGCCATATATCAGCTTATCTGGAAGGTTAATTTTTATTATTTTTTAGCCCAAGGACATTTGAGCACAGGCTTATTCTTTTCATTGGATAATCATAACTGGAGATGCAGATATTTCTTTGTTCTTTGTAAGCTTCCTAGAAACAAATACCAGAAGCTATTCTGCAGGGAAGACTCAGACTCTTAACAAGAACAGCTTTTGCAAAGTAATGTTGTCTAAAAGCTAGGAAATGAGAGAGGGACAGTAGTTTTAACATATTTTCAGTACAGATTCCTTCTATAAATTTGAATTGCCGCAGTTAACTGATACAAACTTTGGCAGATTTTTAGCAGACCAGATGTCCACAATAAAATGTTATTTAATGTATCTGTGAGCAGTTTCCAATATGCAAATAACTCAGTTTCTGCAAACATCTGATGGACAACTGCCAAAATGATGGGTGCTGAGTTCAACAGAGTAGAAGTGGCTATAAAGATTCTTAGTTTTCTGATAAAAGCACCATTTAAAATATTTATTTATTCATTTTATAATAATGCATAAGGAACACATTTGTTTCCAGCAAATAGTCCAAAAACATAATAAAGTTATAATGAACTCTGCAATAAAAGCAACAATGCCTTCAGCATCAGAAAGATGGAGGAAGAAAAAGCAAATTGTCCAAAGGATGCTTAGCAATTGTTTCCCACATAAATTGTATGAGGTACTTTCACACAGTTACTGGACTTCAAAGTGCTCTAGTAGTTGTGTCGCTTGGTTTTCATCCTGCTTCCTATGATCCTCTGACACCAACAGGCCAGCAGACCAATACAGCTGACTGGCTTGATGACAGACTTGTCTTAACATATGAGAAAGCGCCTTGGTGTATTACCTCCCCCTGACAGAGCACTCTTCAACATCAGGAAAGCTAGCTAGATCATAGCCTCCAAAACATGAACCACCACCACATCCTTCCCAAAGTACAGGACCTATGGCAAAGGGCATTAAGGCAGTGCTGATGCTCAAGTAGAAAATAGGGATTTACAGCTCCAGCACTCTTTCTAGGCTTCTTCATGGTAGCTATTTTCTCATTTTCCTAAATAACTGAAATAATTTCACCCAGCTGATGGGTCTTCTCAGTTTGTTGTAATGTGATTTTTAAACAACCACCTTGCTGACATACTAAATTATCTCCAGATTATTTTATTAATCTTATAAGAACATTAACAAAATCAGTTATGTACGGTATTTACTGCTGTAAATCAGTAGTGTGTTCTAATTTATGAGAAAGCCCCTTTCCCTCCGACTCCAAAGGAGACATGATTGACCCTGACACGGTTATGTGCTCCAGAGGGGAGACAGTCTGTCATGTTCAATCATTTCTTGATCAAATCCAAAATGGCAAGTTAATTGTTTAATTAAGGGAACAAGGCCCTTAGAAACTTCCATGTTCTACATAATTTTATAATGGGTCTACATAAATAAAATAAATAAGGTCTGATTGAATGGAGAGAAATTTCATAAGCAAAATCAGTGTTAAATATATGCGATACTCACAAAAAGCTATCAACAGCTCATCTCCAGCAGTTGAACCCAACAAAATAAGTTGAGTTTGATGTAAGTATTTTGCAATTCATATGAAAAAAAATAATTGGCACATTTAAACACTAGTTGTACCTCATTTAGGTGGTGCTGTGTTTAAGACAAAGAATGGACCACAAAACCAGAATTTTGTTTTACTTCTTGAAGTAATCCTGAAAAACAGGATTAACGCAAAGCAATTAGTAGGAAATTGTGCTACCAGTGCTGCCACATTGTGTGTGCCTTTCACATCACAGAGGATTTTTGCCATCAAAGTTGCTGCTTCCTGTATCTAGAGGTCACTTTCCACAGCCAGTAAATTTCATTTTTATAATGCAAAACTATCCATTTGCAATTCTGAACTAGGTACTTAACCATGTACTGATTTATTTATCTGTGAATGGGCCCCACACATGATAAATCCCAGTATTAAGGAACGTGAAATGCACTGATTCTTATTGATACGTTATTCACCGAGTACCGTGTACCTGCCCTTCTCATCAGTGGAACTTCTCCCAGCATTATGAATAGCTTTCAGAAGTCTCCTTCTCTCTCCCAAAACTCTGCCACAAAAATTATTTCTTTCTTTAGCTTAAACAGTCATTATTTGATTGAAACTCAAAACAAAGTTAATCATCAATTTTTGAACAATCACAGTTTTAAATTCTGACCTCAACATAGCTAAAAGCATTTGTACAATTCTGCCAGCATTACACATCTGAGGTTTCTAATGATACCTACTATTCTGTAGCAAAAGCAAGTAGGTTCAAACTGGCTTTCCAGAAAGATTTAAACTTCTGTGTTTTGTCCGGTGTTTGCTTAAGGCCAGAGGTACGTACACGTTGGCTGTGAAATTCAGGTCAGTTGGTACGTGTTGAGCTGCAGGAACTCCTTAAAACTCCTGATTGTTAGAAGTTATCTGAGGAAGCCCATACATCACAGTCGTGTACTAGAGCTGAGACAATTCGGCCACAGAAGTTCTGATGTTGGAGTTCTGCTTTGTGTGTGTGTTTGTTTTAAATACATTTAAGCCATATCTACGTCCAATAGCTTTACAAAACCAGGATTTTTTTTAATAAATATTTTTCTTTACGTAAGGAAGAAATTATGAGGACTGTGAATTCTGGAAGTTCCAGATCCCAGAGCTTGCATTCAACACAGATCTGCCTGAGGAGTGGACAGGATGCTTGTTTCTAGTTTTAGGAGCATAGCTATTTTAGGAGAGGGAGGGAGGAAAGAATAATAGAGAGAGGGAGAGAGAGATCTGGACTGCAAGACTCACTCAAGAACCTTAAAATTGCATAACAGACCCCCTAACCTTCTATATTTATTTGGAAGTTATGAGCTTTCCAAAACAATAACAGTTACATTCTTTTCATTCTGACTTTTACTTTTTTTCATTGTGACATTTCCCAGCTTCTCTTCATCTTAATTACATGTGAGAAAGTTTCTAAGCTTTTAGCATAACTCAGTTTCATGAAGAGAGAACTTTAAAAAAAAAAAAAACCACAAACAAACATAAATTATTTTTAAATTAATGACAAAATAAAGTGAACAAACCTTGCTGGACACCGATACTTCAGTGTTTTTTCTTTATGCCACTCTGCTGAAAAACACCTCAATAAAATTCCCCTGATGAACAGTGGGCCAGATTAGGTAAGAAACCAGCAAGAATGCAGTGTTCTTGTACCGATATCCACTCACACAGGAGCAGAGGGAAACCAAATAATCCTGCCTGAATTCATCAGTGTTTAATCAAAACCTGACTTTTCTCTCCCATCAATTAAAAGATTTGCAGAAGGCAGAAGAGAGGAAAAGGTAATAAGTCTAAATGTGATGAGGGAACCGGAGGGTCACATCAATAAAGACGCTTTTTTTTAACAATTGTCTTTGCTCCAGAATGAGCAGAGAAGCACAAAGAATCTACTTTCTCCAACCACGCTGAGGAGCTGTGCTAAATCTCTGATTAGACAGAGATTTTCTTTAAACTTTTATAGGAATGAGAAGGTCTCCACTAATGAGAGTTTAAGGGAATTTCTTAAATCTAAAGTGAAGGATACCAGGAGTTGAACATAACCTGAGGGTTTTCCTGTACATGTTCACTAATATTACAAAGAGCTTTCAGAAAACCCTCTGAAGATCCTGTTTCCTGCAGGAAGAAAAAGCAGCAGGGCAGAGAAGACTTTTGGGAGCTGAAAAGGAAAGAATATTGCTATAAAGTTACATACACAGTATGTTGTTAGAGAAGTGAGAGTTTTCCAAATGCCATAATGTAAATCCTGTATCTAGGAGGTAATTTGAAAAGGGAAAAAAAAAAAAAAAAGTTATTTTCTCCTTGCCTCTTCGTAAGACAAACATACAAAACCAGTACAACCTGAACAGGAATATGATACTGTAACTGGGGCAATAGCTCATTGATAGTGCTTGTGAAAATGTAGCACTGAACCTTTCACAAACAGTAACTCAACCCAGGTCTGTCAGGATTACACCCAAGGAAGAGCTGAGGAAGTACAAGAGGATTTTTTACCCTTCCAGAAATGCCAAAGTCTTCTGTCCTACTTGCAATGAGGAATTAGACAGCCCCCGTTCACACCCAGATGGCAAGTGAGCCATTTGAAATTACTGTCTGAGAAGTGTTGCATTGGCAATGGTGAACTTAAAAAACAAAACAGAACACCCATTAGGTCATTTAAAAGGTACAGTGTTTTTCCCCTGTTTTGTGGCCATAACTAAGCACAGCAGCCTTGCACTGTGCTGTCTGTCTCTGTACTGTGCAGGGCCAGACAGCTGATCCTCCTGCAGTTCCCGGTACAGTGCTAACTGTAGCATGTCACAACGTGAACATGTTTAAGCTGCACCTACTCAATGACCTATTGTCAGGGGGAGGGGGGAGAGAACGAAAAATCCCCAGCAACCACACCAAACTTGTCTGCCTTTATTGTGTTCAATGGAAGCAGTGTTTTCAAAATAGTATCTTGCTATAAAGCACAGACAGAGGGGAAGATTTAACCTTTGTATAAATGGAGAGCAGTCAAGGGCAATAAAAGCTCATGTCAGGTAAGAGAGGCTTATCAATGCTGACAGGGGTAGGAATGGAGAAGTCAGAACACTTGCTCCTGAGCACAAGGAGACTCACGGAGACCTTTATGAAGCTCTTTTTGTTACAGAAAGCTCCTTTGATGTTGGAAGATCTGCCAGGGAGGGGAGCCACCTTTCCAAACCCTGAGGAAGACAGTAGCTTGCCTTTCCAAAACATGGTGACTGAAGTAGGAAATACTGCTGCGACAGCTGCCATAGCAAAGGGAGCACAGAAGGCAGCACCTGGACGACAGGACACTTCACAAAGCAGTCCTTCACCTTCTGGGGCCAGCCTGTGGCACATCCCAGCACCGCCTGCATGAGACGTGCAAGGGAGCACCGGTTGATGGGAGCAGCCCTGGGCAGTACACTGAGGGAGGATGGGCTGTGGGCACAGAACAGAGATGCAAGAAATCATCATAGAGGTGGTAAATGGGCATGAAGGGAACCAAATGACAGCCAGGCGAATTACAAGCTACCAAAACTAAGGCATATGGAGTTGCTGTGTCCAGTTGGTCCTGAAAGCACCATAAACTCTCCACAAAGACACACATTTAAGTTTAGTGCAGGAAGTTTAAACTTGGAAGAAACATGATCAAAAGGTTACAACTGGAATGAAGGAGAAAGAACAGATGGGGAATTGTGTGGCTTGTGGGAAGGAGACTGAAAAAGTTTGGATGTTAGAAAAACTAAAAAGAAAAAAAAAAAAAAGCCACCCATAAAACCCCAATAATACATTTCTAAACATTGAGGAAAATCCTGAGGCAACGTCAAAGAGGATGTGCCTTTAGAAATCACAGTGAAGATGGTCACAAAGAGAAACTGCTGGAGCATCCTGGCCCCCTGACAGGAACACACTGTATGCAGCAGCTACAAGGGAACCTACAGCACACTGTAGCAGAGGAGCAATTGGTGGATGTGCAGCTGACATTACCTCTGGAGTGGTCTCTGAAGCTGAGGCCTTCCCTGGCCATTTTCCTTCATTTGGCCTCAGCTGAAACACCTTGATGCTGACACCTAACATTAAATCATCACACTTGTCTGAAAGATCTCTCTACATGTAAATAGCATAGAACCACCTTTCATACTCTTTCTCACGTTAATTTCTTCAACAACCAAAGTTTGTTTTCTTAAAGATTTCAGGTAAAATATTCAAAAGAGATGTTATAATTCCCTATGGAATTAAAAAAAAAAGCGGGGGGGGGGGGGAAGAAACCAAGCTCTAAGTTTGATGCGTGCAACTGAAACATGGAAATATTTGCTTACAATAGTCCACACTGTCTTTCTGCCAGTCTGCTGCACAATGGGAGCTTACACCTTTGTAACTCAGAACTTCCATTACATAAGCCCCAAAGCAGCTTGCGAAGTGTGACCCTGCCTGGAGGTCTGTGCCTGTGGTATCCCGGACGCTGCAGAACCAGTCTCCTCCCTGTTATCCCACACATGCACACACAAAAGAGTGTACAACATTTCCAGTTTGAATCACCAACTCTCATGTATTCAGCATCCAGAGGAGTACTATACCTGTCGTATTTGGTACCACTCAGGTTTCATAAGACAGTCAGTGGCTGACACAAGGTTAGCTTTGGAAAGAATCCTGTCTCCACCTTTCGCATGTATTTGACACTAGGACTATCTCCTTTGTTAAAGTCTTAAACACATTTCATTTCTGCAGGGAAACTTGGAGAAACTTGGTTCTTTAGAACCAGAGAGAAGCTCAATACCAGGCCCCCTTTAGCATCTCCTGTACTGTTGTGATGGTTCTGAATAATATTTAATGTTTTCTGTTTTTCAACAATAATTCTGTTTCCTTGACAGAAAATACAGGAATAACATTTTGTTCAGTATTCTACCAGCAGCACAAGTGTCCTAGATAAAAAACATAAAATACTTGGAATAATAGTAGTAGCTAGGGGGATTGTGCTTATGGACTATTTGTTATTATGTTATGTGAATTGCAGGAAGCGACTCAAGTGAATATTTGTACTTGTGCAATTGTATTTGCTTTGTATAGAGTGGCTCTCGTAATGCGCGGATTCGTGCAGTCTTTGTCTTTTACATGGCTTCCCAAGAGGAGAAGCAGTAGTGAAACCAATAAAGCAGGCAATAAACCCGTATTAATAATGTATGCAGAGCTGTAGATGTCTATTTATATGACACAATATTAAAGTGTAAATGCTTTTTTTTTTATTAAATGAACATGAATGACCAAAACAATGTTCTTTGCTTTTATACCAACAACAATGGCATAGTGCTATGCGTTAAGGAACTCTTTCACTACACACACAAAAAAAGCCCCCAGATGTTTACTACTGTGTATGTAATATAATATTAGTAAGAAAAAAAAAAGACAATATGAAGTACAGAAAATATATTCAATATTCATGTGCTTATTGTTAAAGATGATAAACAGAATATACTAATTCAGTGTCAAAACCAGATTTGCCCAAATATCCTGATATTTGTAAAATTAAATTAAATCCAACAACACTTGTAAGAAATAATAAAGAAATAATAAACCCTCAAGTTCTTATCTAAGAGATGATTTTGACACTGAACAGCAAACAGTAAAGACTGATGCATCTTCATTTGAAACTGCAGCACAGATATAGTCTTGCATAAACCTTAGGCAAAGATCATTTTAGGGGTTTTTTTGGTGACTAACGTTAGTAAAGATTATTTTTTTAGACTCTTGTTCACATAATGTAATCACCTGTTTGAGTGCTTTTAGGTCATTACAGTGGCTTGGTGCAACACATTTTTTTCACACTTCACTAAGACAGTATGTGACTCACAACTAAATGAGAAGGAGGTACTGTGGCCACTGTCAGGGAAGATGTCAAATTTCACTTCAGGATTTAAAAATTTCATCTTGCTGAAAGTGTCTTTGGCATACGTATTTGGTTAACTGGTAGATCTGAAATATCATTATTAATGGACATAATATTTTAATTGGAAAGCAGTAGTTATCATTGTTACTATTTATTATTTAAACCAAGGAGATCCCCAATCTTTCAGCAAGCCTCTGATGCCCTGAGTTTTTGTACTCAAAGACAGATAAGCATAGAACAAGCAGAATTTTCTTTTCTTCTGTAGTGACAAGACTACAAAGTAGTATCCTCCTCTACTGGGGTTTTGGTGTATATGAAGAGAAACCAGAAGTATTTCTGTTTGATCAAGCACTTAATATCAGAGTTGGATCTAAGTTTCAGTTTTTACCATTTTTGTGCTAGTGACAACTATGGACCTGGATCAGCAGTGTAAAAATCCAATTAAACTAATTTTACGACCACAGTTACCCACATGCTTGCAAGCTCTGCTGAATTGCCAAAGCTGTTCTGACACTACTTTTTGTATTCAGCTTGGAGAAGACAGGTACCAGAACCAACGTGTCCATGTCATCAGGTGGCAGGGCTAAGAACTAATTTTTCATTATGACTACTACAAAGCAGTACTTTCTTAGCTATTTCAAATTATATTTGACAAATGCATTGGGGACAGCATGAAAAAAGGTGTTTCTACCATTTTGATTAATTCCCTAGCATATATCATATCCAGATTTTTATTCACACAGGGAGAACCAGCTCTGCCCATATTCCCAGACACAAAGACCTCTGCTGCCTCTCACCTGAAAGAAGGACACGTGCATCTGTGCTGTCCTGAGTGCTGTTCAGCGCCTGGGATAGCTTTGAATTCCACCAGAGCTCAGTAGCAACAGCAAGGCTTCTGCACAGGACCCGCTTTACGCCTTCACAGTCTCCCAGGCAAGCCACAGCCATCCTGTCCTCTCATCTCTCCCCTTGCCTACCACTGTCTCAGTTTGCATCTTCACTTCTTCCTTCACTAATTTACAGGTTGGAGGGGAGAAGCTTTACCTGCTGCTGTCAAACAAGAGAATTGGGGAGTGTGCAAATACAGAGAGATACAGGCGTTCAGAGGGACTGTGATTTGAAATACATTCTTCAAAAAAAAGAAAGATCTGACTTGGTCTTTGGGAATGACAGACTGCGATTTTCTTATTTTTGCAGAAAGGACTACGCACATCAAGGGAGAGCAGTACCCACCTGAGAATTTTTGTATAGATATATCTTTGAAGAAGGAGCTTCCAGCATAAATTCTACAATTACCAGGGGACAGATAGGTAGTCTTTCACAGGAGGAGGGGAAAAAAAAGAGTTATAAACAGAAAAAGTCATGTAGTTTGGAGAATAGAAACAAATCAAGACAAGAACAAAAAAAAAAAAAAGACTGACAAAAGAACCTGTCCAATTTTTTAGAAAGTTTCAATCTATTCAATACTTGTTTGCAGGATTGCTGAAAGTGTTTGTATCTCTCTGCAGTGAAAGATGGACCCCTGAAGAATTAGATGTTCATGTTGGATGAAGAGACAAGTTTTCAGCCTCTCTAGTGCTCAGCACTCTGACATACACAGTGAGGCTGGGTAATTGCTCAGTCCTACAAACACCAGAATACTTTAACAAAAAACTTCTATCTAGAAAATGCACTGAAAGCATACTGGATTTGAGCAATATTAGGATTAAAGCACATGCTGATAGTTGGAACTGAATCAGGATCCAAGTTAAGAAGAAAAATGTTCAGCTATCTCACCCCTCCTGACCGAGATTATATAATTTGAACTTTATGACTGTTGTTAATACAGAAGAGAATAAATAAATGTAAAAAGGTGATGGCTACATGAAGAGATGCATTAAATTCTGAAATAAAGTTCAAAATAAATATAAAAGAAGCTGCAACAGAAGAGTAAAATCTAAGCTGTTTGACCTACAGGATAAACAACCAAGAAAGAGCCTGAGGCTTCTTCCAGCTCCCACTGTGTTTCTTTGAACAAATCACATCATTTCTCTTGGATCTCACTTCCCTCCTAACCTTTGCCAGTCTTCTCTAGTTGGCCTCTAAAGATCTTCAGGCCAGGGCTTGTTTCTGATTATGCTATACCAAGCACAGTCTCTACTGGGTCCTCTGGGCAGCCTGGTATGAAAACATTGATACCTGCAGTACCACTGAGAACTGCTGAACCACTGTATTAGATGTATCTGGATTGCTAAGAACATAAGAATGTCTGTCCAGGGTCAGACCAAAGCCCAGTGCAGGGTTCATCCGACCTCCCTGTTACCAAAGGTCCAGGAAAAAGCATAAGCACAGGACAAGCATTTGGGGATATTTCCTTAAATACTCTTTCCCAACCCAGATTTGTAGCTGAATGACTTTTCACGCCAGCAGCAGTGATACTGGTGTCTTTGTTTAGATGTTGCAGTGCCAGCAAAACATTTCAGCTAAGGAGGACATCCTGCAGGAATTCACTACTGCAGGTGGCGAGCTAACTAACAAAAACTTATTTTACAATGATGTAGGCAACTGCAGAGTTTATTTCCTGAGGAAATCACACAGTGACTGATCAATATAGACAGTGAATGCTCTAACCTATGGGGAGAAGTTTCTTCCATGGTCTGGGAGTGACCTGGAATTGCTACCAAAACTCCTAAACCCCGAGAGGGTATTAGATACTGCTTTTCTATTAGGAGCTCTATGTCAGTGCTGATGATTTCGTCGTAACCCAGACTTGTATGCAGACTGCTTTTCTGTTACTTTATGTCTTCCCTATAATCCTTTCATTCTGAATAAATAGGATTTTGCTTTATGGAAGCTGGTGAACCTTATGCTGAACTAAAAATCAGACTTGCAGTTAATTACCAGGATCTGCAATCTAAAGCCCTGCAATCTAAACATTTTATATAGAGAAAATTGAAGCAAAAAGAAATTACTTAGGCCAAAATAGAAAATCTAATCAGACTTTGGCAGAATTCAAAACAGCATTAAATCTCTTATTGTAATTGCAAAACATATTCCAGTAAAAACTGATCATCAAATAGCAAAGGTATTAAGAACTACATATACAGTATGGTATTTGGGACGCTATATATCAAAACTTTATCAAGCCATTAACATCCCTAGTAATAGACTACCCTTTTTTTTTTCCCCCAAGACAAATATATGGTAGATATAGAGAAAACTCTGTTAGGAAAGGGGGACATAAAAGTGTCTAAGAAATATGCACAGTATGTCTCGTATGAATAACAACAGCGCCGCTGTCATAGTGCATTGCTAAGCACTTCAAAAAGGATCTCCTGTTTTTCCAAACATCAGAAAGACAGACCCTGTTCTCCTCTGCGCTTCCATCATTTCATTTCTGTATGGACCACCTTGTCAAGAATATTAAAATAATAGCCAAACATTAAGCCAGATGCTTTTATATGAACATGTTCTGACCTGAGGCTGATTGTACCCCAGAAGTTTGGGCAAATCCCTGGTCAATCGTTTTCTCAATTTTCAAGAGCAAATATTTATGTGCATATCCAACACAGGCACCCACTTTGGCAATCCTGTGCCAGCATATGCAGCTGATTTGGGTATAGATTATCCAGACCTAATACACCATTTCTTCACTTGGAGATATTGCAGAATTACCTGCAGAACACTGAAATCCTCTGAGATATTGTTGCAAATGTAGTGTGAACTTCTTACCACTGTGTCAGGTCAGCCCGCACGTAAGCTGAAAAAGCATGCACAAATGGTGCTCTACAGGCCCATAGAAAACTTCAGAATTTACTGAAGAAAGACCTTAAACACTTAAAACGTTCATAACTCACATCAGTTTTACCTGCTTTTACTGGCCTTTGGTTCTGCAAAGTGTTCCAAATGAAATACACACTCACTTAGGAAACTCTCAAGCGCTTCAGCCCTGTTTCACTCTCAACAAGGGAGTCCTAAAAATAAGTTCAGAATTACACTGCCAGGCATAGTGATCCTGAACTTCCATTGCTGCTGCCTGGACTCTTCCCTTGCTTGAGGTATCCTGCAATGGCTCTTTCCACACTCACTGTATCACTACCAGCTACAGCACTTCAGTCTCACACCTCTTGGGGAGAAGAGGTATGAGGTAAATAGCTAAAACTTGCAAGGCTAGAGGAATACAGTCTCCAGAGTCCATATTTCCACACAAACTGCTCACTGAAACCAATTTGATATTCTCTTTAATTGATTTAGCATCCTGCCCTTTACAGAGCAGCAAACAAGGAACAGCAGCAGCTGTTGATTAACTGTCAGTTCAACTCACTCCCTCCATTCACCTGTGCAGCGGATCTGCAGACGCACCCACCTGAACTAACAGCCCCATTCAAACAAGAAGGTAAAAGAAAAGGGAAGAAATAAAAGAAGGGGAAAAGGGCCCCTCCTGAAGCTATGAAAATGAATGAGGAAAAAACCTGTCTCTGAAAAATGTCCATGTCAGATAGTACTCAGTGCATCTGCCAACAGAAAGTTCTGTACCAAGCTACTGGGACAACAGAGAAAAAAATGGTACAGTTAGGGACTGTTTGGAACTCCTAGGACAAATAACAAATAGCACTTGGTGACTCTGAAAACAGATTTTTGCTTGGAATCTTAGGTTAGTCTGTGGACTTTTACAGATAGATGCAGACACCAGAGTGAAGCCTTTACACTATTCATTTCCAAAGAGGCTAAGATAAGTGGGACTGCCATTGCAGTCAAAACCATCGAGAACTAGTACACGAAACATCTGATACCTAAAAAAACCCCACACCCCTCATTCTGTAGTGGAGCAAAAACCCTTATTCTTAATATTTTTTTTCCTTTTTTATGAAGTTTATCTTTTTAACACATTTTGAAGTCATGAAGCTTAGTCTCTTGAAAAACAAATCTATGAAAAAAGCACACATCAGTTTGTGCTTAGACAGACCAAAAGGTTTGAGAGCAAATCTGCCCCACAGCCTTAGCTCAGTGTTTGCCCCTTTTTTCCAGTCCTGCCCTGCAAATCATCTAGTACTTGTAGAAGATTCTTCCTTCTCATCCTCCATGTCATCTTCTCAGAGGTTTCCCCAAAACTGAATATGACACAGGACCCAGAGGTACCATACACCTTTCTGGAGTGGGAACTGGTCCCAGGCTCCATCTGAAGTGGTACTGGATATCTACGTTTGGGCAACCCAGTGGCTGGGTGCCCTCTGTGCCTCACAGAGGAGTGATTCCCCTCCCACCATCCTGAGTCAGACACCACCAGCCCCAGACCAAGGCAACCCTGCTGCCTCCCCATCCCACCTGGCTACACTCCTTTAGGAAAATATACATTACTACAGGATTTATTTTAATATTTTTTTTAAAGAACACCAAAACTGCACAATAATGCCCTTGCCATAATCACTTGGGCTTTGTAATTTACATGTATGGGATCTACTAAATCAATGCAGACCATAAAAAACAAACCAGAGAATGTTAAATGCTAAACACAGACATTCCTCCGAGACACCTCTCAAAGTGGGAGAAAAACTATCATAGTTATTATTGTTGAGAGCCTGATGCAACTCTGAGCTTTCCTGGTGAAATTCAAACCTGCAATAAATATATGTCTTTCTTTACAGTGTGTCAAGTTTTCTTGCTGTACTATTTTTAAGACATTGTAGCAACAACAACACAGGAATAACATCCCATAAATAGATAGATTCTATACACAGCATACCAGAAATCCTGAACTTCTTCATTATACTATTGGCAGATATAAGCCATGAAACACTGCTTAGCTATTCCTTTTTCAACAGCTTAAAAATAATTCAGCTCAAAGAATATTCTTACAGCTTAGTCCTGCCATAGATTTAAAAAAAAAATAAAAAAATTAAGCTTGAATGAAGTTGGTGACCTGATTCAAGAAATTAAAAAAAAAAAAAAAAGAAGAGAAATACACAAAAAGGAAAGGAATTTTGTATTTACACATTTAAATTAGATATGAGCCATCTTGGTTCACTGGTGATGGGTTGGGCATTTGGTTTTGCAAAAGGCTAGGTAACACAGAGGCAGTATTGGTCTCTGTTGTGTACCAGATGCTGTCAACAGTTTGTGAGAGCAGAACTGAAGGGATGTCCTCTCTTTGGGTACAACCTACCAAGAGTGTCAATTAACCTAATAATAATATTGCTAATAGAATGCTGAGCATCCGGCCAATTTGCTTTGCAGATGTGGCTGAAGACTGATCAACGAGGGGCGTATAAGCTCCCGCACCATCTTCCCCCTTGGGAAGGGCCTTAGTGACCATCACAAAACTTGCATCTACAGCCTGATCCTGGAACATGTCCAAGACCATTTCATGAGGAGCAGTGATGCAAGATTTCCTGACAAACAAATTCTGTCCATCCTTCTGAGAAAGATGGCTCCAAAATACTCTATATCACTTTATGTCACAGTGCTGACAAACTTCCAACTATATGAGTACTCAGCATTTACAAAGTACAGAAAAGTGGAGAGGATGGACATCAGCAGGCAGGGGTTTTTTGCAAGCTCATTTTCTGTTTTCCCATCTGTCATAAATTCAGGATTCAGCATGTCATAAAATCAGAATTCTGCGTCTCTGCTCTGGACTGCAGGAGAGGGGCCTGTATGGACAGGTAGGCATTACTGAAATCAGTACATAAAAACCACAGCAATAGCAGACAAGAAGAATGAGCAGCAGGTGTATAACTGCTGGAGAAGGCTATGTAACTGAGGGAGAATCCACTCCTCAGAAATAGATGATGTCTCTTTTACCCAGTGTGAAAAGAAGGGAACTAATGAAGCTTCCCTCCAGTGACCCCTTCCCACTTTAGTTTGCTACCTTCCATCTCTCAGTGGTATCTCACTCACCTACATCGTTATCATCACAAAATATTTATTTCCAGACCAATAGTTGGCTAAGCTGTCAACAACCTATGGTTGTCACCAGCTGACAGCTGTTTGTTGGCTTGCAAAAAGTAAAGTGGCATGTTTTCAGTGTGGAGTAGGCCAGGTGTCCTCACCATTAAAAATGTCAGTGGCAAAACTGGCACTGAGTGATGCTACCAAGGCTAAGGCTGGCCAGTGCTGGGGAGTGAAGAGCATGCTACCAACCAGAGGACAGCCAGCAGAATCACTCCAGCTGTGTTTGATGGGAGCTACTGCAGGGCTCCTCCTCCTGACCTCTGCATTCATGCACAAGTCATTTAAAAGGTGACAAAGACAACATTCTTCTTAAAACTGTTAAAATACAAGATTTGAATCTCGCCACAGTTTGAAAAGGGCTGTGAAATCTTCACCTGGATGAGTCTTGTGCTATCCAAAGCAAGTTCATATATTCTTCTCTCCATTATCAATGGCATCTTATGCAACAATCACATAAAATAGGATGGCAGAATCCACAGTTCTGAACATAAAGCAAATAGGTGGCTTTCTTTGGAACAGCTTAATCATTTTACTCCCTCTAGTTCTGTGGGTTTTTCTGGTTTTGCTCCACTCAGCAGCTTTGCCGTGGAGGAGGGCACTGAACTGCATGACCTTATAGAATTAGCTATCTGCACAATTCCAAATACAAACTGTTCTCTCTGCGGAGCGATCAAAGACACTTTCTTTTTCATCAAATCCGAACATGTTAACTAAACCACCATGACAAACTCTGTACTATTGCAGTCAAATCTAAATGGCTGTTCAGTGATGCACAACAACCTCTTCTTTTAAATTCTAGCCTGCTTTGTCTCTCTAACACAACCAGTTACAATTACATTTTTCATTCTTTCCACATCCCTTCCAAGCACCTGCAGTCAGAGAATGTGTTTCTCATCCAATCAGTTCATACTCTGTACCTGCCGATATGGAGATGACCTGAAGTAAATGGATAACACAACTCACCTGCTACCTGATTCTTGTACTGAATAAGCTATAGGAGGGGTTTCAAGAGCTTAAGTACGTTGGCAATTGGGAGCTGCCTTTGGAAGTATATAGAAATAAAACATAAGTGAGGATCATTTCGTGGTCTGATTTTAGTCATTACTGGCCTAGATTTTCTGACTCGGCACTTCACTTACCTTTAGCTCAGTTAGAATTTCTCAGCACTTCACAATCAGGATCAAATTTACTAATACTGCAGAAACTAGCCCATAATTTAGCCCAGTGGTGCTCTTTAACAGAAGCCCAACACTGGATTAACCAGATTCTTGTGAAGTAGAGAAAAGCAAGAAATGGCAAATGCAACTCTAGCAGAGCATCTGTCCACATGGGGTCCTCACTTAGGTGAGCCGCTCCGGGTAAAATGGGAACTAATTATCTTAAACCCAAACAGAAAGCCATTGCTGGAAATGCCCATTTATTATAACTCAGTGGTGGTTTCCAGGGCTATTCAGATCCCTGTAACATTTTCAAGTACCCAAGAAAATAATGTTTTGCATGTATTGTACAAATAATCTCTTCCTTTCCTTATATCTATGCATATATTATCAATATTTACAGATACTGTTTCTCTGGGAGATTTACATCTGTAATTTAGTATTTCCCAGCTTACAGAGGAAATTGAACCAAAAAGAACTATCTGACAATATGAGGTGGTGCTGCATAGTATTAATCAGCTTTTAATTATCTTATCTCTACCTGCACAGCCATAGTTTCAATCCAAAAAACCTCAGTCACTTCCAGTCCTGCTGCAGATAGCATGGGCCAACAGATCACTTAATCTATACCTATTCCTCTGCAGAGATGATAACAGAAGTACTAACTTCCCTAAGATAATCTTACATCAGACCCATCTCAGAGGTGGAGAATCACTGCTGCGTGAAGCAGTGACACACCAAGATGCAATTCCGTCTCAAGTTGGGTTTCCTTGAGACCAGAAGTTGCAACTCAGAGTTGATGCAGCTCCTGTATAATTATTCACTTCTCCACATACACTTGCATCAAACACAGAGTTTGGTTTTCTCATTATGGCTTCACAAGAAATAGAAAGCACTTTGCAAGCCCCTTCTCTTTTCATGCAGTCCTGTTACACTGCTGTCATTAGAGGTTTTGTTCTTCTCCATAGCACTGTGGGGGGGAAACAAGGGCAAAAGGACACACAGGTGAGCTCTGGTCACTCACTGTCCACTGTGTCTCCAGGCTGAACTACATTCAGCCCTTCAACACTAATTTGGGTTTCCCATATTTCACTATTTAATTGCCACTAAAAGATTTTCCCCTGAAGGATAAGCAGCAAAGAAATCCTTGGGGGGGGGGTGGGGAGAGAGAAAACAAATACAGTTTCAACAAACTACCTTCTGGATACAGTTCTATTCAGCAGCGAGATAAAATTAACCAGAAGCATTTTGCTAAGGCTGTGACATATGTCAACTGCAAGCATTAGTACTGTAGCATATACCTAATTTATAGCTTTTACAGAGCATTTTCAGCTCTAATCATGCTTCTCTCACACCATTTAAATATATTTTAAAAAACAAAGAGCCCTGTAACACATATTCCCTAATGCACATTTGCAAGCAAAGCATCTATGGTCTCAAATCCAGCATGACTCACGTTACAGAGCAAAAAGAGTAAGATGATTAAATAGACTGGCTCACCCAGCTTGTTCTTACACATCAATAAATAACCTCAACACAGCAGAAATAGAGATGTGGTTTTCCGTTTGGAGTTAATTCAAACACTGGCTTTTCTTCAGACCTTCCACACTATGTAAAATAGAGCTGGGTGAATAATTCATTATGAATTATTCATTCAATTAATTTAATTTCTTCTGCTCACTAATTAACTATCTTGACTTTTTTGAATGTTTTCATTATCTAAAAATTATTTACTCAACAGTTTCTATGAATAACTCCTTACCTCTAGATTGTTCACAAGCAGATTACTGCAAGAAATCAAAATTGTAAATTCAGGCTGTGCTGAATAGTTTTAATTAGACATACAAGTCACGTGGCATTTTTCTGGTTACTTATTGGATATATATAAAAAACCAACAGAAAAAAACCAACACAACACAGATATCTCCAGCAAACAAACCCATGAAAATTTTTCAACATATGCATTTTATTGCATAGAATGATTTTGTTTTAATCTTGGAAAAAGACAGTAAACTAAGCATGTTAAGTTAGAAAAGTAAAGCACAACTGGCATGCGTCTATTCTTTAACCGCTTTAGCTTCCTCCAGAAGTCTAGATCCTCTCCTAAGCTCAAACCTCTACCACAGCTCCCTACTCTGTATCTGGATAAGGGAAGAATGACAGTGCTACCAGTAGGAATAAAGTCAAAAGCACGTCTGAATCTCCTCTTCAGTCTCTGTGCAAGGAGAAGGTCATTTCCTGGCCAGGTTTAGCAGGCTGTAGTGAAGCTCTTATTGAGGCTATATGGTTCTTTTGTACTTTCCAGAAGAAACCAAGATATTTATTGGGATAAACAAAAAGATCACAGAGTATGTGATAGAGCCTTTTGATTCAGATCACACCTCAGCACTGGGTTCACTGTTTCCTTGCAGTTGCACTGATGCAGATCATTCAGCCACCTGTGCCTCTGTTCCCTACTTACAGACACAGGGACAGAAACACATCTTTATCTTGCTTGGTTAATGTGATGGTAACAAGCATAAAAGGGAATGATGGAATGGGAGACTACAACAACAAGCAACCAGAACATGGTCAGTAGCAATGAACCTGGCTGAGGAATCATCTACATACACAGAGACGATGTATATAAAAAGCCTTTCAGCTTTCCAGTAGCTGAGCAAAGGAAATTTTACCCTGTATCATCTAAAAACAGAAACAAAAAGATCCCCCAAACCAACTTTGGACATATCCTCCTTCTTCCTACAGCTGTTGTTGCTTGTAAACAGGAGAGGTTCACTTCCACTCCCTCGAAGGTGAGGAGTAGATGACAATAGTCTACCTGAGGTGGAGGAATTGTGCTGTGGACATCCCATCAGATGTGAACAACCAATCTTAAGTGAGCTCATGAGACACATATGACGCAAGTCATCTGCTAAAAGTTACAGATTTTAAGTTGAGGTGATGTTTAACCAAGCATGTATTTGCATAAGAAACATGCCAGATTTGGATGCATTCCCCAACAAGAATAAATCTTTAACTTACCTCTGTGCAGATGATAAATTACTTTGATTTAAGTCCTAAAGTGTCAGTTTGACCTTTTCCTTCAACACATTAAAGACCCCATACTCTACAACTGAAGATTTTAAGAAACAGAAAGCTATATGTAGGCTTTGCCAAGCAGAACTCTTAACACACGTTACAAATGAAATAGTCTTTAAAAGCCATTTTCAGATAGTACATGTTACAAATAAATAAAATATTATTTCAGTCAAAATAATTTCTACCTCTGTCTTTGATCTAATACAATGTATTTCCAGCCAATTAATTTTAGGTAAAGTTAGTGTCCTACAGTATTTTCTTTCATACAAAACAGTTTTTCTGTAGTACCACATGGACCTATATTGATTAAAATCCTTGCAGACTTTCTTAAATATTTAGAGCTGAACTTTAATTCTGCTCACAAAAACAATTTTAACTCATTTCTTGACTACTGGAATTCCTCCTATTAAATCTCTAGCATACGTGTTACAGCCAACAGATGAAACTCTTGGTGACAATATGCATAATGAAGAGACCCCATTCCTTACAGAGAAGGCTAATTAATCATTAGGTGAGTGCGAGTAAATTTTCTGAATCACCAAGTTTCTGACAGACATGCTGTTAAGCCAGCAAAATGCCCACAGATGTTACTTGCCCATCAGAGGGGAACATATTCTCTTGAGGACTCCGAGCATCTTGTCACGGTTTATTTATTTATTTTTGAATGAAACAAAAAATTAGCAAACCCGTGTAATGATTAATGTATATGTGCAAGCAAATAATAACAGCGTGAAGCCTACTATTAAAACTGGTGCTGGATTTTAAGATACTAAAGTAGAAATGTGCATTGCTTTCCATTGCCTCTGAAAAGGTTCAGTTAATAGATCTACTGCACTGTCCCCTAACAGCTTAAGCATAACAACTCACAGAAAACAATCCTGGCTTTTCCCAGCAGGATTCTCAGTTTTACCTTGCCTCCCCTCTATACCTTTTAGCACTTTGCTAGAGCAGTCTCCACACAGAAGCTCCATCCCTAGGTTCAGTAATCTACGTCGTTCCCTCCCACCAGATGTAAAAGCCAGAGCTGTGGTACAGCTCCATGCCTGCCAAGAACCACCCGACCTGCTCTTCACCTGGTGGGAATCAGAGGACTTGTCACACCACACTTCCTATGAGCAGGGCTCACCACTGCCCATAAGTGGCTTTGCCAGCCAGGATCTGGCCAAATACGCCACAAACCCAAAGGCAAAATTAGACCCAAACCAAACAACCTTTGTAATAGACAAGATACTTGGATCAGGCTTTTGCAGGATGCACATTATCACAATGTACTGCTCAAAGACACCTCAGATCGGCAGTTTCATTTAAATTCTCATTCTCCTTCACAGATTTTGTAAGGATGGTCTCAGAAAAACATTAATGAGGATTTCTGAAAGTATTTCTTTAATGACAAGGATATTTTTCAGGTGCAGAATTCCAGGTGGGGCCCCAGCAGGACTCAAGCCTGAAACTTTCCTTCCTCACTAAACAATTTCCTTTCAACAATCTTTAACTTTTTTCTCCTCCATGCCATTACAAAATATATTAAGGGCTGGCATATATGAAAATCACTGTTTCTTTTATTCCTCCCCCTCCCTCTCCAGGTATTAATTACATTACAGTTCATTAGTTGAGCTCATTAAGACCACAGTACAGGTAGGAAATAGGTAATTGGCTAGGTACAATTATTACATTAATTTAATTAGCTGTTTTGTGCTTTTATCAAAAAGGTGACCTCTGTGGATACTGGCATAGGTTTCACTCCCTTGCTGCTTGCTGGGTTACAGGCAGCCATGGGTCTGTGATTACCTCAGAGGATGAAAAGCCCCATTAAAATTGCTTTTGGTGTGGTTCAGACTGAGGGGAAGAGGCAGCTGCATCCAGATAGCTGTCACACAAGATTGTTGGATTTTAATAGGGCTCTGTCCCTCCTCACTTACTTGAATGCCACTGATGCTTTATTGTGTGCCAGGCAGAACACCAGCCGGGATATGGGGAATGTGGCCTCAGCCAAAGGTCACAGAGGCTTTGTGCTCAAGATACCATGACAGTAAAACCAGAGCAGAAAACTTAAAAAGCATGGAATAATACTGAAAATATATACACATATAAATGCAACTGAGCTAGCTGATGCCAACGTGGGAGGCCCTGGGACATTCCTCCCATCCCACTCCTGGGCTGGTGCCTCTGGCAGAGCAGGCAGCAATGACCCACAGCGGCTGGCGTGGTGACAGTGCCACAAAGAGGACAGCAAGCCTTTCACCTCGTGTCACTGCTGGATGATTGCACAGGGCTCATCGCAAGCTGCCCCAAAACACTCCCAGAGGGTTTTTTATTTTAATATTGCTTCAATTAAACAACCAGAATGATTTGTTCCTGAGAATACCACACAAATGAACATCATTGATGGGAAGCAGCTCCAGGGACGCTTTCAATTAAAACAGCAATTGGTGGGGGCGGCAAGGCATAGTCCAATTCCTAATTAAGTAAATGTGACATCTCCCACTGACTAAGCTGCGAGCTGGACAAAGCCCAAAACAGAAGAGAGGGCGTCAAGCAGTGGGTGAGTTCAAAACAGCACTAAGAGGTTTACTTGTCACCTATATAGGAAAATGTCTTTATGTAGTCTACAAAGAAAATCCTATTTTCCAAAAAATCTTCTGTCTAAACAAAATACAGAGATACCTTCTGTTTAGGCAAAAAGAGAGCAAGATTTCAAGTGTAAAAAAAAAAAAGTTAGTTTTTTCCAATTCCATCTTTGTGTTGATTTTGAAAAGTTTTCTCTTCAGAAATAAAATATCTGTGACTATTCTGAAGCTTAACATTTTTGTTGGTATTAACAGACACTCAGTCCTAAATTTCACATTGCTAAAATCCATGTTTATGTACTTACTGCTTCAATATTATGTAACTTCCCAGTGTTGGCAAACAGCATAAATAATACCTTTCTGTTTGTGCAATCACACAGGGGATGTAGCTGGGATTATAAATTACCTCCAGACAAATAAGAGGCACAAAACATAAGCTTGTCAAGTCAACTGGAGCAAATTGGTGTTGTGCTGGAACAAACTGGAGAACTAACAAGCAATGCAGATGAAATCATGGACAGCTGAAACAGATCCATAGTTTATCTTCCAAAGTCAGTTAATGTCAATGTCAGTGGAATTTGCACAAGCAACAAACCCTCAACCTCAGCTCTGTGCTAGCTGACATTTCCCTGCTTTTAACATCGGCAGTGTCAGCTGTGGAACCTAAATTTAACCTCTGGAGAATAAGCCACATGACATCTGTGTTCTTTACATGTTCAGCTTAAGACTTTGAAAGCTAATTTATCCATGCACCGCCTCAGTAAGTGACTCACCTAGCAACTACTGAACTACTGTCACTTGTTGGCTTCTGTTGGGAACTCCTTCTTTAATAATGACCATCTTAGACCCTTGAGGATGACACTAATGAGCATTTGAAAATGTCAAAAATACCTAACAACATTCACTGATTTCTGAAGAAACGACAGCTCTTGGAAGTAGGCATTGCACCAACAGATTTTTGCAACAAATTGTGCCAGGCTATGTTATTAGATTCATATTGGATTCTCATATCCAAAATACAAACATTTAAACAGACACCTGAAATACTGAAAGCCAAAATGAAGATTTCTTTGCAAAGTGCTGCTTCTTACATGCTTAGGAAAAGAACTGCTAAACAAACATAACTTACAAACCAAAATAACTTCAAAATAATAGACTAAAGTAAAGTGACAAAAGAGCTGTAAAGTCAAGTTGCATCTCCTCCCCAAGATCCCCTGAATCTAGCTGTGAGGGAAGAGAATATGGAGAAGTGGCATTTCCTCCAGAAATTACACTGGACCTGTCCCTGCACTGACAGAAGCAGCAATGCTCTCACCCACAAAAGGGGCCCTGCACCTTTTGCCCTACACTGACCTACGTATCCATAGAGCTTCTGCAGCTAGACAGCAAAGGCACAGGATCTGCAGCCATGTGTTTACTGAACTTCCCTCCTCAGTGAAAGCAGGTTTTTTCCCTTTCCACTTATGTGGTCTTTATTCCACATACGTCATCAAGACAAGAATACAAAACTCCCTACCTGTAAAATAAACATTATTGAGAAAACAAATGCACAATGCATACATATGTTGGTCACAGAGGCTGACTTCGTGGTGACTACTATGCATTTCCTTTGGTCTACACACCCTGTGCTCTTCTCTCCTCCTTCCCCATTTCTTTCTCTTAGGTTTCAGTGCTATATAGATATATGACTGTGAGACAAAACCAGTTTGCAAGGCATTTATGTGAGTTTGAAATAGATACTATAAGTTCCAAATAAAAATAAATAGTTCTACCACTTCATAGGTATTCTTATCATCTACCCCTAAAGGAATAAGCAGTATTGTACCCAAGTATATTAGCAACAAATAAAATATTCTGAAACATCACAAGGCCAGGAGAAAATGAGTTTGAGAGATTAACCTGATTCTTTACTTACACGCCCCCATTTGTGGAAACACTCATCTATATCCTCCCTTTATATTAGAGCAAAATTAATTAAATAGGTTATCATTTAGAACAAAAGAGGAGAAATAACCTGTAATACAAAGCCACACTTAATGAGGAAATGTTACTTGAGAACAGATAGATGCATACAAAAAAAGAGTAATTTAACAGACTTAAAACTCTGTACCTTTCATATATCCATAGTCATTTCAATAAAATGATGTGCTTGTTTTGGGGGAATCCAGCTCTCCTGAATGCTAGGTAAGAGTTTAAATTACTCCATCTATTTACAGTTATTGAATAGCAAAGTGCTAAAGGAAACTATATCAGAGAATAGCTAAATAAACATTGATAGCATCTTGTCACCAACCAGAGATGGGTTCTTGCACTTCAGTAAACATCCAAGTAACTTTACACAGGGAAAAGAAACTATTCATATGTATTATTGAACCATTGTATAAACGCCTGCTGGATCAGAATCCTAGATTGTCCCCTCTGTAGGATAGAAGCAATTTATTTACTATATATTGACTTGAAAAAGTGTCCTGATTCCTGACTGGCGACTGTAGGCATCAGACAAAGCATTAAAAAAACCCAGCTACAGATCCACATTTGTTTGATCTGCCTGAATACACATGCTCACATGAATACAAGTCTGTGCGCTTTGTCCACTACTCCAAGGAGTAAGTGTACCAGGCTGGGGTACTAGAAACTAGCAGAAAAGTAATTCAGATCAAATAAAAACGATGGCTACAGAGAACAGCCTTCATTCCAAATTATTAGTTCCAGCAAACATGCCATCTAACCCACTGGAATAGCTGTGAGAAAAGCAGCATTGTTCACATTTCATGAGTTTGGTGTGCAATTGCTGGCAGATATTAAAGACAGAGCATGCGAAACGGCCAGGGCTTCAAGGCAACCATTTCCTCATTCTGTCTTTGGTTACTGAGACTTGGTTTTCTGCTTACTTATTTCCTCTTTCATTTCATTTAACAAAAATAAACACAAAGCAGAATCTGAATTCCACGTGATTAAAATTAATCTCTTCAAATTCTACAGACCCAAAATCCTCTTGGTACCACCACTTCATTTTTAAGGGATGCCTAATAATGATTTACTATGAGATGGATAATGCATTTATATCACATACTAGTTGTAGCAAAAATAATCTATAAAAGTTTAATAAATATTCTGCAATGCTTTTGGTGTGCATGTTATAAATAAGTAACAATAGATTTGTGATGAAATATTTATAAACATTTTGGCTATTGTTATGCTTTAAGTGTTCAAGGAGCCATTACTAACAAAGTGAATGGAGTTATCAAGGTTATAGATATGTTCTGTAAGCTATTTATAATGAAATGTTCAACACAAAGTAAATGCATTTGCAGAGGCTGTTGACTAAGTGTAAGTGTCTAACAAACCATTCATACTAAACTCCACACAGATATAAATGATAAGCAGTCATTTGATAAGTCATTTATAGTGAGACGTGAAACTCTTCTCTGCTGGGAATGTATTGCAAGATCTTTGTGTCTCCCTGTGTACTAACTGTAGCACACTTACAACACATGGTTAGATCTTGACAAATCTCTCACAAGTCATATTGTTAAGACTGCATCTTAGCTATCACATCCAGATACCCTAAAGGCTCAAGAGTACAGATAAATTTCAGGGAGCTACTGGGGTCAAAAAACAGCTTCAGAGTTCTTCCCATACAATGTTATGCTAAATATCCCCTGCTTCAAGGCGCAGCTGTGGAAGGTACTCAGTGAAGCCCCAGCTGCCTAACAGGCCTTAGGAGTGCTAAAGAGATGGTCCCAGCCTAATATATTTAGCTAATACCATCTAATTTATAGTGTCAGCAGCTTAAGAAGATGATACCTAATATTGTCCCAGAAATACCCAGAAAATAATAAATAATGTAGCAAGTGTTTTAAGGAAAAGATTCTTGATGATAAACTCCACACACATCCATGCTAGTATCAAGAACAGCCATTATACCAGGTTCTGACCTGGGCAAGATAAACTGTGTCCCCTTGATCTTCACAAACTCAGAGTACTCCTGGTGCTATTTGAAAAGATATGCATGAATGATTCACGGGGATACTCACGGTGTATTTGTATCACAGCCATCGTACACTTACGCTCCAGGTTTCGCAGCACCCTTGGTTGCGGTGCGGAGCACGCGTGGCTGCTGTTGGCTCCCAAGTGTTGCTGCGTTATGCTCAAACCATCCCCAGCACTTTCACAGCTCCTATAAAACACACTGATCTCTCCAGCAACCACGTGTCCACAGCCCTTGCTGGCCCTCAAAGACTCAAATGCTCTGGACAATAGCATTGTTTTCATGATAGAAAATCATAGTGATTTTCTCACCTAGCGAAAGGAGCACTACAAATAGTTGGAAATCTTTAAAATGTGTTTTAAATAATACCATTACAGGTGGAAGGTTTTCACTTCCTCTAACACAGCCACTCACCCAGGGCTTAAAAATGGGGGATTTGGCTTGAAAAACCACAACAATGTCAGAACAACAAGTTGAATAAAGGAAAAAAGAATACTCATTTCTGTATTTCAGTTAATCTTCCAAAACATAGGACTATTACAGTCTGCTGAAACATGCATATAGCCACGACAGAACTGAAAAATAAATGAAGATTTCCTTTCAGTCCCTCACAAAGATGATAAAGAGGATGCCATTGAGGGGAAGAAGACATCAACATGAGATAAATTAGCCAAATCACTTGCTCAAAATACAGGATTATGTTGTGTTAAACTTCTAAGGAAGTAAACACAATTTTAAATTCAATAACTTTCTTTGACATTAGGAGCTATTGTATAGCAACTGTAGTGCAGATTTAATTGTTACACTATTTTGTATATAGTTGTACAGTGCTGATTCATTCCAGGGTCAATATGAGGTTTGCTCATTTTGTGTCTCTCCCAGCAGTGTCAGGCACACGTGAAAAGTATTAGATTTTGCTCTTCACTTATCCCCTATAAGTAAAACCTGAAATATGAAAATAACCTTCACTCTGTCTTTAGCTACTTGCAAAGGTAAATTCTTATCTCAACTTTATCCATATCCTCAGCTTTATAGCAACACTAAAACATTAGAGGGAAATAGTTTCTAATCATGATACATTAATGAACAATAAATTACAGAGGAAATACTACTTAGAATATCCATATTAATACTAAATGAGTTATTCATTATTAATATAGTATCATAAATATAAAGAGGAATTATCAATAATTAGGCTATGATTTTATATTGTTAAACACCAGAGATTATATTTTATTTCAAATAGTTTTAATAGATAGTGAAAGAGTCATCCACCCTCCTGCACAGAACTTCACATCAAGAGCAGCAGTCCATGCAAAGAACGGGCGCTTCAAAAGCACAAGCCCTGCCGTGCCTGCCTTAACTCAGCAGCTATTTCACTGACTAACAGGGGAAGCTTGTTTTCATGAGGATTATATAATTAGAACACAGCCATAGATTCCTGAAAAAGGAAGTAATCATAATTTGTACTTGTATAACACCTTCCCTTTTGTGACCATAAAGCATTGATAAGCAGAGTACTCAAATGAGAACCATCAGGATGAAGTATGGCCCTGCAGTCCTGAACCAACGTGTGCAAACAGCAGCTTTTGGACTGGAGTTCATAATCCCGTGTTTGCAGATGTTAGACTCTGATAGTGCACAAGAAGAATGTGGCCTTTCTCCAACAAAACCTATTCTAAGACAAACTCAGATTTATTTTCTCATTGTTATATTCTGCCACTTCTCTCATTTCTTAAGCTTCCCTGATGAAAGATCTCCGACCCAGCTGCTAAAAAACTGCTGTCAGTGAGGTCACTTTACCACAAAAAGAAGGTGAAAAGAAATAGCATTTAGGCAGTGCATAAAACAATAAAAAAGATGAGGCTTTGTTACTGTTCTGGCAGCTGAGGAAGATCAGTTTAAAGGAATCAAGGACTTCCATGTTTAAGTGGGAAAATGGGGCTTCATTATGTGTAATAATTCTATTTAATGCAGCAGAAAGTGATGGGTGTATTAGAGGAGTTTGGGCTGTTTAGACTTAAATAAGTGATGAAACTGGAGGTAGGGACCTACAAAAATTCTTTCTAGTTTTCTGCCTTCTCATTACTTAAGGAGAGCCTTCTGTACAAAGATGAATTTGCTCAACCCATCCTTCATAAAAGCTTTGGAAACTTAACACTTCATAATTTTACTTTGTCACAGATTTAAAAGAAAAAAACATGTACACAGGAAGTGACAAACTGCAATCTCACAAGCCACCGTGTCTGCAAATGCTGTCAATAAGGTTCTAAACAGCTCATTCATTGCCAGAGACTCGTAGGAAAAATGAAGCTCTTCTAACCAAGCTATTGCAGACTGGAGGTTATTTTTCATTTAGATAACACTGTTTAAAATATAACTATCTTGCTGAGATATCATTTATCTTTCATGTTCTTTGAAGAAATACACAATTCAGAATTTTGCTTGCCAGAGTTACAGAGATGCAGCCAGCTTCCCACTGGCCCTGCTCCTCTTCCCATTGTCCTCTCCAGGCTCTGCAGAGTCCTCTTCAGTTCACCAGCACTCATGTTTCTCTGACCCACCAGTGACCAGATTTGTCTTGCCAAACCAGTAAAAACCCCATCACACACACTTTTTGTATCATCACTGGGGCTGGCTGTGTTTGGGGCTGGGCTACCCCTGCAATCAGAGAGGGACAGCACAAGGAAGTACAAGACAGGAGGGCGGGAGTGGGACCACCCTACTAGACAGCAGTGACCTGTTAGTCCAACTTCACCTTTTCGTGTGAAACATCATGAGAGAAGCACCTGAAACCAAACTTAGTCCTAAAAAGTGGTTTTGTGATGGAGTTCTGTGTATCCTCCCCAAGGAGGAGAGTCTTAGAGATGTAGCCGAGCCATAAGCCATATATTCTGCTCCTGCATATCCTTCATGGAAAGAGCAGTGTCAGATGGGGACGTCAACTGTCAGATGGGGACATCAACTGTCAGATGGGGACATCAACTGTCATCTGTGGTCAGCTACCAAAAAAAAAAAAAAAGGGGGACTGCTGTGGTGTCACAGAACCTAAAACCAATAAGAAATATTTTTAAAACATCCATTTAAAACATGGATATGGAATAATTTAATGAAGGTTTGTGTTTTCATGTGACTACCTTAATGTTGTAGTTAAGCTCCAAAATAATAACTACCAAGCAGGTGTTTATTATTAGGAGAAAACAAGAACTGTAAACTGGAATAGCCTGTCAGATTGAGATTTCTCTTTCCCAAACTCTTGGAATTGCAATGACAATAGTTAATTTAACGGATAGAAGACAGTGATACTGCTGCTTTCTTGTGTTACTGATCTTGCTTTCAATGAGACAATGTTTTCCCTTTCTCTTTTTGTTGGATATTATGCAGTAAGCCTCCAGTCTGCTCAGATGCATTCAGTGCAACTGAAAAGGTGCTCCCAGTTTCTGAGGCTGTATATTCAATTAATGTAATATGTCACAACATTTTCAAAATGCAAGTTTCTTAGAAAAAGACACATTACTGTGAAAGAAAGAATTTAAAATACATGTAAAACACATTTTCTCGGGAAAGTATTTGAATCAAATTGTTAGAAGACAAAAACCCATAAAGGTCTCTCTTAATCTTCAGCCAAAGTTTCAGGACCATAAACTGGCATCAATGGAAGCTGCATCTCAGGAATGAAAGGAATATATGGCCTTTAATGGAAGAAATTTTTACACTTAAAAGAGAGAGAGAGGGAACATTTCTATGCTTGCAGTCATTCAGCATAAAATTACTTACTTATTATTCATGACTATCTTTAAATGCTTTATTGAAGCATAATGCAAAAAAGTACCTGTCCATACTTAAAAACCAAAATTTCATCTCTCCATCCTACATTTGGGCTTGGGCCTCAACACCTATTAAACTACTCCTTTATTTTCCCTTTTTTGACATTGTTAGGTCAGTACGCCAATCATTCCTTGGGTGTGACAGGGACAATGACACACCAAAAAAAACCCAAACCCAAAAGTCACAGCAAATGTCAATTGTACTGCTTGCAAAGGAAAGCTAAAAAATGTGGTTTCTAATAACAGCAAAAAGAAAGTCTGAGGTTCAGCAGGGCTCGCCCTGGGTATTCAGTGTCCTGGAACCCACAGATTGCATTTTTGCCTTAGGGCTTGCTAGTAGTGTTTGGTTTACTTGAACTCAAAAGCTTGCTGTGCCTCCACTAAACTCTCTCATTTCACGTTAAAATCCTTTGCCTTACTCCTCTCCTCTGTGCTCAGGATATACAGATTCTGTTTTCTCAGGTATTTTTTGGGAGGAGGGAAATAGAGATCTCTAGCAACCTGTCTCAGATTCTGTACTTCTACAAATCCTGATGTATCAGCAAGCCTTTAGTCCTACCTGGGGCTGCATGCCAGGGGAGCAATCAGCTTGTTTTTCTACACAAAAAAATGAGCTTCTGAGGAGCAGGCAACTATCTTCCGTAATTTGGCTAAAGAATAACAAGACAGAGAAAATACCTGCCAGTGCCTGGATCAAGCCCAGCATGCATTCAGTTCTATTCTGTCAAAGTATTAAGCAGACAGGTGTTGAACACTTACTTACAATTTGCAAATATTAAATATTTTTTCCAGATTATGGAGAAATGCCTTAATGAAGAAAAAACACAGTGGTTTCATTTAGTAAACTATTTCCTATGTTAATGGTTGTAGATTTTCTGATGTCAGGAACTGTCCTCCACTTTACATTCAATTTCAGGTTTATGCAAGTCCTTCTCAGGTAGAAAGTGCAAGCTGGGCGACTTCCCCTCCTCTGCACTCCTCCAGCTTTACTCAAAAGTGCTGAAATTTCACTAGAGCGACCCCAGCAGCACCCCGTGCCCATGTGCATTTCACATTTCCTATTACCACTGCACACCCTCAAGGGTCTGCTGCAAGCACACAGGAATGGGCACATATTCCCCATTATCCCTCCAATTTCTTCTCATCCCTGCCAGCATGGTGCAGTCCAAGCCACATTACCTTACTCAGAGGTTATGGGTGTAAAGCAATGGCTAAAGCATTGTTACCCACTTTTTTTCTTTTGCAGCTGCTACAGATCAAGGCACTAGACAGGTTGTTTGCCACACAAAGATTTGATCCACTATAATTAAAGAGAGACTCGAGCCTTCCTAGTTGCTCCCCAGCCAGCCAGAAATGGCAGGACATCTGTCTGCCTCCTGGGAAACAGCAGAAAGAAAAGCAAGTAGCTATTCCTTTCCCACTTTGACACATGCCTTTGCAATCCCAATGTCTCACAGAAGTCAGTGCTTGGACCAGAGACGGAAGTTGAAGTCTTCCAAATCTCAGTGGAGAGCACCCGATCCCTGCACTCTCTCTGTTGATTTAGTGAGGCGGTTCAAAGAGTTAATGCTACTACACAACCAAGTGTCTGTGCAGGGCCTCCTCAGCCACCACACTGTGCAGCATCGTGCATCACCCTCAGCCACCACCCATTCCTGTTGAGGTTTACCCCCAGCTCTGAAGCCCGGCACTCCCAGACCTGTGCTTGCTCCAGGAATCACAGCCTCTGGCAGCGGGAAGCCTGAGCACCGGAACACAGTGGCCTCACAGACACCCCAGAAGTCAGTCAGCCAAGCTCATCATGTCAAAAAGGCCTTGTCCCATTGTTTAGGGTATACACTCGAATAACGTTATTCTGCAAATGAAGGGACTTTTCACTCTGTTAGCACAGTCTCCCTGTTGGTTGGAAGTTTACTCTTTCAGCAGTTATTCTGGTGGAATGTAATCATTTAACTGTGATTTATGGTAGAGCTATATGCAGCTGGCTTAGTGCAAGGTGAACGCACAGTAGTACTTTAATAGTTCTTTTCCATTAGCAGGTATGTTTTTCAGTTGGCTTCCCTGCGATTGGAAGAGTTGATAAATGTAACATATAAAACACTGTTGGTAAATGTCTTCAGGCTAAGAGTAAGCTTACTGCTTGCCTCTCAGAAGGTGAGATAACTATATGCCTCTAGAAAATAACCTTCGAGGTGATAGCTGTGACTAAAAATTAGACGGGGAGGAGGAAAGAGTGTTTACAGTAGTGAGCTTAAAAGGAGAACCTCTATGCAGAAGCAGACGTGGCGGGGAAAGCACCCTCTTTTCTTGCATTGCTGTTCTTGCTTATGGGCTACCTTTCTCAATATTGACACTGGTGCTAAATGGCATTAATAATTGCTAAGTTATATTAAACTGTATATCAATCAAATTAATAATGTCTACCATACTTGAGGCATTTAGGTTCTTCAAAATCACTAGCATCTGCTCCTATTAAAAATGACAGATGATTTGCAAATCCAAACTTTTGTTGAAAAACGTTAGCTAACAAGGTGAAATTAAAATTTACATCTTGTTCCAACATAATGAAGATAATTAAAAAAGAGTGATAAAACCCTTTGATTAACCCTCATCTCATTTTGCACAGCACTATTATGCAAATTAAACACTGAACATTGTAAACTTGGTACTAGCAAAAAGATTCCAATATAAATATATTCTAATTTAAAAATTAAGAAAATACAAAAACATGTCATTGGATCCCAGACTGCACCCTTTGTCACTGCTGAATTAAAGAGCAGAACTGGGGGCATGTGCCTCAGCGAGATAACTCATGTCTTGAGTTGCTGAAGGATTAGAGTTTGCTCCTGTTTCTTTCTTGTACCAGGCATGATATTATTCCCACAATGATTTTGGAGTACAGTTTAATTAGCCTCCCTACTATAATCAAGCTGTGCTCTGTCATCAGAAACACTCAAACCCTGCAAAATATGCACCAGAATTGCTGCAGTCTGGGTTGCTGGGTTTTGTTTTGGTGCTTTTAGTTCAGTTTCATTATTTTTCCAGTGGTAAAGGTATCACAAAAACATTCATTTTAAGTTCTGCCTGATAGAATGATGTCTGACAGCACTGTACAGCTCTGAGCATTTAAAATCTTTGTTCAAAGTCCTTTTGGTTCCCCAGGAGCCCTTCCTTTGGTCTCTACAGCTACTCTGTGAAGGCCTCAGCCAAAGACAAAAGCACATCAGCAGTGCTGAGTTTTGGGATTTCTTTTCTTTCCGGGTGGATGTTTGTTTTGGAAGGACAATTCACGGGTTCCTGCCTGAAGTTTTTCGGGTGGGTAAGCCTGCATTTCTGACACAGGACTAGGAGAGCTAACAAGTATTCAAAAAAGAAACTTCTTTAAATTCACAATATCCATCTTGCAGAGAAAACTATCACTGTGCAGGGACACAGATGAGGTGCTACAAGGGCTGTAGTCTATCTCTCAAATCCCAGCTGCTGCTTAGAAATACTGGATACAATGCTCTCTACCAAGTCTACAGTAAGTCATTGACCAAACTACTTGTCTGCTTCTCCCCCCCCCATCCAAATTAGAGTAGCTAACTTAATGAAAAATGATTTTTTTCTTTTTGTCGCTTAGGAGGGTCTGAACATAAAGCTCTTATCACCAAGCCACAGCTGTAGGAGGAATCCTTTAATCACAGCCTTCCTCCTTGAAGAAGAATATAGATTTATGACCAGACTTTGGTTACTGAGCGAGAAAGAAATATTGCCAGCAGCCACCATACTACTTCCCATAGGCTGTAAACAGCTTTAATCTGCTTTAGCTGTCATTTTGAAGTCGAGAGATATTAGAGTACAATGTAATTATGTAGTTGTGGGCAGAAGCACAGTTTATTTTCTTAAACTAAAGTGGCAGAGGTAAATTCGTAGACTGTGCCTAAACAAACAAATCCTCCTCTTCCTGCCACCACGGCTGCAACTGTGCCATCCCTTCTGCGCTGCTTCGCTCGCTCCACTCTCCTGCTAACACTTTCCTGGGGACCCCGGCTCCCCACCACGCCAGAACGAGCTCACAGCTCTGTCTCACACACATCAAACCACCGTGGTTTCTCGGGCAGTATAAAACACCACTGGAAACGCTGTGTGCTGTTTTTGTGAGGGGCTTCACAGCGACATGTTCACCCCTGAGCTTCCCAGGGCAAGAATCCACTCCTGTAAGCACAGATGCTCATTTCTTACTTGCTTAAATATAGCATATGTCTGTCATTATATAGAGTGTTTTAGAATAACCTGATTAACTGTAATTTATCTTTGCTTTCATATATAATTGGTCTTGTCAGGAAAGAAAACTCCTACTTAATATAATGCACCAAAAAAAAAAAAAAAAAAAAGGCATTTAGCTTTTTCCCCTGAGTCTAGAAAAAAGAAAGTAGTTAATTTTGAATTTTTTGGGAAGAAAGACCCATAAGTTCATGCTTGGAACACGCAAGCTCCAGGCACAGAACTTATTTGAATTATTTCCTGTATTCTAGGTGACTGATACAAGCACTAAATTACAGTTATTCCATTTGACTTAACATTGTTTTGCAAATGAAATGAAATTATTCAACAGAAAATAAGAGAAAGACCAAGTCCTCACCACAATACCTCAACTGTTGGCCAATATGGTACCCATTTCTCAAACCTTTGCAATCTTTAATTCTTTCCAGTGCTCAAGAAATCTTTTCAGTCAGTTTCTACAAATACTCAAAATATGCACCTATTGGATCCACTTCAGTAAAGCAGAGCCATAAGTGCTTAAGTCTAACTTAATTTAGCATGTCATTTAAGCACACACTTAGTTTTACTGGAATCTATAAATTCATAAAACTGTAGTAAGCATATAGATATATTTCCTCACCTTATTTATTTCTTTATTAAGTGAACATAATGCAATTACATGGACTACTATCATTAAAGGATATTTGCTTCTTGGTCTGAGATTTCAGGGAAGGAAATACTAAACCAAACTTTCCTCCTTTTATGATGTAATGCTGCTGTCTTTGCATGAGTTAAGACAACAAAGTGCAGATAAATTGCAGTCTTCCTGGATTTATATTGTTCTGTGCTGCATATTGCATTTTAAAATTCATAGATTGAGGGATCTATTTGCCATCAGCTACATGCTATTGCTTTTTCAAACAGCTACTGTAACTATTATGCAGGACATTGCAGCCTCTCTGTATTTTCATACCAATAATCTCCTCCTGATTGTCTGAGTTTGTCCACCTCCCAAATTCTATCACAAACTGCTTAAAAGGTCTGAGCCTGTTGTGTGCCAAGTGCCATCAGTTCAACTAGTTTTAGGAGGTGCATAGACAAGGTGTCATGAATTAATACCAGTATGACCTAGAGAAAATATATTTGCTCATTCATTAGCAAAAAGAAAGGAAAAAAGCAAAGCAAGGTTTATTAGACAAATTAAAACAAGAGTGATGTGCTATAGCACTGGGAGCAGTAATTATCAATTCTGTCTGAAAAGGGAATAAACAGTCCTGCAGGGCTTTCTGCAGCATCATTTTGCCTCTATATTCCAGCCAGGCATCAGTCTTCATGGAATTTAAACAGTTATCCAAGCAAATTATTCCTGTCAAGAGCAAGACTTCTCCTAGCAAGCACTCAAGATCTTGGTGCTGTGGGTCTATCAGTAAGATCTATTGGGCTGAACTTCTAATTTCAGAAGCTGAGGAATGTACATCTGTGCTAAACAAAGTAGTAAAATAGAGTAGCATATACATTTCAAGAGCCCTTACTACTTCCTACCTGATAGCTCCCTCAGTTCTTTATTCACATGAAAACATAAAAAGGATGGGCAATTTTAGTGTCACTTCTGAGCTTTAAAAAAGGAAGTTGCAGAGCAAAGAGGACTGAGGAAAGAGAGTAGAGATTGGGTTTGTATAAAATGTTCAGGAGAATCACTGACAAAGTTTCTCTGTGCTCTTCTCCATCAGTTCTCACCAGTCATTCCAGACATTAAAATGAACAGTTAAGCATAATCCTGTACAAAACAGCACCATGGTCATGACCACACCCCCCCTTCCCCCTAAAAACAGTCCTATCATTTCTACTGAAATAGACAGGGATGATCATTCGGAACTGGCATCTGCTAGTGGGAGATATCAAGATAAAGGTAACCACCAAGAATATCTTTGTTGGATTAATGTCGTAGGTGGGGTCACACTGACACTTTTTTGTAGTATGCTCTATGATTAATAAAACTGCTTGGAAAGTGGTTCTTTTAATGACAGGCAGACATATATTGTATGACCCAAGTTCTTAGTAAATGCCATCTTATTGTCAAAATGCTGAGGGAGAAATTTGATATGATTAATGTTCTTTCTTCCTCCCTTTTCCCTATACTGATCAAACAGAAGAAGGCTAATCCAGTTGCCTACACTGAAGCGATTAACAATAAAAGGGTGATTTCTGCAAAATTCAGTCACAGCTTAAGAAAAACCTTTAACTTTACTCATTTTGCATTACAAATAATTAAGGAATATGAATCAGAGGCTGGAAGTGACCTCCGGGGATCAGTTAAGTCTGTTTCCCTGCTTGCAGGCAATAAAAATCGTACATGGGGTTTCCCAACACACATCGTGTCTGTCTGAGGTTGTTAAAGACCTGCAGACAGGGTCTCTGCAGCCTCCCCAACCACTCTCCTCCAACATTTCATGATCAAGGGAAAGCATTTCCTAACATCTAAGCTAAATTTTCTTTCTATGGTTAAAAATTCTTATCTCATTTGCCATCAGCATGGAGAATACATGTGCAGCTTTACCATTATTTGAAGCTTACCCAGGAGGACGTTTTTGTCAAAAGGTGTGATCCCAGCAACTCTGGCTGCACATCCCTGATGTGTCCCTTATGACAGCTCCAGTGATTCAACATCTGTCAGCTGAGCTGCTGATCCAGCTGAAAATGAATCAAGAAAAACAACTGGGTAGTTTTGAGGCAGATCAATAGCTGCAAGGCAGTAGGAGGAGGTCAGTTCAAGAGTTGCAACTCCTCCTGATGTTGCTGCTTCCAAAAAAAAACATCCCCAGAGCACCATTGCAAAATCCTTTTCCACTGAATTTCCACCTAACCAGCTGTGTTTAGGCACTTGATTGTTCCTGTATCAGCCCAGTACTTTCCTCTTGTCTCTGTTGAATAGAGCCATATATCTATAATAGTGCCGTATATGTATAACAAAATCATATCTCATCTCAGGTTCAATCTCCTGTCATCCAGCATTTAGATTTCTCCTAGTTGGTAACATCTGGAAGTTTAATAAGCCTACTTTCTATCACACCCTCCTAATCATGATTAAAAAAAATTAAATAGCATCAGTATTAGACACAGATAACATTGTGGGTCGGTTAATGTTGCTGTAATTGAAGACACCTGATAAACATTTTAATCAAAAAGAATGCTGTTGATGCATCACTCAATTAGAAATGCGGCCTCGCTTCTTCCTCATGAGCTGAAATATTAGAACAACTGGAAAACAAGTACAGCAAGCACAGCAGTCGTGTCTGATAACGAGCCCAGGTTCTCTAGAGAATTAACTTTATTATTTTCTTGCTCACACTAGCCACGATGGATCTTCAGACGGATGCAAAAAATACCATGACTAGTTTTATTACTTTATTCTAGCCACAATTAGAAGCCAAGGCTTATGAAGAAAAGAGAAGGACCACCTTTCAGGAGGAATAAAACCAATAAACATTTGATGGAAAAGTCCTGCAGTTACTTATGGTCTGAAGAAAAACAGTTTTCAGCCACTTCATTAATATAATTGTTTGCATTCGGTAGTAATCTCCAAGCTGTAACAAACCCTGCCATTCTTTGACACTAGATGTTGTTGAGGCCAAGATTTACACTAGACCTAATCAAGTTTTCTTCATGTTAACACTAGCAAGGCCCAGAGAAAACTTTGACAGACATTGCATAAACTCATTTCAAACAAAAAGGACTATTAGAACAGCTAGTTGCGACTACCACAAGTTAGTATAAAATAAATTTGTTGAAAACTAAAGGGTTCTCAGATATGGTTTGTTTGCATTTTCTTCTCATAAGAGTCTCCCTGACACAGAATCAGGGAGGTAGAAGTGGGAAGGGGTGACAGAGGAAGAGACCCTCTCCAAGTTAGCCATTGTTACCTGAACAGCAGTGTTAGGAACCTGAATTTGCCACTTTCCACCCAAATTCCTTAAGTACTGGGATACTGGCACTGGACATTACATTGTTCCTCCCTTCCCCCACAACCAATATCTACTGTTTTTTCACCTGCTTCATAAACCAGAATTATTGTTTCTTATATAAGCCTTGAGAAATGGGACACTAAATTAGATAGACTACTGGCTAATCTGTTAAGGTGTCATGTGTTCCTCCTGGAGACCAGTTCTTGGAAAGTCGCGCTCAAGTTAAATTCATTCCCTGGGGAGAGAACTAATATATAGCTTCTGCGCCACTTCTAAGCCCTACAGCTGTTGTGCTGCACAGATATATATTTAACCCATTCATATTAGGGAGCAGGAGCTTCAAGATTTTGTTTAGTCATTAAATAGACTCTAGAGCAAGTTAAAAGAACAAAGAGAAAATAACATTCTTGTTCCACCTACACAGGTTAAAATCATACAGGATGCTCTCTGCTAATAGGAATTTTAAGAACCAAGTTTAGGCACATAATTTGCTGTACAGTACTACCTCTCACCACTCCCTCATGTCCCTTCCTCTGCCTCAGAGACTGCAAATCAAACACTTGTTTCTTGACTATAAATAAGTTGTTAAAGTACAGCAGTTTCATTTAAGCACCAGAAAAAAAATATTTATGATTAGAGCATTATGTGCTAATATAACATTCAACAATTAAAATTACTTGCATCCAAATTTTATTGCCAGTTAATGGCATCTAAAATAATATTGATAACAAATGACGCAGAATATCTTCCCAGAAGTCTAATTCTGATCCATAAAATTGTTTCATATACTGGCTTGAGTAATGATACAATATGTAATGGGAATAATACATCCCATTTGTTGATTACTTTATGCAAGTTCTCCATTAGAGTTTTCTTTAAAAAAGCTCAAGAAAGTAAACTTCCTCCTGTAAAAAGGTTTAAATGGTATCTGAAACCAGCTCCATTTTTCATTGTAGTTCTAACAGTGCAATGGTAAAAACAAAACAGACCCCAAACTCAACAAGCTTTTCATGTTTACAAGGCTTTTCAATAGATTCCAGTCCAAATATACCCAAAAGGTGGCCTCATTCCAGTGATCACAGTACTGCAAAGAGTCCTTTAACCCTTATGAGCAAAAGTAAGGAGCAATCAAAAGAAACTCCGGCCCACTGGTGTGCAGCAAGAAAAGAAGGCAGTCAACAAGAACGCAGGTAGTTGCTAATTAACCAAGCTTTCCCATAGCTCTGAGAGCTTTCAGAAGTCAGCATTCAGCTCATTTACATGTGTGAGAAGGTGAGCATATACTGATGACTCTAGAGAGCAGTAGGGGGCTGGTGAAACCCAAGCACTTGAACTGCTCTTTTTATTGCTAGTGAAACTTTGCAGTCCCAGGAAGTCTATGGAGTAAAGCCCTATGCTCCTCCAACTGGTTATTCTTTTGCTGCTCTTCATTCATTCCTCACTAAACTCTTTGGAAGAAGTAGAGTAGAGGTTATAACTCCTTTAGAGAGCCAAGTCATTCAGATCACACCATGCATAGTAGCTGCTCCCTGGTTGCCCTTTCCTACTGCATCAGTTCTCACTTGATACTCTAGACAGGACTGTGTGCAATCTCTTTGCCTGCATTTTGCAGAAATCAGGGTCATCAATAAAAGAAGTCACAGCCACAGTACAGATTCCCTTGGTTCACAGCAGGAGGGAATGCTCCATCTGAAAGCAAGTGCTGTCACTTCAAATGTCACCCAGTATGTCACCAAATGTCAGCTTCCTAGATTTGTTTCTGTAATGACAGTTTAAAGCTATATGTGATGTTTGCTGAACCCCTTGGTAGATCATCTGTTATGTTCCACTTCAAGATTAGACTCTAGACCTTGCTGACATCTGGCAAGTGACTGCCCTGTACTTACAATGGCACAAAATGAAAAGAAATCCAAAACACCTCCCTACACACATGCATGCACGCATATACACACATGCACGCACTCAGCAAACTTTTACCTCTCAAAAACCAATTTTGAAATGTCTTCTAATCCACTAATGCACTTAAAGATCCCATCAGCACCTTCACCTTTCCCTCCCCATCTGCAACTGATCTGTCTGCTGTTTGTGGTCTTTACATGAGCATTTATCTAAAACCAGAGACTACTCACTACCTTTTTAAGAATGAAAGTTCAAAATAGACCTGCTGAATACATAGGAGTTCGGATAGGTGGACATCCAAATTAGCTCTTTTTAAACTAAACAGATACACATGGAAATGGGTCCCAAGTATGAACATTTAGAAGAACTAGTACAGGAAAGGTTGCCCCACTTTGCCACTCTTTTTCATCAGTTTGCATTCATGGTAAATTCTGTTAAACATTTTTGATGTGTTAGTGTTATTTCCAGTTGATATTGGTCTATTTTGAATATCAGCCACATCATATCAATAACACCTGGAGTATATGAAAGAAAAAAAGCAGGTTATGCATATTTCCACAGGAACTCCAGCAGATAAAAATCTCAGATTCATCAAGTGTCATACCCCAGTATCCACTCCTCTACAATTTCCTAGCACTTGTGCTCTGACAAGCCTTATTTTTAGCAATTTGTGTCTCCAAAAGTGACATAATCTCCTAACTCCATATGCAAATCTTAAACCAACACAGGGACATTTTCAATTGCATTTATTTACTTTTCATTAGCACTGTTTCCCAAACACCTGCAAAAGAGGTGGGCAGTGTTACTGATGACACTCTCCGGGTTTATTTCCTGACTAGCCTGCCGTTCATCACGTTTATCAGTGCTCACTTTTCTCTTCCCTTCAACTTTTCCTCTGCTTTTTATTCTTAAAATTCTTAACACTTGACTCTACTTCAAAGCTGCCTCTGCTACATTTATTGTCCTGCCAAGTGTAAGGCTTCTCTCTCTCTGCTCTGCTTTTGACACTAAGCTCAATGATCAGTTGATCAGTCTAGCCTATCTGTCTGGCTGTTGACATTGAGCCCCTTCAAGCTTCTGTTTTCCTGTTCCATTTTTGTATCATTCAGCAACTTGCGTTTTCCTCTGAGGTCACCCTTAAAGGTCCATGTGTCATGTTTTTCATTTCTGCCTTGTCAGGAAAATCTTGCCACTGCATCTATCAAAGTAATCATCAGGCCTTGATGTAAGAGTGTGGTTCCTCTCACATTTTTCATTACCAGATAATTTATTAATATCCTCCTGAGCAAGACTAGATTTATCTTGATAAAACTGCTATCAGTGGCAACACAGTATACAGCACCAAAAGTGTTCAGCTAGTTTGGCAAATGCTCACAGAAGAAGTGTCCTTTAACATCTCCCACCCCTTAATTTCTCAGCAAGATAAAGGAAGGTGCTGGATCCTGAGGCTCTGGAGGTTTTTGGCATTGCACCACTTCAGTTAAGCTGACCTGGGTCAGCCTCCTCACACCAGCCCCTGCAGCACATCTGGCTCTTCCTTTGCCATGCTCTGTTGCTGGCATGGAATACATACTCATTAAACAAAATAAAAGTAACAATGATATACACAGAAGCAAAAAGCTCTAGAGTTAGGAGTGCCATCTGATACCAAGAAACCACAGGCAGTCATTTTACATTGCAGGTTGGTCTGGGTATTTTCTACCCAGGTGGCTATTCTGTTTTCTTTTAGCAGTTGAACCCTGCCTACCTCTCCCCATCTCAGCACACTCTTCCTGTAACAGCCATTCCTCCTGTACATTATTTTTTCCTGGAAAAAAAACATCGCAAGGCTACTCAGCCAGCTCCCTGCTCTATTATATCCTGAAATTAAAGCACAGGAGGCCCTCCACAAAAGCGGCTGGCTAATGATTCTCCTGGTGGACATTAGGCAAGAGATGCATTTGTGACATGAGTGGCAGCTGTGCAGACACCAGTTTATGTGATTCAGCACAGCTATTTCATTAATTGCGTTTCACGGTTCATTTCCTCAGATTACACTCAAAATAAATAAATAAATAAATGAGAACACAAAGCTGCTGTGTTCTCTGAACCATTCACCAAACAAAAAGAAGGAAAAAAATGCCCTTATTTTAATTGGCTTCCTACATATTTTTCTGTCTTAGGTGCTTTTTAAACTGTAAAGTCAAAACCAAAATAAATTGCAGTTATATTCTGCTGTCTAATTATCTCTTCAGTTTTCCACAGAGACTTAGAAACTTACAGAGAACCCCGCTATGAGGAAGCATGCTCTAATGAAAGTGAAAATGTTGGAGAAGCTTACCTACAAGCATGATGTATCTAGATCTGCTGCTTTACACGTTCATGTTTTGTAGCTTAAATTTAACACATAAGAACTGTGTGTGCAGTCTCAGGAAAACAACAGCTTAGTTTAAAAACTGACCCTTTATGTGTCTTCAGAACTATATGCATAACGGAAAAGTAATTACGAGAAACAATGAAAAGTGCAAATGCAGGAATGGAAAAAAAAAAATGCTTTGATTCAAATCAATAATGTGAGTGCTCTAAAAAGACACCCACCTCATGTTCGAACAGATAGTGACTGGTGACTTGCTCAGCACCACAAAAACAACATCAAAAGCAGCCAACGTGGTCACGCATTTTTAAGATTAAAAGTTACAGGAGATTGTCCCAAAAAAATATTTTTTAATAAACTACCAGTTTTCAGATCAGAAGGTGTAATTTTAAAAGAGTCTCTGTAAGGAGCTTTTCTGAACACTGAAATTAATGTGAAACCCTGACTCAATTCCAGTGGCTGTTACTGGAACCTTTGTTACTCATAGCTAAAAATCAAGTTGAATCAGATACAACAACTCTCTAAAGATCAAAATCTCTATAGATTTTTCAAAAGCCTTTCCTTAGGAAGTTTTTCAGGTTTACAGAGGAGGAGATACACCCAGGAATAGCCTTCAGCTTTGCTGTAGAGCAATCACGTGAGAATGTAGGTTCAAATCTTCACCCAGAGTTAGTAAGAGCACATTCTAACTAAAATCCTTGAAAATGAACAACATCCCCTCAGAAAACAACTACTTTTGACAGAGAAAATATCCAGTGCTACTTTTTGTTTGTTTTTACAAAAGATGCAAATATTGAAAGCCCAATGTTTGCAAAAAAAAAAATTGAGAATGAACATATTTAGAAAAATATGGGGCAGGGAGTCTAGGCAATTGCTGAGTTATAATCATCCATCTACTATAAATATGTGCAGTGTGAAAAAGGCTTTCTCCTCCTCTGTGTTTCGGTGCTGCTGCTAAGCACTAAGCTGTTTTGTGGTTTCATTTTAGCAATCAGGATCTCTCGTACTTCCCGGACAGATGGCCATTCACACTTCAGTGCTCATTTAAACACATACGTCAATGATGACAGAACATTTCAGCTGAGAACAGGCCAATGTAATCTTCCAAATTCAAGGCTATCTGTCATTTTTGTTGGTTATATAAAACCAGAGTCAAAAGAAAGTAGGACTGTTCTTATTTGGAAAGCTAGAAAGAAAATGGAAAATTCCACCTGGCTCGCTGTCAACACGAAACTCAGGCAAGGCTATTTAAAATGATTTGAGAAGGTTTGAATGTCGAGCCTCTTCTGATCCATTGGCAGTTGCTCTTGGGGCCTGCTAAGAAATGGGAGAAGCTAATATCAGATTAGAGAATGAATGTTGGGCCTTGCAGGCTGCTGAGAGCCCCCACAAGAGCATTAATTCTATATATCCTCTTCAAATCCATCTCATGTTTATAATGTAATGGTCCTTCGTTTGTCTCCTAAGGTGTTAGCTAAGTACATGCCAGCACCTTGCAGCTGCATTCTGCAATACACAAAAGACAAATTGGAAATGGGGGGCAAAGGATCTTCCCGACTCTGACGCTGATCCCCTGTGCTTGCTCTGAGTGGACGCAGTATTTATGTGGATAAATAGACAAAATTATTTTCCACTGCTGCCAAGCCAGCACCCTAGACAAGAAGGAAAGCATTTAAATTTAATAACATTCTCTTCAGCTTCAGGGTGGACTATATGTAAGAAATGGAAATCTGAAACATGAAAAAAAAATATCTTCATGACATTTCTGGTTCCTGCCAGTTGCAGGAAGAACTTGTATTCTGCCAAGAATGTCTACTTAACTGAGGTTATCAGCAAAAGATTTTTTTTTTTTTTTAATTCAAATAATCTTTACAGGCAATCTTTTGGGAACTTTGCTAAAGCTAAACCAACCTATAAGCCTTTAAAGTTCAATTAATTAGTAATTAGGAGAACAGAATTAACACAGGTGAGCATTTAAGAGAGCGTATATGTAATCAGCCAATAATTATCAACACAGCACTGGAAGTGTGACACAGTGTGGGTTTCAAGCATATCCCCCTGTGTAAAGATAATGAAGACAGCACTGGCTGAATCTTTTAGCCTGCCATCCGCATGAATCTCCAGTAAGTCTACTTCTGCACTTTGCACCTAAGCTAACCATAAAGCTAAAGAGGCTCAACTGGGAGTAAAAAATTTCCCTAAACTTACAATGTTGCTTAAGCTGTCTCTCAAAACTATATTTTTCAGGAATACTGCCAATAATTGAGACATTTATTGTACTGTACTTTGGTCATTTGTGTCTGCAAAAGGAGATTTCTCATCAATAAACAAAGCGCACCAGTAGATCAACAGTCCAGGCAGAAGTGCTGAACAAATGGGTATTATAAGTGAAAAACAAAGGTCATGAAAATCAGTGTTACCCCAAACGATTCTGTCATTCTGAACGTAAAAGCTGTGAAAACTGCAGAGTTTAGGGAACACATTTTACAAGTGAGTTACCTGAATTCATGCTTCAGTGACTTACATGGTCAGGGCAACGATTGCCATCCCGCTGTGGAAGTCTAACAGCCTGGTACTGCAGTACTGCTAGTGCAATGCAAGAACGCAGTCATGATCCTTACATAGGGATTGTAAAAGATCCAAGAGTTATCAGAGCATTCACTGGTTTTCTGCCATTCTTGGTACAAACATTTTGAAACAAATGATTAGGCTGAATAAAAATCTTTGATATAAGAGAAGTACAAGTACTTCCAAAGGCACAAAACACACCCATGATTAGTTGGATTTAACCTTAGTCAGATGGTTAGTACTGGAAAAGGCCTCTTCAACAAACACAACTTGTTAAACACATTGTGAGATGAAAGAAGCTGACCCAGAAGTATCCTTCAAGGCACAACAGAGGAGCGACTTCACAGCTCAACAGCTTTAACAAAGTAGAGGAACTGACCCAGGACAGGATTAGCTGGATAGGCAGGCGGTGTGTTGTGAGTCCCTGATTGAGATGGAACAAGATAGAAGACGAGAATAAAATACACTTGAGCTTCTTGCAGAACCTATTGCTAAACTTTCTGGGGAACAAGATAAATTTGAAGGAAGAGAATAATTAGCTTTTCTTCTGGAATGTAATTGGTAACTCATTCTGACTGAAGAAAAAGGAATGGTGTTTTTGTGGAGGAGGCTGAAGGTATCTCTGTGCCTCATCTTTTTGCTTTTTCTGGTTTAAGCTTTCTCTTGTAGCTGGTGGGAACATCTGAAGTTGACTGAAGGCAGATAAGAGGGCAGGATGGTCAAGATGCACGTTCTTTTTACAAATTGTTTTTCAGTTTCAGCACATTCTCCTGTCAGTTATAGGACTTTTTAAAGTCTCAGGTTTTTTGTATACTTCTTGACTGCAGAGTTACTACTAATATCTACTAATTAGGCATATATTCAGCCTTCAGTCTCCAGCAATAACGTAAGACCAGCTCCTTGGTAGGACACATTAGCTTTTGTGGATTTTGATATGGGAAAGGAGGAAGTCCATGTTCCTCATTATTCACAAATACTCTGTTTGTTAGTCTCCTGCCTGTTTCAGTCATTGCATCACTTCAGTCACCCAGCCAAAGTAGGTTGGTGGTTGTGGGGTTAGGTTTTTTTTTCCCAAGCCTGAATCATCAATAGGGCATTTCAAGCCCTCACTTGATCAGGATGGCTTTAGCCTAAAGTAGTCAGTAGCAACAGGAAGAATTTGCTTGGACTATCTAATTATTATTTGTGGAGCAGTTCTATTCAGTAATATTAATGACTGTATAAATAACAAAATAACTTCTTACAGTTTTGCAAGGTGTAATTCTATTTTAATACCTGACCTTCTGTTTTAATAAACTTACTGAAATTCCTTTTTTAATTATTTAACACTATAGCTATAAAAAGGGAGAAAATGCCTTGGATATTGCCTGTGGTTTAAATATCATAAACAAGCATTTTGCCTTTCAAATGTCAGTTGTCAAACATTCTGTTGAACATGTGTCTTTCATTTGAAGATGATGGTAGCTATGCTGGCCTGAACTAATTTAAAAATATCAGTCTAGAGATATCATGAATGCAGCCCATTCTTCTACCTTCACTTAGCTCATAATAGCTTGTACAGGATATCCAGCTGAAATCTAACTCAGTATAGAAAAGAAAGGGCAGCCTTACAAGACTTACTCTGTAACAATTAGTTTTTATTGGTATCATGTTAGTGCCCAGGAGATTCACCCCTTCTAAACAACGCTAGCACCAAGACTTGTCCCAAAGCCCTACTACCAAAGGAATTGCAATCTAAAATCCTTAGATTGTGTGTTCCTCAAATTTTTCTCGTAGCTAAGTTTAGAAATTAAATGTTTCTAAGAATATTTCTGAGCAAATGGACTCTTCTCCCTATTTTCTTCAAACAAACATCACACCCCAGAAACCTGAATGGCAACTCAGTTACACGAATGTGAAGTTAACAGATGAACACAATAACAGCAGAAGATGTGAAATCCCTGGCCGTGACTCACTCCGTGAAGACATACCTATTTCTCTCTAGAGAAAGATGTTTGTGTGACATGTCAACAGGAGAGCTGTAATCACTATGAAGAAAGACTTCAAGGGCTAATTAATCTTTTGTAAAAAAAAAAAAAACATGTTTAAGTAACAAGGTTAACCTCACACAAGCTAGGAGAAATCTGTAAGCTCTCTTTCTTCGGGTACACCAGAAACGCCTAGCAAACTAATAACCAAAGCCAGCATAGTACAGGTGAACTTTCCTTGTAAATTGAGCAGGAAGAATGGAATGATTTTAATAAGACAGAGATTGGTTAGGGAAAAATTACCCTGGACTTCCAGAACACTTTTGTTTAAGTTTCACATAAGTATCTGTGTTTGTGAATGAAGAAAGTAAGAAACTCCAAGTTTTGCCTTGCTTTTGTTTTCTGAAATTAGGTTATACTTACCATCACTGGAGTGCTTGACTAACATCTTTTACTACCTCATACCCTAAAAAACAGTTTGGAAAATTGTGAAACCCTATTTCAGACAGAGAAGAGTCTCCTACAAAGCTAGAATCCAATCTACAGCCATCTTAGTTCTGTAAAACAGATTATTATTTGATTATCAGACACACATGCCAAGTCATAAATTAATATTAAAGTCAGTGATGGGACCTGAACCTTGATCTGGTGGCTTCCCAGGTGAGTGCTCTGCACTTGAGGTAATAGAGTAATTAGACAGCTTTTCCCTCTGAAGGATAATTGCTAATACATGTTGGCTGTTGGAGGGGAAGCCCTCCTGAGGAGCAGATACAGGTTTCCTTTTTCATTAAAAAAGAAACTTAACTTTTTCAGTGGTTAACCTTCAGCATATTAAAATGTTTAGTGCCTGAGTTAGATAGAAGTGTTCCTCTGAGTAACAAACAATTACACATAGCAGACAAATGGGAAAGCAGCACTACGGTTCTGAGACAAACCCATAGTGACAATTAAGAAAAAGCTGCCCTGGTACTCATTCTGTGTAGGCACAACCCACAGTACTGCAACCACCATACAACTACAGCAGTTATTGATAAGGGTAATAAATCCATGTGATCCATAAGCAGCTCATAAACAGTCTATAATTTACCTATTATCATTTTTCAGAGATCAAACCTCTCTGAGATGTGTCACACTACATGTGTGCAAATCTCTGCTTACAAAGTGCAAGGATTCAGCTTCCTCATTTTTCCCAAGTCTGCTCTTGCTTTTGGAGAGTCATAAACCTGCTTATATACATGCATATAAATTTATTAAATAGATCAGATTAATAAATATAATTTGATCTAAATCTATTCTAATCTTCACAAATTAAGATTACCCTGACCCACACAAAGACAGAAATATCACATATACCCAGTCTTAAAAACTACAGATACTCAGAAATTCTGATAGATGAATTGTACAACACATTAATACAAAAATGAAATACCACCTCAGAAGCTCAGTTTGGTCCACTGAAATGTGCAGAAGTTTTCCTATTGACATAAATTAAACCAGGTTTAGAGTTTGAAACCTTTAGGTCTGATCCTGTCTTCCCTTGCATCTTCTGCCATTGTTACCATTTTAAAGAGTGAATGTCGAGTGGGTAAGAAACTCTGACAGTCTATTGGATCTCTGAATATAAATACCACGATTTTAATTTTCTTTTGGGTAGTTTTACTTCCAGAAAAATGTTTTTACTTGCAGAAATGCAACATCAGTTATATCTCAATATATTGCAGGTGAGTGCAATATATTGCTGGACAGATTCCACGGGCTTCATCTGTCTGGTAACTTTGAATGTAAGTGACAAAAATCCCTTCAGCTGGATTTCAGATACAGTGGAGCACCAGAGCATCCTTTCCTTAATTCTAATTTAATTTTATTTTATTTTTGCCTTCTCTCACAAATTTTCTATAGCATCTCTTTCTTTCTTTCTACATCTTTCCAGGCTGAACTGGCATTCCTGGAACCCAGCAATTCCTGTCAATCACTAAGAGTTAAGGCCACTTCCAGAAAATTTGAACTATCAGCATGGCAGCATTAGTGCTGCAGGGACAAGTGGCATGTCAGCAGCAGTAGATGAAGCCATTTACAAATTGCATTAAAAAAAGAGAGGGTATGATTACTGACCCCTGGAAAGAAAGTGAAAACCCATGATAGCATTTTTGGTGATCATCCCAGACTGCACAGTAATTTCCATACTATACAATAATAAAGCATCCTTTTGTTTTCAGGCTGCACTTCCCCATTGCACTACTTTACAGTCAACATCAACAGTATGCTGGTTAGGGTCTTCTGGAATAGATATAAAGTCCAGGTCCTGTCCACAAATGCTTATTGAAGACTGCTCTGTCCTTTTTGCATATTAGGAAACATTAACTTGCATGTTCTATTTAACCTTCAGCTTGAATAAGCAGATATGCTAGCCACTCAGCTTAGTCTTTTTCAAATAGACTGGCAGTTTCCTTGAATTTCTTTTCATAAAGAAATACCTGCACATGTATAAACCTGACATTTCCTTCTGATAAAAGACGATTCACTTTTTCTATTTATGTTCTTCCTCCATGAGCCTGCTGCTGCACATCCTCACAGATAATCCCTGGACACTCACATACCTACTTGGGGAGGAGGTACCTTGCAGTACAAGTGAAGGTAAGGCCATGCCATTGTGCTCTGGTACAGGTGAGAATTCGAGAGATGAGAACACCAGGGCTGACATCTGCAAAATTATTTATGCACCTGTCTTCATAGATCTTCAATACAACCATGGATTTTGAAGCTGTGCATCCATAACAAAACAGAAAATGAAAACTTTCTGGAATCTCAGATTAGTGTTATTTCCTATTCCTAAATGCAGCAGGTTTGCACATGCCAGATTTGTTAGTGCTGTGCAGGACCCAAGAGCCCCACAGCCCCTGGGTTTGCACAGGAAGGCAGCACATGTGCAAGCATGCAGACTTCATCAGGGGAGGGGATTGAAAGTTTTAGGGATTAAAAGCCTTGGAGAGGGAGATTTCCATTACAACAGAAAGCAAAGGCGAGCAGCAGTGAGAACTCTCGCTATGCCACCTTACTGCCAATGACTCTCAGGAAGGACAATTAACAGAGGCCTTGTGTCTGCATATTCATCAGCCCTTTTGCCAAGACTGCCAACAGGAATAACTATGAAAGCTACTTGTGCTGGCTGACAACTGTCCTCCGAGAGCCTGATCAAGAGCACTGTGACCTACAAAACTTCATGTTACAGATGGGAGATCTGGGGTCCAGTTTGGGCCTTCAGAACTAAATTAGCTTAAAATCCAGCTTTAGGGTTCGATTGGTGGCAGTTGTTAAACTGCAGCTGGGGAGGATCTCTGGGGTGTGAGATGCCCCCATATAGGACTATTTTATTAAAAATGCTGTGTGAATGTTTGGGACTGGGAAACCACTTAACAAATTCTGCATCTTGGTCTGGTGGCAGGTTACACAGTTTTGTAATTTACTCATCTCTGCTTTATCTGCCAAACTCTCTCCAATTCTTAGTCTATTAATTGGCCACCAACAGTGTACATTATGATTAGCTGATATTCATGCTATTGTTTCTGTTTCTCCTCTGGGTGAGCAGAGTTCTTGGCAGCTGACTTCCACTGTGACCACTCAGGCTTCCAAGTTCTCCATTAACTTTCTGATGAACGTTCTCTAATAGTCACTTAAAATTTACTGTTTCAGCAACATTAGTGCCATTAAATGTACTTGCCTGAATATTCACAGAAGTCAGCCCAAACAATATAAATACAATATGTTATTGAATAGAAATGAGGCTAAAAACATGTGTATTAATCTAATAATTTTTTGTTATTTGAATATGATGGATAATATTTCAACCTGACATATTGCTGATGTCAAAGTATTGATAATATTTTGGTTATGCAGGCACTGTTTTCAAGGATTTGCAGTCATTACATTTTATGTTCCAACTGAGGTACACACCATAGTTTTATTACAGTTAATTTTTTAACCTGGACCTAAAGAAACTATTAGTTAACATATTAATACTGATAATAACTGCACTGACATATTTCTTCTTAAACTACAAATTTGTTTCTAATATTGCTAGAATTTTTTCCAGTGTCCAGGATCTAAAAAAAAAGTTTTTTATATAGCATAATTTGGTTGGGTTTGCCATTATTTGCTTCACCCATCTGCATCTTCTCACTGTATTATTAAGCATAACGTTTGGCATAGATGTTTTAATCTACCTGACATAGAAGGAGAGTTTTCTCTGGTTTTATTTCAGAATTGCTGAAAGTGGTATTTTAGTCTATTTCTTCATATCTATTTAGATGAATTCAATATTTATTAAAGGAGCAAACTATGTTATGATGCTGGCCTAAGAGGTTCCTTTTAAATTTACCTCTCTCTTTTAAAATCTGAAAGATATGCTGGTAGAGAAGATACAATCCATGTGACACAATGACTATTCAGTAGTCAAAGAGGCAATTACTGAGTGATGTGAGCAAGGAGCTCAGAATGTCAGCATGACAAGATGAAACACAATAGATGCTGCATGAAGCCAGGGCCTCTGGATCTGCTTTGGCTCATTCCATTAATCCAAAAATCACAGACTCAACACATCCATGAAGAAGGAGAGCAGACATCCTTTAGAGTTTGTTGGTGGTGTTATTTAATAGTGAGCTTTTCTGTGTGGATATGGAGATTATGGCTGGGGTTCTTTTTTCAAATTCTTATCTGAGTGCTTATGCAGTAGAAATGAACCTTTGGAGTATCTAGTTCCCATCCAGTTTTGTTGGTTTTGAAATGGAAAAAAAAAAAAACAACCCAAACCAGAGTTTTCTGCTCACTGTGACTTCTGAATATTATTATTCCTCTAGGGTTGTTCTGGTTTTACATGATTTTGCATTTCCCTAAATTTTCTTAGCTGCCTTTAAATGTCACTGTAAATCCCTTCACCCATTTCCAACTTGGCAAATCAGCTTTCTCTTTGTTTAACCCTTTGTGATAAACATATTTTAAAGACACACTTCTTCCCTCATCTTACTTTCTAAGTCATCAAACAAGACCCTTGGGATCACTAAGGATAGAAGGAAATTTTTCACACGAGGAGCCTAATGCCCTGATCACATTTGGGGTTGAGTGATTGCATTTCATGCATAGTGTATGAACACGTGGGAGAATCTCCTCTTTGCACCGTCAGCTAGACACAGCACTATGGATCAAACTGTTATTTTTCAGATTGCTAGGAATGCATTATGGAGAGAAATATATATCTGCCAGCAAAGCATTTTCCAAATGAAGACAGAGCATAAAACCACCCTGCAAGTAACAGAACCTGGTAATGGTGACATTTTGCAATATAACTGCATTTGCGAGCACAGTAATAAGAGGTAAAGAGCAAGGTTTTCGTGTGCATGCAATGTCAGGGAAAGTTGACAGCATTAGCACATTACCCGTGCTGGAAAAATACAGGAGAGGCCTCAGCAGTGTCAGGAAGGATTTCTTCCTGACAAACAGAACGTCTCCTGGCTTCCTCATTGTGCAGCCCCACCCGCCGGGTAGCGCAGTGGCAAGTGAGAGCGTGCCCTTTGCTTGTCAGTCCCAGCAGAACGGCTGCAAGCAAACATCCAGATCACAAACAGCAGTTGTATTTACCATCTGTGTTGCTCTTCTCTCCTCTTTTGCAAGCATTTGTCTCATCTTCTCTTCAAGGAAACAACACTGAGTTCTAACAGAAGCAGGATATGTGAGCCACAATCAAGTTATTTTTTCTTTTTCCCCAGGAAAGAGCAAATATCATAATCACTGGTGCAACTGAAAAATGAGTAAAAAGGTGTGCTTTTTTAAAATGAAATCTGCTGCTAAAAGGGAAAGGGAATAAGGGACCTTGCTACAATGAATGCTTTACTTTATACGTCAAATGCTTTAAACCACTTGCCCTTTTTTCCTGCAACTTTAGAGAAAGGTTAGAAATATCTTTAGAGGTGATTGTTTGCCATGGAAGGAAGTGGGTCAAAGTCCTATATTTGAAAATCTGGATTTTTCTCATTGTTTAACTCTGCTCAGTGGCAAACCAGAACTTTCTGAACTCACTTATTCCATAAACATTAATGTAATAGTCCCCATAGAGCAAGGAAAAAACCAACTTTCTTCCCTCCCCACAATTAGAAAAATAAAAGGCATTTAGTTACCTAGAAGGAAAAGAACATGGTATTCACATGCTTGTGATATCACATTTCAAAATTCTGCAACACTTGGTAACAGAGGCAGACAAGTTACACCAATCTAAACCTGCGAGAGATGCAGAAGCATACCGACACTGGAAAACAAGAACTTCTGTACATGCAGCTCTCAGGGTACAACGGGTCTTGTTGCATAGTCTGGAAACTGGAAGTGGCTGTCAGTAGGCGAGGTTCACTTCAGAAACAAAACAGACAACTTGAACTATTTACACAAAATCAGAAGTCTGCTGATAGCTGAACAGGGTCAAGATTTCCCCGTTCTTTGTCCTGTCATCCCTCACTGCTTTATTTGAGCTTTTTCATTTAGGGGAAAATTTCAAGACATCTGTCTGATTACAGAAAACGTATAAAATCCCTGGCATTAATGAACCCCAAAGTAACTTCTCAGAGTTGTATACCTGTCCTTGTTTATTTAATCTTTCCCCATAGGGGTATTTTCTGTTGTGCTCTCTTTTGATTTCCTAGCAATTCCCAATGTTCTACTTAGTATTTTGGCAGCAAATCAGCACTAACCTGGTGTCTTAAGAGAACAATTTGCAATGACTTTAAGATGTCTTTCATGAGTGGCAGTATTTAATCTGGATCCCATAGTGACATAAGTGAAGTTAGAATTACTTTCCTCTCCTGAAACAATACTTTGAATTAATTGTCCAATAACTCAATATTAAGTGATCCTCCTGTAACTTCTCCATGTCTGCTATAGATTAAATTGTCCTGCATAAATTTACATCAAGCAAACTTTGTCAGAGAAACTCTCCCTAAATACACAGCACAAAGTTTAACACAGAGCCCTGCGAGGCCTCATTAATAACCTCCTTCCCGCATGAAAATTTAGCATTTATGCCTATCCTCTGTTTCTATCGTTTAACCAGTTATTACTTCACAGAATAAACTTGACCCTGTTAAAACACCTCTGCTGACCAAGTTTTTAGAAGTTGTTTGTTACATTGCTCAGATCAGCCTTATCCACATAGCATGTTTGCTGGTGGCAGCTGTGGATCCCCTCAGTCCCTGCGAGTGTACACACCAGGTCCAACGTTGCTGTCATGAAAAGGCTATCATACACCTGAAATTCACAGAGTCTCCTACACCTCTGTCCACATGGAATTCAGAGGTGTGGGGGAAAGTGTTGAGCTGTGGAAAACACATCCATATGTAGCCATAAGCCTTTCATCAGATCAGCTAACCTGTACTCACGAAGCAGCCTAATGCAGGAAAAGCAGAGGGTATGCTTTTGTTCTCTTATCAGAGACTACTTCAACATGAAGTGGTGATACAGGTGTTTTTAAAAGTATCAGAGTCTGTAAGTAAGGGCCTCTTCATCTACTGCAGATGATTCTTTTTTATGCATCTGATTGTCAATTCCTACAACTCTAGTGTAATTACAGAATCTGAATTAATCTCCGTTTACTTTCAGGACATAACTATCATATTACTCCTTCAAGTCACTCATTAAATTCACCGTATCTTACTCAAGAAGCATGCTGAAATCCTGATGGACACTTCTGTCACTTCTTGGTTGAAGTACTTTAATGTACTTGATCTGTTTTGGCCTCCTAAGTTCTGGGTGAACCGTTTTGCAGTGATCTAGAACACAGCATGTTCTACTCCTTGAACTCCCTACTTCTGTAACTTCTCTGATTCTGTGTCTTATATCAAACCATACATAAAAAGCCAAAAAGCTAATGCTAGCCTCAGTGCAAATCCAACAATATCACTGAAAATATTTCCCACCACACTTCTCTCATGATCACCATCCAAGCCACCAGTTAAATATGGCTCCCTACTAAAGGCTGTAAATCACAAAGTCAAATCATTCAATGATACTGTTTTTTCCCCTCATTGATTACCAGCAGTGTGCCTTGCAAATCCATTTGCATCCCAGTGTAGATGGCCGATTTTCAGTAGAAAAATAGAACTGCAACAGCCATAAAACTGTGCTCTATACTTAAACTTCTTTATAATATTCATTATGTATATAATTACAAATAATGGTATATATTAAAAAATACATAAGCAAAAGAATATACGCTGTTTCTCTAAAAGTAAAAATTCCCCCCCTTCCCAGACTTTTTGCATTACTTTATGACAGAGAACAGAGGATTCAGGATTTGTTAGAGCACAGGAGAAAGCTAACTGCTGATTAATGTAATCAATACTGAAAACATTATCTTGAGATATTTTAAGGAAATACAAAATGCTTGACTGTTGCAGCTGAGGGATCAGGCAGGTAGCTGGGCCCATATATTACTGCTGACTTTTAGCACAATCACTAGGACTCTAGCCAGATTCAGACACACAGCCACTTTAAATTTTTAGGACCACAGCAAATTCCTATAGGATCAAGGAAAGCTGATTTTCTCCTACCACCATGTTCCTTCCCCTGCTAAGCAGAGAAAGGTCAAAACAGGACTCTGCTTCCTCAACACCTCTCAACCCTCAGTTCCACCTGAGTTCAGTCCCCCTAAAGCCCTCCTGGGCTCCAAAGTTGCAACGTAAGTTGTGGCAAAGAGCTTCTGCACTCACACTTGCCACGTGAGGGTTTGTTGTGAGAGCTTCACATGCTGTGCAAAAAAGCAGAGTTATACTGCATGGCTGAAGAATCCATTTCAAACTAGCCTCCTTGTTTTTTGAATCTAAATGTGACACACTCTCAGCAGAAGGCAATTTAATAGCCTTGCATTTGTGCAGGTGGCTTATAAAACATGTATGTCTCTCCTCCAGCTAGGAACTATTAAAGAGAGCAGGTAATACACAAACACATGATCAAGCCTACTGCCTGAAAATGTGGAACAATTAAGATATTTTATTGCAAGCCCTTCTTTGTTTAATTCCAGTATAGTTACAAAGTTATAATCTGCAGTGCCTTAAAATCTAAGAAAAAAATAGCATTCTGTTCACCTGAATAAAGGTATGATGTTCTTCACTGATTCTTTTAAATGGTCTGAAATATAAACTAACTAAAGTTTACCTTAGCTAACAATAGCTAAGTCCAATATTTCAATTTTCACTGAAAGGGTAGTGGAGCAAAGGGTAATCTTCAGATAAGTAAGTGTAGGACGTTACCACCCTACTATGCAGGAAGATACATGAGAAAAAGGCATGTGCGATTATTTATTCTGTTCTCTCTGGTTATTCAAAATACCTTGTATTTCAGCTAACTAAGGGTACTCACAGGAAAGTTTAAAGTGGTAAGCATGAGAATAAGAATGGCTCTAGACAGTTTGATTAGTAACATTTATGATTATTTGAGTTGGTATGTGGGAGAGTAGAAAAGTTATTCACATTTTAGTTTTAAAACCTAAAGCCAAAATAGTTTCATTTACTTAATGGCAAAACTAGTCACAGCAGAACAGATTAATTTTTTGTTAAAGTACTTTGCCATATAAAAAGATCTTTGCCAAGATTCAAAATAATTGTATGACAATTCTGCTTTTTTCCATTGCTCCCTAACATCATATACAAATATATGTACAGTAAACAGTTCCTTCATTTTGACAAAGGCTTCAAAACAGAGACATAAAAATGATGGCAAAATCTATATCACAATAGATGACCAAACAACAGTGTTGACTCTCAGAACTGCTGTCTAAGTAGATTCTACCCTGGCAAACACTTTGGCATTATATCTCTAGTCGTTTTTTAAGATCATGTTCCCTCAAAGCATCACAGACCATCCAAGGCTAAAGTGGCCTACCCATCCTGAGATCTGAACACAGGGTGACCCAGAGTCTAATGCTTGTAAAGAACAAGGACAGGCCACCCGCCCCATGCAGCACAGCAGCTTCAGGATCCATATTTACTTGAAAATTTCTTAATTTTTTGATTAACAATCCACATGATTTCACTCCTGGTAATGAGCAAGTCTCTGAAACAGCTGTTCCACATGCTCCATGTGAAAACAACATGATTCCACAAAACCAACAACCTGTTAAGCTTGTTTGCCATCAGCCTTTGTTGAGTGAGACTTAAGGAGGAAAGCTAGGGCACACTTGCAACTCAGATGAGCCTGGAACTATACAAGTCTATAAACCAATACAGTAAAACCTGCATAAGTGATTTTTAAAGAGAGAGGAACTGGAAAGAACAGGATAGCAGGCACATACCAGGGCAGAGGTCCACTAGCACAGTCAACGCCATACTGAACTCCCGGAAGAAAAAGGCTCCCTAACTGGGAAGATAAAAATCACAAAAAGGATTTTTAAACATAATGGCCATGATAGCATGCTAAAATATTCTGATTCCTTGGTTGGAAAGGTGATGTGTAGATACTGTGGCTGAAAGAATTTTTATGGATCTAAACAGAAACTCCCTATGCTTTCAGGGTTGAAATAGCATAGCCTGAGGAACACAGCTGTTGCTCAGAGTCTAGTCAGAAAATGTCTTCTTTTTAGCTTTATAAATCCATCTAGTTGAGGCTTTCCTGCTTTGACACAGTGTTCTAACCTCAGAGAGGGAATTTTGTGATTGGGTGAGAGATGGAGTGTAACAGATTTGCTGAACATTTTGCATAGCAAAAGGGAGACGTGGCTGCTTTCTGATTATGCTCCCTGAAGCTGAACAGGTTTCTGTTAAAATAAATGGCAAACTAAGGAAAGAGAGCTGACAGAAGAACAGACAGACATCTCGAGTTGTAAGAGCAGAGCAAAGAACACGACTTTGTTCTGCAATTACTTTAGCAACCCACAGCAGATCCTCTTGAACTTACGTTCTCATTTGTAACGACTGCAAATCGAGTGATCCACCGAAACAAGGCTATTCTGCAGCAGCCCAAAGCCAACCTTGCAGAGTGGCTTACCATACATTTTTTAAATACACATTTGTGCCCCATGACCTTTCTAATGCATCACCCTAACGCCTCATGCTGCCCAAAATGTTAAGAGATTAAAAAATGGTGAACAAGACCAAAACAAAAGTTCTATTTAATTTTGTGTCTGCATCAGTAGAAGAATTCAATTCATTAATTAAGATCAGTTTGGACAGCAATAATACCTCCTCTGGTACCTGCAGCAGCTTCTCCTCTCACCTGGGTGCTTGCAGGGCTGTTTCTCACACTGTTTTGCTCACTCTACCGGGCAAGGTTTTGCCCTTTCTTAAATCTCTTTTCCCAGAGGCACCACCAGCATGGCTGATGGGCTCAGCTGTGCCCTGTGCTGGGGCCATTGGGGAACCAGCTGTGTCTGGCATGAAGCAGCCCCAGCCTCTCCTCACAGAAGCCCTTGCAGCCAGCTCCTGGGCACAGACACCCAGTACAGTAACACAAAACAGTACAGCAGGTCCAATGGGCCTGAACTATGCTCGTTTTCCCAGAAGACAATGACATAAGATTGCTCTGTATGAGACTATACTGATGCACGAGGCATCAGTGATGCTGGTTAGCAGTGCTCATTAATCAGCTGTATGAAACAAAGTCCTAACTCTGCACAGAATGAAATGATAAAGGTCTGTACCTGAGTGCCATTGTTTAACTGGCAGTTATGATTTCAGAGTACCCAATATCACACAGTTGATTCCACGTAGTTTGGAAAACAGCACATGAAGCTAGTCAGGAGATTCAGTAAGCAGCCACAATTATTCCACGGTGGGTATTCAGCTATAGAAGACTTTACTGTAGCTACATGCATGCTTTATCATAATCAACATATACACTAAGTGTGCCTAGTAACATGCAGGGGAATACCAAATAATTGCCAACAAATCCAACTGGTTTTGTGAATAGCATGGCTGCTTAATGTGTAAATATGTAAAGTTAACTTACAATAATGATAGACAAGATTCTACCAATCCAGAAAATAATTTATAACCTGACTAGCCTTTATCAAGTTTGTTCACATACTTACACAAAACAAATCCTCTTTTCATTTAAAAGTTCAAGGAGAAAGTATTGGGAAGGGGGGTAACATAACAAGCAGCAAACTGGCAACAATCTTAATGCAAGAAAATTGGGCAACAGATTCACACCTAGTGTTCAGAGGAAGCATAAATGAATGAGCAAGGTACAGTTATATTTTCATTGTAAGGAGGGGACTTGGGATCTCAGATGGGGAAATTGAAGTTGGGGGATGTTGGCATTAAAGAAAGAGTTGCTCTTGTTTACCAGCAGTAAAGGGATTGGTGAAAACGCGTATTTCACTCTCAGTGCAGAATTATGCTAGCTCAGGAGAGCGCTTTAAGACCCGAGTTCTGTGGATATTAGCAGAGTCAGATATACAGAAAACACTGTGGAGGATTTAAAAGTATGAAAGGCATAAGGATTATATAGACTTGAACTGTGAATGAGGTTGAAGTGCATTCAAGAAAGCAATAAAGACCAGTGAACCAGAAATGCCCTGCTCACTTATGATAAAATATCTAGTTAATACCAAAGAAAAGCTTCAAATAGACTTGTCTGGTTCTTTAGAAAGTCACTATAAAATAATGCTGGTATTCTTTGTATAAATACTTTCACAAATAAAGAGTCTCTTTTAGAAAGAAGATTGAACTTGGTAAGTAAGCAGCTTAAGCAGTAAGGGAAAGCATATTAAAATTATTTCTTAACTTGCAGAAATGTTCAATAATGGTCCGTGGCCATTTCTGTAATGACAACAGACCATACACTGTTCCCAGAGTAACATAGCTTCCCACATTTTACATACAAGACACACACCAAAAGGTTATTTGATCCAAAAAGGCAATACAAAAAAGGTAATTAACACAAGTGCACCAACTTCTTATTCTTTAGTTCTTTTGGTTCTTTTCATTTTCTTGAGAAGTGGGGAATTCACTGACTAACCTACTCTCTTCACCAGCATTCTTCTCACTATTTTCAGTGAAAAAAAGACACTTCAGACTAAGTGGATTAAATTAATATAATTTGACTAACCAAAATAAGTGATGACAAGCATTACATGCTTTCACCTTAATTAGCTCATATTTCATTTGAACAAAGTCAGACTCACTGTTCTTCAGAGGAAGGAATCAGTAGTCACTGTAGACTCTCAAAGTGCCTTGTTTTGTTTATGGGGGATCTTACTAGAATTATAAGACTCAAGTGAACTATGCAAGAAATAAAAACACATTCTGGCATAAGAAGGATTATAGACACTAAGGCAAAACTCAGCACTTCTCCATCTGTTACCTGTTCAACATGTGATCCTCAGCAATTTTGAATGTGAGACAAATTTTGGTAAATCAGGCATTCTCTTACTGTTGGGCGAGGATTTTGTTTTCCCTTTTCAGCTACAGAATTTAGGGATAAAAATGCAAGATTCCTACTCTAAGGCATACAAAGCAGTGCTAACCGAATAAAGAACACATGTGAGTAGAGCCTGGAACCTTTCTTTCCTCTCTTAAAGCTCTGGGTATTGGACTTACATGGGGAAAAGTGCAGGGAGAGACTAAACTCTTCAATATGCTGAAAACTTGCTCACCAAACCAGCTCTGGATGAGCCTCCTAGCACCACCACCATTGTCTGTGCCTCTATATTTGCAAAGCCTCATTAGCAACTCATTAGGAACACTGCAGATGTGACACACAAACTTGCTCTGGGAGAGGGAATTAGGGAACCTCTATTAGAGAGCTAAGTCAGAAACCTGGAAACACTTTAAATGATAGTTCAGAAAACATCCTGATCACTACATAAAAAATAACAAATCACCATTTTTAGCAAACACTGAGTGAAGAAGAAGATACCTTTTTAGGGTTTGAAAGTTTAAAACAAAAGAAATTGCTGTCTGGGTTAATTCCCAATTTGTATTTGGATTTGCAGTAACAACAAAAGGAAGTTACAGCTTTTACTTAGTGCCTTCAGGAAGGAGTGAGCTTATTTTAAGGCAATCAGTGTCTTCTTAAAATAATGCAAAGGATCTTTCTGCCCTGCTGTCAGTATCAACAGCTCGTAAACAATTCTGAGAGTTTCTTCTCTTCTTTTTTAAAAAAGCTATGTTGTTCATTTATTATGTTATAACAAATACCACTTCTCTGATACTTATTTCATACCTTATTTCTCTCCTCAGAGAAATCCATAGCAGAATTGTGCCTTAATTCTATGGAAGCAGCTGCAGCGCAGCATCAGTCATAGCTCTTGTCTGGGAACAGAGAGCCGTTTAAGTACAGGCTACCTGGAAACATGCAGTTAAAAAGATGAAAATATTGTGACTGACACTTGTTCAAGGAAACTCCTCAAATCCATCTTTAATACTTCCACCTAAGAACGTGTGATAGGTGTACATTTGTTAAGATTGCGATGGAAAAAAAGGTAGAAATAAGGTTAAATGTAAAACGACTGTCATGCCTCTGATGTAACTTTGTGTAGTGGTCCTTGAACATAGGGAACAAGTTGAATTGTTAATGAAAATATCCTAAAAGTTGAGGACTCAGTTATACTTTTTTATATATATTACAGTCCTGTTCCCCCCCCCCCAGTGGGGTTTATCATGGCATATCTGGAAAGAGAAGGACCTAATGCAAAAATTTACACAAAAATAAATACAAGCAAGTTTACCTCTGGACACATCTAAACAACCAGTCACCAAAGCAATTACAGATGCCATGTTCTCTTCTCTTTCTGCCATTTTTGGCTATTTTTCCTTTCCAAAGTAATTTAAGTAGGATTAATTTAATAACATTTTTGTCTTTAGCTTGATAAATTATATAAATGCAAAATAAATATCGAAAGGGGAACAAACTTCTGAGGGTGTTCATGGAGTTACTGTTGCTATGGGAACTATATTGCTGCAATTCGTAGGCTGTACATTTGTCTCCCTTTGTCTCTGGTTCCTGGAAGAGCAGCAACTGCCCTGAACTGTGAGGTCAGGAAAAGGGAATCATATTAAATCTTTTGGAAATATTCAGGTACATGAATTGAATCATAGAATCCCAGACTGGTTTGGGTTGGAAGGGACCTTAAAGCTCATCCAGCTCCAACCCCCCTGCCAGCAGCAGGGACACCTTCCACTAGACCAGGTTGCTCAAAGCCTCATCCAGCCTGGCCGAGAACACTTCCAGGGAGGAGCAGCCACAGCTTCTCTGAGCAACCCGTTCCAGCGTCTCACCACCCTCACAGTGAATAATTTCTTCCTAATATCTAATCTAAACCTCCCCTCTTCCAGTTTAAAGCCATTTCCCCTTGTCCTGTCATTAACTGCCCTTATGAAAAGGTTGCTGATTAAACTGGACCAGTGAGAGTGTATCATAAACACTCTCATACTCAGAGTGGTATGAGCATGAAAAATTCCAGCTCTTCCCCCACTGGAACCCCATTCCTACTTCATTAAACGCACTGCATTTCTGCATCCTTTACCTTTCAGTGATTATATGCTAATGAATATGGAATTTACTATGTAGTAGGGAGGATAACTTGTGTAAGATAACCTACTTGACAGCACTCTGTTTTCTGTCAAGAGTTCCCAGGGAACTAACAGATGAACCAAGCAAGTTAACCCAGGTAACTGGCTGAACCACCAAACCAGGTGACATTGTGCCTCCCTTTCTGCCAGTAAATTTTGCAGTAGATGCTGTTGCCTTTAATAATACTTAGAAGCATCATTTGTGTTTGAACAAGCATAATGTCTACACAGGGAATAAAGTACTCTTCAATATTTCAAAGGGTGATCGTGTCTTGCATACTGCTCATCATGTTATTTATTTTGAGACTACATACTGTGTTTACATTTCACACCAAGTATCTAGCAGGACTTAGCACATGAAAAGTAGAGCCACAACATTGTGTTTGGACTTCTGTTATCTAGGTGACTTTGTAGGCCAAAAGAGCATTCAACCACCACTGAAAATAACAGGTTTGGAGACTCATTTCCCTAGGAAGTACTCAGAAACTTAATTACTGGTTGAAATGCTTGTCAAATGCACTTAATGCATGGTCAGTTTGTAGATTTGAGTATTCCTGGAGCAAACCAATATTAGAATTATTGCTAATCACAGAGGAATAAAACTACAAGCCTAGAAGCTACACACAACTACAAGAGAAAGAAACATGCTGCTGAGATTCTATGTCTTTTCACTTTCCCATCAGGATCATCCTGTGCAAGGATTTTATGTCACGTCTGTAGGTTTCCAGCAATGGAAAGTGCTATTACCTATGGTAATTCTGAGGAATTTTGTGAAGGCAGATTTAATTTCACTTTTGTTGTGAAGTAGACTGTGGACTTCCCAGAATAAAACCTCTGATTGTGAAAATTAAAAACACAAAGTTCCAAAGTCTTCATTGGAAAGAGTTAGAGGATTTATAATATATCCATTACTTCAGGTTTTTTAAAACCTGTTGTTACTCATAAGAAAAATGCATATTTTTATTAACATACCTACTTTCCTTTATGTTTATTTCCTTAAACTTAATAAAGCCTTCTAGCTATCAGGGTAATTTGGTCTCAAATTTCCACTTTCTGCTTTGGTTTTCATAATTTCATATGATTCTTTTACCCTTATTATAGAAGCTGGCTTTATTCCCAACTCATAAAGTGACCTGAATTCTCCACGAGATATTTTCTGGCATTGATTTTTCTTTGTTCATAATGTAAATGGCATGAATGTTCCTATCTTTACTTTCTGTACTTCCTTAGCTTTTATTATTTTCATAATCCCACGCTAACACTGCATTATTTTTTCCTCATGTAAACCACACAATTTTTTTTCTTGTGATATTGCTATGTGCATTTCATTTCTCTTTTTCTTCCCCCCTTAACCCCTGCCTCTTAGACAGTAGGAGATATATTTGTAATGAATTGGGGATTTTATCTGTTTTTAAAATAATGTCAAATGAGAACACCAAAGAGCAAAAAATTTTACAATAAATGCTTATTTTGTCATCTTTGAGTCCCCTTTTGACACTTGTAATTCATCTGCTCAAAAAGGCTTCTCTGAATATATTCCAAAAGCTCTTTATCTGGAACGTTTTTATCTAGAGCACTATAGCAGCATTGTATAAACATGGTTTTAGGGATGTCATACCCACTCTCCTGTTAATGGCAGTTATGAGATTCACAATATTTTTCAAGCTAGACTTTAGGAGCCTGCATCTGATAGGAAGATGTATTTTCATCATAGTATATAGTTTGCCTCTTTAATAAGATTGTCTGTACATGGAAAACTAAATATTGTTACCTTCTGTTTATGAAACCTCATCCTTCTTCCTTCAAAGTATTATTGGTTTTTAAATCTACACTTTCTTTTAGTTGTATAGATTTTTTCACGTACTATGTCAGTTTTTGTGAGATAGCCATTAAAATATAAGAAAACTTACCATCCTGTTTTCACTTGGGATTAAAATTAGCATGTTAGTTCACAACAGAAAGCCTCACAATCCTGTGTCAAGTCACTCCCACTCTGACTTCCATTGGTGTCTCTGTTCCCTGCCTGGACAAGCACAGTAACTCCTTTCTCCGTGGCTGTGCTGTGCATTTCTCATCACTGAATGGCGGGGTGTCATCCCCACAGGCTGTGACAGAGGAAGTCCCATCGCACAAGGCCTGTTTCAGGTCACTGACATCCATAGCTAGAGCTTTGCCATACAGCTCTCTTACTGCCTGCTCCTTAACAGGAGATCAGGTAACCACAAACAAGCCTTTCCAAAAATGAAGGCCTTCAATCAGCAAATCAACACTTCTTCACTCTGAACTTCTAACCCTTTCTTAAAAAGGATAGAGTTTTTTAATTCCTCTAAAGCCTATTTCACCTTCCTTTACAAAAGACTCTCTGCTACTTAAGAAAAAAATGATGGCAAAATATCATCTCTGTTAAATTACTTTTTCAATAGTAGATGATTTATAGTTGATTAGGTAATTAAATCAAATACAAGTGGCTGAAAGTAAATCTATTTTTATCATCCCTGTAAATTAAAAGTTCCGCATCATAAAAAATCATGACCATCTTGAAAATGACTAGTCAAGTGCTTTTTATAGGCAAGCAGGATTTATTGTCAATTAACGTATTGAACTGTATAGTCAGCATAACCCTGTGCTCAAGACTTTTTAAATTATTGGCTTCCGCTATCAAGCTGCTCCATATCACAGTAATGAAATGTATCTAGCTATTCACATATTGAACAATTCCTTAGGTTGGGTTTATATCTCACTATAACAACATTTCATTTTATTATTATCTCCGATCCCCTGTAATGAATACAAATACATTTCTTTTTTCCATCATAGGTTTATCAATTTTCATTGATTTGCCTGTAATGAATGCAGACAGGATAGGGGATTTAAAAAAAAATAAATTAAAGATATCATATCCATTAAAATAGCTCTAAATTTAGAAGTTTTCTACTTGCAGTTGCATCAATTAAAAAAGAAAAAATCATTTAGAAAAAACAATTCAAATGAAATATTAATTGTTTAAGTGTTAATATTTAAATAACTGCAAAAGGGAATTTGGAGGGCCTCTATTTTTTACATAATATTTACTTTAACAATTTTCTTTCCATAGACTTGAAAGAAAAAAAAAAAGTCATAGAATCATAGCGGTTGGAAAAGACCTTTAAGATCATTGAGTCCAACCATTAACCTATCACTACCAATCCCATCTCTGAACCATGTCCCTGAGCACCTCATCTACCCATCTGTTAAATCCCACCAGGGATGGTGACACCACCACTGCCCTGGGCAGCCTGTTCCAATGCTTGACAGCCTTCTCTGTGAAGAAATTTTTCCTAATATCCAACCTAAACCTCCCCTGGTGCAACTTGTAGCCATTTTTCTCGTTCTGTCACCCATTACCCAGGAAAAGAGGTATATTCATTGTAGTTTTGCATTTCATATAGATTAATTTGTCGTTATGCACCACATTTTTCTTTTTCAATAAAGGTCAGGTTGACTAATGAAAATGCAGCTTCTGGTGCAATGTGTGATTTGCTACACACAAAACTGTTTGAGAATTACTCATCCCAGCATCTCCTCTTCCCTTTGGGAAGCTCCCCAGCCCTAAAATCTGTCCTCATCAAGGAGAGCACTCACACTGCTGAAATGCTTCCTGCACAGAGGAGACCTCAGCACAACCTATGTACTTTCTACAGTTTGGGTACTGATACTTTCAATTTTTTACTTAATTCTGGAAATAAAAATAAAGCCACATTGGGTGAAGACAAATACAGACATCTTGAAACTCACATTCCAACTGTGTTGCAAACTTTCATATTGAAAACCAAACTTTTAAATGAAAATATAAACAGTGTTCTCAGTTGTGACACTTTATTGCACTATAACAATTGCATCTGCTTGTGTTTGGCAATTATATTGTAATTTGATATGAAATAAAGTGATACAATAACATCCTGGCTTTCATTCAGGCACAGAAAAAAAATACATGGAACATATAATGTCCAGTCTACCCAGGAAAACAATACTGACAGCAGAATCTGAGCTATTGTATGTATGTTGTGTGGCAGAATAGGACACAGTTGGCTTCATAAAGAAGAAAGAGCTGTTAGACAGAAAACAGCTATCCTACTTTTTACATACACACACGCTCATTTTGATCGGTAGAAGACTTGTTTGGAACAGGTGCACAGTTAAGTTTGGTGGGATTTTTTTTAAATGAGGAAATGCACTTCTAAATGTCTAGAAGAATCCTATAGGTTTTAGTGCCTCAGGAGATCGCAATCAAACACTATAATTAGATTTTCAAATGAGATGGGTAGTATGACCGAAAGTAAAAGCATGCTTCAAGACAAGGAAAAAACCCAACTGTCAGGCATCAAAACTTAAGTTACTTAATATTCCTTATAATGATTTCTTGTCTTAAAAAGCCAGCAATGTGCAGTGTTCTCTGTGATGAACACAACATAATCCTTTTTTTAATGGAGAAAATGCATTATTGGTCTTCTGCAGCCCCACCTGAAGCCTCACGTAACTTGGTGTTAAAGGGAGAAGAGCAGAGGCCTTCTTAGAGTCCTAAGAAAAGCACAGAAGAAAACACAATCTGTTTCCAGATGACTTCTCTCTCCCTCATATATATATATATCTGCTGTGCAGAACAAAAATCTCCTGTCACCCCTTCTGTTTATCCCCCATTTTCTCTAAAAACACCATATAGCATCTTTGACAGCTGGAACACTTCAAGCACTCCGTGCAAGTGATACAAATAGCCAAAGTAATCTGGTCCCTAAGTGGTGTTGGGGGTCATCTCCTCTAGAATAAGAGATAGAAAAGATGCAGGGGAAATAAAACAAGTGTACCTCTGCCAGTTACCAGAAGAGGTGCAGAAAAATAGCAGCCAGTGCCATAGTGATAATTGCCAACCTGCAGGTACCCTACTCCTGCTAAACACACAGGTCCCCTCGCAGAGAGAGGAAAGATGTGGCAGGTACCAGGTAATGAAGTTGTAATGCTGAGAAGCACAATTTTCTATGTCACACCCAGAAATCTCATTGTCATACATGTTAAAACTCTTACATATTACAAAGAAAATTTATTTTTCAAGTTAAAGAAATGCAAAGACATGTTAGAGTAACTCTGGACCTCTTTTTAGTGTTGCTAAATCGGGAAAGAAGATTAAAAAAGAACATGCACTAAAAAATTCTTCTTCCCTGTTAAAAGGAAGTTCAGAAACTGACAGAAACCGATTCCCTCTAGACCTACTGCATCTCCTTTTTCCAAGGATATTCTTAAATTCAGTTCTCTAGATCACCCTACTGAAACTCAGTGAGTCTGGGATTTAACTTTCCTGTGCTGCTTTGAAAATTCCAGCCTACAGCATTACAAGCACACTTTGAGTAAGTTACTTCAAAGTAAAAATGTCCTCATCTTCTATCATTTTAACAGCTTCAGAAGGCTTCTCTTACTCTTGTCAGTAAATAAACTAGATATTTAATTTTCATAGCAGATTTTTTTTTTGTCATATAGAATCGTTTGGTTGGAAAAAACCTTTGAAATCATCTCATAAATCACAAGTGTTGCATTTAATACTTAAATAATCAGCATAGTCTAAAGCTTGATAACATTATCCATAAGGAGGGAAATGCTGCATGTTGAACAGTGGTGCTATCTGCAAGGTGTGCCTGATGGAAGAGACTTTGCTTATCGAGTGAAAAAAATTTGCAGAACCAAAGAAGAAAATCTAAGAAGAAGGCAATCTAATCAATCTAAGATTGATTGTCTTCAATCTTAGAAGACAATACCTACTGTAAAACACAAATGAATTTTGCTTATGCTCTTTTTTGTAGTAATTAATCTACTTTCATCCAAAATATTTGATTGTGATAAAGAAGTAGGTAAAATTACTTAAGGCATTATAGAGACTATAAAGCAATAATTACAAGAGGGATCTGCTGTAGATTCATCATTTCTTAGAAAAATTTAAACCACATTATTTTGAAGCTAAAACATGAATTCACTATTGAATGAAAATAAAAGTAAAAACAAAAATAAAAGAATTGTCATCTCTTGGAAGTCATCTGCATTAATGGGAAAGCAATCAGCATCATCTTTGAATGTGTCAAAGTTGAGTCTGAAATGCACTGTTTTGTCCCCTCACCAGAGAACAGTCAACACTTTCTAACAGAAAGACTTCTGCAAACTCCTCTTTAAGCATATAGCCATACTTTTGTGCATCACTGATATATTTAAAATAAATGAAAGTAATCCTATACCATCATATTTGCTCTCAAGTCCAAGCTTCCCTAGTAGCCTCAATGTTTGGGAGTTTTGTTTGGGTACTCTGAGGAAAGCCCCTCATTCATTCCTCAGGGCCAACCACTGACGGTGGGGGGGCTAGCTTGTTATAAAACTACTCTTCTGAAGGAGAATGTACTTGGTATATAAAGTTTGAAAATATAAATGCTCTTCCTTGGAAAATACAAATGAAACTGAATAATACAAAAACCAGCCTAAAAGTTTGCCCACCAGTCACATTACAATGTTTTTGGAAAAGGTTTCTCACCACTGCCATCTGTTTGATGGCCTTCCAACAGGCCCTAGCCTCACCACAAAATATTTCACATCTTTCCCAGTCTCTACCAACACTATTAGAAAATGTATTAATAATAACAGCATACAATCTCCAATGAGGATTAAACCCCCAAGCAACATGGCAGAAATTAAGCTGGCCTGAGGGATGCCAGGCATTTCTGATTTACTGATCTGCCAGATCTGACTGTGTAAGAACGCCAGAGGCGTAACAGCGTCATTGCAATAGTGACTTTTTGTCCAGGAAAGACATAAAACCAAAGTAAGAGATGAGGGAAGTGACCTTGTTATTTGTGACCAAGAGGATCATGAATTCAAACCCATAGCCTAAGAGAAAGAATCCAAGAGAAGAAAATAACAGCTTACTAAATGAATGGACTGTGATTCTAGCACACTTTGTTGAACTTAGTGAAAAGGAGATATCTTTGTCTGCTTTGTTTTAAACACATTTATTTGGTGATAAACTCTCTTTATTAGCAAAGGCATTTTCCTCTCACTGTACTCCCAACTGTTATTATGTGATTCCCCTCCTCCTCCCACTTTGTTTTTGGACATTTCTGAACAAGTTGAGGAGGCGAGATGCCCATTTGCCCGGTGTGTCATTAAAACCCCAGACAGAGGCCTTGCAAAGTCATCCTGCCACACAGCACATGCTGACCACAGTAGCTTCGTGCAGCTTTAACAACATAGATCATCTGTTGGGTTGCTGTGAAGGTCATAGCTCCCATCACACACTCGCAAGCCCACCACTGTCTTTGAAACCTTGATATTAAGTCTCCTCAAGTGTTTGAGACATTGTTTGAGACAGACAACCAAATAAAAATGTGCCAGAAGGTGCTTAGAAGCAGCACGCAGATTAGATAAATCCTGTTGCGTGATGAGTCAAGTGAGCCCACCCTGACCACATATTCCATGCCTTAGCACAATCTCACCACCTTCAAACACTTTACAAGCCACCTCAGTAAAAGACCTTCTTGAATCTCTTCATTTAAAAATCAATAATCTTCAAGCTTCCATAGCTTCCTTTGAGACTAAGGTAAATAAAATTGAGGGAAGGCTGGAGGGATTTGAAAAGCAATGGAGTCAATTGAAACTCAAACAATGAAGAGAAGAATTCTGTAATAAAAATCACAAAGGAGAGAAAACCATGTTTAAGCATTATGGTGCTCCTGAAAGAAGAGTAGAATCTTTGGAAAAAGCAACAGCATTGTCAGAGTACTTAATGTTCTGAACATCAACTCCGCAAGATCCAAGATGGCTGGAAATTTATGGAAAAATCCTAAGCAGACATAATGAAGAAAAACCCATTATCTGGAGTAGCAAAAGCAATACATCTGCATGAATGTTCAAGGCTCAAAGTGCTGCACAGGAAGAACATAATAATCATAGAGAGCACGTGACTGAAGGCAGGGTTTGAGCAGTGGCCAAAGAATTAGAATAAAAATGGAGATCAGCCATCTCACCACCCCGTAAACTCTTGGCAAAGGATGGGAAGTAACTTCATTTGGAGAAAGAAAAATTTTTACTAAATGACCCTGCATCAATCTTCTATCCTGCCAGATTGCGATTACTGCTCTTGAAAGAAGAAAGACTGCTGGGAAGCAGAAGCAGCACAATGTTTCACACAGAAATGAAAAAGAGGCAGCAGGAAGGAGTTAGATAGCTAAACCTATCTAAAATTCTCCAACCTATTTGTTTCATGCCTTTACCACAGAAGATGCATTTTAACATTATTGTTCTGGAAAAAAGTATTTGCCATCTCACCAGTATGTGGGGCATTGGTGATACTACTCTCACATGCTGGTATAAAGGAATATGTACAACTAATATAATATAAAGTTCAATTAACATAAATCATTATAAGGCTATCATTATAACTGGTAAATCAATCTCATTCCTAAACTTTACTTTCAGAGGACCAATTTTTACATTTGCCTTATGGTAGCATTTGAAGATTGCTGTTTGGACTAAGAACTTCTGCTAATACATACTGTTACTATGATAGTTAGAACCTCAACATTCTGGATATTTATAAATCATTATTTGTACTACTACAATACAATAAACAAATGTATGACAAACACCTGTAATAAGTTTGCTCTTGACTGCTGAGAAACAGCAACGAAAGGAAAAGAAAATAAAGAAAAGAAAATAAAGAACCACATAATCCAACGTTCTTATTTCAAGGAGCACCTTAGGACATCTTCACTTTAACCTACTGTCATTGGTTCAAGCCTACACCTTTGGTACCCTAGAGTGAAATTGTCCGTGCATATCTGAGGCTAGATATATCCCTTTTCTGCTGAACTGAGATAAACTGGTATATTGCACCCAAAGGGAATGTATGAAGTATGCATGATAGCGACAGTGCTGAGAAGCAGGATTAACTGGGACAGCGTGTGTCGAGGACAAGGAGACATGCTCAAAGACGAGCATTAACTAACCAGAAATCAAGTAGAGAAATTGAAGTGAAATGCAGTAGATTTATCACGAATAATCTAAGGTGTCAGGGCTCTGAGGGCACCAAGAGATCTTCTTGTCCTTGAGCAGCTTCACCAGGGCCCCCCACCCACACCCTCTGCCCATGTACCAAGAACAACATGGCCAGGCCTGTGCTCCACCCTTGCCTGAGATACAGCGTAGGCAGGCCTACAGGAAGAGAAATAGCTTGCAGCAAAGTGTGTTCTAAACCAAATCATGGCATCCTACAGATCATCTTCACTTTCTGAGTAGTATAGTTGGTAAGGCTGCACAATTTGTATGACCTAAATATAAAGTACAAACAGATATAAATGCAACTATTTTGAAGCACAGGAATTAAAACAATCACCTTCCATCCCTAAAACGTAAAGAGTAGCATCTTTTCTAAGTAAAAACAAAGACATTCACACTAAGAATTCCTCTACATTTAAGAAATAGTCTTAATTTTATACACTGAAACTAAAAGTATACTGTTCTGCTGACATCCTTGCTCCAAAGCATTGGGGTTGAACAGAAAGCATCTGGGAATAAAGGTCAAATATTGTGAAAGCATTTACTGTCTAGCACAGGCTCATATTTTTGAGCTGGCTTGCTTTCAATTTTTTGACTTATGCTTATATGAAGGCTTCTGTGGCTGGCTGGTTTGTTTGTGGTTCTTTGTTGCAATGTTTTGTTAACCTTCCTTTATGTATTTTTAATGAATACTACAAATAAGAAATGTGTAAACTCATCCTGAGAAGAGGCTATAATGTCTTCCTGTGCTTTTGATTCACTGCCTCATTTGCAAGATTGCTGCTTATTCACAAATTAATTATGCAATGGCATCTTTAGCTAATAAAGTCTAAACAAAAACCATTTAATCCAATTCATAGTTTTCTCTCAATCAAACCAAGTCTGTCAAACATAATTACATTACACATGCAAAGCAGGAATGAGCCAAACATGTGCCACACCTGCTTAGCACTTCTTCAGGCAGACGATATACAGTAGAAGAACAGTTGGCAGCACAGATGGCAAAGCAAATAAGACTTGTGAAAAATGTAGTTGTGGAGTGTGGTTTTGTGCCTTTTATTGATGGGAAGGGTCAGACAGTGATCTCAGTTTATGTCAAACACACCTTTCTGGTACCTTTAGGCTTGGCAGCTCTAATTTTGGAGATACAAACCTCGGTCTTGTGCTTTCTAAAGGAAGAGACTCATAGGAAGTCATTGCTGGTTTCCAACCATAGCCATGAGCTCTGGAGACATCTGTTATCATTTATGATCATTGAGACCCATCAATCCCCCCATCAACACCACTGTATATCTGTATAATGAAACCTGTTTGGCAATAATAAGGATAGTGATTCTGTACATTTCAGTGTATCCAGCTCACATAAACTCAATAAGGAGCCAGGTATTTCGCTTATGAGCACAAAATCAAAAGATAACCTAAGCAGTCATATGATTTAATATTAATGTGCATTTAATGTGATTTGTACTTAAGAACTACGTCATTACATCAAGAAGTAGAGTTTCTGAAAATTGCTTTAGCTAGATATTTTATGATATCTCCTGAGACCACTGAAACCATGTCTACCATTTCATTTACAAAGTTAGCATCCTGCAAGAGGCAAGATACCCAAACCCAAGCAATGCATCACTCCTTATTTCCTAAAAGATCTCCTATCTGGCCTTTGGCTTCCTGTACACACAGGAAAGAATCACAAAAAATGAAACTAAAACTGCTCTTATTCAAAACAGCTTATGTCTCTTATCTCAGTTAATGTTAGCTGCTGCTTCTCATCACTACAAACTGGTCCTCTACAGAAATCTTTTCACATCTGTTGTAAATATTCTGTACTTGTATTGCATCCATGTTATAAAAGCTTGGTATGAAACTATCACTACAGGTAGCTGCTTTGACCATGTCCTGTATTTGAAAGTTCCTCATAACTTTCTCCAGCTTTGGCAAGCTTTAGGGAGACACTGCTTCCACCACACAGGTTTTTGTTCCTGATAGACTGAGACAACTATTAAAGCTCTTGGGTTACATCTGGGGAGGATACATACATAAATGAACTATAAGGATGTGAGAGTAAGTGGGTTTCATGAACTTAATTGCTACAAAATGTTTTCTCCCCTTTCTTTCATTACAGTGGTTCCATCAAAAAGGTTGCATAGGGTAAGATTTAGTGTAAACCACACCAACTCACGTAGCGCCCAGGACAGTGTGCCCTTTTCCATCACACATGGAATCACCCCTTCAGTACTGCATCACCACAGCCCAGTGGCCTGTGCTGCACTGGTTGTACCATGCTGACTGGGAAGAGCGGGGAGAGCACAGGAAGGAGCTGCTTCGCCATCCTTGAGTGCAGTAATCCAGAGAGAAATGAGAAGAGACTACATTCCAAGTGAACAAAGTCAATTCGGGGCTCTCCACGTACTTTCAATACACACCTGGCTGTGCCATACTGGCTGCAAGATTTTAGTAACTGTAAATTATGTCTAGTAACATAATTTAATAAGTAAATTAGCTTATTAAGAACATTTTCTAATAACAGTCTTAAGACTCAGTTCTAAGTTCACTGTTGGCATCCCTGCATCAAAGCAGAATATAGCTCAAATACACACATAATTATTCTACAGCAGAAAGAATGGACCTGTCCTGACTGCTGTGTTTCAAGTGTGTTATACATTAGAGAAGTTTGTTCTCCACTGAAGTTTTCCTCCTGCTTTCAAACTTGTTTTACACTTACGTGACCAAAATGCTAACGAAGTACTCATATAGTATTTCCCACAGGTGTAGGTGCACTAAATCGAGACTCTGCAGCATCAAGGACTGGGAAAATGGTATTGAAAAAAGTGCATGTTCAAAGAACTTCTGCAGTAGTCATTCCCTAGAATGCTAAAATTTTGAATCTATCAATGAGCTTCCAAATTCAAAAATACTCCAGTACAGAATATTTTGTTTGCATTCCTCTAAGGACACTCGACCAGAGGGCTGTTAGCAAGAGCTGGAAAACTGTCAGCAGAACTAAAAAGATAGCAATAAATAAATAAATAAAGCACAAAATGTTTTTTCAGGGATTGAGTGCGGGGAAAAAAAAAAAAAAATCATTCAGAGGAAAATACAGTGGGATTTAACTTAAACAAAGTTTAAAGAAATTCACAAAGTTTAAATTACTGAGTGAACAACAAATGTCCTGGGAGAATCCTTATGACAGCACAAGTCAGAAATAAATCAGCAGAAAGGAATACGTATGTTTTCTGAGAAGAGAAATCTCAGTACTATAAGTACTAAAAATAAAAATAAAAAATTAACTAGACAATCTTATTCAGAAAGCATATCTGTTCCAGAGCTTCAGCTCCATTGAAAGACATCAAGAAGAACCAGTGAGCAAAGCTATAAAACTAAAATCCCAGACGAATAAATAAAAAGGCCATCTTCTGTTTCAGAAATCAGCAGCCCCATAACACATTGCTCTATAAATTTCTTCCCCACAGACTGCAAAGAGAATGTTCTTGACTAACAGATCTTTCTTGCTGAAATATCACCTGGGATGTATAGTACTCACTGGCAGGCTTACACCATCTGCTTACTGAGGCTCTAGGAAAGTAAGCAGCATAAGTGTTTCATGTTTGCCTAGCACTGATTTAAAGGAAATTGTATCCTTTTTTACTTTGTCACAAAGGGACATTGATAAAAAGCCCAAGTTTACTCCATGTTATTGTCTCAGCTGCGTGCTATCCAAAATGAAGTTTAGTGAACGTTTTCCTAGATCTGAGAAATGCTGGTTTTCTGGTATTTATATTTCAATCTGAACTAGATCAGAGCCAGTGAAGTATCCATCAGTAAATGTTAACACTCTCTGTAGATGGCCGTGGATTCATGGATGATACTGATTGCAGCCCGGTGGTTGCCTTTCAAACAGCTATCTGGGCACCAAAATCTCTCCCCTCCCCACCGCTGTGTTTCCAGGTACCATAGTCCTGAAGTCTTTGGGCATTTCCACCGAGTACAACAGAGCACAGCACAGACAGCACCAAAATAAGACCATTTAGAGCCAGAAGCAGCATGAATAGGGAGCTTTGCACCAAGCGAGTACTTAATGCTCTTCCCGAGACAAGAAGATCATCAGCATGGGCTGCAATGCTGGCAGCGGAAACAGCCCAGAGCGCATGGGTGCACCTTGGTGCAGCGAGCCAGTGTCAGTGCCAACACACTTGGGAACACCACAGGTAACACAGTGCCGCGCAGGCACACGCTGCCCTGGCACTCGGCTCTGCTCTGCTTTCCACAAGGATGCCGCAGACACTCAAACTGTTTTTTATTGAACTAAGCCCAATTCACCCCCTCTTCAGCCAGCACTGTTTGTACGAGAGTAACACGAATCTCATACGAGATGAATGCCACATGGAGACAGAAGGTAAGATGTGCTCAAGTTCTAAACTAAAAAAAGGACCATTACTATCTCAGCTGTCAGCCTCCAGATTTTACAGAGAATTGGGTTCCCCCCCACCCCCATCAGATATAGGTACCATGTATTATTAAGTGATTTCATCTTTTATCTTTTAATTTTTGCATTTAAAAATCTGAAGTACCAAAGTAATAGACAATCATTCATTCCTCTACCTTTAATACCAAAATTTAAATTAAAATGCTTAACATATAATGTATGAGATGTGCAGTATTCAAATTTGTCATCTCTCATCATTGTGGCAACTGTCACTACACTTGTATTCACTTGAAAGCTACATCCTGAAAGATTTTAAACTTTCATTAAAAAGTGCTTGTTCTCAGAGAATAAAAAACATTAATATATGTTTAAAACACTCAAAAATATACTGCAAAAAACATATCTCCATCTTCTTTCCACTAAGCTTTATCTCTGTAGCCATCAAGTGATTTTTTTGTTTGAATGCCTGAAATTTGCTATGAAGTTATCCATTATTGCACAAACGAATATTGCAAGTATTTATGTATGATTTAATCTAAGTATACAGCCCCAATGGTGATGTTTACGTGCACAATCATAATCATATGCATAAATATCTGTCAGACAAGTATCTGTTTAATTTCAGAACTGATTTTTAATAAGTTATGTTTTTATTTGGAAACAAGATTATTGGAAAATAACTCCTTAAAAATTGCACTGTTATAACCAGAAAAGCATTCCAGACAAGAAAAATAAAAATAAAAACAGTAGACCAGATTGTTAAGCTTGCAACTAAATATCAAAATGGCTATCCAAAGCTCTTTGATTCTCTTAATATTTAATTTTACTAATATTATTCTAGCAAAAGGGATTTTTGACAAATTTTCAAGTCAAAATATAGCCAAAAGCAACTTCTATTAGAGCAAGACAACAAGGTAACCTAAACATCCAAGTAAAGCAGGAAATGGATATTTGCCTGGCCAACTAAGAACTAAGGTCACACCCTCGTCTGTGGGTAGAGGTGTCAGAGTAATCTTGCTGTCATTCATGTCATCGTTTCTTTTACCCTCCCACAGACCAGGCTCTTTCACTCATTATTCAAACCCAGCAAGTTCTCCTGCATAATGCAGCAGCTCTTCAACAACGAAAAGAAAAACTCGCATATGTCTGTGTCCTGCTGGTGTTCCACTGATGGAAAACATTTAATTGTACAACTATGGAATTTTAATAAGTATTGATTTTATTCCTGTCATGAAGAGAGAGGACTCTGCATCTTGCCAAACCAGCATGAACACAGGTTAATGCAGGGTTATATACTGATCCATTTGTCTCTTTACTAAGATTATTTATTCTTCCACTAGCAGAAAAGTACTGAATGATGCAAGTATATTCCAAATATTTGTAAATAATGAATGCCTAATCTAACTCACTGTTTGATGTGGAATAAAATTCTCAACACCTACATATTGCCTTGGACTGTGAAAATTTAAACTAGTAGACACTTATGGAGATGCAGACAATCCCAGGGGAGAAGAGAGAAGGATTTTGCCATTCCTAAATCTATACAAATTTTTTATGTGGAAGAGCTCTGTCAGTTGGGAGGTACATTCCTAAAATACATCGGCAGGCCTGCAAAATTGTTCGATAACCTTCTATGCAAAAGGAACACAGTGACAGTTGAAAAAGATGTTCGCACTCGGGATTAAGGCCAGTATTTATCTTCTTGGCAAAGGTGCAAAGACTAGAGTAATGACACCGTACTCTACAAACTACTACAAAAACAAGATCAAGAAGAATTGCATAAATACACCTATGTAACATCCATCACATTAATGAGAACGTAGAGACAAATGCAACTTGCTGCTAAACTTGGCATCTATTGACTACAGAAGAAAGTTAGACACTGCAGAGACAAATACTAACCTAAAGCCATTGGAAGATCATGGATCTGAAATGATTTGACACACAAAAGTTCTCTGTCCAACAAAGTAGCATCTTTCAGGTTTGGCAGCCCACCAAAAGCAAAACTGAATGCTATTATTATCTTAACAATGGTCTTTTCAGCTTGGTCTCCCAAAGATCTGCTCAGGAAACTGATTTCACACAGCTAGAGGAAAGGATGCTAGAGTATGAGAAAAACCTCGCTCGCTAAAGGTTTAGGTGAACACAACTTAACCAGTTGAAACTAAGGGAGAAGGTAATGGGGGGTGGGCTAAAATGATGGATTAGCAATCTGAAAACAGAAATATTAGTTTAGCATCAGATGGAGTGGAAGTAAAAGGTCTTTTCTTTTTGACCAGTGAAAACACCAAGTTATGGGGATATCTGCTCCGTATTTTGCTGAAGAGAACGGAAGGTTTTGCAAAGCAAGCAGGGGGAAGTTAGCATATACTCTGAAATGTAAAAACTTTCAAAGAAGGACAGGAAGATCTAAGCTGGTGAAAAAAGTACCCATGTACAGTTTAGTCATATTGACCTGAATTTTTAAAAGTACCTTGTTAACTGAATCCCAGTTTTCCAGCTTTTGTAGCTTTGTAAATTGAAATGCTTTACTCTTTGTTTTCCACCTGTAATTCTGAATTGTTTTTAAGGGAAGGTAAAAATTGTAATTCCCATGGAGGTAAGGTAGAACTGTGAGATTACAGAATTTTTTCCTTTTTTAATTCCAGAGTTCTGTTAAGCAATTTTTCATCATAAACAAGATTTGATGGTTTTATAGTTATGCATTCAGTTATCGAATCCTGAAGGTAAAAATAAAAATACAACTTTTATGTAATTGTGCTCAGAGCTATTAGTAATAATCCATTTTCTATTTTTATTTTACTGTAGATGGGCAAAAATGCTCTTTAGCCAAGAGCTATCTACAGATAAGTGTCTTTTTTCTGCTAAAGTTATGAGACAAAAGATGCAAAGGGTTCAGGTTGTACAAGAAGTCATAAAGAAATGGTAGTTAATGATTGCAAGGGTGAGAACAAAGCGATAAAATGGGATGTAAAATGCCTGTGTTTTACTCAGAAAACAAACCAAAGGAAGCAGGTCCTACAGAGAGTGGCATCACCGAGAGCTGCAGACAGCAGATGGTTATGAGTGCGCCCTGAGTCCCAGAGATGCGAGTCAAAGCGATGATCGCACAGCCTGCCTCGAGTCCACACAACAAAGAGATGAAATGGCCACAAAAGGATGAGGCTGTTAAACACTCCCCTTTGTAAGGGAACCATTAAATGTTTGGCATGAAGCTCTCCTGATGCTCCGAGTTTACTGGTTCTGGCGAATGCCAAAGGCCTTCTGCATCTGTGTCAAATCCCTATGTCAGCAAATGACCGGCAATTTCTGCACTGCCTGACAAACATTTGAAAAGGCGCAGTGTGAAAATGTATGCATTTCAAATTTATCCTCCAGATCACCAGACCTGAAAACAAAACAGCTCCAATGGACCAACTACGGGAAAATAAAACGAACCAAAGTTACCGCTCTCCCAGATTGGTGAGGGCCGCAGCTCCCCCCCAAGTCACAGCTCTTTGCAGCTGTTTGTTGTCAGAGTGGGAACTACGAGCCTTGGCACTGCTCCTCTCCGCTGTACTCCGGACGGCTGCTCAGCACATCGAGGTAATTGACTCATCTTGGCTCAGTCATAACCTCAATCAGCTGGACCATCTCATTTTGCCCACAGCCAAGGAATCCTGCCATTCTTAATATTAGGGCAGCAGCCAACCTGTTGTCAGAGGGAGGCTTATTGCAGAATATCCCTCTGTATCCCTGGGAATTAGCCAAAAGTTTAAATGTTTCCTTTGAAAGAAAATATTTTTTCCAAGAGGAAAAAAACCCATCACTTTCTACTGTCTTTGTGAAAAATCTCTGAACAAAAAGCCAAATCCCAAAACAACACTGTGAAAAAGTGAAAAGAAAAAACATTCTGGGTTAAACATGAGCCTCACACTTGCTGAATTCACAATCAAAATATTAGTTCATTGGATCTGAAATCCACTGCAGGTTCCTTTCCTCTCATTGCAGAGTGGCAAAATGGAAACTTCTGGTTTAGACTTGTGCATATTTTGAGGCGTTGGGATTCACTGAACGCGTGCCAATAAGCATGACCGATTTTGCCTTGCCTCTCTGGAGAGGTAACACTGCTCCTTTCCCCTCTGCCCACCAACAACTGTGGCTCTGAGTGCACTGAACCTTAATCAAACCTTTATAAATATTAAAGTGACCAAGTCTTTTTATAAACTTCCCAGCCTCCTCAGTTATAACTATATTTGGGGTTTATATGGCATATGGCACTATTTTATTCTGGATTTTCATTTCACTCCAACACAGACAACCCAATTTTAGGAATTTGTATTGATTCCACACCATGATTTTAACTCAAACTCAGACTGCCACAAACTTCAGAGAATTTGAAGGTCCTTCAGCAAATGTAAGTTTTCAAGCAATTGGTGCCCTTCCCTTAGCACTTTTTTTTGGTGATTTTGACAGCAGCAAAGGCAAGGCAGAGGAGAAGGGAGGTGAGGCCACAGCAAGAGCAGAAACATACTGTCCAAGAGCGTAAGGCAGGGAAGCATCAGGGACACCATCGTATGGGTGAACCTTCTTGGTTCAACTAATTTCTGCCAAAGGTTGAACCTCCAAGAGGAGGGAAAGCTCTTTCCTCCAAGCAAGGCAGGAGGCTCTGCTCTGTACATGTCATTTATCTGTCAGGAACTGGTACCCATGACCTATTTCTTTCCTGAGCAGTCCTTGGCCAAGCCCCCATTATGTTTCAACATACCTTCAACAACCAATTTTTGCTGTTATGCACAGACTAAACGCTAAGCAGTTAGGTAGTCGCATCCAAGTTTCACCTTGCCTGTGCAGGAGAGTCTCCCAGCCCCACATATCTGGCCCTAGTCTGGAAGGAGCACAGAGCCTGCCAAACTGACATCCTGTCACAGTACTTAGTGCCAAAACATTTCAGTCAAGCTCTGGTATTTGCTATAACACTGGCATATATAATTACAATTTAGAGAAGAAAAATATCTTTTCAGCTGGTGCATTACAGATAGGAAAACAATATTTTCCTCCAGAGCATTAAGCCTGGAGAAGATTATCTGCCCCTTCTGGCTTTTATTTTTGAGAAAGAAGAAAAAGGAGAAACTCTGCTGATGCTTTTGTAGCCTGTGGTGCTCCTCACAAGCCATCACCCACACATGCTCTGGACCCTCCACAACTGATACCCTTGCCCTTCATGTAAACACAGTGCATTTCCCCTCCCTCCCGCTTTGCCTCTGGGAATCGAAACTAAACTGAACAACAGTTCCTCGATGCAATTGCTGGTGGTGGTACACTTCTGGTTCCTCTTCCTCTACCCTTTTGTCATTTGTTTTCAGCTTTCAAAAAGCCTTACTCTATGCTCATCCTTCTGCAAAGCTGTTACTTTCTAACTCAAGTCCATCTGAAGTAGGAGCAAGGAAATAAATGAATCCAGACTTTTATTCTTGAAAATGTCTTTCTCATCATATCTTTTTTCTCTCCACTTTCCTATCTTTGCAATAGCTCATTTGCAGCTTTTTCCTTCCAGTCTTCCTCTCTTATATAATCTCATAAGATGAAGATAACATCCATAAACATACATACACATCACACTGGTAAAATTTAACTTCTGAAAATACTTTGTGGTATGACAGATTTTTCATATGGTCTGGAGGACCTAATTTCTTATTGCGACACATGGAATTTCTCCTTGTAAGTCACCTATGCTGTGCGAGATGCACGTACAACTTTATCAGAGAATATTACTTCAGTTATGGGAGTAAAGTTCTGGAACCAAGCATGCAAAAGTGGCTACTAAGAGATACTGAAAGCTTGCAAGAGGATTATCAGTGATACCAAGCAGTATCATTGTTCTGCAACACACAGAATTTCCCTCTGAGGCATCTCACTTTATCACAGAAAATGCTCACTAAATGATGATTACTTTCACTTCAGTTCTGCTAAGAAATCTAACAGAGGGGAAAAAAAGAAAAAAGACTGGAACACTTCCAATGGCTTTTCTGATGGAAAAACACTCCACATGTAAAAATCAAAACATTTTGTGGGAACGTGTTGATTTCAATGTATTTTTGATAGGTTTCTCCTGTAAACCTGCCCAGTTCCTATCTGATGTACTGCCAGCCTGACTGTTTGCTGTTTAAGCCCAGCAGCTGTCTACCTGGTGGCCTTCCAGAGTGCAGCTCCCAAGTATCCTGCATGTTGTATGCGGGGATCAAACAGCCCTGTACTCCTTACCCACAAGGGAACAAAAGGCATTGTTCCACCTTTAAACCTGTTGGGCACAAAACACACTGAGACATCTCTTGCCCTGCTCCAGGCAGCTGCTGTGTAACTGTGCCGAGAAGTGCACGTGTTACACAGCACAGGACTGCAGCACAAAGGTACACTGGTGCTCGTGCTGCAAGGGATGCGATCACAAATTACCATTAACAGCGAGCAGCAATTACCCATGTATTACAGCTTGCATGTATACATGCAAATTCTTGCTCAAAATATATGCCAGTGTGCACACCCTGGGATATGTGTGCCTGTGAGTTTAGAGAAGACACTTATCTCTTGTATAAGAGAAGGTATTTTTGGTGCAGCCTTCTGAAAACTAAGCAAAGGGTGCAAAGCAAAGAAGCTACAGAAGTTGGCATCATTTCCACTTAATCAGTATGAAATCATTATAGCTTTGCTATGAAAATGAAACAACCCTAGTCATACAAGATACATCATGACACAGAAAAATTAGAAAACACTGTGCGCTCTGCACAGCAAGATTTGTAAGCCTGCCAGCAGAATCACAAACTCGCACAGCTCTAATTTGTCTAGGAAAAAGGGGTGTTTAATTGCTGTGCATAATAAACACACAAACGTCAGAGAGCAGCCATGGGTAACACGCACAAGTAGATTCCAGCTGTAGCACTACGGAAACATAAAAGTGATTTATTTTATATCTTGATCTTAAGTCAAATAAATCACCTTAGAATAAAATGACCAAATTTCCCTAAGTGCTCAGCACTCAGCAGCTCTTGCTGGCCTTGCTACTGAGCTCTTTTGGAAATGCATTGATTTCATTTAGGTGTCTGCAGGGTACAGTGCCATGCAGCATTACCTGAGCTATGGTGGGCTCCACAAGCAATAGCTTTTTAGCTTGTTCAATTAGCCCATACAAAGCTGAGTACTAATGTAGTTCCAGCACTTCTAGTTTATTGAGAGCTAACTCTGGTTAATCTTATCTCTGCTCCATGTGCAAATCCCCTAAGCATCAGCTGATTACTTTCAAAAGCCTGTCCAGTTTGTGTTGCCTAATGAGAGCCTCTGGGGGCCAGCCCTTGTATAAATACCTAGTCAGAAATTCATCTTCGTGCTGCTCCTAACTACAGCCAGCACAGATCACTAGATACCTGATATGTACAGGAATTGGCTTATTATAAAATTGCATTTATATCTGAGACTTTCTTTCCTTTCTCTCCAGAGAGAGTTGGGAAAATACAAGTCTACCATAAAAGATATATTTTTTTTTTGGGGGGGGGTGGGAGGGGGAAGAGGTGCATATATGGGCTGTCACAAATCTGCAACTGGCCTAATGTCAATACTCTTCATGCTCTCTTCTCAAGCTCCTCTTTTATTAATAGCTGGAGAGAAGAGAACATGTTAATGCAAACCATTCTTGCAGGCAAGAAATTACCTTTTGCTGGGGCGTGACCCAAGTTGCAGCTGAACCCATTGCAACTGTTCATCTTGGTGAATAGAGTATATTGCACTCAAACCAAGTTACAGTCTACTCTGTATACAATTTGGGCTTTAACTATTTTTCTGTTTGTAATCGTTAAACCTTACTTTCCAGATACGAAGTTGTCTAAGATTTTATCGAATCTTTTATTTGGAACTTAAAAGTCTTTACAAAGTGATGATATTTTTTCCTTTAAGACATTTTAATTGAATAATCACTTCCTTGTTCCCTTTCATTCTCTGCCTGACTGGCTTAAAGAAATAAAAAAAAAGTAGTAGTATTTTTTTTCCATACGGAGATTACAAATCACTATCAATGGCTTGAGCAGCAGATGACAAACCACTGCTACAGACTTTTCTTCAAGGCTTTAGACACCTAGGGATTTATCACTCTTCACAGTAGTCCTGTGTTTGTACATGACATTCTTACTACCTGCAACTACCCTTTCTATACTGCAGGGCATTTCTTACATTATAGTCAACACAAAAATTCTGTCCACAATTCCCCTAAAAAGTAATGGGGCAATCAAGAAAGTTGAATATCTTGTAATTTTTCCCTACTTATTTACAGCACAGGATTTATGTGAGAATTAGACTATTGTTTACTTGATTCAGGAAAAAAATTGCTGACTTGCAGGGTCCCTTGGGAAAAAAAAAATTAGCCAGCTGTTATATGCTTGAAATAAATAGCAGATATCAGAACCCGGCTTGCTTTCTTGATCAAGTGCACAAGGTCCATCCTCATCCTCAGAGTCATTTGTGTAAATATGAATAACACATTTAAGGTCTTCGAAGTCCTTCAGAAGTTACATCAATCTAATCAAGAATAACAACAGAAAAATCATGGTAGTTTGTCTTTTCATTTTAAAGTTGGAGAGTCCACGGTTCTAATAAATCTGTGTACAACATTGAGGGCATTTCTCTCCATGATCACAGTGGTGAAAAAAGCTTTACCTGAGCCTGAAGAATATATTGCCATAAGAAATACAGATAATAAATAAAATCGTCCTTTGTTCTTCTAGTGGAAGATGCACAGTTGGAGAAAGGAGAGGCTTGGGACTTGGTATTATTTAGTGCAGGGGCCTGCTCAGCCATCTGTCCATGAATAGATAGCATCCTCTCCCATTTGTGCCGGAATATCTTTGCAACATCTTGCTAGATCAAGGTTGGCAATGAAAAACTGACTGAAAGAACTGGATATAAAGTCAGGTCAAAGAAAGTTATTAAGAGAAAACCTTAATAGAGAAGGCAGTCACAGGAGAGAATATTATGACGCTAAGAATACAGAGACAGATACAAATTGTGCCTACCTAATCTCTTGCATACTCAAAGAGCGAGAACATATTTATATGAGGTAGTACAGCTGGAAATTTTGATTTGAACACCACAGAAAAAGTACTGCATCTCATATTAGTTAGCCAATGGGTAAAATATTAAAACCCCTCAAACTTTCAATGAAAGCATATTTTGTAATTTTGAAAAGTTATCAAATTATAAATAATAAGACCTAGTAAGAAAAGCTGAGTAAAGCATGTGCCAGAATCACTTGTTAAAAAGCTCTCATTAGCTGTTGCTGTAGCACAAAGCAGAGTAAGAGAAGGTATCAGTCTTGAACTACTTCCAGGCATACTAAAAAAAAAAAAAAGCATAATAAAATGTAATTCTATTGTTTAAACAATAGTTAAGTTGCCACAAGAAATATCATAAATATAAAAAATACTCTTTTTTTTTGAACCAGATTTCTTTGAAACTTGGAAACTACACTTTCTCTGGGAATTGGAAAGTACTTAAAGCATTAGGGTGAGAAGATTCAGGCATTCAAAGTGCAAAGTCTGTGTTTATGCTTATAACCTATGATTCAACTACAACATTCTATCTTCCTGGTACTATTTATATGGCAAATAGATCATTGTTATGGGATTTACATAAGTGATCTGTATATAAGCACCAAGTTAAAATAAAATGTTGCACTTCCTTTGTCAGAAATGGGAAAACATACACTTCCATTTTGCAAATTAGTGAGCAAACAACAGATTTAAAGCTTGCATCTCAGAGTACATATGAATCACATCAGGTTGTGCGGTCAAACACATAAAGGGCTAGAAGTCTTCTAATGACTTTACAAGTCATCCTAAAGCCATTCAATTTAGATAACCTTTTCAGAATAATGGGTTCTAAAGCTGCAATTCAGCACAAATCTGGCAATTTTACTGTACAGCACATCCACATCTTTGAGAAATGATCAAGGAAAGATTAAACTACTCCACAATAGGATAAACTATTGCTTCAACTTGCAGTTTTAAGTGAAGTACTATCAAGATCATCTTGAAGAACCTCGCTTTAATATTTAGATTCTCTAGCACCCAGAATGCTTCTTTAGGTTTATCAGATTTACAATAAGAGGGAGAAGGGAGATTTAGTAAGTCAATAGTGCTTGCTAAACTACATTTCTCAGGCTGAGTTACAAGCACATTATGCTTTATAAATTAAACTGGACTGTCAAGATAAATGCATAGGCAATACAGTGCTATTTGTAAGTAAATGCCTCTTTATGTTTAAACAGGTTCTTATAGACCAAGAGGCTGAATCTCTTTTTCCTAACAACATTATAAATCTTAAAGCCAAAGGAATAAAATGAAAAGTAAGTGGGCCCTCAGTCTTTGTGAAGGATTGATGACTCAGGCAGTACAAAGTCTACCAGAAATGATTATTTTTTCTTGTCTTTAGTTGGCTTTTGTCTAATCATCACAGGGAACGGGTTGGGGGAGGGAAGACAGAGAGGAAGGGAATAAAGAAAAAGCAATTTTAGCTTTTTACTCCTTCTTTTAGGAAAAATTGCCTTAGTTACCTGCGTATCATGAGATACAGATAGTACTAAGTCAGCAAATTACTTGTTCTCCTGGATATGCTGTACTTACCATGATTCACCCTGCCACTTACAGTGAAATGACATCCTATTGTAGTACCGGAATGACTACACTTTAAGGTTGCAGAAACTTTCGCCAATTATCACTAGTGAGAAGGGAATATCAGTTGGTAAACTACATAATAACAGTCTCCTACCCTAGTCCCAAAAGTCTGTCATCCATCTCTGCCTATTAAGTGAAATGCTTCTGCATCAAGACATTGCAGGGAATCGGAAGCCCATAAACATGCTGCAGGAACGCAGCAGCAATACAGGGACCTCAAACCCCGCAGCCCCGCGTGCTGCTGGACTCTGGCAGTTCTGCTGCAGGCTGCTCTGTCCCTGTATGATGGGGGGAAAATTTTAAAATGTCTTTCTTAACCTACCAAATTAATGCCTGGAGCAGTTATTTCTGTCATCTATTTGAAAGTGCTGTAGCAATTTGAAGGGGTAAGCAAAAATAAGCATATTTGCAGCAATGAAACACATAAAAGGCACTAAAGCTGTGGTTCAGCACAAAGAAATGCCAGAGTCAGACAGACAGACTTGATTTCAAATTCTCTTTTCAAAGATGGTAGGCTCTGCTGTTAAAACTAATGACTCCTCCTCTGGCATTCAAGAACACATCCACACAGCTTGTTTACAACCTCTGCAAAAGATACAAAAAGATATACGTAAGCATTTGTAATGACACACTGTTCTACGCTTGGCAAGTCAATAGAGATTCACAGTTTGCAGCATATAACTCATTAGCTGTAGGTTGGTACAGCACATCCTACATTATGAAGCATTAACAATGCAAGTTATGGAACCTGTGAAATGAAATATTACCTCGTACACAAGCCTGCCTTCCCGGCTCTGGAGCACTGGAGTAAGACACTGTCACAGGCACAGAGAAAAACTTACTTGGCTGCAATTGCTCAAATGGCAGCTCTTCAGAAATCTTATAGGGCAAGTTAATTAAATAATACATCAAAGCTAAACGTGTAAGGCCTTAAAGCCTTAGCAAAAGTGTTTGCTTATGAGGAACCCCCCATGCAACAGATGTGCCCTACGCAAACTGTGAATTTTTAATACCAAAGTAGCCAGAGGAAGTTAAGGTTTCTGTCTGCCAGATGAACTGCCCGCTGTATGGCTGCCAAGGGCGGGAAACAAATTCAAGGTGTGACTGTGGCTGAGCAGCTGCCTCACATCCCCCGTGGGGACTCTGTGAGGGGAGGGGGGAGCTGCCCCCAGCCGGACTTGGCCGGTTCCAGCCGGTTCCGGGCGGTTCCAGCCCCTCAGCGCAGGGCACAGCTGAGCCCCTCAGCGCGGCGGGAGGTGCCTCAGGCAGCCATGTTGGTGACAGGGCAGAGCCCTGCCCGGGCCCTGAGGAGATTTTCCATTTTATTTCCTCCTCTCATGTTGTTGAGGAGAGGGAAATAAGAGAGTGACTAGGTGAGCATCTGGCAGAAAGCCAAGGGCAACCCACCACATACCTGATGAACTGTGCAGTTAAACAGCGATGTGAAATGAAGTGCCTTTGCACTGCTCCCTCACGTGTTCTCGTGAGCTGTGTTGAGAAAGGCGTACAGGATACAAAATGGCAGCCCCTGGTCTGTGCAAAGATGTAAAGTAAAAGGTAATGCCCAGGGTTTTACTGAGAATACTGTGAGAAAGTGAAACAGAGCTATACAACACACACGTAACATCTTGTAATCAGAATGTCTTGATTAAGGAAATAATCTGCAGAAGCGAGTTTTCAGATGGGAAATGTTATCACTGGAGGTGCATGGAGAGCACCAGCTATGAACTAGAAAAGTGAGGAACACGAATCCTTGTTCTGAAAATTTTTTGCTTCTCTTATGTTTATTAAGAAAATACTGCCCTGATCCAAATCTTTAGTAAAAATACTCTTGATCCTTCAGCAAATAAAATACCAACACAGGCACATTCTCTAACTCTCACAGGAGGTTAAATCCTGACGGCACACGGGACAGCGCTGGCTGTTACATCCCCAAATGCCAGTGCTGGGCACAGAGGAGAATGGCAGAGAACAGAGGGTCTGAAATCCTCCCAGAGCACAGCCTGGCGAGGTGCATCACTAGAGCAGGAGCTGCAAAACCCACTGGCCATGTCTGCTGCTGGTCATACCTGATACGAGGGATGTGCTTCCATAGAACAGCATGGCATCCTGCAGCCTGGCAAATCCTGCTGCAGAAGAGTTTTGGTGCTTTGTTCAACAGCTGCCCACAAGTACACAACAGTCTCCCACAAGGTGTTAAGCAATTATGGCTGTAGATAATATTAAGAAGTCAACTACCTAGGTAGAGAAGCCAAGTAGAGACAAGCAAACCAGGACCAAAAGAAAAGGATATTCAGTTAAAGTCATGTTTTCACTTAAAGAGGTATGTGGTGGCATTTGAAACAACTACTGTGAGGTCACTGGAAATAGTTAGCCACAATTGAGAACAGAATTTGGCTGTTGTATCCAAATGAAAATAAACAAACAAGGAGCAGTTTGGTATTGTAGAAAAATTCTCAATATTTAGCATAGAAAGTGACCAGACATGGGCTTAAAACTACTACATTCACATGGTTTGGGTTTTGTATGCCACTCTCCCCACTCCCCAATGGTAGTGGTAAAATATACATACTCTGGCTTATATTGTCTAAAATATTGTCTCTTCTCTAAATGAATGTTTTATCCCAACATGAGTTGATCTTCAGACCCCAGAGCTGTGTATGTAAGTCTGACTACCCAACTCTAAGAGCAAATAGGTTATGTAAATATTATTATTTGTGTTGGAAGAGAATAGCCAGAACTATAATACAGTTTGTGCCTATGAGAAGACAAAGCTTCCACTTTTAAAAATCTCTTTCTACCCCATCAATTAAATATTTGATCTCCTGATAAGAACGAAAAGACAAACTCCTTACTAGAACAAGCTCACAGATTTCATTGAGGGTTGTTTTAAAAAAAAAAATAAAAAATTGCATGGACTATATGGGCATCTCAAAAGACAAAGTTCTCATCCAATGCCTGTAAGAACAGATTTAGTTTATTTTGTAATTTTCGGCAATTCATCAGGAAATTGAGATTTTTTTCCTACTATTTTTGTTTCACTTTATGCACTTGTTATGATACTTTATGATATAAAGCATTTCTGCATCCCCTTGGTCTAACTGTATTTAGATTTCAGTCTGTTTTAATCAAGGCATTTTCACCCAGTACATAAACCCCGCAACAGCAGTTCTAGTTCGAAAGAGAGCAGATGAGTGGTCCCTTCCTACAAGACTACCTTCATAATGATCTGTGGAGATGTCGCTTTTCATCTACTGCCCTTTGATAAAAAGCAGAGATTTCCCACTCAGCTGATTAAAACTGAGTGACTGCATAATCTTATAATAATCTCATCTATTACTCAAAAAAAATGGTTACCTACTGCAACATAGTGGCTAATAAGAAAAAAAGAGCTCTTTTCTGCACTGAGGTTTTGTAAATTACCTGCTCTACTAGATTTAGTTCATGGTTAAGTTACACAAGAAGGTATGTCTGACGTCATGTTTTTCCCCTGTAACACCACCACCAGCTGGAAGCATTTTATGCTGTCTATAGTTGACACCACATTTTGGTAGAGATAAAAGACATCTTAAGACCACTATAATACTTCTAGATAGTTCTGGGTATCCCATCATACACTGCATTGTTTTTAGAATCCTACAGAAAAATCTAAAAAGCACCACTAGCATTTTCTAAAGACACCATAATATCATTTTATTGTGGTCAAGTTCTCCCACAGAAGTTCCCAGAAAATTGCACACCACACAATGCAAGTCAAAAATAGCTGTCATGTGGCCTCGGCCAGTGCACACCAGTAAGACCTATTGCTACAATTTTCCCCCATGGCCAGGATAGTACCTGTATCTTCTGCCAGTATCTGGGCTGTGGTGGCCTATTTAGATGGTTCTGTTTACCAAATAAAGATTCAATTTTTTTGCTGATAAACACTTTCTATTTCCAGACACGACAGGAGAGAAACATTTCCTTTCCTCTTTCATCCACAATGAAGAAATCTACCTTTGAGCTTTCCTGCCCTAAATCTCTCATCAGCAGTCCTTGTCTATTTTTGTAATGTGCTGTACCCTACTGCAGTAGCTAAGGTAAGAGCTGCCAGCTTAGAGGAACAAAGCTGCCAGGATCACACCCACAAAGATCTGCTCATCTGCAGCCTGTTACAAAGTTCATCCTGGGATGAACTCTTTATTCCCCTAAAATTCAGCTCTACCTCATACCTGTGGTTGGAGCTACTACAACATCTACCTGGTGATTATAAAACAGATTTGCTATCCTTCCTTCTGAAAAGGAAGGAATTAGCTCAAGTATCATCATACCCACTGTATCAATAAGGAAAGACTTAATTTATATACAGACATTCCTGTTGGGAAGGATTGCTTTCAAATTTAATTTGTGTTGCAAAGTAGTAACAACATTATTTTAGCAGCATAGTGACATAAAAAATGATGGAGATCCTTGGTAAGCAGCTTGGGACAGGTTAAAATTATCAATTGACTTGTCAGGATTATGTTTTTGACTTAGATCAACCATCACAAAACATAAACAAGGACTTTCTTCATTGCAATCTCCTTACTTTTTAAGCAATTCTGAAAGACCCAGAAAACTAAAGATTGGCTCTATAAAATGTGCAATTCCACTTTACAAACAAACTTAGCCTAAAAGTAAGATATATTCTTGGCATGTATGGGTGGCCACACAGAAAAAAAAAGTCTTGTGCATCAATTTATCTGGGGTTCTCTTTCTTAAATGTGCCCATGATTCCTCATCTTTAACATGCTGATAGCTTTTAGGAAGTTTTGAAGGTGGAAATTAATTATACCATGTTATTATTCATGCTGTATGTACAGTTTCTAGCAATATGAAAACTTTAGTTTTGAGTCACAATTTCTGTAAGACTCCCAGAAATCAGGAGAACCGTTGGTTTCCATCTTCTGTCACATTAAGGTTTCAGAATAGCTGGAGAGGGAGAAAGTGTGGCCTTAGCCCATTCATCTCAAGTTTTGCCCTTAAGTTCTGCAGGCAGATAGATAGGACTTGAGTGACAACAAATGTTTTGTATTCCTATGAAATGTAAGAACAGAGCTCTCTGTACAGAGCCTGAAATAATTCTCTACTGTTCTTTATATATTATTAGTTGCTTGCATAACAAACAGTCTCTTTTTAAAGTCCACAAACAAAAAAGTGATGCTCTTCAAGAGAACATGACTTCAGCTGTATATATCTGGCTATTAGACTGCAACACAGACAGGTACGTTTCTGATTGTTACTGCAGAATTATCTAACTGGTGCTGAGATGGCAGTTCTACTTTCTGTTAAACTGTAGGCCACCTCGAAAGGGCAAAAAATATAATTCCTGATTAAGCTGAAACTGCTAAACAGTTTTAAAATGTCCAGTTAATAGAAGCAGAAATAGAATCTGTAAAGGAATAGCTCAAAATTCAGTGTGTATCTAACAGTGGGCTTCTTACCTACAGTAATCAAAGGTCTCTTTCTTTAGTGGCCTAAGCCATCTTTCCAAAGGGTAGAAGAAAGATATTCCAAAAAAAAAAAGGGTTGTTGGATTTTTTTTCTTATAAAAATTTATATTTTTTTTACCAGGCTTTTTGCTGCCAGAATGCTCTTTGTTTAGCTGTCGTCTTTATCTTTCTCTCTTGCTTAAAAATAAAATAATAGGTTGATACCTTGAGGCAATATAAATAAATCCATCCATTACCTAGTACCAATTTCCAAAAGCTGGCTTGGTTCACAGCAGGAATGCCTAGGATACACCTGGAAAGGCTAGATCTAAGGCAGATGGAACTACAGGACCACTGAGATCTCCAAACTACAAAGGTCCATTACAGCGTAGGCAGCCAAGCACCCTCTACAGAAGCACTTACCGGCACAGCCTGAACTGTCCTCAGGACAGATCTGAAAAATTACAGAAAACCATGGGGTGTTTCTTCCAGTCCCATACCTGAATTTTCTTCATTAGACAAGGAATTGGGACCATTCTCTCTTCACATTTCCTATAGCAGTTTAAAACACAGCTTTTTAAAAAAATCTATACATTTTAAATGTCAAATTATGTCAAAATATAATTTTAGTATCTACCATTACAGTTTGAGATTTGTTCATCTAGTATATTGAATTTTTTCAGTCTGCTCTCTTGACAGATATACAAATAATGACAAAATTTCTCAAATTTCAAAGTTATCTTTTTGTATGAATGAGGTGCAGAAGTTGTCCAGAAGTATCATTTAAACACTGAGGCTCTGAGACAATGTATTTGTTTACATATATTCAAAAAGCACACTCATATTGTCATCCTTTTGCTCTGTAGAGTGTTGAACCACTCAGAGTTGCAATGAACCTTTAACTGGTCTTGTGGTCAAAACCCCCATCTGACTATCGTATCACTTCCATTTGCACAGAGGTGATCATAAACTGGAAAATATTTCCATGTTATCTGCTTTGTTAAACTGACACTGATAGAGAATGTTTACAGTCTTAAAACAGCTCACGAGTGAAGACTGATAAGTGAACCATCCCTTTCTCCTGTGTAAGTGGAAAATTTTTTTCTAAGAGAACAAAGTTCAGAAGAATTAGCTAAATAATTTCATCTCATAGTTACTGACATTACTCTTTACTAAAATGAATCATTTAGCTTCAAGCAATTCTGATACTGGAGAAATATCATTAACTAAAGAAAAATTACACTCAGTATCTGGACTCCAACTCTACTGATAAGAGGAAGAAGAAAGCCTTCAGACATCAGCTTAGAGGACAGAACACTTAAAAATCTAAGGGATGGTAACCTGATGGCTGTGTCATGTCCCCTTCTGCTGACATTCCCCAGGCAGTGAAACTAGCTCAGGTCCAAAGCTCTGTTATCAAATGGGCAATACTACCACATCTTGTCTTCTGCTACCCCAAAATCCACAAATACAGTTATAGACACATTGGTCACTTGAAGTTCCAGGTGTAGAGAAGAGGGAGGAAATCATACTGCTGTGTTTCACCTTGCACAGTATTTTAGCTTTATTTTACTTCATCTGTTTCATCTCCAGCTGAATAATAGTTTCACAACCCAGATTAATTTAATTTAAAAGTGGAAGTATCTCCCTGTGTATCAAAACACACTGCTTACATTATCTTTCAAGCCAACTGTTTGAAACTAAGACTATCAGCCCTGAAAACAAAAACAACAGAAAGCCACACACCACACTTCTCATTTGTACCACATGAACAGTGATGCAACGCTGCTATTGCACAGTGCTATCACACTGTCTCAGCCTAAATACCAAAGGTCTTTCTAAGGCCTGCCTGGGAAAACCACAAGGATGTCCTTGACAGAAAATAAATTCAAACAAAATCTGTTCAATTGATGTATCAGAGTTTACCTCTAGTTTTTTATGAACCTCTTTGCATAAAAATCAGCAGGGAACACACATCACCTTAATTAGTTCTGTTCCTGAATCTACAAAGGTGACTGGCATATTTTTCAAAGGCAGCAGCTTTAAGTACAAAAAATAGTGTATAGCTGAAAAAAATTGCGGGGAGGGAGGTGCAGAGAGTTTGTGAGGAATTCTGACAAAGGTGTATGTACTTCAAATAATTATGGAGACTTTAAATGATGGTTTGAACTACCATTCACTCAACCAGTACCTGGACTACTGTATTTGACCATATAACTCCAATCAGAGATCTGGTTCAGAAAACTGAATGCCAAAGGAGGTCATGGTATTTTCTCTAACTGCTGCACAGGAGAATTTTCATGATGGTTTTATAACTTCATTGACAGATCTGTAATTACCTTCCAAAAGATGTCATTATATTAATGAATCAAAGGGAAGAGACATTGTTGAAAGCATCTTAGAAAAAAAATCTAGGACTCGGGTAACTAGGTCAGGCAAGCTATATGGGTTGCACTCTTCACAGTCTTAAACACTTGCCAACTAATGCTGCAAAGCTTTAGCTGATGAGCCTTTTTCCTAAGCTGATGGAAGATAAGATTTCATTATTAGGGAAAATAGGGGTTATTTTAGGGTTAAAGACAAACCAAAACCTCCACCCAACCCAGTGGTAGCAATTGGAAGTCATTCTCTTATATAAATAATAGCTCTCCAAATTACAAAATAAGAGGTGTACCCCTTTGCCTCAATATCAGCCCCTTTCTTCCTTTTGGGAGCTGTCCACTGAGCTCTATATAAATCTTCCAACTTAGAATACAGGTCCTGCACCATACTACCCTATTTCCCTGCCTTTGTCCCCAAATCCTGGTAGACCAATTGAAATTAAAAAGCTCTTGGTCTGCTATAAAGCATGTTGGCCATAGGTCCAACAGTTAGCAATGGGAAACAAAGACCACTGCATTTAACTAAAAAGAAAAGGTTTTGTTTGGTGCATTACCAAACAATCATTACATTCAAAACATTACATTTGAAGCCTTTGTTATATATAGGTCTGTGTTCACACACACACGAAAGTGTTCTACTTTGGCACAGAATAATGAAAAATTGCTTTCTGTGTTCATTGGTGGAAGTTCTGTGGTTTCTTAACATCTAGTTTTGCTGAAAATGTCTCTCCAATCCTTCTCTCAAAGAGGTTTCCTATTAAGAGGTCCATTGTCATTCAATCTGCATGAAACTGTCTGTAAATGCATTACTAATTGAGACAAACTTTCAGGTGATGGATTACCTATTAATTTGCAGTTTTCTATGATAATTTTATATTAATTAAATGCATCATGTTAATTAAGTCAAAATTAAATTAGCTCTTGGAAGGAAAAGTTAAAATGAATTACTTCGTGGCATGTTTCATAAAATACACCAAGGAACTCCAGACTTAACTTTACCCATATTACATCACAATGTAGTATTAGTAAAGATGAAGAAAAATCTGGTGGTTTTTAATCACAGAAGGCATGATAAAGTTCATGTGACAAAAAGATGTAGAACTTAATTCACAGTTGACACAAACACGGTTATCTGATCATTAAAATACCAGTAAGAAACTTACTAGATTAAGTAGGCTTAGATAAAGGGTCGAGGATATTAACTCCAGACTCACTGCATTCTTACAAGACAGTTTATACTGTAAGTCTAGTTGTTTTCTACCTAAACACAAATTTATTGGAGTTTTCAGTCATCCTCAAAGATAATGCTCTTTGAGTATCTGTGTTCTCACAAAACTAAGAAATAGCCATCACAGGTAATTCCATGAAAGCCAAAGCCATAAGTAAAGAGGAAAACAAGTAATCAAGAAGAGAAAAAAAATCCACTGTCTGATATGAGGCATGAGAGTATCAGATCAAGAGAACAGAGGAAAAAAAAGTGATACTAACAGCCATTTGAAAGGAGACAAACACACAAGAACTAGAGATTGCCATTCACTGTAAGCCCACAGTCCTGCGTATTAGTAATACTTCCTTCTGTTACAGAACTGAGTGGGGAGTTCAACTGACAGCCACTGTAACATGCACTCTTCAGTGCCACTGTTAATTGTTCAGCATATGCTGCCTGTGGTCATTGCTACCTCTTGTCTGATGTTGATTTAATCTCATTTAATCTAAATAAATGCTGTTCCAAAAAAATGTGATAATGAGGTAATTTCAACTGCGACTTTTTTTGATTCAGAAGTTTCAGAATTCTTGTTTCTCAAAATTTCTAAGTTGCTTATGGGTTTAGGGCTCAAATTTCATCTTTCACCTTAGAGCCGACATCATGACATTCCCAGGAGACACCTTTAAACTTCTTTCAAAGACCAGAGATAAATCCATAGCTCCACTTCTCTCTTTACAGTGTAGTATATTGGGAGCAATTCTGCTGAAGTGAATGGAGCTGCAGTGGTGAACTTCCAAGGGAAATCAGGAAGGATGGCAGACTTCACCTTCAGAACAAGCAATGTGATCCAGCCTGAACCGAGAGCCTCTTCCAATGCACTGCTAAAGGTTCATTCTAAAAGTTTGGATATGAATATTCAATGTACTTATATGGTGTCATTTATTGCCTAATCTTTAAATTATTCAAGATCTACAGTTTATATTAAAAAACCCCACAATTACTGCCACAGAACTGAAAAGCACACTAGTAAAGTGCCCAACTAATTTCAACAAGAGCTGAAACTCATTAGGACTTGACAAAGATCATAAGGAATCACGTGATGGAGAAGGACAGGGCACCAGACCCACCTAGCATCTTACGGGTTTTTCATGTGTACCTTACTACAATGCTGAACAAACAGCATCACCTCCAAGTCTTGATAGTTATTATTAAGCTAAATTTATTAAGTGTTAAATTCTGGATTCTCTTAGGCCAATGGCACAGAAAAAGAACAGACCCTCCCAGCACAGTGCACTGAAGGGCTAGGTATGAATACAAGAATTATTCCTCTCCAGTGCTTCAGAGGAAGAAAAGGCAAAGCAGGACCTAGCTCCCTCTCACAGCTCAGACCCCTGACTGGTTCTGCTGGCTAGATGGGCAGTTTGTTTAAATGTAAATTAGTTATATTACAATTTTTATTCCTCTTCTAGCAAATGCATATGCATTTGCCCTATGTGACCAGAGGAAGATGAGACTATCCTATTGCAAACTAATCTGGTGCTGCATACACTCTTCTGCAGAGGAAAATAAATCACTGAAGTGTGACTTCTATGTAATATAAATGTGCTGTTCCCCTTAAAGAACAGAAGTACAAACACTTCACAGTCTGGGTGATCGAACGATACCCTTGAAAAAGAAAACTGCAGCAGAGGATATCCAATGTAACTAAGTAATACTGAATATTAAGTGTTGTTCTATCTAAATACAGGTAAAAACAGTTGCTTGGCAGCAAAAACTTCATTTTTAAAAGGAAACCAAGCTATCCACCACAATTTTTAACAGTATTTTCTCACCTTTTATGACAAAGAATTTTTCAGAAGGTCAGACATTAGTTTCACTGATATATTTCCTACCCACCACAGATACATTTTCTATTTTGCCAGTGCAAAACCCATTACAAATTACGGGCCTCCGACACATACATATCTGTTATAAAGAAAACCAGGCAACCTCTCATACATGCATTGCAAATGTTGCTATTATAATTCCTTCCTCATTAACACAGACAGGGATACATGTGGAGTTAATATAAAAAAAAATCTATACTCCCAATGAGCACAGTGAGCATTCCTGACAAATCACATGTTGCTCCTAGAATGCCAAGAGGCTTCTAATCAATATTCATAAAAATGTCTCCTTTTCCTCTTGAAAATACACCTTTAAATAATCCAGTAACAGAGCCTACAAATCAATTCAGTCTTCCACCAGTTAGACAAGTGGCAAATTTGAATTACTTTGTTCTTCATCTTCCCACCCATCTACTTCATTTTGGTTTTCCTTTGTGTCAAGCAAAAAAATCCAAAACAAAACAACCACCAAAAAAACCAAACCACCCAAACAAGCAAAAAAACCCCCTCAAAACCCCACAACAAAAGCCTAAACAAACAAAAACACCAAAAAAGAAAAAGCACTCAACATATAAGTTAGCTTTCCTCCAAACTGAAAATAAGCATGTTTTTGTGCTTTTGACTCTGTTAAGCTGCTGCTAAGCTGAAAGTGCCATCATAATGCAACCAGGTCTGGAAACAATACGTGATGATCAGAGGATTAAGAAACTCTCCCAGCTTATCCAAAAAACAGTTACAGGTTGAGCTGATCACAGTTTGCACTTTTCTGTGGAAGATATTTACATCAGCAGCTCTTACTCTAGCACAGAGGGGCACAATGAGTTTCATTGGTCACAAGTTAAAATGGGACAAGTTCAGAGGAGCAAAAGGACATGTATTTTTTACCTACCAAGTAACCAACAACCACAAATTACTTAGGCACGTGGAAGTGTATCTATCATTTGATGTTTTAAAATCAGCTCTGGATATCTTTCTAGAAAGCACACCGTCACATCACACAGAGACGCAGGCTTGTCCCAGCAGCGACTGCATTGGGCTCTTTGACCAAGCCATGCCACAGCTCCAACTAGAGGTTCACAATGGTTGGCTCTGGTCTTGAATTCATCAGCCTAAGAGTTCATGTGAGGATATGGATGCTTAATTAAACAGCTTCTGGGAGGCTCTGAGTCCCTATGAAGGGAAAAATTGTTTTATTTTACCCTAAAACTACTTTTTTACATTTTATCATACTGAGTGTCAGATTCATGTTTACAGTACGATAAGCTCTGAGCAATGGTCATCAGAAAAGTCAGCTTGCAGTACAAGCGATGCTAAAGTCTTCAGCACTGTAAGAAGCTAAAAGATAATGCCATTTAAACGAGAAGCAAGCATGCAATATTCAAGTGGAACTAGACTTAAAAAAAAAGTAATTTCAAAATTTGGCATGTCGGGAAATATTTCTTATTTCCTGAATTCTTAAAGGTGCATAGCTCTTAAAATACACCCACTGGCTACAGGGCTGAGGTGCTTAGGCTCAGCTATAAGCGTAGAAAGAAGCAACTTTGAGATTGTCACCTTGAGGTTGAAGCAGTTTGATTAAAGAGTGCAATTATTATTTCTTGTTATCGTGCAGACAACAGAATTTACCAGAGCACTTGGCATCAACACATGTACTACAAACAATAGGAAATGAATCTATCTATCCATCACTGATAAACAGATGTAGTGGAGATATATTTTTGTCTTGCTGGTAATTACAACGCCCAGAACACCTTCCCCATTCGCACATGCCATTATTCCATTTGCCTCACTGAATTCTACGCTTTGCTTGGAAATTAAGTCAGGTCTTGAATTTGAAACCAGGACAATATTGAATCCCAAATCTATCAAAAAGTGCTGTCTCCTTAACTGAGCAAAAATTTCCATTTTCTCCTCAAACTATTAATATTAAGATACAATCACAAGAAAAAAAAAAAGCTGAGCTGAGCTTTAGAATATATCTCTTCGCTGAATAAGTGACAAAAAGTTAAAAGCAGTAATTTAGGAAACTTAAATGTGACAGTGTGTGATAGATGTGAGTTGGCAAGGCAAGAAAATGAGAAACATTAAAATCATATATTAGAATAGATCAAGCTCTACATACCAGTTTATGTCAGCAAATTTCTTTTGATATGTCAAGTCCCTATAGGGCAAGAATTCAAGTATACTTTGAAGATGTATTTTAAAAGGAATATGTTTATGTTTAGAAACTTAATAAGGTCATGTGTGTATGAAAACCAAAGAAAAATGAAATTGAATGCAATATTGTTAAATTCACTGCAAGGTTTCTCACTGTGCAGCAGTTCCAGTATTTTTCATGTTCTTCAGAACATTGCAGATTCTTTTACTGATACAGTCTCCTGCTTTCCCAGGTACCAAGCAGAATGATGTAAAAGGCCATATGGGATTTTATCCCCAGCCATTGCCTATCAGAAATTATACCAAGTCAGTGAATTGCAGCTTGGTCAAAGGACATGAAGCAAATTGAATTCAGGCATACACCATCTCCCACAGGATGCTGTCAAAGGCTTTGTCACTGCTAGCAGGGGAACAAAAGCCACATTCTAGTCAACACTGAGCCAGACATTCACAGGGAAGCTAGAATCCATAATATCACTGAACAGAAGGTCACTTGGTTATAAATAAATAGATTTGTACATTGAATTCTTGCCACCACTCCATTTTAAATACTACAGTGTGGACTAGCAATTAAATGTTAATAGCAGTAATTCTGCATCTGAGATGTTATCATTAAAATCACAAAGACTGTTTGCATATTTTCATACAGCAACATCACTAGGGGGGTTGCCATCTTGGTACTAGTCATGCAGACAAAATGAAAGGAGCAATGTCATGTCATCAGAAACTTAGCAGTCCCAAGTTTGAAAAAAGAAAAGCAGGGTAAAGTGCTGTCAGCCATACCCAGGCCAGTTTCTCCACCACTGTCACAGCAGAGATACAGCGCTAATGTTTCAGCCAAAAAGAAACTCCTCTGCCAGTATGGAGAGGCTCCAGAAGCTGAGTCTGCTCACTACAAATACTATGGACACTGCCTACGGTGCCTACCACTGCCACTCTAGAGGACATCCAAGATGTGAGATAACATGTGGACAAACAGGGAAGTAAACTACAGTGAAGCAAGGTGATGACTCCTCTCCCACACGTCACAGATCAGGAGAACTCAGTTTTATTGACCCCTGGTGAGGTTTTGGATCATTCTGGAGGGCACTGAGCATCCCAGGAGACGGTAAAACACTGGGTAAAACCCTCATCGAGCCCTAGCGTGGTGCATATCAGACACAAGGGGAGCAGGTGCTCCCAAATAGAGGGCTGTGCCTTTAGGCCACACAACGGCACTGGCAGTAATTTTAACATCACAGTTCAGTCTTTTGCATCTTTTAACTGTGGAACACGACCAGGTGTGATTACATGTTTGCATTCACAGAAAGATTATCACATTCCCTCTCTTCTTTTTCCCCTTTAAATGAATGGCTTAATACGTATGTTTGCACTATGCATCCTGGTGGATACATAAACCACCTGCTGGTATAGGAGCTGCTTTATAGTTTACATGTAGATGCAGAAAATAAGAGATCATGTGAAATGGCTTTCTTCTTCCCAACTGTGACTGAATCTACATAAAGCCATTTGAAAGACTGATGTTTGACAGCATTATAGAAAGGCACAAATGCTTAAATAATTCTGAATCAAAGGTGAGCCAAAGGTAAATAGCATCTAGAATGACAGGGTGGACCACATACTCCCTCAGCAGCCACCCAGACCCAGCTGCAGCTCCAAAACCATCAACACAAGTGCTTGTGGACTCTGCCAGGAAGCCAGATGCCATTTTCTGGAAAACTGTGTTCTACAGCTTGGCATCTGGTAATTGTGATGACCAGCCAGTAACTAGGAGGGGAGGGAAATGTATTTCTTCAGTAAACAGTACTTCAGTGAACAATAAGCAACTAATCCCCCCTACCCCAATTTAAAAATGCAACTCTAAAAAAACATTAAAAGGCAGGAGGAAAGAAAAAAAAAAGAAAAAAAAGAAAAAACCCTAAACCAACCAACTCATAGAGCCTTTATTAACACACACACAAAGAAATATTTCCCTGCACTAAGAATGTGATAAGCCCAAGCTTTCATTTATGAGCGCTCATAAACCATACATTTTTAGGCAGATTTTACTCAAGCATCTGTAGAATTTGTTCAGTTTTTTGTTTTCATCCAAATAGTCTACTGGCAATAGGAGGGAAGGTTATGAGGCAGTTCTGCTTACCACTTTCATGGACCATCACCTCTTCCTGCCAACCCCTCCCCAGCTTTGATCTAAAAATGTTTCATTCAGCAGACCACTAGGAAACCTTCCAAACTCCACAGTTGGATAATAACCAACCCTCTCTCATCTGCTGCATGTTGAAATCTCACACAGTTCAGGAGACCAAGGGTTTTCTGCAGCGTGGCTGGAAATAAGACAATTCTATGCAAAATGCAAAAGGAGGGATTCTCTCTGCAAGAATTTCACCAACATGGCCTGTTTTCAAGTTCAAAATCAAACCTACAGTTGCTGATAATCCTTTAGTTCAAATGAAGCGTTCCCCAGTGTACTCTACCTCCACAGGCTCACAACAAGCCTTCACCCATCATATATAAAAAATTATTTATAAAGATTAGGTGATCATAAAATTTTTCTACCAACTCCATTAACAGTGAACCTCAGATTTGCTTATAATAAATTTCAATTGCAACCACAATACTCAAACTTAGGTTTAAAATATAAATCTGACTACACCCTCTCTGGGAATACACTCCCTCCTAAACAGTAAAAACCTTGAACACTCAACAGTTACTTTCTCATGTTTAATCGATAATATTTCTGTGAATTTTAAGAGCTAAATTGTAGCTCTGGCATCAGCACTGTTAACATCAAAACCTGCTTTGCCTCAGGAGCAGACTATCAACTGGATTCTGAATTAGTATCATAATTTTATTTTCAGCATCATTCTTGGGATTAGAAAAGCAACCTCAGCCAGCTCTCCTGATGCACACTGCTTCTCAGATCGCCCTCGTTTAATAAAGTACTTGCTCTGAACAGCAATACAGGGTCAAGCCTCTCCCTGTCTGGGTAGGAGGGACATTGGTTTTGACTCAAACTCCTGAATCCCGGAAAGCAAATGGCTGCATGGCCTCTCTTGCCTTCATGTATCACAAAATTTCTCAATATCAAAATGTAGATCATTTAATTTATTAACTTTTATTTCATACATGACATTTTAAATCTAGGTTCAAAGCCTTATAAAAAGTCTTGTTGATCTCTTCAGGCTTTGAATCAAGTAAAGACATTTCCAATTATAAATATTTCTGTCTAAAATATTTTAAATAAAAGCATAGATCAGTAAAACTAGCCCTTCTTAAATTTATTAGAGTAGAATTTGAACCATGTTCTTCTTAATTTGAAAAAAGTGTGCAAGTTATTTTCTGATCTTTCTGCATAGAGCACCTCGCTGTACTCATATTCAGAGAAAAACCTGTGTGTCACTACTGTAAAATATAAAAGACACATATATCCTGCAAACTGGGACAGTAGTTCATGTCATTTCTTATATAGCCAGAGCCAAATTGCACCCTGTGAAACAATTAAACTTACTAAAATTTATCAAATTGCAAAACAAGTGTATTTCTATGCCAATGGTTTCACAAAGTGTTCAGAAACAACAACTAGTACCACATCAGAAGCTTTTATACACACATGCATATGGAGACAACAGAACACCAAATGCCACCATTTATGCCATGAGCAACCAGATACGTAGAGGTTTTACAAGGTGAAGTCTAACACAGAATACAAAGTTTAATTCAAAGCTCTCTTGTTGCTCAGTTATTGAGAAATAAAGTTGAATTTAAGCATTCATCTCACTCCAAATGTAGAAGTTCTAGTTCTGTCATTTGTAATGAAGTCGCCTAACAAGGGATAAAAGATTATTGGCAGGAAAAGACAACTGCAGTACATTAAAAGCAGATTAAGGTTGTAAGAAAAAAACAGTGTCAGGAAGGAAATTCACAGTTAAGGGGAAAAGGCTCCATATGTCTTCTAACACTGAGATACAATTGGGGGCACTGAGGAAGTCATTAAGGAGATACCCCACTGCGTGCTGGAATTACAAGACATATGGCACATTTTCCCTAAACTGTGGATTTTCTTGATTATCTACCATCAACACACAATTCTAATGACTTTCAAAAACAATTTTTAAGTGGGAAAATAATAACCTACCGTTACATTAGAAGTAGTTTTCTTGTGCAAGAAGTATTATATTGCCTGCCTATATCCTTCAGACTAACCAAACATATGAAGACTTTATAATAGCCATGGATCACGTACAGTAGCAGAGTTCAAGCCACACTGCCAAAAAATAAAATACCAGTAATAAAGAAATTTGCTCTCTTCCATGATTCACACCAAATTTGGGGATAACTTCTAAGTTTAAGGAGGCTATGGAGGTAAAAATCCCTGGTGGTGAAACTGTCATTGCCCATCTGGTTTACAGTAGTGGTTGGTGACATGTCCTAACTTGAAAGGAAACCACAGCTTACAGTACCCTTTGTACAGGTCACCCCAAAATCTCATAGTGCTATAGAAAGTAGTGGAGATTTCCAGTGCCCTCAAATGCAAATATAACCACTTTGGGGGGATGGGGACAGAGTTATCTGTGCCCTGGAGAGGCATGGTTATTAAAGAAACATCTAGTCTTTTAGACTGTGTAGGCACGATCTCCCAACTCAAGCCATGCTAGCATGACCAAGAAACTCCATTTTGCACTATAGCACCAAGACTCTAAGGGGATACCTCTGACTGAGCAAACACGTGCAATGGTAAAACAGATATTCATCCACAATCCAATGGCAGCTCTGAATTCAATGTTCCACATGATGATCATACTATAAATCACAATAAGATTACACTGTGATGATACCTGGGGGATGAGCATGCTCACCTGGCCCACCCATGACAAATGGCCTGGCTAGCAACACTTAATAAAATAAGAAGGTGAGAGTAAAGAATAAGATAGGAGCAATCCCTATGTTTGTAGATCCAATGCACAAAACTGTTGCAAAACCAGCGAGTAAGATCTTCCCTGTACAAAGTTTGCTTTATAATTAACATTATTTGAAGCTCAACATTGGCAGGAAAACTAGCATTTTTCCAAGCTTTTATAAGCAGAAGAGAATAATAAACTCAATGACTTAACTTTTCAACCATGAGGGTAGGGAGGCTTACTGTCTTTGTCGCACATCCCATAGAACAGGCTTTTGAAGTTAGTCCATTGAAGCAAATGCTAAGGACTCCCCATGAATTCAGAGGGCTTTCTTTCAGTCCAATAGTGACTACAGCTAACTGTCACCTCACTGACAAATTAGCAAGTATTGTATTTGATGAGAGGACAACTTGACAAATGCCATGGGGTTATGCACTCTGCTATACACAGTTGAGAATGTATCTTTCTTTTACTGCAATGATCAACTCCAATAACGATTCTGTATGAAGCTAAACACCTTATTCTTGCTTACTTCCTAGATGAATTTATGACTGGGTCCAGAACAATTGTCAGAAAATACAATATACTTCATACTATCATATATTTTACAGTATGTAGTCTTTTTAAAGCTTTTATTATTTTCTACTCATTTTGGCAAAATCTAGCTTCATATATCCCACTAATATTGCATTAATAATCTTTTTGTACCATTTAATTTTTAAGCAAATTAACATAATGAACTGCACTTGAAAACTACTCACAATGTCATTAAGATATTTATTCCAATTTGGTAAAATTAATCCATAATAAGTCTACAAAAAAAATCTAATATCAAAGCCCTTGTATTTCCTGGCATGTTTTCACTACTGCTAATAATCTTACTGAAGTCAATGGTTCAACCTAAGAACTGCGAGGCACTCTGCAAGGATCTGGCCCAAGCATGAAGTACAGCATTGCAGCCTGTAAGACAGGCACGCTACAATCTGTGGCACAAGGGCCTTCAAACATCAGCGAGGCCCCCCACATGGCATGTCAGACCTGCCTAAGGCAATCACACCACCAGAACAACTTTAGCCCCTCAACAGAGAGGCTGAAGTGCTCATTAAACTATATTTTCCTGTATGACTAATGCCAAGTTGGCTCTTAGGGAGGCACTGCCGATATAAGCAGAATGATCATGTTTTAAGTGAATTTGACCTAAATTTCTTCCATGTCTTTGAAAAACTGTCTTCACATGCCAGTTCTTCCTCTGTGTGGGAGAAGTTGGGACACTGTCAGAGTCCAATACTTTGACCAGGTTCTTTTAAGATATTCCACACATGGAAAGTGTAATGTAAAATATAAAGTTTACTTATTTGAAGATACTTGATGTTACACAGGACTTCTGATTTAGCACAGTGACACAAAATATACTGAAAACACAATATAAATGTTAGTTACACTTAGAAAAACATAGGCATTACAATGCACAACTCAATCACACCACCAACGTTCCCAGTCTCTCAATATGCTCACCATCGCGATGCAGCCTCTGTTGCTGGGAAAGAATACGCAAGTTGAAGCCAGTTCAACACTCTCCATGATTATTTTGCTGGTTGCCAAGTTTTTACAGTCTATGTTGGGCTGAACCACATATTCACTCTCCCCATGCTGCTCTGGCTAACTGGAAAGCAACATCAGCACCACCTGTTTCCACTCAGCTGCTGATAGCTGTTTATCTACAACAAAACCCACCCTTTGTCAGCTTCTCCACAACAGCTGTGGTAAGTCACACCCAGCACTATACTGCCAGCTCCAGGGGCACAGCCCCCTGCCCATCCCCACTGAGCCTTCTTCCCTTGGAGGGGTTTAGTCAGAGTCACATTCACCCCTAAGGGTTCAGTCAGGCACAGGCACTACGCACACATTACTTTTAACTGCTTACCAAAAGTTACTGAGAAGATGGTTGAAGGTTTTGGGTTTTGACCTTTTCTTCTGAGGTCCTAAAAAACTCCTAAAAATCCTTTCTAGCACTGCATGTAGGCACACGTGCATACCTTAATTCACAAGTGTCAAGTGCATTCTGCGCCTTTTCATGCTTTTGCTGAGGACTCCTTGGAGATCCAAGATCTAGGAAATTAGAATTTTCTCCAACTTTAACAAATTTTAAAATAGCTTCCAAGTGACTCTATACCATCTCATTTTAAAAAGCTTATAAAAAAAAATCCAAAGGTTCTGACTTTTTAAAATCTTATTGCAAATATCTTGCTCAAATTGAATCACAAGATTCAATTTTCAGTTACTGGGATCCCACAGTCCTGCCTATTCTTTAAATGTAACTGTTTTCAAGGATAAATGCAGTGAGATATTATAACTCACAAACAAAACAGAAGTTAGAAAAAAAATCCAAGCAGATCTTGGATCTTCAATACTATGAGGTAGCAACAGAAAACACCACCTTCTCTTCTTTCTCCCTGTGAACACACATCTCTGTTCCTGAAATAAGCCTATAGTAAAAACTACTGTTCTGAAAACTCCTGCAACTTTGTTGGAGTTTTGACTTGGATTCACACATTTGTGAAGTCATCAGACTCTTGGAAACACTGAATATAATTAGCTGGACTTTAAGCAACTTAAACTCCACCCCCACACAATCTTTCTCAGTCTTCACATGTATAGGACAATACAAATACCAAATCATAGATCACAAGCCCTTTGGAAGTGGCTATATTATATTATAAAAGCAAACTTTACGAGAATACAAGAATAAAATAAAGATTGTTTGTTTTGTTCTCCAAAACACTATGGAAAAGATAAACCAAGCATTTTAAGTAAAGACAAGATTGATGATAATTGCCCAAAAGAAAATATCTGTAAGCAACACTGGCCAAGAGGGAAAATTATGAACAAAACCCAAACTCAATGTTTATCATTTCTTCTCTAAATGTAACATCTGAGTGAATTATTAATTTGTCATGTAAATGACATTCTCATAACAATCTTTCACTGAGGACTTGAACTTTAACCAAAACATGTGGTCACTTTTTATTGCTTCTTCATCTTATTTGAAGGCTCACTTTCTCCCCCTAACAATAAGACTCCTGAAGGCTTGTTCTCCCTCTTTTAGTTAGTGTTGGTGTGGAAAAAAAAATACAATAATTTCTTAACAAATCTTGAAGCATGCAGGTTAGGTAATACAGTAATACCAACTGATGACAATATAGTCAAAGTAACATGGTAATTTTAAAATCCAATTTCTATAAGCTATTGTTTTCGCAGTTTCTTTAAGCGACTAACAGTACAGAAAGTTTTCTTTTTAAATTATGAAAATCATTGAAGTGTTCCAAAATTCACAGAATGGAGTAAAATAATTTGATGTTCATCTTGCTGCTTTCACTACCAGTCTCACAGGGTCACGATATAAGCCAGCAACTGCAGTCCAGTAAGATACAAAAATTTGTCTCCTGAGCCCAATCAAGGAGCTGAAAAGCAACTTCAAAGATATTTGTGAGCTGAAGACCCTTACTTACGAATCTGTAGATTTGTTAAGAGGAAGAGGGGAAAAAACAAAACAAAGCTTTTCAACCACTTTGAACAGTAATTAAGAAAAAAGGCAGAGGTTAAATGAACCAGGGCAATTCTTTCCTGTGACAAGTTTAAATCCAGTCATCACAGTTTTAACAACATCAACAATAAAATTTGATTTTGAGTCACAAACTAATACATCTTTAAACTTGTAAGGATATATCTGGTAAAAGAAAACACATTTAAAAATCCTGTTTGAATTTGTTTCACAAGCAGGTGAAAAGAAATACAGTACAGCTTTCTGTATCCATAACATGAATAGTTGCAGATTTCCCTTTTTTTACCCCTCTTGTAAGCCCCAAAAGAAGTACACTGAAATTGCTGAGTGACACGATTGAGTCATAGACCTGTAGAATGTGCAAGTTCAACTCAATGACAACAACTGCTTTCAAGGTGAAGCTACTGAATTCTAACAAACCTCCCTAGGCTGGAAAGTGCAGGTAGACCTGCCACAAAAAGTATTGTAGGGTTTGTCTCTAATATTGTAGCCACTATTTGCAGTTTTCTTTCCATAGGTAACATATTTATTTAAGGACACAGTACCACATAAAGAAAGCAAGAGCTGTAACTTTGCAAAAAATACTTACCAGTTTGCTTTAATGTGAAATTCCTGGACTACAGGAGATGACTCCAGCTATACATTCTTCCATTAAACTGGTTAAATCATGAGAGCAGATCTCATCTGCTACTGATTTGCACTGTCTTCAGTGCTCTGAATGTATCCTGACCTTTTCTTAATCTCATTTAACTTCATAAGCACCCTTCTGCTAAAATTAATTCCTAATAACAAATCCCTAAAAAAGAAAACCTAAAAAGCTAAACCCAACCATTTATATGAAAAGCTGTGACAACAGTTTAAAGGGAGCAGAAGAGAAATAAGCTCCTGTTGCGACAAGGTGCTCTTGATTATCATCAGAAAATGTCAGCAGCCCCTTTTGATAAGATACACCTGAAAGCAGGCTTATCCCTTTGCAAATAGACCCTCTTCTAAAAGCTTTGTTCCTGTAGACAGAAAGCTGCCAACATGTCTGGCTGATTATCGGATCTCATGAGTAACAGGTGCCCACACAGGTGCCAGGAGATTCGTAAGTTAACATCAAATTTTGATACTTGGGTATCTTTTCCACAGCACAAGAAAATTACAACACTGTGCTCTTGATGCAGGACAGAATCAGAGGGTTAAACTCAAATATAGCAGGACTGTTAAACTCAAATATAGCAGGACTGTTAAACTCAAATATAGCAGGACTCAAATATAGCAGGACGGAATCAGAGGGTTAAACTCAAAAAATGAAAGGGGCAGATGGGAGCTGGGCTTGTCAAACTGAGGCAAGGACACCACATCTTGAATAAATATTCTTATTGTTTGGTGTTATCACAATCTTGTAAACAACATTTTCAAATTTTATTAATCAATAATATTTTATAGAGAGGAGTATCCTTTTCCATGATCACACCCCATGACTTCATCCAGCAATGAAATATTCATCTCTTAAAAGCTTTTAGAAGCTCAAACTGCTCCAATTGAAGACTGCAAAGCTATCTTTTTACCCAACATTCGATAACTGTCAACAAACCCATCTCTAAATGGTACGTCATGTTCCCCGAGACTAAACTCCCGCGATAACTCCAAGTAAACTGACATTTCAGAGTTGTTTACTCAGAATCACAGAATTTGAACTACTTATTTTTCTATTAATGTTTTTGCTTGCCCAATTACATAATTAAAAATAAAATGAAATAAAAATTGAGCTAGAATTTTCAAGCTACTTGTGCTTTCATTCCTCATTTCCTCTCCTAGTCTTCTGCCCTTCTCTGACAGATATTGCCATTTCTGAGAAAAGGGGCATCTGAGGTATTCACAAACCAGCTCTGTGACTTCAGTCTGGCGTAGCGAAACAAACTAAATCCGTGACAGACAAGGTGAGAGCAGTAACCACTTCAGACACCCAGTTTCAATCTGCTGCCAAATGTCTGTCAGAGCCCAAAGGCATGTTAGCTCTAAGACACCAGTACTATTTCTTAGCAAAAGCATCTGTCTCAGCTAAGACACCTTTTTAGAGGGTTGATAAAATAGACTTCGACATTTATAAGCCAAGCATATGTATTAATACCTAAAGTTCAAGAGAAAAAAAATGCCAAGCTGGCCACATTGGTAACAACATACAGTTGCACTTTTTCTAACAGGGAAAAAAACCCGCAGCGTATCATGACTAGCTTGTGTGTGGCTATTGACTAGTTGACAAAACAGGCTGAAAATCAATAGCATTTTCTATGAGAAGTTAGATGACTTCCCAATAATACAAAAGAAGGGTCTGCTGAGGAATAGATGTCATCTCTGCTGATGGCTTCACTACAAATATTTCATTTATTTATTTCTGCTTTTTGGAGAGCTCACTAAGTTCAGTCCTGGTACCAACACTCCAGGGAATAAAAGAAAATCATATTCTTGTATAAAAGATGGAAGCTTCAAGCCACAGGCAAGGCTCAACACTTAGCACTTGCTGTGAATACCAGAACTACTTAAATTTTTGAGAAACATTTTGTGGTGCAAAATTGATTTGACGATGTAAGGAGAACAGGCTCCCAGAGTCACATCTTAGCACATCCTGCTTCCCACAGGACTGAAATCCTGTTACACTTCAGCTCTTTTTATGGACAAAAAGGAAAACACCTTATAAGCTACAAATAAAATAGCAGTTGTCATCTGATTTTTGTACACAGTCCACTCATGACAATGACAGATCTCAACAGATAGCTAAGAAGGAAAAAAACCAGGAAGATTTAAAATGTGTAAACCAAGACTTAGAAAAGGTAGATACATTCTGAAAAACAACCCCTGCTGTCACGGAGGGTCGGGTGGTCTTTCTGCTGCAAATGGACCATGATATTAGGCAGATGCATTTCTAATTTTCAAATGACCAACTGGAAAACTGCAGTGTGTGTTCATATTGTCACATGCAGCCCATCTTACCAAAAATAGATTACAGACTTTTTCCAACATGAAATGGGTATTTGGGGAAGGGGTTAATTTGAAAATTATAGTAATTGTGCTTCTCTCCATTTAAATTCTTTGTGCAGCATTTCTTTGTCAATAGCTGCTATCCTAGTTTTGCTATCTAAGGAAAAATTAGTGACAATTATTTTTAGGAGAAAAGTGAATAATTTTCTTTTTTTATCAGCATGTTTTAGTCTTTGTTATGGCTTAATTTGAATACAATTGCAAATTTAAAAATATTTTTTACTGCAGGAAAAGTAATTAAATCAGTTTCGTATTTGTGGAACTGCTTTAAAGTATTAAAGTAACTTGATCCCCAATGAACTTAAAATTTTAATTCATTTTACCTTATGCTGGCTGTGGAAGAAGTCAAATTTTTAAATGCAATATGACATATGGCTGTTCATTATTTATACATTCTGTAGCAGACTATAAATTTTACTTTGGACATATATTGAAGCACTGAAACCATTTCAGTTGCAAACACATAAATCATAGTTACAGTTATTAGTCTAAATGTAATGCCACCCAGGTTCTAGATCAAAACCTTTAAAATCCATTATAATTGACGTCTGCTGCATAACTTATGTCTGATTTTATTAAAGGAGCTCATTATTATTTATATCTTTGAAACGTTATATTCCTAGCTGTGTAACCAGCTAAATGTGAAAGATTTGAGGACGAGCAGGAAAGAGGAGGGAACAATAGTCTACAAACCAGGACGAATAAAGCTATAATGGAGGACAAAACATTCTGAAAATAAATTATCTGATTCGTGGTATGGATTAGCCAGCCTGCACTAGCAACTGCCATTCACTCGGGACAAACACAGCAGGAGCTCTGTACCAGCTAACTCGCACGCCAGTGAAAAGGCTGCAGAACAAACGGCATTGCCTCGTGCCACACGCTGACCACTGCTTTACAAGATGGGAGGGGGAAAGGTTTTAGACATTCCTACAGCTTGAAAAATCACTGAAACAAAACAGAAAGGGCTGAGAGGCCTTTACAGATTTATTAGGAGGCTCTTTGCTGATGAGCTGTTTTCTTTGTGTAGTCGGGATGCACTCTGGGATATACATCCTGTAAACACGAGCAAGTCCTTTGCCTTTATTCTATTGCCAAAGCAGCTGAGCCCCAAAGCCAGAAGCAGCTCGTCTTTTCTGGACCATGGAGACTTCATCAGTCCCTTCCTGCTTTCCCTTTTGTGTTCAAGAAGGGCTTTTACTTAGCTCTAAAACACAGCCAGAAGAAATAAATGAGAGCAGCTATGTCAGTTAAATGTCTAATGAAGACCTGGTACTGCTATCTCTAAAATCAATGACAAGACTTCAAAAGACAAAGGATCAGACTTTTAGATGGTTTCACATTTTCAGTGACCCAAACAAATCTCTGAGACACCCACTCTGGCAGGGAGAGGAAAGGGCTTAGATAGAAACCCAGGCCCAGCCTGGGTGGGGACCAAAACCACTTAATGACCGATTTGCTTGGATCAGTAGAGGACTTTGTTGCTTAGTCTACCTTGTCTACTTTTTAATTATATTTAGCATAAAAATATTTCTACATTATGCTTATGCTATGTTTATATCATGCTTATATTACTTATAAGCTATATCTAAATATTTAACTACGTTTTAACTCCACTTACCCTTCTTCACTTTAGGTGAAGAGAAAAATAATCAAGAAATTATTTTATACTCTCCATATCTTGCTTTAGTTTAGCAACAATATGCAAGAAAAGGTGATGAAAAAACCAGAAAGGCTGCATTCTGGATAGAGCAAAGGTGGCAATATGACTGCACAGTTTGAAACCTTCCTTGAGGTAATTTTTGAGTTTGTCATACTTGGCCTACATACCATAAAATATAACTTCTGGAGATACACTTCTATTTTATTTATACTTAAATACTTAATATTTCCTTTTACTTAGATTTTAACAACTTGAGCCAAAGGCAGATGTAGGCTTCGATTTGCTCATATGTATAAGCAAAGAACAAAAAATGATTTTTGCATTTCTTGGTGCATGACAGAACCGATTCCCAGTATTATTTTGTGAGGAGATGCCTAGTTGGTACACAGTAGTACCAAGGGTAAATTTAACAGTATATATAATAGTGTATTAAATGCTTGTCTTCTATTACAAATAGAAGGGGCGTGGACTTTTCTTCTGGTAGGCCTAGACAATTTATGTTTCTTGAAATTAAAAAAGCTCCAGGAACAGTAGAAATGGAACAGAAATTAGGTCAACTTAGTTAAAAAAATGCAAGCAAAGACTACATCTTGGACTTGTATTTAAAATGTAAAGTAAAAGAGAAAAATGTTGCTTAATACAGCTTTAGCGTCTATGGAATGCTAAAAAAAAAATAAATTTAAAAACCCAACACCTGTTTAATATTGAGAATCTTCACTTTAAAATAAATGTAATAAATATTGAGAGTTTTTTCCTTATGAGTAATCCCATCATACAGAACTGCTTAACGGAAAATTAAACCTTTCCTCCTAATTAAAAAAACCCACTTCTTGTAGAATCCTTTTCATAAAACATACTGTCCATTCCCAAGTTTTACACCAAGCTTTATTATATTTTCCCTGGTACCTAAATGCTAAAATTAGTTTCTATTCAAATAAATTTCACATTTCAGATAAAGGAAAGTTCAAGGGTTGACATACAGCACAGGAAGAACTGGCCACCTAGACCTTGAATCTGAATAATTTGTAAATCTGCTTGTGTAGGCTTGCAGTAATAATAAAAACTCATTAATCATGTAAGGCTGTGGTGCACACTACTCTACAATAGCCCTGCAGCATTTCTTTGCTGTGGGGACAATATGCTTCATAAACTCAAATTAGTGTGCTGCAAAAGCTAATTGAATGCATGTGTGATACTTTGCCTAGGGATAACATACACCCAAAAGTCAAATGGTCTTACAGCTTTTATTACTTGGTTAAAAACAGCTGATAGGCTTCTGTGCAACCCAGTAAGCCAGTCTATAAATTATCTGATTTTCTCTTTTCTTTTCTACAAGTGGCCTCATTTTTTATTTGAGTATGCTAATTGTCAACCAAAGGAAAAGGAATAATTCATTGGTTATTGGTCAAATTTGAGCTCAGTGTGAATCTGTGAATTAGAGGCACTCACAGTGCCCTGTTCTGTTTGGTTTTCCTAGGCTTGCTTTAGATATTTCCTCTAAAGGGTGTTTCTGCACACTATTTTTTCATTCTCCTTAGGTTAGACAGCTGTTTAGCTTGTCTTCAGCTACCAAACACAAGTTTAAGAAATTGCATTAATTTGGCAGTTATTAGATTTGTTTAATGTTTTTTCATCTCTTACTATTAAATAATTGGATCTGAGAGTTGTTTTAAAAGGCAAATGTCTTGCTGTTCCTTAGAAGGTTATAAGGAAGAAGAAATGGCTAAGATCTGATTTCATGAAGGCTTAACTTTGTCCTTCTACAGCTGGAACTGTTGTCTTATGCCACTAAGTTGTCCTAAAGCTGCTAGCTGTGGGTAAATATGAACATGAAGCCTGCAGGATATCTGGATTACATTTTTCCTCTATTGCCCAGTTTGCTAATCTGTTTAAAAATTCTATTAAGTCTATTGCAATACCATGTTATTTTCTGTAGCACTGAATAACATCTTTCTTTTTTTTCTTTTTCTAGAATGGGTGATAGTTCCATATTGTCAAAATTAATGCCAGAGGAATTTCAAATCTTCTAACATTCAATTTAAAATGTTGCCAAATGCTCTCAACAGTTATAGTCATAAAGTGATCTGCTTACTAAGGCGAATTTTGCATTTTCACTCATATAGCTGGCCTTAGAAAATAGTATTTTTTCCATCCAAGAATTTAGATGGAGAGCATTTTTAGCAGGTGTGGGCCACAAAATAACAGGCTTATATACCTGAGATTGTATACTCAAAGAGACATTCTGTTGACAAAGAATAATTCTGTAAAACGCCTTTAGTTCCACACAAAATCAATTTTCTTAAATAAGTGAGCAAGAACAAAATTTATTGTTGCCCTACTTTATGTATAACATGAAAGGCAACAGTGAATGTAGGAATGTTTTCCCTCTGAAATGGATTTATATCAGAGGCAGATGAGGAATGTACTTTAGAGGTCAGGCAACCTTCCAAGCAATGTCTCTACAAAGTGGTCTTCACTGCAAAGACTCATTATTCAAGTCCTGTACACCTTACTCTCACTTGTGCCCCTCTTTTAGGAAGTGGGACTCTCAATCTGTATCAGCTGGTTGAAAAATTTCACCAACATTATCTTTTGCTCAAATATGCTACTCCATTGAAACTACAGTGCTTCACAGAGATACACTGGGTTTCAGTTTTGTCAGAAGAAAGGGAAAGAAGAAGAAAGAGTGCTCAAATTTCCTTTGCCTACAGGCCACAGCACTGCTTCTAAGCATGGGATAAGTGATGTTGACAACTGTGGCAGGGCTTTTCATGGATGATTCGGAGTCATTTGAGATGAGTCTTCAAGCAGGAAAGGGAGCTCTGGTACGTCACATTCTGTTAGGGTCCAGGTAGTACCCTAACTAGGGACTCTCTGAATGTATGATATGTTTGGTTTGTACATGAGTAGAAAGTATTTTTTCTTCATTTCAATTCCTTTGAACACTAATATAAATAATAACTGACAAAAGGACTGGGGCCCAATACCTTCAGAATTTGTCTTGATGTTACATTATAATTGTCAGGAGGCCTAAACAGAAGTGCAGAGCAAGGTAGGGGAAGAATACAAATAGGCCATATACACCACAGCAAGAATGATGAACTAAACAAACAGCCTGATTTTACAATGAACAGTTTTTTCAGGTCTTCATCTTCCTTTAATTCTTACATTACAGAAACTTTTTTGCTTTTAACATCAACTCTTTCAAATACAGTTAACTGCAGGACCTGTCACCTTAATTCTTTAAATTCTCTGTCTCTGGAGCCACAGTTTTTCTGAAATTGTCCCCTCTACATCCTCAAAGCACCTCACAAATAGATCTGAGGATCCGAGTCAGTGACAACATTTCAACTCAAACAGTTTATTTGGCGTGTTGTCTCAGATTGTCAAGGCTGGGGTATCAAATGATCCTTATGAGTCCCTTCCAACTGGAGATATCCTATGATTCTATGAAATCTATGTATATTAGGACAGGCTTATCTGTCCATATAATTCAACTGCAAATAATGTAACACAGAGAACTGGAAAATCAAGCATTCATGTTAGTCAGAAGCAAGCTAAGGACATCATTTGTGCACAAAAAAGCCCTATAGTTCCACACGGCAGAAGTGCATACGCATTGCTGCCGACGTAACTGTTAACATTACCATTTCCACAGGTTCCAGAATCTTTTATATTAAGTTTTGTATTTTTTTAACTTCAGCAAAACAAATAATATTTCTTTCTCAATGATGACAGAATACTATAATTCTTTACTGTGTCATTTCTCTCTAGTATCACATTCTGATGCTAAATACCTGCACTATTATAGCAGTCAACATATGAAACACACGTGGCAAATCTCACAACACATCAGATTCTGGAAAATACAATAATTTACCAAAACAAGCCAAATATAAATGAAAGGCTTTTTATCCAGTAACACTTAAACTGAGATGACAAATACGACAATAGATACAGCTATTGGCATACTGTTCCATCTGTCCTAAGTCAGCAGAATGGACTTTGAGGCCTCCTGAGCCCTGTTTTCTGTGATCAACATAGCGAGCCAGAGCTAGCTCACGCTTCGAATGAGTGCACGGTGAGTGAGAGCAGGCCTCCTGCCTTTTGCTCTGCTTTCTTTCTACTTTCAAGCAGTCAGAGGTCTGCTGGTGACCCAAATTAAACTTCTGACAGCTAGAGCCATTTAAACCTGAAACTCAAACCAATAAAGGAATGTGGACTGCTTTCCAGAAGTAAAGCTTACATGTTAACACACCGTATAGAAAGGTAGACTGCATTTTATATCCCATTCGATAAACAGGAAACAAACTTGGCACAAAAACTTTTTAATCAGTGAAGCTTACTGAAGTATACTCATTACTGTTACAAAATGGGATTGCATTTATTTTGTGATAGAGTTGGATGCTTCATATATTTTTATTGTCATTTATTTTAAGGAATATTTTTACACTGAGACATAGAAGATTATATGCTATTACTTGTTTAACAGTTAAATATGACACTGGTAATATTCATCAATGTTTTCCAACTATCATTCCTAAAATTAGTTTCCTAAAATTAGTTTTCTAACAGACATTTAGGTAGCTGGTCCAATTTTCAGAAATGAACATTTCCCATTTCTGCTAGCAACTCAGTCTATTTACTCTACTGATGTATACTTCTAAGCACAAATTTCAGAAATTACTTTTAGCTGTATTCAGAAACTCAGACCATGATGCTTCTCAGTGCTTAGGTTTTGGTTTTGTGGGGTTTTCCCCTCACACTTTTTTCTGCCAGCTCACTGGTGGCGAGTAGATAATCATGATTTCTATTCAAAACACACCGCACCTCTTACAAACTTCATCTATAATGAAAATACACACAGATTATAAGGACAAACTGTTGGGAGTTGTCAGCTGTGATACCTACATTTTCCATGTTTTTTCTACATGTGACTAGAAAAGGCAGGCAATTGGGAAATTCAAATTTTATTTCCTACACACACATCATTTTTTACATCTGTAAAATGAGAGTGAATCTTCCTCTGCTATTTGTATAGGTCAAGAAACTATGTAAACATGACACCTTTTCAAATAATGCCATAAAATCCTCTGTGGGAGAGACAGCTATCTATGCCTTTACACCTGCATCTTCTGGTTCCTCTAAAATTCATAAAACCTGAAATACTGAGAAGTCTGGTGCTGTACATTTGAAAGACTCCATACCAAGAATAATTCTTTTATACATCACAAAAATCTTTAGTAAATTTTAAAGATTTAGTTCCATTGTATTTACTACCTATTTTTCACATGGCATAGAAATACATTTTGAAGGAAGGTCCAAGTTGCCTGTAGTACTCTGTGTATCCCTTCTTTCCCATGCTCATAGGCAGACAGGTGAACCACACAAGTTAACTTTTTAATAAGTCTTTCTTAATATAAGCATTGTCAGACACCACAGTCTTTGTTATGTACAAAGATCTTTCAAAATGGTATGACAGAAAGAGAGGTTTATGAGTTCCTTCACTAAGCAAGGAAGATGCAGTAATTGAAAGTGCCCACGGGCTTGGAGATTTATTGTTAAGGGAAGCGTACTTTAAACAAGAGTAACATTAAGGACTTGACTGTAATAATTCAATCTGTCTTACTTTAGAAAACAACATCTAAGTTTGCAAGTAGTAAGGTCTTGTTTACAAATAATTTGCAGCTTTCATGATGTAGGCAGCTTTCAAAACCTCCCAGATGAAAGAAATCTTATAAAATGTAAGATATTACTACTGAAGCACTGGTCACAAGTGTGTAGTTTAAACCAAGTGCATTTTTCATTAAAATGGGTTCAAACTCTGTGCACTTAAGTATGTAGGAATGACAGTAAAACAGCGAAGCAGAGTAATCTTCCTCTGTGGCTGGACAAACAGATCCAGGTGGTGTTACTGAATTAGCAGTTGGGAAGTTGTAACATAAGATGAACTTCAAGAGAATAGATTTGGAGGCAGCAGCCACATCATCCTGCACTAAATTCTTGAGTAGATCTGGGTGTCTGCAGTCTTTTTAAAGTTGATCCTTTTCCTTCTCTAGCTTCAGCACAGCAAGGTGCTTACTCGTAGCCATCCAGCTGGGCAAGCCACATCAAGAACAGGCACGTAGGCTCTCCTCTTGACTGAGCAAGTCTCATCTCTCAGTAAGCGATCATCATTTTGATAAAACAGCAGTAGGAACTATACAAACCACTCAAACACATGAAAGGAATTCAGCTAGAAGGGGAAAACAGTTGTGGAAGAATGGGATCACAGCAATATGTATTTTAAAGAATTAGGTTTTCTTTGTCTAGGACTCTGCTTTCAATCCCAAACATTGCAAAACAGCACTACACTTGCAAAATGAAAGTAAGGCTGCACTGCTTCTCTCAGGAATAAAAGGTGCTTCCTTCTAGCCATAGTGTTCATCTTAAATTGATCCTAAGGGAAAAGGAGGGTGGAAGAGCTCACTTAGCAAAATGCCAAATACTTAGCACATACCAAATGTTCAAACCCCATATCCTACACAGCATGATGGAAGGGCTATCTTCTGCCCCTCCATTCTGCTTCCTACTGCTTCTGGCACTATGCTGGAAGAGCCCAGCTGCCTGCCCTCCAGTGCATAGGTCCATCTGTGCAGTGAGTCAGCACCACCTCTGCAATGTGAGCATTTATTCAGATAGACTGACAGACGTTACTTATGTCCCAGAGCACAAGATTAAAATCTTCACCAGAGACATTTGATTTCTTAGGTTGCAATTTTCACAGAAAGATCACAGGTCTCATTTGAAAACACAGAGCACTCCACAAAAATAGCCAGTCATGCTGCAAAATTTGCCTTGGATCAGACAAGGAAAGGAAAAGATTAGATAACCCACTTGATCTGACATAGAAGCATATGCTGCTCCAGGGGAATTATGAGAAGCTCCTTGGACCTCAAGGACAAAATTGTTAAGCCAGTACTTAACTGACATAGTTATTTTGCTATTACCTTTTAAGATGGTAGGAATTACACTGCTACTATCCTTATAAACTGCTGTTCAGCACAGCACTTGGTATATAGACAAGTAAAGCATGGGAGTTTAGGGTATGGAAAAAAACATGAAAGCAGATATTTAAAAATATCTATGACTGTTTAGAGTCATCAGAATACATAATTCAATTAAACAAATATAAAAGGAGCGTTAAGATAATTATTTTCAAGGTTCTCATAATATCAGCATCTTATCTGGGTCTCCTGATGTTCTTGCTTACAAAACTCATTTATTCATCTACTTAGAAATATTCTAGTTGTTCAGAGAATGAAAAGTACTCTCAGTTCTGGTGCTCCTATTATGCAGAGGTAGTTACTGAGAAGACCTACTAAATAGCCTTTTACACCTTAAAAGCACATTACAACAGTGATAGATGGATGTGCATGCCAGTGTGATAAGGGGAAAAAAGTGAACTAAAGACTGGTCCATTTTCATGGCAATTTCTTTTGTAAGCACCAAAAAAAAAAAGGAGAAAAAGAAAATAAAAGAATTGATCTATCTACAGTGGAGATGGTGACAATTAAAAGAAAAGGTTACACCAATCACCTATTGATTCACTGTTATACAACAGTCTTTATCACTAACCAGAAGCACTGAAAAATGTGGTTGCCTAACAAGGAGGAACAATCACTAGAAACATTTTAATTTCCTCCTTTGTGTATAATAATGTCAAAGACTTTAAATACTTCTATGTTGGAGAACAAGATAGACAGATATGGAACAGGTCTTTTAATGCAAAGTTACAAATATACTTTGTTCCCATTAATTAATTCAATTCACACTATCCCTGTGAAATATTAGAACAAACTTTATAAAAGAACAAATTAGGGCATAAAGAAATTTAGAATCTTCAGCCTTTGAAGTTGAGTGGTAAATTTTCTACTGAACTGTTACAGAATTGGTCAGTAAATTGGTCTTTAGATCACACAATGAAGAATTGTCTGAGCCAAGATTGGAAAGGTAACAATGAGGAACCCTTTCAGCAGTGTGTATTTATTGAGAGAATTCATTACTTCAGAAACAGTTACAATTAGTCACCAGAAAGTCAGCCAAGACTTGCCCCAATCACCTGCCATTTAGAACTTGCATGAAATTGATCCTGTTATTTTAATTTTATCACATGATTTTATATAATTAAAGTAACATGACTTTGTCATCTTGTTCTCCCAAATCAAGCACTATATACTTATAGATTTATTTATATTCAAGAACAGTCATTAAACCCTTTTCATCATATTTCTGTTTTCCTCTCTCTGTCACTCACCAGCTTTTGTGGTAATGTGATGCTGGAACAAATCTAAATGAGTTTTGACTTTCAAATCTTCATCTACAAAGTAGTTCTTACAGTAGTTACATTGCAAAAAGCTTTAACAACAGTATATATTGGCCCTCAGGGCAGATCAAAGCATAAGAGAAAAGCTGGGAGGTGAAATAGAGCTCATCTGGGAAAACAGATTGCTTCTTTGTGGTCTAAACCTTGGAGATGGAGCAGTTTTGTAACCTGGAAGAGTTGATACCAGTGTGCTATTGGACTTTCTAGTCAGTTCTCCCATTTCCTACATCCCTTGTTACCTGCTTTAACAAATGCAAAATTTAGTTGACACCTGTAGTTTCTTAGTGAAACTCAACAAAAAGGCGACTTTAAACAAACATTTAGGCAAAAATCACCAGGTTGTCGGAGCATAGTTTCATATATTCACTGAAGACAGAATATAAAAGCCAAAGCTATGTTTCCATCATGTGGGATTTGAAATGTGCAAGCATTAAGTAGTCAGAAAAGAGGAAAATCCAAAATTGAAGTGAAATGTGCATGGAAAGCTATCTTGAAGAAGGCAACCGTTGCTAGTTGTAGTGTTTGGTAAATTTATGAGCTGTTCTTCCTATCTTTCTCCAGTGGATAAACATGTATTTCAATGCAATTTCCAATGGGCTTTGGGACTTATTACCAGCTGTCAAGAGATCAGTTATTGAGGGCTTAACTGACAGTGGATAATTAGCTTCTCTATGAACAGTGATTGTGTTTCACTGAAGATAGTGTAGTAAGCAAATGAAGCATATGGCAAAGTCAGTTATTATTTTCTCAAAACTGTTTTTAATGTTATTTAACTATTGATCTGTTGAGTTCCAGTTTACTTTGATGGGTGTGCAATAGCCTAAGAAGCTATTTTATGTAGGCTGTTTTCTATTTTAACTACTTAGAGCTTATTTAAACATAGAGAAATTAGTATATTGTTATTCCAAAGAAGGCTATTCTTCAGTAGGAGCAAATGAGAACGCTTCACAGGGCTGCAGAATTATCAACAAACAGATTATAGTTTTGTCATGGCCTTAAGGCAGGCTGAGTGATCCCTATTACTTTCACTATTCAATGGAGTTAATGCTGTCTTGGAACCCAACATATTGAAAAAGGTCTTCTAGTGCATTTTCTGAAAGTATTCTTCCTGCCTTTGTCAAGTAACACAATGAGAAATTATCATAGCATTTCAGATCGTAAGTACCAGCTGAGGAGCACAGGGTTAGCCTGGCACTTCTGCTTGCATCCTTACATTTGCATAAACCATTAATTGTTTGCAGACACATAGTATAGAAGGATGCCCACAGGATTAACAGTGTAGTACAGCACTATGTCATATTAACATTATACCGCCATCCAACTATTCTCAAGGATTAAACAGAACTGTTATAACTGATGAGCTAATCCAATCTCTGAACACTGATTTTCCTTACTAAGGAAAGGATATCTCACAAAAACCACAAAAAATAAAAATTCCCGTCCTTTCCTACCTTCCCTCTTCTCTGGGAAGGAAAAGACTTCCATGACTAACAATTTAGCCTGGATTTAATTCAAAGATCTGAGAAGTCAAAAGACAGATATACTACCAAAAGAGTATTTCACTGTGTAACTAAAGCAAAGCCAAAAGTGATTATATCCAGACCCACTCTAACAGCTTGTATCTGTAGATCTCAAGATGCTAGTGATATTCCACCAGCTACGTACTCTATATTCAGCTCAGGAGGAGGTCAAGGGCAGAACACCCATGGACTTTAAAAGTTTGCTGGACTGAGGCAGATGTATCAAAACATATTACTCCAGTTTCTGTCTTACATAATAAATTGTGGGCCAAAGGAGCAGTAAACCATCAACCACCAGCCTGATAATTGCATTTCTAATGAAAATGTGTGCCCCTTTTGTGTCATTTCTCCTGTAAAACAGCATGCTAGTACCCACTAGTGAACAGTGCACTCAGCAGAAGCATAACTAATAGGGGAAATAAAAATTACATCCCTGATGGTGTATTTTTTAATGTATTAAATAATGATTAGGGACAAAGGGCAAATATTCAGCAATCAGCAAGTAACCAACAGGGAAAAAAATATACTGATTCAGTAAGTAAAGACCATTAAAAATCTTAGTGTAGCCCTTCTCTGAAGTCTTCTCCCACTTGTCGTAAAAGTACTGAAACCTATCATCCTTCATTTTGATTGAAGCCAGTCTCCTCTCCAGATGTTAAGGCTATTCTGATGTGTCTCTATGTCTTACATATTCCCAAAAATACACTGTCAAAAAGACATACTTGTGGGTTGACAGCTAAGATATTAAAAGGCAATTCCAGTTACAGTTGGCCAAATTTTTTATTAGATCTTCAGTAAACAAAGGGCATTACTACTGACAGTAGGTGATTTCAGACAAGACAGGTGTATGTCACAGCACAAATTTCCAGTCTCTGTTGTGTGTTATGGTATGTTAAGAGATAGCACAAGCATCTCAAAGAATACTTCTTGATTCAGACTTAAATAGGGACAAGGGTAAGAATCCAATCTGCTAAACAGAATTTCTCAATTGTACTCCTCTTTCATACTGAACACACTGAAATACTTCTATATACAACCACAAATTGTTGTTAGGGAAACCTAGATGCAATAGGATATCATCTGGGAGCTTTATAATATTTCTGATCCTTTACAAAGGTTGGCTGAAAAAAAAAACCTGTACACAGAAAAAAATTACAATTATTTCTTTTCTAAAAGAAACAGCATAATATAGACAAATGGACATTGCAGGAGAATTGCCAATTATACTTGGCCTGGTTCAAAAGGTTAATGATGAAATATATCTCTGGCTTATATTTCAAGAAGAAAACTAGCAGTAAGATGAAATTATTCATTGTGAATCAAGTAAAAATGTTTCCTTTGGTCTTTCTCTAGCTCTTGCTAACAATTCACAACTACAAAATGCTTTCTCTGCTGTTGAAACAGGTATGCTTAATCTTCTAAATTAAATTTAAATTCTTTCAGACAGAATGAACTAGATTTTCTTTTCTTTATCCACTACTTCCACGTCTCTCATGATGTAAACAGAAATGAAGAACTAGGAATGATCCTTATTAATCCAATAATACATTGCAGTTAGACCAGATCACAGGAATATTTACAATAAGAAACTTCATTTGCTCTATGTGTTGGTTTGGGAAAATACAGTTAAAAGAACAATTTAGATGAATCTAGATACAACATCTCCTGGTAAATAAGCTGTTAAAAACAATAATTAATTGCCCCTCAGCTGCCTGACTGAGACTGAGCAGAATAAAAACAGGCAAAAACTCTCCTCCTGTCCAGGGGATGGAAGAAATCCATGAAGTATTTTGAGGAGCCAGCCAACCTAGACTTCACTGCATCTCCAAAATAAAGCACCCATTCGTGGTATGAAATGCACTGCAACTAACTCTTTCTGAACTTCTAGGGGGAAAATCAAACAAAGTAAGATATTATTTACACATGCAGCCTCTTCATCATGTGCTGTGTTTTGTGGTTTTGCTGTTCTTTTTATTAAGAGAGCTGTCTGTTGACAGCTCCCGGAGAGAAGACTTGGTAGACACCCAGCACACTCATACACTGCTGCATCAACTTGGCTAATCCAAGACTCCCTCTGAGGGCAGGATAGCTGTACACCTAGAAAGGCTGGGCACAAAACTGAGGAAGTCATTGAAAGAACCAGGAAATTTCAATATGACAAGAAAAATAACAGTGAAATAGAATAATCAGTTGAAAAACTTTTCTAAACTGATTTTTTAACTTATATTTTACTGTTCTTTTGAAAAAATACCACAAGAGGAAAAAATATACACCCTGGAGTGTCCATTCATGTAGATTAGCTGCTATTAAGACTAAAGGGAGTTATACACAAACTCCATTGTAACTTGACAGACTTTGTTCTTTTGGGAAAGAGTTGGTATTAGTGCTAGTCTGCAAAGGTATAATTTATTCATTAGCTCACATATATGATATGGTAAGTTTATTGAAAATATTCTAAATCCTATTGTTTTATCATGTGTACATGTTCAACTCCCTCACATGAGGGAAGCACCTAACTGTGTTGCTGCCAGAAGAGGCACCAGCATTTGGAAGAATCAAAGAGTTTTCAGCCTGTTTTTCTCAAGTTCTTCCAATTTTACAAACCATACTGTCATAACTCTTTAAAAAATTTGCTTTACTAAGAATATGTCCCAGCAGAAATAAAACACCTTTAAGATATCACAAGTTGGATATTTAAAGATTTGCTGCTATGTTTAAAGGCTCTGGCTTTTAGTAGTTATCCATCTGGAGGATGCCTACTAATTTTACATGTAAACTAAGATTTCATAAACAAAGCAACACTGCTATGCAGCTCCCTTGCACATTTCCTTCTTTTCCCCCATTAGATTTCTCTCTCAGTTTGATACAGCTAGATATTTGACTTGCTTTCTAAAGTATACATGTATGGTCAGGTTGCTGCAGGGACACGTGTTATCAGCATGCATTACACCCCAGACAAAAATCACCCAACAATAACAAAAAACCCCAGCCCTTGACCATGACCTGAAATTTGTCACTACTGAAGTACTGACACATAAGCAGAAAGCAAACTTCAAAAGTCAGTCTGACACAAAATGTGCCAAAAGCAACATTAAGAAGTTAACATTAACAATGAAACAAATAAAGCCATTGATCTGCACTTGGGAGAGAACTGAGATTTGCTCCAGGTCACACCACCCACTACCTAAGAATATGACACAGGTGACGTGCTTCAGCTGAAGACAAGGAAAGGCTATTGCTCACTTTGACCTGTCAGCCCAATTGACATCAAAGCTAAGAAAAATGGAAAAAGATGAACAGGAAAGCAAACAAAAAAAAAATAAAGTGACAGAAAAGAAGACCTGGAAAGAAAATGTCTTGCCATAGAGGACCTCCCTGCTTGGGTCATGAACTCACATCACATTCTCATGATAGTTGCAATAAATATCTGTTAACCTCACACAGAAGTGAAGCACAGTCAGGATAGTCAATATTAATTACTGAAATAGAGCACACTGATGCAAAAATAAAGACTGTATAACGATTAAAAGATACCACTGATGATAAACTGAATATAGATGTGGGGAGCCACGAGTTCCTGAATTTTAATGTCAATTGTAAGAGTTCATTAGGTGACCTTGGCAAGACACTTGCTTGTAGGTTCCACAGACTTACACAGAATATGAAATAACGTTTACAGGTTTGGACACACATCAGCATGACTACAGCCACTGCTAATCTAATTTTTCATGGACATCATCTTTTTAAGTAGTCAATGTGTTTCCCAGATGTAATTTTGGTAAAAGTGTCCAGGTACTTCCTGATTCAGACATTTCCTATAACCAACCAGAATAATGTATGGAGAACCATGTGAATGGGCAGGGTTGGCAGTTGAAGGATGCCAGTGAGAGGCTTCACTTGTTTTTTTTGCCATCAGAAATATGACTGACCTATGAATACTTGCTTATTTATATTGATTAATTCAGGTTAGATTCACTGAGAACTCAATAAAATGTTGCATGTGCCAAAGGAAGATGGGAATATCATTAAAATCTGTTGCTTAGGTTTAGCTTAGTACAGAAGAATTATGTAGAGAAGCTGTTTCACACTTACTGTAGATGAGGCTTGATGTGAATGAAGGTCTGAGGTTGCATGCAATCTATCCTCTTTCCCTTACTGCAGAAGTGCAACTTAGAAACCGCAGCAAAGGCAACAGGTAACAACCCAGCAAGCATTCGTATATACTGTTATTTTCAGTTTTCAGATAGATGTGGTCATTCAAGAAGAATTGGCAATCCATGCCAAAACCACATGAGAACTCACGAGAGTCTGACTCATGAATGTGGGGTGGCTGCACGATGGACTGCTCAGTTGTTAGCCCATGGGACACCTCGGTCACCAGGCTCATTCTGAATCAGCAGGGAACTACTCAGGTTAGTTTCAACTAGAGGATGAACTTCAGTTTTGTGAATTGACTGAAATGTTCTATTGTCACTTTAACTCAACTTAAAAAAAAATAAATTAGTTGCTGCTGAAAGCCAGACACTGGCAAATGCATCGCTCTTCCTCCAAACTTGAGGACATACCCCATACTCTACCCTGATAACTAAATATTATTTTAAAGAATAAAGTTAAACAGCAATTTAGAACATAGAAAGATGAAAGATTAGGAAATTAGGGGCTTTTTTTAGTATTTTAAAGGTCATTAATGCTAAAAAGCACAACAGATTATTCCTGTTATCTTGTTTGATTTCCCAAGAAAACTAAAGGAATCCTTACTGAGGGAATTGAGGAAATATAACTGTGACAGTCCACAACCAAACCAAAAGCACTGATGCATTACCAGTTTCAGCCCCTATATTTGGGAGCTCTGAATGTAAAACATCTCTACTTCCTTTGGGTAATTTCCCACATTGAATAGCCTATATCACATATAACAAATCTAAATTGTTAAAATACCTGAGGTGATAAGTGCACAAAAATAGATATAAATAAACTACCACAGCTTCAATATTCACTTTTATCTTTCACAGAGCCAGACTTATTATACAAACAAATGATTGTACAATGCATCTTACACTTTTTAGCTGCACACTGTAGTCTGATAATAGTTATTTACATAATTATTCTTTCTGCAGGGAAAATATGGTGCACTATGAAAAACATACTCAGCAAAGTCATTAGACAATTACTCATACAATACTCTGGAGCTAAATCCACAATACTGTGCAAATAAGTAACTTCCTCAATGTACTTCTGTGAAGGAAGGTTATCCTAAGTGGGTTATCAATTTTGGAGTCAAATCTCTGTAGGTGTGGAGGCAGGCAGTAAATTTCATAGAACTTACATGCACTTATCAAATTAACAGGTCCATTTTATGTAGCCATTAGAGGTACCATTACACCTTTGTTACATTTTTTTTGCCTCTTTCTACCATCTTTCTTGCTGATATGTTCTACAAGCAGTAGAAATGAGGACAAGTCCATTTCCCAAACCTCAACCTTGGAGTACTTTGAACTTGAGAAAGTTGAACCTTATGCTAAGAGTGGGACAATTTTTTGTTTTGCTTTTTTGTCCTCTTGATCCTAATCAGCTTTAATTTTTGAAAGGTTGAATCAACTTACACAAAAGGCGCACAGATGGCTCACATACTGCGTGAGGATGGTCAAGTAATAAATCCACATTGTACTAGACTACTCATGCCTTTTAAGATAGACCAAAGTGAGTTTACTTGTATGAATAGAGTTTGGAGAACAGAAACAAAAAAATTTAAATTGCTGCAAGGCAGTGATGAGGATGATCTTGGTTGCCTTCTGCATAAGATTTCTTTTTAAAAGGCAATTCAGGACAGATTAAAGACGTGCAACAGTCTGTGATAGTTCTAGTATTGGAGTTACTGTGCAATGTCTCCTTTTCTGAGTACTCCTCCCCAGTAACAGTATGTATATGGGGCTTATCTTATTTATAACTTCATAATTATTTCTTACAAAGAAGGATGAAAAGAAACTCATTAAGAAACTCATATTCCCATAATCACCAAAGGCTTTCCCCAGAGAATTCCAGTGAGCTCAACAGGATGGCTTAGCAGCAAAGAAACCACTTAAGCAATTCAGGATCTGGGGAGTGTTCATTGGTAAATAAGCCCCATGGACCCGTACTAAATCTGCTGCATATACATACTCGTAGGACATTGAAGTGGCTGGGACTTCATCAAACCTGGTGCTGCTGTGCAGCCCTGACAACCCCTCTTATTCTCTCATAGCAGCCTGTTCTCCGTTACCAATTTAAGTCCTCCTTCTGGGAAAAGCTCTCTTTCATTATCTACATGTTCACCTGCAGCCCCAGCCTTTGTTGTGGTTTCTAGTGGCTATTAGGATAGAGATCAAAATAATTGGGGGTGTGGGGGGCATGTAGATGTGTCTTAATTTGAGGTAGCAAAGATGAGCTCTTACTCAGGTTTTTAACAAACAGGTGGAAAATACACCTCTGAATGGTCTGTGAACATGGTGCTTAGCTTTAAATAAACGTTGATGCTGCTAATAACTAAATATCACTGCCCTGAGCCAGCAGGTTTTGATACAGTTCTGTATATTCCTTACAGTTATTTGCCCCCTAGTCGTGCTTGTTTTCTTTTGAAGAATAATTAAGATTTAATGGCATATTTTCACAGGTTTTTTCTGCTTGCTTTCTTGCTGCCTACTGTGCTGATTGCTTGTGTCTGATCCTGGTCATTATAAGAACTGTACAGTAATTGCCTATCTGGTGACTCATTAATGAAGGTCCCCAGAGAGCTGAGAAGCTGTTCTTTTGAAGTTCATCATGTTTGCTGTTGGCCTTCTAGTTTAATCTATACATTCAGGACACCTTATTCAATTATTGGAAACTCCTTTTTTCTAAGGATATAGACACCTTGTAAACAAGGTCCTTTATCTCTGCTAACAACACAGCTTACCTCTGATAAATCAAAGTATTTTACACACCAGACACACTCTTTTTGTCTTTAAAAAGCCAGGATGGTTTAGAAAAAGAAAACCAAAAAACATTCTGGTACAAACAGGTGTTTTGAATCAAGGAATTACCTCCAAAATGCAGCATTTCAAACATCTGAAATTCAGCAACATATTGTAACTAAAAGCTGTGTTTGTGAACACACATTTTTCAATTCTCAGAGGTTGTTTTTCCTCATTTAAACTGAGCTTTGTAAGAGAAAGAATTTCATTTTATCATTTTCTGTGAAAGAAAAGTTTAAAATCCCTTTAAAAGTTACCATAATATTTGGCACCAAGCCAACCAAAAGTTTCTAGCTATTTATTTCCAGGCATCTCACCTGCTCTTGCAGACAGACAGCCAATCCATAATTTATTCTTTATTCCTCCCCTAGCCCCCTTCTACTTGGGAATGCTACCCCCTCCCAAACGCTTATCTCTGACTCCTTGCACTTATATACCCCACCAACAGTAACCTAAGATGGCTCCAGAGCATCTCACCCGTTACCTGATGAATGGATTTTTGAGACCTATCCACGTTTCACCAGAAACTTATCAAAGTGTTTTAGAACACATTCTGGTTTTGACAAATAAACCTGCCAGGGAAAAGACTGTTTCAACCACACGTTCCTGCGACCGTAGCACTGGAAACAGCCATCATCAGCTCAGACACCAGGATTTCTGTTTTGTTTGTTCATATGGTAGATGTCAGCACACGAAGGTGGAGGGTAGCATTTTGCCTTGGGTGAAGGGCACACTGAATCACAGGATGTCAGGGATTGGAAGGGACCTCGAAAGATCATCTAGTCCAATCCCCCAATACCAAATGCTTCGTTCTTATTATCCCTGTCATTTACTTGACTGTTTTTCTGCAGTTATGCTATCCTTACAAGAGAGCTATCAAACTGCATGGGGGGGTCCACTGTATTCACAAGTCTGCTTCATTTCTTCAGCTTGTGTACGTATAATTTAACAGGAAGGGAAATAGCTGTGTGCAGAAGGAAGTCTCCAGAATGAGGGCTCTGAAAACAAGGAGCTCTAACTGCCAACAACTGCAAACACGTGCTGGAGAAGGCTCAGTCACTGGGAGTCAGTCCCACCAATACATCAGGACTTGAAAAGCCCATGCAAAACATTTCTCTGGGCATCTAAGGAGAACATAAGGAAAAGATAGATCCCTTTTGATTTGAGATTTGATGGTAGTGGTAAACAAGCATGACAGCACTACTGTAAAGTTCAGCAGTCTGGCAGAAAATAAAGACAAGTTTTGGATAAAAGCAATTATAAACAGATACAAATAGGGAAACCCTAAGGGCTCTATAAGAAATTTTAGTTATTCCAAAACACCTGATGATGATGATACTGCAGCCTCTTGGGCACCTGGGTTACTACCTGTTTGCATACAGCCTGACATTTTGCAGAGTACCAGTCTAACAGTTCTCATCAGCACAACACAAGAAACCTGATTTTAAAATTCAAGCAACAGTTTTGTTTTGTGCAAACTTCTTGCTATCCTGAACATTCCAATCTACAAGAAAGAGGACTCTGAATCTATTTTCAGAATTGAGTAAGGAATCATGGGAATCGAAACAGTACAAATGAAAACAGTCACTAAAACTTACCACCACTTGTCATGGAACAGATATAGTGGATCAAAGCCAAGTCCGTATTACCCCCTCAGTGGCTAAAAGCAGGAGTTAGTAGGTGTGGCTGAAATTGGGTTGTCACTAGGTATGTTTAGTTGCACAGAGGGAGTTTGGGTTTAACTTGTTTAATCAAGTTTCACTGTATAATCTTTCTCGCTACAGAGTGATGTGGAATCCAACATTTCATACCTATTGAAATGCAGTCACCAAACAGAAGAGATTCCCAGGGCAAGTGGATGCTAACACCAGTGTATTACCAGCCCTGTGGAACTGAATGAAGATGTACGATCAATATTGCTGCAACTGTAAGCCTTCCTTCAAAAAATATTAAAAACATGAATGTTGGCTGTGAAAAATCCATGCTGCTGAAGATTTGATACTGTTTCTTACTCAAGAGATCAAAACACATATCTAAGGCATATTGTTAAATAAAAATAAATATTTTGCTCAAATCAAACAAGTAGCAAATCTTATCCCCATACACCAGTGTATATAACAAAACAGTAAGAAAACTGTTAAGCTTCTTTCAGAAAAGTTTAGTTACTGAAGATTTATTTGCCACATGCAATTGCACTGTACTATACATTTTTGTAGACCATTTCAGTAGCAAGTTGATGGAATTATTTATTGATTACTTACATATTGACATAATAATTTGTTCTTTTAAACCATTCATATTTTAACAAACCATCACTCACACGTTTTCCTGACCTCTTTACTTACCTTTGATGTGAAATGATTGAGGAGAGGTTGGAGTTTTACTTAACAGCTGATTAAAATAAGCACTATTTGAACGACACAATTACTGTGGCATCAGGAATCTATTAAGTGAGCAGAAAAATCTTGTGGACTGTAATATATGCATGTGATTAAGAACTCTTCACTGATTGGGTTTCCTTTCCTACTGTCTATTATAAAGGCATTAGGAAAGTTGCATCAATTAAGACACTAGGCCTGAAATATAGATGTACTCCATTTTTCACAAACAAAGGACAATGTGAAATCTCTGTCTCAATTGGTATGACCTCTCTCTAGAAAAAAAAAGATTTGCACAAGTTTTCTTGAGATTCCTTTCAAAGAGCCACTCAATGAACATCCCCTAGAATAGCTACCAATTAGTCAGTATACAAATTCAATGCTAAGCTTTGCAGAGGAGATTCTTGCACCTTGTTTTATTTATCTGTTCACTTAGAGTAGGCATTACCGCTGCCCTTTACAACAGAGGTTACAAATACTTTATGCACAAATAAACTCATTCAAATTTGACAGTTAAACTACTCAAACTCAAGTAAATTTTCTCTGTCACTTCTAGAGAAGAATTAATTACAGTTCATGTATCTTTTCATAAAGTAATCCTGAGTTTTAGAATGGAAATTCTCAGTGTTAAAGAGGTACATTACATTAACATTAAAACTTGTTGCAACGGGATCTTATATTTTTAGCATAAAAACATTTTTAAAAGACTGTAACAGATTCCACCACATGTACTGGTGTTTCTTTATTTGTCAGTGGACTTAACAGTCTGGGAAAATAATATTTTCAGTTAAAACTCAGCACTAGTTTCTAGTCAAACTAGAGATGGTAAAACTAATGTTTCTTTTGTTATCAATCTTCCTTTGAAATATTTCCAAAGGATTTATCACAGAGCTATCTGAACAAGTAATTTATTTTACTTTGTTATTCCATAACAACAAGAAATGCTCATAGTCACTAATATAATGTATAATCTCCCAGTCTCAATTAATAGTAATGTGTTTTTTCTTTCTACAATTCTTTATTTTGCTGTTTTGAATTTCAGTGTGGTTTTTTTAGCACTACATTACTACATACCTACCTTCACTTTGTAAAAACACTAAAAAGTAGGGCCAACAGTCTATTTTTAAATTATCAGTTTTATCAATTATAAGCAGGATCTGATAACTACTGACCCTCATTCACCCTCTGCAAAAAGAATGGAAGGGGGTGTAATGGCAAAAAGGAGCTGTGAGTGGTACTATGAACAGAAGATGGAAACATGGACACAGCATGTAGCATCAGCTGAGGTTTTTAGTTATTTAACAGCCTTGTACTCAGGACTATCAAGAGAAGAACAGAAAGCAGCAGGTGGGTTTTTTGTTTGTTTTTACATCAAGAGATGCATGGCAGCTGAATGCAGTTACTTCAGGTCTCAGAATAAAGAGAGCACAAAGATATGGTCTTTAGTGGTTGAAAGAGCTCTATTCTAGGGTCCTCTCAGAGTCAGAATACTGACTTGTCAGTAGATACATTAGGCCACCACACCCATTCTCCTTTTTCTGGTTTTTTTGGGTTTGTTTTTTTTGGTTGGTTGGTTTGTGGGTTTTGTTTGGTTGATTTTTTTACATAGAAATCACTTGGCTATTTCAAAGAATCTTTCCATATTGTGTCAGTACCATATGCTGCTAGGACCCAGAGTACTTCACTGGGAGGCTTCTGCATAAAACATTTTCCTTTACCAGCAACCTCTACCCTATCATGGCAGAACATAAACGGGTGTCTAATACAGTTTGTCTTCTAGACAGGTCCAGACTTTATCAAATAATACACTTCATGTTAACAATGGGAAGCAGGTAAAGGACTGTCATATCGCCCTCATTTGAAAAGATGAGCTAAGATTCAAGGGGACACAGACTCAAGAAGCCGTGGATACATCCACACAGCGGGTCTGCTTCCTGCAACTCCTCACAGAGGATGTTCCACTGCCATCAGCTGTTTACTTGAGAAGTTTACAGGGTCTGCCCCCTCACTGGTTAATACTTGCACAGCACTTTGAAAATACAAAGCGCTCTCTCTAAATGGGAAGTGTCACCATAATTATTATCATCTAAAAGAATTACTTCTGTAGTACTTATCTAACTGAAAGTAACATGTTTTTAGCACCAACATATTATTGGATCTGATATAAAAAGGCAAGTAATTAATTAAGATGCTGCACCACATGAAAGGGAGTATGTTTTGACTCCTTACTTTCTCTTTTTTAGATTAAAATACAATTAATGCACATTTTCATCAGAACCTAAATTATCTCTTTTGTTTTTAATATTATAAATTCTATTATGATTCTGAATATTTTATTACCACAGTAAAACAGAAGAGTAATTAAAAGACTTTCCAAGGGCAGCAGTGTAACGTTTTTGACGGTGGAGTGGACATTGTTAAGCAGCTCGAAGGGATTAGTATGGGGGACATTAACAACCTTAATTTACTTCACAGTCCGATTTACCTTCCAGACATCAAATAGAAATCTGGAAAAAAAGCCATTTGCCCCTCTTTTGTAGGTCATGAGGACCAAACAGAAATGGAATATCCTCTATGATTCAAGACTGCTCTTTGTAACTCATTTTCCCTTATACAAACCAAGTGGATAAGAGCAAGCTGCCTCCCAGCGCCTTACCCTACAGAAAACCCTCTCCATGTCTCTTTTTCCTCAGTGCTTCATGCTCTTACAAATTACAAAGAAGACTAAACAGCTTTAAATAAAGATAAGCTTTAGCAGTTTTTCTTTTTCTAGGATGAAGCACGAAGTGTGGAAGACAGCAGGCCTGCCTGTAAACTCTGCAATTTTAACATCTTACAATTATCACCCACTGCAGCCAAAACTCCTTCCTCGCAGCTTCCTTTTTGGGCCTCGTATTTGCCTTGTATTCAGCAAAAGCAAGTTGGTAGTAAACCACCATTATTCATATAAAACATAGGCCTCCACTAGTGATTCTTTGCATTTATCATATTGAAACAGTACTTATTATGAAACAGTTGAAATCCATACAGTTCAATAAAAGAAGTCTACTGCCCAATTTTGATCTGACACGTCTTGAATATTTTACAACGTTAAGCAAGCTTCAGGGTTACTGATACTTCCTGGATTCACATATTAAATTTTTTCAGGGTGAAATTAACATCATGTTAGCAGGAGATCAAAACTCAAATAGTGTACGGAGAGACCTAGTAGTCAGTGTGGAAAAGCTGAGGGGTTTGTAACTTGTATTTGTAGTCACATAACGTCAATCATTCTTTCATTGTTCCTTCTCTGTTCTCCCTGGAACATGACATGTGCAAACCACAGCTCTTCCAAGTTAAAGTAAGAAATCCACATACTCACATGCCTCCTGCCTTTCTCACCCCTGCTACTTGCATGCTTTTAACAGCCGTTTTGCCCCAGCTGAACTTCACCTGCACAGAAAAGATGCCACACTGCAAAGTTATACCAGATACAACACGGGACAGGTCACTTGTTAACAAGTTCTCTGGCCACCTCCTTCATCCAGTGTCTGCCTTTTTACCCAGAAAGGATGTGTCAGCCATGGGAGTACAAACACACACTCAACAGGAAGTTTTGTCCAGGAAACAAAACATGAATGGCCACTTAAAGACTAAGTTCACCTTTTTAATAGTTAATGTCAGAATGCTGAAGAAATGTAAAAGCAGCTTTAATTGAGAGGTATTTAATCATAGCTAATTAATGATTCCATTATAATCACTTTAGTTAGTTAAACTCATCTTAGTTTGCTGTGAATGAAAATATATTTACCTTGTTCATCCGAACAGTATTCTACATCTAACAAAACTGATACTAAGTAAATTAAAATCAAAAAACAAACATCAAAACTCAAAACACACAGCATTTTTATGGCTAATGAACAATAGCCATTACTGACTCTCCTATCATTAAAGCACTAACAATCTAAATAAATAGATATTGCAATTAAGTAATGAGAGGGCTAAAAACTGTTCCTGGTGGCTTCTCATTTAAATGGGGAATGAAAAAAAAACAAGAGCAAATCATTTAGAAAGAACACGTGATTGTTATGGTACATGATTTTGAAGATCTGAGAGTTTTATTTGCTGAGACTGCAGTTACACTAGGCTATGTAAAAATTAAAAATCAAATACTCATGCAAACATAAAATTTACCATTTGTTATATTAAAAAGTATGCAGCTTTGCAGCAACAAGTTAAACTGGAGTTAAAATAAAATGTGACTGAAATACAAAGAGATTGCAGTATGAACAGAATTACTGTAGCCATTACCAAGCATGTTTTGAACATGGGGCATTACCAAGCATGTTTTGAACATGTAACACTTGGAAGAGGGATTTAAATTCACTGATAGCATGGAAGAGCTTCCACTGTGCCATCAGACACAGTCACTGCACAGCACAGGAAAACTGTTATTTGTAAAGAAAACCAGTGCTGTATAAAGAATGTAGTAACTAAATTGAAGTATTTAGCCTGATCCACAGCTACCATTCCTAAAATGGGGTTATAGAAGATAAAACCTATTCATAATCATAGTCCTTATATTTATTTCTTATTCAAAATGCCTGCTTCCTGCCACAAAATTCAGTTTACAAGAGAAAAATGCAAACTGAAATAAAGAGGGTCTTAAAAAAAGGCTGCATGGTTTCTTTGGTTTCATGATGGGCCCTGATACCCTTTAGTATTTTAATATGAAGAGATGCTCTTTTGATATCTGAGCCAAAAGACAATTTGTCCAAGGAGGATGGAATGTGACACAGCCCTTTCCGTGCTTCACTACGGGGTCTTCTAAGGATAATGAGTGCTCTTATGTAAGTGTCAGCATCAGATCAAAAGGCATGTGTTTCTCAGGTTAGAGTCAAATGGAAGTGAAACTACTGCTGATGACTTGGTCAAGTTTGCCATTTTCATGTTCCAATACAAAATTATTTTTTTGTCCAGATCCTAAGGGTAACATCAAGAGGAAGATTTGTTATCTATTCCTACACTAGATAGATGTTTAATGAGCACTTGATGATTCGTCTAGAGTATAAAATTTCAGCTGAGAGCCTGGTGTCATTATTCAAGCCCATTTCACAGTCAGACAGCTCCCACTCTTCTATAAAGTATTTTTTTTTTTAAATTCTATGAAAAACAAGGCCTTGGAGGCAAGTCAGGGGATACACAATGGCATATTGAATTTACTGGCTTTATCTTGAACAATATGGCAGAAATACTTCAGTGATGCAAGATCTAATCTATAAATAACTCGAAAACGCAGTGAAAGACTGTGCCAACAGATTGCTGAAATCCCCGGTGGTTTGAATGGGAGTATACTAGAGAGAATTCCTAAAGGGTTACAGTTTCAATCAGGACTGAGCCAAATAAAAATAAAACCAAGGAATCTAAAATGTCACTGCGTAAAGGAATCATCTGACTCTGCAAAGGAGCAACATTCGGTCACTGTTCGGCATTTTACAATTTCAAATGTTTGAATTTCCTTATAGCAATTCATTTTCCCCTCCTTTATTTCTCCTGTCTCTCTCTTTTTTTTTCTCAAATGGGAGTGCATTTTAAATGTGTGCTTCAAGCCAGAAGTGGGGAAACACAGAGACAGTACCAAAGAGTGGCCCAAAACGAAGACGGACAAATAAGCCATCAGAGCGTGAAATCCCCCATTCTCCTCCCCATCTGTTTGCTGCTCATGATTTCCTAACTTCTCCTCTTGCTCTGCTTTGCTTGGCAGCTGCTGCAAAATTCTTCACCCTAGCCAAAAGTCAAAGCTAAGAGGTTCTTTTCAGCGCCGATGCCAGCGCGGCACTGCGGAGCCCTGCACGGGGAGGATACAGGCTGCAGAGCTGGCACTTGGCTGCAGCCTGTCAGCCTTGGCAGTGCCAGCCCTCTGCCAAACCCGGAGCTGTACTGGAGAGCACAGCACAGCAGGGGCTTAGGCAGCAGTACACCCATATACCTCTGAATGCAGCTCACTAGTGAGAGAAGCTTCAGGGGAAATAAATTTTCCCCAAATTAACCTTTCCTTTATATCAAGAAAAGCTAAACTGACACTTTCAACTATCTAGCAGCCAAGCAAACTGTGTTTACAATCATACAGGGGTGAATCACATCTCAGCTACTTCTGTATTTGCAAAAAAAGAAATATTCAAAGCAACAGCTACTGGATAACAGGTCAAATTTGTCACCTTCCTCTCCTTTCTGTGGCACTGCAGTGACGACACCAGGAGAAAGAGAAACTACCGTGAATCAGAGCCCACACCACACTTAATTGAAATCGTACTAAGTTTAAACATTTGAGTTATAATTCTGATGCAAAGCTTGTTCCTATTAGGGAAAGAGGTGAGGTCAGTTAGCAGATTAGATTAAAAAATTAAAGTTTAAAATAAGTTCAAGATGATGAAGCTGTTTTCTAGCTCCCTGGTATCAACTTCTACCCTCAGATCCAGTTCTGCCCTGGTTCAGATGCCATTAGAGACAGGCTTTCTGTTGTACTCAGCTTCCTCCTTCCCTCTTTCACACACACTGCTCCTGCTGCTCTTTGAAAAAGGCTCAATTCAGGTAAGGAAATCCTGTCCTTTTAAGATGTACTCACACTTTCACATCAATTACACTAATTGGCAGCAAGTACAACATCTACCTTAATTGTAACTGCAAACACTCTGATTATAACAAATCCTTTCTGAAAAGGAAAGCCCTATTTTTATAGGGCTCTGAAAAATAAATATTTAAAAAGAAAAGTAAGAGTTTATGTTAGAATATTTCACTGTATTATTTTCAAAGGTCAAAGAATACAAATAGATAACTTTACCTCAATAATCTTATGTTTTAAAAATATACCTTACCATTATTATTTTGTAACCATCATCTGTTCTTTTTTACCAACCTGCACCTTTAGTTAGGTCTTGCTTCAATCAGCCCCTACCTCCACATATCTTCTTACATTAAATCTTAGGGGTTTAACATGCACAGGGAACCAACAATTATTTAATGATCCTCTTTTTCATATTTTTAATTAAAAGACTGACAGCTAAAGTGAGCTGATCAATGTCATCCAAACATGAGCCAATTGCGACATGCTGTTTCAAATGTAAAAGCCAGGCAGAGCTGCATCAGAAATACAAATTTGAGGGACCCAAAGGAGCTAAAGGTCTATCCCCAAAAGAGGCTTAAAACAGCCCTGACACAGTACCTGCAAGACCTGGCCAAGAGTCTTCCAGCCATCACTAACAATCAGGAGGGAACAAGAAGCAGGAGAGGAGCACACCACACCAGCAGCTGCTCTGCCTGAGGCAACAGACATCCCAAGAGACCTAAGTCACAAGGGAACTTTTTTCACCATTTTCCCACCACTGCTAACACTGATTCAGCTTCACTGATGTCAGTAGCATTGAAAGCTGAGCAAAGCCAAGCTCTCACTGGCTATTCAAACATCACTTCGATTTAGACGTATTTTCAGCTACGTGGAATGAAGCTAGTGACTTGTCTGTGCGAGGATTCCCAACATTACTGGCATTAGAAATGTTGCACATCATTTGTAGGAGAGACAGGTGAGGCTCCTTCAGGAGTCAATCAGATAGCCAAAGATAGTGTTGACAGCACATTGTTCCCCTCAAGTAACAAAGCTGGATTAAGACTCTTGTGGCAACAGTCTGGAGGAGCTGCACGGATGGGAGGGCTTATTTTGAAGCACAAACTCCAAGGAAGCTGTGAACTGAGAAGTGGGTTACAAACGAAGCTTCTATCCCTCCTTTTATAACTGGAGTCCTTCTACACCTGTGTCAGACAGTGTTAACTTGTTCACTTAACATCTTTGAAAAGAAGGAGGAATTGTTTCCAGAGAGAGAGGTCACTGCACCTCAATACAAGTAACAATCATAACTGGCTCTGTGCAGAATCTGAATGGAAGCACGTGGAGAATGGGAACGGTCAGTCTTCGATTACTAAGCTGGCAGGTCACACTAAATCATACTGCTCAGGCTTCAGACATCCCTCCTCAGTCTTCTAAGTTCTGCTGCAGGTACCTGAAGCACTTGGGAAAAGTGCTCAAGTGTGTTTGTTTGTATCTCCACTAACCTAAATGTATTTTCAGGAAGAGTTTCTCATCAGACACATCTGAGTCCTTTTCATCTCACTGCACTTTCAGGAGCCAGGGAGGTTTGACAGGGCAAGGTATGCTTGCTCTAATTTTGCTGGACACTTGATAAGGACATGACAAAGCTTGATTCTAAATGTGCAAAGCCATAGCTTTGGGTAGGAAGACTATGCTTATAAAAGCCTGAGTTTTCATAAATACAAATTTTTAGATACCCTACACTTAGCGTAAATCCATTCTAATGCTACAACATAAAAAGGAGGAACCACTGAAGATATTTACTATCATGTTTTTAAAGAAAAAAATAAATCAAAATGGATGTTATTAAGTACCAAGTGATAGGGGGAATAGACACATACACTGATGATACTGCCCAGGAGAAGTCCTCCTTTGGGAGGCTCCACAGAGAAACCTCTGCTCCATTCAGATCTGGCTGCTTCCGTCTCCAAGATGCTCAACCCTGTGAAGTAATTTCTGTGTGTACAAAAGCAAAATATTTAGACAGATAGCAGTCAATGGAAAATGTCAGGATTTCCACTTTGACACTTGAGTCCACAATGCTCCCCCCTTACAGCTTTTTTGACATTTTCAGATGAGCAGACTTCAGTCAGTACTGAGAGAAACAGCTAATGCAGAAGAATGTATAACAAAGTTCCACCGTCTCCAAATGGTTCATGGGACAATCCTCTCAATATGATATTCTATATTAGATGCAAACTTACTTACAAGCATTGCTAACTGAAAGAACCTTACACACAGCATGAGCAGTTATTGCCACTTCTGAGCTCTACCTTCCTCACAGCATATATTTCTCACCAGGCCATTGCAAAGAGTTACTTTGAGGTAATAAAGATTATCTGAAAACATATTTCAAATAACTTGGAGATTGTAATCTCTTCAGCTATTCCTTAGTTAAGCAAACATCAATACAAAATTAAAACCAGTTATTATCATTATTTTAAAATTCTTACATGAAAAAAAAAGTCAGAGCTTTGAACATTCAGGAGTTTTAAAAAGAAAAGTAAGAAGGAAATTTCTTATGGTGTTTTTACTAGAATAGCAGCAGCTTGCTTTGTTCTAAGTACCTTGGAAAGAGAATGCCCTGAGATACTGTGTGGAAGATCCAAGCATAAAAATAAGGGAACTTGACTATTTTGCTTCCTCTCATGCAAAAGTAATCTCTGCTGGGCAGAGAAGCAAATGCCCATTTTCTGTCCCCAATAGCCAGGATAAAGGATAAGGCCATGGGTAAGCAAATACAGCTTCAACATCTCTGACAACCATAGGCTACAGATAAAAGTATAACTACAACTTAGAGGGAATTAGAATAAATGAGAAAAGGTTAGAGGGCAGTGTGAAATCACACTGATAACCTACCTACCTTTTTTCCCAGAAAGACAATTTGAAGGATTTTTGTTAGTGGTGCTTATTGACCTTGGGTTTTTTCGGTGTGGGAATTTTGGGTGATAATTATGCATGTTCTTATTCAAGTAAATTACTTGAATGCTTATAGCTTGCAGTTCACAGGGTTTTTTAATATTAAAAATATGCACATATATATAAATAACAATTTTAATGATGATAGTATCATGAGCAACAATGAATGAGATTAGATTATAAATGATGTCAGGTATTCAAGGGACATTTTCACTGTAATTAAGAGATGATGATGGAAGAAAACAGGTTTCAGAAACTGAGACCTTTTACACAATGAAGTTCAAGCAATTTAGATTTGTTCTCGTTAAAGGACTCTCTTCTTCCATTGTTTGCCATTTTGAATTTAATCTTTTTTCTGTCTCGAGAGTTTTGCCATTCATTTTTCTTGCAGGATCTTTATAGGCACAGTTTCTGCAGTGGCAGTAGTTCATTAGTATTTATCCACAGGGAAACTTTTTTTTTCCAGTAGAATATTAGACTACCTGCTGGTGAAATATACTGATTGTAGCACAATCTCACAGAGAAAGCATCAAATGCTCTATCACTAGAGACACTGAGAACGTGACTGTGCAAAACCCAAGAGAATTTTCCACAAGAAAATGAACCTGAATTAGTGAGGGATTACACAAGACCAAAAACCTAACAGTCCATCTTGTTCCTCTGATTTCTATAAACCATCATGTCTGAAAATATGTAGCATATGTCTAACTTGTGTAACAGTCATCTTCTGTGAACAAGAATAATTTCTTCTATTTCATATGCAGCCCCTTCCTGGTATTCATGTCTGAAAACAGAGTTTGTATATCCTCCAGGGAAAGTTTATTGCAGTGAGGCAGCCACAATGAACAGAAATGTCAAGTCTTAATGACAGGAAAGCAGTTTACTCAAAAGATACTGATCTTGGTGTATAGTGGTATATGCACATCTTAGATTATAGGAATTCAACCCTGCCCTGAAGCAAAGAGGCTCTTAAAAGACCCCAGAACTGCAATTGCTTGAAAGGCCATCTACTGAGTATATGCTTGTCATTTCTTTCAGCTTTTCAGGCTTATATTTTCTGGGATTTTTAATTAAAAGATAATAGCAAAAGATCTTTGGGTTTAAAAATAAATTCTCATATTCATCTGGTTCTCCAGTAACCTTTAGCCTTTCCTCTCAAATATTCCACAATTGCCAGTGAAAGAAACCAACCTATTCAACACAAATAGTGAAATGTTCTTCTCTTTCCTTCTTTTCTCTTTCTTTCACAAGCAAGACAGCCTACTGGGATGACAGATCCAAAGAGACATTCATGCACTTCCACCATGGAGAGGATGGGATGGGGATAAAAAAGCCCAAGAGAACATACAACCTCTGTTCATTATGGTCTTCAGTCCATGACACAACACAGCAAAGGTGTTAGCTGGTTCATCAGTACCATGCTGCTGCTTGATAAGCCCCCCACCCCTTCAAGAAGTATAGCCAGTGGAAGATATTACAGCAGGACCGAGGATGCTTCTGTCTCCATAACTGGATGCTACAGCCCTGGGCAGAGAACCGCCTTTGCCAGCCACACTCCTGTTCTCTCAGTCTGGGTTCTGGGGAAGGAGACATAACTGTTCTTCAACAACAGCAGCTCCCGGGCTTCCATCTGGAGCCTGGCAGGTGAGCCACAACAAGCCTGAATTTCTAGATCACAGCATGCTCCAGCTCCTGACAAGACTACTGTAAACCAGAGAGGATCTACCCGATGTCCTCCTTCCCTCTGAGATAATTCTCTTCACTGACTTGGAGTGATTCCAAGAAGTTATCCCCAATCTCTGCTTTTTTTTTTTCCCCTTTGAGAGAGGGAACAATCATAGTACTTGTGTTTATTTCCCTTTCCCTTATTTCCTTTTACTTGCTAATTCAGTCTTTGGCAACTATTTCAGCACAATTTACAAGTATCATTGCAATATTTGCAGGATAATGAAGCAACAATTACAGCAGAATAAACCAATCCACCCCCAAAAACCACAAACATGACAAAACCAAAACAAAGACTGTCCCATACCCCTAGACCTGCGCTTTTTGTCCAGAACTTGCCTTGTAACTGAAATTGTTTTTGCGTCAGGTATCTGGCTAGCTTATAGTCTATTAATATCTTATTAATTTCTGTACTTCCTATGTGATAATAGAAAAAATCAAGTAGGCATACATTCATTTCTATGGCATTCCCTTAGAAGTTACTATTTTAGCTTGCATTTTAAAGGAAATCAAAATAATATTTAGTAAAGATGACGGCACAAAACTTTTCCGGAAAATAAAGCAGATTAATCAGACAGCGAAGATTAAAATAGCTTTGCTCTAATGCTGTAATTTAAGGCAGACAAAATGCCTCTACACAAGTTTATTTCCTCTGTCTCTGCCCACCTTCCCCTTGCAAGTTGTTACTTCATTTCACCAAGAAGACTGAAATCAATATAGCGAGTAGAAAAACACGCAAATTAGAGAAGCATGTGTCAAGTGGCAGCATAAAAAGAGCAAGTGAGAATTCTGTTCCAGCATAAACTCTCCAAAAAAATCTTATACACCATCAACGTGGATTCATTTCCATAAGAAACAAATTGATAGCTGATGCTGATGAAGGCTGCTGTACGCTTTACTGCTAATAAGTGACACCAGGGGCCTTGTTACAAAGTATTTCTAAACATAAGAAATTCTGTAATGGGGCCCCCAAGGGCCACGTCCACAAAGTGTGGACCCTCTTTGTGCTACATGTGCACAGTCACTTGTTTCCAAGGCAACTAACCCCGAGCATGTGCGTGGTGTGAGACACTTGGTGTAGAGAAGTTAAGCAAAGCCTTCTCAGTGTTTTCATTTTTTGGTAGGGACAGTGTATCAAGGAACATTGTCTTTCCTTGATTTTGGACTACAGAATCAACCTATACTTAGATATTGCCTATTCTCATCTGAAGAAATAATACAGCATGGCACAGCTGAGAATGGTAAGGACATCATCCTCACTTTTTTTTTAAGCAGCCAAGAAAAAAAATGTCACCTCTTTCACCAGAAAGCAGCTGCAAGACATGGATGAGCACAACAAGCAGCTGTGTCCCATTCCAGGACCTTCGGGTAGCAGAAGAGTATGAAGGATAATTGGTTTGTTCACTGTCCCCTTTGATTCTGGTCCCACTGCTGCTGCTAATTAACACCAGCCAGATTTTCTAGTGTACGGTATCAGTTCTGCTCATTCATTCTGCATCAACCTGCCCACCAGACAGCAACTCTTCCATCACCACAAACATACCTCAGTTAGGAGGGGAAATAACTGCAGACCCTCTCCACAGAAAAAACATCCCCAAACCATTACACATTTCCTATCAGTTGAAGAATCCCTTCATTCACCTGGAAATTTTCAGACTGTTTGTATATGCTGAGGGTTTTTTCAACATGAACCTCAGAAGACCAGAAAAGGTTAGAACATCAGTAATCCATAAAAATTACAGCTATGTGAGGTGAAAGCAAACAAATCCTACATTATACTACTTGGTCATTCACCCTATAACAGAAAGACCTCAACAATAACTTTCCATAGTCATTCCAGACTGAGTCTTGCTGCAAAAAAGAGTGTCATCTTTCCTGCACGAACGTGCAAACCTCTTACTTGCTGAGTTGCACAGTAGTTAGCAATACACATTTCTGCTTTAGCTTCTGAAGCCAAATAGAGGGATTTGGACTGCAAATCCTATGACACTAGGTCTGGGTATCTTGCTCAACCCATTAACAGCTCAAGTCAGCCAAACGCTCCATCTCTAGGTGCCAGTTTGAATTATACAGAGACCTGACACGCCTCAGGTGCAAATATGTAAAGCATCTATCAACATCTCCTTTGTTAACTCTTGCTTAGCACTACTGGTTATTTAAATACTAAGCTCTGAAGAATATAAATAAAGATGCAGATAATTTTCAAGTTTTCTGTTAAGGCTACATTTAATTAATTAGAGAAGCACTGACTCATCCCAGAGGAAAAAGGAGAAATAACAAGGTTTTCCTACCCTCCGGTTAGCAGTTTGTGGGGTAACACATGCTCTACTACATGTCACTGTCACAACCTGAGAGCTCCTCTCCCCTCCCTTGGAGGCAGCAGCAACACTGCCCTAGACAAAGGCACCCGCTTGCAGGGTGAAGATGCAGGACCAGCATCTTTAAAGACAGCTGTGAAGGACTCCCCACACTTCCTCCCAGAGCAGCCTCACGGCATCACTCTCATAAGCTCAGAAAACACATTACCTACATTTCATTAAAAACAAATCCTAGGAGACGTTATTTTCCTTTCAAGAAACCAAGGAAGAAATAAGGTTATAGGTACTAAAATACCTACAGTGTATATTAAATTCACTGAAGTTTTGATTAAACATCAGCTGTGCTTCACAGTAGATGAAAAAAACTCACTCGTGTATCAAGAGCCCCCCCTTTTTGTCTTTTCCTCACTTCAGAATTTGATTTTTTTTTCAGAATAGCATTTCAGATCTCTTTCAAACAATATGCCCCATGTAGTATGTTTATAGCCATAAACCTGTCATACCATGGAACACTTCTATCTAGGCATCTCATTTTTATCGTCTCTTGAGAAGCAGCTGACTTTTCCATGGGTCAACATATTGGAATCCATACAAAACCTTACAGGAGGAAGCTTCTCATATTCTCAGCAGAATGAGCTACTCTCATCACCTGTCTCTGTGATATACCTGATGACTTGCAGTGCCACTTCCTTTCACTTTACACTGCAGATGCACCCAACTCACAGTACTGGTTTGGAAGTTTTATTACTGAATGTGGTTTTGTGTAAGTGATGCCCCAGCCTGCCGATAACTGTGACCAAAGCAACAAAGGTAGATGTCTTCCTCTCTTAAAGCCTATTTCCAAGTCAGAATGGAAATAATAAAAGCTAAAACCTGCAGCTAAGCCCCCCAGAGCTATCACCACAGGGGAGAAGCAAAGGCACAACTGAAATATCAAAGTAATTCAGTAAAGACAGCCTAAGGATCCACGTGCTCTCATTACCACCAGCTCACGGAGACCAGCAACACTAGCGTTGAACACACAAGTGGCACGGCGTACTGGTTGCCATTCCAAAAGCATCTGTTCCAGCATGGCAGCACATTTAGAAGCGAGCTATGCTTTGTGTTTCCAAGTTTCCCAAAGCCCACAGGGCTGCCAATGAACCAGCATAGCTCCAGAAACAAATCAACGTTTGGCACTCCTCCCAAAGACGCTTCCTAGCTGCATTATCATTGACAAGGTAACCGATGCCGTCAGAGTCTGTCAGATGGCAAATTCACACAGGTCTTCTGCCACCAATCTGCCAGTGCAGGATTCTGTCTGTAACAAGGAGAGCAGAGAAACTCTGGAATAAGCAGTTTCTTGTTCTCTGGAAACCTTTTAATCCAGAGTTTCTTAGAGCCCCCTATCTTCCTAGCTTCTAACCCAAGTTCCATGCATCATCTGGTACTGAAATAGGGATGCAAAACCTCAGATTTCTTTGTGGGAATTGCCAGCTAAATGGGAGCCAGATCCTCTTATCTAGAGTATGAATGAAATCTTTTTTTTTCCCTTAATAGAAATATAAAATAGCATCTTGTAGCCTTATAGTTGTGAGGAAACTGAACTTGAATGGCTTCAGCACTTGACATTACTCATAGTTACAAAGGTCAATTTCTATCAGTCACCCAATGAAGATTTACCCAATTCTAGCCATAGATGTTGAGAATTTGCTACTTTAAAACAAAGTTTCTTTCAAAGCCAAGCGTGTTTGCTCTTGAAGCGTTATGTAAAACTCCAATCTACTGTATATGCTGGCAATACCAGCTGCAAAGGTCTTCAATAACACTGTTCACACAGCATGAAAATTCTGAACAAATTGAAAGCTTTATAGCAGTACAATACGCATAACCGTTGCTTTCACAATTCCAGTTGACACTTAAATATTTAAAAACAACAAGGGACATATGGGTTATTTATTTTCTTTTTTACTTTAATTCTAGTTCTGAAAATAGTTTCTAACTTAGTTATCTTAAAACAGAAATGGCACCGTTTTAGCACTGAACTTGTGGGCAATTCATCAGGTTGTGAATTCTAACCTGACACTTACAATACACCAAATGCTTTTTCAATGCTGCTGTTGCACCATCTGCTTTGATATTGCTTCAGAATTATACTTAAAAATATGTAGCTGGAAGCAAAACGAGGTTTATAGAATTTGACTACAATCTATATCTTTCTGGGAGGGAGGATTAATCTTCAGTGCTTGAAAGCTTTTATGCTTTATAATTTTTGACAACATTTGAAAAACAGAACACAACTGGCACTGCCACAGGGATGTAAAAAGTTGGCTCTTTTCAAGTCCTAAAATAGTGGTGTTCTTGCTAAGTTCTTCTAAAGAATATTTTGTGTGGTATCATTTTTCTCCTCAAAATCTAACCCACAGATATTGCTGGGGTTTGATTTAATGATTCTTTCACGTGGGTATAAGACCAAAATATGATGTAACTCTAAAATAACATGCTACAGTAAAACAGATTTGTGAAGAGCAAAGTCTGTGTTATTTTCTTACAGACTATAAAGAGCAAACCAACTCAAAATCTCAATTCTCTTCTGGAGAGACATAGCATAAGTGAATGGAGAGTTTTCACATTTTTGCAGCTTCATGTCATAGTATAAATATTGCAGATTTTACAGTTTCAGTTGAAAATTTATAAGGAATAATCAAGTTGCAGAATAGGGAGGCAGACAGTTTTATGAGATGTACTGTAATTGTCCTGACCTATTCCTGCTACTGATGAAATAGGGGCAATAAAGTGAAAATCTTACTGTTTCTTTGTCTTCAGTTTAAGCTATCACCTAAATGTTGCAAATCTGATGACAAAAATGAAGCTGTTTCTGCATTTTAGTTGCTATTGTTTGAAGTATTTACTAAAAAACAGATTTTACTAGAACTGTTGAGTGGGAGGTTCTGCAATCTTCCTCTGGGGCATCTAGCACTAGCCTCTGTCAAGAAAAGAATCCAAGACTAGGTGGATTAGGGGTTTAAGCAGCACTGTAAACCTCCTTCTGATTTGTCATTATTCCAAGCAAAAAAACCACTCTGAATTTTATCTTTTTGAACTTTCCTTAGCTAGTGGAACAGAAAGTAAAGATGAAGCAGGTAAGGTGTATTATTTATATTCATGTCTTTAAATAACATTTATGAAATACAAGAAAGGAAGAAAAACTGTGGAGAGATGATCTATGTTAACACAGTATCCTTCGTTGTAGGTTTCTTACACTGTTTTCCTGCTAAATTTTAAATGTCTGTAATGAAGAATTTTATTACTTCTCGAGAGGATTTATTCCTTACAGCGGATCTGGAAATTCCTTGATAAACCAAAGGCAGAACTTGAAGCACTTCAACATTTCTACAGAGCATGCCCTACTGCTTTGAGTTTTCAAGAGAGAGTCACAATTCTCAGAACTCACAAGCACTTCTCCCAGTGTGAACCCATTCTGATTTTAGCACAAATGTAGTAAATTCACTTGAGCTTGATAAGAGGAGCACGCAGCCCGATGGAGCATCAGATACCACTCCACAAGTGGATGTTCCATTGATTAGAAAACAGTGATTATGTACCATTTTTCATTCTGCCCTTCATTCATTCAAACATTTTTTCCAACATGGGTTCATAATTCAGAAATTATTTCTGAGTGCTAAGACAGCACTTTTTTATCCTTTATTTATCCACTTGAGTTAGAAAGTTCAGGACATCACCAGTTCCACAGGGCTCACAAAGGCACATGTATATCCCCTCTATCACCCATAGGCTGATACTGTTGCAGATGACATAAGATCTAATCCATATTCTTTAAGTAGGTTATCCCATCAGATTTTTCTGTCTCAAAAGTTTCTCTGCACTTCTCCTCCAACTCTACCACTTACTCACATGATTCCAGCCCCTCTTCATTTCCCATCCATTGCACTTGACCCCACACTCCTCCAGCCCTCTTTTACCCATCTCAGTAACGTTTTTAAACAAACATCTTTGAACACTTACCATGTTGTACTTCTCACTTAGGGGTGGCTCCCTCTTAGAGGCTCATTATTTGTTCTACAACTACCTCCTTGAAGTTTCTATCATCTGAGGAAAAAAAGAAGAGCAAAGCATAAGATTGCTAACATGTTAAAGCTTCTCCTTATCATGCTCTTGCACTTTCTTCCTTTTCTATTTATCTGTTTCTTTTCCAGAGCTCTTTGCAAGAAGGATTTTACAATAGTCCATAACCAAAGCTCTCAGATCAGGATAGCAATGGTGATAACATCACTTGTAAAGCAGAGTGTGGTTTATGCTCAACATACATTAAAAAGCAAATTTGCCATCCATGCTTTTAACTGAAATGTGTGAATGCTAGTTCAACCAGAAGCATGCAAATCAGCGTTCAAAAAGTAACGCTGCAGTGGCAGATTGCTCAACTCCATGGATTAAAAACATCAGATAAACTTCTCCCTGTCTCAGCTATGTAGGTAAGAGTTATTCTCATTTTATGAGTAGGAAAGCCATGTGCAAAAAGACATGTTTTACAAAGATGCCACACTAACTCAGTCACAAAGTACATCTAGGCCTGGAAATAATTCCTCTCTCTGATCACTGAACAGCACCACGTGATCTCACAGAAACTTGCACGCAGCAAAGCTGCTGCTCTTCACAGCTTTCCCTTTTCTCAGTGCTGAGTATTTCCTGAGAATTTACAGTCCCAGTTGCGGTTGCACAGGATAACTCTGCTGACTCCAGAATGGCCCCGGGGTATCCTCAGATTAAACTTTTTGTTTGGTTGGGTTTTTTTAGAACTTGAAGACTTTTTCTGTTAATGCTGCAACATGCATGCAACTCTCTGGTATATTCTGTCTTGCTCTTTAAGAAGGTCCAAAGTAGCATATTTAGGTTTTTAGCAACACATGTGAATCTATTCTAATTACTGCATCGATTAAAAAATTATCTGAATTGTCTTTGGCAAAGCAGAAGTAAACTGCATAATATCCCTTGCTTATATACACACAAAAAGACTTATCTGAAACATTCTATCATTACCTGAGGCTCTTTAATGTATATCACAGTTTAAACGTAAAAGCAAAACACAATTTTCTTCCTCTAGTGCAGATAAAACAAATCATACTCAATTTATTTAGAACAACATTCCTGCACACAAAGTTGGTGACACAATTAAGAAATGTATTCAAGCTATTACTAATTTAACATAGCTCATCAATACTTCAATCAGAAAGCTGTTTATGGCCAACAGTCTCACAACTGTATTTATGCATTGTAAATACAAATATATTTTATTCATATAAACTTATTGTGACTTCAATTATGCAATAAGTATTTATTTGAAATTCATTATTTTTTGTTTGATAACTATCATTAATTCATGTTCAACTGATTAAGCCTGCTGTAAAGCTTTAGTGAACATAATACAAGATAAAATATAGATTTGTAGTGCTCTGTATTTCCCCTACAACTTCTAATCTGGAATCTGTATACAATGACATTATGCTGTTTCACATGGTCACTGAATTTTATCTTATAATAGCATCACTAATCATGGAAATATATCAATATAATTTAATTTTCTATTTAAACCAATGCAAATCTCTGGACAAGAAGAGAAATATATTGATTTAGTAGAGTTTTAGCTACTTGCTACTTTTAAACTGCATAAAGTTACTGCTCTTCTCACTACCCTTTTCCATTTCTGCATATGAGATTAAGATGTATGGTGTTTCCTCTGCCCCCTCCTGATTTTGCAGGCACACAAATGCTTGCTAACCAAACAACTAAGCTCTTGGCACAAATGCTTCAGGTTAAAAAGGGTGGTATGTTTAAGCATACACAGTAAATTTAATCTTCCTCCACATTTTTTCTTAAGCAAAGACAGAGTGCTAAAATTTGTGTTGGAATATAAAGTAAGGTTCATATGTTCCTGAACTGACTTTTCTTTTAATATTGTTTTTTTTTTGCTCCAGTTTCCTGGAGCCCACTAAAAAAAAACAGGCAAAAAGAACAAATTAAAACAGCAAGTATATGACAGAGAAATAAAGACAACACTACTACTGTTTTCTATAGTTCCTGTTCCACAGAGAAATCTACTTCAGTTATTCAAGGGAAGAAAAAGTTCAGAGTGATACATAAAACCATTTTACTGAAGTCAACAAAAGCTGAAAAGAGAAAGAATGAAACAGTCCAAACCAAAAGTGCCTACTCAAAATCAAACATCTGTGTTGAAATAATTTCTGGTAAACAAGAGAAGCATGAAGCCAGAAATTAATAGACCCAAATAGCTATGTTGGAAATCAAACTCCATTAGTGAATAAAACACTGAAAGGAACTGCTCTTTCCATCTCACTTTCTTCCTTCAATATGCTGGTTTTCACGTCTTGATTTCAGACTGACACTAGAAGAAAGCGTGAACCCAAATGAGCAGGTGCACCATTACAGCTGCCGTGCTGCACACGTGGGGCCTGGGAACTCACTCTGGTTAGTGTTTGCCCACAGACTCAAAGGATACAGCCCAGACATGCCTCAGCACGTGCACTGAACGGCACACCCAGCGGGGCTCATCCGGCCAGGCTCCTCAATCCCACCCCCTTCACACCTTACTTCTTTCTCCGCTATCTTTTTGGGGTTTGCCACTCATCTGAAGTAAAAGCCTAACTTTGCTGGCCAGTCCCCAGTCTTTTGTTTTGTGAGCCCTTCACCAAAAAAGGCAGCTGTAAATGACATCTTAATCCAACAGCATCCACACTTTTGCCAGGTCTAAACCCATTAGTGATCACTGCTGGATTACAAGAAAGTACTAGAATAATCAGAAACATTTTCCTTGCTACTATTTGCTGTTTCTACTGATTCTGTAAAACTACAGGCCTATGTAAATGGCATTAATATTTTTTTCACATTCACCAAAATTACTGCAGCAGTTCCAACTTTTCAGCAGCAAACATCAGACATCTGCTTCACTATCACCTCAAAAGAAATCCTCTCTGCATCTCACCCTTCGTACTTGGTGTACACCCATAGTTTATTGGGTTTTGGAATGAATTCCATAAAAGTCTATAGATCCATAGTGATGCCTTGACCTGTACACAAATTCAATGACTATTCATTTTCTGAAATAAGATTCATGGTCTACAAAACCTATTCTCTAAGCAAAAGCAAGTGTCACCAGTATGTACGTACTTTGCTTGTGTTTTAGGCTCAAAAAATACAGGTGTAGTGGAGACTGTACAACTTCCTTCCAGATTGTCACTTCCTTTGTAGCAGAAAAGTCTCTTGTGCAGTGTCTGTTCTGCATGTGTTTAAGGTTACACTTTAAGGAGACAGAGTTTGAGCTGTGGAAATGACCCTGGACACAGCATATTTGCATCTTGAGTCAGAGATAATGGAGTTAATCCTTTCTCCATTAGGCACAGGGCAGAAGCAGAATGGTACAGACCTGTATGTATTCTTGGGGAATGGTTTGTATAAAATGTTACCTGTATGATCAAACTTAGTGCTATAATGCCATTAATATTACGGGAATCTAGGAGTCTTCATGAAATGACGAGGACTTTGCTGTCATAGATGTTGTACAACTTTATATGGCCACAACTGCTACTGGCCCAAGCTCACTTACACCAGGAAAATTTGTCTTCCTTTACTTCACTTGCCACAACCTTTCTACAACCCTTCTCTAATTTCTCATTTGCATAACCATCTACTTTCCAGACACTTCCATTTTTACTTTTTACAAGTACCACAAAAGGATTTAATTTCCTCCTCTTTCAGAGCTCAATATTAACTCACCCAGAACATATTCTTAAATTATTTCTTTCCATAAAACCAAGAATGAACCACTGAATTCTGAATTCACACAACTGTTGTAGAAACCATTTGTGAAGCTGGCTTTTGAAATGTCCAGCACCACAAACAGCTATGTCACACTAACTCCGAGAATTTAATCAGAATTTGTCAAAACCATAACACAGTCACTTTGCAATGAGCCTGTGAAATTAAACATAGGACAAAAGAAAAAATAAAATATTTAGAACCGTAATTTATGTATTTATATTTTGAAAGAGACAATGTAACTCCACATGCATAGCTAAGGCTTTCATATGGTAAAGAAAAGCCAGAACATCAAATACTACAGTATCAGTGATTGCTTTTGATGCTAAAATATATTATTTATTATAATTAATACTACATGTAATTTTAAAATATATTATTCATAAAATAAATATTGGTTATCAGTCAGCAGTACCAAAAATCAAGATCAGAAATTTTAAGAGTGCCTCAAAGTAATCCTTAATGAAAGGAAAGATACTGCTGGTTTCAATAAAAATCAATGCAGTGGAATATACAGATTAAAACTGAAAGAACAGCTTCCTTGTCCTTTAGTGATGGCACTGGATTCTGAAATGAAACCCAGCAGGCAGGAAGATCCTAAGTGGATTTAAAGAACTCTCCCGTTATGCTGGAGTATCTAACATGCTTGAAGACTAAACCACAGTTTATTTAAACACATTACAGATCCTTCTCATTAACTTTCTTTCCTGTTGAGTTGTTTTTTGGGTTAGTTTGGTTGGGTTTTTTAGGAAATCCACTGTGATCATGTGTTGGTTTGACCCACAGTGGGACCATGCGGTCCTGCACTCACTCCCCTCACCTGGTGAGATGGGATGGGAGACACAACAAGGGGCACAGGATATAAAATACCAGAGAGGAGAGTACGCACAGTTTTTACTCATTAAGACCTTACTCAAACTGAATTAGCAATACAGTCATCCCAGGCAACATGACTGCTTAGCAAACTGGTAATAGTACCAAGTTACCTCCAACTACCTTAAATCAGGCATGTAACAAAGCGCTGCTGTCATTTCCATTAATTTAAGTCAGTTTGCTCATCACTCCATGCTGTATCCTTTTTTAGCTAAGGAGACAATTTCTTTTTGTTGAGAACTGAAGTTAGCAGCTGGACAAAATATTCAACTATAATAATACTGCTTTACAACTCTTTGAAAGTGTAACAGCACTGGATATTAGTGTAATTTACTTCTACCTTTAAGTCTTTTCACTGAAAGAACAGCATGAAGAGATGTTCATGTCAGTGAAAATAGCTCCCCCCATTAATTCTAGGACAAAATTACCATGTAGTGAATGCAAAATAGTGAACAAACCTTGGATGTGGATGGAAAACATACAATTAAAATATCATTTTGACTCAAGGGCTTTCTGACTATTGCAAAATAAATAGGAAATATCTATTTAGTTCATACTTAGATAACAAATCATAATTTCTCTGTTCTCTAGAGATGATAGCAGTGAGGCACATGATTAATACATTATGGTGTATTAATCACACATTATGGTGTTGTGCATGAACCACCCAGGAGGATTTCCATCTCTTGCAGTGGCTACTTAACACCTCTCCAGCAGTACTGACTTCCATGGGGATCATTCTCAGAACAACAACAAAATTAAACCCTGTATCTCATGAGACATGACATCAAATGGCAGTATTAGATGTTGGGCACCGCTAGGATACTCCGCAATGCAAAAGATCCCAGGCTATCAGAGACCTCACTGCTATGTTCACGCAGTAGAGTTACATAGATTTAGAAACAGTGGCTGTGTCTTTGCTCCTTCCAGATTTCAGGGAGCCCAGGAACTGTTCACATAGGCCACTGACTTAGTAGAGGTGCTTTACAAAGGCAGACACGCACCCAAAAGTTACTGCCTCCACACCCTCCAGTTCTCACGCTATTCAGGAGGCAGGGAGGAGGAGTGTGCACAAAGGAAGCCTCTCCCCTGCCCTGCAGAACCCATGTTGGGGGATGCAGTGTGCTCTGGAAATGACGCAGCTTGGGATGCAAAGTCACCTGGGGCAGCCTGGAGGTGAGGGAATATTTAAATCCCATTGCTAACGAGACTGTCTGTAGTACGCACTCTCGAGGGATATGATTTTGCAATCCTCACCTCACAGGCACACCAGCATATGTGTTGCTAACTACTCCAAGGAGTAGCTTTATACAAATGAAGTGAGTTACACAAACACAACACCTCATGCTTTTCCCACACGGAGTTTACTACGCATAGGCAAGTAACTTAAGGTTCAAGAAAATCCTGCAAGGCTCCCAGAGATCTCCATCTGATACAGCCTTTCCTTCCACTGCTTCTAAAAACTATGAGAAAGAATCCTCATCTCTGATGTAATATCTGGTCTATTTCTTCAGGCAAGCCCTTGCCTACTTACTGAAAGCACCTGGCTAAAGCACAGCTCTTCACCTGGGTTCTTCACCTCTGCCTCCTGCCAATCTTACTTCAAAAGTGAGAGCAAAAAGAAGGCAAACTGGTATTCCCACCATTAGGAAAGTTTTAGGCTGATTAAGATGTATCCTAGGCATTCATAATTAGATTTCACAACCAAACAGAATTCATAGACTAGTTTTCCAACGTGTCCATCAACTGGTATTAACTAGTTTATCAAAGTCAGATTTAGCAAATGGTTTAAAAGCATCATGGAAGTAGACTTAAATCACAGATGACAGAAGGGAAAAGTATGGGATGCTAAAATCAAAAGAAAGGCAAACTACAGTACAAAAGATAACAAGCAAATTCAGTTTTAAACAGCTTATTTTTTTTTTCCATCTCCTACAGTTTTCTCCTAATTCCTGAACTGTCCACTCCATGCTTGTAGAAAGATATGGTTTTTCCCATCAATAAATACCTTTTGCATATATAGAGAGGCTAACTGAAGATCTTTAAGTTGCCCATTTGCCATCTATTTTACATGGTATTTCTACCTCAGTCTGTCATTTACAGGAGTGTAACATTTTTAACGTAGCAGAGTTTCAATCTACTAAAACTTAACAATTTTAAATGCTGCTTTTTTCAGTTTTAGGCAAATGCACCATTAAGTCAGCACAAAAATTCTTCACATTGCATTTTTAACAGGATACTCAAAACTATTCACAGTGAAATGTTCTTAATTATCAGAATGAATCCTTGCTGTCATCATTGCACTTTAGAAAAGTGACATCTAATTTTATCTAATTCTTCCCCGTATTCTGTAGCAAAAAGTTGGCAGAATGTGAACAGTTACAGGCTAAGAAAGGGTGGTAAGGCAGTGGTAGTATAATGGGTAATCAAAGAAAGCTATTTAAATTGCAGGGGACTGAGTGCCTCATGTCTAAGACAAATATTCTACCATTCAAATGATCAACCAGTTGAGTTTTCTGCGTGAGTTCCACCAATATGTTTTATTAATAAAAGTCCTCAAAAAATCTCATACAGTACTTGCAGGATTTCTCAACTTCTTAGTGCTTTTCCCCCACAACTGGAAAGCCACCTCATTGGAGTTTCTCACAGCAGATTTCTTTCTCCACTAATGTTCAGTAGCTATTGTTTTATTGCAAAGTATTTACGAGAAACAGGCAATTTTTTTAAGGTGCCAAGAGCTTCAAGCTTTGTTTGTTTATAGCTCCTCTGTGCACTACTACATGTCTCTTGGATTCAACTGCCAGTGTAAGGGATTAAGGGGCTAAGCGAGCTTGACTGGTGCAGGAATCTTTCAAATATGTTCCTCTAGCTCAACTTTTTCACTGGCTGTTTTTATTTAACGATAACTGCCAAAAAAAAAATCCCTTGGTGCAGCAGGAGTGACAAAACAATCACACATTTCAGGCACAATTCAATATCTATTCACACCTCTGAAAAAAATAAAATAAAATAGAAGTTGACAAAATTCTGAAGCTCTGGCCTGTTGGCTTGCTTTTGCTGGGTTTTTGGGTTTTTTTTAGTTTGTTTTTTTAAAAACACTCCAACTAATCTTCAGATTGTTAGAGAAAGTTGGAGCAAGTGTTCGCTAAGCTGTAGCCTGCTCACAGTGCAATAAGTTAAGGTCCTGTAAGTGAAAATATCTTTTTTTTAGAGCTATCCTAGAGAAATCTTGCATCAACATTCTTCAGCTACTGCCTTATTTGTTTCAGACTACCTGAAGCCTTTCCTCGACTCCTGTTCCCCATGTATCAGCAATGCCTCTGGTGTTTCACCACTAGAAATGGAATTTGTTCGTTACATGAATTACAGATAGTTTTACATTTGTCTTCCTAGGGAGGGCTCAATTTTCATTGCTGATGAAAAGAGCTACTCAGTAATACCAGCAACTCAACTCAGGGCTAGCCCCAAAAGCGTCTCTGCTGATGCAACTCATTTCTCACCAGTCCCACTATTTTGCTCTCAGCTTTCTGGGCACAGAGATTAAAGTTGTAATGAAAACTATAAGGGTTTTTCTTTATGTACAGATGGAGATGGATCCCTCTTGCTCTCACTGGCTTCTTAACTCCTGGCCGTTGATGTGAAGTACAATTCTGTTCATTTAAATATATGCAAGTATATTTTTCAAACAATTAAAAAGATACTGCCTCCAGTTTGCTTTTCAATAGCAAGATGAAGATAACAGTATCAATACCCATCCTCATACACATGCTTTTCTGGTTTAGTTCCTTAGATTTAATTATTTTAACTAGGAGCTGGGTTTGGGTGGTTTTTTGTGTGTGGTTTTGTTTGTTCTGTTTTTTTAAAGTTATGAACACTCCTACAGCAAGATTATTTTTTTTTTTTAAGACATACACACACATTTTTATTTGCTAAAAGATGCTGGTAGAACACAGTGTAATTTTAAGAGAGCGGAAAGCAGGAAGAAAAGAATCACTAAAATGAGAATTGTTTTGATCAGACAGCTGAATGCCAATACAAATACTCCTAATAAAATCTGTGGATGACACAGTGACAAAAGCCATATGGAAAGACTTTATCTCTCACCAAAGTTGCGTTGAAACAAGTACAGAGCACAATTATAGACCAAGGAGCACAGAATACAGGTCCTACTAAGGGAATGATAGATTTAAGCCCAAAAAAGCTGCAATTCTGACAAGGAAGTAGAGAGTAAGTGGAAAAGTAATTCATATACTCTGTCATGATGCTAGTTACAAACAAGAAAAACCCTAATTCAATATCTGACAAAGAAAGAAGAGTAGAGAGTAAAAAAAAGACAACGTTACCATCCATATGACTGTACAGCATCTGGTAACCAGAGTTTTAAAGACAGCTGAGAAATTAAAGGGAAAGAGCAAATATATCACAAATATGATTTCAAGGTTAGAAAAATGTGTCTTATTATTGGTAGACAAAGATTTGATATCTTTAGCCTATCTAAAAGGAATCTCTACTATTACATGATTCCACCATCTAAGCAATTTCATAGAGAGAAAAGAGAGAACAACAAGAGCAAGACAGAGTAACTTGGGTCGAGGCAAACACCCTTCACAGTGAGGGGGACTAGCCACTGGAAAAGCCATAAAGGCAAGTCACAGATTTCCAATGCCTTGACATTCCAGGCCTTTCTGAAATACATACTTATTCAATCGTGCTACACTAGAATCACGTTTGCTACGTGCCCAGGGTAGTCATGGCCTGGGCCACACCACACAAATTGACTGATACAATGACTCTTTGTATATTTAAAACTTGTCAGAGTAAACTTTGCTTATGTTTTACCTCTATAACATGTGGAGAAAACTGTAACTTAGTATATTATGTTTCTACATCTCTTTCTTACTTTTGTCTAAAAATATACGTACATTCCTCACTCAGAATCACTCCCTCTTGGCAGGAGGGAAGCTTGATAGCTCTTGGCATGAAAGAACATGAGATTAACACATGTGGGCTCAGTGTTCCTCATTTGAGAATACTGGCTTCATTTCTATGGAATACAAATATGTCACATTTCCTCAATATCTGAAACAGAACATTTATATTTATGAGGTTATAAACTCATTTTCTCAAGTCTCCGATATTTGTTGAAAATTAATCATCCCCTTGTGAAACACATTCACTAGAATATTCATAGGAAGCAAACATAACGAATAATCATATTCAACTTTCATAATCAAAAGTTCCCAAAGCAATTTACAGGAGATAAGTATCATTATCCCCATTTATGGACAGGGAAACTGAGGCATAATATTAACTTGCCCAATATCACATAGCAGAATGTATAACACCTTCCATGTTTGGCAAACCCCTGGAATTCCTGTTCCTCTAATGCATAAGTCAAAGCAAAAAAAAAGTTTTCATTTCAATCAATATTAATATGTTTCTGTGATCTTCAGCAAGATTTCCCTGAAGCAACTGATATTTCTCCATCGTGTTCAGAATGTCTACACTCTTCAAGGCCTGCCCATTTCTACTTGAGTTTCCCGAGTTATTATACTAAAAAACTGTGAAAACTTAAAACAGTTTTCCTGACTTTATCTGTAGCAATACTGAGAAGTCAGAAATACTAAGTGGAGCCTCTCTCCAGCAATTTTTACCTTCATTCTAGACTAAAGCTTCATTTGTTTGTACAGGAAGATTTAATAGGGTCATGATAACCAAAGTTTGCTTAATCTTTAAGCTACCATTAAAAAAATATTTTATAAAGGGAAAAAACTCTTGGTTTAAAGTTTAACTTTACAAATTCATAAGGTACCATTCTTCTATTGTAATTTTAATTGACCCTAAAAGGTCCAACCTTTAACTCCACCTGGAAAAAATAATCTTATTTTCCACTGGGGGAATCAGATTTGGTCCTTAAGAAAAATGAGAACATTCAAATTGTAAAACATCACACTGGCATTTTCTCTCTGTTTATGTACAATTATACTCTGTATAATTTATAATTTATGTACAATATGTACTCTGACAACTAAGTTCACATCCCTACTTAACTAGCATAACTATAGTGAGATTAATAGTTTCTTTTAAAATCATATATATCAATGTAAATATAGTTAAAATAATTATATTCACAAAATATTTATTAAATATACTTCCCCACATAAAGAGTGAAAAAAGAGTGAAAAATAAAATCTCCATGCTTTACTCAGTGATTTGAATGTGAAACTGCTGTTGAAGTCGTCAACATATTCTCAGTGTAATACATTAAGCCAGCATGTGTGGGTGTCAAATAATTGTAGACAATTTAGTGACTGAATTCCTTTAGGGTTTTTAAGCCCTACTATGTTTTTGCTTGGATACCTCTTTTCTGGGTCATTAAGACACAGTTGTCAAAAGAAGAAATGAAGCAAGTTTTTAATGTTTTCTTGCTGAATAAGAGCTTGAAGGAGTCACTCTACCTCAGTATCCAGGGTTTACAGCTAGAAACTTGTATTTTATCTCACACACCTCCCACTGAAGCAGTCTGCTAAGGGTGAAATTCATTTTAGAGGAAACAGTGCAGAGTTTTCTGGATTTTGATCACAAGACTGACATCACTGTATTATCTGCCATGATCCCCTTCATACCAGTTGCATACACGAGTTCCTCTGCACCAGGCAGCAGGAACTGCTCATTGTCCAAGCTGACTGCCACGCAGTCCTTAGGAATCCAGTCTGAGTACACACACCAAGCAAATCATACTGGGCTATTTCTCCTGGTTCTGCCACTCTGAGGCCAAATCCACTCAACACACACAAAGCATGGAGAAACACGAGTGGCAAGGCATGTGAAGGGCAGCAAAGAAGGGCTTCTGTAAGTACAGTAGCAGCAAGAGGAAAACTAAGGAAACTGTGGCCCCCTGCTCGATAAGGTGAAGGGCACAGTGGTAGGGGAGAGAGGAAGGATTAATGACCCAGTCTGACATGGTAAGGTCTGCTCACAGGCCTGCTGGGTGGCAGATCTGGGGAAGGGAAATACTACCCATAATAGAGGGAGACTGAGTTACATTTGAGCTAACTGGATATATACAAGTCCAGACAATGAGATGGGACACATCTGAGGCCTCAGGTACAAGACAGACATTGTCTTTCAAACCAAAGTCTGGTGGAGAGCAACCAAGGTAGCCAGGGACTGCTGCACACAACATACAAGGAGAGGCTGAGAATTGTTTTTTAAAACCTGGACAAGACAGACAAGGTTCAGGGGGAAAAGGATCAACTGCTTTTCTAGAACTGCCTACTGGGGGTGCAGAGATGACAGAGCCAGGCTCAAGTGAATGGAAAATGAGAGTCTATACCCTTGAAGATATTCCAAACTCAACCATGCAAGGCCATTAGACACCTGATGCAACTTCTAAACAACATAATTATAATTTATTGATTTTAATCATCAACACAACTATAATTTCAACTTCTACATATAACATCATATAACATAACATCAACACAATTATAATCTGGTGATTGTAACCATCAACATGATTATAATTTCAATATCAACATAATTCTAATGGGTCGACACTAGTAAAGTTTTTTTCTCCATACGACTATTACTATTAATATTTTAGAAGAAAGACTATTTAGTACTCTTCCTACTTTCCATGAAAATCAAAGTTTGCAGGTCATATTTTAACTCTGTCATTCACTTAAGCTTATTCCCTGAACTCCTTACCTTTAAGGACACATACCCGTGTTCTAGCAATACTGACCTTAATTTGCTTGAGGAAAAATAAGAGGGGAAGGCAGAGAAGATGGCAAGGGAAGACTGAGAAAAATCAAATAATGGAAACTAATGCAATTTCAAAATGTGTCATACTAACCAAACTGCTGCAAAACTTCCCATTCTGTAATATTCTGCACATTGAAGTAAGTATCCACAAACCTGAGGAAAAAACCTCACAGGTTTAAGCCAGTGCATTTGAAGTGGAAATACAGAAACACCTCAATGAAGGAAACAGTCTGGAAGGCTGAGTGAGTGAGTGAGTGAGAAGTAAGCCTACTGCAAATTTACTGTATGATTGTGAGGTAAATAAAAGGTTCGGAGAGTCTTGGGTGGTTTAGAAAGGAAAAGACAAGGTGCTGAGAACAACCTCTCTCTACTTTTGGGAGTTATGCATCAATTTTTGACAGTTCAGTACAGAAAGACAAGGGCATTTGACAGATGCACTATTTCTGCAAGACTGAAAATTCTAGACAAATGCAATAACACACTTATTTTTATCCTATAAAAATGAACAGAGGACTTTGTTGAAACCCTAGCAACGCACAGATAGCTGAAAGATTGCACTGAAACATGCAACCAGCTGAAAGGGGGAAAAGGGTGAAATGCTATTCATGCTCTTACCTGGTATTGCACTGAAGCAAAATGTGATCCATTTACACCAACCCTTCCTTGCCCCTCACTTCATTCACTGTCCAGGGGATGTTACAGTATTGTTACTACCATACACTCAAGTGCAGGTATGTGGGGACAGGACATGGACATCACCTCATGGAGTCACAGAGCTGTGTTTGCCTTGGGGTTTTTTCCACGAATTACATGGAACTAGCTAAGACTCTAAATCCAGTTAGTTGGCCGATTGCTTCCTGGTAGAATCAGCCCACAGGCTTTCATAATCTGCATGTAGAGCTCAAAGCCTTACTTTTTTGGTTTTTAATTTTCTGTCCATTTGTCACTTTTTCCTTCCAGAAAATGGACTCCAGAGTTTTTTCCATCCTGCAAATGTCAGTGAACAGCAAAGAGAAACAGGATAACAAGAAGTCTGTCAGAATACACCTGACATCATTTGAGGAGGTAGCTGCTACAGTATACAAAGAGCAGCAAGAGTGACCATAGACCATCAATTCTAATGTGTTCTGCTGAGCATGCAAAGCAAGAAGGGCTGGAGGTTTAATTAAGAATATTTCGTTTGAATAATATGAGGACCCAACCCAATTGTGGGGTCAATTAGACTACAGAACAAATTCTCTCCCAAAGGAAGAAGTGGAATTTCCATTATTTGAGACCTTATGACAAGGCTGAACAAAACTAAGGAGAATTCAGAGCAGAATAATGACCTCATGACTTGGTTAAGTGGTAGAGTCTACATTTAGTAGGCATCTTCCAACTTTAAGTTGTCAAAAAATGAAATTTGCATATTGAAAGAAAGGACTGCCTGGTCCTATAGCCAGAGGTTAGGCAAGAGAATACACAATTCCTGTAACATGAAAGGGAACAGCAACAGTAACAAGATATTGGAGCTGAAGACACATCACTGGACAAGCACATGTATCTTCATAGATCTCTACTGCATTTGAGAGACTCACAGAAGTGCTGCTAGGTGGAGGTGTGAATCTTCTCCCTCTTCCCTCCAGCAAAAAGCCTAATTAGCCTATACCTTTTTATCAGGTGCAAATACATTCCACTGCCTTGAAAAATGGTGGCAAAAGGTATCTACTACTGTACAAAGTGTTTATAAGGTGGCACTGAGCCTGGTCTCCTTTTACAAATTCCTGAATAGAGGGAGGGAGAAGAAAAAGAAAAAAGTACTACTGATTTCTTTTGCTATATTTTGCAAACATCCATCTGCTGGGTTTTCTGTGTAAATAAAATCCACCATGCTTTAACCTGCAGCCTATTTCCTTGCACCTTTTCATGAAATATCAGTTCCTTTTTCTTTGCCCTTTTAAGCCTTGATATCCACCTCTGCAATGCAGCACCTTCTTTACTTAACACAACGATCATATTCAGCTCCTCTGCAGCTGAATCCCTTAAAACCCCACCACCTATTAAGCAAAACCCAAACTTCTTATCCTGTTTGCCATGACAAAACCTTCTTCTACATTTTCAAATATTTTTTGTTAAATGCAGCCCAACTGTTTCAAGAAGCCTACAAACCAAGTGGTTTATAAATATTGCGCAATTTTGAAGATGCATGCCTTATCCAAATAAACCCTTGCAAATCTTTTAATTGCTTACTACTTATATTCCAGTTGTGCTTTAAGATTTGAAGCAAGTCAGCTCATACTGAAACATAACACATACAACTACATTCTTATTCTCACCATCTTTCTTAAACAGATCTCAGTGCAATTCTCCTGCTCTTAATTGAACCCCAATTAGGACCCAAACTGCTGTCAAGCTTATTTTGCCATCCAACTAATAACGTCCTACAAATTCAAAAAGATATCACACATGGTATCTGCTGCCCCTTCTATCAAAAAGAGTCATTAAATTTTCTACAGAGAGGGGAAAAGGAAGGAAGTACTTGAAACAGCTTTCTATATTTTTACTACTAGATAAATTTGTATTGGATAAGAATTTCAGTTACTAACCCAAAATATATGTTCCTTACAAACCATGACTCAGATCAGAAGAATTTGTAAAAAACCAGCATACTTGTCACCGTGATGCACTTAGGAAATGCAAGGCTCCTATATATGTGTACAGTATTGTGGAAGAGAGGAATTGCTACACAAATTACTGCATTTCACTACCCAGCAGCGTAATAACCATAGCAACATCTCACAGTAGAGGAGGAAAGTTGAGAAATTGTGGCTCTGGGATTAGATATTTGTAGACTCCATTTTGAAGAGATAATCTATATTTAATTAAATATTTATTTAATTTTGGAGGGGAAAAAGTGTCTTGCTTATCTCTGATAGATTAGAAAATTTATATAAAAAGGTTTATAACCTTGCTAAAATGATACAATGCTATTTCCCATTGTACAGCATTTACTAAAAAAGAATAAAAATTGGGTACATCTAGACAGTGAGTAGCTGTGCAGATATTAATCAAGCATATAAAAGAATGAAGTGAATATACAAAGGTTAGGCAATGAGTTTTCAATATGCATCTCCTTCTGGGACTGATCATCATGTAACATATTCATTTACTAATATGGTTACGAGCACAGTCTAGCTCGTTTTTTACTTCTTGGCTTAGAAGTCAGTTATGCCCATTAAAAATCGTTCAATAAGCTGCTGCCCAATTTAAAAAGTTCAGAATCGCATGGACAGACTGCAAAAGTCTAGGTGTTGAGGTTGTCTGGTTTTAGAAATATTGACAAGTCTGCATATATACCTGAAATTCTTCAGCTTTTTGACTGAGAAACCTTCCTGAATATTTCATTCCAAAGCCTTTTTGAGAGAGGCCAGTCCTTCCAATTCAAGTCTAACTTAAAAAGGCAAAGAGGTGACAAAGCTGAATAAACTGTATTTGGATCATGATGCCCAGAACCACAGAAGGTTGGAAGGGATCTCAAGAGGTCTCTAATTCAAATACCCATGCAAAGTAAGTGCAATTAAAGCAGATTGTTAGGAGCCATGTCCAGTGAAGTCTTAGACATCTCCAGGAATGGACATTCTCTCTAGAGAACAGAGAGATTAAAGAGTTCTCTCAGAAAAGCAGAAACACCTACCAAAGGCTCATTCAACCAGAAAGTATTATACTGATTTAATTCAACTAATTTTCTAAGTATGGAGATAACGATTCCAGCAAAGCAAGACCCCTTCAGACTCTTTACAACATTCAATGAGACCATCAGCATTTCAGCTTGCATCAGCAGCTCACTTTTGAAGCAAGTCTCCCATTGCTCACACAGCAGAGCAGTTTTGGACTTCAGGGACTATTATACTTCACCCAGGTGAGACTCCAGTAAAAGACACACTCCATGACAGCATTTGGTGCAGTTCACTCGCTCATGGGCAGGAATTCCGTGGTACCAGACTAAAACTAGCCTGAAGTAAAACCACTGAAATAAACACAGTGTGGATTTCAGGTCCTCAACACCAATTGCTTTTCCCTGGAGATTTGCTGTTCTTGGTCCTCACTACTGCCTGTCCTCCCTCCCTTGTCTGGCCTCAAGAGTTGTTGTGGTTGGCAATTTGTGAAGCTTTGGAGGTATGTTGCTGCTTAAGAACAATTAATGTGTGTTACTTCAATGTCCTGGAATGTTGCAAGTTAGTTTCTACTCATTTTAATAATTAATTTTTAATATAGTTACTTTCAGTTCAGTTTTCTTTTAAAATGGGTATTTGGGGCTTATTTTACCACATTATTAAGAGTATGAAAGCTAAAGGAGATGGCACTACAGTATTTTTGGCATTCACATTTTTAGTGTATGGTATGTGCAAAGTTGCTTATACTTTGAAACTAGAATAAGTTATTGTCAACAGAGGGATTCAGTGCAGTGTGCTGAGTACTTTATCTTTTTTTATCTTAATGCACCTTGATGAATCTATCCTTGCCACACACAAGTATAAGAAATAAAGTTCTTTGTGTGAATGCTATACATATGTTTCAGAGCAGTAAAATCTATACTCAAACTATGTTATACAAAGCATAAAGTAATATGGCAGCAGCAGACAAAAGTATCAAAGCATTTACCAAGAGGTGTTATTAAATTATTATTTGACACAGATGGTTTCTTAATATTTTATGCTTATAAAGCTACTCTAGATAGTGCATTTCCATTACAGCTGATCTTCCCAGTTACGCTCTGTGATCATTTTCAGATGCTTATAATCTTGTTCACTATGAAAGGTATAGTAGGCATCTAAAATATGCATAAAATCCATTTTTGACATGTTTTTTATGCACGTAGCACTTTAGTACAAAACAGAAAATGTATTGATCTTAGGATTATACAGTACATTGTGCACAGAAAAACATTACATGCTAGATATCATTGTGGAATTAAAATAAAAGACCTCTTACAATTTTTTAGTGCAGAGAAGACAAAGGGGAAAATTGCACGCCATTCCCCCCTCTCCCTATGTGAAGCAATAAAATCTGAAGTACCTGGCATATCTAGCAAACTCATTGAGTTTGCTAATTGTATTTACTGTATGCAAGTGACTCAGAAAAGAATGTCTGACTTGGTCCTTTCTGGAATTCTCCATCATTGAAACAACCAGATACTCCTTTGCAGATGCAAGCAAGAAATAAAAGAAAGAACAAATAAAAAGGTCTCTGCTGCAGATTGTCTGAATTATATTTCATGCAACAAATACATTTAATATGTAGTTTACCTAAACCACTGGAAAAAACCCTAAACTCCTACAACATAAATCTTCAGCTTTTACAGACAACACCTTCTGTGTTCTCCTAAAACTGAAAAACTACAAGTAATGGTTGAAATTGGTGTATTCTCATCAACCTTTCAGTAGTAATTTTGCTAACTCATTTACCCATCTAATTTAACATTGGCTTACAAAAACTTCAATGGGGAAGAGAATGGAATTGTTCTGAGACAGGAAAATTTAATTTATGTGCTTATAAATGGAAAATCAGTGTGTATAACCTTTTGTGAGACTGATCCTGGTGATCCTGAAATGAAAGGTTTCTTCAAGTGAAAACAGTCCTGCTTTCTGCATCCAGACTCTTCAGAAAAATTTTCTCTGTAAAATATGACAGTAGCTTCTACCAGATATTCTGATGTTGGGTTATAGGGAGCAGTAAGCAACACAGAAGTACCTTAAAAAAAAACACAAAAAACCCCCACAAAACCAAAAAACCCATAACTCCACACCTTAAAACATGTAGATCAGTAATATAATTCTCAGCCACACTCACACACTGTTTTTTCTTATAGAAGTGGATATTATTTTAATATTTTCCCTTCATCCTTATTTTGCAGATAGTTTATGATATAAAGCCAACTCAGCAGTATCCTCAGAAGACTCATGTTCCACAGCCAAAGAGGGAAAACACACCCAAATGAAACATTAAAAGCTGCTAAGAGGACTAAAATAAAGAATCTCCCAAGAGAAACACAACATAAAACTTCTGTAGATTTTTAGCCTGATGATACAAACCAGATGACAGTATTTAACCTCTGTCACATAACATGCACCGCCCACGTTTGCCTCTAGGATTCATCCCTCCCAAACCCTTTTCCATTTCTTCAGAAATCACTTAGCTCGCACATTTCCCCAAAGCCCAAACAGGTCTCCAGTTGCCTGTGGCAGAGGAAATGAGTCCCTCAGTCTCACCATACTGCAGTGATAGGAACCCTTCTGCTATTTACCCTTAAGAGTCACCGTGAGACAATAATTGACAACCATATTGACAAGAAAGAGAGATTATGACTAAATAAAACCAAAGGCTTCATGAAAGTAAATTCAATATGCTTTGAGGAAGCTTAAAGAATGAGACCTCCAACAAGCAAATCTCCAACTGACAAATTTTACAGTTAGAGAGAAAAAAAATGTAATAATAAAGGAGAACCAGGATTTCCTTTACTAAAAAGGACAGTTAAAGACAAATTATCTGAGTGTGCAGGTGAAAAAGATCATCAAAATGTCACTTCCCTAAACCACAATTTTATTATTTTTACTTCAAAATCCAGAAATTAGAAAATGTTTTTAATTACCAAAGACAAGTAGAAAAGAACAGCACAAGTGTATACACAAAGTATAACGCCCAAGAGTACAGACACATCTAGCAAGGGACATGAGGGTTAACTGAAATAATTCTGAAAGTGTGTTAGTACTAAGAGGGACGCATACACACAAAGAAAGGGGAAAAAAAAAAGAAAAAGCTACTGATCTGCTACTGTACAGAGAAGAATAGCGAGAAAGAGGAAAATGGGAAAGGCCAAAAACTTTAATCTCTTCTTTGCTTCAGTCTGCATTAGTGACATAATTGCAAGGAGGTTGCCAGCACAGTTAATACTCATGAACCAGGGCAAAACAGAATCTCTCTAAAATACAGAAAGAACAATCTACAACTATTGAGGTAATTTACATATTTTCAAAACAGCTAGGGCGGATTTCGTTAGAGATCTGACTGCGGCAATGTCAAAATTAATTATATTTCATAACTCATGATAGTGGTGAAGTATTGGGCAGACAGAAAAATGAAAATGTTGTGACTATCTGCATTTAAAAAAACAGGAGGAGAAAAGGTCAGGGAGTTAGAGAAATATTGAGACAAATAATGAAACTAGTTGTAAACTTCTAGATTATGAGAAACAGTTAGAACATATTTGGCAGTCACAAGAAATGTATTTAACTTCTTTCTATAACAAGGTAGCAGGCATATAAAACCAGAAAAACTAGAAATAAGAAAAAAGATAGATCTTAAACATCCTGATCCTTGTAAGCTTATTGACACATTCAGGATTATAGAGAGCATGCATTTTCTTGTGAAGAAGATTCAGTAGTGTGGGAAGGTCTACCAGAACACAGAAGCAGTCAGAACAAAACAAACTTCCCCCAAAACTTTCACAGAAAAGTACAGCTAATTGGAGAAGTAATCTAGAAAAGCAAAGACAATTCAAAAGGAATAAAGCAATTTAGAGGCACAAAGAAAATAGAGCAAATAGTCAGCTAACGAGGAACCCTGAAGACTTGATCAGAAGGTTATAGCAGATCATAAGCTGTTTATGACTCACTAAATGTCATGCCCTTACAAGACAGGGAACAATTTCATGGGAGGTAAAGTATGCTATGTTCCAGGAATAACAGTTCATCTCTATAACACCTCAGATATTGTATCTGGTTTGATCAGTGCTGTTAAAGAAATATTTGAAGAATCTGCACAAATAACAGCAAAAAAAATCAAGACAAAAAATTATCAAAAGTCTTAAATCTGTCTGACAAGAAGAGCCGAAACAGTTGACGCTTAGCCTACAGAAAAAGCAGGGACTGAGTGGAGATTTGATAATAGTCTTAGTACTAAAAGGAAGGAAAGAATCTGTTCACAGTTTTTACTTGGGATACCACGAGAATTAATGAGCTTAACTTATAGCTAAGGAGATTTAGGTTAGATATTAGGAAAATCTTTCTAATTGTAAGGACACTTAAGCTCAGGATAGATTTCCCTGAGGATGCTGCAAAGACTTCATAACTGGAGATATCTTTAAGAGCAGTTATGTACTCATCTGTCAGATGGAAAAAGTCCAGTTGACCCTGCTCTGAAGGAGGATGACAGACAAGATGACTAAGATCTCTACCTGCTGCTCTTCCCCTGAAGTAGATAATTGATTTCCTACAGTAGGATCTCACATGGACTGACTCCCAGTATGGGAGGTGAGTTTCATTTGATGCATAAATTTCAATTACCTACAATGAAAGAAATAAAAATCCTAACACTCCAGTTTTTACTGCAGAAAAGGTAAGATGCCAGGAAATTTAAAACAAATGGAAGAATACAATTTCCTGGTGGTCAGTTAAAGCATTAAATAAGTGGTCTTCCTACTTTGCCTAAACTGTTCACACTTGCAGTTGCATCAAGTTTGGTGTGGTCTCTATCCCTACATTTTTAAAAGCCCACTGTTGTGAAATATTTAAATTGGAGAGAGAGGAAATTTTTTATTTCTTGTAATATTTTCACATGACCATTCCACTCTATCATCTACCCGACTTCCAAACACATCATATACACACCATAGTCCCAAATGGGAATTTACAAAGCTGCTGCTTTTTCTTTTCAAGGGATATAATTTGTGCCAAGATCAAAGTGTTTAGCATCATCTTAACTGTGCTTTTTTTTTTTTTTTAATATCAACTTTATGCATATTTCCAAGCTGTATTTTGTCAGGAAGTTGGGAATAGGGAAAGAAAAAAAAGGTAAAGAGTCTACCAAAATTTACTGAAGAAAGTTTAAAACATTCCTTGCCCATGTGCAGGTTATAGAAAGAAGTTAAATATATTTCTGGTGACTGGACCACCTCTAGAAACCTCTCCTGGCTGAGCAGTTATACTACTATACTACTCTTTTTATAACAATTTTCATTCTGATCTACACTAGCCCAGAAGATTTCAACTGCCTCAGTGGTCCTTAGGTCAAAATTTGTTAAAAAGATAGTTAGAGTACCAGCCATTGCTTGACAACAAATACATCACAGCTGAGGAAGTATAAAGACAAAGTCCAATGGCACACATCATCCAAACCTGTTTTTAAATTCTGTTTCCTTTAGGAAAAATTATACTAATTGGAGGCATACAAAGCCACATCTAGTCTTCTAATGAAGATGAGAAATCACCCTACATAAAAAAAACTAACCTAAGTCTTCATAAGACAGGGATAAAACTTAAACTGAATATTCTTTTGATGCTAGAAAAAGCTCTGACACCACAGAAAATCTATTTTGACAACTGTAGGAGTTAAACTCTAATTTCAGATGCGTGGCTGTCAAAGAAAAAAAAACCTGTTTCTATGCCTACAAAGATTAGAATCTGGCAGATGATCTAAAAACTCAGCTAAATATTCTTTTTATAGAGTCACCTCCTGGTCCCCTTTTTCACATAAGGAGGCTCGCAGCATTCAAGAACAATAAGGGGGATTTGGCTCATCTTGCTTTTCAGTTCAATAACATGCTGTAAGATAAAATCAATACAGACAGCTGCATATTAAACTGAAGGTCACTCATATGGCAGGTAACTACTCACACTACAACATCTCCTGTTTATACACATCTCTGCTGTTAGGAACGACTGCTTTGGCAACTATTTGCCATTTCTGAATGTCATTTTCCATGCGTATCTGCAGGTATGGTACCAAGTAGTGGAGCAGCCCACTAAGACAGAACTTGCCCTTTGCACTGAAGTTTTCCATATTCAAATACCAACACTTGCAACTTCTTGTGCCCTGTACTGTTTTAATGCTTTGATAAGCAAGTTTTGCATTATCAGACCTTGCTTAAATCTCAACATGCCAGACCCACATGGCCACAGCTTTTCAAGATCTCTATAAGCTCATGCTTCTGTCTTTGGCTCCAGCTGCTCTGGAGCAGCCTGTTTCTGCTACTTCTGTATGGAAGAGGGACTGCATGGCTTCAAGACCAGCAATGGCTCCAGTTGCTCCCTATTCTTGAGTCTTTGGGACTTATTTAGGGACACATAGGACACTGCTAAAAGCAAAGGCTGACTCTACAAGTATTCCTGAATCCATTTGTTTCACTTCAGATAGCTCAAAAGTTACATGCATGCTGATCTATATGCTGCTTTCTCCTCAATGTCTACATCACATCAGGGTTTTTCTCATTAATTGTTTTCAAAGAGTTCTAGAAAGTCTCTCAGAAATTTTATCCCTTTAAGGGACTTGTCTATGCCAAACTATAATGCACATTTTGACTTTGGCTGCTACTTTCCCCAGAAACACCCCTCTCTCTCCAGAACAGTATGTTTTTACATGCACTAGACAGCAGCTAGTGGATTCCACCCATATTGATATTTCCAATAATGCAGCAAAGTCACCAAATAAAATTTCACATGTACAGATTCTCCAAATTATCACTACTCAGAACAAATCCATACTTTCTTCTCTCTTCCTTTTCTCAGCTATAGCAGTTGATTCAACACTTGCTCAGCACTTGCAGGTTTTATTCTCTCATGTGTCAGCAACACTCTACATCTGCAACATGTCTGAGTAAGGTAGCAAGAGCCAGCACTGATGAAAGCTCAGTCCCTCCTCCCGCTACCTTGCCTCACCTCAGGTTTGTACAAAATATTGCCTCCAGCTTCCATGCAGCGCATGGCCAGCATCTGCACATTTCAGTCCCTTCTTATTCTTTTACTCTCTCTCTTTCTCTCCTTTTAAGCAGCTGTGTTTCTGGAGTTTCCCTGGGGAAAATCTTAAACTTGAAAGGGCTTCTTAATAACCTTGCTCAGCCCTGCACACAGGAAATTAAGCCATTCTGCACATTCAGCATTTACCACTGTTCTGCAATCCAAAGTTCTCGTACATACACACAGTTTGCAGCCGTTTGGGGATTGACTCCTTCACCTTAGAGAAGTGTAGGTGAATTTTCATTTCTGTGTGCGAGCTCTTTGCCTAGAGATGGGGGTAATAGTTCCTACATGGAATACAAACGGTTCTAAATATATCAGAGCCTCTTTGCATGGCTGCCAAAGAAATCTGTCAGACAAATAAAACTCATACCAAGTGAAAACATAATTAAGGGCCTTTGACTCTTAGATTATTCTCCACTTGATTAAGTGTAATGAGTGCACCCTCCCCTTAAAAAAAGGGGGGATGGGGACAACTTACTCTCCCCCTGCCACCCCCTCTTTGAGTGCACTGTGGTTTAGGGAATTCACTCATTAACCCCTCTTAGTTGTTTTTCCCCTAGTCTAAGGGGCTGATACTTAGGGACACAACCCTCCTTTATTTACATACCAAGACAGAGAAACTGGCTGTCTAATTTGGCTACATCCCAGGCCGTCAGTCTGCAAAAAGCACAGTCAAATTGCTCAGCTGCTCTGCGAGTTTGGGAAGCATGGTGCCTGGCACTCACAGTGCCCTCAGTAGTTCCTGACCAGTCTGTCCATAAATCTTGCAGAAGGCTTGGATCAAATATTTTTTTTCTCCTATATTAAGAAAATCAAAGACCAGTGATGATGTGTTTGCTCTCCCATTTAAATTCATGTTTTCCTTGCACAAGTACAGTTACAGATAAAGAGCTATACTTCTTTCCTGACAGCTAACATACAAGAAACATCTACAAATGCTCACACATCCCACATGTGAGACCAGGCATATTTTTTGGCTTCAAAAAGAGCCATACCAGGTGCACAAAGCCTTTGCTTTCCCAAATTCTCCACACTCAAACACTCACTCAGCACTTTGCTTCTCTAACTCTGCACTTACTGCCACAGAGCCATCTTTCCCAGCTTCTAAAATGCCTGCATTAAAATAACATCACTGCAGTGACATTTATAAGCGCAACAAACTGTGCCTCTCTGAAGTTACCCATCCTTCCACTTCTCTCCTATAAATGACTGAGTGACCCTTTCAAAATATCAGTGTAGAGAGATGGGTGCTGTGCACCCAGGCTATTTGTTGATCGCACTACACAGAACAGATAAAATGCCAAAGGCTAGCTTAACCCTGCATGTATTTCAGCAAGGTTTCTACTAGTTGCAGCAGGACACCGAAAACCTCTGCCTAAATTATCACCCATTGACAACATCTTCCAAAACAAAAAAATCACAGTCCTTTTAACCCTCCCTCTCCCTCCTACACCTCCCTTCAAAGCCGCAGTACAACGCAATCCTATAGCAAGACAATGCTATAGCGAGCTTCGTTAATGCAGAGACATGGATTTACTCCAAGCGTTTTTCTTGCTTAAAAATTTTCTCTAGCAGAGAGGCAGAGAAAGCTGGCAAGATCCAGGAAAGGGATCTGCAAATTCTTTCCTCTACTTGTAGCAGAGCTATGGCAAGCCATATCTACCAGCACACGACTCAAATGTGAGTTAAGCACCAATGTGCCACAAAAATACTTAAGTGAGCTGGTCTGTGACTGCTACAGAGCAAGCTCCCTCCAAACAGTTAGCAACATGAGGGATCTGGGGGTTTTTCAGTTAATTGATGTGAATGAGATTCTGAAAAATATTGAGACTGTCAACTCCTAATAACTGCTCTGAAACAACTGTTTTTTATAACTGTATCACAAATATAAATAAAAGCCCACCATCTAATTTTATTTTACTAGCTCCTGTGGAATCCCAAAGGATCAGGCTGAAGGATTCCTAGGCAAGAAGATCCCCGTTGTTTTAGAGGAGGTTTATGACAAGAGGCTCACAACTGTCTTGAAATCAAGTTTAATACTCAGTCTGACACAAAGAAGCTGCATTGTCCTCTTCTCTCATTCAGTTAAGGACATGCGTCAACTTCAGCATCCACAAGACGAACAGAACTCAAAATCCTTATCTAGCCATTGATACCAGTGGCTATTAGCTTCTGATCTAAGACAGCAGAAAAAGAAGGCAGGCAAATTAGAACTTTGCCCTAAAAAAACCCTCATTCTTTATAAGGGAAGCAATGATGCTGGTTTACTGCAGTTACAGAATGTGAAACGCATGGGACACATCTATGTGCAAGGAGTTTGCTGAAATGATTAATAATTAGAGGACCATAAATTTTGTCCAATATTCACAGTAGCGAGTTTCAATAACAATATCCAAATGCATAGCTAAATAAAGCTATCACCTGGCAAGTAGCACTTACGGAAAGTACAAATCCATAGTACCACTTAATGACAAACCCCTTGTCACTTCTTAAATACAGCAACCAAAAATTGTTTACAGATTAGGGAAAGAGTTCAACATTTGTTTTCATTCTGTGCTAAAAGCACTCGAGAGCACTGAGAGAAGAGCCTGGCATAGCTTGTTGCAGAGCCAGTACTTGCCACCAACTCAAGAGTTCTTTTAACATTCTCCAAGACTCCACATCTGCTGAGAGGCCAGTGCCTGCAGAACTGCTGTTGACATATAATTAAATTAAACACGAGCACTTCTTTAGAGTCATGGGATTTCCCATGTTCTCCAGGAAAGCTGAGGATTTTATAAGCACAGAAAATCCCTATCTTTTGTTGGGTGGATCTGGCAACAAAATTTCAAGTACAAAGTTGTTGTCTCTTTCACAGATCTGGCATTTTTGTTTCACTTATTTATTTTTAAATAAGAACAGTTATCTTGAACTATTATTTCAAAGAAAGTAGAATTAATTAGTTCAGCCATCAAGTGCGGGTTCTACATCCTCTTTACTTAAGAAATGCACTGCAAAGGAGTTATTAAAATGTTAAGTTACCATGGCTACCTTTGTATTACAAGGCAAGGAAAACTTGCACTCAAGATAAAGAAAGAAACAAGCCACTATTTTTTTTTATCATTATTTTCAAAAGGAAAGCTTGCTTAAAAAGAAGCAATCGTGTGTTGGTCCAAGTATTTTTTCACTTGTGCATTACACAATTTGTTTCTTGTTGTTTGTAGGTAAAGGGATGAGTATCTACTATTTGCATTAATAGTTAATTATTTTCACAAAGTACTGAACTCTTCAAGTTTGTTCAGATATCTGACACTATGAAAAACATATCAGGAATTTATTTAACACTGCTATAACTGTAGCTCAGGAGTTTTAGACTAAGGTTTAAAATAAAAGGGTTTTTTCAAAACCAGACACTATGCAGATGTTTCCCAAGCAATAAACAAATGTAAAATTGTAGTGGCACTTTACAATGAAGGTGAAGTAAAATTGTTAGAAGAAAATGGGTATTTGTTGATTGTACTGTAAGGAATACTTATTATGAAACACCATATCATAATTTTCCATGAAAGTTTCTTCGATACTGTGAACTTCTATCAATATAACAGGCCTGATTCAATGAGCAAAAATTGTGGAAACCTTGTCAGATGCTCATGTTTTAAGTCCTGAAAGCCACATACTTGGCAGGAACCTGGCCATATTCACAAAGTTTGTTTTTTTAATGTTTTAAATTAACTTCCACTAGGTATAAATCTTGGAACAGACTAAAATAACTAGAAGGCTCTTAAAGAATTACTATCTCAATTCATTATCAAAGTGACCTAAACAAATAATTATTTTTTAAAAATAATTTTAAACTCTTCCACTGTAATCACAAACAGCCCTAAAGACTTGTACATTTATCCTGAAAAGGGAGAAAAATAAACAGCAAAGACAAACATTGACTTTTCTGTTCTGCAACAAGGTCTAGGACCTGGTCCTATTGTGCCATGTGGTTGTTCAAAAACCTCAACTGGGGAGTTAAGCATCAGTAAGGAATACACAGCAATAAAGCAGGAGGTAGAGAGAAGCAGGAAGCAAGGCTGGCTTGGTGATGATGGCTAGAGAACCTCTTACTCATCAGAAGGCAAGCTTTGAAATCTGTGATCTGTGAAAAACAGCATGTGAACCATCACTGATGAGATCTGTAAGGGCAATTACATCAGGAAGAAAGTTTTGACTTTTCAAAGTATAAAATAGGGAAAGTATGTATGTTTGTTCTTTGTTGTGTTTGAAAACTGGGATCAGAGCAGATGCTCATATTCCAGATGTCCTGTACTGAACTAAAAGCATATTTGCTAAAGAACTACATGCTTTAAATTTCACATGAATCAATCCACTGTTATTAACAACCAGAGTGTACAAAGTCTCATTAAAAAGGGGTTTTCCCCTCTTTCCCTAGAGCTTTTAAATGACAGCATAATAGAAGAAATTAAATGAAGAAAACACATTTACTAGGAGCTACAATTGAAAAGACTATACGTTATGATTGACTGCAAATTCTTCCCCAAGCTTTAGTGGAGGGTTATGACATCCATTATTGCAACTCCCAGACACCACCGATGCAGAAACACAAAAGTACTTACCAGATGCCGTACAAGAACCGTCCAGCCAACAGAACTTTAACCAGCATGAAGTATGGAAATGCACTGTCATTTTAATAAATACATTAAATAACTTGTAAGGAGACTTTCTCAAACAAGCACCACAAGTGTTTTAGTGGCAATAAAAGATCAGAGTCAAGATGAAAATCACAGCTAATGACTCAATTTCTTTTTCTGAGGTATTAAAAACACATTATTAGAACTCGAAAGGATTTGAGAGAACAATTGATCTTTCACCTTTGTATTTTTCATTTACTTCATGTATTACATTTATTTTATGCATGAAATCTTATTTTTTCCTTCTTATCTTTCTTTTATAGATAAGACTGCAAGCCAAATGTTGTTAGATGATTAACATTATTAAATAATTTTTTTCTCTCTCTAAACTGCTGCCAGTTATACACATAAATTGTGCAAAGTGCAATTAAGTACAATAAAGTACACAGAAATTAAGCCAATACTCAAAGCTGCACAGTATTGGAAAATCCAACTCTACAGTTCAAGCTCTCTGATGCCTCCCAAAAGGAACCATCTCCTCCACCTTCTGAAGAACTCCTCTAAAGATGTTCCAAGTACTGTCACTCTTTATAAAACAATCCCTATGAACCTTCATTCAGTGAACACTGCCCATTGTACCTTATCTTATATTGCAAAGAAAGGATGGCTAATTAGGATGTTAAAAAACAAACAAAAAAAAACAAAAACAAAAAAGCCACCTTCCTTCAACAACATTTGTAAAACCTACGGGGCTCTCAAAAGGGCAGAGTTTTCCAGACGGGTTGTTTATTCTATTACAAAAATGATACCTCTCTCTTTTTTGTATAAATTAAATAAGCACAAGTGTACCTGTATACACTTTGTAAACTACTGATACCCACAGGAAAACTTCCAGGTGAATTATGATACTGCAAACTCTATATGCAAAATATCTGATAAAGAACTGGTCGTCTTGTGTAGCTGCTCCAGCTCCTGGAATGCAACACTCAAGCAACCACCCACAACTGAAAGAATTTTCCAAAGACCTAGATGCAAGTTTTTGAAAAGAAAATGAAACAAAACCACCCTAAACTATAACAGACGATATACCTTAACTATATAACTGACTAAACTATATACCTGACTTCAGCTAAGGTACTTCAGAAAAGTTTGGGTAGTCTCCTTGGGAAAATCTGGAGTTAAGATATGATAACACTCCTAGTCAAATCTGTAAGTCTTGGACAGGTGTCCTCCAAACCCTTGGCTGTTCCACTGGAGTGCTACTTCTGGAGAAGCACGACATCCTGTATATTTATTTGAAGTAGAAATGCTAAGTGATAGAAGTCTAGTTCCCTGAAAAATTCAGTAACAAAGAAAGCTCTTCTGAATTTCATTTCATTTGAATACTTCATGCTTACACAAATCCTCCTAAAGATTAAGATAATCATATTAAAGCCTCTATGAATATAGCCAATAGGGATCACAGTGAGTCTGAGTTACCATCAGATAATTTTTTCATCATGAAACATATAAAAATAAAAAAAATGTTTAAGTTTTCAGCTGAGATGCTTCTAAGACATTAAGACACCATTAGAGACAAACAGATGAATGAAGAACCTTATTAACATTTAGCACATTGTGTAGAAATCCCTGTACTGCATAACACTGTCAAATAACGGGGGGTATTTGTCTTTTGCGGGGGGAGAGGGGTCAGAGGGAAGGAGGTGGAAACGCAGTGCTGGTAACATTTCCAACCAGTGTGAAAACTTCCTTGTGAAAAATGAAACTCAGAGTTGGAGACTGTTAGAAATGTTTTTCCAGCACCAAATTGAAATTTCTGGTCAAAAACCAGATCTATCCAGAACAACTCTCTCCTCCCCTTCTTTGCAAATCTGAAAAACAAAATACCAGGATAAGAATCCAACCCTTTCATTCATGAAGAATGCAGGGAGATGAACCAGCTTCTTGGTGCATAGGACAGACTTACGGACTTGTCCAACTCTTTAAATTGCTCTCAGCCAAAGCTATATCTCTAGAAAAATTTTCATTTTTGATGTATTGAGAAGGTGAGGTGGGAAAGAGGGATGTATCTTCACAAAAGCTCTTTGCTCCTCTCTGAAATTCAATTAAAAATAATTTTTAAAAAAAATCACCACCACCCCCAAATCCTCCTACCATAAACCAAGAACATCTATTTTTATCTTAATCCTGGGAGTCTGTGTTCACTCCAGCATATGGCACTGCCTCAGTTTGGTAGCAGAGGAGGCTAATCTCAAATCTTATGGCAACTGACATGGAATTAGATCTTTTTCGCCTCTTTAGCTTCTATTGCTTCAGTGATTTGCTGCGGAAAAAGCAAGATTTTTGAACCATAGACTGATACAAACTCCTTTCAGAGAAAAAGTGGCACAAAATAGACTCCATCAGCCATGGATTTTTCCCTCCCCTTCCCAAAGAAATTGCCTCTGGGGATAATATCTCATTTCCTTTCTCACTCAGTTTGCTGGAAGCTGGACAGCTGTGGCTTTGCATAGTTTTAGTGGAGTGCTCATCTAACACACCCCATTCAGAAACATTCCTAATTAGTCCCAACAGAGGTTTCTCATCTAATTCTCCTATCTTAATTCAATTTCCTTGCTGGAAAAGAGGACTTAAAGTTATTTTAGCATAGTATTTCCTGAAATGTTCCTGGAATTGGTTACTCCAGGAACCAGGATGTTTACAGGATTTAAGATTTATGAAGTTTGGACCTTTAAAGGGGGTTTTGATCCTAAGGATACCATGAAGCCTGCAACAGCCATGAGTCACATAAAGGGTGTAAGTCTTTCAACCTTAAGATGGAACCTTGGATGTAGGAGCCTCCAGGGCCTCAGTAGCAACTCTAACTCTACTCTTTGGTGTGGTCGTGATCTCTAAACAAAGTGCAATAAACATCTATAGCACAGAATCATCTTTTCCATACAGGCCTGTTTTTACTACTTGTCTACTCCAAGAGTCAGCCAAAGGACTCCTCAGGTCGACCAGAACGGGCCCCACCATTCCGATTTCCGTTGTCTCTTCTTGCATCTGTGGGAAGACCTGTGAGTCCCCGTGCTGGGCTGCAAGATAAATTACAAAGTGTCTCCACCCACCCAGTTTCTCTGTTCCTTCTGACATAATTTAAAAAAAAAAATAGGGACCTCTATTCCCTTTTATCAAGATAGTCTTCCTGAAGTGGTTACCCTCTTCAGATCTCAATTCACTCTTTCCTTTTAAGTCAAATGCTCTCAAACCGTTTTTCCTATGCTTCCTCCCTGCAGCCCAGAGTAACTGAAGATCACTCCAGAGGAAAATGGCACACGGGAAAATGAAGAAACTGAGGGATGTGATATTATTCATAATGCTGCTACAGAACTTCTCAATCTCCACATGGAAAGTAGGCTCTTGTGCATTTACTGCAAAAGCAGGAGTGAGGCAAATCCACTTTGATAGAAATCACAATCTGATTTCCCATCTTCTAATCAGATGATTACCTGTCAGTTCAGGAGCTCGGCTGGAACCTCATGCATTTGCAATTCCTACAGATCACAGGCTCAGTGTCCAGGAAGCACACTAGCAATCTAATGGACTGAAAATAGCATAATGGACTTCAAGGAGCACCAACAAAATCATTTTGCAATAGAAGAAAATGTTTACTTTTGCCTTTCAAAAAAATTCAGCAAAGACAACAAGCTTAGGGTAACATTCTGACCATCAGGGGTTAAATCAGGTTTCAGCTGCCATGGACAGGTAATGAGGACCTGCTGTTGACACAGTTGTGGAGGAAAGATTCACTAGCCATTTTTTATTCCTACTGCAACAGCTGAAACTGGGTGCTGTTTATTATTATTTGTGACAGCGTTTCATGCAGAACAGCAGGTCCTCATTAAGAAAGCCACATTTACCACATTCACCTCTCTTATGTAAAGATCAAGTTACAATTTGAACTCACAGCACAAAAATCTACATTCTCTTTTTCAGGAGGCAAGAGACAATCAGAATTAACATGCACATGCTGCCACAAGCAAATTTTCTTCTCTCAAAAGTGCATCTTAATTTCAGGAACACAGAAGATCACCATACAATAAGGGAAGTTTGCCTACCTAGTTTTCATTCAGGCCTTAAATGGAGCAGGAGAAGGTGCAGTAACAAAGTAGAAGTCTCAGAAATGTGTTTCTTCAAAAGTACAAATATATGAGTGCCTCTTCAGATAAAGCTTGAAAATTACATAATAAAGTTAATCTTGTCATTAAATAGAGACCAAAATTCAGGGCTGTTTCTGAGTTACAGATCACTGCAGGGGGGGTTGGACCAGACACCTTTAAAGGTCCCTTCCAACCCAAACCATTCCATGACTCTGTCAGTCATTAAATGAGAGCATATAGGGCAACCCTTATGTGATAAAAGCAAAATGGATACCCCCACTAACAAAATTTTCATAAAATTTTAGTATTTAGTGGTTAAAAATATCTCATACAACAGGAGGCAGGGTGCAGTGGAGGAGAAGATGCAAGGGATTTTAATTTCTCCTCTTTCCAGGAATGAACATAGAGGTTTTAAGGAGAAAAGTAATTAACTGAAAACCCCTGCATTTCCTTGGTCATAAACCTGTCTTACATAACAAAATCATTGCAACTCCATTAAATTGTAGTTGAACAGTTAACACCACCACACTTACCCAAGTTAAATGAAAACCAGAAAGCAGCCCAGGTTAATGAACATGTTTTGCTTCCAAGGGAAAGAGGGGAAGAAAAAGGAAAAACCCACTACACTAGTTTTTGAGATTGGAGAGCTTTGTCATTCAGATGTATGACTGCCTCTCCTTCCTGCATATATTTTATCTCAAGTACTTTATTCATATAACTTATAGAATATTCTAATACCTGATGTTGATACATAGTGTTCAGAAAAAAGCCCTGCTAATCTTCAATGACAGTTTCAATAACGCATCTTGTGCGGACCCGTCTAAGCAGCTGCACAGCACCTTGCCCACACACTGCTGCCTTCAGCAGAAGTGCTGCTAAAAGCTCTAGGTAGCAACGGTTAAAAATACAGTCTTTGTATGTGTTATTAAAATTAAATGCTGTGTTATTAGAAGTTACTGAGGAACCACACACTACTGTAACCTACTGATATTATACAAAATAATGTGTTCACCATATTAACAAGGGACCACAGCTTTCTGAAATCAGTAGACAAATACCAGCTTTACCAAATCCATCAGGTCTAGAGGAAGTCATTGTAGGAGAACAAATAGGTTTTTTAAATTTTATGAGACTGCAACATTGCAGGGCTAGATGTTGATCACAGTATAAGGGCTGGTGATCATATGTTCCAAAAGAGTGCTATTGGAACTCTGGTAAGCTGCTAATAATTTAGAAGGGAGATTTTAAAGTAGAATTGCCTGAGAAAATGCTGAAGGAGGACTTCCATGATTTAGATCAGCTGAATCTACAAAACAGTGAGTTATAACTAAGATTTATCCAAGAGCAAACACATTAGCTAAAAAAAGTTACATTTTTCTCTTTTTAGGAGGCATAAACTTTAACAAAAATCTGAAGTGATCACATCATGTTTACTTTTTTATTTTCAGTGATATAGAGACATGGATAATCTATGCAAACACTTTAAATCTTTTTCCATCAAAAATCGCCGCATAACACAGGAATGAAAAGTATTAACCTAAAACTTGCTGTGTAGAGATGGAATCATTTTCAGTTACAAAATGTATTCCAAAAAGATGTCTATTTTTCATCAATGTTTTCTGTGATCCCAAATTTTTCAGGAACCATACCATCAAAGTGTCCTATAAAAGCTCAAGTAAAGAACTATTCTGTTCAACTTTGCTACATATGCTGGGTAGCCTGTCTAAATTTTGTTTGTTTGTTTTTTGTTGTTGTTTTGTTTTTAATCTTGCCTGACTGTAAAGTTTATTTGGTCACAGTGCAAATAATGCCACTAGATGAACACACAAGAAAAAAAACACCACCAAAAAACAAACACACATCCCCCTCAAGCCCCCAACACATTACCCTTTTCCCAAACTTGCACATCTATAAGAAAAGCTTCTAGAAACACTGACTTGGACATGCAGGAGAGCTCTATGTACTCCTGGAGATAGCAGTGTCAAAGAGTAAAAAATAATCTATATTCCAGAACTGTGTTTTCAAATAAACAAAAGAACAGCATAAGCAAAAATGTTATGGCCGCATCCAACAGTGCCAAATGGTTTGAACAGGGTATAGATCTGTAATTGTGGAAAGTCATTTCCTCATAAAGACAGCATAATTCAACATGCAGCTCAGCAAATAATGAAGAAAATAAAATCTGTTAAATAGTAATTAACTTGCAATTAACTCAAATTAGTCAAGAGTCATGTACACAATGGGTGATGGAGTCCGTAGTGTATTAGAGTGAGAGTAATTGCCGTATAAAGCTGAAATTGAGGAGAAGTTCAGGAAGAGAAAGTATAGTTAGGAAGAATTTTTCCAAGTTGAACATAAGGATTGAACACAAAGTAAACTTCTAGTAAGTTTGAGAAAATGACTCAATAGATTAAGGAGAGAAAACAAACAATTACTTGGAAAAGATAAGACATTTAGAGTAGCCCAGAAAATGAGACAGCTGACGAAAGAAATCACCACAGATTACAAGAGGCTTGTGTGGAATGAAAACCCATAAGGGAGGTCTGACTGATTAAGAGTGATGATAGGAAATATCTGAAATTAAGTATTTCTGTCATTCATTAGAAGAAACTCATGAAGACTTGCATGGTATTCCATCATGAGAAACAGCCCTGAAAATCACCACTGACCTGGTTTCAAGGGGAGGAACATAATAGTTGGTTTACAAGCAGTTTGTTACAGAAGATCTAAAAGACCTATGTTACAGGATAAATCAGCAGCAGTATAATTGGTATAACATGGGGTGGAAAGGTACTGATATAACAAAACACAACTGCAAATCATCAGAATTATTCCAGACATATTGCAATTCAAGGCTGGAGGAGAAGAAAAAGACCTGTTATCACTGGAATGAGAGGAACAGGGACACATTATCTCATGTCAACCTGCCCTTCAGAAAAGGGTTGACATTCTTTCTGTCTTCAGAAAGAATGACTAAGGGTTAGTAACTGATTATCTGATTATTTGTGCAGGTATTAGGAAAATGCCTTTAATTTCTCTACAAGGCTTTGGAGAGCTAAGCAAGATATACTAAAATAGAAATGTAAAATACATCTAAAATATACTAGGATGACAATGGCTACAAATTGCCAGGGAGAGCGAAGAGCTGTGAAGACATAAAGCATGATAATAATGACAGATTTTATTTAGTCCCCATACAGTACAATTTTGCTACACATCATGTTTGGTGGACACACTAAACCACAAAGTATCACTTTTTTGGAGCAGCTAATGAAAAAACTCACAAGATGAGAAGTAATTCTTGAATCAGCTCAAGATTTAAGATGAAGTTATCCAAGAAAAACTCTGGCACAGACACTACTCCACACTCAGATACAAAACTGCTTGCCTGAGAGAGGAAAAAAAAGGCAAAAAAACCCAAAAGAAAACCCACAAGAGGTTTAACTTGAAAGGTTAGCTTGCTTAACTTGAAAAAAAAAAAGATACAAAAATGGAGAAGCTAGTTAAAAATAAATTAAAAAGAAGCAGCTAAAATTTTAAAATATTCATATAAATATTTTAAAGCTTTCTTTTTATATGAACTGGCAGAGAGACTCTTTAAAGGCATCACAGTAAAAGCCCAGAGTACATGCATATTACCTATGAAAAATAATTTTAAATGGGCTTCCAAAAGAAGTCAGTGTACTCAAATAGCAGAATAAAATAGGCTATTAGACATGAAAAGACATACTTCAAAAAGCAGAAGTTGCATCCACCTGAGAAAATTGAAAATAAACTCTGACAAAGTTAACATAAAACCAGAATCAGGGTAAAAAAAAAAATCAACAAAACTAAAAAAACACCAGAAGACTTCAAGAAGTTAATTTGCTAAAGACACAAAAATTAAAAATTGCAAGTTTTTCAAACACCCACAAGGAGCAGCAAGCCTGCTCGAGCACACAAAGCTGATGGATGTGTATAAAGAACATCCAAGGAAGGCAAACTGAATAAACCTTACACATTCAGGTTTGCCACAGAGAAGTTTAGTGGTATTTCTGGACTGGAGAGATTCTCTGTGTAGGGTGAATAGAAAATACTTCCTCAAACTGACCTGTCAATAGAAAGCTTTTAGAATAACTTGATAAAATGAATAGAAATGCATGGTATACACCTAGTGGCTCCAAAGGAATTCAGAAATAAAATCTGTAATTATCTAACTGTGGTTTGTAACCTAAAATTTAAATCAGTGCCAACACCAGCAGAACAAAATACAATAAGCACAGCATCAGGAGACCAGGGAATCTGAGTTCTGAAATACTGGTAGAAATTATGATGAAAGACCAAAATTTTTACCTCACTGATTAAACATCGAAGACTTTTGAAAGAGTCAACATCCTGGAGGGAAGCTGGGCCTCCCAGGTCTCTCAGTAAAAGCAATGAAAAAAGGGTGACCCAATCAATACAGAGTACTTGTGTTCCCCCAAGAAATCCTCGCGTAGCCTTTCACTGAAGACTGTCATGGAATAAGAAAAATCCTCTTGTAGATTAAAAACTGGTAAAAAGACAGGAAACAAAGGCTAGGAAACACTTCTGTGTATATTGTTATCTGCACAGATTTTCAGATAAGCTTTATAAAAGCAAACCCTACAGTAAAGTGTTCCTCATTATAAATTTCACTCTGGTGTTTAAAAGCAGTTCTTACAGAAGCAAGCTACATGCAAACACATCACTCCATGAAAGCAGCTGTACCTCCTAATCAATCATTAGTTATCTTCCAAAAGAAAATAAAAACTCAACCCAAAACAGTAAAAGTAAAAGCAGTATAAACAATTTCTATCTGTGCTACTGTTGAATGGAGGAGTCAGATCTGGTTGTTAAGAAGAAATTATGCTAATTTAAACAAGAAAGCTACAATAACAAATAAATTGTTGCACATCTTACTCAGAAACATCATATAACAAGGTCATAGTGGCTGAGGCAATTATTTTGGCAAATTGTTGTGGAGGGATAAGAGCTAATAACGCAAGTTATAACTAGTGAATTGCACGTATGTGTCTCAATGCTCAATGGACAAAAAGATTTATTTCTGTAAATTAGCAATACAATAAACAAGGCAGTATTCTATATAGTTATCACTGTTCAGGAATCAGCATTGCCAGGAGATGACACACTGTTATCTGAGCAAGTTTTTTCTTGGTCTTGTTAAATGAATTAAACCCAGTATCAACTGACTACTCAAACAACAGCTACAGCAGAGCAACACCTGGGACTCCTCAGAGGATGGAGCTAACGTATCAGATAATCCCCCCTTGCAGGGCACCGCAAAGACAGGATGTGGGTCTATTAAGAAAAAAGCTGTGATCATTTTTACTGACAAATAAACCTGGCAACTTTGCAAAAGACAATATTTAATTTCCAACAGCAAGTGCAGCACTTGTCTGGGGTACCGTGGATGTAAATGCAGAAACGTGGAGCTCTGCACACAAGCAGTGCTGCCATCCTAGAGGAGATCCTGCCCTGGGAGCCCAAGGTACACGGCACGTTCCCTCAGGACTAAATGACAACCAGTGCTGTGGTTACTTTCACCGTGGGAAAAAATTACTAAATAAGAATAAAAACTGTAGGAGTCAGATTTTCTTTTTTTTAAGAGAATACAAGGATTCTTCAAATCTTAGCAGCAGGAGGAATGGAGAATGAGCAGGTAAATATGGCTGTTTCTCCCAGGAGGCAGGTAGCCAGTACTCAGCTCAGTTCTGCAAGCCTTCTGCTGATACACACCTGGTACTTCTGCTGAATGCAGGTCTGGCTAACAGACCAACCAGCCACATTTCATTAGGCTAAGCTGTAACAAATGAAGTTTGAGGCCAGGACTGCACCATACCATTGCCCTACAGGTATGAAGAGACAACATGCCAGCTTGGTCTCCAGATAGCTATTTTGCAGAGAAAGAAATGCACAATGCTAACTTGATCAGCTGTGGAACGTGGCTAGGAAGCAAGAAGAAAGTGATGAAAGTGCTTCAACCACTACTAACTGTCTAAAGACTCTGGGAAAGGAATATAAAGTTTTAAAGCAGAAAAGAGTAAGAGGAAGTAAAATGCTTGATCCACAGCTCAAGGGTAGACTGGAAACGATTCTTCTGCCTCATGCAGACATAAAATTGCTAGAAGGATGTTCTCATAAACAAAGCGCTGGAGGCCATGCCATCGTCCACCTCCTCCTGTTTTCTCTCTACATCTAAGGAAGCCAAGTACAACTCATAAAACAGAAGATGCACGCATTTCAGGAATATCCCAGAGGCAAAAAGAAAGAATAGTGAAGCAGTAACAGCTTTCAGAGCTGGAGATACAGCTTCTTCTATTTAGGTTAAAAATCCTCTAGGGCCTGTTCCTAGTTCCGATTTCCATGTACTTGCTGGATTTTCCACAGCTTCATTATTCAAAGAAAATCGCTAGGTTTTACTGGGGTTGGCCATTGGGGGCAAGATTCGGCTGCAGCAGAAAGTCAGATGAAGGTATTTGCACCATGTAAGTTCCAATCACACTCTCTGGGGCACCACTTAAGTACCTATTGAACCCTCTGGGCCTGAATAGGATTTAAATGAGGGAACAGAGACCTAATCTTTTTTACTCCCATTCTCTTATGCCCTGCAAAGTGTTTTACATTACAATTTATTCATTGTTAATGTTTGTCTAGCTAATCATTGCACACACTTTCACACTTTGTTTTGAAAAGGTCTAAATGCAGCTTGCTAATGTTTTAAACAAATCTTGATGCTTCTATTTCCATATATGAGCAGAACAAAGGGAACCAAACTGAAGGTGAAAAAATAACAGGACAACTTCAGAATACAGCTAACTCAAGATTTATAATTAAAAAAGGGAAAACTGATAGAAAGGCTAAAGGTCTCCACACAAAGCAACTCTGCTGCCTTGCCACTGATATGATTATGCAACTTAATAATAATAATAATGTCTGTGAATAGCTCAACTACACTGAAATAAATACAGAGGAGTGCTCCTCTTTAGACCAATGCAAAACTTATAAAATAAAAACAAGGTCAGTTTCATCCATTAATTTATTCACACAATTGCCCAAGATTTAGCTGACAAAAGCAGCCAAGTAGACCCTGATGTTTTTTTAATATCCATATGAAATGGCACTCAGACAGATTTAGTGCTTGATTTAAAGCAAACTGATGGCTAAGTTATACATTTAGATAGGGATGCTGGGGTAAGGTCAAACCACTATCATTAACATCCCAAGGAGGAAGGCTGATAATTACTAATGCTTAAAAGCACCAGCAGCCTACTGACTGCATGGTTTTTCTCAGACTTTTGTTCAGACAGTTTCTCAGGTAAAAAATAGCATTCAAAGAGTTTTAGCTCATACAATGTAAGCCTCACTCATTAGTAATCCTTGGAGCTTGACTTCATTTGAGCCTGTTCTGGGTCTGGATAGCAATTAGTATTGCCCTCCAGGTAAGGGAGTGTAGATTTATTCCCCAGAGGTGGTTTAACTTCCTCAACCTACTTTAAAATTAGATTTACTCTGTTACAAATCGTAAGTGTTAAATGAGTAAAAACTATTAAACAAGGAATACTGCTGGGCTAAATGGCGAAGCGTTTAATGGTTTACCACAGTATTACCATTTTTATGGTCTATTAAAACAATTGGAAGAATATCAGCAGTATGAAGAATCAAGTAATTTATATACAAGTTTGATAAAGTACCGTATGTTTGAGCAAAAAGTGAGCTCATTTTCTTACACTTCAGAAAATTAGAGGAAGGGTTATCTTGAAAGAAAAGGTTCCTTTAGAGCTGAAGTACATTTATTTTAAACTAAATTTGTAAAAGGTTGTACACCATATATCTTGTTGTCAAGATTCTGTTTGTCTTATGCAGCTTGTTATAACCAAAGTGCAGATGGTCTAAACTGATATCCCAAAACAGAACAGCTCAAATAACATATTAAAAACATGACTCACATCTAACTCATTTCTGTGCTGCGGGCTCATCTCTCCTCCTCTGCTTCCCTAGCTCATGTTGGCACCAAGGTCATCAATATATTGAATTACCCTACAGCATTCTGAGTCTTTGCACGATTGGGACATGGAAATAACAAAATCATTGGTGCAATGACTTCCAAGAGTTCTTCCAAGAAATTTCGAGTCCAAGAAATCATACAGCAAGCTACTACCAAAACTTCTTTTTAGGAGTGAACTCATATGTTTTATTTAGTCAGTTTATCACTTGCCCTCGACTAACTTTTCAAGTAGGCTTGTTCATTTTCTTGAATACATCCTCAAGAAAAAAAAAAATCCTGTAAAACAAATTCCTTCTTTACTGCCTTGCAACAGAGAAAGTTTTGCAACTAAACAGATAAATACTTTATTTGCTAATGAAGTTTGAGAAACTGCTCAAAAGAAGTTTTCTTCTTAGCTTACCACAACAAAGTCTCATCAAAAGTTATGTGCACCTCAGCTCCCTAAAAATTCAAAGCTTTTACAGCTGCTTCAGGGTTTTACTGGAGACCAAAACAGATACTAACATGGATGGTAACACAAATGTCTAAACCAAATGAGATAATTGCATAGAAAAAAAAATGAAGTAAACCTCAGGTCTGGTGAATATTGTCCTTAATGATCTCCCTCTCAAACAAATCTGGAAGTCTTTGCTTAGGCATACATTTGTGAGTAGCTGACAATATGAAACTTGAAATATGGCAAGTCCACAGCCCATGGGTAGTAACTACTCAAGTCTTCACATAGCAAGTGCTCTTCAAAATCACATGGATGATACTACTTCAGTGCAATCAGTAAGATGAGTTTTCAGACTCTGCTTTATGCTTCTTCACTTTGTGGTTTTAAGACAAGTGTTTGATGTCATTTGAAGATAGATTTTTGTGGTGTAATACAGATAAGGGTTAGGCTGAGCTGCTGTTCTCTTTCACAAAGGAAATCCTTCAGACACATTCATAAAACAGCAGGAAGGACACCTACCGTCCTTACACATTCATACCATAACGGCTTTGTTTCTTTCTCGAGAATTTTTTCCTAGCAAAGTATATCAGATAAGATCAGTATCATCATCAATATCATCATGGGGAAGCTGCTGGCAGCATACCAACTGTTAATTAACCCCAGCACTGTCATACCTGATTACTTTGAAAAGTACTTTAGAACTGTTGAATTAAAGTAAGATAAATAAGGATAAAGCATTTAACTAATATTGAAAAGACTACTATCTCCACTCTAGGCATGAAAAGCACTTTTTCTGACAGGGAAGAGTGAATTGATTTAGAGACAGCTCAGAATTTAGACCTCCACTTCACACCGAGCTTAAGATAAAATTCCTCTTGAGAGCTTGGTAAAACCAAAGGTATGTGTGGAGGGGATAAAACTGGAGTACACTAAGGCCCAAACACATAGGAGGCTGCACATGACTAAAAGGATTTGTGTTGCTCCTGCAGCAGCACCTACACTGCGCATAGCAGATGCAAAGGACAGAGCAAATATACAGGTGAATAGGTAGAAGCAGAATCAGATGGATACAAAATGATGCCTTGGCTTCACCTTAACCTAATTGCTCTTGTTAACATATGGAAGAGCATATGCAGAACTGAGTAATAACTCATCTTTTTCTTCATCATCACTGCTGGGATGGTATTTTCCATTTAAATCAGTGGAGCAGAATTGGAGAGTACAGAGCAATGTTTCTGCTATGCACAATGTCAATGTTTAACTCCAGTGTTACATATCAGCAGATTCAGTTCTTGGCAAGCAAGTAACCTTCCTGCCCTACTGGAAATGCAAGATCCTGAAATGCAAATCTCTCATCCTGGATTTTACTCCAAAGTAAATCAATTGGATAGTCAAAGCTCAGTATGCAAGCCCCCTAAAAGACTGATATTAAAAGATTTTCATTCTGTAGAAAAATATTTACTTCCAAGAGCACTTCTTGAAGGTGAGACTCATGTAACCTGGCCCCAGTATTTAGGATGCTGAAGTCTGGGCTGGAAAATCCAGCAAGAGAACTGGCAGGAGTACAGGAAATTATCCCCCCACCTCTCCAAACTCTCTGTGACTGATCACATTTTATAATTAAATAATAGTAATCAAAATTTCATTAATAGGTCTGCTACCTGTACCCTTAATTTCAGTCATAGCTGTATTTTAATGATACCCTGGATCCTCAGTGTCATAACCCACCATATAAGACACCAACACTCCTTGAGTTTCTTTTCATTGTAAGATTTCTTGCCCTTTAATTTCATTTACTGGCCTACTGCTCTTCAAGTACGGACAGGGTAAATAGCTTTGAACTGTTTCACGTTCATAAAATCAAAGAATGTTGTGAGCTGGAAGGGATCCACAAGGATCATCGTGTCCAACTCATGTCCTAGCATAGGACAATCCCAAGATTCAGACCACGTGGCTGAGAACATCTTGGTATAGGGCAGTCAAGGTTTCCTATGCATATCTGAATTTTTTCCATGAACTTTTGTATACTAGGGGTTTTTTTTAGTTATTTTTGTTCTGAGCCTATGAGGTGAAGCATTAAATAGCAGCCAGATCCAGCAGATCATCGTTGTGAAATATCTTTTGGACAACTTCAGATTTTGCTGTCTCCCTATTTTATCAGCTAAATAATCTCTCTCATCAGACTGTTTCAGACTATCATACTACTTTAGCATTAAAAATTTTCTGTGGAAATAAGCAAAGGCAATAGAGTTGTCTGAAGCATTCCCTCATCACTGAATCACCTCTGAATCCAAGGAAATAATTTGCTTAAACAAGAATTGATCAAATATCTCAGAGATCATTAGATTCATTTTAGACAAGTCCAAATTGACTATGAGGTTGGAGAGGAAAGCAAAATAGCTCCCACACTTACATTCTTTGCTTGCCCTTCCTCTCTTACTTGCCTGTAATTTCAGCCTCCTGGGCAGCAAGCACATTGCCTTTGTTTTCATCCTTATTGCTTAGAAGCATGAGAAAAGGGAGATTGATTTCAGAGAAACAAAACAGATATTTCTGAGATCTTTTGATGGCAATCTCCACTACTACTAGGATATTGTGTGTCAAAAAATTTATCCTTACTCCTGTCAAGACCAGCAGCCATATGAAGCAGTGCAATGAAGCTTTCTGACTAGATGAGATTCGGTGAGGAGGGAGTTAATCCAGGAGTGGGAAATAAATGCAGGCAGAGGAGTAGGAAGGCTGAAAGGAGAAATCACTTAGGACATAGTAACTAACCTGACTACATGAACTATATTTCTCATACCTCTGAGGGCTAATGGGAAACGCAGCTTTGAACAGTTTGAACACTGGGGATAAGTGCATCCTGAGAGAAGAGAAAGGAAGCCAAATCAGATGATTTCCCAAATAAAGCTTGACAAGGAACCTTTAATAAGCTGGAGAACCTAAGGACCACAAACTTCACAGTAGCATTATAGGATGAATAAGGCTGGCACGCAACTGAGCATGGGATAACTCCACTGACTGAAAAAACCTTCACCGGATATAATTAGGAAACTATGTCTCAAAATAAAAGGAATAAAGGAGGAGAAGTATTTGATATCTGTTGTAGTATAAACAGAGCTCTTTTAAACATGATAGTGCTGCAAAAATATAATGGGACACGTGCAAATAAAAGCTTCCAAATAAATTAGTAAAAAAATAAAAATAAATTTAAAAAATAAGAATACATGCACATATAGAAATGGGAGAGCAAGAGCACCTAAAACCCTCCAACCTGAACAAAAACAAGTTGAAAAGATTAGGTTCACCGGTCAGGTTAAATCTTATTTCTTCAAAGTTGTATCTATAAAGACATCACCTCTCCAAAGACATATTCCAATAGCCTAATACCCATTTGGGTATTCTGATTAATACCCAAATCAGAAACTGAACAGGAGAAAGCCAAATATTATGCAAAAAAACAGCAGTTATACAAAGCACTAATGACCCATTACTGTATTGCACATAGGGTGAAGAGTCTGTGCGTTCTATTTTCAGTGGAATATTCCAAGTTTCCAATGAAGTTTTTCTGTCCTGAACTTGCTTTCTGAATAGCAACATGTGCAGTAATGTTATAGGTTTCCATTTTATCAAAAGAAAGTATTTTATTTTGGAGTAATTACCAACTTTTCATAATCCCTGCAGGCTCTAGCAAATCTTTGGATTTTACAAGAGACAGACTGATTGAAGACCTAGAAACATGTATTGAGGATAGTATTATCTGGATTGAAAACAAAAGATTGTAGGATCAATCACAGAATCATAGAATATCAGGTTGGAAGGGACCTCAAAGATCAGCTGGTCTAACCTTTCTTGGCAAAATAGACAAGATGGTCCATCACTCTGTTCATCTGAATCTTGAAAGTGTCCAGTGTTGGGGAATCCACCACTTCCTGAGGAGATTATTCCAGTGGCTGGTTGTTCTTATTGCGATGAGTGCATATGACCTGAAATTCATGCCTGTTCTCAAAGGAAATTGTTAACACGTGGTGCATGATAAGGGAGTTTAAGACATTAGTTTAGTGTGGGGAAAAAAATAAATCTGAGTAACACTCCTGCTTTAAGGTCTGGCAACAGTGACAGCCATAGGCACATTATTTTTAAAATTTACTTTTACCAGACAGGATTACCAGACATTAATGCAAACAAAGTTCTGCCACATATACACATCTCTAGTTCATGCTGAAAACATGATTCCCAAACACCTTCAATTTGGGAATCCTTCACTGAATAGCCTACTTTAAAAGCCAATTCAATTGCTTTCAATTCAGCTGAGAAAAACAAAGTGGTGGTTGTTCAAATGGCCTATTTGGAGAAACTTCAGGATTGATCCTTTCTTCCATTATACCAGCTTTCCATCAATGCAACTCTGATAGTGTCAATGTAGCTACACTGGCAAAACACTGCTTTAACTGAGGAGAGAATCAAACCCTTCACTTGTAACAACTTCTGTCAAGAGACTAGACTAAGTCACTTTAATTGAGTTCCTCTCCCTTTCATTGTGCAGAAACAAAGGAGGAATAAAAAGAGATCAAAGAGCCCTTATTTGGAACTAACGTAATTGTGTTCCTTGGAGAGAATGGTGAGCTGGAGATTACTGAAAGGAGATAGACTGAATATATAAACTTGACAACAATGAAATTAGAATGTTTCAAGAAAAAAAAGGCACATACAGAGATATTTATTGCAATCTTTCATCATTTTGTAATTGAAGTAGTGTGTGTTCTAGTGTCTCTTTTGCTATTATACAGTATGCCAGATAAATTTCTCTTACATTTCAGCTTGTGGGAAGAGGTTTCATCTATGTATTACTTTAAATGAAGTTTCTAACAGACTGGAAAATTTTCATTTCCTAATGAAATTTTAAGAACAGTTTTCTAGTCTAGTCTAACAATTCTGTTGTTAGAGTTGTATAAAATGAGTGAATAACGCTTTCCAGATCTGAAGAGATTGTGTGCAAGGGTAAATTGCCATACAAAGTGTAAATCAGTGCAGAGAAAAAAAAAACCAAAAACATTTGGCTCTCTGAAGAACCAGCTAACACATGCCCTTGCCTTTGACTTCATCACTTCACCACGCAAAGATGAAAAAAGGGTCACAATATTACTGAATACATGCACAATAATGAGAGTCCTGTAAGCTAATAAAAGTAATCATAACTATAAACCAAGCTTAGGGTTTAGGACTTTAATGTCTTGGAGATCTGGGAATGTAACACCATGAAACAATCAAACACCTACAACACAATTAATAAGCTATCAGGAGGATTCAGAAAATAATTTGGCTTTGGAAAATTTAGAAAATACACAACCAGTTCTAACACACAGAATGCATGACACAGTACAGCCAATACACACAGATACCTTCAGTTCAAGCAAAATATATACTAAAATTAGTTGTGTAGGCACAAGTAGTATTGCCACTTGGAAATTTAACCTAAACGTGGCTTGACAGGTAGTTCTGTACCAGTGACATGGTAAAGTAAAAGTTAACCATTACCAGGGTTCAGGACATCATTACTGACCAAAACAGATCAAAGAAGAGGCTGAAGGAAGGAGTGCTTAATAACCAACCAGTCTGACCCAGATCTGCAGGCAGCAATGCCCAGGCAGCCTGTGCATACCCCACGGAGTACAGCAGCCAGCATTAGACTCTCGCTCTGCTCAGCAAACGCTGACGGCTGTCTGTCCTGCCTCTCCTGCTTCCAGAGACAGCCCAACACCACCTATGAATGAGAATCTAAACTTGTTCCTGCAAAGCTCTTCTCACTGTGGAGAAATCGAACTAGAGAAACACAAACAAAAAGCTCGAGTGACACACTGAACAACAGAAACAAAATAGAGTCCGTGAGTCATTTCTGGGTACAATCAATTACAAACATAGCGTGAGCTTTTTCATCAGGTCAGAACTGTCAAAACACACTGAATCTGCCAGTGTAGGCTAAGTGGAGCTACAGAGGCATGATAAAGGATTAGCCAGTAGAAGAAAGAACTTTTTAATGTTTTGAAGACTGATAAGGAAACGATTGCTTGGAGCTACAGCAAAACTATTGCTTGCTGACACCCCTTGCAATTGTGAAGCCAGAATGCCTGGTCCCACTCCTTTAAAGGTGTGGTTAGTATGAATTCTAGCTCCTCTCCAGGGTTAAATCTCTAAACAACTTCAGAAAAAAAAGCAGCCAGGTGAGAGTGGTAGCTGGTCTCAGTACAAAGTCTGGCTCACAAAACAGCAAAAAACCCAAACAATTTAAAAACCACCCAGACACACAGAGTAATGGAAAGAAGGCTTCACAGGAAAGACAGCTCAAGGCACTTCACTGCTGCGTGAAAAAAACAAAGGTGGGGAGTTGGTGGCCCCAAGTTTTATCAGTTTATATCTTTAACCAAATAACTCACACAGGATTACTTTCAAGCCAGCCTTCTGGAGGCTGAGGATGCTTCCAAATTTACCTGGTTTGCACACAGGTTAAAAGAAGGCGTAGCTTAAATTTTGACTGGAACCTGTCTCTTTTGCAGCAGGGCTGAAGGCAAAAATCATTGACATGCTGAAAGCCCTGCTATATGAGGGACAACAGGCATGAAGAAAGAGCATCCTGTAGCACAACAGCTATAAGACATGCTCACAGGAGCACATGTGCTGGTAGAGACAGAGGTACTATAAGATAAACAAGGCTTAATTGCAGGAATTCTTGCACACAGGCAAGGATGGTTAGATCTGACAGGCTCATCTTGGAACAAGACCTAACCAGAAATATTAACTTTCAGTGAATCCTCATTGAAGGCCACAGCAGAGTTAAAAATCTGAATTACCTTTTCTCACACAGGAAAAAAAAATTAAAAAAAAAAAATCATTGCTGATTCAATGATCTGGCCCTTTGGAGAATAAAAATGCAAAAAAAAAAAAAGAATTTATTTTCTTCTTTTCTATTTACAATGGTAAAGATAATTGAATTTGATACAGATCTCTTCCCAACATTAACTGTTAACTCTTGCATCATATTGCTAAGGGTTGCCCAGCATACACACATGCCACACCAGAGTTAAATGCAGCAATACCTATAGGTACAAAGGCAATGCCAAGGCCAGCTGCTCAGCAAAGGTGCAAGACAAAAATAGGCAATGAGGAGAGAGTTCTGCATTTCAACTCCTGCCTGGGTGGATAAGCATTGGTACAGAAACCTGTTTGAGAGGAGGAGAGGCAGCTATACCACTTACTTTCTCAGAGAAAAGAAACCCACTTAATCAGGATTGCTGTTGTACCTGAAGAGGTGTAACGATAGGAAAGGATCTTTCAGACTGAATCCTAACAAGACAAAATTCTGTGTTTTCTCTCTGAGGCAGGAACAATTCATCTCATTATTTTAATATAGTCAATTGTATAAAGGGTTTCCTCTAGACTACTCAGCAAGAGGCCTGTCAAATTCACAAGGCCAAAAGAAAATATCACAGTACATTTTATACATTTGCAAATGAGGAGATAGATGGAGGAGAGAGGTTTAACACTGGAATTCATTAAGGAGGACAGGTTGCTGATACTGGCATGTGATCACTCACCAATATTTAAGAATACTGGTTTGATTTTATCATGATAAAAATTGTGAATTAAAAGCTAGCCAAACACATTGTGCTAGGCACATATATCCTCCACAGATCCAGAGGATTTTTATTAATATGTTTGAAAAATAAAATTTAAAAACCCTAGAAAATAAAACCTAAAAACTATAAATGAACAAATTGTCTACCAGATTACCCTCCTCACCCCTCCCCAAAGTTACAGAATTGCTTTGCAGTAGCTTTACTGCATTGAATTACCCAATTATCTTCTAAATTATAAAAGGCAAATCTTCACCACCAACTGTTCCTAGGACTGCCAGGATGTGCAGTGTTGCAAAACTGTAGCAGAAATGTAAACAAAAGAGCCCTACTGAACAGGGAGGCAGGCTGTCCACATATGCCAATCCCAGCGGCTTCAATCAAAGGAGAGATTGTTTCACAAATAAACTAAGCCAGTGCAACTAATAAACTCCTGCTCTAATTACTGGCTGCAGATGTATCAACTGAAGCAAATGAGACACAGGCAGCCATTAATTATCTAATGAGGCCAGCAGTGTTTCTGATGAGGTGGGGCTGATTAAATATTAAACAGTAGCATATGGTGAGTGCCAAGAACAAAAGACTTAAACCTGACTCTCTCTAGATATATATATAAAAATACAACATTGTATTAAAAAAATCCCCCTCTGCTAAAACAGAAGAGCAATCTCATTCTGAGAAAAGTAATTAGGACAGAAATGGAAGCACAAAACTCAAAGGCAGTCTAGCGAGATCTGACTTCTGAAGGTATAACTCAGATGAAAAGGTTTCACATTAAAGGGATGCCAAAAACATTTAGGCATTGCAGCAGTCATCTCTTTGTTTAACCCTTCTTAGTTATTAAGACCTGCAATTGTTTCCTTTTCTCCCCTGTCCCTTTCTTCCCTTATCTTTCACTGGAAAAGTCCCAGGGCTCACTCAAATAGCACGAGCAGTACCTAGCAAATCTGTCCTTATAACACAGCTCACAATATTCAACCAAGAAAGAGTAAGTATAAGACAGGGAATGCAATCATTGAAGTGTTCTTAGGGCCAGCTAGGTATGACAGACTCTAAACTGAAGGAAAAGTCTGACCTTACTCACACAGATGTCAAGCCCACTGAAGCCAGCTAATCCCATCAGACTTAAATGGGCCACCTACAGCCAGCACACCAGAGAGCTTGAGAGGAGCCACATGGGAATTTTTTTCCTCTGTCAGCTGCTCTACCCTTCATCACAGATGTCCACTGGATGCAGCAACCCCTTGCAATCCAAGAATCCCCCCTTCCCAAAGGCCAGAGGATGTAGGACACAGTGTGCCAAACTACTGAAAGCCTTCCCAGCTTCTAAGAAGCACTAAGTTACTGCTTTACTATTAAATGCTTCCAGACAATGTGGTTGCACTCTTGCCCCTGTGCACCGGAATGTTTCAATCTAACAACTCTGGGAACTACCAGATACATTGTAGGTTTGCTTCCCCCCTCCCCCCATGCCAATAGAGGAAGTCAGGGATTTGTCCCAAATTCATAACACATGTATCAAACTGCTCAGTGCAAGTGATCTCCATACCCACAGTAGGCAAGAACTTGTTTCTGTCTTTGAAGCAGAAACTGATTGGGCTGCTGGAAAGCTCTGTCTGAACAAGGGAACCAGAAATTTTCAAGAAACCTCAAGAAACCCTTTAAATCTGTGAGGAGAAATTTGCAAAGATAGCAAAAAACATTCAGATATAAAGTAGACCTACAGCAAGGGAAACTGTGTCTCGAATTGGCAATGGCTGCACGTTCTCAGAAACTTCTGAAGGCTGCTTTTTGAAACTCTCAATAAGCAAAACAGCATGTGCTGTTTATTTCAGAACATGCTCAGATGGCAGCCACTCATCACATTTTACACTGTTACAGTGACAACAACATGAGTGTCCTGGATCCATCCAATTTTTTAGCTGCCATTACAAAGTGAGGCCATTTTATATCAGGCCTTCATGTAGTAACATAAAGAATCAACAAGTCATTATTGATCACCTAGAAAGAGATCCGATTTTTGAAATACCTTGGCTATTACAAATGGTTTCCCTAAATATGAAAGAATGGTTCTCCCCCATCTGCCTTTTTTTTTTCTTTCTTTTTTTGATAATACCCTTCTTTATTATAATCTCCTTAATATCCATCTGCTACCCTTTAGGCTAAAGCTTCTTAAATTCAAATATAGGGCTATTTTTATCACAGAAGAATATGTAAAGCAATAGAAACATTTTAATGGATTTTTGTGCCTGTGGCCCTCTTTAGCTGAATTTCCATAATGAAATCCAGTTACAGACATTGGTGCTGCTACAGTTGGCTGTTCACACAAATAAAGAATGAACATTTTTGTCTTGTAAACCAGCCTAGTAAAATGAAAAGTGCAATAGCTACCTACAGAAACCACAAGATTTTTTCCTCCATTGCTGCTTTAGTATGACTGTATATAACTATTTTTACTCCAATAGGGCATAACAATCAAGATAAAGTCACAACTCAACATTTAGGTTACAAATAAGATGTATAAAATCATTTTCATAGGTAGTAACTAACAAAATGAGGATGCTTTCTTTTATGCATAGTATGCTGGAACATCAATAGCTTCATAAAAACAGCTACATGGAACAACATTCACAGTACATGTCTGTGTAAGCTGACTATTTGTATTAAAGATCTAAAAAAATATTTTCGTAATAATACTTTAAGGGTACCAATTCTTCTCCACCAAAATATTTTAATATTTTCCTACAGCTGTAAATGGAGCTGAGCAGAAAACAGTTCCTTGTATCATAAACATTCCTAAAATTTAAAATGTTTTCCCACATCCCATCAGGAAGAAAACAAGCCTTTTAAAAAAGGGACACTAAAGATCAAAGGATAGTCCATATCATCCAAACAACAGCGAGTAGCCCTTCTCATTAAGGAATTAAAGCCACTGGTCACCAGGCCAGGTCCTGAGGCCAGGTTGAATGAGCATGGACCAGTTCTAATGAAGCAAGACAATTAGCACTCAGACAGAAAAGCCTTAGTAGCCACAAAAATAGCTTTAAATTATTACTTAATATATTAAAATACCACTTGGCAAACTGATAACTGACAATCTTGACTGTTCATAACACAACTTTGCCTTTTATGAGCCTGACTGGATTCTGCAGGTATCCCAACTGCTCAGCCATTATTATTATTTTTTAATCAGGCCCAAAGCATCTCCAAATGGGCACTTAAGCACGGAAACACTGCAGATATATAACAAATAGCAACATTTGCTGGAGCACCTGATAGATTTAGAAGCCTTACTCACTTCTAAACCCAGGACCTCAGCATTTTTGTAATGTTTATCTTGGCAAACTTTGCAAATCTCATTTCTGTTTCCAGAAGCCTTCACCATTAATTGCCTCAGAGCCTATACAAGGCGTGATGAGCCTCTGCATTTTCATAAATGCCTTTTCACAGAAAGAATGCAGTTTTGAATATCCTGTTACTGTTCTGTGAGCAGCAGCTTATCATTTAACACCTATCACACAATACTTTTCCTATTTCAGCAGCAATATTGTCCCAGATGCTAAATTCAAAGAAGCCTTTTGATTCTGATTTCTATATCTTTAATTTTAAAGAATTAAAGACTGTTAACAAGTACACTGTTGTCTTTCCTTTTTCTTGGTATGATGCCTGCCTACAGAAATTAAATGTTACGGCCTGCTTCCTTTGACTTACTGTTAGCTCTCTAAAGTTTTCCTGTGCAAAGAATTTTACAGGGTCCCCATCTGTGCAAAAGTTAGCTTCTAAGCATAACAGGCTGTTTTACAGTTGTAATGAATATTCAACCATGTAAAAATAAGCACAGATCAGGAAATAACTATAACTTTCATCGATGATAAACACCAGTCAGCATCTGACAATGCAGTGGGGCCTGTGGGGCAGCAGAGGCCTTGCTGGGACAGTGTGTGCAGAACTGAACCATGAACAGACATTTATCAGCCCAAAATGCCCTGTCACCCTCAAAACTGGCTCGTGGGTAAACGAGAATGCACCACCGACATGAAGCCAAGAAGTTATTGTTTACCCAGCTAAGGTGTTAAAAGTGTTCAAGCATCTAATTAATATCAGACATTAATGAGGCTTCTCTCTAATTCGTTAACACACCTTAAGTTGTCATACAAGCGCATCAATGGCTTCTTCCCGGGATGTCGGCTGTGCCTCTCACTCCTCCGGCCCCGCTGGAGGCAACGGCGCTGCTCGGGAGTGGGGAGGGTGGCACGGAGGGCGGGAGATAACGCCCGGGGGCAGCCCCAGCCCCTCGCCAGGAGGAGCCGGCTGCTTGCGGCAGCTCAGTCCTCGGGCTGGGGCCTGTGGTGCCAGAGTGCAAATGGATGCCCGGCCCTGGCCCGGCCCACCCGGAGCTGCACTGAGCCCGGCCCAGGCTTCGGCCGCGTGACGGGCGATTTTTGGCGCTGCCCGGCGCCCTCAGGCCAAGGTGGAGGCGCTGCTCCTGCGGGGTGACAGCCGGTATCTGTGCTTTCGTCAGGTGGCACCAGGGGTCATGGCTGACACACACAGTCACCACCGAAGACCACAGGGAAGAAGTAGGGTTGCTGCAGCAGAGCGCCTGTTTCTTCCAGCGACAGGGAGGGGCCCTGAGCTCTTGGCCATGTGCTCCCACTTTTGGGATGCCAGGCCAAAACATTTGAAAGATGAGAATAAAACACTCTCATAGGCCTTATACCAAAAACTAATACAGAAAAAGCTGAATTTCCTCTTTTTTTCCCCCTCCCTTGAAGTGCTTTCTGTGTTCCTTTTTGGAAGAAGAGATGTAATGTATTTTCAGAGGGACTCAGCTCCTGCAGGATCCTAAATTGCCTCATTTAATCTACATGGGTACTTGAATCCTCACTTAATACATTAGTTAATTAAGCCACATTAAACCACACAGGCAAAAAAAAAGTGGCTGTGTTCAGATAAATTTAAGGGTCTGATTTTCTGATTTAAAACCACAAAGAAAAGACTTGCAGAGAGCCCAGCCTGGTGCTCCCTCATTAACTCAGCACATTGTGACATTTATAGTTCTTAGTCAGGACTAGGAAGCCAGGAAAACAGGGTTTTACTGGTGAAACAAATCTAGATAACACTGCAGAAAAATAAAGTTTGAGTCCATATCATGAGCTTGCACAACAAGGCTTTGCCTTGTGGGCATTCAGAAATCTCTCCTCATGCTCATGCAAATATTTTCACTTTCACAAGAGGAATTTTTGTGCCGACATTTGAAAGTCCCTTTGCCATAGATGTTTCAGTAATTCTGTCAGTAAGCAGAACTCACAGCTGAGTGAGCTAAATAACCACATCCAAACAGAAGGTAAGCAAGGAAAATGAGTTTTTCATGAAAAAATCATAAACTGGAACAAGATTCTTCCAAAAGTTCAACAAAGTTCATCTTAAACAAATACTAGCTAAGAAAGAAAGGCTATACACAGATAAGCAATAAAACAAGTAAGAGCAGCAAAACCAAAGAAATAATCACTTGGCACAGGTCCACATGTAAGTAAATGCCATGTGGAATGTCAGAGGGCCTTCCCTCCTTTCCCCACCTCTCCAAGAGCTGTATCCTGGCTTCAGGCATCCTGTGCGATAAGCACATCCTTACTACCACATAAATGATTGAAGTTTTAGGGAATAGAAAGGGGCTAAAGCTAGGGTTTCTGAATTTTCTTGGTTTCCTGTTACTGTTTTTGTTTTGTTTGCTGCTTTTATTAGTAACCAAAATAATTTGAACATTATTTCACAAGTATTTAAATTTTGTGTAGGCATTGCTTTCCCTCCTACATCTTAGTTTCTGAGCATTTCAGATCTATTATGCTACCAGTATAATGCAGAAATATGCCAACATAAGGAAAAAAAAAAGTCTTAAACTTAGAATCAAACATCTTGGGCACAGAAAGATGCAAACTGATAGATTAAAAACAAACCCCTCCCTCCTTACCTGCAGTGAACTGAGAGAAAAAGAAAGAGAGAGAGAGAGAGAAAGAGAGGAAGGAGCAAGAAAAAACCCAAGTAAAATTCTTCCAATTTACAAATTCATTATAACTCTTTATTTTGCTATGTCTGTAGCTTAGAATTAAACAAGCTGTTTTTGTTAAGCAAATAAAAGACAAGACACACACTGCTTGTTATCTCTATAAAGAATTAAGGCTCTAGCAGATTTACAGAGGGAGATTTTTCAAAGGATTTTAGGAGTAGTTTCCTCCAAAAACAAATCACGTACTTTTCCTAAGTGTAGTAGATAACACTCGAGACATAGCATAAAGAAATACAATAATCCAAATATATATTGTACTTTTCCTGTGGGTACAGGTAACACTTTGAAATCCTTAAGGCTGTGCTTTCCTTTCATTTACATGAGAAAAAGAAATGGTGAGGGTTTTAATGATGTGTACAAGACCACAGAAGTGCAGGTGGAAAAGAAATCAGTTTCAAACTGTTTCTGATCTTTAGAAATATATTTGTTCTCAAGGCACTTCAACTCAGCATTCTCATCTGTATTTTTAATGAATAGAATTATTATTAATGTTACTTTAATTTACGATTTTGTTCAGCAGCTTTAGAAAGACTTCTCTAAGACTTGGAAGGCATCTTTAGCCAATAGTGCTGAAAAAAACAAAAGCAATCTCAAGATTAACTTACTATGAGATCATGTAAATATTCTTTCAAGAAATAATCAGCTATCTACATTTTAAACTAAATTCAACACTTTTTTTGCCATTAAAAAAGGAACCAAGTTTTGTACATAAAAACAAAAATAGTAAAATGTTAATCTGTGTGCTGCCTTGAATTCCCCTGACTAGCAGCTTGATTGGTTCTGAGCAAGTAATTAGAAGGAAATTAGAACAGATTTTTGTTTCTGCGTATTTTTATTTAACATTAAATTCCATAACATTCAGAAGACTGCTTTAGTGTGTTGCAGTAAGCAAGATAAAGGAAAATTATTTTACATCTATCTTTGAAGTTGTATTTTTTTTATCTTGCTTTTCTCCCTACATATTTACAAAAAAGAAAAGCAGCCTTCTGGGGACTTACCCATTCTCTTTATGGCTTAGCAGCTAGTTTCCTAGGCAGCTTTTGAAAAAGTATTAAAATGGTCTGTTACTAACTTCTGCCCATGAAGAAGTAAATGGAATACAGTCAAGATGTGCATATTTTTTATACCTACTACAAGCTGCTATACACTCAACTTTTCTGCTAACTTGCTTCCTTGTTGTGACCCTTCTACTTTTACTGTTCCACTCTATGGACTTTTTGTTTATATATATATATATATATACACACACACACATCTACACACACACACTTACACATAGTCTTATATGCTATAAATTTGTTGTTAAGGTCTAATTTTCAGAAATATATAGCATTGTATTAAATAATTATTTAATAACAAAAATAACGTACAAAAGCTCATGGTTGAAGCAGAAGTCCAACCCAGAATCTCTGAGGCTTAAGTCCTATGCCCTGTCTGTCAGAGCTGCTCAAAAAGTACATCCTCAAGTTCAAAGGCAGAGCTAACTGAGAAGCAGTAGAAGCTATAATGTTGTAGTACTTTATGCACCCTATTGGCAGGTTGAGTTTTACAGTATTGTTGTACTATGAATAAATACATCTAAACACACACTTAGAAGAATACTAGCTCCTCACCTGGTTTTGTGTTTTATTTCAATAAAGACTAATTAAAAAAACCTGGAAAATACTGTCTTTAAATTATTATATTCTTTTTATTTCTACTGCAGTCCGACATGAACATCAAGCTAACTACTTAAAAAGTAGTCCATTATTGTTCTTATTTTATACCTTTCCAGCCTCATTGGTCTAAGGTAATATTAGAAGTAGAAAAAAAGTCTAGAAAGTTCTGAATCTACTTACTTATCTACTTACTTCATCTACAAAGCAGAATCATTTAGCAAGAGGACTGAAAAGTCAAGTATTAAATTTACAGCAAATAAATATTTCACATAAAAGAAATACAGAAATTTGTGTTCTCTTGTATGTGAGATTAAAACTGAATTTAAAAGTAGTGACATTCAAAGGCAATTAAGTACTCAGTTCCCCCTGCTGTTCAGTAGGAGTCGGATACTTTACTCCCCAAAGCCACTTGGAAAATCCTAGGACTTTTAATTCCCTTTTTCTGTCCTGACAAACTACTGCAATGAAAGATAAACAAGTTAAATTGAGACTGCAGATTCAATTGTATTTCTCAGGAATGGAGGAGTCCAGAGTGGCTAACAGAACTAATCTGTTTGTGTAAGTGATATACGATTAGATGTTTGCACAGTTCTCTGCAGAAGCAAGGCAGTGTTTACAAATGCTAAGTATCATTATATGTAAATTATTCTCTGCAGAATTTTTTTTTTCTGGTGAATCAGCAGCTACTCATTGCTTAAATGATGCTCATGTTCTCAGAGTACTCCTTGATGCCTCCTGAACATTTTTTCCCTATGGAAGATAATGCCTTTTGCAATGCATGATCCAATTCATCTGACAGTCATGGATTGGATGCGCTGCTGAGGGGAGATAATGAGAATTGTGGATTTACAGAACACACTGTCCTCTAAAGCTCTTCTTGCATCTATTTACTGTTTTCCCATATCTTTAGCATCAAATTATGGTCTTTAAACAGATATATCTCAAAGAAGCTCTTTGGCAAAACATTTTTACTGATACTGAACATTATAAAGTTTCATTAAGATTGCATAATAATTAAAAAAATAAATGAAAACTCTACTTCAGGGCAAGAGTAAAACATCTTTTACTGATACAGACCTTGGGGAAAAAACACAGGAAAAGCCTCTGAGAAAGGTAGAAAGTAATCACCCTTTTTCCCTTTGATTCAGCATCTTTCCTGAAAAGCTGGAAACTTGGGTTTGCCCAGGAAGGGAAGCTGGACTTCCTAGACAACTTCATACCTTGAGCTTGTGCAGGATAATGCAGATTCAGATGCAGGATAGACATAGTCAAGTATAAAAGGCAGCAATACCCATTTTCCAGCACTTCTCAGAATCTTCTTAAAAAAGAAACCAAAACTAAAAAACCCAACCCTGTCTGAAACAGGAGAGCTAAAATGAAATGATGTCTTTGTGATTCATACTGGTGAAACGTGGTGTTGCATTTATGCTCTGGCAACCATTTCAATTAACATCCCATCATAGTCATATTCCCCAGATCCTCAACTCCTTTTAACATGGTTCTTGTCAGGTATGCAAGCACCTCAGCCTGAAAGCATGGTCCAAGCTCTCTGTTGCTCAATGTATAACTTCCCACTTAGTCTTATGAAAGTAGGTGTTGACTGCTTGCATCAAATATACCTCACAACTGCACTCTATAGCCAAAAGACCACTAACATTTAGATCTGTGGTCAGTTCCATTGGCTTTCATTAGGAAAACTAATACAATGTTCACCCATACTTAACATAGTAGTTTTAAAGGTGGAGCACATGGTAGTTGAAAATCCTGATGTGTTTTACTACCTTCAACATTCAGCCTGCAGCATCTCTATGTCAAATTGGTATTTGCCAAACTAGCCATAGTGAGTCCACTTTAAGTATTGCAAGTAAATGTAGGAAAGGAATTATCCAGTTCTCTTTTGGAATTCAGTGGCTGTTAAACTACAGCTAGTATCTCATCTGACCCCAAGTTGATCCGTAACCATTCAAGATAACTTGGTTTCAGTATCTCTTACTTAGAAATGTAATTTCTTTTTACAAAAGAGTTGTTTAGACATTTCATCTTGGTTATCTTCAAGCAAAGATACTTAAAAACATTACTTGTATTTCTCCTTCTTTCCAACATTTAGATTTGTACCTGTACGTTACCCCGTGGTGCAGAACAGTGCTAAGCACATTACTTCTCCTCATTTTGAGCCTGAGTGCAGCCTCTAACCTTGGCTTTGAGAAGACCATGGGCTGGTTACAGGGAGTTACAGGAGGTTCTTCCAGTCCTCAGCTGCACAAGATTACAAATAAAGCCCTTCCTTACAGAGATCAACATGTCTCTGTCGGATACTTTCTGGTGGACCTGAACAACTATGCACACTTATGTCCTGTGCCCTTCTCCAGTTCCTTTCATTAACCTGCTCACAAAGACTTTTATCATCTCCATGCTGAGGCACTGATATTAGTGCAAACTTCAAACTTTCTGAATTCAAACTCCCGCTTTAAAAATCACTCCAGACCACTCTGGCTCAGGAATTCACCAAGTGACTGACTGTGATTGTAAGCTTCAGTGCTCATCTCCTCCCCCTCGCTAACAGGGAGCTATTAGCCACTCCGAGATTTCAAACAGGGAGGCTGATCAAAGGCCCAATGGTCACAGCCACATAAACCTACTGAGACTTAAAAAGAATGAAAAATGTGGGCTCAGTGGTATTTTAAAATATGCACATACTTGTTCCTCTTACAGGGAACTGCAGAGCTGAATAGAGGAAATATTCTGTACTTAAGTGTAAGCTTTACTTTTATCTCCAGGTAATTTGGGCAACAAAAATTATGCAGATATGGTGAGTAGCGAATAACTTCAAAATAGATAATTAAACTTACTTATTGTGGAGATATTTTCTCTTTTCCTTTATTTTACCTCTCCTATAGCAAGTTCTGCATTCATATAGGCTGTAAAGCGTAATACAAAGCAGCAAAAGAAAATAGAATAATTTTCTTATACTGTTGGAATAGATAGAAATAGAGCAATAGTTGGAAAGTACCCAAACAATGCAAATCTTAGGACATCTTAAGTGGTGAGACAGAAAAATCCCAGAGTGCTACATAAGTTATTGTATAAAAGACAAAATCCACGAGGTGCAGGCTTTTTGGGCTAGATTTCTAACCTGTACACCCCAATACTGAAGATAATGAGACAGAAAAGTGACATGAATAATGAAGCCTGATTGGCATGTGTTGGAAGCTCATTGTGATTTCTGATTGAACAGCATCTATTTAGCCATTTCTAGCAATTCTCTCAAGTGATTTCACTGGCACCAGCTAGGAATAAGCTTGCATGGCTATTCTTTCCTGGGTTTCCTCTACCAGATGCTTACCCCCAGATCATAGTGTTCCATTTGCCTTTCAACTTGTTTGTACACAGTTAAAGACTAAGACTTGTTTCACACGGTTAAAAGACTAAGTTTGAGAGAAACAGACAGGTAAAAAGCAACAAACCCTGTTCTTGGCTTGAGCATCCAAGGCTGACTGCATGCTTTCCTGCAGCAGGGACAGCCAGCATCGCACCGAGTAGCACGTAGACCTTGGCGCTGCTTCACTCTCACTTGAGGGGCAAATGGGACCCTGGTTGTTATCTTCCCTTTGCTTGCTTAACTACCTCTTGCTTCACGCGATTGAGGATGGATTCATGAATGTTTCAGGCCAGACAAGTGTTAAGGTATTAGCTCGAGAGGCACTTGGATCATACTTCCTCTAGTAATGAGGAAAATACAGATCGAATCAAAATCTACTTTCTGCCTCAGGCAGCAGATTAGCTTAGATGAAGAAGAACATTTCTAAGTAAAAATCTGAAAGCATGAAGACTGAAAGATTGTAGTTGGGGTTGCATAAGACAAATACAGAAATCTTAAGTAAACACTAGACATTTGTGTTATGCCAGTCAGAAGCTTCAACATGTTTACTAAAATTTCTTTAAGCAAGCCAGTATGGCTTGGGTAGCTAATATCAGCAGCATACACATCTCACGCTTTCAGCTACTTCTTACTAAACATGCTAGAAAGATAATTGTAGGTCAAATATCAAATAGAACTGAAAGGATCACTGCAGTAGGGTGACCATCACACATCTCTGCTACAAGCATTCCTCAGCAGTCCAATCATTTAGAGAAATAACTTATGAACTTAAAGAACATACCACAACACCAAGATGGCAAATCAACAGCATGAGATATCTAATGCAAGATTGTACAGAGTTCAGCAACCCAATTCAGTGAGTTGACTTTAAGTCCAGAGACCACGCAGCCACTGTGGTGTGCTAGCTTTCCTACTCTGCTACTCAGAGCTAGTGCAGCACTTCACACTGTGCTGCCATTCATTCCTAAAAACCAGGTTTTTTCTCTTCAGTATCACACTGCATAGTCAGAAGTTCACAAGTCACCTATACCTGTACTCATAACCACCTTTATCCACACTATGAGCAATTATGATTCATTTAGATGAATCATTTATTCACTTCGTCTGAGCAAGAACTGTGTGTTGACAAACTTGGCAGAAAGTTTCTTCCCTACAAATAAATTTCTCTATGTATACCATAGTTTTGAAAACCAAATATGCCTTCCATTTTGGAAAAGACTCATTTGGTTATTTCAGGGATTCATTTAGAATCTCAAGAAGGAAGGAAAGGGAAAGAAAAAATGTGTTAAAATAAATGTCTTGAAATAAATTTTGTATGTTTAATATGAAGAGGGGTTGTGCAGTCCCTAAGCTCTATGTGATGGGCTTGCCACAGTGCTCTTGCAGGGATCCAGACCAATTAGCTGCTCAGGCTTTTTACCTGTTTTGTAGTGGTTAGACTGTTCTCACTGTATTATTCCGCTACTGGTGTGATATTACCTCCAACTCAGGAGGATCAATTGAGTGGTTAGTGGAAAGCTTAAGTTGCATGTGGGACCTTCCACAGCCAGGATTAATTTCTGCCTGTAAACATAATTTGGTTTCCTAAATACCATACTTGGAAGATTTTGTTGCAAAATTAGCTTTGAGCTATGTAAGCCACAATTGCTACTGGAAGACTTAAGAGAGAACATATGCATTTAAGGTATAACATGCACATATCTGTAGCAAGCGTTTAGTCTGATTTTAAAAAGCAAGCCAAAGTGATGTTATCTTTTCAGTTCTGCTTATACTCTACACTAAGTGTGTACAAGTCTAGACTTGAATCAAAAAATATGATAGTTTGTAAACAAAATATGAACAGCTCGGATGTGGATCATGATCCATATTTCTCTTTGACAGTATAACGGCATAGTTAAAAATCCCAGCTCAAGTAGCATGTCAAGACAGCTCTTGGAAAATGAGGGATGAGAAGCAGGAGAGTATCTCTGCAGTGCCCTCTGTGCAGCTGCAGAGGCTCATCCTTCTTGCTGTGCACAACTGAAAGGAGTCCCCGCAACACGCTGTTGGATTATGCATTCCCAAGCAATAAAATCATATTGGGCTCAAGGCTTGCAGAAGTAGACCAAACTTTCCTTTCCAAAGAGACCATACTGAAGACAAGCTTAACACATCATAAGAGCACAAGACATCACGTCTCCACCTCACTTTAAGATTTAATACAGGCTTGTATTTTGGCATTTCTGAAAAAGAAACTAAGTCTACTGCATTTATTAGGAGAAATGTTCATGACTAGGACAAGACACCAGCTTGCTTTTAATAATCCAGACTTGGAGGTACCTCCAGCTATTTAGAAAACATTTCAATTGCTTGAGCAAACTACCAGGTACCAAAGCATTGTATGGAGCTAAAAATATCTGTACTTAAAACTGGCATTTCAGCAAGCATATCCTGGGAAGATACCAAAGATTCAGGTTATCTTACTTTGCATAATAGGCAGTTTTCTTCCACAGCAGAAATATCCATATCCTTCAAGATCTTTAGGCAGCATGCCTGGCTGGAGTAGCAGCTTACTCTACACAGGCATCCAGAAATATCCCACCTCCCTATGGGAATTGAACCTGAAGAGCAGGAAGATCACCAAGGCTGCATAAGAGACAAGCTAGGCACCTTTTTTTAAAGACCTGCAATGACATTGTTCCTTGCACCAACTTCAATGAGCTTCTTCCACCAGGCGAGGGAGAGCAGAGGCCCATAGAATTCAAATTGAAATATCACAGCTCAGATTCACCGACAACTACAAGTTAGTGCCCATCATAGCAACCGGAAACTTAAATACATTTTTAGTTACTCACTCTAGATAGTGATGGATTAATGCAGGTATTGCTCTTACAAGAGTATACTCTGCTCAGGAAATTAAAAAGGAACAATTACCACCCAAAGAATTGTTTCATATTAAAATGGTTTATATCATATTCATGACTGAATGCATCATAAACAGCGCATTAATCCTCAAAAATATATGTGTTCCAATGACTATTTGTTATAGATGTTATGAAGGAACAACTTCAAAGTATTTCACAGTAATCAATGGTGACCTCATACAGGAACACAACAGTATTTTAACCATTCAGTCACTTTATCTGCCAGGCACAAACAAAAGCCACTGGCACAAACATGTCCCTGGCTCCTTCCCACCCCCTTTTTTATTTTTTGATAAACCAACAGTGTCATTCTTTGTGCAGTATGAAGGGAGCAGTTTTAAGCTGCAGATAAACTATGCAACTTCCTAGACAAAGCAGGTAGTAACTTCAGTACAAATAAAAAAGGCTTCCCTATAAAGACACTTGAGACCTACATTACCGATCACAGTAAACATAGGAGAGGTCCTGGGAGAAGCTACACAAGAGCTATACAATGCTCCTGCAGCTGTAATCCAGCTCTGCTGGGAATGCCCACTGCAGAGTGAGCTCCCAAGGCTGACCCTGCACCACCAGACACAGTCCTGCAGTACCTGAGCAAGCGTGATATTAGCACAGCCAGGCAACAGCCCAGCACTCAGCAGACACCAGGAGGGAACAAACCATCCACCTGAGCTTAAATAGGGCTCCTGGGCCATGGGAAGATGGGCAGGTGAGGCTGCTCAGAGCAATTAGGGCTCATTAGAGCTCTCTGGGCCCTGAGAAAAGTTAGGGACAAAGCATGAACAGGACCACAGAAAGAGCAGATCCGTGCTGCAGCAGAGCTGTTCTCCCATCGCTATCCCCCACCACACAAAGCTGCCTACAATTCACTACAAATATAATGGCTACATTATGGATTTGTCCCTGTGTGAATATTCAGTGCTGATTTACAGCGGCAGTGGCAAGCATAAAGACTAAAATACATGCCCATCTTGAAAGAAACCATCTTGTAGATACTAATGTCAACTTTATTAGGGTTTATGGGGTGGAACAGTGGCCAAAGCACCCATAAAGTTCTGCTATGCGAAATTCCTGTGGAACTATTTCATATTCAAAATACCAGTGACAAAGAGAAAGCAGACATCCAAAATCAGACAGTGGCTTATGATAGGTGTTTGTTTACATCACTGCAAACGGGGAAATGCTAACCAGTTCAAATTTTTCACTCCCTTTGCAGGGGTGTCAAAGATCACAGAAGGCTGAAAACAAGCAGAGAACCTAACCCCAAAATGGTTTGTTGTTTATGTTGGGGTTTTGGGGTTTTTTTTTTAATTTCTTCAAAGAATTCCACTGGCATAACTAAAACTAACAAGACCACTTGACTGCTACATGGTACAATTGAAAATTGTTATGTTGCATGAAAAACAACTCAAGAAATGGCTCGGGGAGATACATCATTTAATCCTTAGCACTGTACTTTAACAGTGTACACTATGTAAGACTCACACTTCAAGGGAAAGCAGAGGTTACTTTTTTCTTTCCACAGAAAAAATATTTAAGAAACCCAATCAAAACCAACAACAACAAAACCCCACACCAACAACCAAGCGCCCCGTCATTTCCCCTTTCATACATATTCATTAACTAGTCACACTGGAGCAGAGCTTGGAAGCAAGCCGTATATGCGCCGTGCATACACTTAGACATTACCTGGGCCCCTGGCAGTATGGAGAGACTGAAATATTGCTCATTTTGCTCCCCAAACATAATTACTCATGCCATTGAAGATGTTTTAAAGCCTCTCTCCCTTCATAACATATAGACTCTCATCTCTGAAGACTATGTCAGCTGTAAAGGGGAATGGGGACCCTCAGAAGAAATTCAAATCCCAGAGAAAGGACAGGCTTGCTCATCTGTAGTAACTGAGAGACAGCAAGTAAACTTTGATAAAGGCAGGAGCCACCACTCACTGCCCCCAACTATCTCAAGCTGAAGTGGGAGCTGGGTGACTTTTAATCAACCAGATGTGGACTGCAGAGGCTTGGGCTGGTTTAGAAGTACTGAAGCCATCACAGTGTGAATGGCCTTCATGAAAGGAGGGGAGCAGAGGGAGGCCCACGTTCCCAGCTCCCTCTGTCTGGGTTGAGGCAGAGAAAAATTAAGGCCACGAGGCGCTGGGTTTAGCCCTGAGCCCAGCTGCTGCATTGCATGGGTTGACAGCTTGCTGTCTTCTTCAGTCCTCCGTCTCCTCTTGTGCTGTTTTGTCCATTTGGTCTCTATGTTTTTACCTGACCCACCTGTCTTGAGTCTCCCCTCTGCCAAACACGGAGGAATTTTTTTTGTTTGTTTCATTTACTGGATCTAAGACTTACCAACACACTAGTAACCACCAATACCAAATTATCAATACTCATTTATATAAAACTTTTTTTTCTTCTATTTTGTCTAATCTTAAGCCTCCCAAAACCCTAGATGTACCTAAGTCTTATGCATATTACAAATTGAGACAGCAGAGGAGTTTTCAAAGCTTGACAATGCCTATGGTACAGTTATAAAAGCTTGAAAAACCCTAATTTTGCCTGCAAATTATTAGTTAAGTTTGCAGTGTCATTCAATCTGTAATGTTCTTATACACCAAAAATGCACTGAAGGGAGTAAAGAACCATGGAAAGTTATTAATTTAAATAAAGAACAAGAGTTTATACATAGTCAGTCTTTACAATGGGAAAAAATACAATGAGATGTTTTTAAATTAAATTAAAAGAGTTGTAAGTAAACACAAAGAATATTTTGTTTTTTGTTTACAGAATCATTAGCTAAAGGAAGGAATGAAACTCACAAAGGAAGGGGAATTAACATTTGTTGACATTTTACTGCTTTTAGTTTTTATGTAAACTCAAAGCAATTAAATTATGTTTAAGACATTTTTGCTGTAAGTAGTTTCCATTTACATTCCTAGAAATAGTAATCCAACTATTTTATTGCATTGTTGGGAGCCCTGTAGCAACAGACCAAATATTTAGCAACAGCTCTGTTTGCCATCTCTAGAGCTGGAAACCAAAGACTTGAATCAATTTAATTGCATCAGTGTTTCGCAGCTACCGTACCAGAATGTGTTGTTCTTGAGTTTAAAGGGTCTATTCCTACCTCCCCCCACAGCAGTCTCTAAATAAACCTATAAATCCTTGTTCTGTAGCACATGAATTATCAGTAACTTCAAAATAAATGAAGACAAAAATGGTTGAATATTTAAACGTGTAGCAACTCCATCCCATGATAGATCATTTCAAACCAAAATTCATTTTTTTCTTTGATATCTACTACTGCTATAAACTTCCAGTTTATCATATAACATTACAATTTATGGTATAACCAGCTTGTGTACTGACTATAAACTCTTTGTCAATGCCACCGTAAAGACTTTATAGTCCATAAATAATAGAAGAGCAATAGTATCTATCCTTCTTATTTTGCCCAGCACATCCAGAATATAGGACTCTAAATATATCAGAGGATTTGCTTGTTTTACATACAATATAGGTTATGTAAAAAAAAGTATATTTCTCTGAGTATTTGGCTCACATAAAACTCATTCAAATAAACAGAAAATAAGTCACAGGTGAGGGTCTGCCTTTGTATGTTATAACCCAGGAATAAAAGACACATATAAACAAAAAATCAGATTTAATTTACTACAGCATTCATCTATGGCCAGGGACTACCAAGAATTAATTTCCTTCCTCCTAAATCATTAAAGAGAAGATGGCTTTTCTCCACCTGTAATCACTTAAGGAGGAATTTACTTAGAACTTTGCATGTAACATATCACCTTTTCCTGGTTCTCCAAGATGTACAGATTTGATCAAGGCATAACTTTCTCTCCCAGTGTTGTGATTCCAGTCCCAAATCTGTCACACATTTACTTTTACAGCCCACTGGAGTTCAAGTTATTTAGGAGGGTTTTCCTGACGCTGGGGCAGAATGAAGACAAAGACCTTTCCTCATGTTGCATCCCTTTGTGCTGTACAAGACAAACCAGTAACAACCTCACCTACTGTACTTGCCAGGCACAAGAAGATGCCAAGGTTTGTGCCTCTGGCTTTTCCTGTGCCTAGATTCCCACGGAGGGATGGTTATTTCATTTTTCACTCTGATAGAGAAAGGCAAAATGGCTTAAAACCAAACATACTAGGAAGTGTCACAACTTTAAAGTAGTCTAAATGCCACTTTATACCACTGCCATTTTGTAATGTTATTTACACTGAAGATCATGAAAATAAGATGCCAGTTTGTCCCTGAATTCTGTACCAAACTCCATCCTAGATGTAGCAGGCAAACCATCACTCTCATCCATATCCTCAGACATTCCCCAACACACTAGATTGCTCTCTTAGCACACAAAATTTCCTTGCCCTGTTCTCCTTTCCTTCCAAGTTCGTTTGTTGAGTGTTTTTCACATTATACAGCTCTGTTCCTGCACCCCTCATGGCAGGATGCTCATGTTGTCTCACCAGGGACTGCCCCTTCTCATCACATCTTTCCGGGTGCTGCAGCAATAGACCTTCAAGCACAAAGCCTCCACATATTGATTCTACAAACCAAACTTCTTATTTACGCTTACATGTTCCCTTGATAGATCCCTATGCTATGTTGCTCTCACTTCCTACAAATTGGCAGGCACCTTCATTTATGTTTCTTACTTCTTTTATCAACTCTCAGAGCAGTGCATATCGACACCTTTCTTCCTGAAAAACAGAACGATGGGGTGAGGACAGTGAAGAAAAAAATAATTATGTCCCTCTTTTTCCAAACCTGAGCTTGGTCCCTCACTGGGCAGCAACAGGTCCCTTCTTGGGCGATATATTGCAGTCCTCCACAAGATCACATCCCTACAGCTCTTCTAATCTTAGGTCCCCTTTCAGTGCTGCTGAACCACAAGCAGGCAATGAGAGACCCTTGTGAGTAGATGTAGCACATCTTTAAATGTTGATGTATTCAAATATCTTTATAGAGAATACGACACAATAAGTCTCAGGTGAACCCTTTGGGAATTCAAGGAAAAAGGCTGCCTAATCTCCAGTTAAACAGGCCTATTATCTCTCACTCCCCATGAGAAAGTGAAGCAGAACTGATTTGATTAAGAGCAAATTAACCTCTCTAACACAGCTACCCAGGGTTTTACACCTGTCACTTTAGTATGACAATTTATATTTATTCAAAAAGCCATGAGACAGTAAATTAAACATTGCCCTAATTAGAAAAATGTCATATGTTACAGTGGGGTAGCAAACTGAACTAATTTCAAACAGTTCTTGTGCAAAGTACATTTCAGTATGGCATTAATACAAGTAGAGTCAATATTTTTTACACTGTCACATCTGAGCTGAATGCCATTGTGCCACAGGTGTATATTTAAGTTCTGTCAAGTAATGAGGCTGGACTATATTCAAAGTTCACCATATACCCAAGTTTGTTTAGGAAAAGCCATCAACACCTTAATTACCATATACCCCAGTGTTATTTCTACCCTCTAATGTCACAGTGTAAACCAGCTCTTCTCTTAATTAGATCTGTTGGCACAGCATTCTTCCTTATGTTATTATGGAATAGGTGAAGGGTGAATTCTTCAATAGGTTACAAAACCATACAATATCAAATGTCAAAGTTACATTTTCTTCATCAGATAAATACTTATAGGTGAACCTCAGTGTTTTCAAAAGATCTAAAATTGAACAATATAAATTTTTAGGCATACAGAATATCCCTTAGCTATCTTACAACCACATGTAGTAACTTGCATGCTAATTTCAAAACAAGAATGAGAGAGGCCAAGGTGTGACTGTTCACTCAACTTCTGCTCAGATGCCTTCCCCGACTTGCAGCTTTCCCTCCTCATCGTCAGGGCTGCTTCTCCCTCCGCTGCCCGGCCCAGTGAGGGCCCTGTGCAGGGGCAGACCAGTCAGCTCCCACAGAGCCTCTCCTCACCGCTTCTGTTAATTTTCTCCCCTAATTTCTGTGTGTCTTTTCACACTCCATACATCCTCAGACTTGCATTTGGTCCAGGACATGCTAAATCTACATTCACCTTCCTAGTAATTTCATTGAGAAATTAAGGGAACACGTATGGCAGCATTTATCACAAAAGGATAGTCCCTAGACCTTTCTCCAGAGCCACTGAAGGATGGATCAAGAAAAGCAGTTCTTCAAATTTAATGCAGCCATTATCCCTTATCAGATTTGTTTTTAAATAGATAACATCAAAACCAAAGGGAGCCATCAGGAGCAGAAGTCAAAAAGAGAAATAAGAGATTTGCTGGTTTATAGCTGGAAAAGAGTACAGATCCATTTAACAACTCTGCAAATCTTGTTTTAGCACAAACAAGAAAAGTCTACCAATAATTATGTCTAAAGGTCACTAAGTCAAAAAAGTTCCTCAAAACATACCGAGTGACAAAAATAACCACTATTTTTATGCATTATTATCAAGCTTCCAGGCTTTTCCAGGTACACAGGACCAGTATGACACAGACATCTGCACCATTTTTTGGAATGACCTCGCCTTTACAGCCTGAGTTGTTAGCCAAGTCAGTTGTCATCACTAAACATCCTTTTGTTTCTTCCTTAACTCTTAAGACACAATAGCCATATAGCTTCAAAACTGAAAGACATACATTAGTGAAAAATGTTCAGATTATCTCAAAATAATGCATTACACTGTCTGCCTTGTCACCAACCCTCGTATTCAATGGAGATAAAAATCTGTCAGTAATAAATTGCCCGATTCACTGAATTTTGCTCAATTCAGATTTATTTGTATATATCTCACTCATTTTAACTATATTAAAAATATTTTGGCAATAGTTTAGAAATAGCTGACAGTGCTATATGTGTTGAGACCACGTTAGAGAGTATCTCTGCCATGAAAAAAAAACAGAAACAAAACCAAACCAACCAAATACTCTCCTTAAATTACATCAAGTAACCTATCTTAAAACAGCCGCAAGCACAGCACAGCCTGTGCTTTAACTTGGGATGTCATCTCTGTCTCATCCTCAGTCTTCCCATGGGCTGAGCTGCAGAGACAATTAACAACCCAGGTTGCCTCATGCTCGTTGCCAGTTTAGCCTGAATTACAAAATTCACATGAGCCAACTGAAGTTACAGAGACTCCCAATACTGCAGCATGGGTCTAAATTCATATACCCCCTTGGAAATCTCATTACTTTCCCGAGAAAATTTCAGTATAGTGTTTTGAAGTTGGACATTCTCATTGCCTGGGACTGTTTTTCAGAAAGCTGTATGCTTTCCTGTGCAACCTGCTGTAAGGAACCTGCTTTGGCAGGGGGGCTAAACTGGATGATCTCTTGAAGTCCCTTCCAACCCCACCATTCTGTGATTCTGCAAAAATCGTTATGCTTTTATTTATTTATTTTGGAGACCATGCTTTAGAAAAGTTATGTGGGTAAAAATGTATACTTTCCCTCAGAAGGTCTTTTAACCTACCCAAATCACATATGATTTAGGATAGGTTACTAAAGTACTAAAGAAAATACCAGTGGGGTTACAAAGGTGTCATTTATTTCCCCTCTAAATAACAAAGAAATCAATCCTCGTGCACCCACAAGCTGGACTTTGCCCAACTCTCACACTCGGCGAGGGCTGTGCCTGCATCGCGCCTGCCTCCAGACACCACGCAGCCTAAATGGATTCTGCTCCTGCGATCGCTTCAAAATGGAGCAAACCAGTACCAGCAGCAGCTCGTGTCAAACACAAGCTGTAGCAACAGATCCCAGGAAGAAATATTTATAGAAGACTTTTAAAATTGAAGTTTGCTTTCAGGTCATGATTTGTGGATCATGAGGAAGTGACAGAAATAACAAGGTGGCACCTTATAATTTAATGATTGAATAAAACGGAGTTACAGATTAACTGAGAATAAGATTTAAAACAAAAAAATGTTTTTACATTAGAATTTTAGGAATGTGAAGCCTTTGGGAAGAACGGAATACAAGGAAATACAGAAAGGGCATCTTGTTCATACAGAACATAGATATCATCAGGAAATTCCTAAGGAAATAGTAGCAAAGAGTTATGAGAAAAATAGGCATATCAGCTCTCAGATACAGTAGATTTGCTATTCTTTTTGAAAGAACAAGTTACAAAAAAAGAAAAAAGAAAGAAACTGAGAAACTGTAGAGGTTTCAAAAATAGCTCTTTCCAAAAACCAGAATACCAATCAACAAGCTGTTTTCCTGAGGTATTTTTTAGCCTATAAAAATCAAGTGTTTCTAGAAAATTAGACTGCAGGAAAATACTATAGCTACAATATTAAAATGGCATAGAAAAAAAATAAAGGACACCTAAATTAAGTGATTAATCTGTTTTGTAGAAGTGCATTATCCAAGCATATCAGGTGATTTCAGACTGCAGTGCAATCCATTTCAGAGCTACACGACTTGAATCAATCCAAAAGTTGAAATGTGTATATTAAGCTGGTGCCCTCTGTCTCTCTAACAACAAAATATATGCAGCAGCTCAGTTGATGCTCATTTTTGTTTTCTTCATGTTAAAGAAAATGAGCAGGCAATCAGCTCAGTTTCCCAACCCATCTGAAAATGAATCCTATGAAACAATTTGTTTCTAGCTACACCAGAGAGCTGAACAAGCTCACTGGATAATTAAGTGATGCCAACACAAGGGAGATGCAGAAGTCCACAGGTGCAGGAGGAAAAAAGGTTACAGCACGGCCTGAAGTTTACCTAACCATAAAACCACACTTCATAGACAAGCTCTAAACGTCTTAAATCATTATGCTCACATCCCCAAAGAGACAATCTGATCAACATGAAATTAGCTTGAAAGTCAGGAAACTGAGGTACAATGAACACATCATTTTTGTTTGCTTTGCTGGGTCTCAAAAAATATGAATCTTAATAAAGCATCACAATATGGAAAACATCAGATAGCAATGATCTCCCTTTATTGCCCAAATCCAAGAGCAGTGGCTTCGGAGGAGTACTGAAAGATTAACGATGAGATGATATGAGCAGACAGCACCAAGGCAATGATGCTCTCCTGAGGCCCTCAAACGCCAACCTGATTGGGCATCAGAGGCTCCAGCACTAACAGGGAGGCTCCTCTGCAGTGAGTCACAAACAGGCTCTTTCCTCAAAACTCCTGGAGTACTTGGCAGCAGATTATGGGTACTGCTGTCCTGGGTGGGGTGTCAGGTTGAAGGCTGGTTATCATCAGAACACTGAAAACAGTCAATGGCTGTTGCAGGGGGCAGAGAGGCAACACACAAAACCCCCTGACAAAACACTCAGCTTCCTAAAAAAGGAGAAAACCTGCCCAACATGTACTTTTGTTGTCCTTGGAGACAACTATGATTAGTCAAAAGCTAAGAAATTAGCTTTAATAAAAGAGAAGTGTTGGAACAGAGCCAACAATAACTTTTTATGGTTCTGACACTGTTCAAAGAACATGCTGAGTTACCATTTCAGTGTTATGTAGGATGCAGTTGGAATTATATAATCAGATACATGAATCCAATATGATCCTTCACAAGCAAAATCAGCAGCATACCATATGTTGTATATCCTAAACACTAGTCAAAATAGCCTCATTTCATTTGACAGTACAAAGAACTGTCTGGATGTTGCATCTTTTCTTGGCAGACCAGATAGACTTATTGCTGTGTTTGTTTCAAGACAAGAAAATCACATCCTGCACTTGTGTTACAATCATGAAAAGAAGACAAGCTGGAGAAATATTTATAATATTCTTTGCTCTGGGTTTTGTGGAATTTAATATTCACATTATATTTTGGTCATGAAGGGTCAAACCTATACGCTTTCTAAAAGCAGACAAACAGCTTTTCTCACACTGAGAGTGCAAAACTCAATATTCCAGAGGCTATTGCACAAACTCATATTATGAGATTTTTATTTATTTAAAAAAAAAGCTTTTGGCACATTCTGAATGTAAATAATGAGTTGTGTAGAATTATTATTTAGAAAATGGAAAGCACTAAATATCAGTATTAGAGTCACGGTCAAGGTCCATTGTGGGAAGCAGTCTACAAATACAAAACAAGTACCCACTACCAAAAGCTTACTCTCTGCACAGCTGATAAATACCATCTATTTTATTCTCTGGTGAGTAAATAATGGGATTATATTAACTAATTTCTTTCAGGGAAAACAAAACAGACCACCAACTAGTTGCTCTTCAGTACCTTCGTTATCACCTGCAGTCACAGCAGCCAAGCAGACCATGGTGCAGGCTCTGCCATCTCACCAGTGGCCACACCTCAGGCCAGCAAACCCATTGCTGTTCTTATTTGTTAATAAGAGTTTTGGCAAGTATCAGGTTAAATTGCTTTGGGTTCACATTGGTGACAGAGGTGATATTCTCCCAACCCATGGCCTATACATTTTTAAAACAAATGCCCATAGTTAATAACATAAAACATGTAAAGATTGAAAATCTGAAGTTAATATTGGGCTTATATTGGAAGACTTACTGCTTTTTCTTGTGAAAAATCTAAGTTGATTGACCCAGATTTAGATTTTTCATTTAATCAAATTTAATCCAGACAGCAGGCAAAATTTTCCCATTGATAGAAACTAATATTTCTTCTGACAGATTTTTCTTGGAGGGTGGGGGGGAAGGCAGATGCATCTAATTACAGACCCAGATTTGGGGACTTCAGGGTTTCAAGGGATGAAAGACTGCTGCATATAAGAAAGAAATTCAGGTTAAATGAATACGAAAGAGAAGTGGGGCCAGGGAAAAGAAAGTGGGGAGGGAGCAAAAAAACAGTTATACAAAAATAAATGGAGTGTAGATTTTTGTAAGTAATAAAACCAGATTTTCAAAATACCTTGTGGCAGATGTAGCGAAGTGCTGTGGAGTGGTATATTATTACTTCTTACATGAATGATCTGCTAGGTCTACAGCTGAGGGCAAAACAGGCAGACAGTGTTATCCATTGCAGAGTCTTTAATGAGACAATGTGAAGTTCAAGTTGCACACGACACAATATTTTCTCCCCTGTTCAATCTATATTAAGTCAATACTCTGCTAAAACCTAACATTTGTTGCATTTTTCCAATTTAGTTTCTGTCAATGTCCCCTAAAAGTGCTGAGCCTATCAAGCTGACATCACCCACACAAATTTCAATAACAGTGCTGGAGTGAAAAATGCCATTAAACAGAGGCTGTGCTTTGAGGAAACAGCTCAGCCTCTCATTCACTCTACACCTGTAAAAGCTTGTCTTTTCATCAGGAACTGTAAAAGTCTACAAGATGCACACTACAGCAGTGCTCTGAGGCTCCCTTCCCTTTTGATTGATAGTGTGGCAGGAAAGGATCAGGAGCATTCTAGCAGATGGCTGTAATGAAGACTAACCAAAAATTTTAACCAAGTATACACAGAGCTATTTTGATAGCTGCAGAGCTATGTGAACTGCTACATTACACACACAGCTGCCTCCTGTCCCTCCCGCTTGATTTTTAATTCTTCTTTGAAGGTTACTGATACCCCGAACTTTTCTATCTTCAGCTGACTACACAACCAAAGGCTTTTTGTTGTACTCTTTTTTCCTGCTGTTTTTCATTCTGGAAGATCCTGCAACACACAAATGACTGCAAGCCATTGCTAGAGGATGCTTCACACAAAAACATATGGGGGAAAGCAGTGCAAATTGTTCCTCTTCCTTTACTACAGCACCAAAATAGAAGCTGCCCTCACAAGAAGGTTTATACTAATGCCTGCAAACTTACAGACACCTGCTAGTGATACCTCTGCCTCTTATCCCCCTCATCAAAAAGACCGAGTTGAACAAAGAAATATGCTAACAGCAACAGTTCTTTATAACTCATCATAATTTCAGTACATTCCTCTTTAAGGAATAGAGAATATTCTCTTCATGATTTCTGCTTCTGTATATCTATGGGTTTCTATAACCAATGAACCCCGACTTGATACAGATGAACCCAGTAAGTGAGCGAGCACTAATTGGAAGATAGCAAATCTAACAGTCAGGCAGGCAAATTATACTTCTTAAATTTGTTGAGAAACAGTGGGCCCAACTGCCAACAGTAGGGCCCGATTTCCCAGGACTTAACCTTCTGATGCAATGGAAGCAGAGTTCAGGACAAGAGAGAAAGGAGGCCAATGGCTCGAGCAAGCCTGGGTGCCCATTATAAGTGGACTTGGGATGATTCAGGTCATGCAAAGTATGGTGAATGCTCTAATATATTTTAAAATAGTGGTTAACTGAAAACAAACAAAAAAGTAACAAATGGAAAAATATTTTGTACCATAAAGAGAAAAACTGCTGATTTGTATGGTATAAGTGTATTTTGTGTTAAAGGACATAGCAAAAATTACAAGAGTAGTGAACTACAAAACAGATATCTAAAATGAAAAAAGCAGATTAAATTAAATGGGGGAAAACAGCTCAAACTGTAAGTCAGACCTAGCACACACACTTACAACAGCAACACCTTAATCTATGTCGGATCCACTAACACACTGTCTACTCTTCATATTCATTAGGACAGGCACAAATTTGATATATACCTTCCAGCTCAAGTAAATAGAGAGGGACTGCCAAATTTGTCTGTGTAAATCACAGCAGTCATGTTTTTATCACATCACAAAACATGAAAGAAAAGATTACTTTGAGAATATAGCAAAAAGGAAAAAAGGTCAATTCCTGAGTGCTTTTAAGATGTCACTACATCTGTAGTGATTTACTGAAAATACGAACCAGTTATACTCAGATATGAAAAGACTCACAGACAAAACCTCAACAACTCATAGGATCAGCCAGCCAAACTCAACCAGGTAGTAGTGGAGCATGTAGGAACTGGTATGATTGCAGGTTTTAAAATGCTGATTTTGCTCCCACTTTTCTTTTTGATTACACAAACTATGTTTTAAAGTAAACAGAATGTGGAGAGGTGTTGCTAAAAGCTGTTGACACAGTACAAATGAGATCACAAATTAGAAGGGATGTGCCAGTTAATGAACACAGAGCTGTTGATCAGTGTAAAACTGTAAACTCTAAATATTCCTCACAACATTTTTCTTAATTTTCTTCAAGGAACTTCACTGCTTGGACTTTCATATGTTAATTTGACTTACGATGCCCCTTATTTGTGTTTTAGTATTATTTTTCTCAGAGGCTTAAATATATTACTATGAGATTATGTCCCTTCATACTTACAAAGTAGCTGGAAGTGTTATGCATACTTACTTTAATAAATTTGTAAATTAAAAACATTAATTGTGGTCTGCTGGGCACTTCTGACATTATTTAATGTACCAGCACAAGTGTGAGTACACACAATATCATTAGCTTTGACAAGCAGCAACTCTTCACAATCCCTCCTACACCCATACGTTAAAGGTGGTTAGAGTTTACAGAAGTGTACTGCAGATATGCCTTTGCTATTCACGAATGTTTTGATATCTTCTGTGTTTAATCCTGATTAATAACTCAGGAATAAGAGGTTTCTCCCATTCTACAGAAGTTCTGTGAGCAAACATGCATATATGTATATTTATATATATATATATATAATGTGTCTATGGATAATATCTACCAAAGATACTTAAGTATTATGGAGAAACAACATTAATATTTGCAGATATAAAAGGATTAAGAAGAATTCACTGTTTCTGGCAGCCAGACCAAGAATTTCTGGATTGTTAACGTGAGTCCCAAATTAGAACAGAGTGAAAATATACACTAAAATTTATTTGAGGAATAAGGATAGTTTCATAGTCATATTTTTAAAGAAATGCCTTTCACCTTTTATTTGTTTTTTAATCATGTAGACTAAGAAGTTTTTGTATATGTAATCACTAGTTATTAAGAATATACTTATTTTCCATTCTAGGTATCTTCTGTCCGTTTAAATCGTACCTGTTCTGCAATGCAGTAGTAGTTACTTCTCTATGTGAGTACTGTCAGATTCTCTGTCTTCCTCTACAGCATTTACTGTGGTAAGTGAAGAATGGAAAACTTGTTTATCCCATCTAGCTATATCACTTCCATAAGGAAAGATACTTTGCCTTGATGATGTGGTAGTACATGGGAATCAAAATGATGCAACATCTCTAAAATAATGGAGCAAGCAAAGGTCAAGGATTCTTACTGAATTTGAAAGATTACAGCAATAAAGGTTTTAGAAAGCACTCTGGAAGTTGTATGGAAAGGATATCACTCTCCCCTAAATTGTATAACTATAAAAGCTAACCTACTGCATCAGCAAACTGCAGCTTTTCCAAGATAAAAATAAATCTAAGGATCCATGGAGAAAAAAAGGAAAAAGTTCAAGAGTGGGAAAACACCATTATTGGTCCCTTCATCCTTCCTGACAGAAGAGAAATATGAATATGATCTCATGATCCAGAGAATATGAAAAACAAGTCCTGATACTGGGAATTTGTTGCATTTTACCCCACTCCCTCTCAACTGGCTGCTAGCCTTCTTATGGGAATGTTCATCTTATATTTGTCTTATAACAAATTTATTGTTACCTTTCCCTCGCTCCCTCACCCCCATTCTCAAGAGATGGATGAGTTTCAAAACCACTTGCATTCGACTCCCCAATAACATATTCTTGTTGTCATGCCTACAAGACACTGCTGGAACAGGCAATACTGAACAAGGCCAGTTTTCTTCATGCTTCTTAAAAAGAACAATGAGATGATGGAGAATTTTGCCAAAGTAAGCACAGCCAGACTTTATACAATAAATCTGCAACATATTTTTTGTCAGTAAAAACAAACTTCTCCACTTTGGAGAGATGAGAAAACAAAACCAAACAAAAACCCTTTAACAAATTATTATAAAATAGAATTAACAGAAGCAGAATTTGGAAAAGAAACAAAAGAAGCTGGAGGAAAGAAACCTCAGCATTGCTTTTACCCTAATAGAAAAGATCTCAGTTTTCAAAGGCAAAAGGTAATGCAGTTACAATACTAGATAGAGACAAAGTACTTCGCCTTCAGCCTCAGTTTATCCACACAGGAAATGGATTACTGCTCTGAAAGCTGCAGCATTTTCTCTTTACTGAAAATGTTCACATTAAGGTAAGAACCCTGTTTCAAGCTTATTTATAAAGCAAAAATAAAGTTAATGCATTTACCTCTTAAGACACTTGTCAGGTGTTAAAAAAGTTAATTCACAAAATGTTCACTGATGCTAAACTTGTATTGCAACCTAATGCTTCAGTTACCACACTGAACATAAAAGCCTACCATATTATTAATCTTCAATTTAGGATGGAAGGATTTCTGCTCATCATGCAGAACTCCAGTTATGATGTGATTTCATTCCAACAAAATACACTTTAATTGTGATTCCATTAAATTAGAAATAGATGGTTTTGCCCGATATAATGCTTTGATGTCTACAGTTTCAATGCTAATAAAGGCATTATCACCACAGGTGCACATTACATTATGTTCATTAATTAGGGCATGAATTAAAAATTTTCCAGGCTATACTAATTCTCAGTCATTTAGATAACTCCTTCAAGAAGGGAAAAAGGGGCTGACATGATAAAACAAGTTAAAAGTTAAGGAAAGAAAAAGAAGAACATTGCACTGTGGGATAACTTCTGAATCTTGTTGGTTCAAGATGCCAGCAGACTGCTCAATGCTTTGGGGTTTTTTTCTCCTTATTTGTGCCATTTTAACTTCAGAAGAGATCAGACAAGTTATACTCAAAATCTTGTTATGGGCAAAAAGAAAATTCACCTTGTATGTCCAGCCAATGATCTGCTAGTACTGTAACTGAAATATTAACACTCTAACCAAAGAATCATTATTAGCCCAGATTTAATAATTAAAAAAAGAGAATGCTATTACAGAAACAGTCTCAATAACACAGTAGTAATTGTTATGCATGCAATACTAGCATCTAGCCTTTTCCCAATGTTAATCTTGCCGTCCCAGCACCCCTCTGGATCCTAAGGTCAAAGGCACCAGTCTTCCTCAAGCAAAATCATCTGTGTCCCAGCTTCCTCACTGCTGTCTGTATAGAACCCATGTTATAACACACAAAGATAATCAAACATGAAACAAATCAGGCACAGCCACCTGGCCATTAGAAAAGCTTCTGTTACAGCTAAGCCAAGGCAACACAGAGCTCCAGGCACACAGAGGTGGTTTGTTGGAGCCAGCCTGACCAGCAGGCCCTGAGGCCTTGCAAACTCAGTACAAAGCCTGTGGCCTGCTGCTAGCAGGGACATCACCGTATTACTGGGAGAAAGCTAAATCTCATGTTAGTGTAGTTTCTACAGAGACTAACATGACTCACTAACATGAACTAATTAATGAGAAATACTGTGAGAGAAAGTGAAATAAGAAAAATCTTGGTGGTAAAATACAACAGCACCTAAATGAGCTTCACTTTGCTATTGACTGTGCTCTTAACCTCAGCCATTAAACAGCAAACAAGGGTTTGGCTACTCAAACCATTTGTCAGACATTGTGTTGATATTTGTTTTTCTAAACCAGAGAAGAAAACATGGTGCAACTATAACTATACCTTTCCATAGCAGGGGTAAGGGTATAAAAAAACATTAATATTTTACTTTTTTTCTGCAGTATGAAATAAAATGTTGATGAGGCAAAATTTTGTTTGCCCCATGTCCATCCTTCTAGCACCTACCACTTACCCCAGAGGTCTTGAGAGGAGGAGGCCTGCAGCTTTGATGCTGTACCAGCGATCCCTCACCACTTTAGGTGGGCTTTAGCACTGTAGAAGAGCAGCACGATCAACCACACTGCTCAGTTGCATGATAGCTTTGCTAAGAGTTTCGGTGTTCAGAATTTGGGCTTTTTTTCCAGCACCTCAGTGTGCTCAGGACAGAGGGCTGTGTGTTCTGCCAGGCAGAAGCCAGGCAGGCAGGCTCATACTACTTTTTTTAGCATTTCCAATTACACATTGATGGTTGTTGTGCATGGTTGTATATGACAAAAATTGAGAGTTGACAAAAGAGAAATGGTCCAAAAAGTTTAGGTATGAATGAATTGGCAACACCAAACAAGAACAGCAGGGAAAACAATAAAAGCCATTACAGCCTGATAAATTGAGAAAGCCTTCAGTAATCCACAATTTTGATGGTAAAATTTTCAGAAGCTGTTGACTGCATTGGCAGGCAAAACACATTAACTTTCTGTGGAGTGAGATTCCTAAGCAGGTGAATCGTGTTCAAAAATGAGACAAAGCTCACTACATCTTTCAAGTGCTTTTGAAATTTTTCCCCACAGTTACTTGTAGTTCTCCAAGTCAGATGTTGAGGCAGACCAGAGGGACAATGGTCATTCACGTGGTTTTACTGGGAGGACCATTTATTGTCACAGCATGAAGCCAAGAGCTCTGGCATGCCACAGGCACAATGCAAAAAACCAATTAGTGTCTGTAGAAACTAGTCCTTGTGCACATCCCCATCACCATTATCTTTTAACAGCATCTTGATTGCCAAGGCATAAGTATCACTTATCATTCACAGAAATCTTAAGTTTTGAAGTGGTTATTCAGATTTCTCTGCCGTATTTTCTAATAGCTGTAATGCATTTCCATGACAGGAGCAAACAGCTTTAAAATAATGTCCAGCAGTCAAAATTTCATTGCATAGACTCTGGTTATAAACCACATTACATGTAGGCCAACAGTACTTCAGCATTTCACAGATAAACATACACGCTCTTTATCCTTAACAGCTATGTTACTCTGAGGAGGAAAAAAAAAGTAGCAGCAGCTTGAGTGGCATTAAAATGAAGGGAAAGTGCAAATAAAATTCAGATTTATTTCAGTTTCATTTCTGCTTAACTGCAGTTATTCATAACATCTAAATGCACATTCACTGCAGTTTCTAGGTGCAATATAGTAGTTTTTATGCAGTTAAAATGAGTTTATGTACAAGAGAATTGCCACAAGCCTATTCAAAACTGCTTTGCAAAATCCCTTTTCCAAACCAAGTTGTATAGTAATAATTCTATTTGTGTAGTGTCAGCTGGCCCAGAACTACAAATTTTAAATTACCATGAAGAAAACTAGGATTAAAAAAAGATATTTGCAGAATCCATATGAAATAGCTAAACATACCACATGCATTAAAAAGAGGAAAAAGTCATAAGAAACTATTCTTGCTTTGCTTGGAGACACGCCTGCAGCATAAGCATACATTTGTATTCTTAAACCTGATGCATTTCTCAATTATCACACCTTAAGATTTTTAAAGCCCCCAAGCTCAAATTATTAATCATAATTTGCATGTAATGCTCTTTAATTTGTTTTATGTGCACTTACAAAGACAAACTATAAAGATATTAAAGCACTTCTATGATACTTGCTTTCATCTTGGTTAAAAAGCTTTTTCTATAGAATTTATAAAATATTGGAGAAGGCCCTGTTGCTCTCCATAGTCTTCCACAAAGACATTTTCTTTTGGATTCCCCAAACCTCTTTGCATGGTAATTTCAAAGATGAGGGAATAATCCATTCAGCCTTACTTGCCATCCATGGAAGGAAATGCAATTTCTAGAATCAATAAGAAGTTCAATTTTATGAATCCCCTAAACCATCTCTAGGAATAGCCTATAATTTTAAACTCACTTGATAAGTGAGCTTAAGCTGCACTTCAAATGCAACCAACCCTCGTGAAGTACCAGAGTCACACATGGGAAGTTAATTATCTGCACTTTGGTTGCAATTGGAGACCTCAAGTGAGGTTGTACAGAGCATAGTACAGTGTTATTTCAAATACTCACTGAGATGTATTCTGTGCTCTGAGGAGTTTACAAAACTGCTAACAGAAAATAAAGCAAGGAATGAAGAGCCAAAATAAAAAATGGTGACAGAGTGTCAGGAGGAAGTTGAAATCAGATTCACTTGTATGCCACTTATGAACAGGAACACAACACGCCCTACTTGGGTCACTAAGCACAAAAACCTTCAACATCCATAGTCACAATTCCAGTTCAACGAGAGCTGTGTTGTTGTTTTGATTTTGGTTGGTTTTTTTCTGTTTTTTAAAAAAAAGTGGGGATGCAGGAAGAAGCTTAGTCAAGATGTTTTTAGCATTCCTACTAGTTGCAACTAACTAAAAATTGTGCAAAGAATCTCAACTCAGAAAATGATCAATCGCTCCCAATCATTATCTGAGCAGAATATTAAAGACATGCATAATAAAGTAATTTTGATTAATTTTTGAGAAGTGATGGCATTTAGCGAGATTCAGTAAATTGTCCCTTTCAGCACTAATAACATGTTCATAGCTTTCCCCACCAGACGTTCCATAATGGCAATATAATAGCATTGCAATGACAATTAAATGATTGCATATTTTAGGGCAATGGAGGGTATCCACTAGGGCATGAACCATTAGCAGAATGGTAACGTTGTCACAGGAATTTTCATGCTTTGGCACAGCAACTGGTAAAGCAGAAGCACTGGAAGAGAGCAGGTATTGAATTCTTGTACCATCTTCTTGACTTAAAAAGGCAGAAAAAACAGAAACCGATAGTGAATCTTAAAATATCTGACCAAAACTGAAGTTTGCTTTCAGCCCTTCCTCCTCCTCCTCCTCTCACCCATCAGAGAGGTTCACCTAAGACCACATGTAGGCTTTGTTGACAGTTCAGACAAGACAGCAGAGAGGTTTCCCCTCTTCTCTTCCCCAAATCCTGGCTGGGAGCTCTCTCAAAGGCTGCCCTTCCCATTCTCTCCTAGCCAAACAACTGGTCTGCAGCATGCACTGCAGATGGATTTGCAGTAACACCAGGCTGTACAGCTGCGTGTATCTGCCATACACTGCTGGAAGGAGACTTTAATTTAAAATTTAGTGTTAGTGTAAAACACTTGAACTGACAGCCCAGGAAATAAAGCTCTCCGTTCCAGGGCTGCCTACTGAACAACGCAAGCATCTTCACAGGGCTTCGCTCCTGGGGCTCCAGAGCAGCCATTTTGGAGAGGTAAGCTGATCTCCGCTAGACATCAGCGACCTTCTCCTGTGTTTCGCTGAGCTTAAAATCAACCTGAAGTAGAATCCAGTCTGACACCAAAGGACTGGGCAGCTCCATTGTTTTTCAGCAGTTACAACCAGCCCTTGGGTAGCAGCTACAGAACAGAACTACTGTCTCATGCAGAACATCATCTGCTGGCAGAACTTTATTTTCTGATATAAATGGCCTGGGAAATCCTTCCCAAACATGACATTTATTTATGAAAGTGAGGAAATGTAACTGCAAAAGGAATAAAAGGGAAAAAAACAAAATTATTTTGTGGCTTTCTACCCAAATTAATGCATCTAACCTTCTGCACTAAGAATAAGGACAAAGCTAACTGCATTGAGTGTAGATGATTCCCAAAGAGAGTTCAGACTCAGCATAAATCTCATCACCACTGGAATTCACTTTTTAATACTTACCTCGGGTATTGCAACAAATGGTTCAGTGCAAAATGCAAGGATAAGTTTAGATGCTGTCAAAACAAGAGTTATCTCATAGATCTAAGTTTACCTCCCTAATGCATAACTGCAGAACTGCAGAAAGCACTGACATAAGAAAATGCTCAATTCCATCATAGTAAACATCATTTCAAGAAAGCATATACATTTTTCATCCTTTGCTTAAGAAAAAAAATGCATTAAAAAAGTGAAACAGCAATCACAGAAAAAGAATATGGGGGAAAAAACCCATAAGCATGAGAGAATGTTTTTCTTACTTTCTTCCTATTTGATTACAGCTGGAGGATAGAAACCGAAAGACATTTGTTATATTGCTGCATAATCCCATTTGCAATGATCAGTCTCTGATGTGGCAGATAGAAGGGTATATTAGAATGCCTTTAAGTATTTGTTATCCCTTTATTTTATATGTACAACTAGTGACTGATATCCTGCTGACAAAGTATTCCATAACAACTCTGGAAGTGTTTGTGCACATACATAGACATACATCCAGTATATCACATGTGATCCCTAGAAAGCAATTCAACCAGAATTAAGAGCACTTAAAATATAAAATAAATAAAACTAGAACTTTGACCTTGTGAAAGAGGGCTAGTGAAAAATTGATCCAAATATTCTTCCCACTAACCTACAGGAAAGGAGGTAGTATTTCCCTTTAGCAAAGGAACGTACATACCTCAGCACTGGGTCTGAAAGACAGAGCAGCAGTCCCATCAAAGAAAAAGATACATGCAAGTAACTGAACAATATAAATCCACATAATCTGGATAATCATGTAATTTACGTAAAAAAATGTACACATCAGTAAAAAGCTCACTACTGAAAATCAGGAGAAAACTGTTAAAAGTTATCCAAGAAAGCTTTTGAAGATATTTACCACACTTCAAAAAATCAGATGTAAATTCATTGGAGTGGCAGCTCTTCAGGGCCATAGTAACCACTTACTTTGTTTAACACTGTGCCAAAGGAATCTTTAAGAAATGAAATGGCTGTCCTCTACCAAATCAGTGCAATAATTGTTCACAACCTTGTTCAGAGAAGGGCTGGGCTCAGAGTCCACTTAGGTCTCTTTCCAGTCAATGTAACATCCTCATAAACCACGATCTAAAGACTGCAATCTTGGTCATCATATTAGTCAGTGCCTTTCCTCCCTTATTAGTGGGAAATACAAATTACACTGTTTCAGTCAGAGGATATTGACACTGAAGAAAAGCAAGTCAACAACAATCTTCAGCTCATCAAAAAGGAGGTACACAAATTAATGTCTGCCATAATAGAGAGACATCCTGCTTATTAATGACTAGAACTTTTCTTCTAGAATAAAAAAATTGAGGCTGGAGTCTATTCATTATATGAAAGTCACTCTGATTTCAGAACTCCCCTTTCACATGTCTCTTCCTAATGTGCAAAACTTAAACTATCTGGAGATGCCTCCTGGGAATTGAAGCCTGCAACAGTATTCAGTGGTTTTTTTTCTTTGTTCTCCAGTAGCTGAAGTACTATAAAAGTACTTTGGAACTAAGAGTATCTCCAGAACAATAATGCTGGAACAACAAACATCTGCTGGTAACATAGCTTGGATGGCATTATTTATTTATTACTTGAAAGGAATACATAAGAACCCAAACTCCTATAGTCTATTCCTCTCTGCATGCTACTAAGCTCTTAAAAATAGTCAAGTGACAGGAGAGAAAGTTTGAAAGAGGTTGTTTCAGGCCCAACATGTCTGCTAAGCATTAAAGACTGGATCAGGTGTCTTGGCATATGGGACTCCCTGAGAGATGTCAACACGTGATTCTACCTAGCGAGAAATAAAGCTTCCTAGACATGCAAAGCCATCTATCACACTCATCCAAAGAGAAACAGAAAGAAGACTGGAGAAGAGCAGCAATTTGAGAACAACATGAGCCCTTGATGGCTTCCTAAGTAAATAGCAGGTGTTAAAATAGCTTTAAAAAAAGGAACAAACAATCCCCAACACACACCCCATTTTAGCAATAACTTAATGGAGTTGATGGAATAATTTTTTAGTTTTCCTTCCATACAGCTTATGTTGCAAACATGTATTATGTAGTATATTTTAGACTAATAATCTAGGATCAGTAAACAAGTCTCTAAAGGACAGAGCCCACTGAAGAACAATAGCAACCCATTAAAAAAAAAAGCAGCAACAAAAGAGGATAAATGCATCCAATTACCAAGACAAATATTGTTTCAAAGCAACTCAGAAACTTTGCATGCAAATCCTTTATCTCTAGGAGAACAAAAATAAATATTTACTGTGTGCCAAATAAAATTAAGAGGTATTTGGCACTGAAGGAAGAAAAGCTGTCTTGCATATGAGCTCTACAGTGCCTCTGTTTGGCTGCTAAAGGTACAAATAACTTCACCACATCCAACTGTTCCATTGTTTCTAGCACAGAACACCAGGATTAATCTTAAAAAGTACCTTAATATATCCTGATGATTTCCAGCACACAGACAACACTGCAGAAACTTCATCACTACACAACTACATACAAACATGAAACAAAGTTTTTTAAAAGAACCTACCATAGATGCTGCCTATTTTCTTTACAATGGCCCACAGAGAACTGAAGCCTGGTAGCTTATCAACGGCACTCAATTGCCTGAATGATGTGATTGCACACACCTGCATCTCAATTAAGCTCGTTTGCTGCAGTGAGCCTACCTCACCCATTTTTAGATGTAAGCTGGGCAGAACTGATTTCAAGTTGCCCCCCCAATCATTACAAAAGATAAGACAGATTTTAAAACATTCAAAAACTTCAGAACAAAGATCTGATTTCTGCCTCTGAAAGAATTTCCACTGTACACGGTGGGTGCAACATAGCTAACATACTGAAGACAGTTTGCCCTAAAACTAATGATGATAGCTCAAGTTAAGCTTGGAAGAAGCAAAGAAACTCTCATGAATTTCATTCAGACTGTTCCAATAAGCATCTCCTTCAAATTTGGCACAATTATGGAATAAGCAAAACAATACTTGGGCTGTCATTTCTACAGCTAAAGGGGCAGAAAATCTTTTTTTCCTAAACCATTCCTTACCCCTTAAACTTTGCTTATGGCAGTGCATTCTTTTAGTTACATAAAGAGCACATTTTAATTATTTAGATGTGTTACATAAGGAAAGATGATGGTTAATGCATTTACTGTGCATGTGCAAATTAGTTTGGCACCATTTCTATTGCCCTAGCTTACAAGTTCAGAAATACTTCCGTGACATCTCTCTCCCCAATTAGTTCTTATGTCTCCTTCATTATTTCCTCATCATCTAATTCTCTAATTCATTGTCTTCATCTTTGAAAGTAGGACATTTCTTCTCAGGGCCACATTATGTAGCATGCCCTGAAGACCTGGCACACATTTCAGGGCATTAGCAGAAAGGCAGCTTCTTTGCTGTAAATATACAAGTAATGCATTTTTAAGGCCTCTAATAGGAATTTCAGGACTGCCACATTCTTTTACATGCTATAATCAAACATACCTGTGTTGCATTAACACAACTTTATAATTGAGAAAATATGTGCCTTAAAAAAACCCCCCATATTATACATGAACTCTATGTAGCCCAGTAAGGTAGAAAAGTAATGAGCTGTATGTCCCATTTTTCTATGGAATTACAGCAGGCTGGAGAAACAGGTTTTGAAGCCTTGCCATTAGGAAACAAAGAAAAGCATCACAGAGCATTTCTAGCTCTGGTTAGGGCAATATCTTGGGTTTAGAGCTCGGCTGTCACAGCTGTGGCACCTGGCCAAAGACTGAAGGTCCATGCTAGATTTCATCTACATGAACACAACCTGGATACATAAAAGGCTGTGAAGCACAAGTCAGTCCTTCAGGGCCACAAGGTGACACAGAACACCGTTAACCACGTTTCTGAGTGCTGGGTCTGCCCACACACAGCTCTGGCCACATCTTGTCAGTATTATGGGATTCAGGACTGTTTTCTAATACGGTGCACAGTGACTTGAACCTGTAACAACAATACCTCCCTATGAGAGTTACCAACTACAGGTGCTCCACAAAGAAGCAAATCTGGGAGATTGGGGGAAAAACTCAAATTTGAAACAATTTCTTGTCAGGAAATATGGGGTGAAAAAGTGTTTATTTTTTTTTCCTTTTTCCTAAAGATTTTATTTAAATGAAAGGAGAAAGCAAGCAGAAGTCTTTTAGACATTGTTAATAAAAAAAATAAATATATTTACATGAATGTGGATTAGAAAAGTTAGTAAAGTGAGTACATGGAGTTTTGAAAACACTAAATTTACCAAAAGGTTCAATTTAACTTTAAATCACTCCAGTAAAAAAAAACCAACATAATTTACCATGCCATAATTCCAAACCCAAATCATAACCTGTTGAAATATTAGCCTTGATATCTCACTAGCTAAATGAACTGTCATCCACGTTTCTGAGCAGGTATGTTAAATCAAACCATCTATAATGAGAGGACCTTCCCATTTGCCAAGCAGCATTGGCTGGCCAAGTCTATAGCAGTTGGCTGAATTGCAGATGTCTCAAGGGTAGGTAGACATTTTGAGCATCCAAAGCATTGGCAAACACCTTGATAATCTAGTTTATAGCATTACAGACAATCTGCACATGAGGCAATAGACCTACTACATGTTGATGCACATCTCTGCTGGAGCCAAAATTGTGACATGAGTGCACCTGATTACTTAAAATGCACGAGTAAAGTAACAGCAAAGTCACTCTTTGGTTTGCTGTTTAGAAGCAACTAAGTATTTTTCATCAGTATTTCCAGCTGAAGGCAATTCATTCATCTGTGCCATCCTCCTGAGAGAGTCCAGCACTTCACCAAATGCTCATTAAACTGGTTCTCCAAAGGTTTGATTTTAATCAGCACCTTTAGTTTTGCATCTTGTTTGTGCTTTCTCATCTCTACTCACAAAAGCTATCTATGACCTGAGCAGCTGAAACCAAATAATCCCACCTGCTTAAACAGAAGTTACCCTCATTAAATCCTCTCGCTACATTCACATTATTTAACCACCACCACCTAAACAGTCAACTGCCACATTCTATCAAATTCCCGGAACTCTGAGCTTCTTTTAAAAATCTGAAAATCAATTTCTTCAAGTATTTTTCACATTGTTCCATAATGTTGCTCTTTCCAGCTACCTCAAACTTTCAGTGACTGTTCCCAAAGTGATTTAGAGCATGCTGCTCAATACAATCTGAAACAAGGTCAACAAAACCTGTATTTATAAACTGAGGGACAAGCACCTAGAGAATCATCAGCAGTCACTGTTTGAGCTGTCCCAGGAATAACTCAGGACCATGTAAGGCTGATGGGTTTTGTTTTAAATACTGCTTGGTTTCCCTCAAGAGAATATTTCCAAAAGAGCTGATGGAAGGAAATAGCTGATGTCAGGAACTCTTTAACAGCCTGTGCTTGCTAAGCAGCTCAGTTAACCTAGATCTGGGTGTTTAATAATAGAGAAGATGCAGGTGAAGTATTATACTAAGATACCATGCTAGGTGGAGCCCTGTATTTCTCCAAATAACAGCTGTTAGCCACTCATCGAAAATTTTGACCAAATTTGTTCTGCAGTCTGCATATTGATATTCCAACACAGTGGCTTTGCACATGTAAAAATACAGCTGATCCTTGTAGTCTAAAATATAAGCATCATGTGAAGGGGCTATTTCCAACATGATAGTGACACATTTTTAAGTTGTAGAAAATATTTATAAACCAATCGATCATTGCAGCAACAGTACCTGATACTGAAGCATTTCAAAGTCTATAATGGATCTGTGTAGATCAACAACAGTCATTTCATCAGCTGTAAGCAAAGGAGGAATTGCACATCCATCCAATTCCCAGTGCATGCCATAGATGACTGCAAGGGACCCCCAGCTCTGACTGAAGAAAACACAGGAAGGCTATCCTTAGAGTGGCTACGTGAAAGTATTTATAGTGGGAGGAAGCAGGGGGGGCACAGGGAGGAATACCCTCCAGAGTAAAAGTTCAGAGTAAAAGGGCATAAGCCCAACTGCAGTGAATACATTCATATAATTCACTACAACATCAACACAATAACAGATTCATATTCTCAGTACGGCTGAAACCAGTATCTCCATTGGTGATCTCTCTACATCTCAGTTCTGCCTCTCTATAAATTCATCTCTGCAGCATGCAGGGGAAAAATCAGCCTCAGTCTTAAAACCACAATCCATAAAAACTAGAAAAGGAATACATTCTTATGACACATATAGATGAAAGGGTTAATCCCAAATCATTAATTTAATCTCTCAGAGGTGCGGAATACACACATTAATTCTCACTGCTCAACACTAAGATTTCCCACCCCCACAGAACTGTTCCTGTAGGTTTGATTTTTTTTATTGCACCATGTGTTGTGCAGAAGGCACACACAAATCTTCAAAAAGCAGCTTCCAAAAAAAATCCTGGTGAACACAGCACAGAAGGCTCCTCTGAAGACAAAGAACAAGACATCAGTGTCTCATCTGCTGTGAATTAGTTTGCTTTTTTTCCCTTGAAGAACTCTCAATATGAGAATCCGATCGGCAGTTAATCTCTCTGAGCAGACACCGCTTTGTTATCCTCTGTGGTAGTTCTCTGCTGCTGGGGTAATTTGTTGCTGAACAATTGAGGCAAATACTTGGCTCAGGATAGAAAGAAGTAAGATTAGTCTGTAATTGGAATATTTTGTCTCATTTATTCTTGAAGATGTGCCATATTACACTCCATCAGCCAGGGGTTATTGTTTTATGAAATCAAGCTGCACCTGGCATTGTACTGTGTAAAATCTAAAGTGCTGCTGTTTGCAATCTAGCTTTCTATTTACCCAGACTCTAGTACCAATGAATGTCTCATCCTGTGGTGTAACCTTCACCCCCCTCAACTAATTATCCTAGATAGTCTTACATTAAAAAAAAAATCCAGGACAACTATAAAATTTAGCCATAATATCAAACACAGAACTGTCACGGTTCAAAGTAATCCACATACTTTTACTTCATATGTTTATTTTCTATTTCCAGCAAGTTTTCAAGATGATCCTTTCTCTTATATCTTTAAGCAATTACTACTGGAAATGAAATGTTTATATGCCAGGCTAACTGATTGTATCACTATTTCATTTAGTTTGACCTCTAGGTGCTTTTGTGCTTTGATATGACTGCAAGCATAAAAACAAAGAGTATTTAAAATTCGGCTGCATTTATGACACTTGTACCAGTGTATCTTACACCACATGTGACAGCATATTTTTAGAAAGTATATTTATAGGAAGTTGTAGAAAGCCTTAATTTTCTGTATTTATTCTGATAGACTAGAAACTTTCATTCTCATTATCTAATTTTACATAACTGCTTTTGTACCTGCTGCAAAATCCATCTTTGAAAGACATTCTGCAAAAAGGAATAGAGAGACATAAAGAGACATTGAAACATGTGCAGCAACATTTGTAGGTAGCTAATTCCAACCCATCCTCTTATACACAAAGTTGACATGTATTTTGATATTTTTAATTACACCAGGTTTTGACTGCAAAATTTATACTAACTTCACAACTGTGAAGTCAAATATTTACACTGTTAGAATAGAAGATAGAAAAGAATAAACATTCATACATAAATCCTATTTCTAAGATGTCAGGTGGCAAGGGTAGAAGAAAGGATTTTACATTGGGCCCATATAAAGCATTATAGTATCAAAGATGGATAAAAAGAAGCATTTTGCTTGGCCTTTAGAGATTTAGCCAGGGGAATGGAGGGAATGGTCAGTTCTTTATCCTAAAAAAAAGAAAAGAAAATTAAATAGACCTGTATCTTATAATGAGACACAAATGAGATTTAGTTTAAACTCATAAAGTGTTGTGAAAGAGGAGTGCCTGAGTTTTTATTAACAGTAACAAACTGCATTTTTAAAAGCATTTCAGCCTGTGGGAGTAGCAGTAAGGACCAGGTTACAGCTAAAAAAGATAAGTCTACTCAAGAATCAAGTAGAAGGCTGTAAAAATACAAAAGGACTTACAGCTGTGCTGTAAGTACGAAAAGATACAGAACCTAGGAAAGATAAACTAATTTCATATTTCCACTATAAATGTCAGATGGCCTTTTCCATCCCATGTATAGCAGAATACCACAAAAGAGGTGCTGAGTGTTGCTGGAAAAGCTCTCCCCTTCTTGCCATGCTAGATCCAAGAACACCACTCTAGCAGCTGAATTTTGTGTTAGGGTCAAGCCTGAGGTTTGGCCAAGCACAAGGAATGCATTGGTTTGTCTTTGCACAATCAAATGCAATGTATGAGATACAATTAACATTATTAGTTTGATCTATTGTTACTAAGCAAGCTCCTAAATAGGTTCAATTATTTTAACAGCTTAGTTTCATGGCTATACAGATTTTCTTGCATACACTCCCCTTGAAACTCAATTTACCTAATCCTTCACAAAAGTTTTTAACATAGAAAAACTTCATGTTACAAGTTCATTGGAAATGAACTTGTATGAAAGAATCCATTTTGGGATGTCAGGAAAAGTTTCTTCACTGGAAGAGTTATCGGGCACTGGGATGGGCTGCCCAGGGAGGTGGCTGAGTCACCATCCCTGGAAGTATTTAAAAGACAGGTAGATGAGGTGCTCAGAGATCTGGTTTAGTAGTGGACAGGTACAGTTGGACTCGATCTCAAAGGTCCTTTCCAAGTGATTCTATGAAAATTATGAGCTATTAAAAACATGTGGAAATCCAGTGCATACAGTCAAGTGTCACCTAGCACTGTCAAAAACCACCTGATGCTTCCAGCTGATCTCTGCTCCTGGGCTGTATGCACTCCCGGAGTGAACCATTTGTGTTTGCAGCACTTGTGCTGAAGCAGCCTTCATTAGAAGCTGCAGACTTGTATGGTTATAAGGTGGGAGTCATTGTGGCATAATGCTGTCTTGCACCTTAGAAGGTGAACAAGCAAGCAGAAACCCCTTGTCCCACTAGCAGTCTCACTGCCCAGCTACAGCTTTCCCATTGCTCAGGACCCGCATACCAAGACAAACTGTAGTTTCCATCCACTCTCCTCCTTGAAGAAGTACTTGAACCTCCTGCTCTCTCACCCGTCTGCTGTGGCCAGTTTTTCCTCATCAGCTAGGCAGAGAATAGTTGGTTTTCTGTACCTTTCTATGGGATCCCTTTCTGTCTCATACATAGCTCTCAAAAGGCCAATTCAAAGGCTTTCTCTGAAGTTGTCTTAGTATTTTTTTTTTAAAATTAAAAAAAGCTTTTCTCCTTCATATTCAAAGGAAGAGGTTGTCTTATTCAGATCAAACAAGCTAGTTATCATCATTACAATGTATTCACCATACCTTTATTTGATTAGAAATGATGTCTGGAATGATACTAAAAAAATGCAGCTGAAGGACTTTCTTGTGCCAGACACTGCTGTACACAGGCAAAGTACCTTCAGCTCCAAGCTGTAAGACTCTTGAGGAAAAACCTTTGACCCATGAAAATGAAGAGAAAGCATTACTTCCAAAGCTCCACATGATCCACAGGCCCTAGGGAAGCCAGCCTCCATGCTGTGCAGGGTCAGTAATCCCACTTCCTCCCAAGGACACCCACGCACTCCTCAGGTACCCTATTGGTACATGTGCTCCTTCTCCCTCAGATGCCTTCTGGCAAGAAGGGAGAAAAGTTGACTGCATCCCCACCTACACAAGTTGAATTTTAAAGGACATGTTCTAAAACAACTTTTTCATTCTCAAAAGTCTGACCAAAAAAACCCAAAACAGTTACAAGCTACTAGGTCAGTTTTCAACTTACTGGCACAGCAGATGGGAAAGGTTTAGTTAATTTTTTATTTATTCTCAACATTGACAAGCAAGCTTCTTCCCTTTTTTCCCCCCACCTTGACATTATCCAAGCTTGTGTGCCTAGAAAGTTGAACCACTTCTAGTCTGTTCACTTCAAAGTATACCCATGTGGGGGGGTGGCAGTCTGCCATAGCACAGCATCATAACTTGAGATGACAGCTCCTTTGGAGAGACACAACAACCATGTCCCTTTGCTCATCCTCAGCAAGTTCAGGATCCCATGCTGACATCTCCTCATTCCTTTTCACAGCCCTTATTCCAAGGGGCAAGAAGTAAATGCTTTCATTTTTCTGTCCCCCAGCATTTTCCTTTGTTTGCCTAAAAACAACAGCCAGATCATGAGTTTTCAGCAACATTTTGTACAAAAGTGTGTCAGAAGCCATTACCTGGAGGTGCTGATTACTGTTACAGCATTCAAGACAAGTTGGCAACTGGTATTTCTTTGGAACCGCTACAGACAAAAATAGTCTGAGTTGCTGCTAGGTTTTAAAACTGATTTCTCTAAAGCAATATTTTTCAGAATGAAAGCAATTGTCAGGGCCAACAAATTGCACATGAGATATGAAAGAAAAGGTAAGTATTTCTATCCCAATGATATAGGCCAAAAGTGTGAGACATAGCTCTGGGGGGAAAAAAAAAATCTCAGTGGCAGGTATAAAAAAAAAAAGATTGGCAAAGTTATTGAAAGAAACATCAGAAATGAGAACCCAAAGATGAGGTTAAAGGCCACAGCACATATACTCATTCACTGGTAGTTAATAGCTCAGATCTCAAGAGGTTGCTGGGGCCAATTGCTAGGTAGGTAACAGTACTACATTTTAAAGGCACTTTCAGAGCACAGGATAGAAAATGTAGGATGTATTATTCTTGTTCCTGCTCTGAGGATTTACCAAATGCAAGTATAACCACTTGTAAAGCAAGTGTGAAGGTAGTGACCTTTCATAAAGCCATTTGAGGTTTAATAATAATATCTGATATTTAAAGAACTTGGAAATTTTAGAATTTTGCCTAGATGGGACAAAAGCAAGGTGCAAAAGCAACTGCAACACCCACCCTAGAACCTAGAGCACGAGCTGTTTGTTCTTAGGCATTTTGCCTGGTTCACTCTTCTCACAGCTTCTTCCTCAAACAGACAACAATGTTTGTTAGGTACAGTAATTTCAGGCATTTCATACTTCAGAAACATACTACTTTGCCAGAGAGAAGGACTTAAATTTTAAAAGGCAGTGTGATTTACAAGCAAGTTTCACTGTACTTTGCATCACACTACACAAGCTCTCTGCCTTCTCTGTGCTGGTAAACTTCATTCCAGTTGGCACCTTCAGTTGCTTCTGTACTGCAAATTGAAGTGGTGCTTTTCCAGAATTCTAACTCCTCTTATTGTCTCAATTTCAAGCTGAGTTTCAGTCCATGAATAATGTTAAAAAATAAAAAGCAGAAGTATGTATATTTGCTGCCCCAAATGTTATTTATGTCAACTTAAAAAAAAAGGCACTGACAGCTCCTGAGGTAATCAAATATTTTCTGTTCATCTCATATTGATCTTGCAAAAATTTAGCTTGTTTGACTGAAAACAAGTTGTTAAAGGGAAAGTGTAGCCTCTCCTCCCTGTAGCTACCAAGCCAGCTGGCTAGTGTTTAAGTACAGACTCTAAAGGGATTATTAAATAATTTTCTTACGTAGCAGAGCGAGTTAGTGTATAATAATTACTCCCTTCTCTGCCATAGATGGCTACTTACTAAAATTTAGATCCAGTAGTTGGAAGAAGTCTGCCTTTCAGGGTTATGGGTCCCATTCACCTTTGTAGGGTATTACATGCCATATGATGAGCAAAGAGCTATCATACAGGTTCAGGCAAGGGTTCATCAAGACTAGTTTGCCATCTCCAACACTAGCCACAGGTAGACAGCCAGGCCAAAACAAGTGCAGTGTCAACTCATCTAACACTAAGTCCTTTCCCAGTCTCCAATTATATTAATCTCAAGAGAGAGTTCCTGAGCTCAGTTTGGTTAGTCTAAAAGCCCTCCAATGGATGTCACTTCTAACTGCTTGCACAAGTAAAGAGCAGTATAAAAGATAAACACTCTTACTTTTACCTAAGCCTGCTGTCACAAAAAGGATTCTCATAGAAACTAGGCATCTTTGGTTAAAACATGTTGAGGTTGTCTTAGTCTTTGCTGTCACCAGCCACAAACTAATCCCAACTGGCATTGGATGTGGCTGCTCAAAAAGCAGTACGGCCAAGCCACTGAGGCACAGAGGACTCTACGGGGCTCTATTTTTCCCCCTAGGACTACTTTTGGTCTGCAGCCCTAGCTTGTGTAATATTGCAATTTCTTTGGCATGTTCTCCTGAGATGCTGGCTCTACAAATTAACCTGCCAGGATTCTGTTCATCTTTATGCATGAACTAATTTTGCTCCATTTCCTTTTTAACTGGAGCTGAGCGTACATAGTACAGTGATTACTTCACTTGGACAACGAAGCTGATCTGTCCCTGAACGCAGTAGTCACTGTGCTTGCCTAAATCTGAATTTGATTCACTGCGCAGGAGCAGAAGCTGTGCAACAAGGTCCCTGGATCAGTGAGGATGGCCCTGTACTCACCATCAGAGCTCAGGCAAACCTAGACCTTCAACATCATTTCCATCTGATCTGGGATACCAGCACATCACCAGCGTAGTAGTCCCAAGACAGCTCAGAGGGGAGCTCTTCTCTCTTCTATCCAACAGGAATCAAATCTGTGTAATTTTCTTTAAATGACTTGATCCTTGTACCTATCATGGCTTTTTTTTTTCTTTAATGGGATATATTTTTTCAATTGCCTAAGAAGTCATGCAAGAGCTCACTTTCTTCTGCTATTCCAGATGTCAGCTGGTCAGAAATGCAGCAGGGCAGTTCCCTACTTCAGTTATACCAGTGAATCTGTCCCTGTGAATGTGTCTTCTCCCAGAAGGGAAGCTGGGAGAGAGAAACAATTTCAGTCCATCTGTTCTGTCCAAAATTAGGAATTACAGAGGAGTGTGAGAATAAAAAAAAAGTCACAACAAAAAACCTAAAGCCCTGCAATCCCATAAACTCTACCCACGCTTGAATTGGATCTTATTTTGCCTGAACTAGTTCTATCCCTACTAAAAACACTTGAAATTCTCCAGCTCCTTTTTACAACTTAAAATTTTAATTTGAAACAAACTGCTATGTGAACTGAATAGAGCACATTGGATGTAGATAATAGAAATTCATAAAAGATACACATCAGACTCAGCTTGCAGTTGAAGTTCAGATGTCTAGACATTTCAAAATTATCAAAATTCATTCTTATTGGTGAGAAAGAAGCTTGTGTTGAATTCTAAGCAAGAAAGACAGGGAAAGGCAAGATGAAGAGAGGGACTGTGCTGTGCACACAGCCATGCTATTTACAGCATTCTGTTTCACATGTCACAGTTCAAATCTAGTTGTCTAAAGCTGATGCAATTCAATAGACTGAAACTATTCCAGCAGTTGGGGCTATTCTGCTTCATTATTCTTCCTCAGTAAAGCAGGTACGTTAGGGTTCAAAACTTCTGAACTGTGTCCTCAGTACTCTGAACTCAATTTCCTAGCAACTTTCACAGTAAAAATAGGACAAAAAGTGTTGCATTTACTAAAGGAAAGTTAAACCACAATATACCTATCTCTCTTTACAAAAAAGGGAATTTACTATGAAGTGATGCTCAGTTTGAAGTAGACAAACTCTTCAGTTGAAACTGAGAGGGTTCACCCCCACTCTGCTTGTAGTAGTTTCAGTAATTAGAAAAGAGCAACTGAAGTTACAGAAGTGTACAATGAAGTGATTCTGGAGAGAGATACAAAATACTGGTCCCCAAGGAGGCAATTACAGCATTCTAGTGAAGGGATCTGTAGGGAAGGTATGAAAACATTACACACAGGACTTTAAAGATGCATGAAAGATCATACACATTTGCAAAACTGGTCTTTGATTTTTGTTGTATGATACTCCTCAGCTTATTTTCACAAAACAAACAAACAGAAAACCTTGTGTCAGAGTTTGAATTCCCTGTCTATTCCCTCCCTTTTCTTTTTTCCCTTCCTGTTGCAATTATCACACGTTTTAGATACTTCTGTCGCACACATTTGTCACCCATAATGACCGGAGACAGCATGTAATGCAAGGCACATGATCCATTCCATAAATAATTTGGGTAAGTAGAACTTAGTTTTCCTTGGGATGAGTGAATCAATTTAATCAAAACCAAGCATCATCCCCAGATCTCTCTAGAACAATATAATTGTCCATAATCCAGCTCCCTCTACCCAACCGTCTTATTTGATCCTCCTCTTAACTTCCAAACAACAGGAACTGTCAAAAGATGATTTTCTGTCGTTTTGGAGGACTCCCTGGTTTGCAGTTTCCAGGAATACAAGATCCATGGAATTATCAATCAGAAATGTTTTATCATACAAAAATGAGAGCTTGCAAGGTGGGCACTACAGTCCACCTGGATTATGCTCAGAAAGTCCTTGATAGCAAGGTGGGAGACACAAATTAGACAAGAGTTAGGGTAGTACTTTCCAATAGTGCTTTTCTTCGCAGTTTGATGCATACTTTGAATATGCTTCACTGCCACAAAATTAATGACAATCACATGACAGTGATTGTTTCGATTTGCTTATCAGCATTAACTACACCCAGTGAAAACATTAGATTTTTTACTGATTCCCCTTCTCTTTCAAAAGAATCCAGTTTCAATTAAACTAAAGGAACATCTACATACTGACTGGGGCAGCAGCTTGAAATGTACGAAGCTTGAAAAATGCATGAGGAACAGTTTCCTTAAACATGCCCCTCTGGAAAACACCACCAATAGTAGGAAGCTTTTCAGTGAATGCTTTTTGTTGAACTTAAGGACATAATAGCAAAGGTGCCTTAGAAAGCATATCCACAGCATATCCACACATCGAACCACAGTCTCTCTATTTAAATGCCTGAAGTGCAAGACAGAAGTATACATATATTTACATACCAACCAGCAATTAATTCCAGATAGTATCTGCCATTAGCACTCAATTAATGGTCAGTGTGGTTTTCTGACTACTGTATCTTCAAGGGATATTACAATCCAGCCCCTAATGCATTCTTACAGTGGTTAGAGACAAATCAAATCTGCTTTTAATTTGAAGTATTGTACACATTATTTGAACAGCTTAATTAACTTATCCAGCTTTTAGTTAGTATTTGCAAACACTATTGTACAAATAGGAAAGCCCAGTTAACACAGTAAAAACATGATCATTGTATTTGAATGATGTTTGATGATTAACATCATGTTACCTTACATGGTTTGCTGTTATTTGGAGCCATGAGATGCTCAGAAACAAAATCTGTAGTTGAGTATTCTCTCAATGCAGTACTGATTGCTTACATGGGACAGATGAACAGACCTCTCTGAGCACAAAACTTCAAGGCAAGAGTCAGATTCCTTAGTCACTATTCCAACACTGCCAGCACAGCAAATGCTCTTTAAAATATTCTTATTATTGCATGGCTCTGGGAGAAAGGCAAGAAGTTTGCTGTGTTTGTGGCTCTGTTATGCTCTCTGCCTATTCCACCTGGTTGAAAAGTGCATAGTTACAACCACAGTTAATCAATCACAGCACCTACATTTAGTCCAGTAAAAGGAAAGGAACTTCCATGGCTTTAGCTATCACTGTGTAAGCAGGGAGGATAGTTCCCTCCTTCACTGTGGAATGAATGGAAAATGGACGGTATGCCCAGTGGCTTCAATAAAACATGCTGGGGTCATGAGTTAAAATCTGCATGTCCTCAGAAAAAAAAAAAGACAGTGTACGGGTGGAAAACAAATTTAAAAAAATTGAAGATGCAAAGTAGGCAATACAAATTTGAAAGCATCTAGTGGCCATTAGGCCTTCACCCCTTGATATTTAATGCCCATTTCCACAGGGACACGTTGTATGGGCCTTTCTATGTTTGATCAGTTCTAGAAGATAAGCTCTTAAGATTTCTTCTGATATAGAGCATCCGTCTTTAGCTGGTTGGGTTCTGAAATGAAGAACAAACAACTCAGTGCTCAGCAGCAAGCACTATTTTTTTTTTCCATGACTCAGACCACAGGCAAATTGCACATTTGACGTAACATTTTTTCTCTTTTGGTCAACATATTCAGAATACACATACAAAAAAATAAATAGCATAGCCAAGAAGTCAAGTATGCCAGATGTTTCACTGCTTCGAAAGAAGAAGAATCAAGAGACCTGATGTATTAGACAGACATTTCCAGATCTGCTACTGAGTTTCTATGGTATCTTTGAATTTTCATTTAATAGACTCTGTATTTCTTTTGTTTGCTTAGATTGTGAATGCTGGCTGACACAGGCTTTAAACAGCCCTAAGAGTATCAGTGAACTGCTCTGTCAAAATAAGAAAACCCACACAGGCCTTATAGCTAAGAAGTTTTGAAGCATACCTTTAAATGGGCACCCAAATCCCTAACCACTTTTAAAGAGTGGAGCCACTGTGTATCTGAGAAGATGGTCACAGGCAATCCAACACGCTTTGTATAGCCTCAAACTCAGCATAAAAACTAACCTTTCAAAATTCAGAGACTAAAAAACCCCCTCTTATATTTAATGTTGCATTACTCAAATGCAGATTTCAGTTTACTAATTTTCAGCTCCATTCACTGCACTATGTTGAATATGTTTTCTAGAGGGTGTTGCAAAACATCCAAATAATTTGACAGTTTTAATGTTAGACAACTATAACAAATAAATGTGATTCTCCCCTAGTTCTTTTGAATATTGCTACTCTCTCCACCTTTTTCTGCAAGATAGTATGGCATGTATAACACGAGTTCCCAAACTGCCTTTCATTTCACAACAGTGTGACGCCGGCACAATGATAGAGTTGAAAGCCATAAGAAGTTACCATTACGCTCTCTGAAATGCTATCGTAATCAATCTTCTGTTATGTATTCACCAGTTCGACATATACCACAAATCAACCACAGGTAGCCACAGATAAAAATGACATGATTTAATCCTTGGTGCCATAAGGTAAAATGAATCAAATTCACACTGACAGGAACCTACACCATAAGCAGTGCACCCAGCTAAAAAAACTGTCATCAGTATGGACAAATCAGAAATGGAAAGGCAACCAAGAGTGCTGCCATTTTATCACTGCAGATACAGAAAAAAAATATATATATTTCAGCCCCCAGTTGAATTTTTAAATTCATTCAACAGGAGTTGATATACTTTTCAAGTTTATTTTACTTAAATCTAGATTACCAAATAGAGGCAAACTGGGTTATGTTTCTATTCTTCTCTTTTTTTAATTATTATTCTTCTTACAATGCCTGACTTGAAATTGTAATAGTAAGTGAATATTGAGTCACCTCTTGGCTTTCCCCATAACATTGAAATAATGGGAGCTGGACATGTTGGCAGTCCCACTTGACAAAATGAAGATCAGTCCCAGCATGGCCTTAATTTTCATCTAAGAAGACTGGAAGAAGACCTATGGGACAAGAATTAGCTCTAGATATAGGTCTGACTTTACAGAAGGCATTTGCTCTCAGTTTGCCAATGTTTGGATTATACAGATGCATCGAGCTGCTGTAATTTCAGGTTCTTATATTATACCACTATTACAGTTTCAAGAAACCACTGTCTGCAGCTGCTATTTTATGACACAGAGTGATCTTTTCACTGGAAGTAATTTATATTGGATGCTTATCTTGTTTCATCATACTCTGATTTATCTTAGTCTGAATATTCATTTTTGAAAAATAGGGAACAAAAAAGTCATGAGGCCTCCTGTACAGTGAATTGTTTTTACCCTTCTTCTGAAAATGTTAAGTACAGAGTTATTATTAAGTACAGTGTACCAAGGGCTAAGCAGTGCTATTAGTCTAGTGACACCAATTTCTATCTCATTTGCATTAAACTTACCTGAAGTACAAAACAGCTGTGAAGATGCACGTGCCCTGTTTCTTTTTGCTTCAAAATCCTTCTAGCACAATACAATAATGTAATCTCAGACATGTTATAGCAAGACACCTTTGTGTTATTTATTTCACATAACAAATTAATTCCCAATTGCTGCACTTTCCAGGTAATGGCCATAGGATTTTTTTTTTTTTTTCTTTTTAAACTCTTCTACAAGCCAGTATTAAGTTTTAAAGCAACTGTGTCCTCTCATCTTGTTAATATGTATACATTATACAGGAAAAGGTTTTAGCCATGCAGACACTTCTGGTAGACACTGTTGTAGAACTTCTACTTAATATTTTTTTTCTAAATACTCACAGTCCTCAGGCTGCCCATATGATAAGTAGCACAGAGTTAAAGCAGAGGCAGCGTGTGTATATTGAAGTAATGACAATCTGCAAATAAATCTTAACAGAACCATTAACGTGAGAAACTTGTAGATAGATCCCAAGAACCAAGCAAGATACATTTCTTACAGAAATTAAAGGGGGGGCAAGGGGGTATGAAGGAAGAAAAGCAACTTTCATAAACAGTAAGATCAAAGGAAACTAATTCTTTTAAATCCAAATACCAACAGAAGGGAACAGTTGTCAACTAATGCCCTGAAGTATTCAGGAATGGAGAGAAGCAGTCCTTCCTTAACCTGGAAAGGAAGTTGGCTGGGCTGAAAACTCCCAAGCATTAAGAAAAAAATTAAAATACAAGTAACTATTGGGCAGGACTCTGTGCTTTAACCTTTACTCTGACAGCTCACTCTTTTACCTAAAGGTACATATCTCCAAGTATAAGAAAAGACCAACTTTTGAGTTGCCAATCCCCAGGAGCTTCAGGAAAGGCTTCCCAGGTGCTTTGTTTTGCTGGAGCTTCCACAGCAACAAGCAGAACCAGGACTGGGTCCTGCTAACGTAGTTAGAGTCCTGGTAAATCATGCTTTATTGCTGCCTGGGACAAGGGGCTGCAGTGGCTACACAAGGTGGCCTGGTAACTGAGCCAAGTCTGTACCAGCCCAAAATGCCTTCTTAGGGGACTGCTGCCTGCGAGACAGAACACACAGCACCTGGCCAGGGAGGTTGGCAAAAGCACCACAGCAGAAAGAACACTGTCCTCTTTTGAGGAAAATGAGCTCTGCTTAAACACACCTTCAGTTTAGGCTAATAAGTTATGCTCCCCAGCCAAGAAAGGTGCCAAAAGTAGTTATCCTCTTGATGGGAACTGGTACAGGTATAGCACACAATAAGAAACCACTTAGTCTATAAAATAACTACATATGCAGATTTTTTTTTGTGTTAGTAACTACCAACTATGGGAGAGTCTGTTTCTTAAAAATCTATAGTTTTAGACAGGAAATCCAAGATAACCATAGAGCCACAGCATGAATCATGCAGCAGAAATGATTACCTGAGCTACAGGTTGCAACAAATGAAAATGCTGAAGTCAAGCCCAAGATATGAGAGTATGAATTTTGCTAGCTCAGTAATGTTTTAGCAGTCATGCACTACTGGGATCTATTGTTTGTTCCCCATCAAAAGGATGATATATCTCAACATACAAAGCATTATCTAACAGCAGCCGGGTTTTCCTGAGATCTAGAAATAAGCTGAGAGAGCAGTTCCTATCAACCTTTGAATTCACAATTTGATGTGAATGTGGCCATTATTTCTAAAGGCTTCTAAAATCATATTGCTGAAAAAGCAGACTGGATATAGGAAAGAAAGGATGCTTCAAATACAATGGAAAAACTGCATTTATTCCTGCTCTCAGCTGAGACAAAGTTTAGCTTCAACATCATCACATATTAACAATAACTCTTCCTTTTGTAAAGGCCTCCTCCATCTGTGGTTAAATAGACTATAATGTTAGGGAGTGTTCCCCAAAGATGTCACAGGCCCAATAACCTAATTAATAGGTTAATCAATAAAGCAGTCACAATAAGAATTTTTATAAGAGAAAACTACATCTATAAAGATTATCTTGTTTCCAGTTAAAACATTTCAATTTCATAACCATGTGAAAAAACTGTTGTATTCATGAACCTTACAGGAAAATCACAACCTCACTTGCTTTAGTTTTCACCTTATATATGCCTAAGAAACTGTTATCTGGATGGTGTTTTGAAACAGGCCTCCACTTGCACTGAACACTTTTAAATTGCCTAGGTTTTACCTTTGAACCAAGATCACTTTTTGATAGCCTTTTTCTTCCCTTTTCCACTGTAGATAAATGGTTAATATCAGTTGGTTACACATCATTCCACTCATCCCTAGTTTTGACCACCCATATCAGAACTCTGCTTAAACAATAAAACTGCAACATTAGTTTAATAATTAAAGTAGTAAATTCTGCAGAAAGAGATGTACAAGTTTAGGCAGTAGATTCTAAACTGCATTTAGAGTTTTACTTGATCCTCATGAAATTTCATCCTTACATTTTACTTTTTATTGAAGAATAGTAAAAGCTAGCACTTAGTTCCATTGAACTATTGAGAAGTTAATCTGCTGATATGAATATGAACACTTTCAAGATTGATTAAAGAGTTATTTGAAGGTATCAAAATGCTTACATTAACTCATAGAAGTTATCTTGGAAGAACACTTCAACATAATTTTAGTAGTCATATAGAGAAATGCAGAGAGATAAAGGTACACTAATGAAAATATTGTATTGAAATGTTTATTATAATGAAAGCAAAAATTTACACTCTGGTATCCATTTCTGAATGGCCTCGTGTAGATGTCCTGATTCCTATTCAAATTGATTTTGAAAGAGTATTTTTATGAATCAGATTTTAATTCTGCCTTGAATCCAGAAGGCCAAGATTTAGTGAATTGCTTAGATCAATCAACAGGAGCCAACTGTGCTCCCTTCTACTTCCACTTCCTCATGTTATTTCACTGTAACAGTCACCTGACTAATCTATAAAATCTAGCATTACTTTGAACACCAGCTTGCTTTATTTTCTGTCCTATCAAAACAAAACAGTTTCTTCAAAATTACCAAAGTTATAGCACTATAATAAAATTGAATACTGGAATCTGCACTAAAACCAGAAACAGGATGATGCTTCAGAGCACACGACATCCCCAAGCACCGTCTGTCCACACCTGTCCCCACTCCTCCAATAACTTAACAAAAGTTAATGTCTCAAAGTTTGATGGCAAGATCAATTTATCTCCTGAGCACGCAACATTTCTACAGTGCTCATGGCTGGCAGAGAAGACCCAAATTAATGTTCTATTTCCTGTTAGCAATCCTTCTCCTCCTCTCCGAGGATGGAAACAATCATTCAAGCCATACCCTGAAACACAAGCACAAGGACAGCACACCAAAACCAAAGCATCCCCAAGATGCTGCTGTTTCCCAGCCAAATGAGGGGAATGGGCAGTAACCTGCAGTGGAGGGATAATGAGGGGAGCTGGCAGGACACAGCAGCTGAGGTGTGGGGTAGAGGACACAGTCCTAAGAGAAACCAGGTCTTCTCTCTTCAATAGCAAAAAATTCTTGGTGTTCTGTTTTAATACAGCAACATTTTACTGAACTTTCTTTATATTCCAAACAGCCATTCTTCCCAAGTACACAATTTAATTGTACATCACCACACCTTTTCCTCCTCACCACCACCAGTAACCCCATGGTGGATATGTACCAAGTTTCAAAACACATTTAAATGTCATTCACACTTTGACAGTCCAAACAAGGCAGAACACATGCAAAAGAATGGACTGAGCCTGCCCTTTAGTATATGAGAGAACAGTTAATAACATTGCCAAAAATTATTATATAATAAGACTTTACTTTTTCTTTAAGTCTTTGCAGATGTGATGCTGTGACAGACTCCTACAGCTGCTGCAAGCTCCATAACTTGCCATGAGAGCAGCCCACTTGGAACCTGTTTCCAATTGTTTTCTGATTTGGGTTTTCAGACTCACATCAAGCTTCCACTCATCTCCATCTCTGTTATTGTTTCATATTTCAAGAACATCCCAGTGGTGGCTCAAGAACATTTTCTCTCTGACAATTGCCACATTTCCTCTCTCCAACATATTACTCTTAGAATCTTCTCTTTTTCCTCTCAGTCTTTGTCACTTAATAGTTTTACTTGTATGACTATGTTTAAATCTGCTAAAATGAAAGTGTTCAGAATACAATTTCCATTTTGATTTTACAAAATGGAGTTACAGCTAGTGAGAAATACAAAACTGTATATAGCAGATTTTATTGCCCATTGGCTTCAATGTAAATCTTGTACCATGCAAGGTCATTTCATTCCACAGGCAGGAGATTTAAGTTTCTATTACAAAATGTTTCATTTCCTCGCATACTGAAAATGAAGTAGCTCACTCTGATCATCTAAGGACAGTACACTTTTGAATCTGATAACATATTATTTAAACCTGAACAGTTAGAATACACCACTTCTGCAAGAATGAGACAGTGCAAGAGATATTTTAGAATACGCAACAAGTAATAGAGCATTACCAAACAGCCACTGCAGTGCTTCAAAGTCCCCAGATGACCATGCTAAGGAAAAAGAAGTCCTCTCTATAGCAACACTGTTTTGATTAGTAGAAGCTAAAAAAAATGCAGCAGCTCTGGAAAATTAATTTTAGCAGAATAAAGGTGCCAAAATAAGCATTGGTAAGTCTCTAATTCAGAATTAAGTAACCTTAATTTCTATAAGAAATAAGGAAACTTAAATGAATTAGGGACATTCTAATACTGAGACTTCAAAGGGGTTTAATGCTAGCTAGGTAATCCTCTGCAAATCTTAATTCAGATTAACATCCTTAAATATCCCTTTTGTTGCCAAACATCTTATGTAGGTGTTTATATTACATATAAATATAGCAATCCTACCTGAAGTATACTATCACTCGGTTATAACTGGGCCCCTCCTGCCTCATACTAATTCAAAGCCTAAAAGCTCCTGTCATTCTGGTACCAACAAACACTGACATCATATACTTTAGCAAATTAAATGCTCCATACCCTACAGGTTAAACAGATGTACTCACACATTAACTAACAGTGCAAATTAAATTTCTGCAATCTCTAGTATCTCAGAAGTTATACAAATACAAAATATGGCATCCCAGTTTGGTATGTTTGTACTTGCAGACACCCTGCAGTGACAAGTTACAGACCAGAGAACTGGGTTGCTTCATAGGTAGTTCAGGAACACTAACAGGTCCCACTGACATAGTTACCATGTTAGTTGTAGGTCATAATTACTTAGCTTGCCAACATAAAATGAGCAAGTACTGATTAGTTTAGGTGTAATAATTCTGAGTCACCATTAAGAGAAAGCATTTAAACCTCACAAGCTCAAACTAGGACCATTACAGAAAACATGTAGTTACAGACAACCACCTTCTCTGAGGCTTTGTCAGGAGACTCACATAGTCACAATAAAACCAACATTAGCTTATAGAATCAAGAGGCCTGGGAATTAAAATATTTTTCAGCTTTATGATTCTAGAATTGAGTTTTTTTAAAAAAGAAATCTAAGTAGCTACCCACACTGGCAAACCAGCCACAGCGACAGCTAGTGCATGGGATGCAGACTGCGGGATTTCAGGAGACTCTTCACCTTACAGACACTCAGCAGTGGCATGTCAGCCTCACTGGAAGGAAGCCCTGTGCCGTTTTGCCAAGAGAAATCAATTCATCACATTGATCTACCAAGTACCACTGCCAGCCTTGGCTGTGGAGCTGCTGCTGGAGATGGAGAGTGCTGACCCACTAATGCTGACATTAGCGTGCTGCACGGCTGTGCCAGCATCTGCACACAAAATTCATACTCCATGGCTGCGTGGACCAGCCAAAACTATCTGGGACATATTCTATTAGAGATGATATTGCTTTCGCTCCAACAAGCGGTAACTCTATTGAGATTGGCTAATTCAATTTTCCCCATCTTATCAGATTTCTTTTTAATGAAACTGAACAATAGTTTCATTTGTTATGTTATTAGTTTTCCCAGTGGTAGCAGCAAGACTAACTCAGTTGAAAGCTAAACAACAGCATTGTGCCAGTGTTGACTGTTTATCATCACTATGTGCCAGCTTCATATTGCAAAGTTGCCTTAGTCCATTCCTTTTTGTTTGTTTCCCATCCATGGGGATTCACAGCTCAGAGGTCATCTTCCTGCTCCATCTACTTTGTGGATTAGCATGTACATGTATCTAAGTGCTAAAGCCCTGAAGAGTTCTCAAATTATCTGGGATGTCACAGCAACAGAGGGATAACTTCAGACTGAAATGGAGAAAGCGTCTTTTTTTTAGGAGGAAAAGTGATCGTCTTATATGTTCATACTTACAGTTCTTGTTAAATAAATATCTTGCAGCACAGACTATACAGGTTGTCGTCTGAGAGAAAACATCCAAATCCTCCTGTTGTGTTTATTAACTCAAAATCCTTTCATCAATTAACCTCCAGAGGTGCTCAAAAAAGTTGCTATTCCTTCAGTTAGATTCCTGCTGCTTCAGCTGATTTATCACATTACAAAGACTTACACTATGTGGGTGTTTGCAGGGAAATTGTATTGAGAAGGCAGAGTCATTTGCATGATGCTTGCTGAGACTTTTTTTTTAGCTCTCTACCTTTAGAGAAAGGTTTTCTTTGATCCATGTATTTAGTGGTGGTGAGAAAAGCAGACTGTCAGCCTCTGCACACTAAACTCTATAGCACATTAATTCAGAGAAATGGCCCAGAACGCACAAAACAATCCTTTTACCTTAGCTCCTGAATGTCTCAACTCATATTGGCATGGTAGAGGCTCTGATTCAAAACCAGAGAGGTAAGTCTACTGCAGAACTCCTTGTCAGCACATCTTCATTGGTAGATCTATACACAATGTTGTCCAAGGCCAGAATGAGTTCAGGTCACAAAAGTCAAAGACACTATGTAAACTGCCACCCAGGATCAGGGTGTAAATTGAGGATTAAAACAAAAGCCTCTAAGCTTCAGCTTTTGTTGTCCTCCTAACTCACTTCCTGGCCTTCAGTTACCACCTGATTCCCATTCTTATCTCCAGATCTTGAGAACTTAATAAGCTTTCAAACCTCTGCCTTGTCACCACCAACCAGCTCATCTCTAGCAAGGTTGCACCCAACAAAAACCCATCTGCAGATGCTGCTTTCAGTAGAGCTATTGTTCCCAGAGCCAAATACATGCAACAGCCACAGTGGTTATTCAGGGTCAGAAGGAGGGCTTGCTTTTACAATGGCTAGCAGACAGTAGCTGAAAATCTAGTCAAAACCACTTAGTCCTGACAACATGTCCTCCCTGCCCTCAGGCACTGTTGTCAAAGGTGTTAGGGTTAACAAACCACACAAAAAACAGTGTTTCCACAACTGAGAGAACCTGCAGGCTAGTTAGTGCAAAGATGATTCTTTCCTTCACACATTTAAAAGCCTCAAAATCTGATCACTACTGAACATACAGTGCCAACAACTGCCATACTTTCACATTGGCTGCCAGTATGTCAAGGGAGCTAGGCAAACCCAGCAGCCATCTGAGGATGAATGCCTAGGGGAACCCAATTTTCTTATGCAAATGAAGTAGCACAACAATATCTACATTATATGGAGTAGAGGAGAGTCTAGTTAGGGCAGCCACTGCAACCACTCAGTGTCCAGCTTCATTTTGTTTGTGTAGTTTTTAAACAACTGAAGAACAGCATGCTGGTAACAGCCCCAACACATCCAAAACTCCCATGAGATGAGAGCTGCTTTTCATGACCAAACTAGACTGGATTCTGTCATGTTCAGATTACAAGAAACAATCAGAAGCAATCAAAGATCCTTTTTGAGCTCAATGTCTGTTTGTTTTTAAAGCTTTAGTAAAAGATATTCTTGCCCTGGTTAGCAGTGGCCAAGCTAGAACAAGAACTGGAGGCCCTCAGCACCAGCACAACTGTGCAGCTAGAGCACTGTGACTGCTGCAGGAGCAATGGGAAACATGGGGCTTTTGAATCAACCATCAGGGAAATGGCTAGTTTTTAGCATTATCCTTGTGTGCTTATGAGAACATGCTTTGTGTCTGCACCACCTGTAATGCTAGAAACTACAAGAGTTGTTCTGCTGCATCTTCAGTAATTTGTAATGCCCAGGTACTGTACAATTTAAATAGAGCAGCAACATACATCTTCCACAGAGCAACACTGCTCCCTGAGAACTAATTCACCCTAATACTGATTGGAAATATACCTCTGACCTCATAAGAAGGTCACCTGAGAGCTGAAATCACCTGCTGCACTTCTTGTTCACCCTATCCAAAAAAATACCAAGGACTCCAAAGTCCCATTGAGGTCAGTAACACACATTTTCCCCAAGACTAAAGTTATTCTACAATTAAATAAACTAAAGAGTTACAACAGGAATACTAAAGCATTCAGCATATATTCAATATCAGAGGTACTTAAATATTTACTCCTGAAGCTAGACTGGAGCTCACTGTGCATTTAAAAAAAAATACTTATTTGCATCACAACAGCACCTGGGAACCCAGTCACAAACGGGACCCTATCGTACAAACACTGAATGAAAAAGACAGTCTCTGAAAAGCTTTTACACTAAAAACAACTGTGCAGTAATTTCAAGTAGTTATTTCATTTCTGGTGCCGAACTCCTAGTGTTCAGCTGCATGAGTCAGTAAATATATTCTTACTCTGAGGCACCCTGTACATAAATTAAAAGCACAAGGAGTCTATGCATCACTGGCCAGCTCTTACCTATCATAATTCCTCATTGTTTCATATAACACAGCAAAGCAGAGAGCATTTCTAGCATGCTTTTGGCAAATAAATTGCAGTCATAACACTGTGGCTATATTTTACATATATAAAATATTTACTTTTAGGAATTTCAACACTAATTTTTTTTTTTAACCCCTTCACTTCTGAAGATGGCATGAACTGGTATGCTTTGTGATTCATTAGATGTCTGTTGCAACGTGGTGTTTACTTACAAAACACTCCAGGCCACACTAGTGATGAGCCATTTTTTCTTATGTCTGATTAATAATTAAAACCAAATATGCTATAAATTCCTGACAAAAACATACACATGAAGGTGCTGCTGTCCTTATCTCCTGCCTCTAGATCATGCAAGTTTCAACTTATGCTGGGTTAGAGAAAATGGAGATAACAGGTTGGAAATGTAAAAACAGTCATGCAAAATAAAACCCAAGATGTGTGTGGACTGTCTTTTCATAAAAGTGTAGATCATTTAAAAATATAAATACAAAAAATGCATACCACCTTCTGTAGTTCTAAAGAAACAACCTGTGACCAATAAATCAGAAAGCTGGGTATCTTTTGCTTGCTATCTTAGTCTGCCAAACAATTATGCAGTGAAATGTTCTAATTGCACTTTGATTTTAATGTTAAAACCCATTTCCATAATTTCAGTGGATCTTTACAACACCCTTTAATATTTGCCAATGAAGCAAATGAGCTGCAAGTAACATTCACAGATGGTTCATGTTTTCCATTAAGTCTGCAAGCTAAGATTTCTTTGTTTACAAAAAAAGTAAATGCTTTGGAAAAGTACCATGAACTAGAGGCTTCCCCAAATCTCTAAGTGGCAGCCTGAACACCTCCCAATACCTATAGGTGGATGAGAGCTCCATCACTAAGATAACAGAAGTTCTTCTTTACAGGGGAAGACACACCTTGTCCAAGCGAGTTTTGTAACAAATATGTCCAGTCAGAAGCCTGGGATGCAACTGGATTATGTTTAGGCTTAATGAACCAGAGCACTTCAGACTAACTGGGAAGGAAGAGACAAAGCTACTGCCATCATTCTCAGTTTCTCTTATGATCTGCTTGAGATTGGGAGATTAGAGAAACAGTTCTCCTGGGGTTAGTATTTTGCTTTGGTTTGGGGGGTTTTTTTGTCCATTTCTGTTTGTTTTTTTTTTTTTAGTAAGAATAATTTATATTAGCATAAATCCAGACTTATCAGCTGAGAATACTGTGAAAGTGATATCGCACTGTTAAAATAATTAACCCAATAAACAGATCTTTCAAATAACAATATCTATTCTCCAACTCATTTCTACTACACTTCCTTTTATTTATACAGCAAAGTTTCAGTATTACAGTATTTGAAGTGGTATCATTCTAACATACTAACCAGTTTAAATTATGTTGACCCAGGGCATCCACAGGAGCTATTGATTAATCACAATATGAACTGAGCAGAAAAGGAGAAGACAGGTCAAAATAATGATCTAAAAGCTATACTTTTGTTCAAGTGTCTATCCTATATAGGAATACAGTCTCTGGCCCCTGGTTTACAGTGCTATTAGGAAGTGGCAAAATACACAGAGATGGAAATACAACTTTCTTATGCAGCAAAGACAAGCTGAAGAACATTAACAGAACTGTATGTACGTTCTGTTAATGCCTGACTGGCAAGAAGTCAAAGTGATTCAACTGTTTTTGATCTGCTCTGTTTTCTAATTTATAACACAATGCTGGGAATGAATGCTTTTTCATTTCAACCTTGTGTTTTTGTGCAACTCTAATTCTGACCTAAATATATATTTTTAAAAAAGAGGGGGTGGGGGGGAGTGGGGGGTGTAGGGGGCAACAGAGGAGATTCATGCACATTTTTGAGGGAAGGGCAAACTCAAGAGCACTGAACTTCCATCCCAGCTTGGGGAACCCGGCTTTTTGCTGTGGGACTCTGAAGTTCCTCTTTAGAAAGTCATTCTTTTCAATAGCTCGTTCACTTTGAAGTAATAGCTATATACAAGCAGAACTAACAGTTCTGCATCACAGAACATTTAAGCTGTAATATAACAAGCAAAAACATCATGATGGTTGTTTACCACTAATGCAAACTGCTGTTATATTCCTGTACTGTATTTCTGAACACTCCCTCTGGTTGGATAAGCACCCTAAACATTCGATTAAATTTACTGATCACAGTCACCAATTAAGCCTCTTTACACAAAACCGAAACCCTTTTTTTTTTTTTCCATTTGACAATGCCCAAATTTTAAGCTAGAGGCATCTAGAAGCAATTGTCTTTTTCAAAATTATTTGTTTAAAGCTAACGCTGACATCTTAAGCAAGATCAGGAAAATAAAATAACTGGTTCTGTGATTATAGCAACTAATTTCCTGTTTTCAGAAGCTTCAATTCAATCCTCTCAATTTCTGCATAGTAAATCTAATTTTGGGGATATATCAGAATTAGGCAGCACAAGTGCAGCATGTTCAGCCAACACATCTTGGAATTAAATCTGCTGCGTAGGTACACGCGCTTTCTGAAAGTGCCAGGCTTACAACTATCTTAACAGCCCAATGGCCCTAACCCAGATCCTGCACATTTACAAATCCTGCACATGAAAAAGTACTTAATATTCATCCCACAAATATTTCTGGAAAAAAGGGTGGACATAAACCCTCAGATACGGACACTCTTAACCCCAGGGGCAGCATAAATTCTGTACAGCTCTTCTCCACTGTATTTTAGTGTCTGCAAATACACTTTACCTTCAAAGGAAACACGTGCAATGAAACCACAAAACCTTATTAAGAAGTACTGGTCCCTTGCCTCACTTCAGACAATTGAAAATCACAGCGACTCGGAGATTGCCTATTATTTTTTCTCCTAAACACAGTACGAAGAACTGTGAAGACACACTGCCTGATGATCCTACAGTCTGTTCCTGAATCATCACTGAGGCACAGGAACTATGAGGCCTGTTCTCCTGCTGCGTTGATAACTCTATCGGAATATGAGGCACTTACACTGTGATGGCTTACATCAAAAGTATGTATTTGTGTGATTGCATTGTGTTCCCCATCCACACTTCCTGTGTGTGTTGCCTAGAAGTGATGATCACCTTCCATCAGCAAAGAAAGAGGCCAGGATTAGTGAGCACCAGCAAGGGACATAAGGAGCCCTTCCTGGACCATGCTTATGGCCAGGTCATTCAGCCTGTAGGCCGAGTGTTTCTGGAGGAAATACCTTATTTATTGTAATACAGACATTTATTCTATTTCTTCTGTTAGCACTACTTTCAGTAATATTGGTGACTAGGTATCACAAAAATCCCAGACATTACAGAACAAACCCCAGCGACTACTACTGAATTAGAAGAGAGATGAAGGGCCACTCAAATACAAACAGGATAGAGTTTTGGAGGGAATTTTCAAACCTTTTCATCCATCAGGGCAGGGGTGTTTGCACATCCATGTTCCTCTTCTCTAAGTGAGCACAGCAACTCTTCTAGGGATATTTTCTTTGCAAGCTTGCACTTCTGTTACTGGCTGTGAGTCTGCTTCACAAATTAGGACCTCTTCTCCTAATGCAGGGACACAGCTGACCTGCCTTAATGCCCCCTTCTCCCGCCTAGTTCACAGCTGTTTGCTTTTGACCTTGCTGCCCACTTAAACAACTTAAGCGGAGTCTGCTTAACTGACACCTCCCAGTGAAAAGAGAAAAAAACCCAAGTGTTTGTGCTCCAGTTTATGTGGGTTTTTGAGCCAAACTATTGTTTTAAGTTTCTAACAAGTAACACAGAAGCGATGCATCTCCAACTGCCACTCCCTACCTACAGGGAGAGCAGGTTTGTTGCAGTAATGCTTGTTCAGCTCTGCTGAAGGAGCCTGCATCACAAATGGGCAGAGTATTAGTTACCAACTCATACTTATATACTCATATACAAGTTGGGTGTAACCATTTTAAAAACACACATATTGCAAGAGGCAGATTCTAAGGGCGAGTTTAAGCTCTGGTTGCTGGCCTGGCACAGCAGCTCTGCTGTTCTGCTAGGAAAGGACCCAAACAAACAACAAAAGAAACTGATCCTGACAGACATCCCTTGACAGGGGCTCCGGTCTGGGCCCACCACACAGCAGGGCTGCACGAGGCACAGACACCACATACTCCTTAAATCCAACTTCAGTCCTGGACAGAGTTTGCTTTCTGCCCTGTCCCCTCACCTCGGCTTTTGAGGCCTATGCCACATTGGTGTGCTTCACTGTCAGCTAGCCACGCATACACGGACCACCTACTTGTAAGGCCTAACTGTACACTTACCACCTCATATGCCTTTTTCCAAGTATTCTTGGAAAGTCACACACAGTGTTTGCATTTACCTTTTCATTTATGTAAACTTTATATGCCACTAGTATTAGTTGATTAAATTGCTTTAAAACCAGCAATTCTCAATTATTCCATCTTCCACAGCCAAACACCTTTTATCCCTTTTGCCTGGATTAACCTTTCTCAGCCCATAGCCTTCCTGTTCCCTGTCTCACAACCCTTTTTCCTCTTTCTTTAAGTAGATGTGTCATGTTTCATGATACCCACTCTTCTCAAAGTGCTCCTGCACTGCCACCACAATGTCCTCTTTGCAGCAGGTTGGCCTTGGCCACCTGCCAGATGCCCACCCTGCTGTTCTCTCACTCCCCCTCCTCAACAGAGGAGATGGAAACACAAAAAAAGCTCATGAGTTGAGATACAGCGAGATCACTTATCAATTACCATCCCAGGCAAAGCAGACTTGACTTGAGGAGCAGAAATTAAAATTACAGCCAGTTAAGATAGCGTTGGATGGTGATAGATAAAGACAAAAACTAATATACCTTGCCCCCCCACACTCCTCTTCTTCCCAGGCTCAACCTGCTCCTTCATCCCCCAAATCCTCCACCTCCTCCCCATTCAGGACCAACTCTGAGACTCTGAGATGTTTTTATCTGCCTCTACAGAAGTTGAAAAATAGAACAAACATGGCATTGTTTGCATGAAATAACACTCACCCATACGTTCTTTTTTCTTCCTGAAGCACAAATGTCTCCACAGCCAGAAAACTTTTATCCCAAAAAAGAAAAATGCATTTTGACTCCCATAGTTTCCTCACACCACCTTACAGCCACAGCATTACTCACAGGAGCAAAAAATCCACTGCACTGGTAAAGCTTCTCCTTAAGGCCTGGTTCATCACGAGCAGCTGTGTGTCATTAGGAGCTCCACCCAAAAAGTGCCCAAGAGGTGAAAAACAGGTGTGGCTACTTTCAGGTTTTTATCTTACTACCTGGCCAATAGCAAAATGACCACCTTTAAGGGAGGAAAATTAAAAAAAAAAACAAAACAAAAAACCCCCCCAAAACCCCCCAAACCAAACAAACATAAAGAGAAAATCCAAGACTGCTAGAAAAATGCCTATTTTGCTATTTTAAAATTGCTAAAAAAAAGTTTTACATGTAGCATAAGCTTCATTCCAGTATAACACAGTGTCCAGATGTTTCAATTAATATAATTACAAGTGTATCCACTGAGCTGAACTCCACAGGTGAAGAAATTCTGATTTACTGTCTCAGTAAAATAAAATAAAACAAAACAAAATAAAATAATAATTAAGGCAGTTCATTTTGTCTAAGTGGTAGTCTGTGGTTACAAACATTTTAGGTTCTTGCATTTTACATGAATATATGTCAGTATTTTTATCACAAAACTAAAGATCATGCCCAGAGGGTGAGATGCTCTATAACAAAACTCTTCTATACAACAGCTCCTTGAGTACTGGGGACTTGGCTGAAGAGCTTTTGAGTTTTAAGGAATATACTTTTTTATTAAGCAGCTGCAGAAAATCAGCTGGTGACCTGTTTCTGATACACAGTCTGCTGTATTACCCAGCATCATTTAAAGCACCACACAATTGAAATAGAAAGTGAGGGACAAGAATATATGATAATACCTACTACTGAGCTAGGCAAACGGAACAAGAATTATTTAAAAAAAAAAATTTGTTAATGCTAAGCCCGTTTTTTTAAAAAAATATCTAACTCTTCCAGCTTTCAAGTTGGAATATTTAGTTTAAACTAGTGAAATGTTCTGCTTCTGGGCTGCCTTTTCAATAGCATTACTGAAACGGAGGATTTCTGGAGGAATTTTCTTTTGTAGAGCACATGGGCTTGGAAACAGCATACAGGTGGTTCTTTTGCAAAGGCCCAAGAGCTACATTTTCTTTTAGCAAGACCTCACTCTCTTTAAGAGGCTGGGCCGTGATTTGTGCATGTGCAGCATGAGAAGAAGACTGGTTTCTTAATTTATAAATTTAATTTTAGGCCTTTCTACAGCAAAATATTTTACTTTTTACCTTGGAGGCAGGGAGAGGACGGCTTTGTTGACCACTCTTACAGACGCTTCTTTACAGCCTAAGTGCAGCAGGCAGAGGGAGCACCTCGGGGGCTCTTCCCTAGTTCTCGAAGTAGCTCTAGTGCAGATGGGTCTGGCAAACGCTTGGAAAAACGTACCAACATTCAAGGAGGCAAATACAAGTGCCATAGTAGCAAAGTACCTTTTTCTGCGAGAGTTAACAGTGACTATTCTAATATTTTATGTGACGCGTGTGCCGATGAGGCCGGTGGCTGTAGGGGAGGAACACTTCCTCCCGGCGCCGCTGGCTGTGTTGAGGAGGTTGCTGCGAGGCCTAGTCCTGCGGCCTGGCCATCCGCAGGATACCTTCGCTTTCTGCTGCTGTGCAAGGCTGCCTCGGTCCCGATGAGAGGAGCTGCTCCCAGAAGAAGAAAGATAAACTCTAGCCACCTATTTAACAGTAATTTAAAAAAAAAAAAAAAAAGTTGGTACTTGTAAGGGAGGTTGTTTTAAATGGCCTGCGCCTGAGGGAGCCAGCAGTGCGGAGGCTGAATTGCCCTCATCGGCAAATAACAGTTGTAGGTGGACTGAGCTGAATGCGCTTCTGATCTGAAGTCAATGGCTAAACAAACCCACGTTTGTATAGGCAGGAGACCACCTAGAAATGCCAGGTCCTACAGGCAAACAATCACAGGTAAATGTCACAGAAACTGTATAAAAAGGTATTTTGCTGACTCTCTTTGGCCCTTACAGACTCGATTCAGCTGAGGGTGGGCCCGGGGGGAGTGGCGAGTATCTGCATTTGAGGGAAGCGAATGACAAAGAGTGCCAATCCCATAGCCAGGAATTTTTTTACATATGAGTTGGGGTATTAAAAACAGTTTAGACTAGCTAAAAAGCGTTATTTAATCTGAATTCTTACTAAATTAGGTGCTTAAGAAGTGAAGGGAAAGCAGTGTGGCAGGAGGCCCAGATTCAAGCCTGCGATCCCCTACACCCCTGTTTTATTTCTTCATATTTAAAGTACTCAATTAATCTATACAGAGTTTTTAATACAATACAGTTGATTAACGCTAGTAATTTCAGTGCCTTTTTAATATAACAAGTCTCTTCTGAGAAATATTCCCAGTTAATGATCTGTGTCATTTTTTAAAGTTTGCCTTCTAACTAATTTTAGTAGAAATATCATTAAATTCTTCATTATACTTATTTATAGCAAGGACTGAATTGGATTTTAGATGTCATGATTTTACTGTAATAAAGACCTACTGCTCTGAAAACAGACTATTCTCTCTGCTTTTGGAGCTCAAATATGAAAGTTTGGGGTTTTTTAAGTGTAGCTTAAAAAAAAAAAAGTTGGGGAGGAGGAGAAGGTGTCTGTTCCGCTTTGAGGCTGGCTGAGCATTGCAGGATGATGCCTTGGGGTGCTGGTCCACACTGCCTCTGCCCACACCTCTGCAGAACCACTGGTTCCCCTCCCAGCCCCCTCCTCATTTCAGTCCTTGCACTCAGCATCCCACTCCCCACAAACACCAGTACCATCGTGCCAAGGCTGAGCTGCAAACCTCTGTCACTGAAAGGATGGAGACAAGAAAAACACATCCCTTCCATGGGGCGAGTGAGGGCAGTGGCATTTCTCTACTCTTTCCCCATAGCCAAACTGCTAATGTCTCTGCCCTCTTGTGCTTTGCACATGGAGGTACGTTTGCTGTGTCCTGTCTCACTAACAGTGGAGAGGGTAATTTCTTCCAAGTGCCCCGTCCAGCTCCTTGCTCTTTTTGTGCCAGCCAAGGGCTGAGTGGCACAGGACATGCCAAAGGGCTTCAGCTAGAGGCTGGAAATCGGGCTCCAGTGACAACCCAGCCAGAGAGTGCAACACAGACACCATTTGACCATTGGCCACATGAGGACGTTGCCTGGCTGGCTCCTGCCCTAATAATGCTGGACTGAAATAGTAGCTGATTTGAGAGGGAAGGGGCAGGGGGGCATCTGCCTTACCCCTAAGCTGAGCAATTTTTATCTTTAAAGTTGGCTCAGAAATAAGGCAAAGAGAACTGTATTTCAACCAGGTATTTTCCTAATAACATTGCTTTGACCAACTCTACTGTAAATAAACACAATGTAAATATTGATCTCTACTCTGCTTTTTAAGCAGAAGTGCTAAGGTTTTTTTTATTTCTTTTTATTACACAGAGTATTTTTTCTACTCCTGATTGCAGCAAATCCTGGGACGAACGGGTGGTTGTGCCTCAGGATCAAGAATGCGTGCAGCAAGGACAATGGTAAGTGGCAGTACCCAGAGCACCACTGTGTCCCCCCATTTGTGAGCTCCACCAGAATGAAGAGAGATCATGGCTCCTAGCTTGGTGTTTTACCCGTGCCCTTGGTCGTGCAGGGTGACACAGCTGCTCCCGACTGGCAGCAGGGGAGGGCTGTTTTCACTGTCTGCCTGGGGGATGCAGCTTGGCTCCCCCTCCCCACCCCAGGGAAGCATTCATGTCTCCAGGCACTACCTGCACAGGCACCTTGGCTTGCTCTACATTTCATTGAAGTGCTCTCCTCCTCTCACCATGTGCTCCTGCTTCTTTTTTATTCCTGGCCTCTTTTTTGAGGGTCAGTGGAGCTGCTCTGACGGGAAGCTGGGTAGGACGAGTTGCTGAGGGTCTGCTTCAAACCACTGTGGAGCTGCAGAATGTGCCAGCTCAGCACCCCCCCTTGCCTGGCACAGGCCAAACTCCAGAGTCTTGCACCCTATATTAAGCAAACCAAACTGGAAATGGAGAGTAAGCTGGGTCTGTGTTCAAAAGGCATCAGGAATTTCTGTCAAACTGACAGTGCACTGCGCTTCTGCAGAGGCACGCACAGGCGCAGCTGCTGCGGTGGCTGGTGCGAATGTACACCATCATCACATGAATTATGCATTTCTTCACATGCAAAATACTCAGCATATTTATGCATTTTTCTTTACTTCTTTTAACTTTGCTGAACATAGCATGATGTTTTCCCCATCATTATATTAGACCTTGAATTAAGGCAAGTTCCTTGTTAGGGAGTGAGGGTTTGGTTGGTTGTTTTTTTTTAATTGCTACTTTTAAATTCTAGTGAAACAACGAGTAAACAAATAAAAAATTCATTAGAGAGAGGCAGCTCAACTTAGATGAAAGTTTTACAGTGTATAGCTCTGCTTTCAAAAGCAGAAAATCCAGTCACCAGGTCATTAGCGCAGCATGCAGCACCACAGAAATGAGGAACATTAGAACTTGTGTCGTTTGGAAGATTTACTAATATTTCAGTGTCTTAACAACAGTGTTTCAGCCTAAAAACTCCCCAAAAGGCACTTAAACATTGAAAATACCATACCCAAATGCCTGTGGATGCATTTACTCATTACAAGCGTATTTAAAACAATGCATTTGGGTTGGCCTGTGACATCTTTGGGGCTACTGTGGGAAGGCAGGGGGAGGGCACGAGGAATATTCATTCCTTATTTCACCCCTTTGCAAGGGCAGCCAGAGCATATCTGCTCCTGAGCATGTGTGGAACGACTGCTGCAGTGCCAGAGGTGCTCGTGGGAGTCGTTGCATGTACAGATTACATTTTAGTGTTTGACTCTGAAGATTCCCCTGAAGAAGCTAACGCTGATTATGATCCTAGCTTGATAGCTTTGCTTCTTTGAACATGTCAAGTTAATTTCATGCTGAATAAGGAGAAAACTTATGCTTGTCACGGTGCTATGTATCAGTCAGGGGCTAAGAACAAAGGCTTTAAAACCCAACTGACGAGGTTTGCGACATGGCTTGGCTACAAACAGTGAAATGCAAATGCCTTTGTGCTTTTCACAGCACAGATGAACTTCCCTTTGGAAGACAAGATGGCTACAGAGGGGTCCCCATTACCACGTAAAAACGGCTTTGAATTATGCTCTTCAGCACTGGTTGGAGGCAGCTCTGGGAAGAATGGCTCTGCTAATGTGTTGGGAGCTGCTCCTCTGCATGGCCATTCTCTTTTCCTGGGTCTCTCTAGACAGCTATTGTAGTTAGTTACCAGAGAGCCCAAAGATGCTCTTCCCCTTTAAAACCAGGTTAATATACTGAGAGAGCATGAACCTGTAGGGGTTTTCTTTGGTTTTCTTTTCTGTTTTGTTTTGTTTTTTTTCCCAGCTCCAGATTCTGTTATGCTTTTTAAATCTTTACTTGCTGTTTGATCTTCTCAATCTCCTCCAGTTTAATATTAGGAAATGTAAAAAGAGTCTTTAAAAGGAAAAACAACAAAAAACCCCACTGAGTTATTTAAGCAAACTACTTCTCCTGGATAAAATATAAAAATAAGGTCTCAGAAAACCTTCATAAGCTGCACTGTAGGGATGCAATTACTATTGAAAACAGTGCAATCAGAGTTTCTGTCTTTTAGAAGTCATCGCTAAAACTTTAGTTATATTTCCAGTAAAGTCATCTTAGTTCCAAGCAGCTCCACATATAAGGGGAAGTCCCAGAGGCTTTGCAAATGCCCATCATAAGGAGATTTCCCAAACCTGTGCCACTCATCTTGAGGATTTTTATTTTTTATTTTTTTTTTTAGTTTTAAGTTAAACTTTCTGAAAGATGGATGGCCCGTTGTAAACGTGGGCGTGGCATGAACATTTCACTAATAGTGAAAAGTATTCTGCAATGCTTTCGATTACTTTTTAGCACATGCTTCTTTTCTTGTTAAGAAAGGAATTTCTGGGAGTTTCCTATGGGTGTGTTACAAGCTACTAGTGATTTTCCTATTTAAAGGGAGATAATTAAAAGTTACTTGAAGAGTAACTCTAAACTTCCTGGCAAGACTACCGGTTTCCTTCTTCTATGTAAATCTTTGTCCTTTTTCTCCACATTATCAACAGATTCATGGAAGAGCTGCTTTGCTTTTGCAGCTTTGATTCTAGGAAAATTCAGGTTTCAGTTATTCTTAAATAAGTTACTTAGGTTGGGTTATTATACAAAATGTTCAGGAAAGCCCAAGATCAAGAAAAACTTAATTTCTCCTGTGTATGTGGAGGAATGCAACTTGGAAAAAAGTCTCAGTTCTGTGTTTTCTTCAAGGTAAAATTTATCTTTGAAGGCTGAAAGATAATTCCTGTATGCAGAAATATGGGAGGAGAGAGTGAACCACCCTCCATCCCCCATTTCACGGAAGGCCTAATGAATGACTGGCACCAGTGGTAGGAGAGGAATAGCTGTAATCCCATTGGAGTGGACTATGGCTTATTAATTTACCAAGCCAGAATGCAGAGAATTGCCATGGCTCTCTTCCATGTTGCAGCAGCTGTGTTTGTGGCCTTACATCCAGAGCCAGGTAGGCAGCCTGTGCCCACGCATGGCATCGCTGAGCAAGTGGCTGTCACTCAGTGGTAACGCATGACACAGCTGGCATCTTGGAGTTCCCTTCTCAGGCATCACATGGTGATGTTTTACTGATCCTGAGATGGTTGCATTTGTGTGTCTTACATTATGTATTTATTATTTGATTGTGTTAGCTATTTAATACATTACTGCTCTCCTTAAGTAATGATCTATCAGCCACAGACTTCATCTCAGTTCTTGTCCATTGCAAGTCTCCAGTCCAGCCCAGGGAAGACTAGAGCAATTCTGGCGTGGGTTTAATTGGTACTTATCTGCAACTTCCCAAAGCTCATTTGCCAAAAACCCTCACACTTCCCTCCTGTTGTGTGCCCAGGATGGGGAGTAGGAAGACAACTGTAGATTCCCCTGCTATGGTGGAATTTTCAATGAAAAATTAAAATACCTACGGGGACTTAAAACCCTTTTTTCCAACCATGCAACTACCCAGTGTTAGTTCTATGGCTTCTTATGTCAATGAAATATTATGGGCAAGGGCCAAAATAAAGCTAGTCTGCAACACATGGAAAATACACACAGCTCTCCCAAACCAGCCTTTTACTTGGTTCATTCTAAAATCCTGAAATTCTATCTCCCTAGTAAAAACTTTTTATCTCTGATTTTGAAAAATGCATCAACTTGCTTTTAAACACCCATTCCTGAATTTACAGAAAACAGGTCACCTTAGATGTCTATATGCTCTGGGCTGAGCCCTGCAAATAAGCACAAAACCCCCCAAATTTAAGCCATTCTCTTCTCTGATTGAAATATGCTGTTGATATCCTTGCATGCTTGTGCTTATACAGAAGATAATTGAAAAGCTTCTCTTTTAATGCTGTCTGGTTTTCTGCAGAATGATCACAAGCACCAGAGACCTTATGACACTTCCTTTTAGCAGCCTCAAAGTTATTTAAAATTCCTCGGATCTGCTCACTCAGCAACATGCCTTCCTTTGCCTCACTGTTAAGTTCCCTCTGCGTACCTGCATAACTACCACCACTTTTCTTTTTTTTCCCTTTTTTTTCTCCTCTCTCTTTTTTTTTTTTTTTAATCTTTAAATATAATTCTGGCAATGAGTAGGAAGAAAGTAATCCAGATTACTTGGCTAACAGCACAGTAGATCATCTACCTTTTGCATTACAGCTTCTTGTCCTCTGAAGAGGAAGAGCAAAGGAAAGTTAGTTTGGGAGTAAAATCAGCAAAGTTAGTATGTGAGAATTCTTTTACAACATTGATATACAGGCAGGAGGTATTAATGCAAGGAGCTACAGTAAGGTTTAGCATTAGAGTTTTGTTCGTCTGTGAGAGAGAAAATGAGAAGTAACCTGCTAAAGCAAGTTAACAAAATAAGCAGTTGTGCTTTCTGATTGTTAAGAAGTGTAAGAAACCATGCAGACTAAAAGCAACTGGCAATTTTTGGATGATGTAAAATATAGGTCACTATTGTATGCAATGGAATGGTGGCTTTTCAGAAAACAATAAAAAGAAGCAACATGTAAGGACTAGAAAAATTTCAAGCAAAATTTATTTATTGTCAGCTGCTTCCATTAACTCAGACAGTGGTTGTTGCACTCACAATATTATACAGATTTTTACATCGTCACAAATAAGAGAATACAATACTTTTAGGTATAAATATTCTAACTCTCTAACAAATCCCCATATAATACAAATCTTCAGAAATTATCTGATAATTAGCAGGTTAAGGTTTTAATTTCTCTTTCATCTAAATGGAAAAAAAAATGCTCTGCATTGTCTCTTTTAATCATGAACAAAATTATGTTTAAGTTTAAGGATAAAATTAGAAGGGAGAAGAACTTTCAAATTTGTGGAAAAAGTACAGAAGTCTCATGGTAAAAGAAGATCTTAGAAGTGTCCCTTGTCAAAGGCGTAGGCAAATGTAGGCAAATGCGTCTGCCAAAGTTGGATCATACCTCTTTAGGTAACTTCATTCCCTTAAAATCCTGAGTGTGCTTTATACAAAACAACTTGAAAACAGCGTAAGATTCACATTGAAATAAGGCAACTGGCATTTGGGGAGTTTCAAATACTCCTGTCTATAGCTTGCTGTGTGATGAAAATGTTCTCCCATTAGGTTTGGGCAGACCAATGATAACCATGGTATTTGATGGTGCCTACCTGCTTCTGACCTTCAATAAGAGTAAGATACTAGATTTTTGCTTTCACGGATCTCCAATTGTCTTATAACAATTCATTTTACTGGGGATTTGTTTCTTAAGGTGTTTCACTAATGGTATTCTGTTTTCCTGTCCCCAATCTTATGATGGGCTCTACACAGGTGTAAAATTGTACATAGCAGTGCCAGGATCAGATTGACTAAATGACAAAGAGATGGACAACTGTATGAGAGCACAAATTCACATGTATTTCCATTATTTCAGCACTGGGCAAAAAGATTTCTCTATTGACTTTTTCTCAAAGCCACTGAGAATAAAGCTATAAAAGAAGATTATCAAAAAGTAGGCCATGTTGCTCTGCTTATCATATCCATGTTGCCACTTCTCATTTTCCAGAGGTAAGAGATTTTCAGACTGGATTCAGAGTGGATGACTGGTACAGCATACTGGGGTGATGCACGCCTTCCTCTTAATCTCAGTGCTCAAATTACATCTTTGCATACCTAGGGATATAGATATTCTTATCATGGCAAACAGATATTAGGGGACAAAGTTGGCTGAAGTCAGGGGACAATGTCAGATTTTTATATCATGGCCTATTGGTGGGTCCTGTCTAAAAAAATATGTATCAGAATCTAGAGACATCCCATAGGAATGTCTCATCCCTACAGCAGAATTTACCACTTCAGCAATATGCTTATTTCTTTCTCCATTCGCAGTATATCAGAACTGCCAATAAAAGCTGCTTTTCAGCTTCTCCAATAAAACTATTTTTCCCTCTCTTGCTGGCTGTTTTCCCTGAAAAAAAACTTGTTTTACTTTTTAACTGTAGATCAACGGGGCTCCAGATCTTTCAAGTCTGCGATGAAACCTCAGTTACACAGTTTATCAGCTGAATCTGTAAATTAACAATGTCTGTATCCCCAGGCCATCACTCTTCCCAAATAATAGAATGTTAGATCATTGCCCTTCTGAGTGAACATCAAAAGTTGTGTCTAAGAAGACATGAAACAGAGCTTCCAGAAGAATAAAGGTGAGGACAGCAGAGGCACTCACAGTTGCAAGTGCAACTGCTCACTTCACAAGAAAGGTGGCAATTCTGTGGGTGGCAAAATCAAAGAGAGGTGGGAGTGTTACAGCCATGATCTTCCATGCTTTCTCAAGCACTGCAGAGTTGAGATTCTCACCTCTCATTTCAACATTTGACAGATTTTTTTTACAAATCGGACACCTCACAAACTTGAATTCCATTTTAATACCCCTGGTAAAGCCTCTGAAGCTCCCCTCCTGGTAATAATTTTCTGCTTTTTAAACCACCAGAAAATCCATATGTTTCTTGTTAATTCTGTTGCAAATGCCTTGAATTGAATATCCTTTTAGAAAAGCTGTGGTTTAGGTTTCCAGCCTTAGAAATTTTTGTTTTGGAGACCTACTCCAAAGGGCAGGTTTAAATCTTGGCTTAAAATGAAGATATGCTGTGCTGGCACTTATCATGAAGATCTAGACAATGGACTCTTCCTTCCTACAGTGGAAGTGCAACCCAGTTTCTACTTTGTTATTGTGATCCCTTCCCACCACTCACTCACCATTGCTATGCAATAACCTCCTTTTGTTAGAAAGCAACAAAAAATGAGGTTAAGCTGTGTCCCCACTGGTGGTCTTGAAGCTTTATGGTCTCTCTCATGACACCCATGTGCACAACATGTTCAAAAACATCCTTAATCTTTCTTAGGACAGAAATCAAACTCCTGAATAAATCAGGAATCACTTTTAGTGGCATATTTTCCCTAAATTACATTTATGCAACTTGTTATTACATTTCACATGAAGTATCAGAGAGGATTATGGGAGATAGGATAGCACCTACTGTAGGCATCTATTTCCCACAGAAGCTGTTAGGGTAAGTTTATTAGCCCTTTGTGGCTGTAAATAACAAATTCAATTCAATATTTGGGGTTACCTGGGGTTTAAATTGGTACTGATCTTAGTCTAATGTTTCCAATTTCAGGAATTGAAAGACATTAGTATACGCCTTTGCCAGCATGCAAAATGTTAATCTTGATAGATTACATTAATCTTTATAGAGAGCACTTTTTGCTCCACTTATATTTCAGGATCGTAACTCCTCAACATAAGGATGCTTTAGCTCTTTACATTGAGAACACTGCACATTTATTTTAATTGGATAACTGAGCTTTTCTGCTTACTGAGCTGTCTGCCTGACATTTGCAAAATGCAGGGTTTTTTTCTCCCCAGCACAACCTAGCTGTTCATTTTTATAAGGCCTGTCATCCAAAATGCAGAACCTAATCCTTAATTAGTTGTCATATTTGTTTAGATGTTATACATCATCCATTGGACTGAACTGTTTGGTTTACTGTCCTTTCATAATGTCCATTAAATGATTATTTTTGCATTCACTTATGTTTTATTTATCAGTTTTCCTACGTACTGAACTCCTGACTTCTAGGCCTTTTGCTAAACAATGGAATCATTAAATTGGTACAGCATGCAGGCTGCCCAGGGAACGCATGGGTAAATCAAGGCTGACAGAAAGCAAACTAAACCAAACCATCAGCAGCGCTGAGAACAGACTGGAGTGCTGTGGAATACCTTAAACACAACGAGCTTTTCTCCAGTTTGGATTTTCAGGTGTAAATCTCTTTTGGGATCAGGAACCTACAGCAAGCCAGCCTGTCTCATGGGAACGAGAAGGGACACTTCACTGCCATCTGATCCCTGTGAAGCAAACAATGGGGCCATGGAGGCATCTCTTCACTCTGACCAATGTGGAACAGGGACTGGAATCCAGGGCAGAGTCCAAACCAGCAGACTACTGAAGGAGTGTTTCTCAATGACTAATTATTTAAATGGAAGGTCTTTAACAGAGAACTGAGAACGAGTTGACTCAATATACACAGGGCAGCTACATACAGAAAAAAACCCAAACCATTTCTGTATTAAGTTGAGCTAAGAGAAGATTTTAAAACCATCTCCCACATATATTTGTGAGTGCTTTGACCATGGTTCAAGTGGGCATGGCAATCATCTCTACCTCTCCTTCCACCCAAAACCACCATTCTTAGTACCCCTACCTAACTGGGGACTGCATACCACATAAACCAAGATGACTTACCTTGAACACCCTAGTAGGACATTAGGTAGGCATCTGAAAAGTTTGACAGTACCTACTACAGAGAGATAAACAACAGCTTGAGCAGGAGCTCCTGCCCCTGAATGCTGCCTGAGTGAACATCTAAAATGATGCTGATGTTTCCAGGCCCCTTCATGAATATAATTCAAAGTATCTGCTCTTTATGAATGGGTAATCTTCATGTTTCATTGTTTTGTTGCACTGCAGGAGTTAATATCCTAGCCAACTAGAGTGGTGAAATGCTCCAGTGTTTCAACTACACTGCCATTGCATTAGATTCATCCTTTGCTTGCGTGGATGTAGGAAACATACCCACACAGACCAGCAGGAAATAAAAACCTTTATTTTACAGGTAAGAAAGTAAGGACCAGCTCTTGGATCTACAAGTACTCTTCATCTTTTTCCTCCCCATGCTAACCTCAGTCTTCACCTCATTAAAAGATTCAAGTTGACAGCAGGTACTACCTAGATTTTTTTGTGATCCTCGTCTGTGTCCATCGTGCTCTTCATGAAGTGCCACAAGACAGTTATTGGTATGCAGAGCATTAGGGAAGTGCTGGAAAGGCATAAAAGCTGCTGGAGAGCAATTTCCCTTTCAGACAAAAAGCAAACATCTCCATTGCTCCATGAACTGGAAAGACAAGGCATAAAGCTCATGTACAGTGAGAGGTGCAGCATATGTCTGTTAGGAATAAATTAAGCATTATGAGGAACTTCTATACACTGGTAAGATAACTGTTCTTGATGACACTTCCATAAATTCTTCAAAGACCTCCCAAAATCATTGTTTGTCGTCTGATCTCACCTCCCACTCAGATCTTCTCTTCCCACTAAAACAAGGTTGCTTTTAGGTTTTTTTCTTCTTTTCTTCTCTCCCCTCCTCCTAACATAATGATGATATTTCAGCTCTACTTTATCCACTTTCCACAGCCTTTTCCTCATGCATCTGCACTGTAAAACTGAAAATATGTGGCAACAGGAACATCTCAAACTTGAAAAAAAAATCACTTGAGATTAGAAACTGCAATACAGCACAACAGCAATTCAAACTGAAGATACAGATCCCAGAAAGTTAGAGAAAATTAATTTCTAGTTAAAAAACTTAACATTTTTACCCAAATAGGAAGCTAATAAACAACCTGCAAGTCCTGAAAGCTGATCAAGGACAGACTAGTACAGGACATAGTATAAAGGGACAGTTCTAAGATTTCCTAAAAAGATCCAAATTTGGTCTTTGCTATACAATATGCTACAATTAAAGCAGTATCAGAACTTTAAATAACTGGAAAAAAAAATACCCTGAAAAGGTTACTGCATTTTATTTTTTTTCTTTTGGTAACACACGACACTTTGCTTAGTCTCTGGCCAATTGTTCAAGAAATACAAAGTTTTTATTAATTTAGCATGTGTTGGCTACTTGGCCAAGAAAGGAAGCACTACTGCATGAAATCATAAATAACAATACTAGACAAGAAGCAGATGAATCCAACCCTGTGAAAATTATCTGGCGTTTCAGGTTCTACACGTGTGTGTCCCACTCATGTTTATCTATTCACATGCTTCTCACCTTCCTTCTGTCCAAACCTTACTCAGTGCTACTACCTTTGTCATTTCATCCATCCACCAAAGGAAACACTGTCAATACCTCCCTCATGCATGGTGTGGAGGAGAGTACACTTGAACATTTAGTGCTCATATTTCATATCAAGATATAAAGTAAGCATCACATGATAACTCCCCACCATTCCTGGCAAACATCTGGGTTTGTTCTCTGCATCTTCCCAAAAGGAGCCAAGCTTGCTGCTAACCATGCAATATTTCATCCCTTATCTTTATGTCTTCTCTTCCTCTGGTAAATTCCAATGTAACAGGAAATCAGGTAGAAGAGACACATAATTCTGTTGGCATGCATGTGACATGACTAATGGCACATTAAACTCACCAGCCCCAGCACAACCTTTTGCACTGATGGGTAAATCTAGACCTGTAAGCACATAATCTTCCTTCCTACGACTCGGATGGCAGAGCTGGGAGTGACAAGCAGGAGTGTTCCAGAACAGGTACCTTTCCTTCCCCCCTGTACCTGGAGATGCAAGAAGTGGCTGTCCACAAAGACAGCTAAACAGGGGGCTAACTCCCACCCATCGCCAGGAAGAAGTGGTGCAGGGCCCAGCTGAGAGCACTGGGCACACACTCACTAGGAACTGGCCCTGCCTGAGCAGCACCTGGCTCAGGCACTACAGTCACGTTTCACCCCAGAGGTCGGGTGCAGTTCAGTGGTATTTCTGTGATCCTCTTGGACGACACATCCTGTTTAAATGCAGTCACTTTGGAAGATGCCTTTTTCTCTTCCTATGAAAAACCCCAATTCTTCCTCACGCATCATGCAGTGTTGCCTGAAAACATCTGATACTGGACAAAACTTGCTTTTTTGGGAAGCAAACCTTCAACTCAGTCCCATGCCGAGTCTGTGGATGAAGTTACCACCCCTCCCCTCCAGACAGACCCACGCCCGCAGGCCCAGCAGCCCCTCCTGCCCCAGCCCACGCTCCCCGGGCGGGAGGGCTCGGCACCAACCTCAGCGGGCTCCTCGCTGCCCAGGCTGCCAGGCACCGCTGCCGGGCAGCCAGCGCCCTGCGAGCCTCGTCAGCGGTCCAGCTCTCCGTAAGGACATTGTGTACCATGGAGATGGTGCCACTGTGGATCGCTCTTGACCAACACCGTAAAAACGAAAAGCAAAATGACTTTGAACACCAACGTATTTTTACCTTTTCAGACTAAGCTTTTATTTTGATATTACAAACCATTTTTCTTTATTCACAAATCACGATTGTGATATAAACACTAATTTCTAAAGACAGATATACACATTTTCTGGGTTTGTAGGGTGTTTTTTTAGATCTGTTTAGAAGTCACTATATTCCACATATGGTAGTAATAATTTTTTTCATAAGTCATATTATCAGTAGTTATTTATATAAGTGAAAACATTCCCAATATATATTGTAAAAAAATTTCAAATGCTTTTCTTACATAGCTATTTCAGACATACATTTTAAAATGACTGCTAAGAGTACTGTAGAAGCTTTATAAACAAAATATTTTCTAATATGGGCTGCACCCTCAACCTTTCAAGATCATTTTAATAGACTAAAACGCCATATAATCATTTGGAGAGTGGGAGTTGTAAAGCCATCTCATGAAAATTAAAATTGCAAATAAATTCTGTTATTCCCCACATTAGACATTTTGTGTGTGCAATTCCAAAAAAGATGTATCATCCACACTCTGAATTGGAGGCCTAACATTTAGTAAACATTTTTTCAGGTTGCTTTTATCGTGGTGTTTAAATGAAATATACTTTTTTTTTTAATAGGCTTGTCTCGTATATCTTATATAATAAATATGGGGATTGAACTCTTAGTAAATCTCAG